>LR994548.1:870000-3383830 GCA_905187585.1 Cyaniris semiargus
AGAAAATCAAGTTGATTTTTCCTATATCATACCATAAATATTATAAGAGAACGTTTTATATACAGCTTTTGACACCGAACAAACAATTTGCCGTTCCAGGTCAGATCCTGCCAATAGTAAAACTGACCATCACCGTGGACGGAGTCCACCTGGAGACGGTGCATCAGGGCACGAGGAGCGAGTTCGAGCAGATGGCGGTGTTCTTCAGCATCGAGTCCATCTCATATGGCGTCCAGGACCTGGTCTACACCAGGGTCTTCTCCATGATCATCGTGAAGGACAACGCTGACGTCAAAGGACTGAATCCTTTTGAGTGCCACGCGTTCGTTTGTGAATCCAGGTTGGTGTTTTTTTTGTTTTGTTTTGAATTTTCTGATAGAAGAGAAGTCTGTTTGTAAATTAAAAATTATGTTTTATGCCTGCGATATCTATAAAATAGTCTTTAAACTATATACCTGAATTATTGACAAAAAGGCATTAGATATTGCCTACGAACTAACCTTGTAGGCGAAATAGGAAATTTGTCGCGATATATGTATACTAGACGTTCCGCGCGGCTTCGCCCGTGTAAATTAGATATTTCACAGACCACAAAAAATAGCTTATGATCCTTCACGTGGTCTACTTCTTATCTGTGCCAAATAACATAAAAATTGCTCCAGTAGTTCGTTAGATAAGCCCTTTCAAATAATTTCCCCCGTTTTTTCCACATTTTTCTCTATTTCTTCGCTCCTATTAGACTTAACGTGATAAAATATTATCACGCCTATAGCCTTCCTCGATAAATGGGCTATCTAACACTGAAAGAATTTTTCAAATCTGACTAGTAGTTCCTGAAATTAGCACGTTCAAACAAACAAACAAACTCTTCCGCTTTATAATATTATTATAGATTTATACATATGAAGCAGCCTATGTCCGGCTATGTACCACATACGTAGGAATCGGCTCAGTAGTTTCAGAGGTTATTCCTTATACAATACGAAATTATACGAGTATTGTTTTGTTATAATGAGTACAGTAGATAATAATAATGTCAAGCATGAAAAATATGAGGAAACATACAAATTGTAAAACTTCTGAACGATGCACAAACAGTTTCTCATAATCGAAAATGATACTGTCAATACTGCACCTATTATAGAAATTATGCCTATTTAAATAGTAAATAATAATATTATGTTAATACTAGGTGTCCCGGCAACTTTGTTTTGCCATATAAAGTATTTCGCCTATATTATTATTTATTTTATTTAAGTGACTAAATAAGTATGTCACCATGGCGACGTCCATCGCTATCCCGTCGCACAAACAATGGTCGCCGTCAGTCTCGAGTTGTAATAATTTACTATTATTTATTCAACAAATTCACTTATCAATATAAAAAGTAGCCAGTAGCCGATTCTCAGACCTACTTATTTAGTATATAAAATTGCATATAAAATTTGGTAAAAATCAGTAAAGCCGTTTCGGAGGAGTACGGTAAATAACATTGTAACACGAGAATTTTAAATATAAGATATTTTATTATTTTACAGTAATAATTATAGCGCAACGACGGAAGTCAAGTTGGTCAATAGTGATAATTGTGTAACGTGTTTACACCAATTTATCGGAAACGAAATCTTAATTACTTTTTTGTTTTCAAATTGCACGCCTTTCACTGAGCGTCATAATGTTAGAATTGTAAAATCATTTTACTTTCTTCGACATTTATTTACATCCGGGTCCCGGTTTGTCGTCCTCCAAACTTTAAACGTTACGATGCACATGACCGTTATAAAATAAAATATTAATTAAAAAAAATATTTACCGCCATATTATAATTCAAAACGGTGATATAGTATGCGATCTGTAATTTTTAATATCCTTCGCTTTGAACATTTTGATCTAAACGTAAATAAAATATTGCTATAAAAACAATTTCAAACATAAACCAATTCTACCACCGTTATATTTAACCAACATTTTTTTTTACGAGCCTATACTATCCCACTGCTGGGCAAAGGCCTCCCCCAAGGTCTTCCATCTGTCTCGCTCCAACGCCACCGTGGGCCAGCCTGGCTTGTAGGCATCCAGTTCATCTCGCCACTATCGTAACTTGCGCAAAGTAAGAAGATAGTCCTTACTGTCAATATAATTTTATCGATCTGCCGGAGATAAAGTTTGTTACAATGTTGTCAGTTGTCAGGTGTTACACCACCGGACTGTCAGCGGAGTGACACTATCATTGACCTCAATACGCCATTCCCACGATACATATCTCCAGATTACGATTGTGCAAGGGTTGATAAACTTCATGTTACCCATGTTTTTGGCAGTATGCTATAATTAAAGTTTATTAACGGGCTCTACTAGATAATATTTTGTTGCTTAATTGCTTATGTTGATACTACATAACTATGTTTTTAGGGTTCCGTAGCCAAATGGCAAAAAACGGAACCCTTATAGATTCGTCATGTCAGTCTGTCTGTCTGTATGCCACTTTTCTCCGAAACTATTGAAGCTATACTATTGAAACTTGGTAAGTAGATGTAGTCTGTGACCGCATTAAGATTTTGATACAAAAATGGAAAAGCGTTTTCGTAAAAAGGGAAATTTAGGGGTCCCCAATCCCCATAGGTACAACTGAAACAAAAGAAATTTTTTCATCTAACATATGCGTGTGGGATATCTATGGATAGGTCTTTAAAAATGATATTGAGGTTTCAAATTTCATTTTTTTCTAACCTGAATAGTTTGCGAGAGAGACTCTTCCAAAGTGGTAAAATGTGAGTACCCCCCCCTCTAACTTCTAAAGGTGGGGCATGATAAGTCTAAATAAAATATATGATGTACATTCCTATAATAACTACCAATGAAAATTGGTTTTAATGAGATCTAGCTAGTAGTTTTTTTTTTATACGTCATAAATTGTAAACCCATTAAGTTAATATACCTAGCGGAATAGAGAAATAAAGGCCTGAGCAAGCGAGATGTCACTATTAGTAACACTGCGTGGTTAAAAGAGACGTGTGATACATGACAGCAGAACTCTTTTTTTGACGTTCAGTCGGCACTTATCGGCACGTTGACAATTTAATCTCATAGAAAGATGCTTGTGTAAGTGTATACGTACACATATTTTACACACAGATGTAAATCAATTTCGGTTTCGTTTGACAGCTCGAGATTGTTGCTCTATTCCACTAGGTATATTAACTTTATGGGTAAACCTTAATTTAACTTTCATTTAATTAACTCAAATATAAAAATAAATCAAAAACCTTTTAATTTCATAAAAATAAACCTTATTGCGTCTGCGGAACCCTTCATGGGCGAGTCCAACTCGAAATTGTCCGATTTTATTATTTCTATACTTTGTTGAAAGGGAAATACATAACTAATATATATAACTAATAACTATTTTATGACTACATTAATGAAACTACGAGCTGTGAAAATGTCTAAAGTATGAAAGTTACAAATACTGTAGCCGTCAATAGTTTCTACTTTCGATCAAACCCTGTCTTCAAAAACCAAAAATTCTTGCTTCTTATTAATTTCATGTCGATAGACTATCGCCTTAGTCAAAAACTACTATCAAATAGATTTACCTCTATAATGCTAAGTACTCACATACGGTATTATTCGATAGTTTTACTCCAAAATGAGTAAAAATTATCGTGTGGACCGCAAAACTCACAGCTCGAAAGCTTGCATCGAGCTGGCTCGATGGAATTAAATAAATCTAATTTCCTTCGAACTTACTCGACGCGACCCATCGAACTTTAGTCAAGCGTGTGAGTTTTGCGGTCCACACTATAATTTTTACTCGATTTGGAGTAAAACTATCGAGTAATGCTGAATGTGTGGACGAAAGCCCAAGCTGTGGTTTTTACTCTACGTGATTGCTCAATCGAGTAAAACCGTATGTGAATACTTAGCATTACAGAAATAAAGCAATAATATTATGATCCCCATTTCAGGAACTCAGCGAGACGGCTGACGTACTCGCTGGCGGCCGCCTTCCAGGACTACTCCAGGCGGGTCAAAGAGATGCAGGCAGCACCAGGTAAAATACAGAATTGAGAAAATCCGACATTACCATTTTACACACTACAAATTATTATCAAAGCAGTAGTAATAATTATATTATGTTTCTCATACAAAAGAGTTCAACGCACAACTTATTTTTTTTTACTTCTGCATGTCTTATTTACGGGTTTCGAAAAGTAAAATAAATACTTTTAAATGTTATTTCAGCTGAAAGAACTTTTGCTTTCGGATATTGCACCTTTTGATGCACGAATATACTTTGCTACTAATATAAAATTGCTATTGCATTTACGTAGCACTACATAAAATAACATATCGTATAAGTCCTTTTCCGGGTCGAAAAATATATTATGCCCAATTTTATCTTAAACAATTATTGAGGAATTTGATTGTTAAGAGGAAACACAAAGACATATACACTATATTTATACTATTAGGAAGAATTACAATGTGTTGTGTTTCAGAAATCGAGGAGAAACCCTCAGCACTGAAGAAACGGTTCGCCATCGACCTGCGCACCCCCGAGGAGATCGAGGCCGACCTCGAGACTGAGGCGTGACCCCCCGGCACCCCCACACATCCCCAGGGGGTGTTTGACCCCCCAGACCAACAACCAAAAACTTTACATTCCTATATCTAGGTATAATTAGAGTACCTAATGTAAAAACATAATAATATAGACTAAGGATACGCATATAAGCTATGGAAATTAAAGATACATATTTAAAACTAAAATTTGTGATTGGTTTCGTACAGTTGTTAATAACCAAATTTAATTAGTTCTTTATAATTAAAAAAATTAAATTATGGTAAGTTATAAGGCCAAGTACAATAGAAATACATTCCAACAATAATAATATAATAAATTTGTATTTAAATCTTGCTCTTACTAGGACCACGCCAGAAGAAATGTTAAGGTATATAGAAAAAACATAAGTCGAAAATGTCGAAATCGTTAATTTTGATAACTTTTCATAGTTAACAATGTACCTTTTTGTGGTGATGATACCAAAGTGGTGACTATACATTACGGTAGCTTATGTTTAGTGTGTAAGTGTAGATAGTGTATATAATTAATATATTTTTGTTTTTCAATACTAGTTTCATTTCACCTCAACCAATTTAAAAAAAAAGTATAACCCAACTACACTATAATATATTATAATGATTATAATGATAGATGAGCCATTATTATGAATCTATTTAAATTTTATTATCAAAATTAGATTATTAGATTAGGTGTTTTTTATAACTCACAAATATCATATTATAAGCTACTAAAATCACTGTCCTTTTGGCTACAGGGAATACAGTTGAAGAAAAGAGATATCAAAGTAACTATATTATAACAGGAAATCAAAACATTTTATTTCCAACGCAATTCATCTAGAACGTTCAATATGGTCATCGATGTTTCTTGGTCCCTCTTCACTTCCTCTGGATGCTGCTGCACGTAGTTGTAAAAGCCCTCCCTAGCTCTGTCGGCACTGCTGTCGATGTAGTCAAAGAGTTTCGCCAGGGAGATATGCAACAAAACCACTCTCAAATGTTGGCCTTTAGCGTACTTTAAATACTCATACTTCAGCTTGTGATATAGTTGTGTCGGTTTTGAATCATATTGCGCTAAATCCTGTATTTTTCTGTGAAACTAAAACAACAACGTCTTCTGTTAAAACTTTCTGATTAACTACCTCAAGATAATCTGCTACTCGATGAGTTTTTCAAAATATATATTTAGTTTATTTCAAATATGAAACTTACACTTTCAAGTAACAGGAGCACTTCATTCATAAGGTCTTGTAGGTCGAACATTATCGTCAGTTGCTGATCTCCCTCATTTCCAGATCCACTCTTGCTTCCGCCTTTTTTTATATTTTTAAATAAGTTCTTCAGGATCGGCACTTGCATCGGGTTCATACTCACCTGTGGTCTGCTGTATGGGTTGTTCTCTGATATTTGCAGATTCATGCTTGACGATTTGTGGAGGTACAATATGTATTTTAGTAACTCCAGATCCAAACGATGAATTTTGTGGTTATAAACATATGAATTGCTGTAAATTCGAAAAGATAAATTTTACTGAATTTTACTTACAAAAATATTGATGTTTTCAAACCCTTTTTGCGCGAGACCGACCACACTTATCCCATTTTTTACAAATTTGTACTTACATAAGGTCGATAATTTTTAGAATGCCAGACCTCACTTCGAACACAGATTTAAGCCACGGATATTCAACAAGAGCCTTGCTGTCCATCTTTATCATATCTCTAAGTACGCTCAGCATAACTTCGTTGCGGCTGCGACCAAAGGCATTAGCGTCCTTATCAAAGTTTACCGAAACGTAATCATTTTTAAGTATTGCTACTGATTCTTCTTCACCTGGGTCTACTACTTCATCTGAATCGAACTCCTTTACGTTTTGGTTTCTATCAAAGTAATAATCAACTGAAATTGGCGTCACATCGTCTTTCATCCTTGTAGATTTGTCCGATTTTCTGAAACAATAATTTCTAGATTGCGGAACATATTCGTCGTAACTTGGATTTTCAGTTACCACGTTAGGTCTTATATTATATATGTTTTTGAATTCTTGTTCATTAGTTGTTTCCTGCTTGTGTTTCTCGTTACCTGTAAATTAATATTTTGATAAAACAACTTCTGTTATATAGCTAGCCGGTTATCAACTCCTACTCATATAATATTTGGATACATAAATAGATTTCTTTATTTTACGAAATTAGCTCATAATAATTACCTTTATTATGAGCTCCAAGCTTTCCTAAACCCTTGAAGCCATTTGTTTTGTCTAAACCAATATTTAAACTTTTTATAAATGTTAAGATTATTGTATTGTTAGAAAAGTTGAGGGTTATGGATTTCACACTTTGGTTTTTTAACCCAGAAATTGTTCCATTATCACTTTCAAAGCTATAATCAGTTTTTTTCGAATTCAAATAAGAATTATTCCTGTTAGAATCAAGAAGTTTTGTAATACTCTTCTCATCTTTAATGTTAGGTTCAGATTTAACTTTTTTTAAGTGGCTTAATTTTGCAATCAAGTAAGATAAGTTCTGTGTTTCCTTATTGTTTTTTGAGGACCTTAATATTTGCTTTATTATATTTTCTGTGTCCATGTTATTGGCTTGCAAAGGAATCACTGTCACATTTACATCATTCTCCGTTATCGGTACAACTTCTTTGAGAGATTTTTTTGTTTTAATTTCATCAGACTCTATAAATTTATTTAGAATAGTTGCTGCTTCCACAGGGTTTTCCTTGGTTCTCATAATATCTTCGGTGTTGTTAATATTATTCATACTATTTTCAGTTTTTGCTCTAATTGTGCTAGATACAATATTTTGATTAGCCATCAGACTTACTGGTATAACAGAAATAGCTCCTGGAACAACCGTAGTGGCTGGTTCTGTTGGTTTTCGGTCATTACGATTTTGGTAGACTCGATCGGTTTCATATTTATTTTCAAAAGTTACTTTAATAGTTAGCGGCTCATTCGTTGTAGAAATATAGGAGATAGTGTCACTTTCATGTTTTTCTGTTGCACTAGTCCCAAAATCTCGTCTTTTACTTAACATATCCGCTTTATGTTTTGAAACGTTTCTGAATTTAATTTCTTCCAAAATTCTTCTAGCAATACTGTTACCGGATTTGCTTTTATCTTTTGCAAGTAATGAACTTTTCTGGTCTCCATGTCCATTAGTTATATTACAAAAGCAAATAAATAGAAGTATCCAAATCATTATGTATCCTTCCACTAAGCTAATTTATGTCTGGACAATCGGCAAATTGAATAATTATTTTTCTTTTTCAAGCGTGAAGTTAGCGTCAAATCGTCAGTGAACATGAAATTAAAATACAATTAAGATAAGACGTGATTGAATGAAATGTAAATGTATTTTCTTTATTCTTACACTTAAATACTTAACCATTTTACAGATTTTTTTTATTCACAATTTCGTATGAACCCGTCAAGTTTCTGCTTTATTATATAGATTCTATTTGAAAATATTTTGAGTATATACTACATTAAACTACTACCCCAAACGAGTTTCATTATTTGTTGTTTTTTAATTTCCCTTTTATAAAATAATAATAAGTTAAAAATGAAATCAAAAAGTTAAACAATATAGAGGAAAGTTATACATTTTGTCATGAGGTTTCAATTAAACTCAACTTTTCCATTTATTTTATTTTAGCTTTCTAAAATCACAACTATTTACAAATATTGCAGCATTAATTTTGTGTTTCCACGTTTATTCCTCCGGTCTATATCTCTTCGAACCTCGAAACAACGTTCTACCTGATCTCAAGTATCTCTCTGTCCCTAGTCTCGTGTTGCCGTCGTCTACTTCTTTAAAACTTTCTGGTACTGGTACTGGTGGTGGTACCGCTATGGTTGCATATGGAGTGTAAAAGTTGTTTGCTCCAACGATATTCTCCGAAGCGACAATATTTTCATTATTCTCTTCCGGGATTTCTTCTATTTCCTCCATTTGCTCCAACGCATCCTTCATCAGCTCCTGAATGATGTTCTGCTTTTTTCTGATTGGTTGTCTCTTCTGGTTTTTGACTGGTACGTTTTCTGTATCCTTTGGGACTTTCTGGTCCTTTTCTTCCTCCTTGTTTATTTTTCCGATTTCCATGTTCAAGTCGTAGTAGCTCGGTGATTCCTCACAGGGTATGGAGTCTCTAGTCCTGGTGCATACTAGTACTTCCTGTGGAGAAATGTTGTACGATCAGTTAACATAATGTCGAATACAACTACTTTGTATCATTAAAAAGTAATTAAGTAAGTTTTACATTTTTAACCGAGCAATTCACTAAAAGTATATTGAAAGTTAAGCACTCCAGACGTACCCATTTATAAAATTCTACCACGTAGCTGGAGCATTCACAACTCGCCCTCGGCTCAAAAAAAAATATTTAAATGTAGCCCCATAACTTCAGGTTCGGCACTTTCCAAATTACAGCAATATGTGTAAAACACCCATGAACGGCCTGAGCCTATAGCCAAGATATTTTCTTAATCGCTTCTTTGTAGAATTGCCGACGAAAATGTATGGAATTGACATTATACTGTACTCGGCGAAACATGGCGGTAGCGGTCATTGACTCCCTGTCAAAAACTTGTCTTTTCTATACAACGCCGCGATTGACAACATCTGACACTTCATTGTCAATCGCGGTTTATATAGAAAATGACAAGTTTTTGACAGGGAGTCAATGACCGCTACCGCCATGTTTCGCCGAGTACAGTATAGACGAGTCGAACGTCAACTTCATATTATCGAACGCTTAAGTCAATTCCATACATTTTGATCGGCGATTCTATGAAGAAGCGATAAAGAAAATGTCTTGGCTAAAGGGCCTAGGCAGTCCGTACCTGGTTGAAGACGGTCTCGGCGGGGCAGATGAAGCTGTAGCGGTAGGTGACGTTGCGGCCGGTGGGGGTCTGCGTGGGCAGGCACACGTGGAACAGCTGGCACTCGTTGTCCACGTCCGCGTAGTAGCCGTACGTGCGGTTCTCGCAGCTAGGGATATAGGGATATAGGCAAAAATTATATATTGAATGGTGGCAACTATTATTTGTTGATGTTAAGAATATCGCGATCTGACACTTTATATGTACCATCGAGGAAATTGATTCCTAGGCAGTTGACGGACCAACGTCATTTGGTCGACGTGTGTCAATTCAATGTTAACTGTGATCAGTCGAATGGGTTGGACTTAACGCGACCAAATTACTTAGGTCCGCCATCTGTCTAGGAATCAGCTTCTCTGATAGTACTTATTTTCAGATTTTCATATATAATGACATACTTTAAACTGAAAATCCCTTTACGTAGTCGGCTAAAATTCAAAATGTCGAGTGTCCCTAGTCTCCCCTAATATCATCGAACATTGTATAAAATTTCCAGTAGTATCACGCACATTGTATAAAATTTCTAGTAGTACCGGGCAGCGGGCTGTGGCCCGCGGCACTACTAGAAATTTTAAAACGGGTTAAAATTTCTAGTAGTAACCCTGACGATCCCTAATCAAAAGAAGGCTGAGAGCTTAAAACCATGTGGGTTTTAAGTTTATAAAAATCAGATTTTTATCATTTTCGCCGTAGATTTTCAGCTACGCATAAATGTAACTGGGTGTTTGTTACATCTGTTTTTTAAGCAGCGTTACCCTTCTTAAACCTCATACTAAGTCAGAGACTACCATCAGCACAAACTAATTAAAATATCAAATACTCTTTGAACTCTTACCTGAATGTATCGGTGATGTTCTCTCGTATGGAGGTGGCGTTGGCGGGCAGGTTGAGCGTGTCCGCCGCTGTCTGGTTCACCATCTCCTGAACACACAGGCAGGATACTTTGATTATTTTTAACCCACTGTATGAAGGGTATTGTTATGCAAAGAGTACCTAATTTAGACTTAGTCTGATCGAAAAAAAGATTCATGTCGGTCCTATGTGGTCAGAATCTACTTTTTTTCAATAGTGCTATTATCCTTCTAAAAAGGAGAAACACGCCAAGAGCGCTAAATATATTTTAATAGGAAACAAAAAAATGTTCACTGATGAGAGATGATCAGAAAGAATCTAATATGGTATGTGTTGAAATTGGTATTTGGCGATAGCACGGGTTATTCCAAACTTACGTATGGAATTACACGCGTACTCAAATATAAGCAATGAATTATTCAACCGGTATTGCATTATAGATATAAATATAAAAAATTCTACGCCGCTTGAATAATAGATAGCTTCGACTTAAACTGTAGCACACCTCCTGCCAATACCTACTGCGACTTTGGAATCAGTTCAAAAAGCTATCAAACCTTATGTAAAGTAGATACAAATGTTACATAATGATACATATTTATTACATCACAAAACATTTACCGTGTGCATTTGTTTTAATGTAATGTTGTAATCTGTAAGTTAAGAACATTGATGTATCGTACGTACCTTATGCGTGTGCTGTGATTCACGTAATGAAAATTAAGAAATTTAAAAAAACCCCGCCAAACAACTTTAAAAAGTAATGAAATAATATTTACTGCCTTTAAGTTCAAATAATTCCTAACTTGTGTAAAGTAAAATTTTAGTCCATAATTGTTGTCACGGTGTGTCGAGGGACCGCCAAGTAAACTACAACCTACAACGGCCATGTCGCTGATTATCTCGATTCAGTTCGCTGTGAACTGATCCTTTACTATGATGTTATGTGAAATCAAACATCTACATTAACGGTTTTTTTTTAATTTCTTAATTTAATTTTATTTCATGCTTTTTAAACTTGTGTTGGTTATAGTGCAGAATAATTCCTATCAACAGAGTCATATTCTCACGATTTCCATCTAACAATGTCCTTTTCGATGAGGCCGTTAATACGAGCCCAAACATGAAACCTCCACTTTGGGTTCATACGAAGCTCGACTTCTATAGAATCCAGGTGATGCTGCAGCAGCAACATGTACATATTTAACTGTTTATCTACTTCTTAAACACGAAATCTTTGCTCGAGGACGAAACCTTTGTTGGCGAGGAGTTGGATATCCTATTGATTACCAGGTGATGCTGCAGCACCAGCAACTTTCCATTAATATGTGTATTCATATATTGTATACGTATATTGTATATTCACAAATGTCACGAACTAGGAACTAACTGAATGAAATATAAAACCCATCAAACGACTACAAGTCGCTATCGGCCTTTCATGAACTGAGCAGGTTGATGATGATGAATTATAGCTAAGAACATTCTCGATCATGTCAGCTTTCAGACACGTGAAACTTATAACACCCCTCTTTTTTGTCGGGGGTTAATTTCAAAACTAGATGACGCCCGCAACTTCGTTGCGAAAAATTACACCTCACACGAATCCGGGTTAAAAAGTATCCTATGTCCTTTCCAAGGACTCAGAGTATCTCCATACCTAACAAATCAGTTCAGTGGTTTGGACGTGAAGAGGTAACAGACACACATTCGGAATTATGATATTAATATGGATACCATAGAAGTATGGATATCAGAATACCGATAGCCTTAGACAAGCCTTTCACAAGGCATTGTCCTACACGTTTTTTTATATTCGTTTGGCGATGGCTTGTAGTGGATTTGTTGGTACACGATTTGTTGCAGTACAATCGACGTGTGAATGGTTCTATATACATTGTATGCGCCACTATTTATTCGTTAAGACGTATACTGCAAAAAAACGTGCAGGAAACGTGCAGGACAATTAGTTAGCTTAGTAAAAAGACTTAGTTTAGTAAAGACGTAAACGATTGTTAATTTCTATTATTTACTCCAGTTAAAAGTAAAAATCATATTGAAACAATTTCGAAAAAATATAAAATGGAATTTACGTACCCTGAGCATCTTCAGCACTCTTCCGCTCCTCACCTCCATCTCGATCTCATCCCCCAGGGCGCCGCCCACCACCACCACCACCACCAGTATACACAACAGGAGTTCCCGAGACATCACCACTATCTGCAACAATGTTATTTTCATGACAAAAAATCTGTTTAGATTCATTACTTACATTTAGCATAATAATTTGGTCAACGCTTTTATTAAATTTTAATATTTTTTATGTTTTAATATAATAATGAAATAAATGTATTAAATGTGGCAATTAAAAGTAAACTGTAACAATAAGGGATCAAGAGCTAGGAACAAAGGGCGCGCGGTGTAGAGTCATGTAGCAGCTGCTACGCCGAAACGCGCGGCTCCTGAAACTTGTGCATTTCTCAAAAACTTTCATATTTTTGACTTGTTTTATTAGTAATTTGTTTTATTTAATAATTTATATACTGTACTCGGCGAAACATGGCGGTAGCGGTCATTGACTCCCTGTCAAAAACTTGTCATTTTCAATATAAACCGCGATTGACAATGAAGTGTCAGATGTTGTCAATCGCGGCTTTGTATAGAAAACGACAAGTTTTTGACAGGGAGTCAATGACCGCTACCGCCATGTTTCGCCGAGTACAGTATAGTTATTTTTTTATCTTAACTTTGTATACTTATGTTTAATTTTTGTACACGTCAGAAAAAAAAATGTTTTTGACTTTCGGTCCGAAAGCTTCTTTCTGTTCAATTTTAATTAGGAGTAATAATTACTTTAAAATTTAATTAAAAGTAATAATTAACTGTGAAGTTAAAAGAAGTTTATAAAAATATTAAAATTATAAAATATCTATTTCTTACTTTTATTAATATTTATATTTAATTTCTATCACTATTGTCGTCCCTTAGTACTTATATTAAAGTTTACACTATGACACTATCCACGGGCACCGTGCGGTGTGGCGAGATGTAGGGGAATGCGAGCATTTTGTTTGAATTTAACTCTTTATAAACCTTAGACGGGTTCTAAAGCTCGATTCAAAGAAACAACACCGAGGATTCGGTACCGACAGCACACTAATATTATCCTGCAATAAATTTTGATCAGGAGCGCAGTTTTCGATCACGTAAGATTTCAAAACTCGTGGCAGATTTAATTTCTAACCGAGATTTGAGGTACAAAAGATTATACCCTGCAGTTTATAGTAACAGAAAATATATTTATTACAAGTATGAGAGCCTAAAGACTGATGCATCTATTGTAAATTAAATTAGACAAGATATTCAGCCTCATGGAAGAGCCTAAGTATACGTTTATCACTATATTATCATGTAGACTTCTTTAATTGCATATTTTACCTTCGAAATAAAAAGCAAATAATATTTATTTTAACGTAAAACTCTTATTGTACTTTAGGAGTCAAGTCAACAACGTTGTTTAAATTTTAAATTTTATCATACCTATATTTTACAAAATTTATCTACATAAGTCTAGTCACCAAACAACCTGACAAATCCTAAAAAAGGTCTAAATCTGTTTGTCTTATAGACTTCCCATTAGTAAAACATAAAAAGTAAACCTGAAAAACCTTTTCTGCTGTCGGTACCGTGTCAGGCGGGCGCGGGCTAGTATGTGAGCCGAAATCGTAATGTGATCAAATTCGCGACAACAACCTTGACTTACCGGCGCGGCGTAGTGCGGGCACGGGGCGGGCGCGGGGCGGGCGCAGCGGCAATCTGATCCTGCGAGGACTACTTCCAGGGAACCTGATTCATGGCTTTCAGAAAGACAGCTTTAACCTCCTTTTCACTGTATGTCGGTGAGGAGTATCTTAAGACGACATGTAACATGACATTACTGTGTGCTAAGTGTTGTTTAAATTGTACTGCCAGCTGTCGTAATTTTGTAGGTTGAGTTCATAATTTTAATTAATATAGTTATCAATAATCTACAACTTAAGAGAACAGAAAAATAAAAGTTATCTTAGCAAATGTTTGAAACTTGTAACGTTTTCTATCAGATTACTATTTTCACGTAGGTTTTTCCATCATCATCACCACCCCATATTTACTGCAGTTTTAAGTATAATATCTATAGGTCTACCAGAATCTGATGGCAATTTTTGACAGCAGATTTTCAAAAAATATCCTTATAATCATTGGATAAATTTTTATATTTGCATGTTTAACACACAGGATCAGCCACTATAGGAAAAAAAGGATCAAAATGCAAAATGTCTTATTCAAATTACCCCGGTATTGCTAGAGTCAATTTATTTTCTCACTTTTTGCCATCAGATTCTGGTAGTCCTATAGATATTATACTTAAAACTGCAGTAAATATGGGGTGGTGATGATGATGGATTAATCCTCCCGATGAATCACTAACGAGTGTATCCGCTGTCGTGACAGAAGATCTAGAGTACACACATTTTTGCTGTAAAAAAGGAACTGCAAGTTGTTTATTAATAGTTCATGTGGCGATTTTAATTTAGGGTTCCCTGAAACAGTATTCAGAATATCACTCGAAATCCAAAAATTATTTACATTATATTGCCGTAACATTTTTGTATTTTGAAACTTCTGTATACAGTAGCGGAGGAGGATATTATTCCTTTGATCTTTCCCATTTCCCTCTTCATTTTTAAGAACATCATACAAATTCCAACATGTATAATTACAGATAAGAATAACAACCTTCATCACAGCCTTCATCACTGGAATGTATATGTTTCGTATGGAGCCAAACATATGGAACCCTTTAATCATGCCACATCTCACACTTGTCGTTGTGATCTATATTTGAACCACTCACAGGGCATTGGGCTGGGGCAGTGCCCTGCACCGGTAATTAAAACCTGAACGGAATCAATTGACTTTTTCCTGTGGCATTTTCAATACTAATGACGTGAAATATTTCTTACTTCAACACGAACTTATAAGGGCTTAGTCACCTACATCTAAAATAAAAATTGATATTTTTAAATAAGCTTTTTATCTCTTCTATAGGTGTGCTGCATCGCACAAAATTAATATACGCGGATGAAATATTCAATATTCACTAAGTACACTTTAATATTTTATAAAGGGTTGATTGAGGGTTGATTAAAGGATTTTTAAGCAATAAAATAAGCAAAACAGTAGTTTTGTTTATTTTATTGCTAAAAAATCCTTTAATCAAAGCTTTTTAATGACTTTATTACGTTCAGTAGAACATAATAAAAAGAAAAACTCATTTTTTATTTTTAAAAAAATTTCCCACGCAATTCTTTTGCGTGCATTCGACGGTTTTAATTAAGAGATAATATACAGACCAACACAGTATCCAACATTTTTTGTTACTATTTTTTTACTTATAAAATTAGCATGGATATCCACCAGTATGGATGTTTGTGTATAATAAATCGGCGGGTGTCGTTATAGCGGTGTGCACCGGCATGGACGTGCCGGCTGCGGGCGAGGAATGCCAATAAAGTATTTTGGCAAGATGACCCACTGGCGAGGTGTGAGCTGGTTGCCGATCACCGCATCATTCATCCAACATCATTCACAATAAAACGGCTCGTGGGAAAATCTAGGGACTGACGACAGGGCGTAGACCAGGGGTTCCCAAACTAATTTTGTCTACTGCCCACTTTCAGAACAAATTATTTATAGCGCCCCCATTGTTTCATTTACTTTCTTGTCTTCATTTAAATTAAGGGGTTTTTGCCGAAAAATTTATAAAAATAATTACGAAATGCTAAATTTGTCGTTTTCAATTATTTTATGAGTCCCTCACTGCCTTTATGAGTCCCTCACTTTAGGCCTTCAGCGCCAACACGCGTTAGCGCTCACTTTGGGAAAGGCTAGCGTAGACCATAGTTGACCCAATGGTGAAGTCATTTCCAAATGTTCTACTAAAGAATTTAAAGTTAATTCTATTCTAAACAAGCATACGAAATCACGCAGAGGTTGTATAGCAAAATTTTAAAGAATATTTTATGCAATTAAATATAGACTGTTTCTAAAGTGCCACGACGTAAGATAAAACAGAATATAACTATTGTTTTGTATTAATGTCGTATGCAGCATGTCGGTTTACAAAGAGGATGATCTAAAACCACAAATAAGATATTCTAATTTCTAGGTCCTGCGAAAGCGATTGACTACAAACTTAGCTAGGCGGGCGGCGCGGGCGGCGCGGGCGGCGCGGGCCGCGGCGCAGCGCGTAGGGCGGTTCTACGACGTGTCATTACGTTAAGAGCGGGCTGAATTTTGCTGTGTTTTCTAATAAGTTACGATTATATTACGATCCCGGAAGACGATTGACTCAAATGAAATTGATATTTATTTAATCATTGTATATTTATCTGATATTTAGCTAACGGAAAACACGATTCACTTATTTTGACTCGATACTTTTATTTTTCGAAATTATGAATCTTTTTGGGCATTTCAACATATATCTGTTACACTTATTGAGTTACTATCATTAAATTACTTGCACTACTACAATCACACACTTTATAATATAATAGCTAAAGGAAATATTAGTATTGTATTTAGTTTTTAAGTAATCATCAAAAAACAGTTTTGGGACTTACGACCTTTACTTTCGTGCTATAATGCGGGAACCGTTGTTACGCGATATTGTTCACTATTAGTTGCAGCCTAAAGTACATTGCCCGGGAGCACGATTCATGGAAATATTGTATCACGATTGGAGGATAGCGTTGTGTGTAGGCGGGGCTAGCGTTTTCACAGCGCGCTCTTAATTATTATTATTTATAGCACTTACTTCCATCTTATACAGTGTGTAACAAAAATAAGTGATAATACTTTAGGGTGTGTACGTGTTCCTTGTAGAGAGTTCACTATGAAAGTAGCAGCTCTGAAAGATGAAAAAAAATTTCACTTTTGTATGGGCAAGGGCCCGAGCGTCACGAGTTTCCCCATACAAAAGTGAAAAAAAAAATTTGGTCTTTCAGCGCTGCTAGTTTCACAGTGAACTCTCTACAAGGAACACGTACACACCCTAAAGTATTATCACTTATTTTTGTTACACTCTGTATAGTAACGAGTACATGTGATGAATGAAAATATTATGAATGTCTAAAGGTTTCATTTCGATATCACAATCTACAAAGCAAATCAATACTTGCCACGCTAATGAGTAGCACTAGCAAATTCTTATAGTTTATTTTTACAAACAAAATGTCTTTGTTAATATCTCATCAGTAGTGCGAATATTCGTAAACGTTTTGCGACAAGGAAGCTCTAGATCAGCCGATAACCGTGCGGATTATCATCTGCCGGTCAGCGGGCAGCACTACCAGACAGTACATCAGATTACAGCGGACAGTTAGTAACTGTACAGCGACCCACAATTCGGCAGCACGCGCGGAATGCTGACGTGATCTCGGATTTGGGAGTACAGTCACACGATGATGCGATGTACAGTCGCGAGGGGCGGGGCTTACCCCCGTGATGCGCGCGCGCCGCCCACGATGACAGACATCATCGTCATCGTCTGTCGTCAGTGAACCGATGTGCGCAATATACAGTCCGACAGGGCTTTATATGAATATGTCAAACTGTCAATGGGCGCTGCTGCTGGTAAGGAGAACTGTCAAAAATGACGTTTTTGTATGATATGATAGATGCGTTAGTTCCTTTTCTCGCCACGTTCATAAACAGCCTTGTCGAACTGTAAATATTGGTTATTATGCTTTAACTAAATAAATTTTATAATTAGGTAGATACCATTAGATACTGAATATGTGTAACAGTTTTAATTGGCTACAATTTACAAATATATATAATAAACAAAAATATTTAGTTTTAATAGATGGCTAGGCGGATGGAACACTATATGGTAGCCACATGACTATAGGTCTACCAGAATCTGATTACTAAAAGTGAGAAAATAAATTGACTCTAGCAATACCGGGGTAATTGGAATAAAACATTTTGTCCCTTTTTTTTCTTATAGCGGCTGATTCTGTGTGTTAAACATGCAAATATAAAAAATTATCCAATGATCAAGGATATTTTATGAAAATCTGCTGTCAAAAATTGCCATCAGATTCTGGTAGATCTATAGCTACCCGAAGAATATACTAATATTGTCTTTAAGGCTTTCTCGGTGGCTAAATGACAAGGATGAATATGAATATTGGCAGAAGCATATTTTTGTCATAATATCCATACTTCCATACTTATATTATAAATGCGAAAGTGTGTCTGTCTGTCTGTCTGTCTGTCTGTTACCTCTCTAAACCACTGAACCGATTTTGTTGAAATTTTGTATGGAGATAGTTTGAGTCCCGGGAAAGGACATAGGATACTTTTTATCCCGGAGAAATGTATGGTTCCCGCACGATAAACTAATTTTTGCGCAACGAAGTTGCGGTCGTCATCTAGACACGCGGTAGCGTGTCAAGCCAAGTTCCAGCATAACAGAACTGGCGAGCAGCACCGTGTGTAATATTACACGAACCATTTGCAGCTACTTTTGACCCCCTCATAATTCAGAAACTATTTCACATAAACGTTTCAAATTTGGCTCATATAATGAGACTTGCGAGATAAATATATGCTCTAAATTTCATAAGCACAGCTCAAACGGTTATTAAGATATTAACGTCCCAAAATCTACATTTTTATCACTGACTGACCTATAGATCAAAATTCTAACCCAGTTCCAGATGACCTAGAAGGCTGAAATTTGGAATCCAGCTCGGTAATTGTGTGTAAGCGTAGGAAAAAATCTTGTATTTTTTGTATGTATATGATTTAAGATCTCACATTATTTAAATAACATCAATTGTTATAGATTTTCAATAAAGCAAAGAAATAGACTCTATTATTTGTTATTTGGTTCCTATACATACATATTTCGATTTTCCATAGATCTTGGCACTCATTAATATATCCATCCTTTTTACGGCGAAGTCCATAGACAAGAATAATGTTTGTATGGAACTTGGCTCTCCATTTTTACATTTATGATTTTGGTGGGATCTAGTATATATTAAATAAGTAAGTAAAAAATAATCGAAGTCGCTCTATAGATTTATTGTTTCCCCAGCAGGTGATCGACCCCGTGCGAAGTCAAAGATTGCAGTGACAGCACACGACCGCCGACCACACGACACGACACACGACAGATCGCACGACATCGCCGACGACGTGCCTGGACTCCGCCACGATGTGAGATTTCAACACCGCAAGCAGTGCTCGCTAAACCTTTGAGTTTTTGTGTCATCTATTTTTATAGCACGTTCATAAATACCTACTAAAATCATTTCAATTGTAGATTTTGTGAGTATTGTAATATACCAGCAGTCAGAATTTTTAAAACTAGGAAATCGATATTTTAATTTAAAAAAAATAAAAAATAGACAAGGTGTTGTGTATTTAAAATAGCATTTTGTATTGTAGTACTTTACAAAGAGAATGTAATCACTACGTGGTACTTTATTGTAAGAATAATTTATGAAGTGAAGTAAATAAGTTCGGTGCTATGGCAACGACCAAAGGTAGCATAGATAAGTATATGTCAGCTCTCCCCCGCTATTTCTAAGTGCCTGTGCAGGAGGCAAAAGCTCCAGTAAGTGCCGGCGCCAAATTGTTACAGCATCAGTAAGGACCTTATAGCGTAGTAGGTCCAGGCGGCGTAAAATTGTTGGTAGCCGCCTCCTCCTCCCTTATTCCATGTATATTACAGTAGCTCTCTTCTTGTATGTGTATCTTATATGTCTCCAAAAAGTGGCTATGTGATATTGTAAATAAATCATTTCTTTCGGTCGTATTTCTATTCGCATTCTTCCTTTTCTTTCCATTTGTGCTTAATATGTATTTTTAGCTCGTTATCTTCTACTTTCCAGTTTATCAGCTCGGCTTTGGTATAGTATATTAAAGTAATCAGAATAGCGTATCTATTGTTTTCTGTTTTTAACCCTTCTTCGAAAGTAATTTGTTGTTTGTTCTCGTTCCCATCTATATAATTTTTTTCCCAAGTTTCAAACGTCGTACTACTTTTTTCTAGAAATTTATTGCATATTTTGTCTTCATTTTCTGTAATAAGTTCTTTGCCTGAAGGAATTTCATTCTGTATGTTCGGATGTAGCAGGTCCTGTACTATGTTCGGCTTCGTAAGTGTAGATTTCAATGGCTCACGTAAGATACCATCAGTATTATCCTCAAGGTAAGGTGCAGGTGAATCTTCAAAATTATTATTCGTAGTTTGTAAGCTCTCTTCGTTAAAAGATTCTTCTGTTATATCGCAGCGTGTAAATCTGTTCTCTGAATTAACGTGTGATTGAGCTCGGTTTTGCATATCCAGTAGTTTTACTTTGATGGAAATAAATTCCTCTTCAATATTGTAACTCGTTTCAATCTCATTATCCAGTTCTTCATCTGGTACTTCAGATATTATATTTTGTTGCACTTGTCGAATTATTTGGAAATCTTCGTGTAGGCTCTGTAGCCTGACATGAGTCTCCGCGTAATCAAGATTCTCATGTCTCTTTAAGTATGATTCCCACCTCGTAAATTGTGCTCGTATGGAGGCGCGAATCCTCTTCCAATTCTCCAAGTTCGTAGCCATCCTCGTCGCCAACTATGTTGTGTATTTAAAATAGCATTTTGTATTGTAGTACTTTATTGTAAGAATAATTTATGAAGTGAAGTAAATAAGTTCGGTGCTATGGCAACGACCAAAGGTAGCATAGATAAGTATATGTCACATTTGGTCACAAGGGAAGCGAGATCCCAAAGACCTCTAAACCTATTTCTTATGTCAATGCTAATTATAGGTCTACCCATAAAGTTAATATACCTAGCGGAATAGAGCAACAATCTCGAGCTGTCAAACGAAACCGAAATTGGTTTACATCTGTGTGTAAAAATATGTGTACGTATACACTTACACAAGCATGATTGAACATGAATTCTATGAGATTAAATTGTCAACGTGCCGATAAGTGCCGACTGGACGTCAAAAAAAGAGTTCTGCTGTCATGTATCACACGTCTCTTTTTACCACGCAGTGTAACTGATAGTGACATCTCGCTTGCTCAGGCCTTTGTTTCTCTATTCCGCTAGGTATATTAACTTTATGGGTCTACCAGAATCTGATGGCAAAAAGTGAGAAAATAAATTGACTCTAGCAATACCGGGGTAGTTGGAATAAAACATTTTGATGCTTTTTTTTTCTTATAGCGGCTTATTCTGTGTGTTAAACATGCAAATATAAAAATTTATCCAATGATTAAGGATATTTTATGAAAATCTGCTGTCAAAAATTGCCATCAGATTCTGGTAGACTTATAATTATTTTATCGTGCACATTTGTCTTATGCCTTTCCTACATGCTTATAAGCCAGGAAATGCTAGAAATTTCCTTTTTTCTGTAGTTATATTTTTGCAATATTCGAACAAAGCTTAACCAGTATTAAACTTTTAAATAAAGTAATCGATTGACCTTGCGATAGAGTTTGAGAGTCGCTGGTCTAATACATTCCATAACTTTCAGCCGTAAATCACGCGGAGTCCGGCACTGCCCTTTCATATTTAGGACTAAAACTAATGGAGTCGTCACATTTTTAAATTTTGCTAGGATCAGAAATAAAAAAAATAACACATTACACTTATACAGGGTGTAGCAAAAATAAGTGATAATACTTTAGGGTGTGTACGTGTTCCTTGCAGAGAGTTCACTGTGAAAGTAGCAGCGCTGAAAGACCAACATTTTTTTTCACTTTTGTATGGGGAAACTCGTGAAGCTCGGGCCCTTGCCACGTACACACCCTAAAGTATTATCACTTATTTTTGTTACACACTGTATATCGTTGGACTATAGAGCGTATTAGCATTTTACTACCTGCCTATCAGTTTGTAGTATATATATCACATTCATTTAATAAGTTTAATGCTATTTATAAATAAAATTAAATCAATTTAAAAAAATAACCCTTAACATACATTATTTAATTATGATAATTTAATAATTATGATAATATGATAATAAGATTTTGTCCCTGGTGTACCGTGTAGACCGTATACAATGTGTCCCGACACCGGTGTCCGATACTTTAATAAAAAAATAAATAAAAAAAATAAAAATAGTTTTATTTCTGAATAGATTTTTAAAAAATGCTTTCAGAATGTTGATACTACATGGTGCCTACCACCGGTTCGGGAACTAACCCGGCGAGAAGAACCGGCGTAAGAAACTCGCTTGTGTTATGATGTATGGCATATTTTATTGATAAATTGACGCCCAATTTTTTTCTCTCACACCGGTGTTGGGACACATTGTATAGTTAGGACACATTATATAGTTAGTAAAATATGATCCTGGTAAACAAGGAAACAAACCCATGACATAACATCTTAGTCACCCACCCGCAACTCTTGGTGAGTCAAGTGCGTTTCTTCCCCGTCGCTTACTGGCAATTCTCGGAAATTGCAGCGATAAACAACATGCAAATGCATCTCGGTTTGTCTTCGCGATAAAAATGATATATCTCAGTATCTAACATCAGCGATAGCGTGCGCGTGCGCAGCATTAGAAGTGCGCGGTTAGCGGTGTCAACAACCGGCGCAGCCTTAAAGAAGGTCAACACATCTTTTGGCTGTAGCTCAGGTCGATCAACTTTGGCATGGGCATCTAGCAGAAAATATGTATAGTCTGTAAAACTGGTAGCCGTTGGGCAGAACAATTCTGAAAGATGCACTGAATTTCTTTTGTGGTCGCCGAGATAAGACGTTGAAAGCGGTAGACGGTATCCATGATGGGATAGCAATTTACGAATTATGCATGATTTTATTGTTGAATTCAGTTGTATTTCGGTTCCAGAATTTAGTATCGTGAAATTGTTAAGGTATAATATGCACTTTATGCTACTAGGAGTGAGACTGACACTAGACATAGCAAATCTAATAGACTTCGTGGACCGTAGACCTATCCTTCTCAATAATTTAGTACTGAGTGACTATAAAAGAAAAAATACGTGTATTTTTATTTTTAACAAGGATCAATATATCTAAATTTGGCAGGAAGTTTTAATTGCACCCTGTATGTGATGGATTAGACGGATACTATAATTAAGTAATTACTATAATTGGATTTTGATTTTGTACTACCTGGGTATCGATTATGCAGCTTCGGCTATATTGTACGTATCTGCTACTACATAAAATGGTCATGTTTGCGAACAAGTAACCTCTGGGTGCCCCCGTAATACGCGCCGGTCTGGGATCGGCATGCGGCTGTCAAATACCTCTACTCGGCATTCATCCCACGTGCCCACGTTGCTTAGCTTAAATTATAATACGGAATATAATCCATACTGTATGTAATAGTAGGGGAGGTGATGCTATTTATTGCAAAGTCATTTCATAACGACCAAATTTTTGTCCAGAAGTAGATTAATATTTAATAATCAACATAATGAGCGTCAGTCGCCGCACCCGTGGTGGGTTGTACATTGAGAGTGTCTCAAAGTTGTCGAAAAAAAATTTGCTAAAAGTAATTTTATACCGTATGAAAGTTTGATGGATGATTGTTGAGGTCATGTTTAACCAAAAAATCACCGTCAGCCGTATTGCAGACGGGGGATTCAACGTCAGTCGCGTTACTGAATATGTAAAAAAATTTTGAATATAAAGTCATTTTATACCGTACAAAATTTATACAGGAGAATGTTTCTACTTTGTAAATAATAAAGAAGCCGCGAGGCGCCGCTGGCGGCCGCACGGCGCCGCGAGGTGCCGCGCGCCAATATATTAACTAATCCAAAATATTAACTAAGTTTATAAATTGGTCGTACTGCATTCTATAATAATCGTAATATATGTCTGGGTACGAGTGCAAGTTTGTACAAAATGTTTGAAATTATCCAAAGTGTTGTCGTTTCTTCCATAAGTCATGGACCCACATATCTCTTTTAATTTTTTTCTTTTTTTTTTCTTTCTTTTTTTCTTCTTCTTCTTCTTCGGCAATAAGTGCAATAATAGCCAATTCCATCATGTTGCTGCAAACACACGACACGAGTTTCCTTGCCGAATGTAGAATCTAAACTGAAAAGGCACGCATGCTCTGGAGGTGGCGCGCGGCCGCCAGCGGCCACGAGCGTCCACAAGCGGCCGCGAGCGTCCGCCCGCGGCGACGCGAGCCGCCTCTGCCGGCCTCGCCGCGCCTCTGCCGGCCGCTGCCGGCCGCTGCCATTCCGGTGTGAATCGGCCCTTATGTATTAATAGAATACTATTATTGTTACGAATTTCGCTCGGTATGAAATGACTTTTTAAAATAAGCACTACATCCTCTACTATAAGTGTAGGTAGGTACTTTGTAGTAGATAGTTAGAGGCAATCTTTGTTTTCTATAGAAATGAAAGACGTTGAGAATGGCGATTCCAAGTAGATATATACCAGCATCTAATGTTTTAAAAGGTTTTAATATTTTATTAATTACCTAGTATAGTTACGTCAGATGTTTTAGCGGTTCTTGGCTAAAAATGGCCTAGGCGTCGAGTTGGCTAGCTAAGCAGGGCCCGATCTAAGATGGGGCGAGCCGGGCATTTGCCCAGAGTGGCAAAAATGTGGGGTGGCAAAATTGACTTATTCCTATCTTCCAAGTTCCAAACATTATAGCCAAATAAGCCATTAGCCATCCACTATACCCAAGTTAATTTAAAGAATTTTACCTTCCAACCTACTTCAGGTTAAATGGTGGAAATATTTACGTATTTTATTACTTAAATATTCCCCCCAGTGACGGATTAACCCTTAATCAAATTAAGCAATTGCCTACGGCATCACGTCTGAGGGGGCACCAGAAGAGAAAAGGTTCAAAGACTGATTCTAGTTGACATACGGATAGGATGGCCCATAGGCATGGATTGCTTAGGGCATCAAGTAGTCTTAATCCGTCACTGATTCCCCCCTATTATCTCCCAACAAAAGTAGCACTTTTAATATGGGTTTCTGTATGTAAAGGGCGGCCAAAATGATCTTTGCCTGGAACGGATTAATAGCTATACTGTTCTCGGCGAAACATGGCGGTAGCGGTCATTGACTTCCTGTCAAAAACTTGTAATTTTCTATACAAAGCCGCGATTGACAACATCTGACACTTCATTGTCAATCGCGGTTTATATAGAAAATGACAAGTTTTTGACAGGGAGTCAATGACCTCTACCGCCATGTTTCGCCGAGTACAGTATAGATCAGGCCCTGGCCAAGTACCATGAAACTGTTTTGAGACTCAAACAATCGGACGAGAATGCCGCGTCCTACTCTAACAAACGTGAAATGACGTTGTTAGAGCAGGACGCGGCATTCCGACAACGTGATTTTTTTGGCCTTTTTTACTCGTAATCAATAATGGTAGCAGGTAGGCACTAGGCACTTGAAATACTCACAATATTCTCAATTATATTTGTAAGTAAATAAAATAAATAAATAAATAAAATCTTTATTCCAATTTTTTTTAACATAAAATAAAATTAAAATTAATATTTAAGAATACAAAAAACTCTCATACAAAAAACTCAATTTTTTGCCAACTTTCGCTTAATAACGGTACGGAGTGAGTTTTTACTGTTTTTTAGTAAAATTATATTTAAAAAGTGAGTATGGTAATGTATATATTGTAATCTTACAACAAAGTGTTCTGGAAACATGATAGTTTTAGGAAAGGTCGTAGTAGGCCCCCTGCAAGCGTCATAAATTGTCAACGGCTGCCGTCGATTGCCGCCGACACGTGCCGTCGACTGCCGCCGACACGTGCCGCCGACTGCCGCCGACACGTGCCGTTCGTCTGTAAGAAGCCTTAAGGTCCAACAAATAAATAAAGAGAAATCCAGTTGAGAAATCTCCTTTCCGTTTTATGGTTTTAGTGTTATCTGGAACTATGGTAGTATTTCTTTCTTTCAATAACCCTGCTAGCTGGCTGAAGGCTGAAAAATAAATAAAATGATTTAATAATCAAAGAAAAACCAAATCGTCGTTATACATCATAGTTCATACTTATCTATGTAATTTTGTGCAATTCGCACAATTTGCCTGAAGTAAAATAACTTCACCAATAACATTTGTGATGGTACAGCATCATCTTTAAGTCTCAATTTATCCAATGTTCTATTGAAGCACCAATCTTTAAAATGGATTGAGCAGACAAATATCCTTGTTTTTGTCATGTCAATATTTTGTTCACCAATAATATTCAACCATGATTTCCTTTTTTCTTTATCATTAGGTAATCTAAAAGTATAAATAAACATATACATTCTAAAAGTGATGAAATTATTAGGTAAAAAAAAACTTTAAATAAAATTTATCGATAAAGCCACATCACTATTGTTCATACAATAGTATTACCACGTATTTTATACGGAAACCATCAAAAATATAAGGAACCAGGCGGTGAAATTAATAGAACCTTTTGTAATAGATCATTTTTAGAAAACACAGTCATCTGGATTTAAAAATCTGATGTATTTCGAAGTAAAGTACTAAACTTACATATGTAAAGACAAATCTGGTTGTTTCTTTCGGATTTTAGTACGACATCCAATAATGCTGCACGCGGTCATATTTCGGCACTCCAAATCTCACTTCCTAAAACAATTTTTACCGAAAAGAACTAGAATAATGTCGAAAATTTTTAAATAAACCCCGTTTGTTTATGTACGTTGACAGGTCAACTACCACCCAAATTGTAAAACAAAAATGGCGATTTGGTCGCAAAGTGGCATTTCGGCAAATATTTCTTTCAAAATGGTAAACACTCAAACTTACAGTTATCTTTTTTCACTTACGTAAAAACGCATAAGCAAAAGGGAGATAGTTATATGATTATAAATTTATCAACGAATTGACGTAATCAATTCTATACATAGACAATTGCTTCGGATCCATAGGTTTAGAGGCACTGACCTCCATTATACAAGTACGCTGGACCTATGATACCCACTTTTTTTTTGTGCCTATTTGAAGCTGAATCAGCGCCCCCAGTGAGCGGGAAGAGAACTAAATTTGACGTAACTTGCAAATGGCCGCTTAATCGTTATTGATTGTCATCACTAGTATTAGTTCCAAATACTCCCACTACTGCTATCAGCGCCAATATGGCGACTTTCAAACGTCATTTTTACGTCAAATCATTGACAAATATATTTGGTCAATGGTCAAATTTAGTTCCTATCCTTCCCATCGGGGGAGCTGATTCCGCTTCAAATAGGCACAAAAAATAGCTGTCATTTCAAAGGGTATCATTAGTCCAGCGTACTTGTATAATGGAGGTCAGTGTTTAGAGGTCTTTGAATAAAAGTCACAAAAATGCATTGACTTAAGAAATTGCAAAAATGCCTTGGTGTGTCTTAAGATATTGTAAAAATAATTCCAAAAACACTTCCAAATGCGACGGAATAACATTTCATCGGTTAGTATTGTTATTTAATTATTTTCAATTAAAATACGAACAATAAATTACTAGGCGAAGACGCGCGCCTATTTGCATTGTCATAGAGTAGTAGATTCAGAGGGGAATGTAGGCAGAATACAGATATCTATGATGAGACGACGATGAATGAAGTATTCACGTAGACGAGTTTGTATTTTGGTAATATAAATACGGTATTACGTGTACATTATACATGCGTACATTATAATTGTATTTATAAATATTTAAGTAATTTAAATAAGGTAAGTATGTAGTGGACTTTGGGTCCATACTTATTATTATATAATTATTATAAATGCGAAAGTGTATCTGTCTGTCTGTCTATCCGTCCGTCTGTCGGTCTGTCCGTCCATCTGTCTGTCTGTCCGTCTGTCCGTCTGTCTGACCGTCCGTCTTTCTGTCTGTCTCTCTCTGTGTCTGTTACCTCTTCACGCTCAAGCCGCTGTAACGGTTTTGCAAAATTTTGGTATGTAATATTTTGGTTTTTGACTGACTTCCAAAAAAGGAGGTAATACGTTTGGCTGTATGTATGTTTATTTTTATTATTTTTTGTATGTTCAACGATTACTCAGCCGTTTGTGGTCCGATTTTCGAAATCCTTGGTACGGAGTTAACTCGACCGTTTGTAGCTCCATAACTGGGGGGTTTGTATAAGTATAGCCGCCAGGTACGGAGTTAACTCGACCGAGTTGTACTCACCTTTGAAATTTTTGGAATTTTGAGGCTACGTCATATTCTATTCTCGGCAATTTGCGAAGTGTTTCTTCGGAGTGATGCCTTCGGAGTAGAGTGATGATGATGATGTTTTTTAACTGACTTCCAAAAAGGAGGAGGTTACATATTTTGTATGGTCAACGATCACTTCGCCGTGCCGCTGCACAGTGGAAAATTTGGGTCCTTATCGGATCAAAAATCTGTAACTTCAAGGTTTTTCATCGTATTGAATTGAGATTTGGCACATGTATACAGTGATATACAAAGATTTTAAAAATAATCAATTTTTGTATTTTTTTTCATTGTATACATATTTATTTTAGGTTAAAAAAAAAGAAAAGATAAAAAAGTAATACGAGTAGTTTATTTTTTATAAATAAGTAGTAATATGAGTAAAATTATACTTATCACACAAGCATAATAAAATACATAAAATTATAAAATCGTATAGTACCTATCTATGCCTCACACCAAACTAATTTATCTTAGATTAGACAAATCTTATAATATTATTGGTTTTATTCTAGGTTTTAGTTACTTATAATGTTATATCTAATTGTTATTATCCTCGCTATTTCTAACTAAAATTACTTCCGGTGTAAATGTAGGATCACCTTCAGGTACCACCTTCAAAAGACTTAGTGCCTCTTCATCAAGATCCTTCACATTTCTCACATAAGGTTTTCTTAAACTTGAAACGTATGGATCTGAAGTATATAGAAGCGTTTTAAATACGTCTTCATTTGTAGCTATACGGGAACATTTTCTGGCATGGTGCAGGCGCATATTTCTGTAGTCTTTATTGCGCGACTCTTGTGCATCTTCCGACAGTTGCCCAATAGGAAGAACAGAAAAATGTTTGATCACGCTTTCTCCGTGTATAAGTAATTTGTGCACGGAGGATGGCATGTAGTACCAATCATAGTTACTAACATAAATTCGCGCAGTTTCTAAGGCATAAACTCCAAATTTTTCGGGATCGATCATCATTCCAGAAGAGAGAGCTTGTAAAATAATATACAAGCGTTTAATCAATGTTTCATCAACACCTGTTATGTTCGCCGAGCAAGTGTAATTGTAAAAGAACCATCGTGCTGTATTTCCATCACTTGAGTTTCCACTTAATTGACGAGGTTTGTCGATAATTAATCCTAGCTCTTCCCTGAAACGTTTTTGAACAAATTCCTTCTTTTCTTTCTTCAATTTCTTTTTTTCTTCTGTTGTAGCAGACCAAGTCTTAAAGTCAAGATTGTAGCAAATGTGTAATACCATTTCCATGCAGCGAATCCAGGCATGCAATGTGGATAATCCATATTGGTAAGCACTTTCATTTTCAGGTCTAGCAGTCACTTTTAATAGGTCATTCATAAGTCGAGGAGTAGCCCCACATATCGTGCACGTAGAACCCGATGGAGTTTCTGTTAGGACCTGAGCCACCTTACCATCAATCATTGTTAGAAAAAGTTCGTGCTTCACATTTACTGCAACACCATCTTTGTTTATTAATGACGGGCGTAAAGATTCAATTTGTCTGGTAATTTCGTCTACAACTGCCTTAGTTTTTTCAGGAGTTTCTTTACAAAATTCAATAGAAATGGGTCTACAATAACGAACAGATGAAGGTACTGGATTTTGCCAAATAATGGCTTGTGAGAGGTCATCAATTAATCTAATGGGAACTAATGAAGTGACGAACAGATTGGCATCTGAAATAGTTTCCGATTCTTCTGGCAGTTTCTGCTTGTATTGACTTTGGCCAGATGAACCATCACATCCCCATTTACAGTAAAGGATTAAATTTCTGTGTTGTTCTAGGAAAACTGGATTAATTTTTAAAATTCTGGCAACTGTGTGGTCCAGTAAGTCTTGTATATTAATCACTTTAGCATAAGTATTTGTGATTTCGATTGTAGAAGATGGTGGATAGCAAGTTTGTTTTATTTCTTGTATTTTGTAATATGGGGGAAACATTGTACACTTTCTTTCGTTGGTTAAATTTCTTAGGTACATATATTGTGCTTTAGTTAGATCCAAATCAATAAAAGCACTCAATGCTTCTGTATCAGATAAAATCTTCATTTGGTTTGACTCTTTCCACATAGTCGAGAAAACTTTTTTCTTTTCGCTCTCAGAGTTTCTTAGCTCTTCAACAAGATGAGCCTCTGCATACTCACCTAAGGCCCGCAGTCCTTGCAAAAATGCGTTACAAATGTGCTCAAACCCATATTCTTCTAGTAAAAGAGTGTTTTTCCTTTTCTTTGTTGATTCTGAGGAGTCTCCATAAGCAATGCACGGTCTTCCTCGTTTACCAGAAGTTGATGGCAGTGAATGTGCTTCAGACTCCGGAAACTGTACTGAATATCCTGACTCCAGCCAGCTTGTATTATTTCGAATAAATTCGTCCTTTTTCCGTGATGCTTGAGCCCAGCGCTTATTGAAAGAAGGCAGAATATTTCTTTGAATGTCACCAATTACAAAACACAAGATGTTTTCAGAAACATTTAATGTTTGCTGTAGAACTATGGACAACGATTCCAAGGTTCTGCCACGCTCGATATAGGGAATGATGAAATCGCCCTTAGTACAGTTGAAAGTTGACATTTTAATGGAAATAACCAATTTAAATAAGTGTCACTCAATATGAAATACACGCTGAAGTGTGCAATTTGAAGATATTTGCTTCCCCTTATATACTAGTTTTTTAGATATGAAATACGTACTAATATGAATGTTATGCATATTTACTCATGCACGACGAGTGCAAAATAGATGATAAGCTATTGCTATCAAAATATTGTGGTTAATATAGTTTTTGTAAACTATGTCAGCAGTAACCGCAAAAGATACCGAATTATCTACTCCGACCGCTATCACATTTTTTCCCATAACTTCCAGGACCGCAAACTTCCGCAGCTGATTTTTTTAATTTTTCATTTATAAATAGTTAGGCTATTAAATAACACATAAAGTTGCGCGTCGCGAGCCGTCGGTAAATGTGAAAACCTTCGACGAAAAAAAAAGAAAAGTGAAAAATAGGGTATGTCAATTTTTAAGTACTTACTCAAAAATAAAAAGCATATTAAAAAAAGTTAATAGCTCATTATTAAGAACATAAAATATCCTTTTTAAAAATGTATAAAACCGCATGCATGTGCTAAATACTTTTTTCACAATATTCATTTGAATTACGTGTATGCAAACATTTGAATGAGCCATCCGCTACTTCAACTTACTTCAACCTATGAAAAAAAAATATTTATGCAGTTTTAGAACAAAAAAATGTCTGATTAAGATTATTTGGTTATTAGAGTATCGAATGCAATAAATATTTCATTCAAATTGTGATATTTTTAAAATCCATTTATGATATGCTCTAGTTCTACCATTTTCCATAGTGCGCTGCCACGCTGCCTAATAAGTGCTATTGTGTATTATTGTACGAGTATTGAATTTGAACGAAGGGCTGCTCGAATTGTTGACTGCCATAGTGTTTTAAACAGGCTGGACCTCTTGGAATTGTGCCTAGATGTAGTTTCGCTCTGCATCCTCTATCAGTTGTATCATGGGGAGTGCTCTGAGGACCATCCCATCACCTTGATAAGTGGCAGTCTTCCACCGTGCATTTTTCGCGTAACTTTCTTCCGCGCACTGCAAAACTGTGGAACGAACTATCGCCAGAAGCATTTTAAAAAGAAGGCATGTTCCCACGCATCTGGAGCTCTTCTGACGTTACGAGTGCCCATGGGCGATGGTTGTTGCTTTCCATCAGATGACCCGTTTGCTCATTTGCCCCGTTATTTTATATAAAAAATCTAATTAACTTCTATGTCCTTGAGAAATCGTACTTGATGTTGATTAGTGAAAAAACCGTGTCTATATTTAGCGACTTGTTATATTATTATTTCGTTTATTTCTGCATGACTTAAAAGTTGGATTTCACTTAACTATTTTTAACTGAAATCCAATTCATTAGTCATGCAGAAATAAACGAAACTTTGTTTGTATTCCCCTATCTTAGATGAGCCGCCATATTGGATGTAGAATGACATTACATTCGTTTTCGAGTTATTCTCAAAAAGTTCTTTCATTTAATATCCATACTGTTATTATAGGACGGCATAGAAAATAACTATTCCGCTATTTTGGATGGTCGGCCATTTTATATTTATAGTGATGTCAACCACCAAACCAAACGTGTATACAAAATCCAGCTCAATCGGTTAAAATATTATATGCACATACATACTTCGAAATTGAGTTCAAAAATTCCACCCGAACTTACATAATAATATGTACTAATATATTTAATAATATGAACATAATAATATACAGAGTAAGTTAAATAAAAGCTTTTAATAATGTTTAGTAAAAATGTTTGTTTTATTTTATCCACTTACTCAAATAGAGTCTGCGTTCATTCGAGTGTAGGCACAAAACTTTGTCACTTCTGCGGTACTGATCTATAGCCATCACCGCCCCGCCTCTCACCCCGCTCATGCCTCAAGTGCGACATGTTTTTTGTTTGCAATGGCGCCTCCAGTACGTAGTACATAGTATCTCTATGCTCGTTAATAGTTTATGTATTGTAATTTGTAGATTTGTAGGTCGTCTGTTATAAAGTTCGGAAAATAATATAATATATTTCTTCATGTACCTACCTAGTACGCTAGAATCTAATAACAATATTGAATACTCACAAAATATCACAATAAATCACAATATAAATGGGCCGGGGACAAAGCATTTAAAATTAATGGGTTGTTTTCTTTTTTAAATCTCCACCAGACGGCGCGACGGTAGACACTTCTAGTTTTCCTATTGGTTCCCCACTGATCTGAAATTATCTGCAGGTTGGCATCACTGACTACATATTGGTTGTGTTTCTAAAAATTTCAGTATACTGTCAAGTGTGACATAAATAAAAATATCTTAAACCTAAGCGATCATTGGCCTAAGCGATTAAGCCAGTATACTGGTAATAGTTTAGGAACACGCTGACATAATAAAAACTTGTCAAACTGAAAACTGACAACTGAAAAAGTTTTGGCGGCCATGTTACTTTGAAACTTCTTCTACTTTTTATTGTTGGTGTGGTTTTTATTATTTTTTCCCAAATTGTGTATTTGGGTTTTAGATGTTCATTATTGGTAAAATATTGACCATTAAATATCCGTTATCGTGCACAAGTGCAGGTAAGAATAGAATAGAATAGAATAGAATAATATTTATTGCATGAAATGTGGTTTACAAAGGTGTTACAATAATGGGTTTACATGGATCCAACATTCTGCCTTGTCAGTGGCATGCAAAATAGTTATAAGAAGCAATATTATAAAAAGTTACAAAAATAAAAAAAGATATAAAGCATTAACATAAGTACTACCATTAAATATTAAAGTCATAACATATTATAATTAACATTATCAAGTAATTACACATCAATTAAATATAAATGTCATAGGAAAAAAAAATGTCATTGATAAAGAGCTATAATATTAATAATAGAATTGTTAAAGTAAAAATGTCAATAAATTAGTTAAAGTATATAAATTAAAATGAATTTAAGTACAATGTCATTAATTTCATTAAGTCTATTAGAATGGAATCTAAGATGTTGTCAAAACCAAAATTTATAATTCCTGTGACATTTGGTGTGAATAACGATAAATAGGGCTATTTATTCCGTGAGTTTTTAACTAAAACATCGTTATAATAACTTTATTATTCTATTCGTTGGAATATCATTGTGTCTTTTTCAAATTGAAATGTATCAAGTTTTACATTCTTTTGCCCAGTTTTGTAGCAATTATTGATGGTATTACCGATAGTTGTCTACCCATACGCCATCTAGTTACTAAAAAGAAAACTGTTTGACAATCAAATTAAAAAAATAAGAAAATGCCTCATTACATGCCAAAGCAGCTTTTTCTGTTGAAAAAAATAAAATGTCAAATGTCAATTGTCAAATCGCGTCCTCTGTTCATTGATGTTATGTGTCAAATCTCAAACATTTTTAATTATTTACAATGTGTAAAGTCGTAACTTTTTTCTTATTAAATTTATCAAAATAGTGCAATTTGGATAAATATCGTGGTATAAAGAATGGCAGAAGAGCAAACATATTGCCGTTTGTGCGCGGAACCAACTCCTATCAACCAACTTATAAGTCCTGACGAAGACGTCGCTTTAAACTCTAAAATATCTACTAAATTGTCCTGGATAAACATCGATATATCCTCAAAAAACAGTCTCCCTAAAACTATATGCTTCTCATGCTTCGATTTATTAGAGAGAACGTGGTCCTTTCTACAAAACGCTCGCGATGCACAAGAAAAACTGTCGAGTATATTTATCAAAAAACCAAGCGAAGATAACTCGAATCGAACGAGAAGTCAGACGAGTAATTCCAACACAAACATCCCTGGTAAACCTGTCGACAGTGATTGGGGAGAATTCCAACAGGACAAGGTTGAAGTTAAAGTGGAGAAAGTCGACACCGACGGTAACGCACTTGATTGCTCACGGAAATTTAAAAAAAGTTCACCAATATCTGTTAAATCCGAGGAAGACAGCGACGAGTTCGATCCCGACAACTTCGTCAGCGACTCCGAGTCTAATGACTCCTCCGACAGCGATGTACCCCTAGAAGTAACCGCAAAGAAGAAGAAATCTCGTAAGAAAACTGTCAACGAAGAATTAGTGATGCTAGAAGATATAAAGTCTGAGATTCCATTAGAAATACTAGCAACAAATATCACATGGGAAAACCAACCGTGCCAGTGTGCGAAGTGTGACGCCCAATGTGAGAACATCACAATTCTGCAGCTACACTCCCAGCAAATACATGACCAATGCTGCAGCTTCAAATGTTTGGAGTGCAGTATGGTAATAAAGACCTTCAAGGCTTTCATCTGTCACGTGAGAACTCACAACAACGCCCTGAGACACTGCTGTGAATATTGCAACAAACTGTTCATACTGACATCGGAACTTCGGCAGCATCGGAGAAAACTTCATTCTGGAGCATTAAAAACGAAATGTAAAAATTGTGGATTGAATTTTGATAGTGCAGAGGATCTAAAGGCTCACAAGCTCATATATGGCAGCAGCGTGAGAAGAAATAATAAGGTCGAACCCCTGAGCGAATTGGATTTAAAGTGCAGGGACTGCAACAAGGTGTTCAAGTCCAAGAGCAACCTCCAGCAGCACAAGCAGGTGCATACCGCGCGCACCAGGAACTTCTCATGCCACGTCTGCGGGAAGATGTTCTTCACTAAGGGCACGCTGGGGAGCCACATACTGACCCACAATGACGCTAAGCCCTTTAAGTGCGACTACTGTCCCCTGGCATTCCGAGCCCGAGGTAATCTCATGTCCCACATCAGCTTACATTCGGGTACCAAACCATTTGTGTGCGAACAGTGCGGCAAGAGCTTCCGAGTTAAACGTCACCTGAAATCTCACTCTATAGTTCATACGGACCTGATGCCTTACACATGCGAGTATTGCAACAAGTCATTCCGCTTCAAAACTAGACTGAATCTCCATCTACGACAGCACACGGGAGCCAAGCCCTACAAGTGTGTGTACTGCCACAGAGAGTTTACAAATGGGTCCAACTACAAGAAGCACATGAAGAGAAGACACAATATTGACACCTCAAAACAAAAGTTTAAAAATATTGTGCCAGATAAGGAAGAGTCTGATGTCAAAGACAACATTCAGTCCACCTATACAGAGTAGTATCTAAATTATATTCATACGATTTATTTTGGGAAATTAACCAATGAAACTTATGTTGTTTGATTATTGTTATGAGAGTATATCAGCCGCTAACTATCATGATCGAAATGAAAATTATATCATAAATATTTAAGATAATTTTAGCATTATAAAATATGTGTTCTATAGAAGGTTTAATTTTCTATGGTCTTTTGGAGTATTAGTTGTAAAATACTTTTAAGTTAAGACTGATTGCTATTAGATTAGTTTTGCCTGGAATTCTATACGTATTTTATCAGTATCAACTTGAGATTGTTATTTTATAAAATTATGAATGTATGGATTTGTAAATAGATGTAAAAATGTTTAGGTCAGAGTCAAGTTTAAAAGTAAATAAAATTTGTTCCAGGTAGAACTTTAACATTGTAAATATTGAATATTATTTTGTAACATGAAATGTTAATAAACATCATGTGTAGTCCATGCCTGGCTGATTCATTTCGCTGTCCATCGATTATTAAGGAATAGTTTATAAGCTGGTCATGTGGTCACATTAGTAACAGTAATTTCATAAATTTCTTTTTCAGAATTCAAAGTGAAACAAATTTATTCTAACAATGGGATAAAAACTAAATAAGACTGGCAAAATGCAGAATAATTTGTGTGTGATTATTTTATTACTTAGTGGCAATGGCATACAGCAGGAAAATATTAATTAGAATATTCTAAAGATGATTATCATTATTTTATCATCATATTATATGGTATAAAATTGTAAATGAAAAGGTATAAATGTTTGAGTTTATCAGTCATAAATGATCCTAATTCCTACCAAGTACAAACCTCTATTAACCACTAATATTACTGTGCCTAGTTAAAATAAATAGCAAATGTGTTGTAGTGTATTCAAAGAATTTATAGTGTATTCCATTGATTTTAATAAAAAAACCGTTATAGAAATGCAAGATAGAATAATTAAATGCTTCGGTAATCATCCGCTTGACTGATCTCAACGTGCAGGGAGTGGAAGTCAATAAAGTATATTATAGTATACATAGTTGTATGGTGAAATAAAACTAATTCTGGAATTTGTTTTTTGTAACTGGATAATTCAACTCCAGAATCTGTTATGGGCCCGGGCCCAATGCCCACCGCCAAACAAATAAGCCATAAATAGTTTCGTAAGTAAATAGTAGATACCATCGTTGAACATATTAATATCTTTCTCTAATCACAATATCAAAGTAGACTGGATTGCACAAACGGTGTGAAAATGTTGCAAATTTAATATCTGGACTTAAATTGCGTCTTATTTCTCATCAATAAGTCTCAATTTTATTTGTACCTACCCACCGCTGGTGTCGTGCTGAAACAATGAACGTTATTCGGAGCAGAAACGACAGCACGTATCATGTGTCCTATTATGTTCTTTATTCAAAAGTATTGTCATGACTACCATGAAGGCGCGAAAACGTATAGGTAGCGATTATATTCGCTGAAAGCCTGGCCTTAAATAGTTTAGTAGGTACATGGGTTCCCAAAGTGTGCGCCGCGGCGCCCTGGGGCGCCGTGAATCGATCCTCCGTCATTATCCGAAACCACAAATATTATGAAACAAAATTATAATACCTATTGATATACAAAGCAGGCAGATTATTTACCTGCTTAACCTAACTATATAATCATTAAAGGTGTTTATTTATGTATATTTTTGTAATAGCTACTTTTGTACGAACGGGGCGAATCGGGGCGGCAAAATTAAAGTGGCCTATACTCATAAAAAATATAAATCCGGCAATGCGTAGGTACCTTTTAAGATTTACGTACCTCATGATTACGAGTTACCGAAAACGCAAGTGACTCTAAAAACGTGATTATTTTGCCGAGCAAATCTTAATTAACTCGTGCGCAAAAAATAGACTCAAGTCTTCACTTTTGTATAATGATTGCAATGACTCGTGTGTTTTTAACGATGACAGGTACTTAATTAAATTGTTACTTTCACTACACAGAGTAGCCAGCTCTGGATTTATGTATAGGCCATGGCCTATGGGCGGCAGCGTCCTATAGGCGTCCTAGGGTAGGGTGGCAGCGTCCTAGGATGGCGGCAGAGTTCGTACATGGGGGCGGCAAAAATTAAAGTGATAAATACTCATAAAAAATATAAATCCGGTCCTGAGAGTAGCGAGAAAATCAGCTGAATTTAGCTTAGGAGATACCTAAGTAAGGAGTTCGTCTAAATTCGAAGAGACCTACAGGCTCATTAGCTTAATTCGCCATCATTCAACTTGTATGCGGACAAAGTAGCGGGTATAAGCTAGTAGGTCTTTAATAGGTATCTGTGTTCCATCGCTCGCAAGCTGCGACATATGGACTGTCGCAGCTTGCGAGCGATGGTGCGGCAAAGAACGGCTACACATGAGGTAACTGGGCTGAGACAGATCCTCCTACACCCGAGAAGGATAGAAAATAAAACTTCAATCGAAAATCAATCCCACGTTTAAAATTGACAACTTGTACTGCTCAAATCAAGTATAAAAAAGATTTTTATAAACTTTATGATTAAAATAAATATTACCTAGATATTCGGCCTAATATGTAAAATTCGATTCCTTAAAATTGCAATAACCACTGATTAGAATGCCGAACCATAAAGGCAGGACAGAGTATATAAGTAAAATTTGTAGAAGCGATAAGTCCGAAGACAGCATTTTCTTGGCTCGTGCCGGGGCCATGTGTATCGGCGTGCTCACGGACCATGTACAAAACAAAAGCGGTGGAAACGTTACTCAGTCGAAGACAAGAAACGGCGCGTAGCACTTTTCCGACGAAACAGTCGACATATTTTCAAAATAAACCGTCGGCGGAAGTCGTTTACGTTCTCTACTTGTAATATCTAAGCACAAGAAAATTCTGTTTTACTGTAAAAATGTTGTTAATAAATAAAAAATATTTTAATTAATGTTATATTTTTAAATGTGATTTAATTAGGTCGCAAAAATAATAGGCCAAATGAAAAAGTGTGATGTTTGTAGCAACCATGTTTTTTAAATTGAGCGGTTGGGGCGCGGCGCTGGTATTATTTGCTTTCTGCACACGGTATGCGCGAGGCGAAGATTATTTCAGGATGGTAAGTGAAAATGTATTACAGTCATTAGCATGGTGAATACTACGTGTGGAGTGTGGACCAAACACATTAGATACTATAGTTAATACTTTACAAGTTTCACAACATCATAATTAATATTATTGTGAAAGGATGAACCCAGCTTCATTTTGAGCCACGAAACCAAATATATGGAGAAGCAAAATTGAGTTTACAAAGCATTTTTTTTTCTTTGGCCTAGACATAGGACTTGTTTGGAGCGAGTACTCTCCTATCAAAAAAGTAATGTAAATTTTACTCCTAGGTAGTTACTACTAAACTAATCTACTAATAGTAGAGTAGTAAGTCCGGCTATTGTGATAGAGATCTTTGGCGCCCAATTTTTATAAACATGCACTTATAAGATAACAGAGAAAAATACTATCAAGAATCAATTATATTTTTGAGCAATTATCGAGGCGATGAAAACTCTAAAATATAAATATCTTAAAGTCTGTTGTCTCTATATAGCTCTACGACATTTTTATTAAATTTTTACAGTACTTTTGGAATGCGCATGATATGCGCCATACCACTATAGAAGAGCCTATATCCAAAATATTAGTAGCTATAAGAAAGCCACTTTTTGATGTTTGATATAGTGTACAAGTAGATTACGGTATGTGACATCGCGGTCTGTGCTCGGACGAAGCGTGACGAGTGGCAAAATTAAAGAAACTCTGATTGTATCCAGTTTTACTTTTTGTTAATTTCAATTTCGTTACCTACTCTGTGCATGCGATGATGCAAATGCTTCTTCGCTGAATAAGTCTTATAACCCAACGTCTTAAAAGTCCGGCTCGAAGGACCAACATTTTTAAAACATTTAAAAGATTATTTTGGATTCACGTGGACGGTATTTCGCTTAAAAGAATATTAGATCAATACTTAACGTCAGAAATCCAAATTATGTAAAGGCTTAAACTTTCCAAAGAAACAAAACAGCCCATAGTATGAGTAGAACATAATAATCCGCAGCCTCAAAATCAAACCTACAGTAGAGTATACTATTCTAAGGCATATCTGTTGTTCTGTTTCTTTTACTAACATGTCCAGGATCCAGGTCCAGGATCTAGAATCCAGCCTGCCCGATGTCTAGGCAACCCGACCGGCCCGCGGTCCACCAGGTATATAGGTCAGCACTCCGCACCACCCATTGTTGGCCAACGTCACGCCGCCGCCCGGATCACGTAACAATCATAATTTCCCGACATTTATAATGCCATTTACTAAATACTCGAAAGTTTGCTAGATTTTGAGCCTGTCACGGTCACGGTGGGCGGTTTCGTTGAAACAAGAGGCTTTGTTCGTAAATATCTTTGGATTGTGTGTCCTACTCTATACATTATAGATTCTCAAGATGTATTTTTCTGATATGAGACATGCGGCGCAAGCGTAGAAAGCATGAATTATTTTTTACTGCAAGCGTTAAAAGTACTACTTACCGTCTACTAGATATATTGCTTAGGACCTAGAAAGCGCAAAAGATTTAGCGTTTTGCCGCGATAAAAAGAGCAATTTTAATGGGCAGTTTTACAGAATCCTAAGGTTTTGTCGTAAAGAAAAGCCTTGTCAGTGATTTACCTATAACCATCCACATTGGTCCAGTAGTTTTGTAGCAAACAAACAAACCTCAGTTCCTCTATAATGAAGTGTAGCCAAATTGTGTAAACAAAATCAGTCTACAAGTCTACATCTTCAGCGTGGCCCATTAAACTTGAGGACAAACTTAATGGACGGAAGCCATGAATCAGGTTGTGCTGCGCGGGCGCATCTCCGGAACGGAAGGTCGCCAAACAATACCATTATTAACTAAATTGTAGTTATTAACTTCGTGAAAAACGTCTGATTGTTTTCAGGGTTTTTGCAAGTGTCTACGCGTTACTTATCCGACTCGAATAATTGAAAGTTTATTCGTAAATATAAAGAACGATATGCCTACTATACCTATCGTCTGGCACTGATTCTTTAGAACACTTTTACTATCAGATAATTTCTTTAAACTCTTAAAATTTCAAAAGAATAGGATAGATTATGGTGGGATGAATATGAATAAATTCTATAGAAGAATTTTCTTTCGTTGCAGGGCATGAACACAAATGCGGCGGAGGCAGCTCAGTTCCTCCGAGAATACGATCGGGAGGCGTCAGGGATGTGCTATAGGTAAATACTATTTTTCCTTGCTTTTTCTAAATTTTTTTTAATAAATATAAATACTTGGTTGTTGATAAAACTTTGTAAACCGTATATACCGTACCGTATATTTTTTGCCCTGGTACAGTGGCAACCCTGATGGCACGAGTCGCACAACAACCAAGCTCCATTTTTCAGAATTGGCCTCAGCATTCTAGAGAAATTCTTTGACAAAACGAAGTCCTTAGTGAACAAAACATACCAACCAGAGGCGGCGTAAGGCCGGGTTTTGTTAAGGATTTACGAGTTTTGATACTCAAATATTCATAAATAAAAAGTTTTAAGTATAAATAAAAGTCTGAGTATCAAATTTTTTTCTCTCAACAAATCCGTCCTCTTGCGTCATCCATCAGTGGGCCTCGCAAGATATAATATCTTGCCCACACAAAATTTAGGTCTTGCCCCGCCACTGCATACAACCTCACCAAACAACATACCAAAGCTTAAACCGTATTTTCAGAGTAACAATGTCCCAATGGAAGTTCGTGACCAACATAACGGAGTACAACCAGCGGCGGATGCTGGAGGAGCTGGGTCTGAGCGCCAAGTTCGAGCGGCTGTCGTGGCGGAAGGCGGCCGCGTACGACGTGTCCCGCCTGCCGGACCCGCAGGACCGACGCCAGCTCGCCAGGATCATACAGGCCAGCCGCGCCGGGCTGCCCGATGATAAGTTCGCTGAGGTATTATAGACAGACTATATTATACAGGCAAGGTCAGAGGACCCCATTATCTATTCTTATTTGTCACTAATAAAGTGCTCACATGTAGATTTTGATCAATTTATAATCGAATGAAGATTGAAAATCTAAGAATTTAGGCTTAGCTTAGAAGGTTACAGAGTAGGTACACCGTACAACGATAATTTTAGCTCTATAATATATTTGAAGAAAGTCTACCATTATACGTGTATATTATAATGTGGCAATAACATGCACCAACACGTTATAGCTTGCCTTAAGCTCACTCAATTGCTCGTGTCTCATTGCAGATTGTACTATTATCTATTCTGTGTTGCAGATTCAACAGCTGATAAATGAAATGAAAGAGTTGTACAACTCGGCGAAAATATGTCCTTTCGGTCAAAAGCCCTACGATCCACACGTACCGAAGCTGCCGCACCCGGACCTTTCAGAAGGGAATAGGACCTACCACCTCGCCAGCCAGCCCTACCAGCATTACCAGCCGGCACAAGATGACCAGGACTACCCCAACTACTGCGACATGCAGCTCGACCCGGAGATCACCAGAATTCTGGCACATTCTAGAATAGAGAACGAGCTTCTGTATGTCTGGAAGAGCTTCAGGGAGAAGACGGGGCCGAAGCTGAGGAACCGCTTCATGAGATACGTGCAGCTGGCTAATCAGGCAGCTATCACTACTGGTATGTTGACAAAAACTCAAACACTAATATCAAATATGTAATGTAACTACTTAAATTTTACATGGATGACAGCGGCTGCAACATTATCAGCCCTCCGATTGGCCGTAATAGCATAGGCCAATCAAAAGACAGTTAGCGTGCAGCATTTTCCTGAATCTTTTATACGCTACTGTTAAACGTTCGTCGTTTCCAGGCTACCGCGACGCCGGCGACCAGATGCGCGCGGCGTACGACGACCCGTCGTTCCGCGCCAGCGTGGAGGAGGTGTACAACCAGGTCGCGCCGCTCTACAAGCAGCTGTTCACGTACGTGCGCACGCGCCTGCGCATGCGCTACCAGACCATACGACCGGACGGTCCCATACCTGCTCATTTGCTGGGTAAGAAAAAGAAGTGGGAAAAATCTTTGTCCCGTTGCTTATTTACTGACACACCAGCTTAAATCTCATATAACACATCAAAAGACAGTTCTCAACAAATCATTTGATCCAATTGGGCCAATTTTGGTTGTCACAATATTATTCCACTGTTTCTGAATTTTACCTCTCTTCCGAATTTTATCTGAATCGGTTTTAAGCCTGAATAGATGATAGATAGAAAGACAGACACTTTCTCATTTATAATAATATTAGGTATGGATTTTGAGTTTCAATTCTGTTAACACTTTGCAGGCAACATGTGGGCGCAGAACTGGAAGTCCATAATGGATCTGGTGATGCCGTTTCCGCAGGCGCCCACCCTCGACGTCACCGCAGAGATGCTCAGGCAGGGATTCACACCGCTGAGGTCAGTACAAGCTATACTGCAAAAGGTTCCACAGACATAGTCCCATGACATCATGATTAATTCTTGATAACTGGTCACTTAAATGATCAAAACCTTAAGCATCAACAAATTTTTATCATCTATTAATTTCTCCGTTATGTAGCAACTAGCAAGAGAAGAACCATTGCCACAGAACAAAGAAAATAAAAGCCGTTATTAAAATTGCGTGAATTATCAAAATCGACTGCACCACGTAAACCTCCTTAGCATCAAAAATCTTCTGACTAAATGTGACCCAAATCTCGTAGCTTTGTTATATTGTAAGGCTTGTCCTCATCTTGCGCTTATGGTATGGATGGTCACGAGTGCGGTAGAACAACAATTTGAAATTTGACTTACTATGATTTTTAACCAAGGGTTATGATAATCATTCGTTTTCAGAATGTTCCAAATGGCGGAGGAGTTCTACACGTCGATGGGTCTGAAGCCGGTGCCGCCGGAGTTCTGGCGCGGCTCGCTGCTGGCGCGCCCGCCGCAGCGCAGCGTGCAGTGCACCGCTAGCGCTTGGGACTTCTGCAATAGGATCGACTACAGGTACAATATAACCTGTAGGCCACGCCTTAGGCCATGGACAAGTGAATACTAACTTAATGAGCAGGGGTAAAGTCGTCTACCATTATCCATGATCGATATTTAGGTACGCGTTGTGTACTGCTGCCAGATGGCTGTCAGATCGTAATGGTATTATCTCTTTCACTTGCGCCACAAAACGTATTACTCGATCTATCGCGTAGCTGTTATAATGAGAGAGTAAATTAATATCAGATAGAAACGAGTAGCGATAAGTCAATGCACGATTACCAACTGTTCCTTAAGAACGCTTAGGGTTTTCTGGAATAAAGCAAGAAAATGTAGATTCGTCTCTTCAGTCATAAAAGGTGATTATTAAGATTTTCAACTGTAAACGTTACCAGGATAAAGCAGTGCACGGAGGTGACGATGCAGGACCTGGTGTCTACGCACCACGAGATGGCGCACATCCAGTACTACCTGCAGTACGCCGACCAGCCCCAGCTCTTCCGCGACGGCGCCAACCCCGGTATACCCGTCTGTTTCCCTCGCACACCTTTAGCACCCTTCAGCTATAACTATAGTAAAAACTGTTGTAAATATTAAAGCTTAGTAGAGCGAGACACATAGCTAGAAGTACTATCTAGTTACTGATGGACCCTCGTATGCTACAAAGTTGATAAGCCTGTAGTAATGACAATTCCATAATATTAAATAATAATTTATAAATTTCAGTCAACTTTTGTTTTTTTTTCATGATTTCTTACTCTGTCTCTTTCTCTCTAATATAAAAGTGTGCTCTACACACTAACCTCCATTATACAAGTACGCTGGACTAATGATACCCTTTGAAATGACAGCTATTTTTTGTGCCTATTTGAAGCGGAATCAGCACCCCCAATGGGAGTGATAGGAACTAAATTTGACCATTGACCATTGATTGACGTAAAAATGACGTTTGAAAGTCGCCATATTGGCGCTGATAGCAGTAGTGGGAGTATTTGGAACTAATACTAGTGATGACAACCAATAACGATTAAGCGGCCATTTGCAAGTTACGTCAAATTTAGTTCTCTTCCCTCTCACTGGGGGCGCTGATTCCGCTTCAAATAGGAACAAAAAAAAGTGGGTATCATAGGTATTAGGTCCAGCGTACTTTTATAATGGAGGTCAGTGGCTCTACAATATTACTTTATTTCTGTTTCAGCGTTCCACGAGGCGGTCGCGAACGCCGCGACGTTGTCCGTGTACAACCTCAACCATCTGCAACGAGTCGGCCTCTACAACAATAAGTATGACTAAGTACTTATTGCTAATCCGATGCGCCTTTTAATTTTTTATATTTATAAAATAATTTATTTTAGAGAATCCATTTTTCATACTTAATAGGTATTAATCCTACAATCGAACCCCTGGATGAGATCCATCATATCGTATAATGTAAATGAAGTAAAAGTAATGTAACCCCGGCTCACGTTCAGGACACACGACCAGTACCAGGTCAGCATGAACTTCCTGATGTCGATGGCGCTGGAGAAGGTCGCCTACCTGCCCTTCGCCTTCATGGTCGACCAGGTGAGCTCTTCTAGAGCAGGAGTCACCAAATGGCGGACCGCGGTCCGCATCCGGACCGCCGACCCATTATGTGCGGACCAAGTATTATTGAAGATGAACTTCGTTAAAAATAAATTTCGGTCTCGACTTACTGATGAACATCTCCAATAGCTTGCACCAATTTCACTCCAAACATCAGAGAGATAATTAGCTACAAAAATTGTCCCTTTTCTCATTAATACACAGTAAATAAATACCTTTGTAAATTCCGTAATTACCTGTGTTTAATAAATATTTTTTTTAATGCGTGGACCGCGAAGGTCATTTGTGGACCCCGAGCGAAACTAATTGGTGACCCCTGTTCTAGAGAATAAAACATTTCTTTTAAATCCAGGTTATTTCTTTTTATCACGTCTCGTATAAATTCAGCGCCACCCTGGATGTTGCATTTACTAGCTGATAATCATAAAGTGTGTGTATTGATTTCCAGTGGCGGTGGTCGGTGTTCGAGGACGGCGTGAAGAACATGAACGCCAAGTGGTGGCAGATGAAGCTGCGGTACCAGGTTAGTTTGTATACCCGAGAAAATTGATTCCTAGGCAGTTGACAGACCTACGTCGTTTGGTCGGCTTATGTCAATTCAATGTTAGATGTGATCGGTCGGATGAGTTTGACTTAACGCGACCAAATAACTCAGGTCCACCATCTGCCTAGGGGCTAGGAATCAAGTTATCTGATGGTACATACTTTCTTTTGAAAATCCGCTCACAAACACCGGAGTAATCGTTGAACATAAAAAAATAATCCCCCTTTCTGAAAGTCGGTTAAAAATATAGCCTATTTGTTAATCCAAGATGCCAAATTTCGTCGAAATCTCTCCAGCCGTTTAAGCGTGAAGAAGTAACCAACATACACACTCACAAAATACTTTAAAAGCTACTATAGATACTCATCTCATTAACTCCCTAAATTTTTAAAACAACGCATAAGCTATTCAATGTTTTATCCTTATCTCTTGGAAAAGACCCTTAGGACAGGACCATTGTATAACATGTTCAATGTGTATATATTTTATATTTGTATAATAGGGTTGAGTGTATATCGTGTACCTCAATCAGGGTCTAAATACGTAACTGCTTACTATAGTGTTATACCTATTTTCATTCAGGGAGTGACGCCGCCCGTCCCGCGCACTGAGGCCGACTTCGACCCCGGATCCAAGTACCACATCATCGCTGATCAGGTGAGTGCACTAATTATTGAATTTTAGTAAAGCAAAGACTCAATTAGATAAGATGTTGTAAGCAATTTAATGCTTCTAATAAAATTATAACTTAAGGCAAGGATGTCCCTAAAATTAGCAGGTCGATGTCTGTCAATACGAATATCGACGTAAAGAACATTAAAATAACATTCATATCAGCGCGCCTTGTACAGTGGCGGTTACGACGCTCGCCGCGTTCTTGATAGGGCGAAATAGGAGAAAATTATACATTTTATTTTATTTTTATAATGGCCGAATCATTTATTAAAAAACTATTTGGTTATTTTGTTAGAACTATAAAAAAGCTATCCTTTTTGTAAAAAAAATCATATCATTGTCATTAAAAATTACGAGATGTTCGAATTTGAAGTGTATTTTTATGGTGATATTCAAGATTTGTTCACAGAATTACCATGCCATTTTTCAATATTCTGTTCGGTTATTTTGTTACTTTGTTCCTTTTTGAGTCTACATCAATTTTGGTGTAAGAGAATTCCACATAATTTCTTCAGACTGGAAGCTTAAAATTCAGTCTTTTCGAACTGGCCTCGCCTGCAGAAAGCGATAACTATGAGACGAAAACTAACGTTCGAAATCCAATTGATCCAAATGCCTTTTACCGCTAATTGCGTAAAGCTACATAAAAGAATAGAAATGATGATAGACTAAAGAGACAAAAGTATGATTTTCTCTGTCGAAGAATGTAGTCGCCATGTGAAGCGATCCTACTAGTAACTAGAGAGTAGAGACCGTCTTTATAACGAGTTACAATAACCGTGTGTCTCCAGGAGTACATAAAGTACTTCCTGGCGACGATCCTGGAGTTCCAGGTGTTCGAGCAGCTGTGCTCGGCGGCGGGGCACGCCGGACACCTGCACGAGTGCGACGTCTACCGCAGCCGCGACGCCGGTAGGCTGCTGAGGTAACGCAATGACCGTGTGTCTCCAGGAGTACATAAAGTACTTCCTGGCGACGATCCTGGAGTTCCAGGTGTTCGAGCTGCTGTGCGCGGCGGCGGGGCACGCCGGACACCTGCACGAGTGCGACGTCTACCGCAGCCGCGACGCCGCGCGCCGGCAGGCTACTGAGGTAACACAGTACAGGCGCTTTTGATTAGATATCTCCAAACATTGCTCAATCAACAAGAATATAGCTATTGAACAGATAAACTTCTGTCAAAAAATCTCGAAAACCGAGCATTAAAAGCTTGAAAATATCCTACGCTCTCAGATTCAAGGGAGTGGGGCAATGCGCGTGCTGGGCCCATAACCTAAAACCAAGTTGGATATTTGCAACAGACTACCGTTGTTTCATGAAATGGCGCGGTCGTTCCAAAGACTAAAAACAAGTATTACAGAATTAACATTAATTCATCAAGCCCCAAACGGTCACCGGCGTCCGAGACACAATAGAATATCTATTGTGTCTCGTTTTCCCACGATCGACGGATTAATTTTTATACAAATCTGAAGCAGCCAAAAGGCAAGATTTGTCAGTACCAGTCTGTCTAGTAACTAGAAATTCGTAGAAGAAAATGCTATGACTATCGCCAACTAGTGTCCTGTGGGAATAAGATAGCAATATATTATGCGCGAATATACTGACAATTAGTATGATACCACGATAGATATGATCTCATTATGAATAAATTTTTAGTGAGATAATGCAGCCCGGTGCTTCGAAGTCAGCGGCGGATATCATCCGCAGCATGACGCGCGGCAAGACCAACAGGATCTCGCCCGAGGCGCTCGTCAAGTAAGTTCTAAGGGACCTATCAGACAGAGAGCGGTCACGTGGTCAAGCGTTCAGGTTTGCGTCCTTTGTGTTGCATAAAGATACATAGATATACTCAGTAGCGGCGTTAGGGGGGAAGGGGGGCTTGGCTATAGATGTGAAGCCGGTTGCTAACATTATTAGCCAAGCGGCGAGTAACGGCTTTTTTGGCTTATTATCATTACTAGCGATAAATAGCGGCTGGTAACAGCTTGCTACATTTCATTGATATAATCACATGAGTTCGTTTATTTTTTATGGTTTTTCTTCTGATTTACTTACAATAGGATACATTTAACTTAAATAGACATAAACGATGACATTTGAATCTGTGTTAAAGTGTTAAATACAATATTCTTATACAAAATGTGACACAACACAACAAAAAAATAGTAGTTACTATTTTAATATTCTATACAGGGTGCAATTAAACCTTCCTGCCAAATTTTTTCCAGGGCTTAGGTATCATTAGGAGAGTCCATTTAACTAAAAAAAATTGGGTGTTATTTTTTTTTAATGACATATTTTATCCCATTTAAAATCATTGCAGAACGGTCACTCGCGGCGGTGGGGTATAAGCGGGGGTAACGCGGGGGGGAGGCGCGCGCGCGGCGGCTCGTCACGCGCGGGCGACGCGTCGTGTCACGTGTCCATTAATTGTAGTGTTTTTAGGATAACTTTCGGAATCTATTTCTCAACATTTTAGTACTGAGTGATTATAAAAGAAAAAATACGTGTATTTTTATTTTTAACAAGGATCAATATATCAAAATTTGGCAGGAAGGTTTAATTGCATCCTGTATTTAAGAGATGTTATGGAAATTGGTATTTATTCAATAAATAAGTGTGGGTGGAGGTGGACAGATACTTGGTAATAAATAAGCTTTTATTTGTATTTCATCATAAGCCGGTGGGCCTGACAAAAAAATAATAATTTAACAATAAAAAAAGTATTGAAAATAGTTTTTTTTCTTCGATGCTCAAGTCAGGTAACAAGCGGCTGTTTACCCGGTAACAAGCTGCTGTTTATTCGTTTCTAGCGGCTGCTATAGGTTACTACCCGCTTACAAGCCGCTGGTTTACAACTATAGGCTTGGCGGACCCTGGGCGGACGCTTGGCGACCGCCCAGGGCGCCAGGTAAAAAGAGGCGCTGAAGGCAAACAAAAGGGGCGCCATTTTTTTTCAGCACTACTAGCACCTGCGAACTGTTATACTGAAGTCCGATTTTCACTTTTTTTAAAAAGATTTAACTATTCGAAATACAAAATAAATAGTATTTGAAATTAGAACAACGAAATAGTAGAAATGGTACAACTATGTCGAATGGAAGACGGGATCGGACTGACTGGCTGGTCTGGGATTCAGAGCCATAGGATGTCAGAAGGAATGTATGGTCAGCAATATGGGAAAGCTAGGGTGAGCATATTAGGGTACAGATGTAGGATATAACAGAACGCAGAATGCTTGAACGCGTAACCGCTCTCTGTTATGTCTCTTACACAAATTACTCCACCCACCCTGCAGGCTAATTGGTAGCATACCTATTATACAAAACGATTGGCTGTATCAATCTAAAAAAACTGCTTATCCTTACAATTTAACGACGTTAGCTTAATTGTGTGATGAGTCGGATTTTGATACTTGCGATTTGCATACACACGAATGAAGATCGATAAAACGGCACAATTTCGGACCAACAAAGTTTGGGGTCACCGCGACCCTTGAGGATCTATTGCGACTCCTTCGCATTAGTTTTTATACTCTGTGGTACCTTCCAGATACTTCCGTCCGCTGGAGCTGTGGCTGCGCGTCCAGAACCGCGACGAGGCGGTGATCGGCTGGAGCTCAAGCCAGCTCGACGTGGCGCTGTTCGCCCCCCAGCGCGCCGCCGCCCCCGCCGCCCCCACACACGCGCTGGCTACGCCCCTGTGTCTAGTTATTGTGTTTATTAAATGGTTTTAAGTGGAAATGTTTTGTTATTCACGCCCTTTGCTCTTGCAATAACAGCACTCGCGAGCAATGGTCTCGTGTCATATGAAATCAGTTGCCAGCAAAAATCGGTAGATTGGCATTCTTAAGTTCATCGGTTCCTAGTTTACCAATATAATATAAAATATTTTAAAAGTGGATAGTGAAAAAATCTGTATAATATTATTAATTCAAGTCACTGTGTTACAGTATCTGGAATTCTCAAGCAAAACACTTTTATGTGAGGACGCTATATAAGCTATTATAACCCTTCGCTGTAATAACAGCAATGTTGTTTGCTCCAAGTCATCGGTGCAAATATCATAATAACTTGAATTGTTTAATTTGAACTTAAACTAATGACTAATCACTATGTTTAGTTTTAAAAGACTTTCCAGCGGCATTGTATTGACAGTAAAAGTACAAAGTAGCAGCTAATGAGCGGTTTGGCGCCATTGTTAGAAGCTATTCAAGCATTGAGTCTTTCACTTACGGGTTCAAACAAAAATAAACAGTGGAATTCCTTTCTCATGTGAGTTGTCCTAATGTGACGGGTCAAAGGGTCAGCGCCTCCTGTAGGAGTATTAGTGTTCTGTGGTCAGCGCGGCGAAGTAACGCGTCGCTAACTCGCCATCCGGCCTAAACTTTCGGCCAACTATAGTAAGGATAACTCTACTTTTAACATGAAAAGTAAAAGTTTTTCAAGCCATATATTTTATGACTTAAAATTTTTAAACAGATTAAGTTAATTATGAAAAAAGTACAAAATTGAATGCTTTATCTCAGGGGTCACCAATTAGTTTTACTCGGGGTCCATTTTAAGAAATGGACCCCGAGATAAAAACACATTTTATAAAAAAAATATTTACTAAACAAAGGTAATTACGGAAATTACAAAGGTATATTTTATTTACATATCAATGAGAAAAGTGACAATTTTTGTTGCTTGTTTAGAGTGAAACTGATCTAAGCTATTGACATTAGATCCTGGAGATGTTCATCAGTATTAGTCAAGACCGAAATTTATTTTTAACGAAGTTCATCTTCCAAAACACATTATGTGCGGACCGGTCCGGATGCGGACCTCGGTCCGCCATTTTGTGACCCCAGCTTTATCTGATTAACGTTATGTAAGCGGTTAACATGATCTATTACCACCATTACCATTACCATTTGTAGATGATCTAACTTTAACTTAATTATACTACGTCTTGTTCGAAGATTATTTCTTCAATAACCAAATGTTCAATACCCCTGACAGGTTCAAGTGTTTAAGACGGAAAGCTCGAAAAAATAATTTTTAGAATAACTTTGTGCTTTGAAAGGAAACGCTCGTTAAAAAATCATTAGGCACTTTTTCACAAAATTGTAAAGCGCGCATTTTTACTCGAGTCTCGACCGCAGTTGGAATTTCGAATAGAACGCCAAAAAACATGGCGGTATTTTTGCTTTTACTTTTTTTAATTTTAACTTGCGCTAATGCAATGAACCACACCGACAGTAATCCTTTAGTTGTGCTATTAGAACAGAAATTAGAACTTTTGTTTGCCGACTACGCGATAAACGTTACTAAGTGGTTAGAAAACTTCAACGATGTTAACTTTAAGGACAGTGAAATTGGACGCCTGCTGCGCTATGAACAAATTAAGCCTCAATTTTCTAAGGAGATCGAAAACAGTAAGTAACTTTTAATATTTTTCAAGATGTTGTCCGCAATCTCTTTGCGCTAAAATTCCACACGAGGAAAGCATTTTTTTGTTCAAACTCCTCATAAAATCTCCATTCAAAATTTTACAAAATATGTTTAACATTTCGCAAATTACTTAGCATTAATTTTGGACGTGTAGGTAACAAACTTCGTTACTTTATCACTTACTTATTGTTCAGATAAGGGTCGCGGCATGAAGAAGATGGAGCTGATGATGATGCCGCTGATCTTCCACCTGGGGGTGACGTCCACGTGGATCATGGTCACAACCATCATGACCGCCAAGTCTGTCGCTATCGGCATCATTCTGCTGATCTTCAAAATCGCCGGCAGCTCGGCTAAGGTAAGAGGATAGCATAATTATAATCATTATCATTACAACAAACTAGATGTTGCCCGCAATTTCATAGGGCCAAAATGTGTTTATCACACGTTAACCGCATATTCTTCTTCCTTTCCCAGCCCCCAGGACGTAAAGTATCTCCAGAACAAATTTCGTTCTAGCGTTTTATGCGTGAAGAGGTAGCTGACAGACGGACACACTTTTTATAATATTAGTATAATTTAGTTATAATATTACGTTGGAATTTTTGGCTTACCTAGTTAATATACTGTTTTGTTAATTCCACCGATGTATTGTTCTAGCTGGCGTCGTACTTCACCGCGTGGAAGGGTCATCACCACCACCAGTGGGGCTGGACCCCGCACCACGACCACCACGACCATCACGACCATCATGGTAACTTGACATTTGACATTAGTTTACTCATGGCCCAAAACCCTTGGCAAAACAATATTGAAAGTGTAAAAAAAAGCGCGCCTACCCGGCAAGTGCGCCATACTGCAGCTGATTGGAAATCAACAATAAGTAGTATGAAATTATAAATAGTTATATGGCGCACTTTGCCACACTCACTATTTTATATCACAATAATTAGTTTAACTTTAGTTATTCCCTCCTCCCTCGCTTGGGACGAGGGAATAACTAAATCTAAAGTACATCTAAAGTACAAAATTAAAGTATAAAAAATCGTTCCTACCGTGTAAAATTATTATAAAAAATATCTTTAATGATCTGTTTTTGTTCGCAGGTCATTTCAGAGGCCTGTGAGAGGGGAATACGCTAAAGCATTAATGGGTAACAGAAATAAGATGTTGCAAGCATTCAATAGAAAAATAAATTAGTAAATTAAATGAAGGAAATATAATTTATTCAAATTATACCCAACACAGTGCCAGTGTTACCAGCTCATTTTATTTATTATTTTTCAGAATCCAGCCCGGCTCCGGTCCACTCTCCCAGCGGCCCATGGGTGCCCTCCGACTACAAGAGTCCACATGACAACAAACTAATATCCGTAGACGATTAAAGCTGATCGCCAAAATTCGCACACAATACGACCTTCAAGAAGAGAGCGAATTCCCTCTTTAAAAGGCCGGCAGTGCACCTGCAGGCTGCAGCTCTTCTAATGTTGCGAGTGTCCATGGGTGACGGTAGTTGCTTTCCATCAGGTGACCCGTTTGCTCGTTTGCCCCCTTATTTTATGAAAAAAAATTGTCAGCATCGTAAGCGCCGTTCGCGTCGAACGCACCGCATAGTACACGAAATGCGGCGCGTACGGTGCGGACGAATGTGTGAGGTTTCACATCATTTTATACAACGAATTCTAAAATGCGGCGCGTTCGGCGCGTGCGTGCTGATATATGTACGGTCACCTTTACACTAAATTAACTTAGGCTTAGAAGGACGCTGTTAAGCATCCGTGTACTAACCCACAAAAAAATTACGTATTGAGTTATGAATGCAGTTATGTTCTATAGATGATTTAGAACAAGACTGCATTCAAAATTTAACAACAAAAAAAAATTGTGGGTTAGGACACTAATGCTTAACAGCGACCAGATATTAAGAATGACAACGCATAATAATGAAGACATGAGTGGATGAACCACGTAAGTAATAATTTGAAAACTGCCGTTTTTTTCCATAAATGGAGGCTTTAGGACAGGGAAAATGATTTGAAATCAAGAAAATGTGGATTCTATGTATAGTTAGATATATTAGCCAGATGATGAAATAGGTGAATTACAAGGTTTCTTCAAATTATAAGGGAAAAAATGTAATTACTCTGATGTTGTGAAAATGTTAGTTACGTGGTTCATCCACTCGTGTCTTTAATTATAACATACAGCTACTCTCTGTTAAGCAACTCACCAGTGACCATGTATTTATATTATGTTGTTCGTATATATGAATAAAACCAAATAATATAACAGAATAAAAATGTTTATTCAATAAAAGAATGGACGGAACATATTTTGTCACAATACATTGCAGTTTCCCAGTGCAAATAGTTCACAGTACGGTAGGTGTGTGGTTGTATGGTAACAGTTTATGTTTGTATGTATATTATTTAACTGTAAACACAAGTCCACTTACAAATATTTTACAAAAACATAAAATATTCGGATATAAAAGATAATCAAACTAATCACAAAAATTAAGTACTTACCTACATGAGAATTATTTATTAAAGCTTAATTTGTGATCATTCTATAAATTGAGTCTTTTTTAAAAGCTTTTATTTTTAATTACGAGTACAATATCACAAAGAAGTTTTTTTTATTATTTTTTTATATAAGTACTTGAATATGCAATAACATAACATAGTAAAATAAAACATCTTAGTATGTGTATGGCGGTATGTGTTACGTTAAATGTGGAATGATAATTTTGGTCCTTCGAGCCGGATACATTAAATATTCAATTTAAAAATATAACTATATATACAAAGTATAAAGTTACTTAACAGAACTATAATAATATGAACAATTTCAACAAATAAATTTATCACAAATGGCAGTTATTAACTTATGAAATACTTCGGTTAACATAAAAGAAAATATTTTATTTACATAAATAAAATATTACATTAAATGTAAGATATATATCACAAATATTATTGTCATGTATAAGTGTAAATAGTATCAAAACATTGTTATAATATTATATCAAAAAATAATGGACGGAATTCGTTTCACTCAAAAAAGTAATTTTAAACTACTCTCTTTAACCCCCCGTGTTTTTCAACTTATATCTTCTTTAAATATAAGGCAGTATCGAAAAGCATTAGCCTAACATTGTAGGACATAAAGTATCAAACGTCGATATCTGATAATCTCCTGAAGCATACCCCCAGGAATATACACAACGTGATCAAAATGGAGTCGCTAACGAGCGCCAAAGTGTTACTCGAGAACCAGGTATATCTCACCTTCTTTTTCGACAATCGCTTGTCTACGTTCAGTTTTTTCGGCCAGGACTCGAAATTGGCCTCGACGTTTTGACACTGACTGTCGTACCATTTGCGCGCGAAACCGGCGGAGCTCTTCCCCTGGATACAAATTTGGAACGCGCCGCCATTTTTGAGCGCCATCTTGAAATTGTCGTCGAGGTCGAGGGTCAGCGAGCGCAGGTGGTAGGACACGTCCTTACTGTAGTATATAGTGTTGTTCTTGTCCCGCGCGTATATGAAGAAGTCGCCGAGGTCCTGCGTCGTAGAGACGTACCATAGAGTGTAGATAGCTTCTTGCGAACTAAAAAAAGTAATAATTGTTATTATAATATAATACTGTGAGAGTCTTTGATTTCATTGAAACCATGCTCTAGCTAAGCAGGAATTATTTTAAAGTCCGCAATTGTGCGCTCCATAAAATATAAGAGGCAGTTGAAAGTTGTTGTTAGTTCTAAAGAGACTCAAAAGGTGTCTTCTATAAACAAACGAGAGACGCAATGTGAGGTAAATTATAGTGTCATAATAGTGACATAGATAGCACCAGCTATGCTTTATTCAAAATAGAGTAAGTTTTACTTCTCTAGTCAGATGTTACGGATGGACAAAAAACTCCCTATTTCCCATACAATAAAATATACTCACTATTGTATATCCCTGAACAGCACATCGGGTAGCGCGGTATAGTCTAGCGGGGACTCGGCCAGCCTGTCCTGCAGCTCGACGGAGCCGGCACAGCGGAGTCTGTCTTCATCCACCTCCACCAGCAACTCTCCATCCAGCTGCGGCGGCTCGGAACAAGCTAATGTGGTGTACTTGGTGTCTGCGGCCAGAGCTGATGGTGGTAGACGCGCGAGGTAGTGCTTTAGTGGTCGGGTGAGACAGTCGCATTTCAGTTTGTTACCTGAAAACGTAAATAGCATTTAGGGTTACAATGCGCAATTAAAAAAGACAAGTTGCGAAGGATCAATGGACAATTTCTTAAGTATATACTCTCAACTTTACTTAAGACAATGTCACAGCGTAAGTTTCCTTAACGCGACGCTATACAACAACAAAAAAATTTGGTCACGCTTATCGACTAAGAGCTGACGACCAAATAGGTCATGTAGCTTCAGCTCTATTAAAACTCCGTTAGCTACTTCCCTGAATAACCCTTTCTGATAATCTGCGTGCTGGCAGGCCGTGGGCGGTGGGTGTGGGAGTAGTGGGGTGGGGAAAAAAATGAAAAAAAATGTAGGTTCAGCTGCATTAAAACTCCGTTAGCTACTTCCCTGAACAACCCTTTCTGATAATCTGCGTGCTGGCAGGCCGTGGGTGGTGGGTGTGGGTGTAGTGGGGTGGGGAAAAAAATGTAGCTTCAGCGACTTAATAGTGTTTGCGATGATAATTTATAATTTTTTCACATGGATAATAATGAATAATCAGCCAAGTGCGAGTCGGACTCGCGCACGATAGGTTCCGTACTGGTATAGACCGAAAGTAGACAAAAAATTGTGTTTTTTGTATGGGAGCCCCCCTTAAATATTTACTTTATTTTAATTTTATTATTAATTATTAAAATACAAATATAATTAAGGATTTTGTGAAAGTTTAAAACTTTCACAAAATCCTTAATTATATTTGTGCCTAGCTGTTACCAATATTGATTACGAGCAAAAAAGGCCAAAAAAAACATGTTTCTTGTATGGGATAGATATTAATTTTATTTTGTTTTTAGTATTTGTTGTTATATAATCTGTGAAAATTTCAGAAGTCTATTTAAAGCGGTCTTTAAGATACAGCCTAGAGTCATACAGACAGACAGACAGACAGACAGACGGACGGACGGATGGACGGAACTTTTGTCACTACTACTTCAAACATCACTAAACATTCTTTCAAAATTAAACTAAAAACACCTACCTTCAAAGTACACCTTCAACCCAGTCTTCTCTATCAGCCTCACCAGCTCTGGATAGTAGCTAGTGAGCACATTATGCCGTACATCCAGGGTCTTGAGCGCAGCCGCCTTCTGTATGCTGCCGATGGGGAGAGTCTCCAGGGAGTTGTTGTGGAGGTACAGCTCGGTGATGTTCTCGGGGAAAATTATTTTGGAGTCCGCTGTAACAAATATTATCTTATAAGGCGTTTGTATGGCACTTCTAAATCTTTCAAATTTAGAACTTTGAATCTTCTAAGTTTAAAGCCCGTATTTTTGGTCAGTACTCAAGATGCATCTCGGTCTCAAGACACGGTTCAGGCTCTGTGATTGGTTGGCTGTCAAAATTTGGACCAATCACAGAGCCGAGCCGCGTCTTGAGACCGAGATGCATCTTGAGTACTGACCAAAAATACGAGCCTAACTGCCGTACTCAGAGTCGAACAATAATTACTTAAATGTAATTAATTTTAAATTTTGACATAAGCCTCATAAATTTTCTGTCAAACTCTTCATTCAATTGAAGGTTAATGATAATTAAATGTCTCTGAGTGCCGCAGTAACTCATCTATGCCATGACTGATGCATGTACAGGCGATAATCATATTCACCACTCACAATATGTAATTTAATTCAAACTTACAAGTCCTCGATTCTAGATCTTGAAGTTGATTGTTGGATAAATCTAGTACTTCCAGTGATGTCAGGTTACCTATGACATCTAAAAAGAAAAAAAAATTAAACACAGTAGTAGTAAAAATATATTTTTTGTAGAATAACAACAAATTGTTTGCTTAGTTTTGCTATATCGCGGACTTATGCACTGTAACGGAACGTTACATAAACTCCATTTTTAAATATTATTATATTTTATACTTATTTTGCCTTATTATACTAATATTTACATTCTTAATAATTCATAATATTTTTTCGAAAAAGGTACATGTTTAGTTGTAAGGAAGAACTAACGTTCGGTTTGTCATTGTCAATTTCTGTTCTGTTTAAAAAAAAAAAGGAACTAAATTTAAAATTAAGAATTGTATTTTATTTTTATTTGAAATATTGGCTCTCGAGTTTTCTGTAATGAAAAGAAAAACGAATTGAGACCGTTGCCAATGCTATTATTCTGCTTAAATACATTATTTTATTTAATCTACGCATAATTAGCTACATTAACTATCTAATGGTTCATTGAGATAATTTAATTGGAGAAATCCCCGTCTTAGGGTAAGTTTTGTTAGCACACATGTAGTTAGTACTAATAATATCAAAAATCTTGTAATATAGATATTTCTAAATTGTATTTAGCTTTATTTCTATCTTAAGATTTAATTTCTTAACTATTTAATAATTTGCTTTGTATTAAAAATATAACATTTTCTAATAGATTGAATTAGTTTACTATAGGAATTTATGTTATTAAGTTTTTTATGTAAATGGTAATTATTATTTCCTGACGGCCTACCACGATAATACCGCTACCGCTGTAGGTAGAGGGCGCTCTTCTTGGGCTTCCGCGTGGATAGGCCGCCAGACGCTTGCGAGGAAAGTGTACTGAGACGGAATATCGTTTCCAGGGATCATTGCTCCGAATTTATTTGTCTGCATCGCACGCTCCTTCCTGAAACCATCTTCTATTCAACGCTGCGGCTGAGAAGGAGCACAGTACCTCCAGCGTCCCAGATTCACATCATACCAGGAGAGTAGCCCTACGGTCCATAAGTGACGATCAAGTAGGCCTTACCACGACTATAAATTTTGTGTCTCACCTACCGGGCATCTTTAGTTTGTAATTTTGTTAAATATACTAAGTTGTTATCTAATTGTAATTTTATTAACCCTGTACTGTAACGGTAGGTGTTATTGTTTGCTTAGTTTTGCTATATCGCGGACTTATGCACCATCGAGAAAATTTATTCCTAGGCAGTTTACGGACCTACGTCATGTGGTCGGCTATAATGTCAATTCAATGTTAGCTGTGATCGGTCGGATGGGTTTTACATAACGTGACCAAACCACGTAGGTCCCCCATCTGCCTAGGAATCAACTTCTCTGATAGTACGTAGAATTTCTTACACAGACTTGAAGCAACTATTCTCATTGACTCTTTCACACGTACGTTTAATACAATATCTCAATCGTATTTGTACGAAATCCGCAACCAGACCTTAGGAAATTCCCTTGAAAATAGCCAACGTTTTTTTACAATCACTTACTATTTCTAATATCGTTGATATAGTTTCCGCTGAGATTCAGTTTCTTGACCTTCTTGGTGCCGTGCGTGAGATCAAAGGTCAGCACTGGCAGCTCGTTGTGGCTCAGGTCCACCTCCATCAGCCTGTACGGTATCCACGGGCTGGACGGGAACATCTTCTTCGTTAGGAAACCGAAGCGGTTGTGACTCAGGTCCACCTGTGGATGAGCGAAAGTATTTTCCATTGTTCCTTTAAAATTACTATCTTACGAAGTGGATTAAATTATTAATTCATTTATTTACCGATTCCAACGAAAGCAAGTCGTCCAGTAGGCCGTTGGTTTTGTTGTCGATCTTCTCTAAACTGTTGTGAGATAAATCTAGTTTTCTGAAACACACACAAAAAATACAAGGTCATAAGAAAGCTTAAATAGCTGACGAAGCGTAAATAACGATTTATTTACGTAACACACAATAACACCAAGTTTAAACATATTTTTATGACTCAAGATAACTACAGATACAGAATAATGAATCCAATGAGGGTGTTTGATATTCCATTTGCCACCAGGTGCCGCTATGTAGCCTTAGGGTCTATCGTGTCAAACTGCTGTCATGTGTCATGATAATATGCCTATTTGACGCAATAGACCCTAAGGCACTGACCTCCATTATACAAGTACGCTGGACCTATGATACCCACTTTTTTGTGCCTATTTGAAGCGGAATTAGCGCCCCCAGTAAGAAGGAAGAGAACTAAATTTGACGTAACTTGCAAATGGCCGCTTAGTCGTTATTAGTTGTCATCACTAGTATTAGTTCCAAATACTCCCACTACTGCTATCAGCGTTAATATGGCGACTTTCAAACGTCATTTTTACGTCAAATTTAGTTCCTATCCCTCACATTGGGGGAGCTGATTCCACTTCAAATAGGCACAAAAAATAGCTGTCATTTCAAAGGGTATCATTAGTCCAGCGTACTTGTATAATGGAGGTCAGTGCCCTAAGGCTACATAGCGGCACCTGGTGACAAATAGAATTTCAAACACACTTATTGAGAAATAATTGAGTTCTGTATGAACAGTACAGAAAAGAACGATAGTAAATATTTAGATTATGCCACGTCCCAGGGAATTTTCAGATATCCATGATGAGGATGTAAATTTCGCTTCCCACTATTCACTTAACTTAGCTGGTTGTCGAATAGAGGTGAAGTCGCAGATAATCTTCAATAGACTCACCTCAAAGCGACCAGGCCCTTGAAGGCCTCGTTGGGTATGTTCTGCAGCAGGTTGGCGCTCAGCGACAGATGCAGCAACTGCGGCAGGCCGTCGAAGGCGCGCTTCTCCACGCTGGCCAGCTGGTTGTGCGACAGGTCCAGGTGGAAGGTGGTGGGCAGGCTGCCGAACGCCGCCCGTGAGAGGGTGGTCAGGTTGTTCTCCTGGACAGAATTAGTTTCATGTAACACTAGCTGTGCCCCGCGGTGTTACCCGGTTTAGTAGGGTAAATAAATTGTGATATTTTCCTGCAGTAAAAAGTAGCCTATGTGTTAATCCAGGGTATCGACTAACCCCATACCAAAGTTGGTTGTTTGGTTGGTTGATTTTGAGAGTGTAAAACACTCAATAAGTTTCCAGCCCCAATCTATGCTAAAAGGAAATAAATTGGTGTTAACAGGACATGTAAGGGATGTAGAGGAGCTAAAAACTAATGGCAATAGTTATTTAATACGAGCCAATATAATTCGCTAACCATCGGAGACTTCAGCACCCTATAAAACAGGTTTAAACGTAAGTACTGAAACAACCAAAAAACGTGACTAAACATTTAGATATAGCAAGTCTAAATATTTTTATTCATTTCTTACAGATAGATAATGCGTTTATAACCAGAGCGGCAAGTGTAAACATGTTGCTGCTTTAATATGTTGCATTAACAACAAAAGTAGTTCAAAAACGAGCAATAAATTAATATTTTATTAAATTCAACGCAAATAAAATTGATTTGATATTGCAATTTGTTGATTGAATATTGCAATTTTAGGTTATATGAAATCACTTACTTTTTTCTTTTTACAGCAGCTATCCATTTATATCTTTCATCTAATTTCTAAGCCGCTTTAGAAAAACATAAAATTTACACTGACTATTTCTGCTTTATTTTTGCAGTCTACAAGAATAATGACTCATTTTCAAAATTTTCAAAACAACATTAACTGTTTGACTAGGTACTGACTGATCCCCTTTTGTTGCTAATTTTTGCCGCGACAAGCGCAGCGATCGCTTTCTTTACCCCCTCCACACACTTCGCACGCTCCCAATATACTATGATCTTACCTGCATGTACAGATACTGCAAGCTTGTCAATACGTTGAGCGCCTGCCAGGGCGGGCGGGTCAACCCGTTGGCGGACAAGTCAAGCGACTGCAGCGTCAGCAAGCCGAAGAACGCGCCACCGTCCAGCGCGTCACCCAACGAGTTGTGCGACAAGTTGAGTCGCAGCAGCGCGTTCATAGTCGGCCACGTGTTCGCGCGGATCTCTGAGACGTTGTTGTACGCGAAATTCAACTCACTGTGTAAGGTAATAAAAGTGTGTTATTAAATTGTGTACTATCTGATAGATTGATAGAGATTGCGGATCTAGGTTGATGTTATTTTGTTTAGAATTAGCATGTCAATGTCCGTAATCTGCCGCGGCCAGATTTGACATAAACCGACCAGATATCATAGGTCCGCCATCGGCCTATAAAACAATTTTTTGACAGTACATGAGTAGCGGCAGCCTCAAATATTAAAGGATATTTTAAACTTATAAATTTATACTTGGTCAGCGATCATACTTTAGACAATACTTATTTATTGTTATTATTGTAAAAACTTACCCCAAACTGATGGGTATTTGCGGTATCCGCTCAAGGAAGTTGTGGCTGAGATCGAGCGTGCGACAGCTAGCGAGCTTGGCGAGGCTTCCACGCGACAAATCGCTCAACTTGTTGTGCGACAGATCGAGCTCCAGTATCGTGTAGATTGTGCCGAACGTCGCCGGCTTGATTTGCTCCAGAGCGTTGTGAGAAAGGTTAAGATATCTGTAAAACAGGTTCATCATATAAGGAAGAAGAAATTAACAAGATGATACACACACGCGCTCGATATTATGCAAACGCTAGTACACACGCGCGGGATGAGTACACGTACACTCGTAAGATAATACGCACGTATGCCCGCGTTCATGTACGCACAACGTAAAACCCGCTCTTAGCAAGCACAAATATACGCAAACAGGTACGCAAGCTTGCACGTATGTACGCACACACACATACCTCAGCGAGAACAGCGTCTGGAACACTGAGTTGAAGATGTCAGTAAGCTCGTTGTGCGACACGTCCACCGTGTGCAGCTCGTACAGCTTGGGGAACGCGCTCTTGGGGATGGTGGTGATGCGGTTGTGGGACGCGTTGAGCACCTTCAGACCCGTCATGTTATGGATGGGGATCTGTAATGAAAGTCGTGAAACACCGGGTTTGGCTACAGTACGAGATCACAAGCAAATATATGTAATGATTTTTTTTTTATGATATAAGGGGGCAAACGAGCAAACGGGTCACCTGATGGAAAGCAACTTCCGTCGCCCATGGACACTCGCAGCATCAGAAGAGCTGCAGGTGCGTTGCCGGCCTTTTAAGAGGGAATAGGGTAATAGGGGAGGGTAGGGATGGGAAGAGAAAGAAAGGAATAGGGGAGGGAAGGGAATAGGGTAGGGGATTGGGCCTCCGGTAAACTCACTCACTCGGCGAAACACAGCGCAAGCGCTGTTTCACGCCGGTTTTCTGTGAGAACGTGGTATTTCTCCGGTCGAGACGGCCCATTCGTGCCGAAGCATGGCTCTAACACGTATTAAATTTTTTTAAATAGCGGCGTAATCGCGCTGTCATTTACTAACATTTGCTTGCAATCTTGCGGTGTAGCCGCTTAACCGCGCGTTTGGGCGAGCGCACATAAGTCCAGCCTTAGATGCTGAGCGTTAATTTCTGTGCCTTCGCACTACGACGACATTATCGTCAATTTTTATAAAGCAACGAAATCGTTTACATTGTTTTAATGAAATAATAATTATAATTAACGTATTCACGACATTTACAGCGACATATAATATGATAAGCGACATTTACAATAAAACTTAGAGCACGCACCGACTAGCACGTTTTATAGCACATACGAGTGTAGAGATTTCTGTAGAGGGTGCGTTAATCAAAAGTCTAGACACTCACCTGGCCCAGGTCGGTGAACTCGTTGTAGCTAAGCTGGAACTCGGTGGCGTAGGTGTTCTCGTCGAAGAGACGCGCGGGATGGTGGCCAGGCGGTTGTGGCTGAGGTCGAGCAGGGACATGCTGTTGCAGTTCACGAGGCCCCGCCCTACCCCGCCCCCTGTAGACTCTGTACACACTCACCTGGCCCAGGTCGGTGAACTCGTTGTAGCTAAGCTGGAACTCGGTGGCGTAGGTGTTCTCGTCGAAGAGACGCGCGGGATGGTGGCCAGGCGGTTGTGGCTGAGGTCGAGCAGGGACATGCTGTTGCAGTTCACGAGGCCCCGCCCCACCCCGCCCCCTGTAGACTCTGTACACACTCACCTGGCCCAGGTCGGTGAACTCGTTGTAGCTAAGCTGAAACTCGGTGGCGTAGGTGTTCTCGTCAAAGAGACGCGCGGGATGGTGGCCAGGCGGTTGTGGCTGAGGTCGAGCAGGGACATGCTGTTGCAGTTCACGAGGCCCCGCCCCACCCCGCCCCCTGTAGACTCTGTACACACTCACCTGGCCCAGGTCGGTGAACTCGTTGTAGCTAAGCTGGAACTCGGTGGCGTAGGTGTTCTCGTCGAAGGCGGCGCGCGGGATGGCGGCCAGGCGATTGTGGCTGAGGTCGAGCAGGGACATGTTGTTGCAGTTCACGAGGCCCCGCCCCACCCCGCCCCCTGTAGACTCTGTACACACTCACCTGGCCCAGGTCGGTGAACTCGTTGTAGCTGAGCTGGAACTCGGTGGCGTAGGTGTTCTCGTCGAAGGCGGCGCGCGGGATGGCGGCCAGGCGGTTGTGGCTGAGGTCGAGCAGGGACATGTTGTTGCAGTTGACGAAGGCCCCGCCCTCGATGGTGGTCAGCTGGTTGTGGGAGACGTTCACCACGGCCAGGTACAGGTCGGTAAACGCCTGCTTGTCGATCAGCGTTATGTTGTTCTCCGCTAGGTTTATAAGCTGGAAGGTAAAGAATAAATACACATTTTTAAGCGTTTAAACGTGAAGTTTGAGAAATGTCTGTGACATAAAGTGTCTAAGCTATACCTTACTTTTCTGAATTTATCTGTGCCTATTAAAGTCTACCTAGTAATTTCGGAGCTTAACTTAACATACAGATATATATTTACATTATGGCGCATCACATATCTAGCATTAAGACGTTTCTAGTTCATTTGTAGCGCAGTAACCGTTCTTTTGTCGCATTCAAAACTATAAAGATACATAAGAAATACGAGGCGAAAAAACCACCATTTGATACTGATTACGATTAGAAAATTTAGTTCAGCGTCTATTCTTTTTTGACAGACTGTACAAGGTGTAACAAAACTAAGTGATAATACTTTAGGGTGTGTATGTGTTCCTTGTAGAGAGTTCACTGTGAAAGTAGCAGCGCTAAAAGACCAATTTTTTTTTTCACTTTTGTATGGGGAAACTCGTAACGCTGGGGCGCTTGCCCATACAAAAGTGAAAAAAAAATTTGGTCTTTCAGCGCTGCTACTTTTACAGTGAAGTGTGAACTCTCTACAAGGAACACATACACACCCTAAAGTTGTCACTTATCACTTTGTTACATCCTGTATATGGGCTAACAAAACACGAACTTCTGTAACCGTACCTCAGCATATTTGACCGCCTGGAACATCTGGTAGTCGACCTTGGGTATGAAGTTCCGCGCCAGGTCGACGGTGCCGATGCGAGTCACCGCCGAGAACGTGCCGCGACCCACCTCCGAGATCTGGTTGTCCTGGAGATACAGACGCCTGGAAAGAAACAGTCAATGAGTAACACAATATTTATATAATTCGTTATGAATCAACTGAAGTCTTCGTTAGTGAATAAATAACGCCTTGACCTAACCCTCTTTGTATGAAGCCTTTATCTGATAAAATCCTGTAGCATTAGTACTCCTTATATTTAAAATGTGTCATCGTTGCATTATTCTTTATTGTTCTCTCAAGTATTGCAAAGTCAAAGGTAGAGATCCTGTGAGCTCCACAACCAGGCTTTAGTAATAACTTAACTAATTATGTACGAATTGTAGATCTTAATTATTTATCTACTGTCTACCATATTAACATTATTGATTTTACACACAATAACATAATATCGCTTGACTTGTAAAAATTAAATACTCGATTGTATGTCACCTCAAAAACCTCATTCCCTTGAAGCTGTTGATGTCGAGCTTCTTGATCCTGTTGTTGTCCAGGTGAACCACCTTGATGAGCGTGTTGCGCGCGAACATACCCCTGTAAACACACAAATCACGATACAGACATCTGCTTATTGTCTTTCAATGATTAACTACAATTGCATGAACATTTTGACATAAACTCAATATTATATTTCGACTGCTCCTAGGTAGACTATCGTAACATCAAAAACACAAGTTTACAGGAGAGTTTGAAGTTGCAAATTTGAACCACGGTTTCATTTCATAACCGATTGTTATAAAATTTGGCATGAGCAACAACAATATTAACTTATGCAATAAAATACTAAATTATATGCTTGGTTTAGCTACTGTTGTTGCGATATTATTCTTTGGAAAATCTATAACGAAAATTATCGCAACTAACACTAACCACAGTTTACGTTGAAATTTTTCTTTGGTAAAATATTTTAACGTATATATATATATATATATAGCATTGTTATAGCTGGAAGCGTGGAGTGTACCTGGATATCTCCGGTATGAGGTTGTGGCTGGCGTTACACCAGCCCAGCCTGCTAAGGTCGCCCAGGTGGCTGCCGTCCAGCTGCGTTGTGTTGTTGTAGCTGGAAGCGTGGTGTGTACCTGGTATCTCTGGTATTAGGTTGTGGCTGGCGTTACACCAGCCCAGCTTGTTGAGGTCGCCCAGGTGGCTGCCGTCCAGCTATGTTGTTGTAGCTGGAAGCGTGGAGTGTACCTGGGTATCTCCGGTATTAGGTTGTGGCTGGCGTTACACCAGCCCAGCTTGCTGAGGTCGCCCAGGTGGCTGCCGTCCAGCTTCGTTATGTTGTTGTAGCTGGAAGCCATACTACAGTTATAGACAAATGATTTGTGGTCACGGCTTGCCCCACACTTAATTGTAAGGTAAAGTCATAGTTAATGTCTAAATCACAAGTGTGTGAAATTTCATTTAGAACCTCTAGTTTAATAAGCATAATCTTTCTTAGGTGTAGGAAACATTACCTTATATCCAGCATCTCTACATCTCGCAGCCCTTTGAACTGGCTCCGTTTGAGTGTGGCCAGCCTGTTGCCGTGGAGGTCTAGCGCCTTTAGCTTCTTGAGATTCTATGCCAAGATTTCAAGGATTAGTAAAAATGAATCGAAGTTCTCTCTCTAAGATAATGAACTATAGCTAAGACGTCACGTCACCTTTAAAAAATTATCCTAATAGTTACACCTGCGTCTAAACTACTACCGTGACTTTCTACTGAATGGATTTTGAACAAAGGCATGGTTTGTGTATCAGGAAGTAACAAAGTTCATACAGATAACAGGCTCACGAACTTACACCTTTATAATAATAGTGTGAAGTGTGATAATGTAATACAGCTGTTATACCTGGAACGCCTCCACAGGTATGTCGCTCAGCATGCCGTTGACGAGATGCAGGCGCACTATGGTGCCGGCGGCCTGGCTGCCCGCGAATATGTCCTTGCTCAGCGACGTCATGCGGTGACCGTCTATTGACAGCACGCTCAAGTTGCCTAAGATCTAGACAAAATACGGGCTAGTTAAAAAACTCAATACAAAGCAAAGCTGTTTCTTTTTTATTGAAGTTTATTTACCACACAAGATGACACGTTTTGTTGCAATAATGGCCATTGGTGGCAAGACAGCTCTTTTTTTGAATTAAAAGCTTCTTGTGTACTGGATAAAGTTCAATTTTGAAACATTGTTTTTGTAAGTGCCTGCCTTTGAAAGCTAAAGCTAAGATTATAACTGCCGCACTTAGAGAAGACTATTAATATTTTGACATAAACGCCATTCATTATCTGTGAAACTCTTCATTTAATTACAGTTCAGTAATTAATATTGGTCTCTGAGTTCGGCAGTAAGGGTTACATATTTTCTTAAACAAAATTCTATTTAATATTCTAAAAAAATGTTAGATTAAACTACCAGATTTAAATACCATTCCTATCTTTAACCATTCAAATTTATTTATGAGAAATAGTCTATGTTACCTTAAAAGCTTCACTGGGAAACTCTGTAATTCTTGTATCTGACAAATATAATTCCTGCAAGGTCCTGTTGACTCCTGCGAATGCATAAGCATCTATAGACTTAATAGGAGTGTTGGTGATCTGCAGGACCCTCACACTTGATCTGTGCAGCAGCGGTCCAAAGAAATGAGCTGAAAGTTTAAAAATATTTAATAATATAATATGTATTATTGTTTTTTGCCAAGTACTAACAATACAACTGTTTAGCAACAATGCAGAAATTTTTTATTTTATTTTAAACTAACACCAAACACAAGAACACTCGTAATTAATTCAAACAATCATTATGACAAATTAAACCAACATTTACAGGACAGTAATTTAAAAAACAACATAACAATGAAAAAGTTCTACTTACAGATTTTACACTCATTCAACTCTAACCGTTCAATGGGGAGGCCCATTCCGGCTATATTCCCCAAGCCCACACTCAGCACTGCCAGCCCTGTGTTCTCACATCTTATGTACAACCCTGCATCTGTCCCTTTTACACATATGCACGGATATAATAGTTGGTTCTCTGTTTCTTTTGGGCACGGGTAGGCTGGACCAGGGGGAATATACTCCGAATTCAAAGTTGGTAGCAATGCTGCCACTATTATTAATATAACTTCCATATTCTGTTCTGTGAAATAAAAGTTGTTAAAAGTGTACACAAGTTAAAGCTAAGAATATTGACTTTTCTGCACTACTTGACATCATAGAAATACAGATTTTTAAATCTTATATTTTAATTTGCAAGTTCGAAAAAGTTGTGCTCGCTGCGCACCACGTGATAAACTGCGAAAATTTTCGACTTTTTTCACTTTTTGCTCTAAGTCATAAACTATGCGTTTCCGACAAGTAACATTCACTACATAAATGAAGCTAATAAAATTGGCAACAATTTAAGCCTAACCGCAGCTCTCTAAACCTTATAACAACTAAACTAAGCCCTTCAAAGATGGTCCGTTTTTCCCGAAAATTTGAAATTTTTGGTTTTGCTCCCGTTTGAAGCAAAATATTGGCAAAACCGCTCGTTCTATGAGAAGGTCGTAAAATAAAGTTGTAGTACATTTAATTTTCTTTTATTAGAGCACAACACAATCACTCACAATCTGCATACTATATCAAGACATAAGCTGGGAGTACCTCCACGCGGTGAAGGCGGTAACAGTGTAAAGTGGCTAAAACTCCCATTAACTAAACAAATGCCTTCGGGCTTATGTTTTGGTTTTAATTTTCGCACAAGATAGTACTTGGAAGTAGCCTACCCGGTAACGCAGGGGAGCAGCCAAAAAAACTATTATCTTATTAACGCGAACGAAGTCAGGCTAAACAGTCATAAAAATGTCGGTTTCACCGGGAGTCTGCTTTGTGTGTCGGCTGGCACTCAAGGAAGGTGACAGTACAGTGGTAATTGTAAAAAAACGTGGCATCCAAACTCTAATTAACTCGAGTGTGGAGCGTGGCCTCAAAGATGATGAACTTTTTTTGAAAAAGCTAGACGAAGTCAGTGTTCACGATGCTTGCAGAAAGAGATTCACCGCTCGGCATAATATTGAAGCATGTGGGCGTCGTGGAGGCGATCCAATTCCACAACCTCACCCATCAACCTCTAGAACATCGGGCCCTAAGAATCTTCGGAGCATTTGTTTCCTTTCTGCGGAGGAAATCTCTGAGGAGTTTCTCCAGCTTCAAAACAAACTTCCCAAGTCACGCAGAAATGAGGTGTACAAAGTAGAATCAATGACAGTTAGGGAATCAATGCTCGATGCAGCCAGTCGACGAGGTGATACATGGGGACGGCAAGTCATTGATCGTCTTACAGCTACTTTTGACCTCGTTGCATCTGATGCCAGGTACCATAAGTTATGCCAAAAGAAGTTTTACAGTCTTCCATCCAGCGTGCGAGAGAAGAAATACTCAGAACCCAAAAATGTCCCAGAGTGCATGGAATACATACCCTATTAAAGTATGCCAGTATGTTACATCTATTTTTTATTATTATAATAGGTAATCAGGCGAGCAGTTGACACAACTGATGTTGCCTGTATCAGGTTGTTCTCTGTGCATTTTAACAGTGATTTTTCATATATCTGTCAAGTCTGTTCTTGAAATTATTTACATTCTGGGCTGCTATAACATCATCTGGCAAGCTGTTCCACGCTCTTACAACTCGATTGCACAAAAAGTGTTTATGTGGATTGTTTTTTGAGGAACTGGCAGAAAGCTTCATGTTATGGCCTCTCAAATGTGTATTATCATTCAAAGTGAATATATTTTGTATATCTTGAATGTCATAATGTCCGTTCAGGATTTTATAGGTTTCTATTATATCGCCTCTATCCCTGCGTTGTTTCAGAGTTGTAATTTTCAAGGCTTCCAGACGTTCCTCATATGACAGTCTTTTCAGTTTTCTGGGTATTTTAGTAAAGGAACGCTGTACTTTTTCCAACAATTCAATGTCTTTAGCAAAATAGGGGTTCCAGATCTGGAATGCATATTCTAATATTGGTCTTATGAAAGTTTTGAGGATTTGGAGCATCATTTCTGGTGTAAGCTCACGAAATGCTTTCCTCACTAGGTATATGAGACTCCTTGCTTTCTTTGTGATGGATGAAATATGTTCTCCCCACTTTAGATCAGATGTTATCTTTACACCCAAGTCAGATTGCACATTGACCTCTAGTAATTGGGTATCATTTAATTTATATTTCAAGTGAGGATTGCATTTGCCAATGTGCAGCACTGTGCATTTAGAAGAATTCAGGATCATAAGCCACTGCTTCGACCAGTTAGCTATTTTGTTGAGGTCATCTTGAAGTCGGTTGTAGTCAGTTAATGGATTTGCAAATATTTTAGTGTCATCGGCAAAGATGCTTAGATTACATTGAAGGCAGTGGGGAAGATCGAAGGTGTATAGGATGTACAACACAGGACCGAGTACTGATCCCTGGGGTACGCCACTCAATACTTCTATGTTGTCCGATTTTGCTTCGCCCACTCTCACTCGCATAGTCCTTTGTTGCAGAAACGCTTCAATCCAGGCAAGTAACTTTCCTCGTATTCCTAGAAATTCTAATTTTTGCAAAAGCCTTCTTGTGGGAACTTTATCAAATGCTTTTTCGTAATGCAGGTATATAATGTCTATTGGTTCTCTCTTATTAAAGTGGTCAGTCCATATAGCGAGACAAGTCAGTAAATTTGATATTGTGGAACGGTGCGGGCAAAAACCGTGTTGTTGTTCAGGAATTACTTTGTATCTACTAAAGAAATTTCTTATGTGCCTTACTATAATTTTCTCCATCACTTTGCATACAACGCTGGTCAGGCTGATAGGCCTATAGTTAGCAGGTTTTCTACCATCTTTTTGTTTTTCAGATATCGTGAGTGAACTATAATTTGTCTCACAGACTTTGTTCTGTGCTCTAATGAAAGAAAATTAAATGTACTACAACTGTATTTTACGACCTTCTCATAGAACGAGCGGTTTGGCCAATATTTTGCTTCAAACGGGAGCAAAACTAAAAATTTCTAATTTTCGGGAAAAACGGACCATCTTTGAAGGGCCACAGCTTAGTTGTTATAAGGTTTAGAGAGCTGCGGTTAGACTTAAATTGTTGCCAATTTAATTAGCTTCATTTATGTAGTGAATGTTACTTGTCAAAAACACATAGTTTATGTCTTTTAGAGCAAAAAGTGAAAAAAGTCGAAAATTTTCGCAGTTTATCACGTGATGCGCAGCGAGCACAACTTTTTCGAAGTTGCAAATTGGGATTTACATCACCCTAACTGATCCAAACAACATACCAAAAATGCAGCACTACATCATGCTTTGCGAATTTAAGGTTTTTTAGTGTCGATTTCTACTGGCCTATCACTTAAAAACATTATAATTTGCAAACTGGTTGCGACACTATTGCGTATTTTTTTATTTGTAAACTTGTTTTGTATCAGGTCCAGTGATTTTTTTGCTAATAAAAACAAAGTCACTGCAGGATATCGATGGCTAGGCTCTGAGTAATGTTCGTAAAAGTATATCGGCTATAAAACTACTCGTTACAAGGACGGAGAAACCAGTTTTCCACTTCGTCAAACGTCGTGTAAAACTGTGTTCGGAAAATAATGTTCTGAAAGTGATTTAGAAATTAACTTCATTACAAAAATACGTATCAATAACTACTTAATAACAGCTCTGTGAGTAACAAAAAGTCTAAAACAAAAACTTTAAAAAGTTTACACTACACTTTCACCTGTAAATAAAAATAAAATAACCTCGTACCTGATAATGTATTGGCTGTAAACCGATAATACAAAGGTAAATTGATGATAAATAATAATTATTTATGGAAATTGTATCATTTTTTTGGCTAAATTATTTTTTATTTATTTAAAAAGTAAATACACCAACTCCATAAGTTGAGAACACGAAACTGACGTGAACTGACGTCTGACGTATTAATCAGTGTTGCCAACCTTAGAATTTTTATCCTTTTTTTATTTTTATTAAATTTTACGGGCCTGGAAATATTGGTAGATCTACCACCTTTATATCAGTATTTTTTTTAGAATATAAAATGCGAGTATATCACTGACCTCCATTATTGATTATACAAGTACGCTGGACCTATGATACCCACTTTTTTTTGTGCCTATTTGAAGCGGAATCAGCGCCCCCGGTGAGAGGGAAGAGAACTAAATTTAACGTAACTTGCAAATGGCCGCTTAATCGTTATTGGTTGTCAGTTGTCACATAGATAAAGTATTATAGTATAGATGTAATCTTAGCCCGTCATCGCGTGGCCATTTTGTGCTTATTTTCATACAAGTAGTGTGCGTTTATTTTCTTGAATATTTCTATTTGTCGATCATTTTGAAGCACATTATAATCCAGAAAAAAAAATCATTTAGTTCATGATATCGATAAACTATAGTTCAAGTAATGAGAATCCGTAAACACACGTAAAAAGCTATGCAATTTTTGTAGCCAAATTATTAATTGATGTGACATTTTTAGCACTAATGCCTTATATAGCCCGAATAAGGGATTATCAAACTTATAAATTATCCATTTAGCTTACAAACATACCGATTGAAAAGCCCAAAAAACGTTGTTCAACACTTACGTATTTAATGTCAAATCCACGTGTTTGAGGCATTCTTTGGCCATTCTTATGGTTTATTATTTAGCGGAACCACAAAACTCAACAATATCTAGCATAAAATGTTCACTAAAAAACTTTATTAAAACTTTTATTACATGAAATATGCAGACCGACTCCTTTGTTATTCCTGATAAGTAGGACATAACATTACACGCTTTGCTTATACACCGATATAAGGCTCTCTCCCAGTCTATAGTATCTCAATGGCTTCAAATAGGCTAACAAAAATAGCTGTCATTTCAAAGGGTATCATTAGTTCAGCGTACTTGTATAATGGACTAGAAGACGAGGAATAGACGTGGGAGAGCCATGCTTCGGCACGAATGGGCCGGCTCGACCGGAGAAATACCACGTTCTCACAGAAAACCGGCGTGAAACAGCGCTTGCGCTGTGTTTCGCCGAGTGAGTGAGTTTACCGGAGGCCCAATCCCCTACCCTATTCCCTTCCCTACCCTCCCCTATTCCCTTCCCTTCCCATCCCTACCCTCCCCTATTACCCTATTCCCTCTTAAAAGGCCGGCAACGCACTTGCAGCTCTTCTGATGCTGCGAGTGTCCATGGGCGACGGAAGTTGCTTTCCATCAGGTGACCCGTTTGCTCGTTTGCCCCCTTATTTCATAAAAAAAAAATGGAGGTCAGTGGAGTATATCCATACTCCATAGAGAGAGTTTTATTGATGGTGTTTATACATATTTTTATTGATGTTCAGCATTCGGCTCTTCGCTAAATTGCTTTCAATGTGATTGAACCGTGTAAATCCGCCTTAATATTTCGTTCCGGAATGTTAAGGGCATTTCTCCGGATTTGGATTATTTAGTTGATTCCCTGGTACATTTTTATTTCTGCATATTTTTTAAAATCAATAATCACATATTATTCTTAAGTGATTTATAAAAATAATTATCTATTTGGGCCCTTCACTTCACAATTTTAGAAGAGATTTTGATTTAAATTTTTCTAACCTAGGGAATCAACAAAGCTTATAGAAAAAAGCTTTTTCAGCTAAATAAACATGTTCAATTTAAATATAAACATGTATAAAATTGACTACAAACTAAACTTGTTCGTTAAAACCAAATACAATGAATTGAATATGAATTTATTTGAAATATTTTGATTTTAAGAAAAAAATTTTTATATATTTTACTTATTGGTGTCATTTATTTGTATCAAAATATGAAGAGAATGTAATTTATTTTAATAAAAATAAACAGATATGTACCAATTAGATAAATAAATGTAAAAGATTTTGATTCCCTACTTAAAATACCCAGGGAATCATCAAAATGTATGTAGAGGGAATCAATAAAAAGTTAGTTTTTCCTGAGGTGTACAAAAACTGTGCATGTAGGTTAAACAATAAATAGAGTAACTAAAAACCATACTCATTATCGTTGTTTACATCGTGTCTAAGCAAACTTAACTTTGGAAATGACATTGTAATTAGCGAATAGGGATTCAATTGTGTAAGGAACCAAGGGTGAGGGAATCAGATATTTTCCTTTGTAACTCGGAAACGGAGCAACGAATTGTGTGACCTCCTTCTATGATGTTTAGAGGACTACCGAACCTCCCGCCCCTGCGCACCCGCAACCACGTGCTACTTATAACTAGGGAGTTACGAGCCTCCAAGTGAAGCGTATAGGGAATCACTATGTGAGCCAGGACAAATCTTAAAATGACTTTTTCTATTTATATAACGATATGTATGTTAATTTAAAACTTTTTTATAAATATTTTGTTCATGCTCTAACGATTTAATTACTTTTAAATTAGAATTTCATCGTATTTGTGGTATTTTTTTGGGAATTTATGGTGAATTCTGGGGACAGGACATGTCCAGGGAATCAATTTTTCGACCTTTAAATTTATTTTAATTATATTTACAATTAAGTTTTTCTAAAAAACCTAAGTGGCCCAGTTAGATCACACCTTATATTACTATAAAAAAAATACGGAAGTCTATTTATGTAACTCTGCGGGTACTTTATACGTCCGGAAAACTAAATTTTGCGGTTTGCAGAAATAGCCTTAAACGTTCCGGTTCGCGAAAACAAATGTATTGTTGTCAGCAGTGTTGCCAGATCAGGGGATTTCCCCCTAGATTTAGGGGGTTTTTTCACTTAACTTACACCTGTCAATCAATGTTCTATTATAAATACTTTTTGTAATATCCCAATCATTTCTCAATATGACCGCCTCTTCAAAAAATCGCAGCTTTTGCCCGCGGCTTCGCTCGCGTGAAGAATTATTATTATTATTTAGGTATCAAAGTAGTTTTAGCCCAATCGGTATATCCTTTTTTTTTATCCCTTGGGGATAGAATTGATCAAAATCCTTTCTTAGCGGATGCCTACATCATAACATCTACCTGCATGCCAAATTTCAGCCCGATCCGTCCAGTGGTGGCTGTGCGTTGATAGATCACTATGTCAATCAGTCACCTTTGAGTTTTATATATTATTTAGATTTAGTGAATAATTAAGTATTATTTAAAATTTTAAATCATCATTTACTAATAGATCTAAACTCCCTCCCGCACGCGCACCCCCGCCTTGGTGACGCCCACTTCGCAACGGGCCGTGCAGCAGAAATCGTAATATTTTAATTTCGCCATAACTTCAAAATCAAACGTCCAATATTAATCATTCAAAGACCAAATATTATCTACATAAACTGTGCTTAGTGATGAAATAATTTATTTTGATAAGGATTAATAGCATGAGTAAAATAAACGCGTTTAAATGAAGTCCAAAAAAAATCAAGATTTTTAAATAAAAAAATGATTGTTGTGCCTCACTCGACATAGATAGGTTTAGGGTGTCGCGGATTAAGTGCCTACCTGTTGCCATTATTTACGTCGAGCAAAAAAGGCCAAAGTAGCGTTTGTTATATAAGAGCCCCCCTTAAAAATATAATTTGCTTTATTTTGTTTTTAGTATTTGTTGTTATAGCGGCAATAAAAATACATAATTTGTAAAAATTTCAACTATTTAGCTAGCGGAGTTTTTGAAATACAGCCTGGAGACAAACAAACAGCGAAGTTAATGCAATAGGGTTCCGTTTTACCCTTTGTATAAGGAACCACAAAAAGGGGAAAAATCTTTTGCAATGTGCAGGCTTCGGGAGTATATTCAAAGAGAGTTGTCTTCGCGAAAGATGTTTATTATGTGTGTGTATTAACTAACTTATTACTAACTTATGCTACCTTATATAACGGGGAGGTGAGACACACACTATACTTTGTTATTATACTATGTTAACGCGGACGAAGTCGCGGGCAATAGCTAGTTACTAATATAACGGATATGCAAAATATTAGTATGGTATCCTTCCCTAATGTCAAAATCTCGTACAAAATTGTACAGTTCGACAAGGCTGTTTATGAACGTGGCGAGAAAAGGAACTAACGCTTCTATCATACAAAAACGTCATTTTTGACAGTTCTCCTTACCAGCAGCAGCGCCCATTGACAGTTTGACACATTCATATAAAGCCTTGTCGGACTGTACGAGGCTGACAGTGGTAGAGTGGGTTAGCTGTAACTTTAACTTTAACCACAGTGCAAAATGTCAGATCTTTGGTTAGGACGCCATATTTAACTTTAACTATGACGGATGACCTTGACCGCTCAATTTTCCTCGGTTAAAGTTAGTGTCAAGTTGACAAATGTCAAAGAAGTGTCAATGTAATATCCGGTTCCGAACTAATCCGACCACAGATTAAGGATATATAGGTAGATGGCTTCTTAGCTCGCCAGCGCGTGGCCATTTTATGCTTGTGTGCAATTGCCGTAGTGTGCGTGTAGGGATGGGCGTATATCTGTTTGTATATCGATAAAAATATAAAACTAGACTACAGCTATCGACCAATAGTCGACCATAATTTTATGTTATAGATTTTTACTAAACGACATCAAAAAAATGAGGTTATCAATTCGACCCGCATGTTCAATGTAGGATATATTATGCTCATTAAATTAGAAGTCGCTTTCAATTTGGTGAAAAGATATTATTTTATTTATAAAATATTTAAGTAGGTATATAATTACACTCTTATATAATAGTTAAAAATATACATAATATGTATACTCCATAAGCCAAGAAGGCTTGTCCGGAGTGTAATATCAATAAAATCAACAGTTTTTACATAAACTACAGAAGAACCAATATACTTTATTATACTTAACTAATAAGCAACAATTTTGTAAAATAACAATTACTATGTATTATCGAAAATATAAAGACGTTAAAGCATTGGATACTGGTAACGGGACACAGTATGATGTGTCCACTGTCCCAACACCAGTGTCCGATCCTTCAGTCAATAAAATATGCCATACATCATAACATGTAAGGATCGGACACCGGTGTTAGGACACATTGAATAATATATTTACACACATATTAAAAATTTGAAATTAAATGAAAAATATTCAAACATAAGGTTTTATTGAAAATGTTCTTAGTCGCAGCTTTTGAAGTAAATATAATATTAACTTCCTTATAGGTTCTCAATCGTCATCATCATCACATTGCCCTCTTCTCTAGGAGCATTTCTTTAACCTAAAAAATATTTTGTTTAGTATCAATATTCAAAAATTCCATTTTTTGCACATAACAAAATTTGGACATGTCAAGATTTAAATGAAAAAATATGAAATTAGCAATTTTTAAATATGGTTTACGGGGAAGGTTTTCTGCTTTATAATTATTGGACTATGTTTGATGACTGCATTTGTGTATCATGCTATAAAAAATTACGTATTGAGATATGAATGCAGTCAAGTTCTTTAGATCATTTAAAATGACATCCATAACTTAAAAAAATGTGGGTTGACCCACAATTAATGCTTAACTGCGAGTATACGAGTATTGAATACTTAAATTCATATTATAAAAATATAAACTTTAGCTAACCTTAGTATGCCTCGAAAACACTGAAAACAGTTGACAACAGTCTCCTTAACGGGGGGGTCTCCTGAAGGTGGTAGTGATAAGAGGGGATTTTCCTCACTTAAACCATCCCTCCTCACTCCATCTCACCACCAGAATACTGGGTTATAATCTAAACTTAAAAATAATATTATCTTCATTAAAGGTTTTCCGTCATCACCATCATATTGAACTCTTCTTTAGAAGCATTCCAAAAACCTAAAAAAATAGTTGGTTTAGTGTCATTAAATGTACTTAATACTATAAAATATATACATATATGATATTGTATACTGGACAATATGCTTTATGTAAGTTTTCCATACCTAACCCATCAAGCCCCAAGCGGAACCCAGGTGCCGCATAACAACTGAATATCTATTGTGTCTGGTTTTACGTTTAACTTACGTTTGAAATGATAATCCCAATATTGTGATGTCTTCATAAGGGAGTAAGAAACTTGCGTCTAAATATTTCTGTTCGTCGTCTATTTTGAAGCATTTTCAAATCCTGAAAAAAAAACATTAAGTCCATGACAATATTTTTATCGATATAATATATACTTCAAGCAAGGTAAATCCCTAAAGTACACGTAAAAAGCTATGCCATATTTGTAGCCAAATTAATACTTGATGTGACATTTTTATCACTAATGCCATAAACAGCATGATTAAGGGATTATTAAACTTATAAATTTTCTTTTTAGCTTACAAAAATACCGATTGATTAGCCCAAAAAACGTTGATGAAAACTTACGTACCTATGTTATGTTAAATCCACGTCTTTGAGGCATTCATTGACCGTTTTTATGGTTTATTATATAGCGGAACCACAAAACCCAACAAGATATTGCATTAAACGTTCACTAAACACTTTTATTATCACTTTTTAAACATGAAATATGCAGGCCTACTCCTTTGTTATGTCCTGGGAGGTAGGGTACCGTAGGACATAACATTACACGCTTTTGACGCTTATACACCGATATGAGCTTTCTCTTTCACCAAACTAACTGCATCGTTAGTTAGAAAGAGTAACATTATCAGCTGTCAAAATATAAGGCGCCCTCCTAAGTAATAATACCTCAATGGTCATAATTGTCAAACTCGGAAAAATCCGGAAAAACCATCAAAGTGAAATCAGTGCTGACATCTGACAAATGACAAAGACATTTTTTTTGTCTGTTTTTTTTTTATTATTATTATGGCACTTCGGCTATATAACCATGGCCAGTGTCGAGTATAAATATGGCGGGAAAACAATAATCTATAATAAAATTTTCAGCATCGCTTTTCTATATTGTCAGGTCTAAAGTCTAGTCAAAGTCTAAATAAAAGTCAATACATACATAGTCAAGAATTTAAGTCGCTCGATTCAGTAAAGTGGTAGACGCTTTACTGAAACTTTCGATGGAGTTTTGGAGGGAACACAAAATAGCACGTTTCTGGATATTGCATCACTTTCCTACACTTGTGCACGATAACGAATATCTAATGGTTAATATCCTACCAATATTACACATTAAAAACCCATCTAACACAATTTTAGGAAAATAATACAAAAACACAACATCACTCTTTCACATTCCCGGCAAAACTCCTTTTTGTCTGTTCCTGAGATACGCAAAATCAATGTTTTTTTGTTTTATTATTTTTGGTTCCACTAAATAAGTAAATACTCAACAGTCATTACCTATATACCTTGAGATTGTATATAGTATTATTAGTAACACAGAGATAGTTCTCTGTAACGGTTATGTGTTGTAAATTTCCTAATAATATATAATAGTACTTTGTGGTTGTAAATAATTCTCTTTTATATTTGCTTTTCATCTCGTTTTTCTTAGTTTTAGTAATAAAATGTACATAACTTTAACTGTTTATTAGCAGACTTTTTAGGCATCTGTCAAGAGTCAAGACCACATCAAGACAATGAAGACAAAGACCAATGACGACAATATGTCAAATTGAAGAAGGGACAGTAAAATACTATCAAAACATGAGAAATGGCTTCGGCCTGATGAAAAAACTTATTTCATATTATTGATATCAAAGAATTGGCTTCGGCCTGATGAAAACTTTATTTCAGATGGTTAATATAAAAGAATGGGTCATTTTCTTATTTTTTTAATTTGATTGTCAAACAGTTTCCATTTTAGTAATATAGATGGCGTACGGGTAGACAACTATCGGTAATACCAGATATACCATCAATAATTGCTACAAAACTAGGCAAAAGAATATAAAACTTGATACATTTCAATTTGAAAAAGACACAATGATATTCCAACGAATAGAATAATAAAGTTATTATAACGATGTTTTAGTTAAAACTCACGGAAGAAATAGCCCTATTTACCGTTATTCACACCAAATGTCACAGGAATTATACATTTTGGTTTTGACAACATCTTACCTGCACTTCTGCAAGATAACGGATATTAAATGGCTAATATTTTACCAATAATGAACATCAAAAACCCAAATAACACAATTTGGGAAAAAATAATAAAAACCACACCAACAATAAAAAGTAGAAGAAGTGTCAAAGTAACATCCCGCCAAAACTCTTTCAGTTGTCAGTTTTCAGTTTGACAATTTATATTATGTCAGCGTGTTCCTAAACTGTTACCAGTATACTGGCCTAATCGCTTAAGCCAATGATCGCTTAGCTTTTGATTTATGTCACACTTGACAGTACACTGAGATTTTTTAGAAACAACCCATATGTAGTCAGTGATGACAACCTGCAGATAATTTCAGATCGGTGGGGAACCAATAGAAAATCTAGAAGTGTCTATCGTCGCGCCGTCTGGTGGAGATCAAAAAAAAGAAAACAACCCATTGGCTTCGGCCTTCACTATCATTCATTAAATAGAGAAAACATAGAAATGGCTGTATGGGCAACGCTCCCTTTGCTTGTCCCGACCGGGACGAATTAACAAAAAAAAAATATTTTTGGTTCCGTATTTTTGCTTCTGACATGCTTCCGATCGACGTGACATGAAATTATACCATTCAAAATAGATAGTATTATAGTATCTCAAAATTTTATTTTTCTTCAATACATAGACCGGAGTTTTGAAATCTTTGGTTTTGTACCAATAAAATATTAAATTGTAAGTAAAAGATGCCACCAAAGAAAAAGAAACCTCCGCCAAAGGTACGGTGTGACGAAATACATACCGAAAGGTTTAGTGCCCCCACTGAAGATGTTACCTCTCACAACTGGTGGGAAGTGTTCTGCTTCCCGTACATACTATGCGGAAGAATATGGGACTGTCTCGTTACCATGTGTGCCGGAACGAACCAATGCTTAATTTACTGGATGATAATTCAGTGGATCGTGTGTAAAATTACAAGACTTACAACGCCTGGCCCTATTATTTTTCCTTATTACTTTTACGTGTTTTGCCAAGTTTTAATGGCCACTGTTTTCTTCGCAGTTCTTTGGATTTTCTTTGGCAAAAGCATTGTAATACCGTATTTTGAATCATTTTATTATGCTTTGGCTGAATTAGACAAACCGAAACCTGTTAATTCTACAAGATTATCATTCAGAAGATATTGTTTTCGTAAAAGTGATTTGTTGGATATCCCTGTATCAAGCACAATGTCTATTATTTACAATACTAAGTATTATTATTTTTTGCCAGTAATTATTATTCACATAATATCAATAAATCTTTATTTTTGATTTATTTCTATTCATTGGTTACTAAATTGCCTTATAGTTATGTTAGTTTTTATTTTCGCTTTACTCAGTCACTCTCAGTGCCGGTTTTAGCACAACCAGTGCCCTGGGCGAGATTTCATCGGCTCCCAGAGTGCTGGTAGTGACAATTAAAAACTTGAGAGGTGTCACCCGGATGGAACGAAGTTCCAGTTTATTATTTCTTATATACAAAAAACCTGTATACACTACTGGCACTGACCTCTATTATACAAGTACGCTGGACCTATGATACCCACTTTTTTTGTGCCTATTTGAAGCGGAATCAGCGCCCCCAGTGAGCGGGAAGAGAACTAAATTTGACGTAACTTGCAAATGGCCGCTTTATCGTTATTGGTTGTCATCACTAGTATTAGTTCCAAATACTCCCACTACTGCTATCAGCGCCAATATGGCGACTTTCAAACGTCATTTTTACGTCAAATCATAGACAAATATATTTGGCAATGGTCAAATTTAGTTCCTATCCCTCCCATCGGGGGAGCTGATTCCGCTTCAAATAGGCACAAAAAATAGCTGTCATTTCAAAGGGTATCATTAGTCCAGCGTACTTGTATAATGGAGGTCAGTGACTACTGGTATACACTAAAAAAAATTAAATTATAAGTTTCCAACGCTTTTCTATTGATAAGTCAAATGATAACAGACTGGCCGTGTATTATTTGTATCAGTATTTAACATTAAATATTTAAAAAAAACTAAACTATCAACGCCCTCTGCCCCTACTATGCAGGTACTAATAAAAAAATGTCGTTACAACTTTTTCTGTCTAGCCCCCACAAGGCGCAATGAGCGATAAGGAACTTCGTTCCAAAAAAGGGGGCCCCACGGCGCCCCTCTTTGACTGCCTTCGGCGCCCCTTTTTGTCTAAGTGGTCGCCTAGCGTCAATAAAAATATGAAAGCGTCGAAGAGTGCTATCTGATGTTTTTATAGCAGTTTGTATACTATCTATACTAATATTATAAAGCGGATATCTATACTAATATTATAAAGCGGAAGAGTTTGTTAGTTAGTTTGTTTGTTTGTTTGAACGCGCTAATCTCAGGAACTACTGGTCCGATTTGAAAAATTCTTTCAATGTTAGATAGTCCATTTATCGAGAAAGGCTATAGGCTATATTTTATCACGCTAAGACTAATAGGAGCGAAGAAATAGAGGAAAATGTGGAAAAAACGGGGGGAAATTATTCGAAAGGACTTATTTGAACGCGCTAATCTCTGGAACTACTGGTCCGATTTGAAAAATTCTTTCAATGTTAGGTAGCCCATTTATCAAGCAAGGTTATTAGATATACTTTATTACGCTAAGACTAATAGGAGCGAAGAAATAGAAGAAAATGTGGAAAAAACGGGGGAAATTATTTGAAAGGGCTTATCTCACGAACTACTAGAGCAATTTTTCTTTTATTTGGATCAGATAAGAAGTAGAACACGTGAAGGATCATAGGCTATTTTTTGTAGACTGATTTGTCTGTGAAATATCTAATTTGCGCGGGCGAAGCCGCGCCGAACGTCTAGTAATATTATAAAGCGGAAGAGTTTGTTAGTTTGTTTGTTTGAACGCGCTAATCTCAGGAACTACTGGTCCGATTTAAAAAATTATTTCAGTGTTAGATAGCCCATTTATCGAGAAAGGCTATAGGCTATACTTTATCACGCTAAGTCTAATAGGAGCGAAGAAATAGAGGAAAATGTAGAAAAAACGGGGGGAAATTATTTGAAAGGGCTTATTTGAACGCGCTAATCTCAGGAACTACTGGTCCGATTTGAAAAATTATTCCAGTGTTAGATAGCCCAATTATCGAGAAAGGCTATAGGCTATATTTATCCCGCTAAGACTTACAGGAGCGAATAAACAGAGGAAAATGTGGAAAAAACGGGGGAAATTATTTGAAAGGACTTATTTGAACGCGCTAATCTCAGGAACTACTAGTCCGATTTGAAAAAATCCTTCAGTGTTAAATAGCCCAGTTATCGACAAAGGTTAAAAGCTATATTTTATCACGCTAAGTCTAATAGAAGCCAATAAATAGAGGAAAATGTGGAAAAAACGGGGGAAATTATTTGAAAGGGCTTATTTGAACGCGCTTATCTCAGGAACTACTGGTCCGATTTGAAAAATTCTTTCAGTGTTAGATAGCGCAGTTATCAAGGAAGGCTATAGGCTATATTTTATTACGCTAAGACTTATAGGACCGAAGAAATAGAGGAAAATGTGGAAAAAACCGGGAAAATTATTTGAAAGGGCTTAAATATCTCACGAACTATAGGTCTACCAGAATCTGATGGCAAAAAGTGAGAAAATAAATTTACTCTAGCGATACCGGGGTAGTTGGAATAAAACATTTTGATTCTTTTTTTTTTCTTATAGCGGCTGATTCTTTAAACATGTAGGACTAATACTAGTGATGACAACCAATAACGATTAAGCGGCCATTTGCAAGTTACGTCAAATTTAGTTCTCTTCCCTCTCACTGGGGGTGCTGATTCCGCTTCAAATAGGCCCAAAAAAAATGAGTATCATAGGTCCAGCGTACTTGTATAATGGAGGTCAGTGGTTCAAAGAGAATATTATACTTAATCACTATAGTTGAGTTGAGAGTGAGTTGAGACTTGAGGTCGAGACTTTAGCCTAATCCTAACATGAAAAATGATCCTCTCATGAAAAAAACCGGCAGAAATAATTTCCAAGGGGTGCAGATTTTAGTTTTCTTTCTTTTCTTTTTACTTTTTACGAACAACAGTGACTGTCTATTTACGTCAACAGAATACATTTAGTGCCGAAACATTACGAACTATCTTTGAACAACATGGTAATAGGGTTACAGACGGCTTTTTATTTCAATAATTCCTGTAGATCCCGAGATTCCCAAGGGGTGCAAGTGCACCACCTGGCATCCCCCTGCCGGCGCCCATGCGGCATGCCCACAGTGCAGAACTGCAGACTCATCAAAGATGCTTACTGTAAAAATATTTTTACTACTGTAACTACCTACTATAAATATTTTTTTTTTCTACTACCATAATAATATACTTAATATTATGTATATTTACAACTATTTTATAATTTCAAAATTCAAATTCCGTTTCCAAAAAAAATTTGTTCATCAAGGTTTTCTCAAGTTTGTCCTTGACTATATTTTTGTGCATGCCATAAAAACAAAGAGCTGCCAAATCTGTCAACAAAGAATTGACATTTGAATTTTGACAGTGACGTTTTCCATGCGAGCGATTGCTGCAAACAGATTTTACTGGTGAAATATTTTTTGATTTACCACAAGTCTTTAGCAAACAGTGTTCCATCAGTGTTCATATGTCTGTGGACGCTAGTACACCTTGGCAAATGTCGCTAAGTGTGTCAAAGTAATATAAATTACACAATTTACGAATCCAAAGGCAGTATTTTGTTCGCGAACGCCTATCGGGCCTACATTTCGTCAAGGTGTATTTCGGTACGGAGGTCGGAAACAGTCTGACAAAGGGAGGATCGTCTCTACTTTCCGGTAAGTGAAGATTTTCTTTTCGCATAAGTGAAATTTTCACGTAACACGCTGCATCATTTTCCACTCGTTTTCTCGTGAATACGTAAACATTTCGGAAATGCCAAATTACATCTGGCAATTAGCGATTATCTCGACTCGCACGGAGCGTGGTTCGCTGCAGCTTTTACACAATATATTTCAGGAAAACTAAACGAAAATATTGCATCAGGGTCTACGAACTTTGTCGATATAATTACCGCAGTAAACTCAAACTATTAGTTTCCGTGCGCGACAGTAAAAGTGAAATTTTATATAAAATTGTGTGGTGCAACTCTCTCTTTGATCGCGACCTTGATTTTTTTGACACACTTTAAGAAGCTTTGATTTGGCTTTGATATGCTACTGATACTATAGATAACAGTAACATAGGGAATCGGTGCTAAATAGAAGGAAATCAAAAATTATATTTGTAATTTTCGTATAGAAATTTATATAAGTTTGTAAGAAAAAGGCTGGTGGTTGTGAGAATAATAAATTGATTTAAGTAAATACAATGCTTTTTATATATAAATACTACTCTTTTCAATTAACCTATGGTATGCAGTTGTATAATGTTAATTAATAAACTGAATGTGGTTAATAGTTGTTATAGTCGTGTTATGTGTACAATTATCTTACATTATTCTAATTTATGCTCAGTGTGTTTTATTCTAAATTATCTAATAATCTATTTTTTTTAAGGTGGCATTCAGATTATTATTAATCTAAATATTACATAATATATGAAAGTACATTTTGCTTTCGTATGTTTTAATTAATTGACATAAATACTTTTAGATGTACACAATAATTAGGTGAACCTTTTTTTGTTTTAACTGAATATTATTTAATTAATTTGAAAACTGTATTGGTAATGTAGGTACTGTCAAAATAATAATAATTAACACAAACTGTAACAAAATCATCCTTCAATTGAGAAGTGAGAACAAGCACCCAAATAAATGATTTTATAATAGAATTATGTCCTTTTAATCATAATATTATTAATCATTCTCAGTTATAACAGTATAATATTTACTATATAATATAATATTTTAATTTCAATAGTTATTCAAGATTTGCCAATACCTTTTTATTAGTCTATGAATAGTTATTGCGATAGAGGTTTTTTCTCTCACTTTTTTGGTAAAAAGTGGGCCCCGTGCGAGTTTCTTACGCCGGTTCTTCTCGCCGGGTTAGTTCCTGAACCGGTGGTAGCATCATGTAGACTTTCTGAGAACATTTGTTTCAAATTTATTCAGAAATAAAACAATTTTTACTTTATTTAAGTATTTTTTATTTTAGAGGATAACGGCTTATGAACTAGCTAGTTTTCTTAAAAGTATAAAAATTCATTAAATCATAGTTTAACTCACATTGAGAAAGTTAAATTTGTCTTGTTAATGACTCATTGGCATCATATTTTCTATGATTATTGATATATTATAATATAATAGTAACTATTATGTTCAAATATTTATATTTATTAATATTATTAATGTCTGTCTCTTTGCTACCTCATCACCTTTTTACTTAAATTTGCTGAACCGATTCATAGATAATATGTTGTATGGAATACTGATGTCCTGAAATGAACGTTTTCTGCGCGATATATATTTTTTTTCGCTAACTACATTACACTAGCTGAAGTGATCCAATGTCGACGGTTGCGGAGTATCAAGCCGGTCAAAAGGTGTGTCGATAATTTAAGCACACACAGGAATGCTTGCATTACTGTTGCCTTATACAGCAGCCACTGACGCGATCGGCCATCGTCGGCTGTGTCCCCAGTATTACGTCGAATTATGTTAGGCGTTGCCGAACGAGCTCGTCGTCAAATGTTCTGTTAATCGAGCTGGCCTCGCCGAGTGTTAAGAGTCAGTTGCAAAAGAACCAAGTTCAATATGGACGGCGGCCTCGCCGCCCGCCGCGCCGGCTCCGTTCACTGTTATTAACTGTCCCCCAAACTCATTAACCTCCAAAACACTCCAATTTCGACAATACGCTAGCGTCTTCGAAAACTTGGGGATCTTTCGCAACGTATTTCCTAACGACGCGACGGCTAGAAACATGAAGGTGAATTGGGCAGCTTATCTATAAAGGAACTGCTGAAAGTCATCAATTCTTATTTCTATTGGATACAAAAGCCAGAATGCGGCCCGCACGTCACTCATATTGTGCGGCACTTGTACTGCATAGCGTGCGTATTGCGTAAGTCAGCGAGCCTTGGCGTGCGAAATGAAAGATGCTCTAAGCAAGTAAGCAGCGAAACTAATTCCTACGATTTCGCGAGGACCGGAATTTTAACCATGAATACAAACAACGAACAAAACGTTCGCGATGTTTACAAGAGCTCCCTTATCTTGGCTGGTTTATGACTGTAAAAGCTAACATTTTCCTAATAAATCGTCAATTTATTAGGTTACTTTGAATTCTTAATCATTTATCAGCGAAAGCCATACCACGGTGTCCCAAGCATGGCCGTCAGCTCCTCCGAACAGGAACCCTCGTTTTGCCTCCGTCCGGTCTTCGTTAACAGTGCTAAGGTCGCCTTGAGCAATCGAAATACTCGGAATTATGAAATTAATGACAAAAATTTTTATGGCGTCGCGTCGGTAAACCACCTTTACTGTAAAAACGTAAATAAATCGTTAATGTTCATTCTTTAACTTAATAATATGCAAATTGACTAGCGTGACACACTTCTTAGGCTTAAGACTTATTTTCTTAGTAAAGAAGATTAGACTGTAGTCCAGTGTCCATTTTGTGTGTAGGCCTTTATCTAGGACACACTATGCACGTCTGGAGGAAAGAACCCCGTTGCTACCGCCTACCGCACTAAAGTCTATGACACCAGACACGTCATGTGAATCTATTATAATTGGTGACGTCCAAATGTTGCTTAGAAGCCGTTCAAATAGTCGTCACTCGTCAATATGAGTCCAAACATGAAACCTCCACTTTGGGTTCATATGGAGCTCGGCTCCTATAGAATCCAGGTGATGCTGCAGCTGCAGCATGCAAATATTTACTGTATCTACGTCTTACTAGTTGTCGCAATTAAAATGAGCCCAAACACGAAACCTCTGCTCTAAGTTGGTGAGGAGTTGGGTATCCTATTGATTACCAGGTATTGCTGCAGCACCAGGTCAACTTTCCCTTAATGTGTATATGTTCATAAGTGTCACGAACTAGAATGCAAAATATAAAGCCCACCAAACGACTGCATGTTGCTAATCGGCCCTTCACGAACCAGATGAACCGCGATTTTCCAGCACTGAGCAGGCTGATGATGATGAACTATAGCTAAGAACACTCTCGATCATGTCAGCTTTCAAACAAAAAAAAACTAGATCAAAATCGGTCCACCCGTTTGGATGCTACGATGCCACAGACTGACAGACAGACACGTCAAACTTATAACACCCCTCTTTTTTGTCGGGGGTTAAAAAAGTCAGAAATTAGTACTCAGGGCCCTTCTATTGAGACATCGTAGTTTGTCTGGAAGTAGCATCCTTTGTGATAACTCATTTGTTTATTTACTGGTTAGTTTCCCAAGCAAGTAGCAACACTTTCACGTTAGCAGCTAGATGTAGGCGCGACATCGTACCAGCTACGTGCAGACTGCAGAGACACCGAGGTACCGTGTCACATACGGTCTTGTGTTGCGAAAAAACATGGAGCCAACGTGGTGCAGTTTCTAGCTAATCCAATAATAATTATTAAATGTGATTTATGTTAGCTATAGTAGTGGACTGGTTGATTTGGACATGATTTGGACTTTTGAGTTTTGACTTTTACGAAAGAGACCGATTTTGGTTTTTTGTCATACAGAAGGAATCTACGGGGAGGATTTTTTAGGGTTCCGTAGTCAACAAGGAACCCGTATAGTTTCGGTCTGTCCGTCTGTCTCCAGGCTGTAACTCAAGAACGGTAATAGCTAGAGAGTTGAAATTTTCACAGCCTATGTATTTCTGTTGCCGCTATAACAACAAATACTAAAAACAAAATAAATTAAATATTTAAGGGGGCTCCCATACAACAAACGTGATATTTTTAGCCTTTTTTGCTTGTAATCAATAATGGCAACAGGCAGACACTGGAAATTCTCACAAAATCTTCAATTAGATCTGTACTTAAATTATTAATAATAAAATTAAGATAATATAAATATTTAAGGGGGGCTCCCATACAAAAAACACAATTTTCGGTCTATTTTTGCTCTGTGATGGTACGGAACCCTTCGTGCAAGAGTTCGACTCGCACTTGGCCGATTTTTATGGTACCCTACCCTACACATCAAGCGGCGAAATCAAGTAGGCGAAAAATTTTTTTTCGTCTACCTTTAATGCTTCGTATTTTCGAGATAAGTACTCGTCATTCAAAGCTTTATGTATCTAGTATCTTCTGTGTCGTATATTTAAAACCGAGTAATGTCTTCTTAGTAACAAATAAGCAATAAGTTTCTTTCGACGATCCATGTCAGAGATTCCATTCACAATAATTATTATTTTTAACAAAAAATTAAAACCGACTTCCAAGGTAAAAACAATAATAACATCCTTATAATATGAACTAAAAAGTATTAAATAATTTTTCCTATCTATTAAGGAATATTTCCTATCCAAAAGTTTCAAATACCTGTCAGAGAACTGAAGATTCAGCTATATCTGGTACCGAATTCAAAATGATGAAGATTGAAGACAGAAATAGTTGAGGTTTAGCCGAATTCGGAAAAAGGCACTATTAGATAGGAAAAAATATTTAATAATTTTTACTTCATATTATAAGGATGTTATTATTGTTTTTACCTTGGAAGTCGGTTTTAATTTTTTTTTTAAATAATAATTTCACTCTTTTTAGTTACCTAGTATACGATCGCGTATATTCTACGTGTCTTATTACAATTTGTATCCATATACAACCATGTGACTTTGGTGACCCTGACGTGGTAATGATGATGATGATGATGAATGTAATTTGCATAGTAGCATATGCTTTCAGTTCTTAAAACAGCGCCTTAACCCCCAAACTTGTATCCATAAGGAATCCGGAGTTCTCTTAGTATCTTCGGAACCATAGTATACCTTGGTGCAAAATCTTGCGTTTTGGTAGCATATGCTTAGGATACTTCTCATAAAACCAAAATCACCATATGTTGATTCCATATAAATTTTGAGGAGTTCCCTCGATTACTCATGGATCCCATCATCAGATCACCACTTTTGTGAAAATGGGACCAAATTAGATTGAAACCTAATATAACAAAACAAAAATTTTGAAAATCGGTTCACAAACGTCGGAGTAATCGTTGAACATACAAAAAAAAATCCACAGCCGAACATATAACCTCCTCCTGTTTGGAAGTCGGTTAAAAAATCACGAGAAACTGGTTACCCTACCAAAACGCTGCTTTTCGCGACGCCGCAACGCCGCAACGCAAACTGCCGATTTAAGCGGCGCGGCGCCGCAACGCGGTTATGTGTTTTGACCCTTAGGGATCCATTTGTGAAATATGAAGTTTTGAACGGTACTGAGATGATGTTGTTAGTAGTGTAAAACACGTTATAAAATATGTACATTCATTGGCCATACAAAAATTATCAAAAACTAGCGGTACTCGGAACCCTATATTGCGCGTGGCCCGACACGCACTTGGCCGTTTTTCGCAGCTAAATTCGAGGACAGCCACTCGGCAGCTAAATACTTTGTCATAACTCACAGTGCACAAACTACAAAGTACCCGATCAAGGGTAATATAAAATATGTGATGCATACAATTTTCATAATAGCCTTATTCAAATCGACGAGCAGAGCAATACACATCGCGCGCACACGTGATACAGTACAGGACGATGTCTGCATGTGTATGAACCGAACAAACGCTCTAAATGTGCGTCGATATAATATTGTGATAATTATCCTCCTTTGAGCGTCCGGGGCCTAGTGGGTAGACCTTTAGTTTCGTTCGCACTCGAGAGGGTGCAGGTTCGATCCCGGGTGGAGGCGTGTACCAATGAGACAGAGAGTGGAGATAAAGATCAAGATAAAGATAGAGAAAACCTTCAATCCCTAAAAGATACTTTTGATTTGTATGTTGTAACCAGTTTGTAACTAAACTGCCGGATTTATACCGATGGTTGAAAAGGCGTACCTTGGTCTATGGCCTGCTGGTTTCCATCCTTCTTCTATCTTCCATCTTCCTTCTATCCTTATATATTGAAGTAGGTGCCTTCTTACGTCTTTGTGTATAAGAATGACTGATAATAATTCCTAATGAATTTATGATAATAATATTTTTTAATAACTTAAGCGTGGTTTAATAATGAAATCAAATTATTCTTTGATTAACAATAATAATCATTATAATAATAAGATCACTTATGTAAAGTTTTCTTCTATACGTAAGTACATAGATGCAACTATTTCCGTCGAAATTTCTGGAAAAAGATTTAGAATATTATGCAATGTATTGTCTTACTAAGCCATTGCTTCTGCATGCGGTTATTATAAAACGACCGGTAAACCGCAACGTTATTTGTGGATCGCGAATCAAAATAACTCGTGCTTAAGAGGATATGCTGACACTGATTTTCCATACAAACGTATTCCCCAATTTACTCAGTAGTGTGTTTTCGCGGATTCTGGATCACGATTTCTGGGTCCACCCCTCCCCCCGCTCGTGGCTCGCAAACTTTCTCGATCACTTTTTGTCGGTTCGAGCAGCGACATCGCCTAAAAAAAAAAAAAAAAGAGTTTGGTGTCAAAATAGGGGTTTTGGACCATGCCCGATCGATATATGCGGTCCGTTTCTGCGTATTTGCACTAGTTTCAAAGTTAGCTTTTGTGTTTAACCCTCATTATCTACTATCGCCACGCTCCATTGTTCCTTCATAATTACAATCGCTACTTATTGCATTGTTATGCTCGCCTCAGTGTCCTATTGTTCGTAATGACTACCTGGGCTTATCGCTTACGTCACCTTAATTTCTTACAAGATTTTAAATAAGTAAATAAAACTTGATCAGTTTTTCATTTCATTTCTTTAATTTAAGTAATTAAAACATGTAATAATAATAACTCCCATAGTAGTATGTTTTCGTGCATTGTCAATCACTATTCATATAAAGTTACCCCCTCGGTATCTAATGAATATTGACAATTCATTCCTGCTAATAACATTTTGCTGTGTCGCAATCCTCGTAAACAACATTCCAAAGTCTTTTTTTAACAATATAATTAAAGCTAAGGTTAAAATAAAACTGGTTTACTTTCGAACAAATTATTTATTTCGTATTACATACCACAGTTCATAAAACAAGATTCAAACATTTTATTCAAAAACATATCATTTTTAAGTGTGTCACTACCAAATTCAGTCTGAAACTCTGACAATGATTTGTTATGAAACTTGTATAACAAGTACATTAAACAGTACTCCCCACACACAGAAGTCCATTCATTTTGTAGCCTGATAGTATTATAACGCCATTTCCTTGCATTTCTATTCAAAAACATTTTGTGCATTCCCGTAGGGAAGCGACCATATGTATCAAAATATTCACCGATGCCATGTTTGTCTATGTGAATAGCTACCCAGTGAGATCCTGGTTTTGAGTCCGGGTCCAAATTGCTTATAAGATATGTAGGAGTCGTTATATGCATTGGCAATTGATTCGCGGCATATACGCTATTTTTTAGACTTGGATGAATCTTTTTTAAGTATGATTTTAGTTGTAAAGTATCCATAATCCGTTAAAAAAAAAGACTTATTCATTCACTCTATCATACAATTCACACGCAAGTGAAATAAATAAGGTAAGACATTCTTATTTAACATGCAATTGACTGGGGTTTTTAATACTTTTATACTCAAAACATAATATCTTTAGATATTTAACTCAATAATCATAGAAAAATGCACTATTACACTGGGATATTGCATTTATAACACGGTCACATTAACTTGACGCATGGTTTGATAATATCATTATGGAGCAGACATGTTATTACATTCCAACGATGCGTCAAGTTAATTTGACTGTGTCATACACAAGAGGAACCGCAGATCTTAAAGTATTTTGGGTTCATAGAACTAGATAATGTGCAATAGTTATTTAAACTAGATAGTTAATGGTTTACGTGATAAGCTAATGCGTTTACTATCTACATCAGTGGTGCCCAACCGGTAGCTCACGGGTACCTGGTAGTCCACAGCCTGTTATCTAGACGCTCGTGAACAATATGGGTCAAAAAATAAATAAATGTGCATGTCTTATCGGGATTTTTAAAATAGTCCTTGGAGCAATATCAGTTGGGCACCACTGATCTACAGTGACTAATAGTTGTGTTTTAAAGTATATAAGAGAGAAATAATTTTTAGAACGATACATTTAAGTGCAGTACAGTGAAGCTACTGCTTATAACTATTACAGTTTATACTCAGTGTCTGTGAATTTTAGTGTCCATAAATATGGAGGTAAGATATCTTTATTTATTTTTCTTTGTTTCATATGACTCATGTATTTTTTAATTTTAGTATTTTAACAGATATTTTAATTAATTTTACAGAACAATTTTGAAGAAAATACTTACAAAGCCTTCTACTTCACATCTCCTGATAGTGAAACAACCGACTTAGAAATAATATCCAATCCAAGTAAAAAAAGATCAGCATCACCACTTGCAAGGCTAGATGATCTATTTGACGTTCAAAAAAGCAAAAAGAAAAAGCTATCGTCGTCAGTTTCACGGATGCAAAAGAATGGGAGCACAGCATTCGTCTCTACCAATGCAGATGATGAACAATGTTCCTCACATTTAATAAAAATTGAGGTTTACGATTTGAAGAAAATATCAAAGATCCCAACAAATGAACATTGGAAAAATACCGAAACCAGAATCAAATTATACACTTCTAAAACAAACAAAAACTTTGAACCCATTCAAAGATTAATTTTTGATTTAACAAAAGAGATTTGTACAACTGAAAATTGCAAAAAATATAATTTTAACAATAACTAAGTAACTCTATTGTTCTATTCAAGATTGTTAGCTATTTAGTTTTAAATGATCATTAGCTAAAAAAGGGTTTGTTAATGTATTTTTACATGTGCTTTCCTACAAATATTCTATAAATTGTATAAATCTCATCAGTTGGACTATGATATTATAAAGGATAAGATCTGACTATTTTACCTTCTTAAAAAGATGGATTCATGCACGAGTATTTTTTTTGAGTCACAAATTGATGAAATTCAGGAAGACATAGAATCAATTCAATTGTGTAGGGAAATTGAAGAAGATTGTTTCCTTGAAGATTTTGTTGATAGTCAACATGTAGCTGTTGAAAATCATAGCAAGTAAGTAAACCATAATAAAAACATCATTTTAATATTATCTATAAAGTGTAAAACTTTTATATTTATACATTAAAGAAGTATCTTTACAATTTATTGTAGCAAACAATTTTCTACTTTGTTTTAGTCAACCACAACTACAAGCTGGCGGGTCACTAAAAAGGAAGTCTGAAAGTGGGGACAACTCAGAATATCATAAACGTCAAAAAATGGAAAAAGCAACATCAACTTCGTTTCGCACAACCGGAGAATTTTGTACTGGAGCAGCATCAACTTCGGGTATAGCAACGGAAGGATCCCATAATGCCGTTGCTTCATATCCGGATAGTATACTCACAATGCCCCACGCAGGTACCAATTCAGATGATGTTTTTTGTAGCGCTTGTCAAAAAGAAGTACGTAGACGGTATTATACAAATCATTTAAAAAGCAACGTTCACAAAAACAATGTTCTTAGAATGGAGGGTTCGCTAAAAAATGTTTCCGTAATTGAATCTGCTTTCGGTCAAAGAATTATCACGTATAGAATTTGTAATAAATCTAATCAAACTTTTGAAACAACTTTCCAAACCCCTGAAATATTTATGAATTCTATCAAAAACATTATATTTCAATTAATTGAACGTTCAATTGTAACTCATAACATTTTTAAAGTAAATTTTATTTTACATGCTGAATTCATTCAACAAAGCAAAAATGATGTACATAATACTTTTGATTTTCAAACTAGTAATTTTATAATTTTTCGCGGAGATGATCTAGATATCTTTTTTGCATCACTTAGTAACACTTTAACGAATAAAGTAAGTAGTTTTGAGAAAAAAGACAGTGGATGGAGTCTTAAACAAATTATAAGCTTAGACATGAATGTTAATAAGTTTAATCCCCTTCGCGGTACCTCTTATATTGATTTACCTCATGATATTAAAGCAAAGAAGGCAGTTGTTAATGTACAAAATGCCGACTATATGTGTTTTAAGTGGGCATTGCTCTCAGCTTTATACCCAGTCAACAATAATGTTGGACGAGTATCTTCATACAGTGCACATGTAGATAAATTAAAGTTTGATGGTTTATCTTTTCCAATGAAATTAACCGATATCCATAAAGTTGAAAATTTAAATAACATAAGTATCAACGTTTATGGATTGGAATTTAATAGAGAAACTAAACAAAATTGTATTGTAGGTCCATTGTATTTTACTAGAAGCCGCAAAAGCGTACACATCAACTTATTATACTTAACAAATGGTACAAATAGTCATTACTGTTATGTCAAGAATTTATCACGTTTGGTAAGCAAACAACTTTCAAACCACAAGAGTGCGGTTTACATTTGTGACGGGTGTTTGTTATATTTTCCTACAAAAGAGAGATTATCAAATCACCAACAAAATGATTGCTCACACGTTACTATCGAATTGCCAAGTAGTCAGAAAAAATTTAAAAATTGGTTTGCAAAGCCAACATCCAACGATAGAGTCACGTTTGATCACTTTGAAAGAAAATTAAAAATTCCGTTTGTAATTTATGCAGATTTTGAAGCTTTTTTAAATCCAATAAATTCATGTACCAATGATCCATCTAGGTCTTATACTAATAACATTCATAAACACGAACCTTATAGTTTTGGATATTATTTAAAGTGTTCTTATGATGATAATTTATCAAAATATGAATTTTACAGCGGGCCAAATTGTGCACAAATCTTTATGGGTAGATTATACACGGATATACGATCAATTTGTAGTAAAAATAACTTTCAGAAAGCTCCTAATACTCTGACTAATAAAGATAAAAACAAAATTGATAATTGTTCCGTTTGTCATATTTGTGAAACTGGTTTAGACGAAAATAGAATTTTAGACTTTGACTGGTATACAGGAAATTTCAGAGGTGTTGCACATGAACTTTGCACGAAAAAGTTTAGAGCACCGAATTTCGTTCCAGTATTTTTTCATAATTTAAGTCACTATGATGCACATTTTATAGTTCATGCACTTAACACCGTCGAGGGACAAGTCGATTTAATACCTCAAAACAAAGAGAGATACATTTCTTTTACTAAAACCTTGTTTATTAACAATCAAATGTTTAAATTGAGATTTGTCGATTCGTTAAAATTTTTGTCTTGTAGTCTTGATCAACTAACTAAAAATCTTAAGGATGAACAGTTTCACACACTCAAAAAAATTTTTCCCAACAACGAAGATTTTATACGTCTTAGGAAAAAAGGTATTTATCCCTATGAATTTATGAAATCCAATGAAAGTTTAAAACTAACATCGTTACCCAGCCAAGAACATTTCTATAGCACACTCACAGATTCAAATGTTTCTGATGATGATTACCATCATGCACAAGATGTTTGGAATCACTTCAAATGTTCAAACATGCTAGATTATTCTAATTTATACCAAAAAACTGATGTATTACTTTTAACCGACATATTTGAAAATTTTAGGGATCTTTGTATTAATACGTACAATTTAGATCCAGCATATTATTATACTGCGCCTGGTCTAAGTTGGGATGCCATGTTAAAGTACACTAAAATAGAATTAGAGTTGTTAACAGACTTTGATAAAATAGCATTTATCAGGGCAGGTATCCGAGGTGGCGTATCGCAATGTAGTAATAGATATGCTAAGGCAAATAATCAGTATTTGAATAGTTATGATGAAACAAAACCTAAATCTTTTCTAGCATATTTTGATGCTAATAATCTTTATGGTTGGGCAATGTCACAATATCTTCCTGTGGGAGGGTTTGAGTGGGTAGACCCTGACACCAACTTTGATATTCCTGATACATCTGAATATGGTTTCATTTTGGAAGTTGATTTAAAGTATCCCGATGAACTTCACAATTTACACTCTGATTTACCTCTTTGTCCTGAAAATATTTGTGTGGGTGATACGAAAAATAAAAAATTAGTTTCAAATTTAAACAATAAAACAAAATATAAAATTCACTACAGAAATTTAAAGCAATGTCTAAAGTTAGGTATTAAACTACAAAAAGTTCATAGAATTTTAAAATTCAATCAAAGTCCTTGGCTGCAAAAGTACATTGATTTAAATACTCAACTTAGAACGAAGGCGACTTCAGATTTTGAAAAAGATTTTTACAAACTAATGAATAATTCAGTTTTTGGTAAAACAATGGAAAATATTGAAAAAAGAGTTAACGTAAAACTTTTAACACATTGGGAAAATCGGGGTAAGTCTCTAGGGGCACAAGATTTGATAGCCAAACCAGAATTCCACAGTCTATCAATATTTTCAGAAAATTTAGTAGCAATTCAATTACGGAAAACAAAGATTTTACATGATAAACCCATTTATCTAGGATTCTGTATATTAGATATTTCAAAAACACTTATGTATGAATTTCATTATGATTACATTTTAAAAAAGTTTGGTGGAAATACAAAATTATTGTACACTGATACTGATAGTTTTATATACCATTTTTTTACTGATAATTTATATGAAGATCTCAAACCTGATTTGATGGATAGGTTCGATACATCTGATTATCCTCCCAACAACTTATTCGGTTACCCTAGAATAAACAAAAAAAAGTTAGGATATTTTAAAGATGAAAATAACGGTGATATTTTAGAGGAATTTGTAGGACTTCGATCAAAAATGTACGCATTTACAGTAGGTGAAAAATTCGTTGCGAAAGCCAAAGGTGTAAACAAAAGTGTTACAAAAAAGTTGGAATTAGGAAATTATAAATCTTGTCTTTTTAATAAAAATATCCAACACCATAGTATGTTTAGATTTAGATCGATTAAACACACAATATTTACTCAAGAAATCAATAAATCTTCTTTGTCATACCAAGATACCAAGCGCTACATTTTACCAAATCAAATTGATACATTGGCGTGGGGCCATTTCAAATTAAAAAAACTACTATAGGTATAAAGTTTGTTTAGTTGATAATATTTTTTTATTTTAATTCTTGTATTTTATTTTGTAATTTAATTATACGATTTTAATGATTTTTAAAATTATTTTTAGAAGTATTTACAAGTTTTCTTATCCGCCATTTTTTTGTAATGTTTAGTTTAAGAACTAATAAAACAGTTTTAAAAACGAAAAAAATTTATTGTTTTCTTGTACCCCGTCTAATACACACGTAAAGAAAAAAAAAAAATGAAACATTTTATTCATCCATTCACCGCAATAGTTGCGGGGCCTAGTGGTTGTGGAAAATCAAATTTTGTTACAACATTTATTAATAATATGGAAGAAATATGTAACACAACTTTTGCTCAAGTAACGTGGTGTTTTGATGAAATGCAACCATTATACAATTTAAAAAATGTTAACTACTTTCAAGGATTACCTGACTTAAACATGTTTGATGGCAAAGAGGCCAATTTGATTATAATAGATGATCTCATGAGAGAATCTGATGGTCGGATTGTAGATATATTTACAAAAGGTAGTCACCATAGAAATTTAAGCGTATTTTATATAACACAAAATCTTTTTCATCAAGGAAAAGGTCAAAGAGATATTTCTCTAAATTCAAGTTACATAATTTATTTTAAAAACCCTCGTGACAAAACTCAAATTCGATACTTAGCACGCCAAGTCTCACCAGATAATGTAAAATTTGTTCAAGAAGCTTATAAAGATGCTACAACAGAAGCACATGGTTATTTAATGATAGATCTTAAACAAAATACCAATGATATGTTTCGTTTTAAGACTAATATATTCCCCGCTGACAATAACTGTTCAGTTTATGTACCGAAAAGAGGGTTTAAATACAACAAGAACTTGCAAAGTCATATCATTTATAAATAATGCTTGGAAGCTTAAAGACGCATAAAGACCTACTCATCGCTTTGCAAACATTAAAACCAAAGTATCAAAAAGCTTTATTAAAATCATGCGATGAAGAAGAAATAAATTGTTTATGTGAATGTGTTCATAATGTGCTACAAGGGAAAGTACCACTAAAGGAAAAGGATAAAAAATCTTTAAAACAATATATACAGATACTCCGCAAACTTGTTCGCAAGACTACAACCAAAGTAAGAAAAAATATAATTGTTCAAAAAGGTGGTGCATTTCTACCTATCATTTTAGGTTCTATATTAAGTGGGTTAGTCAGCGGTCTTGTTTAAAATGGAACACGCTAAGAAAATGTTACTGATCGACCCAAGTTTGATTGATAAAATAAATGAAAGAAATGAGAGTCATGAAAATCCTAAATCACGATTAGATGCTGAAATGCAAAATATTCTTGACAGTAAAGATGATGACAGAAAAAAATGGATTTTATACTTACAAACATTACAAAGGTATTTGCACTTCACCGGTGAGGATCGCCAACCTTATCAACTTCCAATAATAACTTCAAATAATGATTTACCTGAAACACTTTTGAAAAAAGAACATGATAAAAGTAGTGATTTAAACAATAAGGATCTTATTGTTGATCAGACATTGAATAAAGAAGTTGGACCCAAAGAAAGTGACATTATTCAAGATAAATGTATATACTCCAAAAAACAAATATTAAGTTTAATTCCTAAATCTTACACTAAAAAAGGTGAGTCATTGTTAGATTTCTTATTGACAAGACAAAACAAAGTACACTGGGATGATGATGGTACAGTTCTCGTGGATAATAATAAAATAACTGGCAGCAATATTATAGATTTAATCAATGATTCTTTAAGACCATTAAAAAAAAGTGATCCAATAGGCTGGGAAAAATTTGCTAAAGCTTTGAAGGAGATAAAAGTGCCACTCACTTATATTGGTAATCCAAAGAGAAACGAGTATATTAATCAACTTCGACTGAAATCTTTTGAAGAAACATCAGGTGACGAAGAATATTCTACACCTACATCTGAACATAAGTATTTAAGGAAAATAAAAAAGAAAATTGATTGGGAAAAATGGACCCCCTACTAGAGATTAACAATATTTATTATGACGCATCACACCCTGCAGGTTATAGCAGTATTGAAAAACTTGCAAAAGCTATGGCAGGTAAAATGAACAAAAATGAAGTCAAGAAATGGTTACAATCTCAAGAAACATACACACTCCACAAACCAGTTTATAAAAAGTTTCCTCGGAACAAATATATTGTATCTGATATTAATAAACTGTGGCAAGCAGATTTAAGTGACATGAGAACATATAGTAAATATAATGATGGTTATAATTATATATTGTGTGTTATTGATGTATTTAGTAAGTATGCTTATGCTAGACCCATGAAAAATAAAAATTCTTTGACAACCAAAACTTGTTTTGAGAGTATTTTTGAAGAAGCTAATGTTGTCCCTACCCACTTACAGTCTGATAAGGGTACTGAGTTTGTTTCCAAAGATGTTCGTCAATATTTTAAGAGTAAAAGTATAAATTATTACACGACAAATAATCCTGACATTAAGGCTAGTGTTGTAGAAAGATTTCAAAGAACACTTAAGTCAAAAATGTGGCGATATTTTACATATAAAAATACATACAGATATATAGATATATTACAAGATCTATTATATGCATATAACCATAGTTTTCATTCAAGTATTAAAATGTCTCCATGTGATGTAAGTTCTAGTAACATTATGACTGTTTGGAATAATTTGTATGCTCGAGAAAATAAAAGGTCACCACAAGATACCTTCTTACCAAAGTTTCACGTCGGTGATTATGTTAGAATCACAAAATATAAACATATATTCCAAAAGGGATATGAATCAAACTGGAGCGATGAAATCTTTATTATTTCAAGTGTCATCTTAAGATCACCATGGGTTGTATACACCTTGAGGGATTTGCAAAATGAAGACATAGAAGGTACTTTTTATGAACGAGAATTACAAAAAATTACACCTCCTAGCCCAACATCAGATTACAAAATAGATAAAATAATAACTTCTCGATATTCCGGTAGCAGAAGGCAAGTGCTTGTCAAGTGGAAAGGTTATCCTGATAAATTTAATAGTTGGATTTTAGCATCTCATTTAAAACAGATATAATGAAAGGAAGTTTTTATCTAACGTTACTGAGCAACAGTTCAATACAATATTTTCCAGATAATATGACAACAAAGTTTTCAACAAAATTACCAAAATCAATTAAATTAGAAGGAGAATGGGTTGTCGGTGTTGTTGAATTTCAATATCCGTGTACAATGTTTACTGTTCAAGAACAAGAAAACATAGTCTATATTTCTAAGAATATGATAATGCCTAATGAAAAATATCCTTCTATTGTTCACTACAAAAAACACATTCCTGCAACCAACTATGATAATATTAATCACATTTTAAAAGCTTTAAATAATATGAGAGAAAATGTTACCTTTCGTTACGATGAAATATCTAAGTTTGTATCTGTGACAATCGCAGATGATTCATTAAAGTCCTTAACATTGTCACCCAAGTTAGGCATTCAATTAGGGTTTGAGCCTAGTAGGAATTTGGTAGAAAAAACGTTTGGCAAACGCCCTGCAAACTTACATCTGGGACTTCCATCACAGCTCTTTGTTTATTGTGATATAGTGGAACCACAGATTGTTGGAGATGTAATGACCTCTTTACTTAGAATTATACCACTAGACCCTTCAAAATATATATATGGAGCAAATAAGATGCATGTGTTTTCTCCCCCTCACTACTTACCAGTCATGCGCAGAGAATTTGATACAATTGAAATAGATATAAGATCAAGCACTGGTCAAAAGATACCATTCCAGTTTGGAACAGCGTGTATTAAACTGCACTTCAGAAAGTTATAAGTTATAATGCATCATCACAATAATATTATAAATTGCCCATATGAAAATTATTATACTCATCAAGCTGGTTCTGGAATAGGTGTAATATATAAAGGAGTTCCTTATCAACGTGGTCATGGTGTTGGAAGCTTTTTGGGGGGTTTGTTTCGATCCGTCCTTTGCTTTCGAGTGGTGCTAAAGCAATAGGAAAAGAAGCTTTGAGTGCGGGTGTTGGATTCCTATCTGATATGGTGAAAGCACGACCCTTGGATGAATCAGTAAAATCACGACTTAAGGAAATTAGTTCAAATTTGAAAAGAAGGGCAGATCAAAAAATTGATAAATTAAATATGTCTGGTACAGGCTATATAACTAAAAGAAAATGTCTTGGAGCAGTCATTCCTTCATCGAGTGCTAAAGGAAGAGGTGTTAAGAAAAGAAAGTTAACTCGTCAATATCAAGGAGATATATTTTCATAAATTTAAAAACAATGTCGTTCTTACATAGTCACTCTTGTGAATGTATAAAGTCTGAATTAGATTTATTTGCTTTACCATCAACACAAACAAGCATCGAAAGTGGAATGTGGGTGCACTACAAACCAATATCATCTTTAGCCGACGATGGACCCATAGAATTTCAAGTTCCTGGAACTGGTGATGACTATATAGACTTATCTCATACACTCATTCATTTAAAAGCGAAAGTGTTAAACGAAGATTCTTCAAAATTGGCAGCTTCAACTGTTGTAGCACCTACAAACAATTGGCTTCATTCAGTTTTTAGTCAACTCGATGTTTATTTGAATCAAAAATTAGTTTCACCTCCAAACAATACATATGCTTATCGAGCATACATTGAAACTCTTTTGAATTATTCACCTGACGCTAAACAATCTCATTTGACTTGTAGCCTTTGGTATGAAGATACTGCTGGTAAAATGGATTCAACCGATGAAAAAAATTCAGGTTTTATTACAAGACAAAAATTAGTTTCAGAAAGTAAGGAAGTTGAAATGATAGGACATCTCCATGGTGACATATTCAATCAATCAAAGTTTTTAATTAATGGTGTTGAGATGAATATTAAATTGGTTAGGTCACGTGAATCATTTAACCTCATGGCTCCAACAGATGACGTTAAATACAAAATAAACATTACAGATGCAACTCTCCTTGTTCGAAGGACAAAAATTAACCCTTCCGTCTTACTTGCCCACCAAAAAGTTTTAGCCACCACAACTGCAAAATATCCAATAACTCGAGCCGAAGTAAAAGTTCTAACGATACCGTCAGGGGTTCAGGGCAAGACATTAGACAATATATTTTTGGGCCAAGTACCTAAGAGATGTATAGTTGGATTTGTAAATAATTCAGCATTTAATGGTTGTTTGTCTAAAAATCCGTTCAATTTTGAGAACTATAAAATGAATTCCTTTTGTTTATATATTGACGGTCAGCAAATTCCTTCAAAAGCTTTACAACCATCTTTCGATAATAATATTTTTACTGCAACCTATCATACATTATTCTCAGGAACAGGAATACATTTTCTTAACGAAGGGAATGGTATATCTCACGATATGTATTCGAAAGGTTATTGTTTGTTAGCATTTGATCTCACTCCTGATTTATCAGCCAATTCTTCTGGTCATTGGAATCTTATTAGACATGGTAGTGTTAGATTAGAAGTTCGCTTTGAATCTGCTCTTACTCAAACGATAAATTGCGTTGTCTATGCGGAATTTGATAATGTTATTGAAATAGATAAAAATCGTAATGTAAACGTTGACTATAGTAGCTAAGAAATAAACATTGTATTATCTTTCTAAGTATTATTAAGTTCTTAATCTGTAATATGTTTTAAATGTACAAATAAATGATTACTGTAAAGTTGTGCTTTCATTTTTATTAAAAACCCCAGTCAATTGCATGTTAAATAAGAATGTCTTACCTTATTTATTTCACTTGCGTGTGAATTGTATGATAGAGTGAATGAATAAGTCTTTTTTTTAACGGATTATGGATACTTTACAACTAAAATCATACTTAAAAAAGATTCATCCAAGTCTAAAAAATAGCGTATATGCCGCGAATCAATTGCCAATGCATATAACGACTCCTACATATCTTATAAGCAATTTGGACCCGGACTCAAAACCAGGATCTCACTGGGTAGCTATTCACATAGACAAACATGGCATCGGTGAATATTTTGATACATATGGTCGCTTCCCTACGGGAATGCACAAAATGTTTTTGAATAGAAATGCAAGGAAATGGCGTTATAATACTATCAGGCTACAAAATGAATGGACTTCTGTGTGTGGGGAGTACTGTTTAATGTACTTGTTATACAAGTTTCATAACAAATCATTGTCAGAGTTTCAGACTGAATTTGGTAGTGACACACTTAAAAATGATATGTTTTTGAATAAAATGTTTGAATCTTGTTTTATGAACTGTGGTATGTAATACGAAATAAATAATTTGTTCGAAAGTAAACCAGTTTTATTTTAACCTTAGCTTTAATTATATTGTTAAAAAAAGACTTTGGAATGTTGTTTACGAGGATTGCGACACAGCAAAATGTTATTAGCAGGAATGAATTGTCAATATTCATTAGATACCGAGGGGGTAACTTTATATGAATAGTGATTCACAATGCACGAAAACATACTACTATGGGAGTTATTATTATTACATGTTTTAATTACTTAAATTAAAGAAATGAAATGAAAAACTGATCAAGTTTTATTTACTTATTTAAAATCTTGTAAGAAATTAAGGTGACGTAAGCGATAAGCCCAGGTAGTCATTACGAACAATAGGACACTGAGGCGAGCATAACAATGCAATAAGTAGCGATTGTAATTATGAAGGAACAATGGAGCGTGGCGATAGTAGATAATGAGGGTTAAACACAAAAGCTAACTTTGAAAGTAGTGCAAATACGCAGAAACGGACCGCATATATCGATCGGGCACGGTCCAAAACCCCTATTTTGACACCAAACTCTTTTTTTTTTTTTTTTAGGCGATGTCGCTGCTCGAACCGACAAAAAGTGATCGAGAAAGTTTGCGAACCACGAGCGGGGGGAGGGGTGGACCCAGAAATCGTGATCCAGAATCCGCGAAAACACACTACTTTACTCCCAGGAAAATGCGTCTAGACAAATGATTTTTTATGCAATATTGGGATCTGTTAAAACTATGCCTCTACGTTCGATTTTTTCTAAATTTATTAATATATATAAAAATATGACCCTTCGAAAATCGCAAAAAATGAATGCCCCGTACCCCGCCAATCCACCGACCATAAAACAATTTTGAGAGATCTTTAAGATAAAATAAAAACGTAGAGGCACAGATTCACTCTTCCTGAAGATATTAAAAAAATAATAAATTAGATAGGCTCTATTTTGAAGGAGGAATCAGAAGAATACGTAACCTCGATTTACTGTATCTGTCTCTATCACAAATCACAATACACGTGCCGGCGCAGGGTGAAGCGTGATGGCAATAGTTTCTTCCTTTAAATTCTACTGTACCCGCGTTCCTTCTTAACTTGAGCACAAATTTCAAAGAAATGTCGTCATTTGGTTGTACATAATAATATTGTAATTATGACACTTACAATGATTGCTAGTGTCCTAGTGTTTGTAACAAGCCAGTAGGCAGTAGGCACTAGAGGTGAGTCTACCGATGACCCTCATCGAATCACTCATCTGTTATCAGGTGACGCCATTTGCCACCAATTTTATGTTTGGCCTCAATCAGCCGCTGGTGTCGCCGTCGGCCTAGTGATAGATCTGGATTTGGTGCCGCCATCAACTTGGTACCAGCCATAGCAGTCAATTCAATCGTAGCGCGAACAACCCTTTCGGGTTACATTTTTCACAGAATTCTCCCCACAAATGGGGTAGCATAATTCTGTATTTGGCAGCGACTGGGATGGCCCTTAATCATGAAGTCGCTGTGTCTCGTGTTTTCACATCAACGCCAAGGAATGCGATACGGATCTCGTTCGTATGCCGCGCGACATCGCGCGTCACACAGGAAGCAGAGCCAGATGCGATCACTCATTTACATATGGGAAAACCCACCCGTGCCCGTGCCTGGAGTCCCTAAGGATTCAGACCTGCTAGTCAGGAACTAGCAGGTCTGAATCCTTCGGGACTGCTGAAGGGTGAATGATAACGGCTCCTTGAATTCCAAACTCGAACTGGAGTCAAGCTTGTGTAAAATTCCAGAGTGCCTTACGCCGATTCCTGTAGCTTTAAAGATTTCAAATGGATTTCATGGACTCTTCTCCTGAAATAAGATAAGCCGTACATCCATACTACACGGAAAATCCATACGTTCTGTAGTGTATTGATAAATAAAGATGGACGCCTCACGATATGGTGGGGTTGGTGGGGGGCACTCGCCCGACGTCAGACGGACGAACATTTCCTTACCAACCACGGCGCAGAGAAGACGTCTTATCTGTTATACAGTATTTTTTTTTTAATGATATAAGGGGGCAAACGAGCAAACGGGTCACCTGATGGAAAGCAACTTCCGTCGCCCATGGACACTCGCAGCATAAGAAGAGCTGCAAGTGCGTTGCCGGCCTTTTAAGAGGGAATAGGGTAATAGGGGAGGGTAGGAAGGGAATAGGGGAGGGTAGGGATGGGAATAGGGTAGGGGATTGGGCCTCCGGTAAACTCACTCACTCGGCGAAACACAGCGCAAGCGCTGTTTCACGCCGGTTTTCTGTGAGAACGTGGTATTTCTCCGGTCGAGCCGGCCCATTCGTGCCGAAGCATGACTCTCCCACGTAAATGTATTCTGTGTTTAATTTACTCGCCCTGCAAGTGTGTACATATTCTACACGTTCCTATGAACCTTGACAGTACCTACCTACTACTTTTAGTGCAAATAAAGAACTGATTACTGACTGTAATTGTTGTCAATTGTCATGCTAATATCCAGAACATTACTCGGAATCTCCATAGCTACATTCAAACGAAGTCATTTATAGAATCCCAAATAAGGATTCGCCACGATTGTTTTCGTTACTTTATTGTTTCATTGCGTCACCACTTATCGCGATTTTCATTGCAATAGTATGTGGGAAAACCAGCTATCCCGTCATCCCGTGCTTTCTTAGAAGCCTTTATAGAAATTAGGGATTCGCTGATTCATATTCTAAATGAGGTTGATTAGTTAATTGGTAATTATTATGAAAAATCTAAGTCAATCTGAGAAATTTCAAGAAATGTTGCAGAAGAGTGCAGGTTTTTACGATGTCGGACGCGCTAGAGAAATAGGGGGCTATGGAATCGAAGGGTGCGGGGTCCCGTTCCTTAGGCCCCGCCCCCGATACCTCGGCGCTCCTGCACGAACTGAATGAAATAATAATAATAATCAGTCATCAAAGATTGTGGCTAGGGAAACTAGTAGAAATGCTATGACTTCCTACGTATTCCTGCGAGACTGAGAGAGACAAAAGCAAGAAAACTTAAGATTGACTCTTCACGTTGGTAGAATTCCACACCCCATTACGATATTAGCAGACGATGATGATGGAGCATGACTATTGACTGTTGTAGTTGTAAGTAGCGTAAATTGGAAAGCTTAGGCTCCTCTCAACTGGTTTGCTTTCCAAGCGTGACGCGTGCGGCGTGACGCAGCGCCCGGTACTCGGTAGTCCTCACGACAAATATTCACTACAACTATGAAGCAAATTATAATAATAATAATAATAATAATATCTATGGACGCTTCACACCACGTCAGTCTGGCCCCGTGCTAAGTACCTGAAGGACTTGTGTTACGGGTACCAGACAACGGAAATATATTTAATACTTTTATACTATACATATATTTAAGATTTTTATTATATCATACACATATTTAACAGACATCCATGACCCAGGAACCTTTGAAAACTTTTTGTTCCGTCGGCGGGATTCGAACCCGCGACCCCCGGCTTGAGCTACCAACAGCCCACCAAATGAGCCACGGAGGTCGTCGATTCCATGCCAAGTTTCGTTTTGCTTTAAAAATAACAAGCGAATGGCGATGAATGCTTAGCTAGTACTACTTTGGCCCAAACCGGGAGTTGAATAGTAAAACTTACCTAGTAACTACATATGTATTTACATTTAGTACTCTGTTGTTAAACTGCAATTGAACGTCAACATATTTTGTACGAAATTGTGTGACAGATTGCAGACGTAGCTAGATGTAAAAACATTCCATCAAAATCTTTCGAATATTCATGCGAACTGTTGCTAGTTTGTACCTACCTGGTTCGCTAACATACGTACCAAAAAGTATTATGCATAACAATTCTATGTAACAAGTATTATGTATTAGCAAATTCGTTGTAATTTTTGTTTATTAAATTATAATAATAATTATGATTGTTAAACAACTGCGTCATAATAATTAAATAATTTTGAGTGCAACAAACGAAATGATGTAGAGATTGACGCTTGTGAAATAATGACGTCCGACGAAATGGGATCATCGTAAAACAGTTTTATTTGTCTGTACAAATAAGCCCGTAGAGTCTCTACTCTACAATTTACAAATCTAGCTACTAACTTTGCAAACTCTACTTATTCCAGAATCCAGATATATTGGATGCTATATTTACGATCACTATAGATTAAATCAGGCTGTAAGGATATTATGAGATCGTAACTTTTCTAAAATTCAGATGGTCTCTTTGCTTAAGACTAACATTGTTGCCAATTCAAAGTATAAACAATTCACAGACCACAGTCGGTATTTCTCACATGCCTTCAGCATTTTGATTCGCTCATTAACTAAGGCCATTATTACGAAAACCACCGACCTGATTAACGGAATCCAGTGCCACTTGACCGGCATCTCGCTACTGGTGTACGGTGCGTACCTACATGCGCACGCGCACGCAGCTGACGTCACGCCGACAGGGAACGACCGGGCGCGGCGCCAAGTGCGTGACGTATACCACTCACGGGAAACTGATTCATAGAGATGGCGGATCTATGTTTTTTGGTCGGGTTATGTCTATCCGTCGTGAATCGTCGTGATATTTCGGCTGGCTTGATATAATGCGACCAAATAACGTAGGTCCATCTGCCTATGAATCAATTTTTCCGATAATGCACTCACCTCACGCAGTTATTTTACCTTGCAGTTCCTATGTTCACTATAGTAAAGGTTCCGTCAAATGTGATAGAACTGTGTTCTAATCTAAGGGGATCCTTATTCCTTGCCCGCTCTCGGCTCTACTAATGAGTTTGACGTAAGCACTTAGCGCTGTTTGACTTATTCTGGTGAAATACGTCCGGGAAACCCGTGTCGGACGATTACCTTTTCGAAAATTAGGCCAAAGTATCCCATACCTGAAGATAATGGTACTTTTACGTACCTACTCTATATTTTAATTTTTGAACGTGGTCATATAAATAGCCCGGCGATTTCTAGTAACCGACCGAGCCTATTTGCTCCGTGTGTTGAATTAGTTGGTCAAATACTTGGAAGTTGGATGCCCTTGGAGCCGGCGAGTTTTGGTCCGAACCAACACGCTTAGCATAGGTTGAAGGTTTAGCTAACAGAGCAAAACGTTAAGTGTAATTAAATGTGCCACGTGCCACACTTAATAGTAGTTAATTAATATTATGATTAATTAAAATTTACATTGTAAAACTTGTACTTATAGACCGGGAGATGGTGACACAAAATATTAGGTAATTTGTACCAGTGTGGCGATTCCTCAGGGGTCCACAAAATTTGTTCCACAAAAATGCTTGTATTTTCAGAGAGTCAAAAAAAAATCAAATCGTTCGACACTCGTTATTTATCCGACGCATTCGATTAACGCCCACGCGATTGAGCCGCCGGTGCCAGCGCTATGACCATCATTTTCCTTTTTGCCTTTACGTAATTAGACCCCTGAGGAATCGTCATACTGGTACAAATGACCTAATATTTTGTGTCACCATCTCCCGGTCTATTAGTATTGTGCAAATCACGATAGGTACCAAACATTTAGCACACTGTCTCTGCGACAACCGCGAATCACGATAGACTTTTGTAGACGTGTAGACTCTTCTTTCTGCAAAATAATGAAATTCCTCGTCTGAATTTCCGATAATTTTCATTACTAATTTGCTATTTATTTCATTTTCTTTCATTGCTAATTTGCTATTTACTATTTCATTTTATAAATTTTACTACATCAATGTTTTTTTAATATGTATATCCGTACCCAAAGGGTAAAAATATCGTGATGAATTCTATTACAAAGACTTTGATGTCTGTCCGTCTGTCTATCTGTCTGTCTTCAGGCTGAATCTCAAGAGTTGAAGAGCCGCTATAGTTAGACTTCTGTTTCACAGATTATGTATTTCTGTTGCCGCTATAACAACAAATACTAAAAACAAAATAAAATTAATATTTAAGGATATCAATTTTATTTTTTAATAAAATTAATATCCTTAAATATTAATAATTTATTTCCCATACAAAAACACAATTTTTGGCCTTTAAAGGTAAGGAACCCTTCTTGCGCGAGTCTGACTCGCACTTGTGATTTTTTTAATCACCTATTTGTGATCAAAATGTATTACTAACTAGACGTTCCGCGCGGCTTCGCCCGCGTAAATTAGATATTTCACAGAAATCAGTCTACAAAAAATAGCCTATGATCCTTCACGTGGTCTACTTCTTATCTGACCCAAATAACAGAAAAATTGTTCTAGTAGTTCGTGAGATAAGCCCTTTCAAATAATTTCCCCCGTTTTTTCCACATTTTCTTCGATTTCTTAGTCTTAGCGTGATAAAATATAGTTTATAGCCTTCCTAGATAAATGGGCTATCTAACACTGAAATAATTTTTCAAATCGGACCAGTAGTTCCTGAGATTAGCTCGTTGAAATAAGCCCTTTCAAATAATTTCCCCCCGTTTTTTCCACATTTTCCTCTATTTCTTCGCTCCTATTAGTCTTAGCGTAATAAAATATAGCCTATAGCCTTCCTCGATAAATGGACTATCTAAGACTGAAAGAATTTTTCAAATCGGACCAGTAGTTCCTGAGATTAGCGCGTTCAAACAAACAAACAAACAAACAAACAAACTAACAAACTCTTCCGCTTTATAATATTAGTATATAGATTTGTTCTTCCGCAAGAACTCTGTACGGTGGCCATGCTTAAGCTTAGCGTGCGAAACGGAGTTTCATAGTGTCAGTATGATTTGTGCATGATCCGACGATTTTGACTAAATATTTAGCTGAACTAACCTTCCGTTTCGTCACTCAATTAATGTTGATATCACTATAGTGAGTTATCAATTATCACGGCTCGTCACGGTCTCGCGTCGCCATGCTCAATGCGATGTACTCACCATTAAATTTTAGAACTGAGGAAAACTATCTCGCGATGGTTTTTGCTGTTTGCCTTCAGGAATATTACAAGCGACTCAATGTATCCTGTCTCTTCAAAGTATAATTTATTCTATTAAAGACTATTCGTAGTTAGAATAAACTAGATAACTTTTTATCCTAAAATAGTGTGTAGAGTTTCTTGGAAAACTTACAACCAGGCGTTGAGCGCTGAATCCGCGTAATTTATAGCTAGTAAATAACAAATTAATTTAATACTATGATGGCAGGGTACCACCTTGTCTACCGTTATTATATTATTGTAAATAAATTATTTTATTATGATCGTTATTGATTACGCAAAATACTAGTATCACCCACGTAAATAGAATAATTAGATCAGTAATTACGGCATGCGAACACATACCGACATTGATTAGTTTTAGTATGATATAATTAAGTCGGGCTGCATATGGCGGTGGAATGATGGAATTCCAATCTGCATACGGTTTCCTTCGTTGGTTTCCTTCCAGAGAAATCATCACAATGAAGATACGTCTGACGTCTGTAACGACGCCGAAGAAGGAAATGTATTCAAATGGTATTTAATATTGTGTACGCTGTAATCCTACTAATATTATAAAGGCGAAAGTTTGGATGTATGTATGTATGTATGGATGTATGGATGTTTGTTACTCTTTCACGAAAAAACTACTGAACGGATTTTAATGAAACTTTACAATAATATAGCTTATACATCAGAATAACACATAGGCTACAATTTTAACCGACTTTCAAAATGGAGGAGGTGTTATGTTCGTTTTTTTATGTTCAACGATTACTCCGCCGTTTGTGAACCGATTTTCAAATTTTTTCTTTTGGTGTATAGGTTATCATCCCAATTTGGTACCATATTCATAAAAGTGGTGACCTGATGAAGGGATCCATAAGAAATCGAGGGAACTCCTCAAAATTTATATGGAAACATGTGGTGACTTCGGTTTCGTGAGCAGTATTCTAAGCATATGCTACCAACAAGCAAGATTGGGAGTTTGGGAGTTTCGACGTTCCCAAGCAAGTTTGGGAGTTTCGACGTTATTTTAAGAACGGAAAGCATATGCTACTATGCAAATTACATTATCATCATCATCATCACTACCATAAACCATTATAGAACCATGTATCGTCCCGTTTTGACCCTATTATTGGTACTTTTCAGTCTTTTATTATATATGACTTAAACCGCGGGAAACACCGCGGGAAACACCGCGGGGCACAGCTAGTATTACATAAGTTACACTTATCAACTGTAAATTACGAAAGAAGTTAGTAATATTTACCTAAGGACTTCTGAGATTTCTATTTTCTATTCTCTATGACAGATATTAAAATATACAAAATCTTTATTGTCACAAATAATTTACAATGTTTTTCAAAAATATTAATATTAACCTCCAATCTCCATTTAAAGATTGTTTCTGCTTCTATGTTGCCCGCAAATGCTAAATTTTATCAAAATCAGTTTAGCGGCTTAACTGTGAAGAGTAAAGTGTAAACAGAGTTAATAGACGGAACTCCATACAGAGACAGACAGACACACACACTTTCGCAGTTATATTCAATATTTTATGAATATTTATGTTATAGGAGAATGTGAAAGTATATTTTCTAAATATTTCAAAACTTTTCGAAAATATCTTTGGTTTAATATTGTAATTAAATATTTTTAAACTTTCTGGTGTCAGATTCAATTCACAATGCGTGTTACCATTATTTTGTTAGCTGTATTGAAAACAATATTCTCTTTCTGAACTTCAGGAATTGTATATATTAGATTCAGATCGAGATGTGATTATTTTATTTATGGTATAGAAACATTTGATAAGAATAACGATAACGTTTGAAGAGAATTCAGAAGTTTGGTTCACATAATCTGATCGACATAATATTATGAGAAAACATTGACTTTTACAGTAATAGGTATTCTTATACAGTAGACCCCCGGTAATCCGACAAACGTTTTGCATGGCCGTGTCGGATTATAGAGTCCTGTCTAGATTTTTACACATTACAAATCAAAACGATAAGGTTTTATCTGAAATACAAATCATTTTCCTAAAGCTAGGTACTCATAGTTCCCAGCTTAAAGTAGCCTCGAGTACAAAGCTTTTATTTCTGGACGTTAGTTTAGAGGGACTAGAATCTAGATACTGTAAATACCTGTAGATACAAATCGTTATAACATCGAGTATAATACTTTTTGGAATTAATAAATTATATGTAAGTTTTGTAACAGCTGTCGATGCCGCTTGGATCGTTGTCTGAATGATGGCCACAAGGCCAGGGAGTATTATGTGTGAAGGTTCGGCGGCTGAGATAACAGATGAGTTGTATGATCACAATGATGCGGCACAATATTATCACTGCTGATAAAATCGGTGGCAGATCTGAGTCTTTGAGCGAATTCTCAAAAATTCCTCTTTGAAGCTCGAGTGCAGGCTTTTTAATATTTTCGCCTCGCTAACGCGAACGTAAATCCATGTTGTTCTCTTTGTCTGATACGTTAGCAACAGCACTCGTCAATTAAAAGTGGAGGAAATATTAATGTGAGTAAGGCCCATGATATTGGTACCATGGTCAATCAAGATCAATCAAAACAACAAAAAAATTAAAAATACTTTATAAAAAATCTTTCTTCAAATTAAATTATTATAATGTGGCGGGGCTTTCCTTTTGAGTAGAAGCCACCTTAAACCTATTAGTACGGGAGCCATAGAACATTTTTTTTTGGTTACTATCAAGCTAATTTTTTGTGAGTAGCTTCATTTTGATAAGACGAACAACATTTTTATTTGCGAAAAATCTCGAAAGTGGTAGCTAACAGAGATAGAAAGGATTTCATACTTTGAATTGATGGTCCTAAAATATGGACTGTTTAATTTGTAGGACAATGTTAATTGTTACTCTTAAATTATATAACTAAAAACCTATCAATATGCAAAAAATCAGCTCGTTAGGGTTCCGTTATAGGTTTCTGTAATCAACAAAACTTGGTTGACTACTGAACCCTAAAACGGAACCCTAACAAGCTGATTTTTTGTATATTGATAGGTTATAGTTATATAATTTAAGAGTAACATTGTCCTACAAATAGAACAATCCATATTTTAGGACCATCAAATCAAAATATTAAATCCTTTCTATCTCTGTTAGCTACCGCTTTCGAGATTTTTCGCAAATAAAAATGTTGTTCGTCTTATCAAAATGAAGCTACTCACAAAAAAACAGCTTGATAGTAATGAAAAAAAAAATTGTTCTAGGGCTGTCCCGTACTATATCAGCTTTCGAGTACTGAATATGCGAAGTTTCGTTTTGTAGGTAGTAATTTGTCTTTTAAATGTTTGCTTTATTTGTGAGAACCACATTTATATTCCGATTTCCGACAGTACGAATAGATAAAAATTCCACAAATGATTGATAGGCTAATGTCTTCTTTGGTCTCTAATTAATAATTATTATTTACTATTTTAATATATAATCAATAATCATGGAATATCGTCTTGCGATTCCAACTTGAACGTAACCAGACAAATACGATAGAGCTAAATTTTTTCATTGGTATTTTATCCATGCAAAAAGGTTAGAAAAACATGAGCTGTCTTGATCGAAAACTACTCCATAGTATTATTATTGTTATTTTAGTTAAAAAAACCGGCCAAGTGCGAGTCGGACTCGCGCACCGAGGGTTCCGTACAAACCTGCAAGGTTTACAAAGTTTGATTTTGTTACAGCTTAAAGGTATTATAGACCTGAGTATTTGGTATGAATTTCAATTTAATACCTCTACGCGTTTATGAGGAAATGGGTAGTAAGTTTAAAATTATTAAAAAAAAATATATTATGTGATGTAACTAAAAATTTATGGTTTTCGTAATTTTTCCTTTATCTATGCTATAAGACGTTGCTTCGTACCAAATTTCAAGATTCTGAGTTCACGGGAAGCACCCTGTAGGTTTTGATTCCCTTGCAAGTGTCGAAAATTTGCGGCATAAACGGCTGTATCTTTTGATTGCGTTGGCTTAGAAGTTTGATTTTTTCACAGCTTCAAGGGACAGTAGACCTGAGTAATTGATATAAATTTCAGCTTCATACCTCCACGCGTTCCTGAGAAAAAGGGTCTTGACAGACGGACGGACGGACAGACGGACAACAAAGTGATCCTATAAGGGTTCCGTTTTTTCCTTTTGAGGTACGGAACCCTAAAAAGTATGTAAGTGAAACAGCGCTTGCGCTGTGTTTCGCCGAGTGAGTAGTTTACCGGAGGCCCAATCCCCTACCCTATTCCCTTCCCTACCCTCTCCTATTCTCTTCCCTTCCCATCCCTACCCTCCCCTGTTACCCTATTCCCTCTTAAAAGTCCGGCAACGCACTTGCAGCTCTTCTGATGCTGCGAGTGTCCATGGGCGACGGAAGTTGCTTTCCATCAGGTGACCCGTTTGCTCGTTTGCCCCCTTATTTCATAAAAAAAAAGTGATGATGATGCTAGTAGAGGAGCAATTAGCACGAATGCGTGTCAACGGACAGAGAGTGGTTGCGCAACCCACTACCTGTGCGGAAGGTCAGGCCTTGACCGATTAGACGCAACCGCTCGCCGACAACAGCCACGAGCCGGTGGCGGGCTGGACACGGTGGTACCATGGAGTGACAACCACAGAAATGATGACTCAACCGAGAAATTGGGCTGCTTTCTATCCGGATCAGTTCGACGAACGACTAATTTGATCGCTCTTTCACCTTTGCCGACAGCTCAAAATTGTTGTTCTGTGTACTGTTACGATTTAGGTAAAATTAACATCACAAATTGCTGATTTAATGAGCTACTAAGTTCCCATAATTTACTAACACGTGAGCCTCTAGAATTATCACTGTGAAGCACGTTTGTTCGATGCGAGAATGTGACTGCAGCATCGTGTAGGCTGTCTGCATCATCCTGATTCCTGGCCGATCCTAAAATTCAGTTCTTTCCGCCTCGTCTCCTAAAAACAATTATTTAAGCTCCTTCAATTAGTCTTTAACCGACTTCCAAAAAGGAGGAGGTTATATGTTCGGCTGTGGATTTTTTTTTTGTATGTTCAACGATTACTCCGCCGTTTGTGAACCGATTTTCAAAATTTTTGTTTTGTTCTATTTGGTTTCCCTCCAATTTGGTCCCATTTTCACAAAAGTGGTGATCTGATGATGGGATCCATGAGTAATCGAGGGAACTCCTCAAAATTTATATAGAAACATATGGTGATTTTGGTTTTATGAGAAGTATCCTAAGCATATGCTACCAAAACGCAAGATTTTGCACCAAGGTATACTATGGTTCCGAAGATACTAAGAGAACTCCGGATTCCTTATAGATACAAGTTTAGGGGTTTAGGCGCTGTTTTAAGAACTGAAAGCATATGCTACTATGCAAATTAGATTCATCATCATCATCATCATCATTACCACGTCAGGGTCACCAGTGTCACATGGTTGTATATAGATACAATATGCCCCCTCAACACCATAATTATATCATCACGTTATGTCCTTATAATAATTGGTACTTTTCATAGCGATTTTAATAAAAATATAATGTTGTTTCAAAATAAATGATTCAAGTTCTAAGCGATTTATGTACCACAAAATTGAACATAACAAAGTCAACCTTAACTCCAGATCGTAAGGCACACATTTGACATTACTTTTAAGATTAGAAAGAAAAAAGAGAAGTAAGTTGCTTCGATAGGTACTACACTAGTTTAACTATTAACCCATCAAGTCCAAGCGGCACCCGGCTGCCGCATAACAATTAAAAATCTATTGTGTCTGCGATTCCCACGATCGAGGTAATAAATTGAACCCTTAGTATGAAAATACTTACATAGGAAAACAATCTACATCGTAATAGGAATAAGAAACACAATCGCATTGAGTGTGGCTCTTAACAAATTGTAATAAGATATTACGTAGAATATACGCGATGGTTTACTAGGTAACTAAAAAGAGTGAAATTATTATTTTTAACAAAAAATTAAAACCCGACTTCCAAGGTAAAAGCAATAATAAAATCCTTATAATATGAACTAAAAAGTATTAAATAATGTTTCCTATCTAATAGTGCCTTTTTCCGAATTCGGCTAAACCTCAGTCCTCAACTATTTCTGTACTCAATCTTCATAATTTTGAAATCGGTGCCAGTTCCAAAAGTTTCAAATACCTATTCTGTCAGAGAACTGAAGATTCAGCTATATCTGGTACCGACTTCAAAATGATGAAGATTGAGTACAGAAATAGTTGAGGTTTAGCCGAATTCGGAAAAAGGCACTATTAGATAGGAAACATTATTTAATACTTTTTAGTTCATATTATAAGGATTTTATTATTGTTTTTACCTTGGAAGTCGGTTTTAATTTTTTGGTAAAAATAATTGAACTTCTTTGTCTCCGACGAATCCCTTCGTTTCCTGTCTCATACTATACTTATTTATTGTTAGGACTAACTGTGCCGAAGATGAGTTACGGTGCCAGAAACTTTTTTTTTTTTGAATGAAATAAGGGGGCAAACGAGCAAACGGGTCACCTGATGGAAAGCAACTTCCGTCGCCCATGGACACTCGCAGCATCAGAAGAGCTGCAGGTGCGTTGCTGGCCTTTTAAAAGGGAATAGGGTAATGGGAGGGTAGGGAGGGGAAGAGAAGGGAATAGGGGAGGGAAGGGGATTGGGCCTCCGGTAAACTCACTCACTCGGCGAAACACAGCGCAAGCGCTGTTTCACGCCGGTTTTCTGTGAGAACGTGGTATTTCTCCAGTCGAGCCGGCCCATTCGTGCCGAAGCATGGCTCTCCCACGTATAATACTTGAGGTGCGAACGATGATATAAGTTGACCCTTGCGGCGCGCGTGTTTATATAAACCGTGATATAATTGTACAAGTGGACCAGAGTCCGGAACGCACCGGTGTGGTGGCGTTGCGAGTGCGCATGTGGGTCACCTCACTCACCTGGCTGGTCGAGCGGGGTTCAACCCCAGAAGCGGGGATCGACGCTCCATCACCTCCAACTACAATAAATACTTAAGTACTGGTAGACTATGAACAGGATGCTATGTACGGTAGACTTACACGGACCACCAATTACGTACGACGATTACGGACGTACCAATTCCCAAGTTTTTTCGGAACTCTATCCATAGAGATATGTTTTGACTTTTGATACTCTAAGTCAAGACAGCTAATTCACGATGCTGCCTTCGTCTTATACGTTAAAAAAGTCATTTCATAGACAAATATAGCCATTAAAGAGCTAACATGGATTAGCTCCGTTTTAATATTCATGTATTTACAAGGCCGGATAAGTTTTTATAAACGTTAAGTGCTGAACTTAAAATTATAGATTTTAAAAAACATAGAGTAATGAACCCCTGCAGCTAAAACCACGGGTGTCTTCTGAATATATTTTGTGATTAGCCATATAAAAACATTTGGCTGACAGCTTTATGCGAGCGATACTAAAGTTATTGTAAATCGCTCGCAGATGTTTTACGTTAGAATATTCGTAGAAAAGCTTTGCTACCACAAAAAGTTTATGGTATCTTAAGTTTTCTAAATAAACACTATAATATCGATTATTGGAATTTGGAAACAATCGAAAATGAAAATCATACTTGGAAACTCTATATTTAGGGTTTCCGAGCCTGTAAGGTGTAAAAATAATGCTACCATAATAGCCCAGCCTTTTGTCTCCAAAATAATACAGCACCGAGGCTGAAAAGAAAAATATTGATTGCGGACAAAGGAAGAAAAACATCGGTATTTATTTGGAAACGTTATCACGGCGACGGCTCGTTCGTATCATACGTACTATGTAAAGCAGATCGCGATTACATCTGAGCGGCGGCTGGCGTCAGCGGAACATACACTATGATATAACATCGGCGGCGTGATCGACGGAGAGCAGTCTGCACTCCACGGCCGGTTCGTGCGGAACCGCCTGAAACCACGGCAGGTCGCATGAGGAGGCAGGAGCATCCCGCCTCCCGGTGTCAGTACACTGTCGGGCCTCGCGAGTGTCGGTCGTGTGATGTTGGTCCACGGGAAGACAATCTCCTCCCACTACTCGTATCTATGTGACAACATCGGCTCGGTGATCAGAATGCTGCTCCAGTTCGCCAAAAATGTGGTAAATATTTTCATCTGAGAGTTTCGTTGCGGGTGGATATTGGTTCCTTTAGTGAACAATTGATTTCATGAATTTTAGCGAAATCTCATTCATATTATGATAAAGAAAGATTCATAAAAGATCTTCATCGAGATTGTTCACGTTATATGCATATTCAGTAGGTCTGAGAATCGGCTACTGGGTACTTTTTTATATTGATAAGTGTATTTGTTGAATAAATAATAGTAAATTATTACAACTCGAGAGTCGAGACTGACGGCGACCATTGTTTGTGCGACGGGATAGCGATGGACGTTGCCATGGTGCCATACTTATTTAGTCACTTCAATAAAATAATATGGGCTTGGGCGAAATACTTTATATGGGGGCGTCAGCTAGTATTATACAATTTTCTCATTTCACACAAACTTAAGTTTAGCCTCCTACAACTTACAAGTAGTTAGGACTTAGGAGGCAACATGCGGGGAACTCAACCACGAGGGCTAGACACATCGGGCAGACAGCGCGCGCGTAGGTCTATCCCACCATCTCATTGACATGGGCGCCGGCAGAAATAATTTCCAAGGGGTGCAGATTTTAGTTTTCTTTCTTTTCTTTTTACTTTTTACGAACAACAGTGACTGTCTATTTACGTCAACAGAATACATTTAGTGCCGAAACATTACGAACTATCTTTGTGCGGCATGGTAATAGCTGGGTTACAACATGTTCCACTGGCGGTTGACTGTACTAATAACTACCTAATCTTGGCTCGAAATTTACAAAGTTCATTTAAAAATTAGAATACTTACTAGTTAGTTATTGTTTGATCTAAAAAAGTATAAAATGAAAAGAATCCACCAAAACCCATATTTCTCTTCCGGTGTTCTTTGTGTGAAACCAGTACGGTAGGGCGGATAAGTACCTAAAAGGAATGATGACAAGCGAATCAAATCAGCAACTTTTTATACAGGTAACGTCCTTAAGTACAAGATTTCTAGATGACTGTTAATAAGAAATTGAAATTGTAGTCGAAAACATCTGAAAATTTCCAATAGACGGCTTTTTATTTCAATAATTCCTGTTGATCCCGAGATTCCCAAGGGGTGCAAGTGCACCACCTGGCACCCCCCTGCCGGCGTCCATGCTCATTGGTATTGCTTTTCCAATAGAATATGTCTATAGAATGAACATGTGTCAAAGATTTTAAGAAAATGACTATCATATTTTAATATATAAATTATTATAAGCAAAATATTTAAATTTATGTATTATATATCACTTATCAGTCAGTTTATTACTTTTTGATGATAGTTTAGTCATCGTTAATAAGGCTTTGAGCTTACAACTTTATGCTAACAATGCTCATTCTTCAGTGACTACAAGACAAATGATGTTAAAAAATATTATACATAATATTATAAAGTAATTGCAGACTAATAATATTATAAAGTAATTGCAGACTAATATAATATATTATGAGTTATAAAGTGTTAAGTTATTTTAGTGGAATTGTGTTAATTAATTATATTTTTAAAAGGGATATACAGATATTTTTAAAATATGTATTTTATTAACTTGCAGAATCATAATTTACAACGAGAATACGGCATAGAATAGAATATAAAATTCTTTATTTGTACAACTTAAAACTAAACTTAAAACACAATACAGGAAAACTATGTACAAATAGGCGGTCTTACTACTAACGGCAGTTTCTACCGGACACGGGACAACCTTTAACTTTAAAGGCATAATATTTTTATTTTTTTATTGTATTAATATTACTTACTTTAAGACCTAATAACATAATCTTTGTAAGTAATAATAACAAATTGTTTATTTTATTGGTAACTGTCCCGACTACCTGCAGAAAATCTTGATTCTTGAGTCACCGGTGTTTATTGCTGTAGGTTACCTAATAGATATCGGACCGGCTTACTTGTTTCATTCGTGGACTGCATGTAAACTTTATTATGAACCTGTGCGATTATTTTGGGCAACGGAAACTTTGGCGTCGAGTCACTCGAGAGTGAGATCGAGACACACACCATTTTTGTTAGTCGCAAAAATCAAACCCAGACACAATACACATAATATTTCATTAAATAATTTAATTAGAATACCCTTGAGATAATGGCTTAATTATAGTTATTATAGTTTATGTTTATAACATATTTTACATAATTTTAATGAACCATAATTGTATGTGAATTCCATTCTTCGGGTGGTTTATTATTATAATGTCGCTTTAAAATAAAATAAATAAAATACGTTTATTTCAGGTAATAACCCATAGAAAAATTCTTAAAACTAGAAGGAATTAATGATTATTATTAATTTAAATATTTGCCACCGTCTGGCGCACCGGATACATGCACGTGTGCATGGACCCAGTGCTTCAGGAGGGGGCTGCCCAGCTTATCACTGAGTATTTTCAGGATGATGTTGGGGCTGCCGCGCGTTCGGAACATCAGCGATCGAATGCATCATTTACATAAATTGTACCCGGAGAACGTTGATAGCCCGCTGCGTATAGTTAACCCACAGATTGCAGGTGTAGAGTGTTTGACAGAATCCTTTAAATAATGGAATTTTTACATCTGTACTACACTTTGCGAATCTGCGCGCAAGAATATTACAGCGGACTGCCATCGCTCTCCTCTCCATTTCGATGTCTCCATCGTCTTTTAAATCTTCGGTAACTATGTGACCGAGGTATTTAAATTCTTTAACTCTTCGGAGCTCAACACCATTGAGCAGCACTGATGCTACATCTCCGATTTTACGAGCCCTTGAATTAAATATCATGAGCTCGCTTTTCTTTACATTGTATATAAGACCGTGCGACCTGGTGTAACTTTCACACACACACATCATTTTTCTGAGGGCGGCTATTGATGGGCTGAGCAACACCATATCATCGACGTTTGTGCAAATCCACCGACGTCAATTCAACCGCTCTCAAACTTTAATATCCCAAAAACGTAATCACATATGGCTGCCCATAAAACGCAACGAGCCAAAAACTAGGACTGTATTGATAGCAATAGAAAAATATAACGTTTCGAGTGATTAACACGTGGGTGTCGTTGTTCGCAGATACCGATGTTCAAGTCGCCGACCAACATGAAGGTGTGGGGCGCGCATGGCGAGTTCTGCGCGCGCCACCAGTGGGAGGTGATTGTGGCGACGCTGGCGCTGCTGGCGTGCGCCGCCAGCGTGGAGCGGCACGGGCCGGGCACGCGCGCCGAGCGCTGCGCCGGCTGGGCGCGCGCCTGCCCCGGCCTCGAGGCCGAGTACCAAGCCGCCGACGCCGTCATCATGACCTTCGTGCGCTGCACCGCGCTCCTTTATGCCTACTACCAGATCTCCAACCTGCAGAAGATCGCCTCCAAGTACCTGCTCATAATCGCCGGCGTGTTCTCCACCTTCGCCAGCTTCATATTCACGTCGGCGCTGGCGAGCCTGTTCTGGAACGAGCTGGCGAGCATAAAGGACGCGCCTTTCCTGTTCCTCCTGGTGGCGGACGTCGCCCGCGGCGCGCGCATGGCAAAGGCCGGCTGGAGCGCCGGGAAGGACCAGGACAAGAGAGTCGGTAAGGCTCTCTCGCTGCTGGGCCCGACAGCGACGTTAGATACGCTTCTAGCGGTTCTCCTCGTCGGGGTCGGCAGCCTGTCGGGCGTCGAGCGGATGGAGCACATGTGCACGTTCGCCTGCCTCGCCCTCCTGGTCGACTATCTCGTCTTCGTGACGTTCTATCCCGCGTGCCTGTCGCTGGTCGCGGACTTCGCGTCGGGAAGGAAGGAGATCGCGCCCGACAGCCCGTTTTCGGAGGCGGACTTGAAGCCGAACCCGGTGGTGCAGCGAGTGAAGATGATCATGGCCGCGGGCCTGCTCTGCGTCCACCTCACCAGCAGGTGGCCCTGGACCAGGGAGAGCGGCATCATCGAGGGTTCGTTCAGCGACAACTTGAAATCCGCCGCGGAGGACAACATGCTCTTCCACAGCTACGTGAAGTGGTTCTCCGTGAGTTCGGACTACATCGTCATAGCTACGCTCCTCTGTGCCTTAATAATTAAATTCGTGTTCTTCGAGGAGCAGAAGAATTGGATCATCGACATGAACGATTTGACGGTGAAGGAGGTGGTCCCGGTCGAGAAGCAGCCTCTGTTCTCCATCGGCGAGGAGGAGAAGGCCGACATGGGCACCCAGACCGAGGAAATGAGCAAGGCCAACGAGTCTCTGTGGCCCTCGCTGTCGCCCAGCTCCTCGGCCTCCATGCTCACGGCGAAGAAGCGCCCGATGGCCGAGTGTCTGGAGATCTACCGCTCCGAGGGCGTCTGTACTTCCCTGAGCGACGACGAAGTCGCCATGCTCGTCGAGCAATCGCACATTCCGCTACATAGATTGGAGACCATCCTCTGCGATCCGTTGAGAGGCGTGAGGCTGAGGAGGAGAATAATTTCGAGCAAGTTCCAAACCGATGAGGCCGTCCGCCACCTGCCCTACCTCAACTACGACTACAGTAAAGTGTTGAACGCGTGCTGCGAAAACGTGATCGGGTACGTCGGTATTCCGGTCGGCTACGCGGGCCCGCTCTACGTCGACGGCCAACCCTACATGATTCCTATGGCGACCACCGAGGGCGCCCTGGTGGCGTCCACGAACAGGGGAGCCAAGGCGATCGGAACGAGAGGAGTCACCAGCGTCGTAGAGGACATCGGCATGACCCGGGCGCCGGCCGTCAAGCTCCCCAACGTCGTCCGTGCACACGAGTGCCGGCAGTGGCTGGACAACAAGGACAACTACAACCTAGTCAAGGAGGCCTTCGACGCGACGTCAAGGTTCGCCCGCCTCCAGGAGGTCCACGTGGGCGTCGACGGCGCCACCCTGTACCTGAGGTTCCGGGCAACGACGGGCGACGCCATGGGCATGAACATGGTCTCGAAGGGCGCGGAGAACGCCCTGAAACTGCTGAAGGACTACTTCCCCGACATGGAAGTCATAAGTCTGTCCGGTAACTACTGCTCCGACAAGAAGGCGGCGTCCATCAACTGGGTGAAGGGGCGGGGCAAGAGGGTCGTGTGCGAGACGACGATCTCGGCCGAGAGCCTGAGGAACATCTTCAAGACCGACGCGAGGACCATGGCGAGGTGCAACAAGATCAAGAACCTGTCGGGCTCGGCGCTGGCCGGCTCCATCGGCGGCAACAACGCGCACGCCGCCAACATGGTGACGGCGCTGTTCATCGCGACCGGCCAGGACCCCGCGCAGAACGTCACCAGCAGCAACTGCTCCACCAGCATGGAGGCGTGCGGCGAGAGCGGCGAAGACCTGTACGTGACGTGCACCATGCCCTCGCTGGAGGTGGGCACGGTGGGCGGCGGCACGGTGCTGACGGGACAGGCGGCCTGTCTCGACATCCTGGGCGTGCGCGGCGCGGCCGAGCGGCCGGCGGAGAACTCGGCGCGGCTGGCGTCGCTGATCTGCGCGACGGTGCTGGCCGGCGAGCTCAGCCTCATGGCGGCGCTCGTCAACTCGGACCTGGTCAAGTCGCACATGCGCCACAACCGCTCCAACGTCAACGTACAGAGCGTCTCCAGCCACAAGCTGTCCGACGTCACGCTCAAGGTGCCCCACTTATAACGGGCCGCGCCCCGCCGTACCGATAAGTCTGATCGTATGATTGTTGAAGAGTCTATTCGCTGTAAATTGTTATTTAATGATATATTAAGTTATTGTAGTCCGTAGTCGCGCTTGGCGGGAGGGGCGGGGGCGTTTGTTGGTGTCGATCGATTACTTAATTTTAGCTCTAGATTATATTTTGACTGCAACGAATGGCCGCCCGGAGGTCCCGATGATATTGATTTTATATCGAGTATTTAGGATTATTATTTAAAATAATAAAACTGTTTTACATATACTGCTTTTGTTTTATTCATTTCGAGATTGAGTTGCTATCGGCGCCGCAATTGAAGGCAACAGCCGCTGCACATAGGTCGATTTTAGGACGTTTACACAGCATAACGCGGCTAAAGACATTTTTATTACCACAGCTTTTACACAGCAGTTTAGCACAGCTTTACCCATAACGCTAATGCGACTTAGTCAAAATGTACAAAAATACAATGTGTAACAAAACTATTAGTGATAATACTTTAGGATGTGTACGTGTTCCTTGTAGAGAGTTCACTGTGAAAGTAGCAGCGCTGAAAGACTAAATTTTTTTTCACTTTTGTATGTGGAAACTCGTGACGCTGGGGCACTTGCCCATACAAAAGTGAAAAAAAAATTTGGTCTTTCAGCGCTGCTACTTTCACAGTGAACTCTCTACAAGGAACACGTACACACCCTAAAGTATTATCACTAATAGTTTTGTTACACATTGTATTTTGTTACATTTATTGTCCCAAAAATAAAATTGCGTCCTCTCAAAAATGCAAAGCTCATGACGTAACATTTCATATTAGGCGATAAGTAACTTTTTAGCATGCTGTAAAGTTTCTGAACTTTTATAAAGTTGGCTTCACCATCGGTCCATTTGACGTACTCATGTCTCACTGTATACCTACTTAACTTTTATTTCTAAGCTAAGTATTGCATGGCTTTTATCGATTTGAGCGCGGCGACCGAATCAAGAAAAATCCCTAACACACCCCACTCCGACCGGTCTGTGCGGCGCGCGGCGTTGCCCGACTTCGGCACGGTGTTTGTGTGCGTGCCACTAGACGTATGCGAATTATAATTGCGTTGGTAAAAATACTATGCGATAGCTTTACTGCGGCGGTCCCCGACTCCCGAGTGCCACACATATTTGTCAAGTCTATATATAGTTAGATACAGCGTACAGCTGTGTTACTTGTAAGTTGTACAATGTACGTATCTTATGTCGTGGCGGCGACACAGTAAATTTTGACTGCCAACCAATCACAGAGCCTGAACCGTGTCTTGAGACCGAGATGCATCTTGAGTACTGACCAAAAATACGGGCCTAAGTCGCAGTAACAGGAACTAACCCTGGTATTGGCTGGATACAACAAAGGTGTTTTGTATGTACATAATATATTGGCGTACGTCATCGTTTTCTTGAAATATTTCGATTATGTTTTAATATATGCGAGTCGCGTGCAGGGCCGCGCCATCTGACTGCGAAATATCTTCGCGTTGGGAAACCGACTAATTCTTCATTTATTATTCGTAACGACGTGTTTCTAAATACGACATAAATCTGTAGCCACAATATTCCAAATTAGATTACAAGATACAAGGCCACAACGGATTGTTGTACCCGAAACTTATATTAGGAAAGGCGTTTTGTTGTTATTTATAGACTAGAGAGTGAAAGTAGTCGTTCGGCGTTCCCTCTGAGCGTCCTCTTTTCCCGTCTATTAGTAAGTAGTAACTGGTTTTATTCCGCTCTCCTGTGGGGTCTACGCCCTACCGAACCCTGTTTCCGATCACTGTGATACTGACCTTTGAAAACTATTTTTGAGTACACTAAAATACTTACAGTTAGCGCGCATTCAGCTTCAGACGTGTGCGTTTTCTGCGCGTTTTTTGCTCGCGCGGATTCAGCACCGTTTGGAAAAATACGCGACACGCGCTGAATGATGAATCCGCGCGAGCAGAAAACGCGCACGTCAACACGCGCGCTTACAGTGCAATGTAAGGCTTCGGGTGTATTTGGAAAGATGAGTTGTCTTCGCGAAGGATGTTTATTAACTAACCGAATACCTAATTACTTACGGCCGTTCCCAATATTTTATCTATCTCTGGTTTTACCCTACTAGAGATAGGAATAGCTCTCATTAGACATTAGATACATATATTTTATGTCAATTCAATGTTAGCTGCAATCGGTCGTATTTCAAACCAGAGATAGATTGAATATTGGGAACGGCCGTTAACCTACCTTATATCCTTTCATCTGTCACGAACTGTCAAACCGTTTTCGAAATTTTTTCAATTTCCAATTACTCTCATTAAACCACTGACCTCCATTATACAAGTACGCTGGACTAATGATACCCTTTGAAATGACAGCTATTTTTTGACTTTTGTGCCTATTTGAAGCGGAATCAGCTCCCCCAATGGGAGTGATAGGAACTAAATTTGACCATTGTCTTAATATATTTGTCTATGATTTGACGTAAAAATGACGTTTGAAAGTCGCCATATTGGCGCTGATAGCAGTAGTGGGAGTATTTGGAACTAATACTAGTGATAACAACCAATAACGATTAAGCGGCCATTTGCAAGTTACGTCAAATTTAGTTCTCTTCCCTCTCACTGGGGGCGCTGATTCCGCTTCAAATAGGCACAAAAAAAGTGGGTATCATAGGTCCAGCGTACTTGTATAATGGAGGTCAGTGCATTAAACTGATTAAATTATCTAAAGAAATTACCATGAAAGCTATATATAATTTTTTATATAATTAGATTTTTTAATAAATAAGCTATTATTCGCAAATACACATAGTTTTATATTTGAAACAAAATACTAAATCGGTGGTCTGCAAAGTAGAAGAACTTTTGAATAGTTTTAGAGTAAGACGCCCATTTTGGGCGCTAGACAGACGAGAGGATATAGGAGGGAGGTGGAGGTGAGACACACACTGACACTACAACAGTAGACCAGTACTTATTCTACTTATGCCCGGCTTCTGAGGTTTTTGGGCAGAGTTTATCTTTTCACTTTAATATACTTAGGACTTTTGATTGGGTAAAGTAATGACTAATGAGTAATTACGTTAAAATCTTACGGTCACATTCATTCCATAGTCCATACCTACATTTAATTTCATTATTAAATTAAAGATAAGCAAAAAATAACGCTGTTGAAAAGATAGTCATGTCAAAAATTTGGCAAAGTGCGAGTCCAACTCGCCCACGAAGGGTTCCGTACCGTTATAATGCGAAAGAAGAAAAAAATGTTTTGTATGGGAGCCCCTCTTAAATAATTATTTTAATATTATTATTAATTATTAAAGTACAAATACAGGGTGCAATTAAACGTTCCGGCCAAATTTAGATATATTGATCCTTGTTAAAAAAAATACACGTATTTTTCTTTTATAATCACTTAGTACTAAAATGTAGAGAAATAGGTAGCTTCCGAAAGTTTTCCTAAAAAACACTACAGTTAATGGACACTACCATAGAATTATAACGACACTTCACACTACGCGTCGCCGGCGCGTGGCTTTTGCACCCCCCTGGCACCACCCCCCGCGTCACCCCCGCTCTACCCACCGCCGCGAACTGCGAAGTGACCGTTCTGCAATGATTTTAAGTGGGATAAAATAATAATAATATGTTATTGAAAAAAAAATTAACAGCCTATTTTTTTGGTTAAATGGACTCTCCTAATGATACCTAAGCCCTAAAAAAATTTGGCCGGTAGGTTTAATTGCACCCTGTATATAAGTAATCAGATTTTAACAAAATTCAAAAACAAAACAAACTACAATTAAACAGACGAATTCTAGCCAGAGATAACTAAAAAACAAAAAATAAATTTAATCAAAAAACTTTTTGAAAAAAAGCTTTTATTTAAGCATACATATTATATTATCCTAAAAGCTGTAATTTTTTATATAAGTTAGGAAATTTTATTAAATTTTATGTTGTTATAAAATTTCATGGTATTTTTTATGGCTTATATGAATAAAATGTCTTTTCTGCGAAGTTGGGATTTTTAGACGCAATAACCCCACGTGGGGGGAACGCGTCTATCCCAAACACCTCTAAACCTATGGATCCGAAGCAATTGTCTACGTATAGAATTGATGACGTCAATTCGTCGATAAATTTATAATCATATAACTATCTCCCTTTTGCTTATGCGTTTTTACGTAAGTGAAAAAAGATAACTGTAAGTTTGAGTGTTTACCATTTTGAAAGAAATATTTTCCAAAATGCCACTTTGCGACCAAATCGCCATTTTTGTTTTACAATTTGAGTGGTAGTTGACCTGTCAACGTACATAAACAAACGGGGTTTATTTAAAAATTTTCGACATTATTCTAGTTCTTTTCGGTAAAAATTGTTTTAGGAAGTGAGATTTGGAGTGCCGAAATATGACCGCGAGCAGCATTATTGGATGTCGTACTAAAATCCGAAAGAAACAACCAGATTTGTCTTTACATATGTAAGTTTAGTATTTTACTTCGAAATACATCAGATTTTTAAATCCAGACGACTGTGTTTTCTAAAAATGATCTATTATTTATTTATTTATTTATTTATTTATTAGGCATATCAACAATATGAATACCAGCTTACATTAAAAAATTAAAATTAGGACCTTTTACAGCATTCATATCAATTAGAGACATGCACAACATTATTATTAAAACACAATGCAACATTTGGTAAGACTTAAAAACTAGAAAAGTTAATCAGAATCAAATTATTACAATGTCAATAATGAAAATTACAAGAAATATTGGATAATAATGTCAGAAAATACTAAATAACTTATTAAAATTACAAAAAAAAATATATGATAATAATGTCTAGTCTAGTGTTATAATAATTAGCATCAACATGTCAATAAATTTCAATTACTAATACAATAAAAAATACAATATTACTTAATTAATTACTTCTATAGAAATGTCAAATTATTACAAAACAATTATAAAAAATAAAAATAACAATTTATGAACATAATATTTTCTTCTTAAAGGATGTGGAGCGATCGTGGAAGATGTCTAAATCATATGTTTTATGCCAGATATTATATGAATTGATCATTCTTATTATAGGAGCGTTCTTGCCGACATTGGTTTTATGCCTGGGGATATTAAAGAAAGGTTTCTGCCTTATCCTAGTATTGGGTCTAGGTACTACTAATCCTATTGTTTCTAACAGTTCCTGGCAAGGGGTGGAACCTGTAACAAGATCTCTAAGGAATACCAGATCAAGCATGCGTCTACGATCTGATAATTTGTTAATTTTAAAAACCGAAAGTCTTTCTTTGTATGGTAATCTGTTGTTTATCTGCGGGGTGACATAAGCCAAGTGTCTCGTAAAAGATCTCTGAATTGATTCGATACGTTGGGAATGGACTTCGTAACAGGGGTTCCATATAATGCTCCCGAATTCTAGTATGCTACGTACAAAGTTGTTATACAGTAGAATCCTAGTGTCAGTGCGCCTAAAGTCTTTTGAGTTTCGCTTGACAAACCCTAGCGTCTTTGATGCTTTCTTTATCATATAGTCAAAATGTGGCACAAATGTTAGTTTGCTGTCAATTAATACTCCTAAGTCACGAATTTCCGGAGTTTGTGTAATCGAGCAACCGTCTATGTGATAGCAAGTCGATAAAACTTTCTTTTTCTTTGTAAATTTAATGTGGCGGCATTTGGAAGCATTTAATTCCATTTTGTTGTCAAGACACCACTGATGGATGCGGTCAAGATCAGATTGAAGTAACAAGGAATCGGAGCAAGATTTAATAATTCTCGAAATCTTCATATCATCGGCGAATAAAGAACACCGGCAGTGATGTATGCAAGATGTGATATCGTTGATGAACAATAAAAATAATATTGGTCCTAAATGCGAACCTTGAGGAACGCCAGAAGTTGCAAAGTATTTTAGTGACTCGTGTCCGTTTACCACTACCGTTTGTTCTCTCCCGCCAAGGTAAGAAACGAACCAGTGCAGTAGCCTACCATGAATACCATATTGTTTTTTCAACTTGCAACACAGTAACACATGATCGACTAAATCAAACGCACTAGCAAAATCGGTATAAACAGCGTCGACTTCGTTCCTATTATCAATCGCCTCGAAAATGGGTGTCAAATATTCGACTAGGTTGGTAATCACTGACTTTTTCTTTTGGAACCCATGTTGGTAGTCATTAATTAACTTTTTGCAATGATTTGTCAGAATATCGCAGACCAGAGACTCGAAGATCTTAGCAAATGATGACAAGATAGCTACAGGCCTATAATTTTTCACGTTGCTGTTATCTCCTTTCTTGAATATTGGCACAATTCTCGCTTTTTTCCATTCAGCAGGAAATACACCAGTATCCAAAGATTTATTAAATATTAACATGAGTGGAAGCGACAACATTTTTGCACACCTTTTAATGAACAGCGGTGGTATATTATCTGGTCCCGCTCCTTTATTTGGATCAATGCATTTTAAAATTTTGTTTATCTCAGACTCAGATAAAACTATTCGAGAGAGAATACTAGAATAATTTGTTTTAACCTCATAAGGCGAGGAAAGTTCTGGAGCTGTGTTTCTAGGAAAATTATATTTCGGGTATACAGATTGAAACTGAGAGGCGAACAAGTTTGCAATGCTTGTATCGTCTGTCGCTGTTTCATCGTCCTTAAACATAGTGGAAGGTAAGTTATTAGAACATTTTTTATTTTTTATAAAGGCCCAGAAAGCTTTGGGATTAGATTTGATACTACATTCTACAGTTTGCATGTAATTTCTATGGCAAGTTAGTAATAATTTATTGCAACGTTTACGTAATAGTTCAAATTCTAGTCTATCACGGGGATTACCAAATTTTCGCATGTTTTGTCTAATTTTATCCTTTTCTTTTAATAACATGATTAATTCTTTAGTAAACCAAACAGGATATTTGGATTTCCGAGGCTTTCGTTTGGGTATATGTTTCTCAATGATAGCATTGAGTTTTGAGTAAAAGGAAGAAACCATTTCGTCAACACTCCCACAGTGGAGGAAAGCGTCATGCCAATCTACGTCATTCAGTGCTTTGAGTATACTTGGGTAATCAGCTCTAAAGAAATTAAAACCTGATCGTTGTGATTTCTCTTGCCGTGGAGCAGTCACACTCCATTGGGTTTCTATTTCGAGAGGAGGATGATACGGGTCTATTTTACTTATGCTACAATGAGCTTCCTTTACTCGACATGGAACATTTGATAGTACTAGATCAAGAATTTTGCCATCCTTGTTCAATGAGCTATTTATTTGAAAGAGTCCCGCTAATGAAAGAAAGTCAGTTAATAAGTAACCTATCTTGTTGCTATAATTGCAAGGAGTAAGATACATATCATCACCTCTCGAATGCCAGTCGATGAAGCTCATATTAAAATCACCTATGATTATGACATCATCAAGATCGTTAATCACATCTATACTATTATTAATAAATATATCTAACTCTTCTTGTTTAAGAGGAGACGACAAACACAGCGTATAAACGACACATATACCAATCTTGACACATTGTTTGCCAATTCTTAAGTTCAATTGTACCCATAAGTCATCACACTTGCTTTCCTTATTAATTAAGCGAACACTGTTAAGGGTTTTGTTCACAGCAATAAGTAGTCCGCCACCATCACTCTTATTGTAAAATTCAGAGGTACGGTCACGGCGATATACGCGATACCTATCATCAATGAACTCCCTGTCAGAAATATTGCTATTAAGCCACGTTTCAGTCAATACTATAAGGTCATAACTCTCTTGCAAAATATTTCTATAAATATCATTTGTCTTAGTTCTCATTCCACGTATATTTTGATAATACATACGAACCATTGTTTCTAAAGGCGTTCACGGACACACTAGATAAACAGTGGTGCTAACGATTATTAAATGTTATCTTTTAGAATTTTCAGTTGGTCCATACTACTTATTACCTTTGCAGGAGAATGTTCGTTCTTTCTAATGAAAATTTTCCCATTACGAACCCACACGAACTGGATTGAAAGTTCCTTAGCTCTGATTCTTGTGGCTGCATGAAGGGCTTTTTTTTCTGGCGTCAGATGTTCACATATGTATATATTCTTCTTCTCTCCTCCAATACCGATTATGTTTGTGTTTAACCTATCCTGGTGGTTTTTGTTGTATTTTTGTGCTGCAGCAAGAAGGGAATCACGAACGCGAGCACATCGCAGTTTAACCACCACGGATCGCGGACGACTACTTTTGGGATTTATTTTCGCCACTCGAAAACAAGAATGTATATCCTCATCTGGTATTGTTTGAGATACTGCCTTTCCTATCTGCTGTACTACTTGAGGTAAGTTTTCGGACTTGAATTCAGGTATACCATGTATTTCTATGTTGGCTTCACGATTGTGTAGTTCGAGAGCGGATAAACGCGATGACATGATAGAAACTTGCTGCATGAGATTAGAGTTTTGGGTTCTAAGGATCTTCATTTCTTCGTCTTTGTCTTTAAGAATTTTATTTATTTCGTCATATTTTCCATGGATGAATTCAATAGACGTGATTAAGTCGGATATTTTACTATTTAAAATTGACAGTTCAGAATTTAATGATGTTTTTAAAATTTTAGGAAGTTCAGCTTTCAATGCATCTTTTATTTCAGATCGAAGTAAGTTAGACATGTCATGATCAATCTTCCTTGAGTCTTTTGCATTAGTAGGATCCGGTACTGGTGGCGGTGAAGATGTGGGTGAGTTTTTAGGTGAAGTTGAAGAAACCACTGTCTTTTTACGCATGGTGACATTATTTATAGTGCCTGGGGAAGCTGCAAGTGGTAGATGTCCCCTTACTGGTGTGTTTTGATTGTCAGACTTGGGCAGCTTATTATGGCAAGCAGGACACAACCAGTCATGTATGCTTTGATCCTTAATCAATTGATTGAATTTCTTTGTTGAAATATTAGCGCAAAGAAGATCATATATCAATAGACAGTTTTTGCATTTCATAATGTTTTTGTCCTTTATGGCAACTTTGCACCCTCCACATTGTAACTTGCTTGCCATATTTTCTAATAAAAATAAAAAGATTGTCTATGGTCCAAGCAAAGTGACATTCAGGCCACGTTCAGGCAAATTGTCTGTGACGTTGACAGTGATTGTCAATGTCAAGTTATGATTGTCAGGCGTCAGCTGATAAAGTTAAGTCTCACGTCGATTTTTATATTTTTTGTTGTTTTGTTTAAAAATGTTTGAATTTTCAAATTAAAAACGAACTATCTTGAACAATTGAGACAAAGCAATGTCAATTTCGAAGTTTAACAACTGTTTATATGTGGTTTGTTACCTCAGTTGAGTTATTCCATGATGCTATAGGATGACAATGGATACAGGTTTGATATTACTCCAATTTTGTTGATTCCAGCTGGGTTTTTGTGTAATTTGTAACTAACTTGACTGGTAACTATGGTCCCCGACGTTGAACAGCTGCATTAGGTTTTTCCACGAAGTTATTGATGTGCAAACACTTGTGATAACTACTTAGGTCAGGTTTCATATAATAATAACTGAATTAGAGTTTTTAGACAAAAATAACTAATTTTAAATGAATAACTTTAAGGAGCCTATGTTGATCGTGCTTTTGACAGATGTCAAAAAAGGTTCTATTTTATATTACAAAAGGTTTATTATTACAAAAGGTTCTATTAATTTCACCATCTGGTTCCTTATATTTTTGATGTTTTCCGTATAAAATACGTGGTAGTACTATTGTATGAACATAGTGATGTGGCTGTGGTAAATTTTATTTAAAGTTTTTTTTTTACCTAATAATTTCATCACTTTTAGTATGTATGTGTTTATTTATACTTTTAGATTACCTAATGATAAAGAAAAAAGATAATCATGGTTGAATATTATTGGCGAACAAAATATTGACATGACAAAAACAAGGATATTTGTCTGCTCAATCCATTTTGAAGATTGGTGATTCAATAGAACATTGGACAAATTGAGACTTAAAGATGATGCTGTACCATCAAAAATGTTATTGGTGAAGTTATTTTACTTCAGGCAAATTGTGCAAATTGTACGAAATTACATAGATAAGTATGATGTATAACGACGATTTGGTTTTTCTTTGATTATTAAATAATTTTATTTATTTTTCAGCCTTCAGCCAGACTAGCAGCGTTATTGAAAGAAAGAAATACTACCACAGTTCCAGATAACACTAAAACCATAAAACGGAAAGGAGATTTCTCAATTGAATTTCTCTCTATTTATTTGTTGGACCTTAAGGCTTCGTACAGACGAACGGCACGTGTCGGCGGCAGTCGGCGGCACGTGTCGGCGGCAGTCGACGGCACGTGTCGGCGGCAGTCGACGGCAGCCGACGGCAGCCGTTGACAGTTTATGACGCTTGCAGGGGGCCTACCACGACCTTTCCTAAAACTATCATGTTTCCAGAACACTTTGTTGTAAGATTACAATAACATTACCGTACTCACTTTTTAAATATAATTTTACTAAAAAACAGTAAAAACTCACTCCGTACCGTTATTAAGCGAAAGTTGGCAAAAAATTGAGTTTTTTGTATGGGAGCCCTTCTTAAATATTTATTTTAATTTTATTTTATTATTAATTATTAAATTTTAAAGTATTTTCTCTTTATATATTTTTTTCTTTTGTGGTTTTGTAATGTTAAAAAAATTGGAATAAAGATTTTATTTATTTATTTATTTTATTTACTTACAAATATAATTAAGAATATTGTATTTCAAGTGCCTTGTGCCTACCTGCTACCATTATTGATTACGAGTAAAAAAGGCCAAAAAAATCACGTTTGTTGTATGGGAGACCCCTTTAATATTTATTTTATTTTGTTTTTAGTGTTTGTTGTTATAGCGGCAACAGAAATACACACTGTGTAAAAATTTCAGAAGTCTAGCTATAGGGTTCTTGAGTTACGTTACAGTCTGGTCTGGAGACATAGACGGACAGACGGACAGACATCGAAGTCTCAGTAATAGGGAGCGAACTCACGGCGCGGTTTTTTCCCGCGCCCGCCGCGGTTGCGTGCCCGCAGCCTTCGTGGAATCCAGTTTTGTATGTAAAAAGCGAAAGCAAAACTCACGGCGCGTTTTTCACCCGCGGCCCGCGCGGTTGTTTGCGGCTCCCGCTGCACCGGCGGGCGGCGGTCGCCCGCAGTCTCGGCGGTTTGCGCCCGCGCGCTCTGCGATAGTTTAGAGGGCGATCGCAGTACCCATAGTAGGCGACCGTAGTAGAAACCGCCCGTCCTTTTGGGTTTTTTTTCTGTATTCTTCTGTAAAGTAAGTATACCGCAACAGCTTTTGGTGTGTGTCCATGGCGGTCTGGATCTCAACTAATCGTTTCTGCCCGCCTTGCAACCGCCCATCTTGCGATTATCGCCCGCCGAGTTTGCGGGCGCTGACCGCGACCGCGGCGGCTGCGGGCCCGCACAAATCAGCGGTCTCGTGAGTTCTGAAATAAAACTGCTCATTTGCGCGGGCCCGCAACCGCGGCGGGCGCGGGAAAAAACCGCGCCGTGAGTTCGCTCCCATAGGGTCCCGTTTTTATCCTTTGGGTTTGACGGAACCCTAATAAACCATCTACTATTTTATGTGAGTCTTTACTTTTATAAAAATGAATAGAGGTCACCAGATTTTTTATGATTTATGTATGTTATGTCTTTACTATTATTTGGAAAAGTATCGATATCGATATTTTTTTATTATTCAGTGACATCTCTAGTAAAATCCGCCATTTTTGTTTTACAAATTTTGAAGGCAGGCTCGTTTCTTTCGTGGTCATTTCGTGTCCTTATTAGTTTCTTATGTCAATGGTCTATCCCTAGTATTAAGGGATTAGAAGAGCTAATGTCGATTTAAATAGAAGTGATTTATAAAATGACTAGTAATATAACTAATAATTAACTTGTAAATCAAATTCTGGGCTTTGTTTAGGAAATTTAGTTAAACCAAAATATTTGGGGCTATAGCGTCTAATTATCCTTGTTACTTGTAGATGCATTCACCCCATCCAAGATTTCAGGGGTGCCCAACATATTGTTTCAACCAGTTCAAGTAATTTATTATTAAAGTTTTGAATCAAACTACAATTTCACATATATGTCATTTACTAGACCAATAGACCAACCAAACTCGTATTTTTCCATAGCTCGCAAACCAGCAGCAAGTTTGAGTTTCGTGTACAGCTTTTTTCAAAGTTTCAAGATCATAATATGAGGATGTTGTTTTTCGTTTGTAGTGCCGAACCATGTTGGAAAACCTAAAAAATAGTACTTAAACGTAAAATATTGTACTCCTATCATAAAATATTTACCTACCTACTAGCTTTCCGCCCGCGGCTTCGCCCGCGAAAACATCGTGAGGAAACCCGCACATAGTTGGTCCCAGACGTATTGACTAGTTCTTTCCTCTGGACTAGGCCGACTATGTTGCGAGAATGCCGTATGTGCTTGGGCAACCATACGGACATTTAAAAATCTAGTCCCAGGCACTACAGTGTTTGAGGAGTGGTTTCTTCGCTCTGAAAATACTGTATAAATCGTCCACAACGGATGTAAAGGTCTAGTGTTTGCTAACTTGTCCTACGGTCGTGTAACACCTTGCTGCACCCATCTTTTCCTTTCGGGCGTGTTATGTAAGGCCCATGGATCCTTCATCAGCATTCTGCGGTGACACTTCCTGATTGCGCAGGCGCAGGCGATATGTGAACTGTTAATTATGGCCTGTAATTAGGTCAGGCGTTTCATTTTGGTCTGTCAGACTCAGAGCTAATATAGTATAGGCACGAGCCAAAACATGGCTTCTAGCTAGGAGTATACTCGTTAACTAGGTACGTACATGTGTAAACTATAAAGATATCTTCAATACTTAAAAAGATTTTTAAGCTATTGCATAGCTTTTATCGCGGGCTTTGAGCGCGGCGACCGAATCAAGAAATTCAGTAACGAAAAACACCTAACATTCGTCTAACGTCGTTTCAGTTCGGCAGACTTCGGCTCGGTGTTTGTGTACGTGCGACTAGACGTAGGTATGCGTGTAGACTTGCTGCTCTTGTATTGTGAGATAATTGTTTTTGCTTAAGTTAGTTTCAATAATACATTATAGATGGCGCTGTTTGTTAGCAATACAATATATTGTTTGTAAGTTAAACTTTGTGATTTATTGTGCGGTGACTGAACATACTAGCGGGGGTATAGTGAACATTAATAAAAATATTTTAAATAACATTATTTTCTCATAAAATAAATAAAAGAAAAATAATTGTTTTCTTATCGGTCACCACGCTCAAAGAAATGAATTAATACCAAAGAAAAAAACCGGCCAAGTGCGTGTCGGGCCACGCGCAATATAGGATTCCGTAGTACCGCTAGTTTTTGATATTTTGTTAATAGTCAAATTGAATAGTTTTAAACGTGTAGGTATTACTACTACCAACATCATTTCAGTTACGTTTAGAGGAATTTGATCGAAAAGTTCCTTTAAACTTCTCCGAATATTTCTTTTTAGTTGATCGACTATTACTCAATAACTTATGAAGTCTTTTTAGCCGTGATAGTCCCGTGTAGTCTACTCTCGTGAATTTTTTCACATTTCTAGAAGCAACCGTTTACCTTGTAGAAGGACTGGACTCTTAACGATTTTTTCTACTTTATAACTTCATATTTCACAAATGGATCACTAAATTGGAAAATGATTTTTGAATACTCGTAATATTTTTAAAAAACCTTTCCAACGACACCCCACACGGTGGGGTGGACGTGAAAAAAAAAATTCATCCCCGCTTGATGTGTAGGGGAGGTACCTTAAAAAAATTTTTTTTAAAGATCTTATGTACCTTTTTGTCGGCATCATTAATATGTGCATTCATGCCGAATTACAGCTTTGTAGGTCATATAGTCTCTGAGCAAAATCGCGGACAGACAGGCGGACAGGCGGACGGACGAACAGACAGACGGACGGACAGACCGAAACTATAAGGGTTCCTTGTTGACTACGGAACTCTAAAAATGCGATGCAATAGCTTTACCGTGACATTCCCCGACTGCCACACGTATTTTTATTTAATTTTGTATAATCCATAAATGCCTATTTATTTTATAATTTTCAATTATTGAATAAGTATTATGGTAGGTAAGCTTAATAGCCTCTATGCTTTATGAGAGCTCCACGACTCACGACTCACGAGTCACCTGCCATGTTAAGCACTATAAGCAGTTATTTAGCAGTAGTGGCCGTAGGTACTTACTAAAAGTCGCATATTGTTTAAGTTATTTGAACGAAGTTGGAAAAATCTCCAATTGACTACTAAGTAAAAACTGCTCTGCTCTTCTTGATAACTTTATTCCAACCACTGACATATATTAAGTACATAGTATCTCTATGATTCCAACTCAAAAAAATTATACAACTAAATTCGCCTTATACCTATAGGCCGTCGATGTACTTAAATCAAGGAACATGACAAAATTCGAATTTAAACATTGACATTATTAGCTCATAAACTAATGTGCCAGTATTAGAAGTTATATAAAAATAAGGTTAAACTAGTACTGGCCATTTGAACGGTTTAGATCATAATAACTGCATACAAAATTGTACAAAGTTCCTTATCGCGCGTTGCGAAAGAGGGCTAGACGGAAAAAATTAAGACCAAAAAGTTGTAACGACACTTTTTGCCACAGACATAGATCGAGATAGATACCGCATGTGTATGTACTTTGCGGGACATGCGGTAACTATCTTGATCTATGTCTGTGCTTTTTGTATTGCTATAGTTGTAAGCCGTGCGGTAGCGCGTGATTCTCTCGCTGTCTCTCTCTCTTTTTTTTTTTCGTTCCATCCGGGTGTACCTTGACACCTCTCAAGTTTTTATTTGCTTGATAAAGTAACTTCTATTATAGTATAAGTTATTTTTAATGTAATATCCGTACAATTTTTTCTATTCTCTTTCTTAGTCTTGATTTATACGTGGGAGAGCCATGTTTCGGCACGAATTGGCTGGCTCGACCGGAGAAATACCACGTTCTCACAGAAAACCGGCGTGAAACAGCGCTTGCGCTGTGTTTCGCTGAGTGAGTGAGTTTACCGGAGGCCCAATCCCCTACCCTATTCCCTTCCCTTCCCTCCCCTATTCCCTTCTCTTCCCATCTCTACCCTCCCATTACCCTATTCCCTCTTAAAAGGCCGGCAACGCACCTGCAGCTCTTCTGATGCTGCGAGTGTCCATGGGCGACGGAAGTTGCTTTCCATGAGGTGACCCGTTTGCTCGTTTGCCCCCTTATTTCATAAAAAAAAAGATTAAAACTACTAAAACAAGCCTCTGAGTGCGACCGACGGGGCTGAGGCTGTTGTCTGCACGTGGTGTGGAGTCAACAGGTAAATTGTAAAAATATCGCCATCACGTTGAAAAACTATGTGTTTACATTTACATTATAAGTATAATATATAATTGGTCGTGCCTCGTGCGCGCACTAACTTATTTACGTAGGGATCAGCTCACAACTAGACGAAACAAAACGTGGCGAGATGCATTCTAATTTAATTTTAATGTCCATTAAAAATTAACTTCATTCTGTATACAGTATACTACACGATGACGCATTTTATTGACAGAAATCAATGAATTTTCCACCACTCACCGCTTCGCCCTGAAGCACCCCATGGCGTAGAGACTTGAGTGCAGTGGTGTAAATTACAGACTGCAGGGTGCACACGGCCTCAGTAGTGCTATTTGTCACCATAATAATATTAATATAACAATTGCGCGATGCCGCTTTCATTGTCAATGATTTCTTCTAATTTTGTGTCATCACGCTGCGTCTCGTTTCGATGTGAACTAACCCTAACAGTTATTTTTTGTATCAAATTATAATATACACTAGACGTTCCGCGCGGCTTCGCCCGCGTAAATTAGATATTTCACAGACAAATCAGTCTACAAAAAATAGCCTATGATCCTTCACGTTCTACTTCTTATCTGACCCAAATAACAGAAAAATTGCTCTAGTAGTTCGTGAGATAAGCCCTTTCAAATAATTTCCCCCGTTTTTCCCACATTTTCTTCTATTTCTTCGCTCCTATTAGTCTTAGCGTGATAAAATATAGCCTATAGCCTTCCTCGATAAATGGACTATCTAACACTGAAAGAATTTTTCAAATCGGACCAGTAGTTCCTGAGATTAGCGCGTTCAAACAAACAAACTAACAAACTCTCCCGCTATATAATATTAATATAGATGTGACTAGTGAGCGATTACTAATAATTATTATTATTTTTTAAAAGCTTTTATTTAACTTGCTCTGTATGTATGTAAGTATGTGTGTTACGGTGGAATTTTGGAACTCAATTTTGAAGTAGATATATTTAACCGATTGAGCTGAAATTTTGCATACGCGTTTAGTTTGGATGACAATGCACGATATGGTATGTGACATCACTCTAAATCCAATATGGCCGACCATCTAAGATGGCGAAATAATGATTTTCTATGCAGTCCTACAATATGGATATTAAATGAAAGGGCTTTTTGAGAGTAACTCGAAAACTAATGTAATTTCATTCTACATCCAACATGGCGGCTCATCCAAGATAGGGGAATAGTTATTTTTAATGCACTTCTGCAATATGGGTATCAAATAAAAGGGCTCATTGAAAGTAACTCGAAAACGAATGTAATGTCATTCTACATCCAATATGGCGATTCATCCAAGATACGGAAATAGTTATTTTAATGCACTTCTGCAATATGGGTATCAAATGAAAGGGCTTATTGAGAGTAAATCGGAAACGAATGTAATGTCATTCTATATCCAATATGGCAGCTTAGCCAAGATAGGAGAATAGTTTTTTTAAAGCACTTCTGCAATATGGGTATCAAATAAAAGGGCTCATTGAGAGTAAATTGAAAAGTAATAGTCAAGTCGTGTCGTGTCGTGTCGTGTCGTGACGTGACGTGTCGTGTCGTGTCGTGACGTGACGTTACGTGACGTGACGTGACCTGAAGTGACGTGACGTGAAGTGACGTGTCGTGACGTGACATGACGTGGCATGACGTGACGTGACGTTACGTGTCGTGTCGTGACTTTACGTGACGTCACGTGACGTGACGTGAAATGACGTGACGTGACTTCAAGTCAAATCCAGCCGGGTTTCAGAAAATGCTCGGTTGAATCCGGTCACTTTTGTCAAATGAAATTTAACTTTTTAGTCATGCGGAAATAAACGGAATATAACAACTCGCTAAATATAGATTTTTCAATGGTCAAAGTCGAGTACGATTTCTTAAGGACTTAAGTTAATCAGATTTTAACAAATTCTTCAAACCAAACAAATGACTATCAAACCGACTAAGAAATCTAGCCAGAGATAACTAAAAAACACAAAATAAATTATAAACAAAAAACTTTTTGAAAAAAAGCTTTTATTTAAATAGTCTAAAAAGAAAAAAATAAATTTCTCCTTAAAATTTTTAACTATTAAGTTATAATCCTCAATATATTATTATACAATTTGCATGATAATAAAAGCTTGTCGCGCGATTTGTAAATAAACTAGTAAGTACCAATTTAACTGAGTAAATTGATATTATATTTTTATTTTAATAAATTTATCAAGTACTGATAGATTGTTAAGTCTCGCGAGTCGCGACAAGCTTTTATTATCATGCAAAATGTATAATATACTGAGGATTATAACTTAATAGTTAAAAATTTTAAGGAGAAATTTATTTTTTTCTTTTTAGACTATTTAAATAAAAGCTTTTTTTCAAAAAGTTTTTTGTTTATAATATATTATTTGAAATGCAGCTAATATTTTTACTACCGCAACAAAGCGGCAATACGACAGATACTTATGTAAATAGGTATGTTGAATGTTGATTCTTAGTTTTCCCGTAAGTTGCATCGTTTTCCGAACCTTACTCCTTCCTAAGTCGTAACTCGTAAGTCTTCATTTCATATCTGGGGACTGGGCCTAGTTAAACTTACGCCAATTTTTTCACCGACTTCCAAAAAGGAGGAGGTTTAAATATTATGTTCGTCTGTTTTATTTTACTTTTTAGGTATGCCAAAATTTTATTTAAGGCCAGGTAGTCCCTAATTTACATGACCGGGCTCCCAAAATTATCTAAACACGCTAGCCCCGCCTACACACCCCGCTATTCTCCAATCGTGATACAATGATTCCATGAATCGTGCCCGCATGAATTGTATTTTGCGCTGCAGCTAATAGTGAACAATATCGCGTAACAACGGTCCGACGCATTATAGCACGAAAGTAAAGTTCGCTAGTCCTAAAAATGTTTTTGATGATTACTTAAAAATTAAATACAATACTAATATTTCCTTTAGCCATTATTTCATAAAGTGTGTGATTGTAGTAGTGCAAGTTATTTAATGATAGTAACTCAATAAGTGTAACAGATATTTGTTGAAAAGCCCAAAAAGATTCATAATTTCGAAAAATATAACTATAGAGTCAAAATAAGTGAATCGTGTTTTCCGTTAGGCTAATACAGATAAATATACAATGATTAAATAAATCTCAATTTCATTTAAGTCAATCGTCTTCCGGGATCGTAATACTTATTAGAAAACACAGCAAAATTTGACAGCCCGGTCCTTATCTATGATTTCGTGATATTTTTCTTATTTTTCATAAAGCTTAATAATTTTCTCCTATTTCGCTCTATCAAGGACGCGGCGAGCGTCGTAACCGTCACAGTACAAGGCGCGCTGATATGAATGTTATTTTAATGTCCTTTACATCGATATTCGTACTGACAGACATCGACTTGCTAATTTTAGGGACTATCTGGCCTTAAGTACTTAATGTTAGCCTGGGCCCCGGGGTAAAGTTAATTTTATGTTTAACTGTTATAAAAAGATAATTATTAATATTTAAAAAAAAAGATCCCCTACGAGTGTAAGGTGGTGTTGACGTCGAAGACAATGGTCTCCGACAGTCGATTGTTTCTCTACGTACTGTGTTGCTCGCTATATCTGTTTGCCAATTGGAAACATCTAACTTAGACCAGCTTGGCGAAACTGGCTTCCCTTCCTCGTAGGACTCCACAATATCTTACTCGGATCGCATATAATATTATATTATATCCTACAAATTATAAAAAAAAACATCGATAGCGCGATTCAGGATTGTTAGAAAAGTGAGGGTATATTAAAAAAAAATAAACAAACAAAATGTCGAATGTCATAGTACCTATGCTTTTTCTTTTTTCAAAGATCAAAGTCGAGCGTTATATTAAAAAGATTCTGATTGAAAGGAAAAGAGCCGATTTTGCCCAAATAATTAAACCAAGTTAAGGTTACGACTTTATACTGTGTACCTAGTCGCGATTTTGTTAGAATGTTTTGTACTTTATCGAGTAGGTAGATAGATATCGGAGGTTCGACGAGCTCTGTGGGCTCTATTATTACGTCATAGTGGCTCAAGCCGGGGGTAGCGGGTTCGAATCCTATCGAAGAAACTAAATGTTATCAATGTCCCTGGGTCTTGGATGTCTATCTATTAAAAATCTGTATAATCTCTAATTATATAAATACCTCTATACTATTATGTATAGATTATAAGTATTTAATAAAATTCCGTTGCCTGATACCCGTAAGGGCCTGTCCACATGTCCACGTCACGACGTCGTCAACGTGGAACGGTGCGGTAACGTGTTACGTGGCACGTTACGTTGTCGCGACGTGCTAATTTACGTTAACGGGACGTGAAAATGCACGTCACGAAGACGCGACGTTGCACGTCTTTCTCTGTCTGCCTTTGTAAAATTCTACCTATTGTGCATTAAGTTTTAACTGAGCAAGCGCAACGGATCGAGCCATGTCGGCCGACGTGACGTGCAGTTTGACGGTGACGTTGCCGTACCGTACACTTTTTCTATTCGAATAACATACCCTAGTTCAGGGGTCACCAAATGGCGGACCGCGGTCCGCATCCGGACCGCTGACCCATTGTGTGCGGACCAAGCATGTTCGAAGATAATCTTCGTTCATCTTAGGACTTCAACATCTCCGAGTCAATATAATAGCTTGCACCAATATTTCACTCCAAACTTCAGAGAGATAATTAGCTACAAAAATGGTTACTTTTCTCATTGTTATCTTAATAAATACCTTTGTAATTTCCGTAATTACCTTTGTTTGATTTTTTTTTTTTATAAAATGTGTGGACCGCGAAGGTCATTTCATGTCTTAAAACGGACCCCGAGCGAAACTAATTGGTGACCCCTGCCCTAGTTAATGCACAATAGGTAGAATTTTACAAGGCACGGCGACGTGCAACGTTCCGTCGTCGTGACGTGCATTTTCACGTTACGTTGACGTAAATTTACACGTCGCGACAACGTAACGTGCCACGTAACCGCACCGTTTCACGTTGACGACGTCGTGACGTGGAGATGTGGACAGGACGTTACACGTTACGGGTAATATTAAATTAGAAAAACCGGCCAAGTGCGTGTCGGGCCACGCGCAATATAGGGTTCCGTAGTACCGCTAGTTTTTGATAATTTTTGTATGGTCAATGAATGTACATTTATAACGTGTTTTACACTACTAATTTCAGTTACGTTCAAAGGAATTTGAACGAAAAGTTCCTTTATACTTCGCTGAATATATTTTTTAGTTGATCGACTATTACTCAATAACTTATGAAGTCTTCTTAGCCGTGATAATTTTCCTTTTAAATTCAGCATATTTCCTACTCCCGTGATTTTTTTCACATTTCCAGAAGCAACCGTTTAGCTGGTAGAAGGGGGGACACTGGACTGTAACGATTTTTTCCGCTTTGAAACTTCATATTTCACAAATGGATCCCTAAATCGGAAAATGATCTATGAATACTCGTAATATTTTTAATAAACCTATCCAACGACACCCCACACGGTGGGGTGGATGCGAAAAAAAAATACACCCCCGCTTTATGTGTAGGGGAGGTACCATAAAAAAATATTTTTTAAAGATTTTATATACCATTTTGTCGGCATCATTAATATGTGCATTCATGCAGAGTTACAGCTCTGTAGGTCCTATAGTCTCTGAGCAAAACCGCGGACAGGCAGACGGACAGACAGACAGACCGACAGACGGACGGACAACCGAAACTATAAGGGTTCCTTGTTGACTACGGAACCCTAAAAAATCCTAAAACGTACCGTTATTAACAAGCAGTCTGTCGAGTGTCAAAAATTAATATGAATTATAAATGTGGAAATTCTTAAAGTGCCTAAGCTTTAACCTAAGCCTAGGGCCGGACTGTAGTTAGTCCAAAAGGGGCTATTTCATCACTATTAAATCATCACTCATCTCATCTTTTATTTAAAACTACGCGAAGAAATCTGGGTGTCTATATTAATTATTAGGGAACCCAAGGCGTAATCGGGCGTTGTGGTTTATTAATTATTATTATGGATATTTTAATTAAAGTATTGGGTGATTCTTTGGAAAACGATTCTTCGTCTTATTACCATGGTCAATTTTAAACGTTACTTTTTTGACTGGAATTCATATTTTTATGATAATATAAAGGTCAAATAACCTACTTTTACTTAAGGGACTCGTTTTCATAGAGAAGGTTTAGTAATATCGAAGTTCAAAAATTTTGTGGCTAGGGTAATGATAATTGCATACAGGGTAATTATAAAAGTAACAAAAAATTTAAAAAATATCTAAATAAAATATTTGTATTTAAAAATAATCGTCTTCTGACAAAACTATAACATTTGTTATAGTTTTTGTAGCATAACATTTGTTTTAAAATTTTTGAAAACGACTTACATTCCTTGTAGCATCCTAAAAAATAATTAAGTAATTAGTGATTATAGTACTCTTAGAAACCAGTCTTAGTTCAGTCTTGATAATTTAAAATTCATTTGCATACAAAACGTTTGATTTAAATTCATACAAAGTGATTTTTTCTTCTATACGAATATTATAAAAGGGAAAGTATGTCTGTCTGTTACTACTTCTCGAACAAAGAGCTGTTTTTTTTTTTTTTAATTCGGTATGGAGCTACTTTGAGTCCTGGGGAAGTACGCAGGATAGTTTTTATCCCGAAAAATATGTACGGTTCCCACGATATAAACGTATTTTGGCGCAATATAGTTATGGGCGTCATCTAGTAGTAAAATAGTACGATTATCAAAAGAAAAATCAAAAGAAGTATTTGTTTGGTTTTGTACAAGTTGAGTTTAAGTAATTCTCAAAATTATTTTTTGTTCTCATTGTCTTTTTTTACTGAAATAGAAGTCAATAGCAAACATTAGCAATTTGAATATTTTTTTTCTTCTTTTTTGTTCTGAGACTTCTTAAAGTAAAAGATATCATATGACTCCGAGTCTGAATGGCCAGATAGAATTGCTTTATGTGGAGAAAAAAATGTAGAACCTTTAATTCTTCACAATCATTATTTTTCTTATAGGAAGAAGAATCCTTTCTGTAGATCGATGTTTTTTCCTACAAAAGAAACACTTTCTTCAAATATTTCCTCCTTCTCTTCAGAATACATATATTTTATTTCTCCGTTAGCCATATTATATACACTGCATACTTTTCCTGATCTTGTTTATTAGGGTTCCGTACCCAAAGGGTAAAAACGGGACCCTATAACTAAGACTTCGATGTCTGTCCTTCTGTCCGTCTGTCCGTCTGTCCGTCTGTCCATCTGTCCATCTGTCCGTCTCTCTGTCACCAGGCTGTAACTCAAGAACCGCTATAGCTAGACTAGATGTGTTGCCGCTATAACAAGAAATACTAAAAATAAAATAAATTAAATATTTAAGGGGGGCTCCCATACAACAAACGTGATTTTTTTTTGCTATTTTTTGCTCTTAATCAATAACGGCAACACATAGGCAATTGAAATGTTCTCAAAATACTTAATTGTATTTGTACTTTAATAATTAATTATAAAATTTAAATAAATTAAATAATTGAGGGGGGCTCCCATACAAAAAATTCAATTTTTAGCCTATTTTTGCTCTGTAGTGGTACGGAACCGTTCGTGCGCGAATATAACTCGCACTTGGCCGATTTTTTCTATTCTTTTTTTATTTTTTTCTTCTGTAATTTGTGACATCGTTTTTACGTTATTCTAATGTCTGTAATCATAAGATACCAGTATTACGATTTTGTTGAAATTTAAAACAAGTTTTTATAAGGAAATTTAAAAGAGTCTTAAGAATTAAAAAAACTTTATGCAAGGATATTCAATAGTCGTAGTACTCTACAGAACTCGTGAATCGCACATAAAAGTGCATATTTCAGGACAAAATTAATATATTTTATCATTACCCTGGTCTTTTGACCAGGGTAATGAGACCCACGGAAATGAAAATTATGCCTATAATTATGCATAGCTCATAATTCTTACAAGCATCAGTTTTGATATTTCATAACATAAATATGTAACCCAAGAGTTTATTATTAGTTGACACGCAGATTAAAGATTTGAAATAGTAAAATAAGCTCGATATAGTAGACACATAAATGATAAACTACGCGAACCAAACACAGGGTAATGATATATTTACCTTCCAAACACCTGGATAGAAATCAATTAGCCGCACATCCGCCTGATAGCTTCTTTCACATATGACTGGCTTGCCTGCATGCGGTAAGATGCACTTCCATTGTTTTTACCAGAAAAGTTATGATCGATCGCAACTTGGGCCACAGGAATTATAACTTTACGTTGGACACTCTTTTCTTATTTATTTATAAGTACTGTAATGTAGCCATGCCTACTATATTAATTTTTATAACAGGTAAACTGATGTAATTTCGTTATAATTTTATTTTGCATTGATTTGTCAAACAGGAAATGAATTATACCTAGTTAAGTATTGATCTTTGAAGTAAACAAGTTTTTAAATTGCGTAAAAAAGTAAATATCAAATGTTAAAGGTGAAAGGGCAAATATCCAGGCAATAAAAAGACGATCAGTAGGTAATTACTTACTCCATCAACAAATCTGTATTGATTCTGACGCACAGAAGTAAGCGTACTGTTTGACCTTCCAAAGAAAAACAAACATAATTATAGGTATTAAAAATGCACCTATGTAAACAGTCCACTACTAAGTACATACTATGATATAGCATCTACTTAGTAGATTGTCTGTGTTCTTATATTCTCAGGGCCCCCGCTACCATATGTGCAATGTGTGCAATGCACACGGGCGCCACCCTCTAGGGGCGCCAAATCGCCATCTTTAGGGGCGCCAAAACCAAGGACCCAAAAAATTTGTCTAAAGGGGCGCCAAAATCCTTTTTTTGCACACAGGCGCCAGTAACCCTTACGGGGGCCCTGTCTCAGGGTATAACTCGATGGATTTAAATTTTAAATAGGTCTAGTCAGGGGTAGGTAGGTAACTACATCCAACAAGTCCAGTTTATGTGTTTTAAATTATTTATTTACCATAATACAGGACAGTGCACATTTTGAAGAGGCGCAGCTTTTTTTCACATTAATTCACAGCTGACAAATTCCATAATATTATAAAGCTAACATAATAATATCATAAACACGTCATAATAATTAATCTCCCTCTATTTTGTGATAAAATCAAACACTCCAGTTATAATAAATCACCTTTTAATTTCTCACTTCCAAATTCTTCACAACACTATATAATATAGTTATTTTAGCCCGGCCACACATTGTCCGAAATATCTGTTCAAACGCACTCTGCTCATATGTTTTGTGTCTGACGTCCGGTCCGGATGAGTTGTCAGATGCCGTCTATCGGATGGCAGAAATTTTTAATTGCGTTCCGGCGGGCGTCCGAAATTTTATGTCACATGACGTCGATCGGTAGCAGTTCAAATGTTTCTGATCAGAAAATCGGATCGCGCTCTCTCTTACATTTTGTACTGAGCCGAGTGAGCTCGAACTCGCCGGAAGGAAGTTTCGGATAGTGTGCGGAGTGGCGGTCCGGCGGACATTCAAATGTTTCTGATCAGAAATTCGGACAATATGCGGCCGGGCACTACACTAATAATCCACAGTGACAGTTCTACAGTGATGTTCACTCTATGGCTGCTATTTAGGGTGGGTTGCACCAGAGGCGTGGTTAAAGTTAAAGTTATGGTCTAAGTTATTGTAAATGTTAAGGCTAATAATTTAACTTTAACCTTAACTTTGACCACATAGGGTGAGTTGCACCAACTTACTTTAACTACAATGCAAAATGTCAAATCTTTGGTTAAAGTCAAAAATGGACGCCGTCGCCATATTTAACCATAACCATAGAGCTCGACAAGGCTTTAAATGAACGTGGCGAAAAAAGGAACTAACGCTGTCATCATACAAAAACGCCATTTTTGACAGTTCTCCTTTACCAGCAGCGCCCCCGCCCACGTTCATTTAAAGCCTTGTCGGACCAGCAACGTCTTAATTGACTTCCTGTAAATTCATGAAATAAGTAATATTGATTAATCATAAAATGTAAATATAAAAAAAAATTGATTTACTATTAATTAATTCAATAAATAATCTTGAATAACAATAACAAAATCACACTTCTCCAAATTAACATTAAGTAATTATTTTAAATATTCGAAAATCATTACAATTTTATGTAACTTTATTACGACAAAAACGAAGCCTTACAGCAGAAAAAGGAGTCGCTACGAGTGTAAGGTGGTGTTGACGTCGAAGACAATGGTCTCCGACTGTCGATTGTTTCTCTACGTACTGTGTTGCTCGCTATATCTGTTTGCCAATTGGAAACATCTTAACGGCGCCAACTTAGACCAGCTTGGCGAAACTGGCTTCCCTTCCTCGTAGGACTCCACAATATCTTACTCGGATCGCATATATATCCTACAAATTATAAAAAACATCGATAGCGCGATTCAGGATTGTTAGAAAAGTGAGGGTAGAATAAAATTTCATCGTAAATAATATGATTTCACTTTTTTTTAAAGCCAAGAGCCATTATAAAAGAGTTCAGATTTTTTTGGCAGGTTTTTTTACATAAAGAGCATAAAAAAGTGAAAAGGCCGATTTTTCCCAAAAATTAACTAATTAATTAAAGTTACTTATGTTATGAGTTATGACTCTAGAATTTAGATAGTGTACAACGGAGATTTTGTATGCTTTTTGGGTAGGATCAAGGATGTCGGAGATACCCTTGCTCGGTCGCGAGATCTTAAATTTGAGGCCCTCAAGCATATCACCACAACGCGACGTAAATAGCAAACATTTGCCGGATCAGTTATGATATAAATTTTATGTGATACAATAATAGTCAATGCTGTAGGTATCCGTTGTGGTCGAAACAGCGCTAAATCCTAAATCGTGGTATCTGTCTGAATGTCGCATGTCAGTCATAAGGCGATTTGCAGACCGACGCGACGGGGCGGGGCGGGCTTTTTGTCCGCGAAGCAATAAAGACCGCGTCTGCCCGTCGATGTCTGCGGCTGCCCGCGCCGCGTACACAAAGCACACGCCGCGCCGTCTGCGTTACTGTATGTAAACTGTAGGCCTACTACGAAACTGTTTTGAGACTCAATCGGACGAGAATGCCGCGTCCTGCTCTAACAACGTCATTTCACGTTTGTTAGAGTAGGACGCGGCATTCTCGTCCTATTGTTTGAGTCTCAAAACAGTTTCATGGTACTGGCCTGGTTTGTGTGATCCACGTCGGGCAGCCGCGGACATGCCGCGCCGCCAGTGCCGTGTGCGTTGGTAATATAGGATTCCCTTTGTGCTATCGTTTGCGGCGAAATTGACCGGCCCGTCGTCTGCAAAGCGCCGTAAGGTAGATACATTGGGTCAATAACTGACGCCAGTCCACTGACGTGTCAGTGTTGACGCAGTCAGTAGCTGTCTACTGACTTGAAATCAATTTACACTATAATTATAATAATAATATCTATGGACGCTTCACACCACGTCAGTCTGGCCCCGTGGTAAGTACCTGAAGGACTTGTGTTACGGGTACCAGACAACGGAAATATATTTAATACTATTATACTATACATATATTTAAGACTAGCTGTCCCGGCAAACGTTGTTTTGCCATTTAAAGTATTTCTAATTCATCAGTTGATACAAAATCTTACCCCCTCTTTTGACCCCTAAAAACACAGTTAATAATATGAAGTAAGTCCATTAAAGAAAAAAGTTTGATACAAAATCTGACCCCCTCTTTGGTCCCCTTAGAGGGAGGGGTGGGAGGGGGGTTTATACACCAGATATTAAGTTGGAAAACGACAAAAATATCTGCGAAAACAGTATGCAAATCGGATCAGTAGATTTCGTGTTAAAGAAAAAAGTTTGATACAAAATCTGACCCCCTCTTTTGTCCCCTTAGAGGGGTGGGGGGGATTTTTTTATACACCAGATGTTAAGTTGGAAGAAGACAAAATATATATCTGCGAAAATTTGCATTCAAATCGGATCAGTAGTTTTCGTGTGATAGTGGAACAAACATACAGACAGACAGTCAGACAAAAAACTAACCACATTTTTGGCTTCTATGGCGATGTAGTGACACCCCCGCTTATTATTTTTTGAATATCTTTAATGTACAGAATTTTCATTTCTACAGTTTTATTATATGTAGGTATAGATTTTTATTATATTATGATACACATAGATATTTAATACACATCCATGACCCAGGAATTTTCGAAAACTTTTTGTTCCGTCGGCGGGATTCAAACCCGCGACCCCCGGCTTGAGCTACCAACAGCCCACCAACTGAGCCACAGAGGTCGTCAAAATATGGCAGTGGACTATAACGTCAGTTACTGACTCAATGTATATCTGCCTTAAAGTATGAAAATTGCGGCCTGCCCCCCTGCAACCCGTCAAAATGTAACCTACGGAACTATAATATTTTATTCTATTCTACTTTAACTGGTCCATGTGCTTGACCTGAATCTTTTTAGATGATACACGATTCCTCCGCCATTCAATTAGTGTCAATATTTCTCGTGTGTTTTATGATAATTGATATGCACTTGACATGTGCACGTTTTAATGACCATGAATGTCGCACGTTCGTAATAAATTGTTGCTAATTTTAGCTAACCCAACACTTGCGTGTCATGGGTAGACAATTTTACTTTAAGGCGACGCGTTGATAATTTGGCTGTAGCGATATCGACTTTTCTCAGCAATGACTAAAGCTAAGAAATTAAAGTTCATTGTCAGTATTCATCATGTCTTCGTCTTTGAATTACCCATAGCATAACACGATTGGTCAACTTTTATAACACAGAATAATCAATTAAAAATACCTCTGTAAAAAAAGGGATTCTAATTTTGCCAACAGAGGAGAGTGATTTAAGCTTCCAAAATTTGTAAATAGATTGGTTCAAGCATACACTTTAATTTGCACATAGCTTATATGAAATATATTATGGTTTAAATTACGCGACAAAAACCATTTTGTCGCTTACGCCCTTTCCATTTCTTGCTGTTCCATTGCTTGTTTTCTATGAGAACAAGCAATCTTAAACATATCCAACACGGTTTTTTACTTTAACGCGGCGTCACCTTAATATGGAACTTCCTGAGGACTCGAAACTGAAGTGTTTAGACTTTAGTTTATATTCCGGCGTTGTAATTTATAGCTAAAATAAAAAGTAAAATAAGTGGCTGACATCTCTTAATTTACCACAAAATTATTTTGTTTAAAAAATGCAGTAATTGCGTCGTAAATATTAGTGTGAAGCAAAAATGTCGGTGCTCGTCAAACATGTCGTGCAAAAATGTCGGTGCACGATCACCAGTGATCGTAGTGACCTCTATCGAAGGAAAGGATGTTCAAAATGAAACAACGAGTATTATAAATATAATAATATTTTCTCGAGTCATTTATTAACAAGAATTGGTACCAACAGAACTCTATATACACTGTACTTAAGAGATCTTTACCTACATAATATGTACACCTACGCGCTAGGCCGCTAAAACGTGGCCTAGATTGAGATTGTTTAGGCTTAATGAAATTGGTTAATCTAACGAGTATACGATACCCTGTGGCCCGTCCAATTTCATACCGCCTGCACCCCGCCACTCTCACCTAACGCTAATACTTTCAATACAATAAAATCACATTGAAACTTGAAATACTCAAAAGTCAGCAAACAGCGGGGCCGATCGACCGACCGACCGACCCCCGAACGAGCGTCACTACGAATTTAGTGAAGTCTCGTCGACGTCTATTACATTAACAAGTTATCTCATAAATAAAATAAAAAATGCATCGAGAGTAACGGAGCAAATTAAAGCGACTATTTCGAGTGCTGCCTCTGTGCGCGATCACAACGAGTCACGTATCGCTAAATCACACCGTTATTGCTCTTACAGTAGCCCCTCCCCTCTCCCGGAGCTCCGCCCCACGCATCCCGCCCGCTCTGCACCGTGCACACGGCTCGGAAGGGTTTCTACTAGTTTGAAATTCACAATTGCAATATTTAAGTTCTCTAAACAAATAATTTCCAATCTACTCAAACTATTTTGACGTGTTGAACTGAAAAACTACGTAACAGACACTCAAAAGTGAAATCTCAATGTTATTTACATTTTAAAGGTCGGGCTAATCTCAGTACAGATATGGTCTGTTGTCGAATTGCTGATGTCCGTCGCGATGTGTGTGGTGTCGGCGGGCGGGCGGCTACTTGTGCCTGTGCGGGTGTCGCGGCGGCCGGTGTCGCGGCGGCTAGGTGTCGCCGGTGCGAGCGGACAGCCACGCCTGGAAGCGCGCGCGCCGCGCCGCCGACAGCTTGGGGTGCGTCGCGCGCGCCGCCGCCAGGCAGCCCGCCCGGTACAGCTGCTGCGGACGACACGCCACCAACCTGCAGGGAATTACAAGTTTTATATGCGGCTAAAAGGTACGAGTACGCACGTCCACATGAGAAAACTTTTTGACTATAAAAATCACAGCTTTATAAACTCCAATTTAATATATCCTTTTTTTAATTTGTTTACTTTTACTACTCCTTCGTCGTAGTTAAAAGAAATATTATTGAAAAGATAAAAAATCATAGGCGCATTTGTTGGAGAGTGAAGGTTAAAAGTAATTCAAAGTCGAACGACAACTTGTGCTTTCGCATTAGAACGAGCGACGTTGATGAAGATAAACTTTAGAACATTTGAACATAACATCCTATAACCTAGCTAATTAAATGTAAATTAGCCTAGGCTTTACTTGGGCTATCGAGTAGTCGTAGAGAAATTACTAAACTTTCTTGGCGTCGCCGTTGTCAGGTGAAAAGAGAGCATAATGCAACGTACCGTATGGTGTTAGCGAGCGTGCACTCCGCGTGGTCGTGCAGACGCGGCGGCTTGCGGCGTCGCGCGGTGTCGGCGGGCGGCGGCGGTGCGGCGGCGGCGCTGGGGCTGGCGGCGGCGCCGTTGCGGCGTGCATTGCGGCGCAGGAACACGGGCTTGTTGCAGGCGCCCGTCGCGTCCGGCCGCGCGTACCGCTCCGTGTACAGCGACCACGCCGCCAACCGCGACACCGCCTCGCCATTCGTCTCGCGCCGACACTGTAAACACACGTTAGTTACATTTTTGTGTCATTTAGACAAATTAAAATGAGAGTATTTTCAAATACGCTTAAATTTGCATACTACTCGGGTAGAGTTCAGAGAATAGTAGTAATATAATAAAAACTAGACGTTCCGCGCGGCTTCGCCCGCGTAAATTTGATATTTCACAGACAAATCAGTCTACAAAAAATAGCCTATGATCCTTCACGTGGTCTACTTCTTATCTGACCCAAATAACAGAAAAAATGCTCTAGTAGTTCGTGAGATAAGCCCTTTCAAATAATTTCCCCCGTTTTTTCCACATTTTCTTCTATTTCTTCGCTCCTATTAGTCTTAGCGTGATAAAATATAGCCTATAGCCTTCCTCGATAAATGGGCTATCTAACACTGAAAGAATTTTTCAAATCGGACCAGTAGTTCCTGAGATTAGCGCGTTCAAATAAGCCCTTTCAAATAATTTCCCCCGTTTTTTCCACATTTTCCTCTATTTCGTCGCTCCTATTAGTCTTATCGTGATAAAATATAGCCTATAGCCTTCCTCGATAAATGGACTATCTAACACTAAAGGAATTTTTCAAATCGGACCAGTAGTTCCTGAGATTGGCGCGTTCAAACAAACAAACTAACAAACTCTTCCGCTTTATAATATTAGTATAGATATTAACTCAACAACTTTGTCTAGCATATTGTTAAAAATAAATCTTACACAAAAACAGCAAAGCTTGAGTACTTTATACAGTTTGATAGTGTACAGCTTTGTTTGAAGCGTTTGTCAAACAAACTACGTGTTTGACCTGTTTGAAGAAAATTTGGATTTGCGTAGCGTTTGACAAACGTGTTTGAACGTGTTCCGCTGTATTTGTCAAACAAGATCTCATGATCTCAAACCGATTCTAGCTAATTGTTTGACAAACTTGTTTGATGCACGTTTGATCGTCTACGCTGCTGTTTGATGAAAACGTAAATTACATCAAACATGTTTGTCAAACAAACTCGATCGTTTGCGGGGTATTTAAGAGCTACGCGACAATACGATTAAGTATTATTTATTTGTTATAGTTAAGTATTTGCGCAAATGCACGTTACAATGACACAAAATACCTGGTTAGTGGGTGAGAGTCGCGAGCTGTCGTTCTGCGGCGACGCGCGCTCCTCGCCGGAGTTCTCCAGCAGCTCGAACGTCACTTTACACTCGTCGCCGCCATACTGTAAAACGATTATTTGTTACTTTTATTTTATAATCGTGCATCTTTTATAAATAATATTGATCGATGATGCTATGCCATATAATAGGCATATGCTGAGGTACTAATTCGTACTAATATTGTAAATGCGAAAATGTGTCCGTCCGTCTGTTACATCTCAGAGTTTATAATATATTACTGGACCGATTCTGATGTCATTTGGTACGGAGACACTTTGAATCCCAGGAGTCTAAAGAACAATATCTGTAACTGCGGATCAATACTATATTAGTAAGAGGATTAGGATCATTCAGCACTGAAACTACATACATGAATTTTACATGTCGTGTATCCGTTGTCAAACAATACAGAAGTCACCATATTACCTAACCGCACAATAAAGAAATACAATTGCTTTATTGTCGATTTGGAGATTTTCGGTTTGCATTGCAGCCGTTGTATCAAAATGAAAAGTATTACGCCGGCAACACACCGTCTCTCTTCTAATGTTGCGAGTGTCCATGGACGACGGTGGTTGCTTTCCATCAGGTGACCCGTTTGCTCGTTTGCTCCCTTATTTTATATTAAAAAAATACGTACCACTCTAACGAGGAAGGCGAGGTGATCGGGTCGGAGGTAGGCGGCGGCGCGGCGCACGTACGCGGCCGGCCCCCGCATGCCGCGTGCGGCCAGCTCCGTCACACGCACCGACCACCGCTCCGACACGCAGTGTTGCAGCTGTTCATACGGTGCATATTATTTTACACGTTTGTGTATATATGACAATAATCAGTTACTTAAAACTTACTAAGAGACAAGTCTTTAAGCTATTTTATAAAAAAAGGAGGAAAGCGATTGCTTTACAGTTTAGAGACATCAGAAGGAAGGCAGCATGCGTGTATCAACACTGGCAGTCTGTATTTGCACATCGCATGTATTTCATCATTGTCTCGTGTATTTTACATTCCTACAAAATGTACCCTCTTACTAATAAAAAGTTACACAGAGTGTATAGAGGCTGTGTAAGATTAATCATTTTTTTGACATATGGCCTGAATAACGCTGTTGTAACTTTATACAAATTTACACAACGCTTACACAAGGCATCACCCTTGTATAAGGGTGTTTTAGAGTATGAATAAGATGAAGATGGCGGATTTTCAATAGATCAGCTGATTATATTTTATTTTGAATATGTAGTTTTGAGTGCGTTTGCTGATTTCTACCATCTTATTATCAAAGAAACATAAAAAGAACTATTTAATTTTTTTTTCTTTAATCAACTGAATGAAATAGATTTTCAATGTAAACGAAATATAACATACATCGCGATAGTTTTATTTAGGGTGCGTTCCACTAAGTATCCACAACGATAACGCCATGAGCTTGATAACACCGTGGTTTTTCCCGTTCCACTCGCATGTCAGCGTCAATGATACAAACTCAAGTCAAGTGGAATGGATTATTGAGCGTTTCTAGCGTTTATTTCAAATTATAATTTCATCGCACTTTATTGTTTTTGTCAAGGAACGGCTTTTAATAGTTTCTCGTTTTTATAGCTTTTTTTTCAAGATATCGTATATTTTTATTTTCCTCTCAAGTCATCATTGTTTATTGTTGCATTTCTTTTATAAAATATGTATATTTATTTAGTTTTAATATTATCATTGTCATTCTTATTTCTTTTTAGGGTTCCGTAGCCAAATGGCAAAAACGGAACCCTTATAGAAGGAGTATTTTCAGCGTTTGAGCGCTTAGTGGAACGCGCCCCTGACACGTAAGTGACAAAATTTTGAAAGTAAATGTCATAGTCGACCATTATATTATTTACGAAATTCACGTACTCTACTGATTAATATTAACTAAAAATGTATAAATATCAATCTTATGTCCAATTATAATTACCAGGTTTATAAAAACATAACTTTTATATCAATTTTTGTAATCAACACCTGAACATCAGATAGCGTGTTACTTAAGGATGTATATAAGGTCAAATTCCGTAGTACATCCAATTAAATATGAAAGTACTAAATATGTAAAAAATCACTCACACTCAGACACTTATTATTAACTATAATGATTATTTATAATAGATTTTTAAGGAATTATTCGATATTTAATGATAATTGAAAAAAAATTATATGTAATTTGACCACCGCTACGAAGTTCTTGTACACCCGTGTGTACGGAAAACATTTGACGGGTTAAATATTTAATTTATTTTATTTTTAGTATTTGTTGTTAGGGCGGCAACACATATACACAATCTGTGAAAATTTCAGAAGTCTAGCTATAGCGGTTCTTGAGTTACAGCCTGGTGACAGACATCGAAGTCTTAGTAATAGGGTCCCGTTTTTACCCTTTGGGTACGGAACCCTAAAAATCAGCTAGTTAGGGTTCCGTTATAGGGTTCTGTAATCAACAAAAGAAATTGATACTTTTAGGGGCAACGACTTTCCTAACAGTGGGCGATTATTATTGGTTGGACATATTTATTTACTCTATAGATTAAAGAACAATCAAAATACTGTTTATTTAAAACTTGACTTTAATTATACAGAGTACACAGAAAACTTTATTGCATATAAGGATTTAGTCCTATTTAATATAATATCTGCTCAACTGATCAAACGGCAAAGTATTGACAATTATTGTGAATGGTCCATAGATATTATTATTTTTTTTTTTGACCGCTGCAAAGAATATCATCTGTCGTAACTCGTAAGCCACTTTATTAACGCATTGTAAGAAAAAATTACTGCCTATCTCGAACTAAAATCCCGGGGGTTTAGTACACTCACTTGTCTGACAGCGATGCTGACGACCTTGTCGAGCGTGTAGGCGGGGTAGGCCTTGATGCCGAACATCTCGCGCGCGGCGTCCTCGTACGCGGCCGCCTCCACGTTGCCGTCCAGCACGCCCTTCACCAGCTCCAGCAGCGCGTTGTAGTACTCCGACGGCGACGACGCGTCCGCCGGGAGGTCTGTACCAATTATTGTAACTTTTAATAATTGTGTACACAAAGTACAGTTAACAAGCAACTTTAGAGTGTAGAAACAAACTAAATCATTTCAAGTAGCAATTTGGGTTATTTAAATAGTCTAATTTGTACTAAGTTTTGTACTCATTTCATTTCATTAACAGTAATACTCACTGGTAGGCTTGAGTCGCAGCGCGTCCGCGACGGAGGGCGGGCGGGCGGGGCGCGCGGGCTCCTGGGCGGCGAGCTGCTGGGCGGCCCGGCGCGCGCCGCCCAGCCGCGAGCACAGCACCGCGTGCAGCCGCAGGAACAGATACCACGACGACGTGCACACGAACCGCGCCTCCTGTACGAATGCACATGTCAATATACTATTCCATGGAGCTTTAATAAATTTTGTTTAATTAAGGTCTTTGCGCGATGTAGTTCTTAATTCCAGACAAGAGATTTGTTAAAAAAAAATTAAAATAGCTTTCGAAGCAGTCAATTCGTTGATTTAGTTAATTCGTTTGTCGTATTTTGTAATTAAAAATCGAATCTAAAAATACTAATTAACGTAGAAAGATAAAAGCACAACTTACATTTGGCGGATGATCCTTGTAGTCGTCTTCAATGTCTTGAGATTCAGTCTTGAGGTCCTTCATCGTGATGGAGTCGTCGTTGCTGCTGCTGCGCTTGTTGCTGTTGATGCTCTCTGCATGACACAAACGTTTTATTAATCATCTGAGTATTGGTTGAATTATACTAAAGATTATGTATGTACACCTAATTTATTAAATTAAAAATCGAGCCTAAATGTTTAATAACGGCACCCTAGCAATCGATGCGACTAAACAATTAAAATTCATAACTTTAACTGCCTACACATGAAATAGTAACAGAGACATCAGAAGGAAGGCAGCATGCGGGTATCAACACTGGCAGTCTGTATTTACACATCGCATGTATTTCATCATTGTCTCGACATTGTTTTTATGAATTAGAACAAATATTTACATAATGGAATTATATTATTATTTATGAGATTTCGGTCATGGCGGCAACATACCTTTACTATCCAAGTTGTTGTTTTTGGGCTTATTCTCTTTATCATTCTTGTGGTTTCTGCTGCTTTTGTCTGATGCATTGTCAGACTCCGAGGACTGTGAATAAAATTACTGTGTTATAACTCCTGTTTAACTACACTTTACAATACAATAAATATAATTAGACAAAGTGAATTTAACTGCTGTTCAAATTAATATTTTAAATACAATTTATTATTTGGATTCAAAGACATCAGAAGGAAGGCAGCATGCGTGTATCAACACTGGCAGTCTGTTATTGCACATCGCATGTATTCCATCATTGTCTTATGAATTTGAAGTATTTTAGTATCTAGTTATAATATTATATTAGGTAATTTTAATGTTATAAAAGCAGTAGGTGACTTCTAGTAGGATTTCGCACGTATAAATTCAGTTCAAATGTAAATTGAAAATATCTAGACACAAGTTAAATTGAAAATGTTTATGATACAATATGTCTAACTCACCTCTTGTTTTTCTTGTTTCACATTCTTCTCCTTATCAGTCTCTGCATTCTCAGACGGGCTTTCTGGACTGGTCGGCTCTTCTTTTTCCTCTGCAATATAATAAGGTCGTTTAATATCTAGCTAACACGACAGTCCCTCCGACGTAAACGGAGTAAAAACATCAGAAGGAAGGCAGCATGCGGGTATCAACACTGGTAGTCTGTTATAATTGCACATCGCATGTGTTTCATCATTATAGGCCTATGATGCCCAAAATAAACAATTTAATTTCATTAGACACACAATATTAAAATGAGAGAATTCAAATCGAATGATGTCAAGTAAACACGGCGGCCGCCGTAAACATTACCACGCACATTTATTCACAACTTTAATCTTATGAATGGATAGCTCCGTCTCTGTCGCACTTGTGCGTGTACGTACCGTCGTCTCGCTCGTCGTCGGAGAGCGGCTGGCGGGGGTGCGCGAACAGGTCGGGCAGGAAGTGGCGCAGCAGGTGCTTGATGCGGCGCTTCTCCGCCTTCTGGATGCCGGTCTGCCGCCGCGCGTGATGGATCAGCAGCTCCGCCGCGTCGCTCACGATCTTTATCGCTGAGAGATAATTACATAATTAGTCTAGCTTTAAAGCGAGAGTATTAACAATATTCTTACGTCGTTTTATTAAAAAAGCTAGCGGGATAGCTTCTAGAGACATCAGAAGGAAGGCAGCATGCGGGTATCAACACTGGCAGTCTGTATTTGCACATCGCATGTATTTCATCACTGTCTCGTGTATTTTACATTCTTAAAAAGTAAACGTCATAAAATAATTTAACATTATCAACATTCAAAATTTTTAATTTTCTTTTTAATAATTCCGAAATGTATTTATATACCATTGACGTTCCGCGCGGCTTCGCCCGCGTAAATTAGATATTTCACAGAAAAATTAGTCCACAAATAAGTCTATGATCCTTCACGTGGTCTACTTCTTATCTGATCCAAATAACAGAAAAAATGCTCTAGTAGTCGTGAGATAAGCCCTTTCAAATAATTTCCCCCGTTTTTTCCACATTTTCCTCTATTTCTTCGCTCCTATTAGTTTGAGCGTCATAAAATATAGCTTATAACCTTCCTTGATAACTGGGCTATCTAACACTGAAAGAATTTTTCAAATCTGACCAGTAGTTCCTGAGATTAGCGCGTTCAAACAAACAAACAACCAACCTTCAGCCCTATCCTTAAGTCCGTAGTCGGCGACGAGGTGCGGCGGCGGGCGGCGCGCGGCGTACGCGCTCTCCACCTCGTTGTACAGCGACTTGGACCGCAGCGCCTTCAGATCGTTCTGTTTAAAGTTGATGCCCTGGTGGTCGAGGGATTTCAGGTAGTATTTCTCGTTCTGCTCGCGCCACTGCTTGTTGAAACCCTGTGATACAAAGACATCAATAAATATTTGATTTATCATATGAATTGTTTGATTAGTAAGTTAGAGACATCAGAAGGAAGGCAGCATGCGGGTATCAACACTGGCAGTCTGTAATTGCACATCGCATGTATTTCATCATTATCCTGTCTAGTGTCTAAGTATTTTACTTTTACCTAAGTAGATACTTCGCTGACTACCATGTGCATTCTAATATGCCCAATCCTGACTACTAGGTTATGTCTATTTTTTAATTTCATAAATGTTAGGTTTTCACGAGATCTAACAGAATCAAAACAAAATCGTCTTCAGCAGAAAGAACTTTAAATCTTGACAAAAATTAAGATATTGAATCTTAAATTATGTAGATAAAACGTTTCAATACCTTTTGTGCCTCTCTCCACTCCTCTTCTTTCGCTTTGAGTCGCCTCAGCACCACCGGGACCGCCACGACGGGGTTCTTCTTCAGGCCGGCTATGATGTCCACCGCCTGCAAAAAAAACCACGTATGAAATATAAGCGCAAAACACAAGCAATATCTACTAACACAGACATTAGCCGTGCAATACTGCTCGCTAACTACATATTATGTACTACTTTTTAAAATTAAACAAATAAAAACTGTATAAACCAAAACTGTTGTTTATCATAGTAACCTTAATTTATAGGCATAAAATCTGTGCATAAAGGATAACTACTGAACCAAATTGATCGTGCATTAAATATATAAAACAAATAGTTTCATGCTGCTGCTTTAAAAATAATCAACAATCTTTTACTGCATCCAATCCATGTGCATTACAAACATATCTGTCAAGATTACAGGAATTTAGGTAACTAAGAAGGGATATTATACTAGGACGATTTTTTATACTTTTAACTACAATAATTCAACTACATTTCTACGTGTAGCATGCCATGACAACTATGATTTCACCTTATTACGCACATCAAAATCTGGAGTGTTATGAAGTTAGGTCGATGTGAGTTATTAGATGATGATGTGTAAGCACATAATGAGTTGATTTTAAGATTAGGTTAGGTAGTTAGTTTTTAACGTGTAGATGTTGATATTAATAATGGCTTTTTTTGGTTAACGTTAGTGGTGTTGTGTTGTAAGTGCGAGAGACCAATGGGGCATGTGTTCATGTGACTAGGATATACTTTGTGCGTAAGCATATACAGATGCTTTAGCTCATCACAAGCATAGTGTATTTACTATTTACTAGGTGTGCGCGGTAATGTAGCGGTACGCATGTATGTCGTATATATAACGTTAGCACACAGATGCGGTGTGAGTGATCCGGTCGTCATGCGTAGAACGCGGCGGCTCGTACCACCTTGTCTCCGTAGATGCGGCGCAGCGCGCGCTGGTGTATGGTGGGCGAGGCGCCACCGAGACAGTCGTCGAGGCGGAACTTGGCGGCGTCCTCCGCCGTCATCCGCGATAGCTTCTTGGCCACGCCCTCCAGGACGCGGATAGTGGACGCGTTGGTCTCGATCACGACGTCCAACTGAAAAATATCGTACGTGAGAACGATTCCAAAATGTCCTAAGCACATTTAAGTTCTTATATGTATTATTATTTATGAGACATATAATACTTTTACTAATTAAATTGACGCTCATATTTAAATATTATAAGTGAAATATTAGGAATGGAGATGTGTTTGAAGAGAGAAGGTAGCATACCTCAAATCTTTCATCCTCGCAGCGATAGATGTATTCTTCATACTGAGTCTTCCTCGATGTCACAAATGTAGATTCCTCGCTCCATGTCGGGAATGAAACCCATGTGTCATTCAAGACCTAAAGAAAGAATCAAAATTAACATCAAATGAAACAATAATTATAACAGCGTCATGTAACAACATAATCATAATAACATTTCATTATGAAAAAGTAATTTCGTAGCGTTATGACAAAAATAAAGGTATTACAAATTGTGAACTTTATTTTGAAGTTGGTCAAAAATCAACATACCTCTTTGCACAGCGGCGTCCTGCCAGAGCAACGTCTCGCCGCGGCCTCACGCGGCAGCGCGCAATACGATGTACCGAGACGTTTGCAAGTTGTATAGTCTGTCGGGGGCAACAAGTAACTTTAATAATAGAACCACAGCAGCGCCCGTCTGAATTAAAGTTAATATTTGGCTAGCCTTTCTCTTTCTTCATATTTAGGAAATATATGACGATTGACGTAGCATCATTTTAAGTCTATACATTAACCCTGACTTTCGCTAGTAGGCCTTATATTCAAAACTTAACCTCAAATTACAAATCTACAACTGGCACTGTCACCTGATTGGTGAAAGTTTGACTAGTATTAGCATATCAGTTGTGCAATTCTAAAGTTAAAAGGTAAAGGTATATTTGGAAATGTAGGTCGACGTTTAAATTAGCATTATTTATAGATAACCGTCGACTTAGCAACAACTACGATCCAATCGAGAGACGAACTCATTTTTACGCATATAAAACGCCTACTTTACGTTTATTTTTTGCTAACAGTTAATAATTTTATGTAATGCCACTCGACATGCATCTTTTTATCGCGCAGGAACCGTACATGTTACAGGATAAATACTATCCTATGTTCTTTCCGTCACCGTATCTTGTCAAAGTATAGCATACCCACAAGTATAGATTGTGTTTGCATCCTTTATCTCTTAGTAGTGGAGCTGCAATTACCTATATCCATAGCGGCGTCGCCCTGCGGTCGGTCGTGCCGCAGCTGCGCGCCGAGCGGGCCGAGCGGGTCGTACCGCTTGTCGCCGCCGAGACGCGAGCTCGAGTACCCCAGCAGCGCGCCGTGAGAGTTGCCGAACGGTGCTGTGTGGGGAACATTATCGTGACTACTATATTCATTCAAAATACTATTAAAGTACAAACTGTATTGAATTACTTTAATGAAGAATTTGAACATCACGCCTTTTATTAAGCTTGAAACACCTTTTGAAATATATGTATTAACTGATCGTCTAGTTTGTTCCAGCGTAGCACAATATATTATAACCTATAAATTTTCTAAGGTCTTTATATAGTTAGACACTACTAACTATTCATTACTCATTAATAATCTAATATGTATATCCTTATGTTATGTTGATAAAACTAAAATTATTAACTTCTCCATAAACACTAAATCAACAGTCCCGGTAATTGTACCGGGACTGTTGATTTAGTGTCAAAAAAAAACAAAAACAAATTACTTAGGTCCGCTATCTGCTTAGGAATCAACTTCTCTGATAGTACATTACAATTCCACCAATGTGACCGCAAACTTACAGTGTGTAGCTGTCCCATTTTTTTAACAAGTCGACTGTATTAAATATTTAGGTGTCTACATTGACAAACATATATCGTGGCAAGTAAGCAAATCCTTTAAAGGCCAATGTATACGCCTATACAATAGAATCCCAGAAAATGTTCAAAATCTATCTTTAAATAAATTTAAAAAGGCAGTCAAAGAACGTTTGTGTGCTAAAGCGTATTATAAAGTCAATGATTTCATTGAACCCAGCACACCTTGGGAATAGGGTGGCTCCATGCAGGTTACTTTACTTTTATTTTTGTTACATAGCTGTAAGCCATAGCCCATAACATTGTTATATTATTTTATTTTAAAAGTGTAATTTTCCATCTTTTTAGTAAAAGATGGCCCTACATGATATTCTTACACAATCACTGATCTCAGTGATTGTGTAAGAATATCCTGTAGAAAAATTTTAAGTGAAAATAAAGATTTGTTTATTTATTATTAATTATTATATAAAATTCTCGTGTTTGTGCGCGAACTCCTCCAAAACGGCTCAACCGATTTTAATGAAATTTTGTATGTACTGTCAGGCCTGTACCACTCGCGCGTGTAGGTATCGAAATGTAAGTACCCCTTTAAAGGGGCAGATCACTAGGGACTCACAAGCGAGCGGTGACGCACGCGCAAGATTTTTTCGTCGCATATATCTACGTACTGATTTAACCGCTGTGACAGAATCGTTATTAATCTGATAAATATGAACAATTGAAAAAAGGTCAAAGATATATTTTAATAAGGTAATTTAAGACTTTAAAATACAAAAACATAGCAAATAAACCAATTTGTTACAATAAAACACATACTACACAGAAATAAACACAAGTTACTATGTTTAAGTTGTAAAAATTCCAGACCAGCTCCTGCACTATAATCGAATATAATACTATTATAAAATATAGGTTGGGTTACTAAAATTTGATTACTATAAAAAAGTTTGCTATTAGTAGCTATAGTAATTAAAAGATTATTTTATTTTCTAAAAGGTGACAATCTTGATTTCGTTAGAAAGGGTACCTCTTACGCGATAGAAAGAGAGCGCACATGTAGGTAAATATAATTGTAGGCACCTAGCACTGCGCGGTCGGAAATTGAACTTTATAGTATCGTAGCATGAGTCGTTATTTCTTTAAATGGGTTTCGCGAGTGGGAATTCTGTTGGTACTACTAATATATATTCTGTGGTACTGTACATTCGTTAGGCCTGAAATTAGGTTTTTATCTACTTTTTATTTTATTAAACTTCATAGATATGACGGGACGTCGTCCGTCGGGCCCGCTAGTACGTTTACAAATTAATAAGTTTCGATGCAGTCCAGCGTCCAGTAGCTTGACCCTAATGCTAAATAAACATTATAAATCAGAAGTAAGTAGAAAACTCACCAGCATGTGTAGTGGTGGTGGGGGTGTGCGGGGGGGACACGGGCCCCACAAAGTCCTGCAGCCACTTCTGCAGCTCCGGGTGGCGGCCGAGGAACGGCGCCGTCACGCTCAACAGCTCTGACGACGAGATTATCTCCTTCGTGAACAGCAGGATGCATCTACAGGGAGATACAGTAGGTTTACATAATGCTTGTCATGTAAATATAATTATTGAAAAATTTATCTCTACCAATTTAAGGTGGAGGAAGGAAATAAAACTGAATTTTATCTAATGTTTTCAAAAACATTATAAACTTAAGCGAATTGTGAATTTGAACAAACGACAAATTTTTATAAGACCGGTCCAGCAGTTGAAGAATTTAATATGGAAATTGCGATATTTTTATTTGTGTTTTTTTTTATTAAAGAACTATATTCTATTAAAGAACTCCATGTACTCCATGTAATAGACCACAAGTATATTAAAAAATTAAAACACTGGAATTTACTGCAAAAAAGGCGGTTTAAAATATTAAATTTAAATTTTGGCACCAAAACGGATCTATAGTCTGTACGACGTCACTACTGTCCAGTAGTGGTGACGCCGTTAAAAACGATCAAAACGCTCAAAATAGGAGGCATTTTGAGCGTTTTGGTCGTTTTTAACGCTAAATGGAACGCGGGGATAGCAGGTGTGACGTCACTGAACGCTGACTGATGTTTTGAAATCTGTTCCGTTTCAAGTTACTTTTAATTCGTAATTTTTGTAAGAAAACAATATTTTATAAAATATTAGCCTTGCAGTGGCCCTTCTTTTATATTTTTTTAACATTTTAATAGCAGAATTTTCATAAATATTATATTTGCATGTTCCCTATTACTAACATACGAAATTTGTTTAATAAATATTTAGAAAGATACCAAAGAATAATATATCTTCTATTCTGTAAATCAATTTAAAATGAAGTTAATACAATAACAATCACCTCAAGAAGTTATCGTAGACCTGTTGCGAGCGCAGAGCCTTGCGTACGCGGTCAAAGAAGTTATAATCTTGCGCAGTGGCGAGCTTGGCCGCCTCGGCGTACGACACGTCACGAGCGGCGTGCGAGTGCGGCGCGTGCGGCACGTGCGGAGCGTGCGCGACGCTGTTCGCGCTCACTGCGGGCGCCGTGCTGCGCGGCTTCTTGGCGGGCGGGCCACCGGTACCTAGAGAACAGAATAATGTATATTGAAGATCAAAGCGCACGGAAGAGCGCAGGCCGAGTTCCAGCAGGCCGCCGCATGCCGTGCACTATTTGCACAAACCGTTTCGACGCACTTTTGACCCCCTGTAGCTCAGTGTCTATTGCAAGTACAAAGATAAAATTATACCTACGTAATTATATACTAGTACTTAAGCAGTATACCCAATTTCATACATATAGCTTCGGTAGATCCTCACTCACTCACTCACTGACCGGTAATTAAAACCTCTAGGCCACTTCCAATTGTCCTAGCGTTATGAAATTTGGCACACAGGTCGTGTGTTATATGTAGATTAACAAAAAATTAAGAAATTTAAGAAATCGGTCAAGCGTGAGTCGGTTCATCTACGAACTTTAGAGGCCACTTCCAATTGTCCTAGCGTTATGAAATTTGGCACACAGATCGTGTTATATGTAGATTAACAAAAAATTAAGATATTTAAGAAATCCGTCAAGCGTGAGTAGGCTCATCTACGAACTTTAGATAAAAATTCTTACGTACCAGTGATACAATGAGAATACGATGAGGGTGGAAGGAGGAAAGGGGGGTATAAAATATTGTCATGTATAATGCACACTGTAAAGCTTATTACATAAATACTGTTTACTTAAAAATTTGGCTTCTATTGATAGTTTAACAAATACCACTAGTGCCATTAAATTTAAATATTAATTTTAAATATAAAAATATAAAATTGAATTCCCACCAAAAACATACCTGTTAAAATAGGGCCGAGTTCCTATCGGCTAACTTTTGGTCTAAAAAAAGAGTTGAAATCGAATCCAATACCAAGTTTAGATGCACTTCATCGATCATAATCATCTTCATCAACAGCCTGATCCTTAATACTTCTAAATTTGAACTTGGCAGGTTTACGTGCTATACGTAACACTTGATGAATTGTATAATCCTACTATCCTACTTAATATTATTATAAAGGCGAAAGTGCGAGTGCGAGAGTGCGAGGATGTATGGATGTATGTATGGATGTTTGTTACTCTTTCATGCAAAACCTACTGAACGGATTTTCATGAAACTTTACAGTAATATAGCTTATACATCAGAATAACACATAGGCTACAATTTTAACTGACTTTCAAAATGGAGGTGTTATGTTCGTATTTTTATGTTTAACGATTACTCCGCCGTTTGTGAATCGATTTTAAAAAAAATTCTTTTGGTGTATAGGGTATCATCTCAATTTGGTACCACCTTCACAAAAGTGGTGACATGATGAAGGGAACATGAGGAGGGTGGGAGGAGGAAAGGGGGGTATAAAATATTGTCATGTATAATGCACACTGTAAAGCTTATTACATAAATACTGTTTACTTAAAAATTTGGCTTCTATTGATAGTTTAACAAATACCACTTCGATTTCGTGAGAAGTATTCGAAGCATATGCTACCAACAAGTAAGATTTTGCACCGAAGTATATCAGGGTTCGGAAGGTGCTGAGGAAACTCCTGACTCTTTATAGATACAAGTTTGGGAGTTTCGGTGTTGTTTTAAGAACGGAAAGCAGATGCTACTATGCAAAAATCATCATCATCACTACCATAAACCATTACACTATGCATCGTCCCATTATGACCCTATTATTGGTACTTTTCATAGTCTTTTAGATCGAGACTCGAGAAAATACATTTTAATTTAAGTCTTATTAAAACTCGAGAATGGCTGAATCAATTTGGCTAATTTTAGTCTGAAATAATTATGCGTGGAAGTCCAGGGAAGGTTCATATTATGAGGGAAGTGATACGAAGTTCACCGGGCCATCTAGTTAGATAATATTTATAGAATTAAATTAACCTGCCAAGTTCAAATTAGAAGTATTATGGATCAGGCTGTTGATGAAGATGATTTTGATCGATGAAGTGCATCTGAACTTGGCATGGGATTGGATTTCAACTCTTTTTTTAGGCCAAAAGTTAGCCGATAGGAACTCGGCCTCATTTTAACAGGTATGTTTTTGGTGGGATACATTTTTACAACAAAAGCCAATTGATAGAAGACAGCCCCATTTTTTCTGGCATGTTAAACTTAACTATTCAGACAAGCAGCAACCGCGTAAAAGTTTTCCGGCGTGTAAATATTGTTAATAAAAAAGGCATAATAATATAATTATTTTTTTCAAATCATTTTATTGTGTTTGTTTTGTTTGTTTTAAAAACATTTTATTATGTAAATCATGTCAGTCGTCACTAAATGGAGACATTAAAACAGGCGAAACTTACCTAGCTGGCTTGAGGAAGTGAAGCTGGGCGAGCGTTTGAGATGATGGTGCGGCGGCGGCGCGGCCGACGGCGTGTGCTTCGTGATCTGCGGGTGATCAGCTATTGGCTCGTACTGGAAGAGACATTCATGTTAAAAAAATGGAGTATTTTCATCAGTCGAGTATAGTAGTAAAGTCTATAGGATCAAATAAAAATCGGCCAAGTGCGAGTTGGACTCGCGCACGAAGGGTTCCGTACCATTATAGAGCAAAAATAGTAATAAAGTGTGTTTTTTGTATGGGAGCCCCCCTTAATATTTAATTTATTTTGTTTTTAGTATTTGTTGTTATAGAGGCAACAGAAATACATAATTTGTGAAAATTTGAACTCTAGCTATTACTGTTATTGAGTTACAGCCTGGAGACAGACCGACAGATGGTCAGACGGACAGACACCGAAGTAAAAGTAAAAGAGTCCCGTTTTTACCTTTTGGGTACGGAACCCTAAACACGGACACAAAACATTATGTAAACATTATTATAAATGTCTTACCTGTGCATGATGTATGGGATGCACGTGCGTAGGAGGGGACGCGGCACCGAAGCGCTCACTCTCTACTTCTGGACGCTACGAACCATCAAAATTTAATTATTATATTGAAATTTGAAACACTGTAGTTTGTATTCAAAATGTTTTTACTTAGTTTCTTTGAAGGACAATTTGCAATTAGACGCTTACCTGTGGCGGCGGAGACCTGGCATGCGGCAGCGGATGCGCGGGCTTGGTGACAGCTTTGGCGTCCGGCAAGAACTGACCGAATTCCGCCAGCAAGTCATCTTGATTCTCGAACAACTTCGCCACCTAAATAAACGTTTGAAGCTTAATAATGCGCCAACAATTTAAATTTCCAGCTAATAAGATTAAAAAGTCAGAACTCAAAATGAGCAGCCGCAAGTTTTTATCATTACTGTCGAACGGTAATTAATTTCATCATGTTAGTTTACTTTTTTACATCTACGTTTGAAGACTTCCTAATCAAAATTATGTTAAAAAAGACTGTATAGGAAAGACATAATTTGCCAGCTTTTAACCAACATTTTATTTTAAGAGATAAAATGCTATTTTTACCAGTGGAGGTTCGGCGTGGGTAAAAGAGTTTTGAATGGCTTTTACAGTGTATGTATGTATATTCTACCTAGCATTATCTACTGATGTGAGGTAGCGAACGAGTTTTTTCTATTTACCTGTGAATACACCTCTTGCTCTGTCTGCTGTTTGGCCTGTGGCTCCTTGACGTCGCGATGTCCGCGCTGGTACGCGTGCAGAATCTCCAGGAATCTCTTGTACTTGTCCGGTTGGCGGGAGAATCGACTCTGTTGTAACAAACATCTATTTTAGTCACTGTCACTAAAAACAGTTAATAAAAACTTCTAGATGTCTACTTAGAACTACCAAACAAACCTGTCGAAAAAATAAATGAATGTTCCTATTTTAGATTATATTATGTTCAGTAGCATGATAACTTTGTTACCTTGATCTTATTGACATACTCGATGGCATGGTTGAATTCAACGGGCTGACCAGCTCCGTGACCGCTACCTACAGCAAAAAGAAATACGATCGTTATTTAAAAAAAAAAACTATTTATTAGGCACGGAATGGCACAAATAGTTCTCATTGTAAGCGCCCAAAGTGGAATCTTACCAGGCGGATGATGTACGTTGGCCTCGATCTGCTGGTGCGCCTGCGATATGTGGTGCAGCGTGTTGGCCGGCGTCTGGTTCACCGACAGGTTGTGCACTATAGCCGAGCTCACGGACCTGCAAGTACACTCTAGTTAAACTTATATTCTTGGATAAATGTATCAAGGTGTGTTTGTATTCACAATCAGAACTCAAAATGAGCAGCCGCAAGTTTTTATCATTACTATCGAACGGTAATTAATTTCATCATTTATCTCACATAAAAATTTGTACTATCTTATAAGACTATGCTAAACTGACCATGGGCGTATTTAAGTTTTAGTGTTTTATAAGTATGTGTTCACAAATACGTGCTCATACGCAAGCCACGCAAGCACGAGCGTGCACGTACGTTACAGTTGTATACTCACTGTGGCACGGGCAGCAGATGAACCAGCTGCGGCTGCGGCGGCGGGCCGTGGTGCACGCCCAGCAGCACGCCGCTGCCACCGCCCACGTTGCCGCCCACGCCTACTCCACCCACAACACCGCCCACGCCCACGCCGCCTGCGCCAGTCGGCGATGGCATGGACACAGAAACCTGGGAGGATACAAATTCGTAAGTATTGGGAGATCTGAAGAAATGCACAAAAAGTTGAGTCATATACAAAATCAGTACAAAAGCAGCCATACCATTTTTTCATTTAGCTCAAACGGTAATTAAAATCATCATGTAGGTTTCTTTTTTGTTTAAATTGTTCTCGGCAGGATACACTATAAATGCTATAATTCATACTTTATTTCTTTGCTCAGAATATGGTACACATAGGTTTACATGTTTGTTTGTAAAAGGGAAAACCTAATTTTGATGAATCACTTCCTCTGTAAAGATCTATATACATAAACAGCACTGTGTTTGTAGAAAATATTTCACATGATTCCAAACAGCAACTTTAAACTGCAATCTAATGTATTTCCTGTGACCATACTCAACACAATAAAACCTATTATATTACGTCACATCAGCATTCACAATTATTATTGTGATCACGAACTTTATAATCAGTTATTTACTTCAACAATATAAAAAAAAAAACAATATTCCAAATTAGACATTGAAGGCTATCTAATGCATCTATGCGAGTAATTTTATTTTGCTCTTGGCAACAACTCTGCTCCTGAAAGACAAACAATAGACAAGACTGCACAAACCTGTCCGTTGCTCTGGACCTCTATCTTGTACCCCGGGGGCAGGAACGTGTTAAAGCCGACGATGAGGCCGGGATGGCCCTTGAACAGGTTGGACACGCGAGTGATCACCCCCGGCGTGTCGATACTGTCAACAAAACGTCACATCAGCATTTGACAGTTCATTTCTGGTGATTCCAAGTATTCGCTGGAAAGTCAGTTAAAAAGCAGCCATACAATCTTTTCATTTAGCTCAAACGGTAATTAGTATCATCATGTTAAAGACTACTACATTTTCTATTTTAAAATTAATAATTTTTTTTTATGTCATAAAAAACAACAAAGCAAATATTTTTTTAGTTAGTAGGTACAAGTTTTATAATTGTGTAACCACTTCCTGTTTTGGACTATAAATGTGTAACTGAAGCTTACTGCATATTTCAATGCATTTTTAATTTAATTAAAAGCAAAACAAGTTTGTTGTTGTATTCTGCAATTAAGTTTTTATATCACTTTTTGCATTTTATCTTTTATGTCATTCATTATCTCTGTAGAAAATATTAATGTTATTGATAATAGTTATGTTTACATTAAGAGTATTTTTACACGCTTTATATTAGCTTCACTTGTAACTAAATATGTATGTAAGAAAATCTTGGAATCTTAATTTGACCCACTTCCCGGTCTTCGATTAGGATGAAATTTTGCGCACGACGCTCTGAGTTCTGATGACAATACATGACCAGCTAAGAAACGTCATTACAAATCCAATAAGGCGGCCTCCCCAAGATGGCGGACAGGCTATTTGAAATGCACCCCCAGGATATGGGTATCAAATGATGAATGATTGAATGATATATCAATGAATGATGAGATGATAATTGCTGTCAGGAATACGAAAAAAATTATTGTCACGTGACTTAAATCCAATATGGCGGATTGGCTTAGTGCGTGCTAAAAGCGTGTTTTTTTAGTTTTTCAAACTATAAATTAAGTAATGTAAACATTTTTGAAGATCTACCAATTAATCATTAGTAATGCTGACAAAATTATTAACATAATATGTAATATTCTATTGAACATAACTGCTTTTAGTGTATACTCTGATAATCACATCAGTGACAAATCGCGAACTGAAATATATTTTGTTTGCTGAACATAAACATCACATGAGCTATATTAGTAAACACGGAAAAAGGTCGTTAGTGTGACCACGTAGCATTACTCATTTGCCAGAAAAACACACACGAATTGAAAGTGCTAGCGATTATAATATTGGCAAACATATGCATAACGCTATATTTGAATAGTGTATGTAGTTTTATCAGAGAATTACGTTTCCCACAATTTCGTGTTTATCCCTCGGGAGCCCGGCATTTTTTTGTATCTCGATACTAATTTTATCAAAATCGGTTCAGCAGTTTAAGCGTGGTGAGGTAACAAGCAGACACACTTTCGCATTCATAACGTTAGTATGGATATTCAAGTTGATTGTTTTCGCCGCGATACCGTCTTTTCTGGTCAAGGTCGGATGAATTATATTTTTAATTTCACTACAACGTAGCTGCATAGCTGTTGTCTGGTGTACGGTGTACCTACATTGTTATGTAATAAGCAAACTTTGAATTTTTTATTTACATTTCTTAACTACTCAGTAATGCCAAAAGGCATACTCTAAACGCAAAAGCCATGACTACAGACTATAAAGGAAGGTTCAAACATATATTATACACAGCTAAAATAGAAAAAGAAGTAAGATATAAGACACTTATTAAACATATTTATTAAAAGTAAATGCTCTATATCAGGGCCGGTTTTAGCACTACCAGCGCCCTGGGCGAGATTTCTTCGGCGTCCCGGGTGCTGGTAGTGCTAAAAAAGGCGGCGCCGCTTTTGTTTGCGTTCGGCGCCCCTTTTTATCCGGCGCCTTGGGCGGTCGCAAACCCCCCCCCCCCCCCCTAACGCCGCTACTGCTCTATATTTTATACAAAAGCCCACGCATAATCGTAAACGTAAGTAAATATTCTTTGTAAACATTTCATTGCCGAATGTAGGCGGCCTTGCGGCGAAGGCGAGCGGCGCGAAACCGGCACGCCGCCGCACGCGCGAAATCGCGGCATTGACGACGCGCGTATCACTCTCCTAACCATAATGTAGAGCAACTTGCTTACTTCCTGAGTTGACGAAAACTTTGAGGTTGTATTTTACGAACCATTGTTTCAGTTCGGAACAAGGTTATAACTGTTTTGGTATCATATACTAAATTAGACGTTCCGCGCGGCTTCGCCCGCGTAAATTAGATATTTCACAGACAAATCAGTCTACAAAAAATAGCCTATGATCCTTCACGTGGTTTACTTCTTATCTGACCCAAATAACAGAAAAATTGCTCTAGTAGTGCGTGAGATCAGCCCTTTCAAATAATTTCCCCCCGTTTTTTCCACATTTTCCTCTATTTCTTCGCTCCTATTAGTCTTAGCGTGATAAAATATAGCATATACCCTTCTTCGATAAATGGACTATCTAACACTGAAAGAATTTTTCAAATCGGACCAGTAGTTCCTGAGATTAGCGCGTTCAAACAAACAAACTAGCAAACTCTTCCGCTTTATAATATTAGTATAGATATTTACTTAAGTCATTACTCCTGAGGTTGAGCCTAGTTGCCGAAGAAGAATTTTTTCTATAATTTAATAATTATTTTCAAATTAGGCGTAATCCTCTTTAAGATACAGAAGAGTCGTTTAGGATGTTAATCCTAGAGATGTGTAAAACGACAATACTCACGTCTGGCTCTTGAATTCCTTCATGATGTCGAGGAAGTCGTTGTAGACCTGGGGCTGCGCGTTGAACTTAAACTTGACCTGATCCAGGTACGATAGCGCGTCCTCCACCTTCAGGCGCTGGAACTGCGCGCCCCCGCCGGGGCCGAGTCCCCCGCCGGGGCCGAGCCCCCCGCCGGGCAGGGCTCCGCCCGCGAGCCCCGGCGACTGACGGCCCAGCGGCAGCGGCTGACCGGACACCAGCTGCGGATAATGAACTATGTCAGACTCGTCTGTTTCACCTGCCTTAAAAGATGTTTTCAAGCTTATTACAGTGTACAGTGTAATTTCAAACTTTAAATTATTGCCTTTCTGCTGTGTTGGGACATCTTCTGACATTTTGTCTTGTATTAAAATTCTCAACTACACAGAGCTGAGAATAGCTTTTTTTTTTTTTTAATGAAATAAGGGGGCAAACGAGCAAACGGGTCACCTGATGGAAAGCAACTTCCGTCGCCCATGGACACTCGCAGTATCAGAAGAGCTGCAGGTGCGTTGCCGGCCTTTTAAGAGGGAATAGGGTAATAGGGGAGGGTAGGGATGGGAAGAGAAGGGAATAGGGGAGGGAAAGGAAGGGAATAGGGTAGGGGATTGGGCCTCCGGTAAACTCACTCACTCGGCGAAACACAGCGCAAGCGCTGTTTCACGCCGGTTTTCTGTGAGAACGTGGTATTTCTCCGGTCGAGCCGGCCCATTCGTGCCGAAGCATGGCTCTCCCACGTATATATAGCTCAGCTCTTAGTGTCTAAACACACTTAGGACGAAAATACGCGGCCGAAGTTCGGCATGATAACGTCAGCAATGTCAAACGCATACAATATAACGCGACGTAATTTCGGCATGGTGTGTCATCGGTAATTTAAAATACATTGCAGGCGTAATCATGCCGAACTTCGGCCGCGTTTTTTCGGCCTAGTGTGTTTAGACACGTGTTATAAGGTAGGCCGGTACTGTGTGCGGATGTACTGTATTACATACATATTTAACGAATGAAATAGGCGGAACCTTCGATCAAATATTTCTGGGCGGAGCTGTATGAAAACTCAAGAGGCCCTAAACATGCTAGGGAAAAAAAGGAGCTCACATCGACACACCAACGACTAAGGGCCCTTCCACACGACGTTTTTTTTTTTGCGCACTGACGACGCGCGTTTCTGATGGGCTCGTCTTCTGCGCGTTTTCATCGCGTTTTGGCAGATATAAAGTTTAAAATTTTAGGCTTCCTTGCGTTTGCTGAGCGTTCAACTTGCGTTTATATCGATACAAACGAGCGTAAAAAAACGTCGTATGGAAGGGCCCTAACGTGTAGATTTCAGTCCTACTCCCTTTATAAGCTGTATGTCGGCTCACCTTGAGTCTAGGCTGCACCTGCGGCGGCTGCTTAGGCGCGGCGTACTGCACGGCGCCCGGCTTGAGGTAGTTGATGACGGCGGGCGCGGGCGCGCGGCTCGGCCCGCGGTTGAACCCGCCGCCCACCGACAGCATCGCTGTTGCTCCTGCAACTCACGCTCATTAATAACCACACTTATAGCCTCACTTAGGAGACATCTTGCAACAAGCTGAGCCTGTGAATATTACGCTCATGGAGTCCTCTGTGACTCGATATGGTTTAGAGTTTAGACCTCTCAGTTTTAATGTATATTTAACTCGAACTTTTTAAAGAAATAGCTTTTTTGTTTACAGATATTTATTTGTATTATCATTTTCGGCACGCCACACTCCTCGCTGGGGATGTGACGCTTCCAATGACAAGTTTACTATCTCCCCAAGTACGCAGCTATCACGCTTACAGAAGACGGACAACGAGATGTGGGGAAAATTCTCTTCTCATTCACCATAATTTCCCTCTTCCTGTGTACTCTTTTTCGATTACTTAGCTAATTTCGGTAAAAAATGTTGCACTCACCTAGAATCTGCGGTTGAGCTGATTGTGCTAAAGTATGCATGTTGCTAGCGCCCGGCTGCTGGATCTGCAACAAAGAGAATTCATCAATGTTATGTAATTGACCTAAAAACCTTTTACGGTAGCGCCAGCCTCTACACAGGTGTAAAACCGCCACTTGAGTTGTAATAATATAACAATGTATATTAGATTTTATCACCACGTAGTTCTGTCACATAAGAGAATATAAATCACAAGAACACAAAAAAAAAGAAACTAAACCACAGCTTTAGTTTAAAATATACCTAAATCGCACCGTGTTACATCGATAACACCATTTCAAACACATTGTTGACCTTTCAAATCGCAAAGAAAATTAAGTAGGCCATGAAAAAGTCTCAACTTTCTACTCTGAGCGAGTCTTCTGCTGTATCTTTTTTTATTGCGTATCAGTTGAACGTTCTATTTGGGGCATTATAAAAACGACCATAGAGCTCCATTTACTGCTCGTTCATATCAATGTTATTTAATATCAGTTATTTAACACGCCGCGAGCCGTACTAAACTTTCTAATTTATGATAACTACAGCGTTAAAAATTCGCCACTACGTTGGGCGAAAACGCTGCTCAATTTTGACACTATGTATTTCTTTACATGCCATACGAATGTTCATTTTTATTTTATACCACACAATTGGTATCTTATATGGCAACACTGGCAACGGTAATCGCAGGTGTAGCAGGTAGGGCGCGGCAAAGGTGATACTTCTATATCGAGACTAGCATCTGACGTCGCGCGGCGAATGATTCAACTGTATTTATTTCGGGCAGACCACGCGGTTCGTACGCTGCCCTACGTATACGTGACGTACGCGCCCCGCGTCCCGCCCCTTATCAACATTTTTCGTCGGGCTTTCTCCCAGCGACCGGCACGATGTGTCAGTGATAACGGTGCGATGTTTTTAATAATTTTGTATATTTCAGACAACTAACAATTCAGATGCACGCTATAGCAAACAAACCGAGTACCGACCTCTGTCGCAAAACTTTTTATTAATTGATGGTTTGTAGTTTTATTTATTTGTATTATCATTTTCACGCCACCCTACTCGCTGGGGGTGTGACGCTTCCAATGACAAGTTCGCTATTTCCCCAAGTACGCAGCAGTTCATACGTGGGAGAGCCATGCTTCGGCACGAATGGGCCGGCTCGACCGGAGAAATACCACGTTCTCACAGAAAACCGGCGTGAAACAGCGCTTGCGCTGTGTTTCGCCGAGTGAGTGAGTTTACCGGAGGCCCAATCCCCTACCCTATTCCCTTCCCTACCCTCCCCTATTCCCTTCCCTTCCCATCCCTACCCTCCCCTATTACCCTATTCCCTCTTAAAAGGCCGGCAACGCACTTGCAGCTCTTCTGATGCTGCGAGTGTCCATGGGCGACGGAAGTTGCTTTCCATCAGGTGACCCGTTTGCTCGTTTGCGCCCTTATTTCATAAAAAAAAAAAGCTATCACGTAAGCAGCACATATTACAGACTGAAGACGGACAACGGGATGTGGGGATATTTTTATTGCTCAACTAGGCCTTTGCATCCGTTGTGGATGATTTACACAGTATTTTCAGAGCGAAGTAACGGAGAAGTTCAAATACTGTAGTGCCTGGGACAATATTTTTAAATGACCGTATGGTTGCCCAAGCACATACGGCATTCTCGCAACATAGTTGGCCTAGTCCAGAGGAAAGAACTAGTCAATACGTCTGGGACCAATCATGTGCGGGTTTCCTCACGATGTTTTCCTTCACCGCATGAGTGTCCGTATTATGTACTTGAGATCAGAAAATGTCTCATTGGTACACGCCTCCACCCGGGATCGAACCTGCACCCTCTAGGAGTGCGAGCCAAAGGTCTACCCATTAGGCCACGGACGCTTTATTACTCAGCCTAATATTTTTTCAAGTAAGTTTCAACCAGAAGAGAATAAATTGTTAAACAACGCTAAGATAAAGGTATTCGTGGTTCTCCACCCTTGCGGGAAGGTGCGTCTGCGCCGAGCAAACGAGTGATAGCCTTTTGTTTACAGCGCGGGTTATCAGCCGCTGATAAACTAATTGCAGAAGGTGCTTACCACTTTCCTGCCTTTAATTTGCATCTAGCTTACATTTTGTCGCTAAACTTCTCTCTTGTAATGCAACAGTGTTCATATATTATGCTTCCATGTACATATACTTGTATGTCCTAATTCCTATTTAGGATAAATATTTTAATCACTCCGTCTAGTTTCCTCTAGTCATATCCCAGCTCCTAGCTCGACCTAACACAACAAACATCGATTTGTCAATCTTTCAATCAGCCTCGCTAACAAGGTTTTACGAGTAAGAAGCGGTCTCGCAATAAACTAAACAAAAAGTGCAACGACACGCTACTGACAGGAAATGAATGCAGTAATCCGCCGAGGTCCGAGCCACAATGACAAACTTTTGTCGCTATAAAATATATTCGCTTCGTTCAATAATTAGGAGTGAGGAGGCTGGTGCCTGGTGGCGAACACTACCGAACTAAAATTGGTGGCAAACCCTACCGGCACGCGGCCCGTGGACATATGGACATTGGACAAGAAGGGAAAGAAACGTTTTATTTCGAAATAAAAAACTAACTTTTACGACAGTCCTACATGTGTGACATGACCTACCACGGGTCCGGGAACTGCCCGGCAAAAAGCCGGCGTATATACCGGGGTGTTATCAGTCTTATTAGACGTTATCAAAATATTTAAAGGAGTTTATTAACCAAATACAACAATGTGTCATTTTTACCAGTATTTATCTTGATTATCTCGGAAGCGAAGTCATTTTCATTGCATCTACATAATATTAAGAGTTGTCGATAGTAAATCGTGTACGATAAGCGAGCCCGGGGATTAGACCGGCGCGGCGTGCGCCGACTCGATCTGCGATCACGTCGGCTGTTGGCAAACAACGAAGTCAATGAACCTTCAGTATTATTCTTAGGCAATCTAGTTCTTCGGGTTTCCTTTTACAAGGACGATGTCCATGAAGATTAAAAATATTTGGCGGGAACCCAGACGTCAAACGACCTATATCAGCATTTTGTCAACTCCCATTTTTTTAAAGTAATTAGAACGACGACGCCCCGAAAAGACGTAACTTGTTTTATGTGGCCTTAATGAAAAAATTATCTCCAGCTGAAGGAACATCTCTTATTTCATAGTTAATTAGCCGTAGAAGACCTCTAGAAGACCTTTATGTAAACAAATTATAATTGCGTCGTGCGCAATACCTACACAAGTTTAATTGCTATCTCAGATTTACATAAGAGCCAAAACCGGAAATTTAGCTTTTACTAAATACTAGGTTACTTGATAAGATTACTTTATTTTGTAATCAATAAAATTAAACAATTTGAACAAATTTTAACGCTTATTTTTCTTTTAGACCTCATTAGTAAGTCATAAAGCCTTACCAGTGAGAAATAGTTTCAACTCGCGCACAAAGGGTTCCGTACCAGTTATAGAGAAAAAATTGGCAAAATATTGTTTGTTGCGTGACTTAATAAGTATTTCTTTACATTTCGGTCTGTTACATTTTAAGTGCCTACCTGTTTTCATTATTGAAATCAAGCAAAAACGACCAAAAAAACGACAAAATGGTATATAAAATCTTAAAAAAAATTTTTTTATGGTACCTCTCCTACACATCAAGCGGGGATGTTGTTTTTTTTCGCGTCCACCCCACCGTGTGGGGTGTCGTTGGATAGTTATAAGTTTTTGAGTAATAGTCGATCAACTAAAAAAATGTATTCGTCGAAGTATAAAGGAACTTTTCGTTCAAATTCCTTTGAACTTAACTGAGATGATGTTGTTAGTAGTGTAAAATACGTTATAAATGTACATTCCTTGACCATACAAAAATTATCAAAAACTAGCGGTACTACGGAACCCTATATTGCGCGTGGTCCGACGCACACTTGGCCGGTTTTTATTACCCTTTGGGTACTGGACCCTAATAAGAATCTAATTGTGCCTGCCTTTGCAAATGCTTGCCTTATAGTATGAAAATAAATTGTTATAAAGTAAAATAAATATTTTAATTGGATAGCTTGAGTTGCTTGCTAACCTACCCATAAAAATGTAAAAATAGAAAAGTGAAATTCACAAACTTATTTATGTCACGTTAGAATCAAACATTTCTTCTAAGTACCTGATTATTATTAATATTATTGTTACGAGTTCCATATAGAAGTAATAGGTTATCTTATACCTTAATACTTTTACCTCCTTTGGACAGCACAATGGACACAATAAGGTTTGTTGTATATGATGGATAAAAAGGATGAAGATGAAGAGGGTGATGTAAATGAAGAGAGCACATAAAAAGGTTATACATAACAACGAAACATATTGTGGGATATGTGTGTGGTGGCCACAAAGGAAGATCTTCCGACCGAGCGTTGTTTACCAACTTATTGCAAAATCTAATAAGTATAGAAAATTCTCGTGTCAGTGTTTGTGCGCGAACTCCTCCAAAACGGCTCAACCGATTTTAATTATACATATTTTGTATGTACCATCGAGGAAAATGATTGCTAGGCAGTTGACAGACCAACATCATTTGGTCGGGTAATGGCAATTTAATGTTAATTGTGATCTGTCGGCTGGGTTTGACGTAACGCAACCAAACTATGTAGGTCCCCCATCTGCCTAGGAATTAACTACCTCAATAGTACATTTGTTAGGCCTGAGAATAGGTTTTTATCTACTTTTTAGTAAAACAATGTTTGCCGGGTCAGCTAGTGCAAATATAAAGGTGTAGCATACCTGTGCAGGCGGCTGTGGCATGGAAGTAGCCTCATCGGGCCCAAGACGGGGTCCCGTACGTTTCATCATTGGGTCGGATCAACCACCCATTACCCGAACACCTGAAAAATAAAGATAACAAAATTATACTCTGGGGCTTAAATTATACTGAAAGTACAAATGAATTAAAGTGGGGAGTGTCTTAACTTAAAGATTTGAATTTATGGATAAGATAGGCTACATTTCTATTAGTATAAATCTGATTATAGTATCCCACCAAAAACATCTCTTGTAAAATGTTGCCGAGACGACAACATAAGGTTTAAATGCAAATATTTAGTTTCTGATCTAAATTAGTATCGAAACAGCCGAGCAATACACATTTACTTATATGTGGAATTAGTTAAAGTTAGCGTCAGTAGAGTAAGGCCGTGTAGATTCAGAAGCTTGGCTCTACATGAGATCTCATATCTTTTTCACAGGGTAAACTTTATGTTGTCGTCAACCAACAACGGCAACCTTTTACAAGAAATGTGTTTGGTGGAATTTCAGTTCTTTTTGTAAGTTGGTTCTTGTAAGTACTTTTTAAAGGTTTTTTAGTTACTGTCTACAGTCCCGTGTAAACTCTTATCTCCTAATTCATAAAATTGGTGAAAGTCTCATATAATCCTCTACCCCCCCATTTTGGGGGATGGGGGGCGAAAGTTATAAGTATATGAATTTTTTTGTTGGTTGTATACTAAACTTAGATTACATACCAAATTTCAGCTTTCTAGCACTTCAGGAAGTAGCCAAACATTTTGATGACCATCAGTGTCAGTGAGTCAGTATGTCAGATTAGAGCTATTCAAATGAGCCTTTGTATGTAATAATAATAATAATAATAATCTATGGACGCTTCACACCACGTCAGTCTGGCCCCGTGGTAAGTACCTGAAGGACTTGTGTTACGGGTACCAGACAACGGAAATATATTTAATACTTTTATACTATACATATATTTAAGATTTTTATTATATCATACACATATTTAATACACATCCATGACCCAGGAACTTTGAAAACTTTTTGTTCCGTCGGCGGGATTCGAACCCGCGACCCCCGGCTTGAGCTACCAACAGCCCACCAACTGAGCCACAGAGGTCGTCAATATGTTTAATAAGTCTATTATTGACATCATATCCTGAGAATATGAACAGTGGCGGGGCAAGACCTAAATTTGATGTGGGCAAGATGTATCTTGCGAGGCCCCCTAAAATTAATTTTGCAAGGGATGGGATGGATCCCTGATGGATGACGCAAAAGCACGGATTTCTTGAGAAAAAGAATTTATTGATACTCAAACTTTTATTAATAAAACTTTTAATTTATGAATATTTGAGCATCTTAACTCGTAAATCCTAAAAAAAACTAGTGGTCCAAGGGGCGCGAAGCCCCTTAGACCGCGAGGCCATGGGCGTTCGCCCACACCGCCCACGCCTTACGCCGCCTCTGAATATGAACTATCTGGTACATCGGAAGATGAGGGTGAGGGTTCAAAAAAACGACGAAACACTTCGAGAAAAAGTAGGTAGTGCCCTTACGCTTCGCTTGGCTCGTCTCGGCGGGTGCACCCAGATAGCAGTTGATTCTTCTTAAATCTTGGATTTCTCGACATTAGTTGTTAGTTGTCTTTCAAACTCACTTAATAATTTTTAGTTTTAACAGTCACTGTTGATTGTTTATAATTTTCTCATACATTGTGGGAGACAGTGGGAGTAAAAGATAATTAGTTAACTCATCCATAAATAATTTTACGAATGTTTTATTTTGTTTACTAGATGTCCCGCGCGGCTTCGCCCGCGTAAATTAGGAATTTTACGGAAACCGTACATTTCCCCGCAAAAAAATAGCTTATGTCCCTTCACGTGCTCTACTCTATATCTGTGCCAAATAACATAAAAATTACTCCAGTAGTTCGCGAGATAAATCCTTTCTAATATTTTTCCCTGTTTTTCCCTCTCGGTTTCTTCGGTCCTATTAGTCTTTAGTATGGTAATACATTATAGCCTTCCTAGATAGATAAGCTGTCTAAAACTGAAATATTTTTTTAAATCGGAGCTGTAGTTCCTGAGATAAGCGCGTTCAAGCAAACAAACAAACAAACTCTTCAGGTTTTAATTGGTATAGATTTTTTTTAATCGCTTGACAAACTCAAGTCTATCTAAAAAGCTATGAAAAGTACCAATAATAGGGTCATAATAGGCACATAATCATGGGACGATGCAATGCGATGGTATAATATGGTAGTGATGAAGATGATGATGATGAATGTAATTTGCATAGCAGCATATGCTTTCCGTTCTTACAACAATGCCGAAACTCCCAAACTTGTATCTATAAAGAATCAGGAGTTCTCTCAGCACCTTCCAAACCATGGTATACCTCGGTGCAAAATCTTACTTGTTGGTAGCATATGCTTAGAGTACTTCTCACGAAACCGAAGTCACCACAATAAATGTTTCCATATAAATTTTGAAGAGTTCCCTCGATTACTAATGGATCCCTTCATCAGTTCACCACTTTTGTGAATATAGTAGATACCAAATTGGGATGATACACTATACACCAAAAGAAAATTTTTTACACAAACGGTGGAGTAATTATTGAACATAAAAAAACGAACATAACACCTCCCCCATTTTGAAAGTCGGTTAAAATTGTAGCCTATGTGTTATCCTGATGTATAAGCTATATTATTGTAAAGTTTCATTAAATTCCATTCAGTAGTTTTTGCGTGAAAGAGTAACAAACATCCATACATACAAACTTTCGCCTTTATAATATTAGTAGAAGTAAGATTTACATCAAGGTGAAGGATGCATAATGAACAAATTAGTTAAAGTAAAATTTTAGCTGCCATCACATTATAGCTCGAGAGGTATCATTAGATTCTCTAGTTAGGTTATCATTGGTTATGTTATCATCACATATTTAAAATATAAGTTTTAAATCATTTGTTACATATGAATAATTCCCAGGTTACCATGTGGTTAGTTTAAGTTTATTTTTTAGGTTACATAGGGTAGTACCAGTGGCTATCACAAAACCACATGTTCATGAACCACATGCTTTTATTACACAATTCATGTCAACAATGTTAAATTTTATCTATTTACATATTATGGCTTCCTCTCATAGAAACTCATACGTAAAGTAATGGCTGAAAAGACGCATATCCACAACTGGATCCTGAGTATTGAAGAATCTAATCGAACAGAGTTGTTTATTTCTTAGTGTTTAGAAACCGAACGATAATAATTGTGTATGCTTTTCAAAGAGCTTGGATTACGTAAGGTTTATAGATAACGCCACAGAAACAATACAATATACATATGCTACAATTTAATACCTATGTAATTGTAGTGTAATGCCACTCGTCGGCTCGATCGCGATGACGTCAACACGCTCGAATGATTGTTAGAAAATAAACTTCATAAGGCTTTATTTCGAGTGCAAATAAATTACGTAATATAATATTAAAATATAACAGAAGGCTTAGTACCTACTCAAAAGTCGAGCTGCTTTAAAATTCCGAGTTGCTCACACACACACAGATTCCGAGCGAAACCGGTCCTACTTCGAAGGCGATGACACAAACTGGAACTTATTTATAGTGGAAAACGTACACAAATCGATAAAACTCAAACTATGCAATGTTTAACTGACGACGACGGCGCAAAACGTTCGTCGGTTTAACTTACAAGTTACAACTTAGCAACAAATTACAAAATGCACAAATTCGCCATTAGGCATTTCCACAAAACAAATTATTGACATTAATGACAATTGACATCCCGCCTTTTTTATGACGCGTTATTATAGAAACTGGCAACAGCTAGTCAGCCAACAGCTATGGAACATTGATGTCTTTCAAAGTATAGTCGCGCAAGAAATTGTTATTATTATTTCCACAATGAATCATTGCGACTTAGATTGTTCTTAATAAGTGAAATCGACTTTCAGAATAGAGCGGTAAAGTCCGGTTTACTATGGGTCCGAAGAATCGGGGACGGCGCGGCTGTATTCGTCACCGACGTGGAAAATGGCGATTAAATACCACCAATTACCAAGATCAAATTTTTATACCCACTAAAAACTATAGGGGTACAGAACCGGAACCGAGCACGTTTTGAGCAGATTCAATTAACTGAAAACAGTAGTTTTCTCAAAAAGATACGTACCGCTGTACCCTCTTGACGTTGTAACGTTGTGACTTGTAATCTTCAATGCAGAACGGTTATCACCTCAAACTTCTCTTAAAACAGTTTTGTGACAAGTATTTGTGATAAAACCGCGGTGAGATAAGCTCGGTGCGAGCACATTCGTGCGCCTCCAAATAGCGCAGCGGCGCAACTTTTTCGAGCGCGGCGTCAACACGGTCAGGTGGGCGAGGTTGCGACACTGCCATAGCGCCATCTCTCTCTTGACGGATCGTTCCCTCGAATGTTTCCGTCCCTCTCGAACAGCAGTCGACCGGGGTATACACAGGAGAGAGATTAACAAAAACCCTCCGCGCACGAACGTCGCGCACCAAGCTGCGCGGCCGACTGACTGTTCGTAGCCTCTCCATCCACCAGCCGCAGCTCTCTGCCGGCCGCGTAATCGAGCCCGAGCTCCGGCGGAACGGCAACATCGCATTAAATAATAAAGAGCGAAACGGACGTGATACAAAATGCCACGACCGACGAATGTCTACAACGAAGGTGTTGGACCAAAACAAATCTCCTTTCTCTAAAATTATACAACGGTTACCACTTACAACTCGGAGCACACACAGAACGCAGTCCTTATTAAGTTTTCCCGCCAATCGCGGTTTAATCAATACAAATATATTTTTGTATTGTAAATGAATGATAACAGATGTAAGTACCTATTTAAAATATCAACTCTTTGATATCAACAGATTAAAAATGTTATAATAATATTCTCTACGATTTTATTAAAAAATAAGCAAAACTGTTAACGAAGGGAATGCTGGCTAGGACATATTAGGGTAAGTTAACAATGACAAAAAAATAATATCCACAGCCAAATATACATATAACCTCCTCCTTTTTTGGAGTCGGTTAAAAAAAGGTTAAATTCAACATAAGTATATTTTTTATCATAAACTACTACACCACGATATAATTATATATGTATAAGTGAATTTAACTTTTTGGAGGACAATCACCATCGATTACTTCCTTTAGTGACTGATCTATACTAATATTATAAAGCGGAAGAGTTTGTTTGTTTGAACGCACTAATCTCAGGAACTACTGGTCCGATTTGAAAAATTCTTTCAGTATTAGATAGTCCATTTATCGAGGAAGGCTATAGGCTATATTTTATTACGCTAAGACTAATAGGAGCGAAGAAATAGAGGAAAATGTTGAAAAACGGGGGGAAATTATTTGAAAGGGCTTATTTGAACGCGCAAATCTCAGGAACTACTGATCCGATTTGAAAAAATCTTTCAGCGTTAGATAGCCCATTTATCGAGGAATGCTATAGGCTATATTTTATCACGCTAAGACTAATAGGAGCTAAGAAATAGAAGATAATGTGGAAAAAACGGGGGGAATTATTTGAAAGGGCTTATCTCACGAACTACTAGAGAAATTTTTCTGTTATTTGGGTCAGATAAGAAGTAGACCACGTGAAGGATCATAGGCTATTTTTTGTAGACTGATTTGTCTGTCAAATATCTAATTTACGCGGGCGAAGCCGCGCGGAACGTCTAGTGAGTTTATAACTAAGTACATATCACGGATTGAATATGTGTTTTTCTAAGCCACCTATATCCACTAATATTATTATCAGAATGTGTGTCACATTATGTGCTTAATTTAAATAATCATCTTCACAAAATTCAGTTACATACTTATCTATGTTTGAAAATTTTAAATTTCTTCCAATACAATATATTAGTAGGTACCATTAAAGTACGTACTTAACCAAACATTTGGCTAGATTAATTAATTATTATAGTATTTTTTGGTTCATCTTTTTCCCCAATGACATTGAAAATAATTTGAAAAATATACCAGTATATCTTTAAATACAAGGTTTAACAAAATAAAGTGATTATATCTTAGGGTGTGCATACTTTCACAGTGAACTCTATACAAGGGACACATACATACACATAACACACTGTGTAACGTATATGTGTCCCTTGTATAGAGTTCACTGTGAAAGTGGCAGCCCTGAAGGAGCTAATTTTTTTTGTGATTTGTATGGGCAAGCCCCCCAGGGTCCAGGAGTTTGCCCATCCAAACTATAAAAAAAATTGCCCTTTCAGCGCCGCTACTTTCACAGTGAACTCTATACACGGATGACGGGACACATACACACTCTAAAGTATTATCACTTAGTTTTGTTACACGTTGTATACTTTGTCGGTATCATAGCTTAAATTCTGTGAACGAGTGCAAAGGCCAAAATTCTTAGTTAAACCATCAAAATCGGTTCATCTCTTTGCAAGTAGGATGACAGAGGTAAGCAGCTTACAGACACGTAAAACCCTCCGTTTTCGTCGGGGGTTTGAAAATATTTCGTAAATATTTGATAACATGTAATTATCAAATATGTTTAAACATGAAAAGCAAATAAATTTTAGATAAAAACCGGCCAAGTGCGAGTTGGGCTCGCACACGAAAGGTTTCGTACCGTTATAGGTCGAAAGTAGGCAAAAATTATGTTTTTGTATGGGAGCAAATGAATAAAATTATTAAATAAATGATTAATTAATTAATTTTTTAATGTTTATATTATTCCAATTTAATTAATTATTAAAGTACAAATCAAATTAAATATTTTTAAATAGTTCAAGTGCATATCTGTTACCATTATCGATTACGAGCAAAAAAGGCCGAAAAAGTCACGTTTGTTGTTGTTGTTTGTTTTTGGTAAAGTGTAAAATATACAAATAAGTATATAGTGAACATTTAACGTGTCTACGTGTTGCTATTATTGATATCGCGTAAAAATTGGAAAAATAACACGTTTATTCTATGGGAGCCCAGGCTATGGTCAACTTGCACTATATAATAATAATGAAAGGTAGTATCATTGATTTGATTTATAAGAATAAATTTATTCATTATACCAAGAATAACTTTACTGTATACTGCTAGCCTCCAAAATCCATATTTTGAACATGATTTTATAAAGTACAATAAAATCATTAAATTACATATTATTATGTACATCATAATTGTATTGTTAATATTGAAAATTAGTATTAAAAAAATAAACTTTCTTTCTTGATAGATGTTTTCAATTTCATTCGTAATTTTAATTTGTTATTCGAGGATGCATCTTCTTTATAGTATTTTCTGTTCTCAGGATTTTTCGGAAACTTCTTAGTATTTTCAGTCTCCTAGTTTCTTGTCTTTTCAAGACAATAAGATCTCATCTACTGAAGCTACTACTCTAACAGATCTACTCTATCTACTAAAGCATGATAATAGCGTATTGTAAATTAAAATGCAGACAATATTTAGTTTTATTCCAGTATCAGTGCTTTTAAAGCCGCGACAAAAAGACTGAACATAATATTTTCTGTTGGATTTTAAGATTCAATTTCTTTAACACATAAAAAAATCTCTTAAAATGTGCTTTTGATAGAAGGCGAGTACTGTTAACATAATATTATAGCTTTCCATAACCAGGAAAAATAATAATATTATGTAGGTAAATGGTAATGTAATCAATCCAAAATTCGTAAATATTTAATTTTGTTTATTTTTATTCATAAGGCTATGGTATTTTCTAATCAATGATTTTACTGTTTCATGAATAATGCAATATGCTTGTAATGAAATAACGCTCAATTAATTTAATTTTTTCTTGTCTTTTATTTGCAAAAATCCTACTATCCTACTAATATTATAAAGGCGGAAGTTTGGATGTATAGATGTGTGTATGGATGTTTGTTACTCTTTCACGCAAAAACTACTGAACGGATTTTAATGAAACTTTACAATAATATAGCTTATACATCAGAATAACACATAGGCTACAATTTTAACCGACTTTCAAAATGGAGGTGTTATGTTCGTTTTTTTATGTTCAACGATTACTCCGCCGTTTGTGAACCGATTTTCAAAAAATTTCTTTTGGTGTATAGATTATCCATAGAATCATGTATCGTCCTGTTTTTTTTGACCCTATTATTAGTACTTTTCATAGTCTTTTATTATAATATATCACTTAAACCGCGGGTAACACCGCGAGGCACGGCTAGTAAAATTATAATTCCCAATTACTGTTTACCGATAGCCTACCGTACATGAACACCGCTACTGTTCAAATGAGAACACTACGCATTTTAACTTCAGTGTTATTATGAGGATACGAAACGTTAGCCTTGAAATTGCTTATCTCATATAGCAAGTGACGGCTAAAAATTGCGACGTTGCCAGCATTAAGCACTCTGTACTGCGTCTTAATTTGTAAATGAAGTCCGCCATTTTGTGAAATTAATAAAGTTTTAAGGCATATTGTTATAGCAGGTTCTATTGATTATAAAGTATTTAGATAAAAAAACAAGAAAAGTTTATACCGATTATTGTAATGCTATACTAATGTAGTAAAGTATAGCAATAAACTTTAAATTATAACCTAAAAACTTTTTGTTACGTAATATCTGAAGAAAATAATGAAGCATCCGCGTGATCATTTATAATTTTATAACTAGATAGGATCAATTTATCTTAGAAGTAGTACGGATATGCTAGTGTCATAACTAGATCATCTCGAACGCATATAGTTAACATATCCATACATACTAGGGGTGTCGGCGCAATATGGTTGGAGATACGTACATTGAGGTCGGGCACCGTCTTGCGAGGCCCACGCCCCAGGGTTTCAGGGCACCATTCGGGCCGACCAACAACGGAATTCATCACAAATGCAGATATTTTAACAAGAATTACACGGTATCGATCACGCACAGTCGCCATTTTAAACCGACACTGAGCGCACCGTGTGGCGGTGTTGCCACGTCGTGCGCTTGCAATCCGCGCTTCTATTTCAGGCTCGCTCCCCCCGCACAGCGAATATAACGAGGACCGTGACGCTAGCGATCGGCCAACCAGTCAAAAACAATGAAACTATCACCCGTTTTGTTGTTTGTTTCGACGTAAATTTAATAATTCTGACCAATATGTTCCTATGAAGCAGTAATAGCATCGAGTCTAATACGATAAGATATAATATCTAGTATATCATACACAAGTATGATACATCGAGCCGGCTTTCACCAGAGGGGCGAGGCACAGCCGCGCAGGACATATGCCATTGGCCACCGCAGAGATCGATAGACAAACACCGACGAGGACGTCGACCTAAATACCATTTCAAACCTTACGTCGATAACTCTAGAGGCTATAACACTTTGTCAGATACTATAAACAAACTACTGCACGACTACACTGACGTACTAGGCGTAGGTACACAAGAACACAGAGACGTCGAAACGACGCGGGGAACAGTAGAGCGAGACTTGAACGATGAATGTATATCATCATGTATTATGGCACTTTTCTAGAGTCGAAATTCCTTTACCACGGGTCCACGGCGCACCCAGCGTTCTTTGCGAAGGACAAAGGGCCGATTTTACTGAGAAAACAAAGGGTCATACCGGCAGGATGAGGATTTACGTGTTTATTACGACTAAAAATTGCGATTTCAAATATAGCGTTGCCAGGTCGTCGCACAGACGAACACCGCGCGCGGCATATTATTATGAAATACTTTCCTAAATTACGCTGATGTTGTTTTTTACCAGTAGTGTGATAGAGATAGGGTAAAAATCGTATAAGAGTCGTGAAAAATGGAACATACGGTAGATGAAGAGTAATGACATTATCATTACTGAAACTGGAATAAACTACGAAAATTATGAAATTATGTTATTTGCATAATTATTTACACAAAGCAATTTAAGTACTAACAAAATTTTTAACTATTATGCACGAAGTGGAAAAAGACGCAGTCTGTCAACTATTCACTTACCTCTATTTTGATAGAAACAATGTTCTGTCTTTACAAATTTCACGATAGCGTCACTTCTTAGTCAACAAAACAACAATATTATGGTATTTTTAGGTTTTGAGAAGATTTGATATGCACAAAAAAAATTAACATTCCGATAAGCATACGTCCCACGTTCACAGAGACCGAATGCGAACTGTTGGTTTGGTTTGGGTCAGTTGATGGTGGAGGGTGGCGGGCGGAAAACCGGAGAATGGGCGAGCGAGGGAGTTTAGAAAGGGCAAATATTTTTCAAACATAATAAGGGAGCCTACATAAAATAGTGAATTAATTACTAGGATTTGGATTATAAGAATATTTTCGGAGTCATAAAATATTATGTTTTTGTTTGTAAGAAAAATAAAACTTAAAAGTATCTGAATTGATATCCGCTCACTTTCCAGTGGCTAATGTAATTGCCATAGCAAAAATAAGTGAAATATTTTTTTTTTAAACCCAAAGAATTTATATAAAATCCATAGTCTAAACGTAGTCTGTGGTCTAAACTCTAAAGTCTAAACTGGAATCAACGGATAGATATTTGGTTTTATTTAATTTGGCTTGCATTTGTTATTTAGTGGTATTCAGACTGTCAGCCATTTAGCGTTTGTACTTTGTGACTCAATGGTTTGTGATTTACAGCTCGAGAAGGCTTTAAATGAACGTGGCGAAAAAAGGAACTAACGCTGCCATTATACAAAAACGTCATTTTTGACAGTTTTAACCGACTTCAAAAAAAGGAGGTTATCAATTCGACGCGTATGTACAGTCCGACAAGGCAAGTATATGAATGTGTCAAACTGTCAATGGGCGCTGCTGCTGGTAAGGAGAACTGTCAAAAATGACGTTTTTCTATGATAGAAGCGTTAGTTCCTTTTCTCGCCACGTTCATAAAGAGCCTTGTCGAACTGTATGTATAGGTCTACCAGAATCTGATGGCAATTTTTGACAGCAGATTTTCTTAAAATATCCTTGATCATTGGATAAATTTTTATATTTGCATGTTTAACACACAGAATCAGCCGCTATAAGAAAAAAAAAGGATCAAAATGTTTTATTCCAATTACCCCGGTATTGCTAGAGTCAATTTATTTTCTCACTTTTTGCCATCAGATTCTGGTAGACGCCCGTAGACCTATAATATTTCCAGAGCTGAACTGCCCAATTTTCGAATATGTTAGTCTATTATCAGCGTCTGAACAAATGTACCAAATAGTATGTATGTATGTAAATATGTATGTATGTATGTATGTATGTATGTATGTATGTATGTATGTATGTATGTATGTATGTATGTATGTATGTATGTATGTTTTTATGTTTGTGTTCGCATATCTCTGACACTACCATTCCGATTTCAGTAATGCTTTTTTTGTTGTACTAGCACAGAATATATATTAGTGGTACTAGGTACTAGTCAACTTAGGGAATAGTGCAAGTTTCATCAAAATCGGTTCAGTAGTTTTGGAGATAGGGACTTTTAATTTTCAATTACGTACAATTTTGAAGTCGGTTTTATCTTTTTGACCGACTTCAAAAAAAGGAGGTTATCAATTCGACGCGTATGTATGTAATATTTCCAGAACTGCCCAATTTTCGTATTATATATTAGTCTATATCAGCGTCTGGACAAATGTGCCAAATTTCAAAAGTGTATGTATGTATGTATGTATGTTTTTATGTTTGTGTTCGCAATTCGCATATCTCTGGAACTACCATTCCGATTTCAATAATTCTTTTTTCGTTGTACTAGGTATTGTTCAACTTAGGCAATCGTGCAAGTTTCATCAAAATCGGTTCAGTAGTTGCGGAGATAGGGAGTTTGAAGTCGGTTTTATCTTTTTAAAATACAGTTATTGTCAGTTCTTTACGAGCAGCGCCACCGCCCACAAGCCTGTACCAGTTGTGTTGTGCCAGTTTCTGTAGCACTATATTAAAACAAAACTTTTACGTAAGATACGTCAAAACAGTGTTGCCACCTTAGCTCTTTTAGAGCTAGATCTAGCACTTTTTGCTGTAGTCGAGCTCGTTTTTTGATGATTTAGCCCCAAAAGAGCAATCTAGCTCTTTTCGCTACGAAATTTCGCTCCGTGCTTGACGAGTTATGAAACAATGCGCGCCATGTAGCATAGATTTCGTCACTCATAACTCATAAGTCATAATAGGGATGATAAGGTCAAAGATTAGCGAATTTTGTAAATAAAATAAAGAAATCATGGTAAAAAATAAGTGTTCCCTTTCAGCTTGATAGCATTTATATTTTTTTTGTTATGCGCCTTCAAAGTTGGATAATCAAGTCGATTTTTTTTTTCCATTAAATTTCTTAATATTTGTATACCATTCGAAAACTTATGCAATTAAAAGCATCTTTTGTTATAAAGACACTTTCATAAATGCGATGCGTACAAACTACGAAAGAGTGACGTCATTCTTTCGTAGCACTTTGTATGGAGCGTTTCGGGCATGTCTATTTTATGAGATGTTTGAATTGTCATATCTTGGTGAATTTTTAAGCTATCAGGGTCATTCTTTCAGCGATGTTTCTATTTTTTAAAGGTCTTTCAATTACCAATAAGAAAATAAAAAATAGTCATCATGCCTATTATTCATTAGGTAAATTATTAGTTTTGTTCTGATGACCCTACTGTTTCTCTACTGAGGAATCCCTCAATTCTCTATCTTAGTATAAACCGAGTAATTTAGAATGTAATCACAACTTGTTCATCGTAATATTATTTTAGTGTTTGTATTTTTCCGCCACTGAATTTTTTCTTTAGCTCTTTCTAGCTCCTCTTTTGATAGCAAAAAATGCTAAATCTAGCTCTTTCTGTCTTGTCGAGTTGCTCTTTTTCAAATACCGAGGTGGCAACACTGCGTCAAAATCAACCAATCAAAGGTTGGCGGGCTTTTTAAAAAGAGAAGTCGTATTTTTTCAACTTTTGCGAAATTAATTATTTAAAATAGTTTTTATAAGGAATTTTAACAATAAAACAACTCAAAACGGTACAATAATAGACGTCGAAATGGAGGATCCTGGGGGGACAACCCCTGGGAAACCCGGTAGAAAAAGGCCGCGAGGCCCTGATATTGACGACGACAAGGATGTTCTAGATGAGTCATTTTACATCCCGTATAGCAAACCCGGCTACAGACGCTTATTCCCTGAGAAGTCGCACTCTCAGGAGTATATAGTATATACAGAATCCACCCAAACTGATAGCAATATCGGCAACAAAAATCCACTGACACTAACATCCATCTTCAAAGAAGAAATTAAAGGAATAACCGGTATCAAACGAGTAGCAGCCAATAAAATAGCTATTGCGTTCTCCCAGGCAAGTTATGCCAATAATTACTTGCTTAATGAAACCTTCCATCTCAAGAATAATTTAAAAGCCTTCATCCCGGCTAGGAGCATCGAAAAAATTGGAGTACTACGGTACGTACCCACTAGGATTAGTAATGAAGAACTATTCAAAAAGCTAACTTCAGCATATGAAATTATAGGAGTGAGAAGGTTTACCAAAAAAGTAAATGGTAAAGTAAAACCGTTTCAAACGGTTTCTGTTACATTTCTTTCAAATATATTACCTCAATCTGTGTCATTAGATATTTTTAATTATAAAGTATATGAATATAACCCTCCTTTGTTGCAATGCTACAAGTGCTTTAAATTTAATCACCATGCTAAGATATGTAAATGTGTCCAAAAATGTTCGATTTGTTCTAAGGAACACCATTATTCTCAGTGCCCTGATGATCAGGCGCTGCATTGTGCCAACTGTGGTGGACCACACCTTGCTATATCTAGAAATTGTCCGATTAAGCAAAAGAAAATATTGGAAAAACAAAATAAAATGGCATACGCAAATATAACTAAAAATACTGACCACACTTACAGTTTGGCACATTACAGTACTGATTTCCCGGCTCTACCACACAAAAAACATGAGATAACTAATGAGGAATTAATACAAGGTATAATAAAAAGCGACAATATTTTAAAGTCTTTAGTAGCAACATTAGTAAATTTAAGTAACAGTAATAAAAAAATGACAACATCAGTAATAAAGGAAGTATTATTAAATAACCTTAAACATGGATAGTAATTTTTTGAAAATATGCCAATTTAATGTTGAAAGTCTTAATAGTAAAAAACCTCTACTTATTACTTTCTTGGACCAAAATGACATTGATATATGTTTGTTAAATGAAACACATTTAAAACAAAACCACAATTTCAAAATAACAGGTTATAATTTTATTTATCAACATGGCCTTAATGGCCGAGGTGGAGTTGGCATACTCATTAGGAATAATTTCAAATACACTACTATAAATCTACCTTTTTATGAGGATTTACAATCTGCAACTATAGTTCTTAAAACTGATATTGGTAATTTGTCTATCTTATGTACTTACAGTCCACCAAGACCAGGTCGGTTCAAATCAAGACAACTTAAACAAATTATTAATAGTTTACCAAAACCGATAATACTATCTGGAGATTTAAATGCTCATCATGTTGCTTTTGGATGTCTTCAAACCAAGCCTCGAGGTACAGATGTTTATGATTTAGTAGATGAATGTGACCTATGTATCCTGAACTCAGGAGCTCCAACAACAGTAGGTAGTTTACGTAATAGCCAATCTTCAATTGACATTACTTGTGTTAGCCCACAAATCGCTCCTCTATGCCATTGGAGCGTTAGTGATGATCCAATGGGCAGCTATCATTATCCCACTTTCACGTTTATTGAACTCCAACCACAAGATTTTGAAGTGGGTCAACCAATAGAAAGATTTCTGTATGACAAGGCAGATTGGAAACTCTTTGCATCTGAAACAGAAAAGGCATTCAGGTCATTTTCTATTGATTACAATGAACCTTTATCTACTTATGATAAATTTTGTGTTACATTAAATACAGTTAAAGAATCATGTATTCCAAAACTAAATATAACTTCCCCAACCATTAGGAAAAAACCAGTTCCTTGGTGGGATAATGAATGCTTAGAAGCAGTTAAAAAAAGCAAAGCTGCACTAAATTTTTATAGAACACATCCATCTGTAGAAAATTTCATTGAATATAAAAAAATAGATGCCATTAAAAAAAAATTATTAAAGGAAAAGAAAAAGAATGGTTGGAGAAGCCTTTGTGAATCATTCAACAGACAAACACCTGTTACTGTCATCTGGAATTATATCCGCAGATTTAAAAGAGCTTCTTCTGTTAGTAGACCAAAAAACAGTGAATGGATTCCATCTTTTCTTGATAAGTATGCACCCGATGATCCACCTGAAAAATATATAGACACAAATTTATTAAATTCATATTTTGCCCAAGAAGGCAATTCTAGTAGCATATTTTTGAGTAATACTTTTACGTGGCAAGAATTTCAATTTGCTTTGAAATCTAGAAAAGACACTACTCCAGGCTTAGACGATATCCCTTACAAAATATTAGGTTACATGCATAAAGATGTCCAAAAAATTTTATTAGATATTTATAATTTATTATGGACAAACAATCTAATACCAAACTCATGGAAAACACAATGTATTATACCAATCCTCAAACCGGAAAAACCGGAAAGTGACTATAACTCATATAGACCTATATCTTTGTCATCTTGTGTTGGTAAAATATTCGAATACATGCTTAAGGTAAGACTAGACTGGTATGTTGAATCAAATAATATCTTACCAAAGGAGCAGTATGGCTTTCGTAAAGGTAAAAGTTGTGTAGAAAGCTTTGTCGCATTATTAAGGGATATTAAAGATTCATTTCAGTCATTTTCTTCCACTGTTTGTGCCTTTCTTGATGTCCAGGGGGCATTCGATAATGTTGATCCAACTATCCTTGCTGAAGTCTTGATAGATATAGGTGTCCCCGGAAAAGTCTGTGAATGGATTTTTAAATTCTTATTTAAAAGAACAATGTATGTCAAATTTAATAACATTTTACATGGAACTAGACATATATATAAAGGCACAATGCAAGGTGCCACTATCTCGCCATTGCTGTATAGCATATACACAAGTCAGCTGTGTAAATATCTTATAAGTTGTAATGTTAAATTTCTACAATATGCAGATGATATTGTTGTGTATAGTAGTCATAAGGATGTAAATATTGCTGTAAATATATTGAATAAGGCATTAGAACAAGTATATAACTATTATACTAGAAAATTAAAGTTATGGATTAGTTTGGAAAAAAGTACAGCCATGATTTTCTCTAAATCAGATCCAAGAAGTTTATTTAATGTTAAAATTCACAACAACAGTCTCAATTGGGTTTCGGAACAAAAGTTTTTGGGGATATATCTTGACAATAAGTTAAAATTTGAAAATCATATCCAACAAATAATCAAAAAAGCCTGTGGAGGTCTTAATATAATTAGATCTTTGGCAGGAGTACACTGGGGATCTGACCCTAAAACTTTATCTATGCTATACAAGAGTTTAGTTCGTAGTCACTTTGATTACAGCACCTTAGCATATTATAACTGTAGTTATAATTTATTAAGAAAATTGGATGTTATTCAAAATAAAGCTCTTAGAGTCATAACAGGTGCAATGTGCTCTACTCCTATACATATTATGGAGGCCGAGGCATGTATACCTCCACTAACTATCATAAGGTTAAAAATAGCAGAACGATTTTGCCTAAAAGTATTTGCCTCTAAAAATGATCATCTTTTAAATAGAATTCTTCCTATAGTTCCATCAAATAGTATGAATGTGGGTCCATATACTAATGTTTCTAACATTATTTCTAGAAAATTGCCAGAACTTTTAAGGATTATGATAAACATTTACTTAAATTTTGGAAATTACATATTTAGAGAAAATCATTGGCCTATGTATAATATTGAATATAATGCCTACATGCATGATGTAACAATATGTGAGCAGCAAATAAGTAATCAAAATGATCTTCTCAACACTATAGATAATGAGTACAGAATTTATACTGATGGTTCAAAAACCTTAAATATTGTTACATCAGCCTACTATGATCCTCAGGAAAAAGTTAAAAAATGTTTAAAATTAGCAAATCAATGTAGTATATTTACTGCTGAATGTTATGCTATATATAGAGCATTATTGTATATATCCTCAATTAATCAAACCAATTTTTTGATTTTAACTGATTCACTTAGTGTTCTAACTGCTCTTAAGAATAGGGTTTTAAAGTTTAATACAAATTATTTGATATTCAAAATCAAGCAAACTTTGTACCATATGTATAATAATAGTAAAAATGTTAAATTCATTTGGGTACCTTCTCACTCTGGAATTACTGGCAACGAAGAAGCTGATGCAGCAGCAAGAGGAGATCCACACGAAGACCACAGTCAACTACAGCACATACCGTATACAGATATACATGCTCCTATGAAAGACTGCCTGGGAGAGTTGTTCAAGGCATACTATACCCAAACGTCATCTGAAAAAGGAAAATGGTATTACGACATACAAAAGGTCCCGCCCGCCAAACCGTGGTACCATAAGTTGAAAGGAATGTCTAGATCATTTATAGTTACTATGAACAGGATGAGATTTGGGCACTGCCAAGTTAAATCTCATCTCTACAGATTGAAGATGGTAAATACCTCACTTTGTGACTGCGGCGTTGAAGAGGAGACTCTTGATCATCTGGTCCTTCGATGTGGAAAGCATAATATAGCACGCTTGTTGATGTGTAGTGAAATCAGTGAAATAACAACGGACAAATATGACAGTGACAGTGATAATTTAAGCATAGACAACTTGTCTTTGAAAGATTTACTTCAGAAAAATATTTTATATGGACCGCTTTACAGCTTTCTAAAAAATGTTGGGAAAAAACTTTAATTTCGTAATGCTCTGTTAAAAACAATGAAATGTATTTTAAGGACTGGGCTAAAAGGACTAGAATCCAGGCCCGTAAAATAAAATAATAAAAAAAAAAAAAAAAATCAACCAATCAAAATGTATTTCGTGTATTTACCAAAAATGATAAACACCAAACACGTAGGAAATATAAAGTGTAGTAAAAACCGGTAAAACTTCACAATTTTGTGCCACACATGTGAGAAAAACTACGTAAATATAGTAAAAATATATTTAAAATGAATTACAATCTTTTAACTGTGTTTTTGTTCACTTTAAATGCTTTAGTATCGGCAAGAATTGACCCGCAAAATTTAAAATGTTTAGGTGTGTATGATCGTTTTTGGATCTTTTTATAAAGTAAAACAAAAATTGAAACGATAATTCTCATTAATTAATCAGCTAAAATATCAGTAATAATTTTCAGTGTGCCGAACAACGTTTGAAGAGCTGAACGCGGCTATAAAAGCTGTGGACAAATGGAAAAAAGTTGATGTGAGTGCCTTTCAATATAGGTATTTATAACAACCACGACTTCAATTTGTACCAGAACATTGGTTTGGTACCACCTCTGCTCTCATATTTTTTTTGTAGGCATACAGTAGAAACTAGAATATTGCATAAAACAAACTGACATCAAAATACATTTTGTCTATGCGATGTACTTAATAATATTATATCATTAATAATTGGGCAGAAGTTAACGAGGACATGTTTTGCAGGTGGGCAACTTCCGGATGGATGCCAGCGGGAACACCATGCAGCAGAAAGTTCCGGCTCATCGCTCCGCTGTCTACATCTCTGAGCTCATTGACGGAATTTGTAAGTTAAAAGTTAAATTAATTACTAATAAACAGTATAAATTACATTTTTAAGACTAGTCTGTAATATTTTAAGTAGTAACTGTAGAATAATATCCCAGCCAAAAGTCTTTACTTGCTTTGTGTGAAAAAGTACACTTCAGTTTATGTATTCTTTGATTAACAATTTTTAATTTCTTTATATCTATAGTTAAATGTCCTTAAAGTCAAAGCACCTTAAAATCCCCAGGAATTTTATACAAATATGTAGGTATGATTTGGTGGCCAATATGTTTAACTTCTTGGTGTTACCTAATCTTAGATTAGATAAAGTGTATTAATATAATTGATTATATTATTGAGCATTAACACTCTTTTTAAAGATGAGTTTAGTGAAACTGATTACTTGAAATGTTTGGATATACTTTGGCTTTGATTGTATTATTGTTGGGACACTCTCTGACCATGAGACGGGCCAGTCAATAACATTCAAAGCCGAAAATAATAGGAGGACTCGAGCTAGTAGAAATGACTTTTACTTCATAAAAAAACGGGACTTTAGTAAGGATAATACTCGTAAATTTTTTAATTGCCTTCAAAAACTTACCTTTTCAGAAGTGTATCATAGCGCAAACTGTGAAGAGGCATTTAAATCCTTTTATGAATTATACAAATTGTTCTACTACTTGTGTTTCCCAGAAATAAATGTAAAAATTAGTAAGAGTTCTACATACAAACGTTGGTTAACTAAAGGCATCAAAAAATCGTGCACAACAAAGAGAACACTCTATTTTAAGGCGAGCACTTACCTCAATTCCAAAACGATAACCTTGCGAACGCGAATGCCAAGCGTGTACGCATCGCAATAAGATTCATTTTAGCTTAGCATAAAATTGTAAGTTACGACGGGCGGATCTTCTCTATTTTATTTTTCGTGTTTTTTTTAAATATCTTTCGAAATAAATATAAGGAAAAAAGATTATTCGTTTCAGACCTTTTTAAAATAGATTCATTGACAATTTATTAAAATAAAATGTAAGTTATTTTTGTTAATACTTATATTTCGATGACAAAGAGTTTTGTCGGAGGTGAGTTTGTAAATTAATTACAGCAAAAGTATTATTTTTTATTAAAATGTTTTTGATTTAAACCCTTTTTAATATTGTGCTCTATATCTCATATTTTTTTACATTTTGTTATTATATTGGAACTAGGTAAATCGTGTATCAAGAAATAACAAAATAAAACCCTATTTTGTTATTTCTTGATACCCGATTTACCTAGTTCCAGCCTGCCTTAAAAGCTTTTATTTAACTTGCTCTGCATGTATGTAAGTATATTGTGTGTTACGGTGGCATTTTGGAACTCAATTTTGCAGTAGATATATTTAACCGATTGAGCTGAAATTTTGCATACGCGTTTAGTTTGGATGACAATGCACGATATGGTATGTGATATCGCTCTAAATCCAATATGGCTGACCATCCAAGATGGCGGAATAATTATTTTCTATGCAGTCCTACAATATGGATATTAAATGAAAGGGCTTTTTGAGAGTAACTCGAAAGCGAATATAATTTAATTCTACATCCAACATGGCAGCTCATCCAAGATAGGGGAATAGTTATTTTTAATGCACTTCTGCAAGTGCATATAACGGATATAGAGTAGACCACGTGAAGGGACATAAGCAATGTGTTTTGCGGGAAAATGTACGGTTTTCGTAAAATTCCTAATTGACGCGGGCGAAGCCGCGCGGGACATCTAGTACACCATATAAATAAGAATAATTGCAATAACTCAATTAAATGCGTGCCTTCAGCATCATTCCTGGGAATCACAATTGATAATAAGTTAAAATGGAAAGACCATATCAAAAAAGTAAGTGATAAATGAAATAGTTACGTCTTTGCTTTAAATTTTAATGCATTCGGGCGATGGCAAAAGCGGAATACTTGGCTCCCTGTAGGCCGTTTAAAAAAAAATCTATACTAATATTATAAAGCGGAAAGTGGCTCCCTGTAGGCCGCTTTAAAAAAATCTATACTAATATTATAAAGCGGAAGAGTTTGTTTGTTTGATTGTTTGTTTGTTTGTTTGAACGCGCTAATCTCAGGAACTTCTGATCCGATTTGAAAAATTCTTTCGGTGTTAAATAGCCCATTTATCGAGGAAGGCTATAGGCTATATTTTATCACGCTAAGTGCCTGTTTCACCGCTTCCTGATAAGTGCCGGATAGGCTATCCACCACTTAACTTGACAGATAGAGTATGGAGAATCTATCAAAAAAGTTGTGGATAGCCTATCCGGCACTTTATCAGGAAGTGGTGAAACAGGCCCTAAGACTAATAGGAGCAAAGAAATAGAGGAAAATGTGGAAAAAACGGGGGGAAATTATTTGAAAGAGCTTATCTGACGAACTACTGGAGCAATTTTTCTGTTATTTGGCACAGATAAGAAGTAGACCACGTGAAGGATCATAGGCTATTTTTTGTGGGCTAATTTGTCTTTGAAATATCTAATTTACGCGGGCGAAGCCGCGCGGAACGTCTAGTTTAAAATACTTCCCCTAGCATGTCAATATTATATACTTAATGCGTGCATGTTCGTTAAAAAATACAGCCATCTATTTGAGACAAACAACAATCAAAAAGCAAATAAGTATGCAAGTAGGGATTGCAGTAAATGTTTTATACCTCGTCAGAAAAAACAATTATATATAGTGAGAACAGTTACTGCATGTCAATAAAAAATTTTAACCGGTTGCCTAAAGACATAAAAAATATCTCCGTAACAAATAAATTCAAAAAAATATTATTTGATTGGTTGCTGGACAAATGCTTTTATAGCAATAAATAATATTTTAAACATTTTAATCATCAAAAAAATTTGACTTAAAATAATTAGATAGTTGTATTACTTAGACATAATAATATGTAATAAGTAATTTAGTAATAAACAGTAAATTATATATTAATTATATTGAATCATAGTTACTGGCATTAACTGACATTATTGTATTAATTATTGTAAAATTATTATTGTTATTTTAAATGAGATTGACTAAATGACAGAATTTATCTTTAATAAGCCGAGTGAAAATTTTAATTAAATTGTATTAACGGAATGACTAATTAAATGACTTAATATTATATTGTATTAAAAATGGACATTTAAGTAAATTGACTAAATAACAAAGAATTTTAAGGAAGTTGAGCGATTATTTTATTTGTATTATTTGATTTATAGAAATGATTAAATTGAAATGAAGTATAAATTTTAGTAGTAAGTCCAAAATGTGTAATTAATTATTATATTTTCTTTTTAAGATTATGTTATCAGTAGGGACGACATAAACTCTTAACATTTCCACACCTCATTGAAGTAGAAATTGTAAAACCCATAGACCTAAGAACATCATTGTAATCAATTTCTTGGAAATAAAGGATATGAATATGAAAAGTAATATGATAGACTGTAGAGCAAGTATGTCGATGATATAGGACACAGAAGGGACTCAATTAATTTGACTAATTGTTGTTGTTAGGCATTCAGATATTCGAAAATCCAGATACTGAAATGTGTCAAGAAAAGCAGATGTACCATGCATAATATTATGCCCAGTACATAATGTTATGTTATGTTAAAAATAACACAAAAAATCTATGTTAATTAAGAAATTATTTAGAGATACAAATTTTCTGGTGGCAGTCCGTATATAATCGCAAATTTGTGTGACAGAGGCCGGATAGTAGCCCCTGTGGTTTGGGGCCCCCGTATCGATGACGCCCGCAACTCCGTTGCGCTAAAATTCGTTTACCGCGCGGGAGACGTACATTTTTCGGAATAAAATATATATGTCCTTTCACGGGACTTAAAAGTATCTCTATACCAAATTTCAGTAAAATCGGTTCAGTCGTTTGGTCTCGAAGAGGTAACAGAAAGACAAGACAGACAGAGACACACATTAGAATAGATGCGGCATACACGGCGGTAGTTGCTGTTAGTTTGTAACCAGGGCTTTGAACCGGTATTTTTTTAACCAGGTTAACCCACCAATACCCAAGCGGTAGCCGGCTGCCGCATAACAATTTAAAAATCTATTGTGTCTGCGATACCCACGATGCAGGTGTTAAAACGCTCTTTAACCAGGTTTTTGGATAAGTGTTAGCTCGGAGCGAAACCGATATGCGAGCGGTATTGCTTCTGAAATTAACCTGGTTAATTCCTCGCGGAAAGTAACTAGTGCAGTGATATCTTCTATCCCTTTCTAGTGCACCATCTAATAGCTAATAGGCCATAACTTGTTTATTTGTTTTGAATGTGTGGACAATGGGTGAGGGTCGTGGTGTGTGTGAGTGGGCGGGCGAACATAATCGCGAACGGTTCTAACTGGTATTTTGAGCAGGAGCAGTTTCATTTTGCTCTTTGAACAAAACCAGGAATAATTTCGGTCCATTCAAAGCGGAATCGAAACGGAAACGCTTTTTTGGAAATGTATGGCGTTTCTAACGAACAGGATCGCGAAGATTAACACATTCAATGCCACCACGATTTTCTAAAAGTTCCCAGCGATGCCGCCCTATTAAAAACTCAAACTATGAAAGGTGTGCTCTCGGCATTGCAGGATGAAATTACATGGCACACTAGATGTGTTCACTGGCACTGTAAAGAGGTAAAATCATAAAAAGCGTTATTTCGACTTCAAACGTGCTTATTCATTAGTCCTTCTTGAGTTACTGAAGATATATTTTGTTTTCTGAAGTGTTTGTGGTCTTAAAGGTTTAATTATGGCAGTAAATAGATTCCGAGGTAAATATTTATTGTAATTTGATCAGTGACTGTCAACCTTTGGTTACTTATTTATGATTTTTTTAGACAATACAAAATATGAGCTAGAAACAGGGGAATATGATGATGATGCGACGCAAGCAGATAGTCCCCCATCAAATAAACGTCCAAAAGTAGAATGTGAGCCGATAACTCATATTATTTCTTATCAATTTTTTTTTTAAAATTTTTAGTGCACTTATTGTGGCATGGTGGATTAGTGATGAATTGTATATCATTTTGTACACCTATTAGTATTATTTATGATTTTTAGAGCATAAAAATATGAGCTAGAAACGGGAATATTATGATGATGATGCGACGCAAGCAGATAGTCCCCCATCAAATAAACGTCCACAAGTAGAAGGTGAGCCAAACCTTGTAAACTTGTAAATATAAGGAGTCAGGAGTTCCGTCAGCATCTTTGCAACAATGGTATACCTTGATGCAAAATCTTACTTTTTGGTAGTTTATGCTTAGTATACTTCACATAAAACCAAAATCACCATAATATGTTTCCATATAAATTACTCATGGACTCATGCCCTCGATTACTCATGGATTCCATCATCAGGTCACCACTTTTGTGAACATGGTACCAAATTCGAGTTAGACCCTATACAACAAAAAAAGAATTTTTAAAATCGGACCACAAACGGCTGAGTAATCGTTAAACATACAAAAAAATAAATTTATACAGCCGAACGTATAACCTCCTCCTTTTTTGAAGTCGGTTAAAAACATTTTTTTAACCCACGGTCCCACCATGTGAGAAATCTAATTTCTATACCATGATAATTTGTCGGAACTTGTGTCCGACACATGTCGGAAGCCTATACAAGCTTAATCTGACACGCTCGAGCTTGTCGCGAAATGCCATCTTCCCCTCCCTAACTATTAAATATTTTTCGTCATACAATAAAATGTTCAACTTTTCAAGCCCATTCATTTGGTATTATGTCTTAAAGTGCTATATAAGTGGGTACGAAATGCCCCTCTTTCTTAAAGTAAATTGACCAAACAATATAGATACCGTGCACCCAGATATAAAAGGTTGAGAACTCATGTAGATGAACACACCTGGCATGTTCGCGGCATTACATAATAAATTATTTTCGATAACATAAAAAATATATCAGATCATGGAACCACTTAAGAATTCATTAGCTTACGGCACAAAGTTTATGCTCTGAGAGTTTCGGTGAAAAAAACTGTCTTATCTTAGAGATATTGATGAAAAACGGAGAGCACGCCCGGCGTGCCAGCGGCATGGCGATAGAGATTAGTGTGGACACACATGGTGTGTTAAAGGCACTGAATGGGTTAACCAGGTTTCCGAGCCCTGTTTGCAACAAACAGTTGCTTGCTATTTATATGTAAAAATTTAACTAACCATGCTGTACAACTGTATGGAAAAACTGTATTAACTATGTAATATGCTGTATAATAAGTATTATATTCTGTCTTTTAATATTATATTGGTATGGAGACACAGCCACACAGGACACTTTAAGTCCCGGATTAGATAAATATGTAAGATTCATGTGTGACAGAGAAGTTTCCGCGCAACAAAGCTGCAGGAAATAACTTTAAATACTGTAAAAAAATATTTATGTATGGCATATAGAGAACTCCTTTTCATATTAATTTATTGACTGTTCAGGCAAGAAGATGGACGACTACGTCCGCGTGTACTACAAGTCGACGGGCAAGCTGGCCATCATGCAGCTCATCATGCCGGGCGGAGGCATGAACCCCGACTTCTCCAAGACCAAGTTTGTCACCGACGACGACCTCAACAAGAGCTTGGAGTACTACGTAGGTGTTGCCTAGTGATATTTTTTCGTTTTATTTTTATTAACCAAAATAAACCTTATCTGCAAAAACCCTACATGATTTGTACAGCAAAGAAGCCAAATCGAATTCAGGGTCTTTTATTAAATGATATGATTGATGTCGTTTTGTCGATTGAACAAAAAAAAATGTGCTGAAATATAAGTAACAAGATAACGCCCGCAACTCCATTGCGTCAAAATTCGTTTATCGCGCGGGAACCATACATTTTCCGGGATAAAAAGTGTCCTATGTCGTTTCCCGGGACTTAAGTATCTCCATACCAAATTTCAGCAAAATCGGTTCAGCGGTTTGGGACAGACACACTTATAATATCAAGTATGGATTTACTCAACAAATAATATTTGAATATGATGTGTTACAGTGCGAGCGCATGTTCGAGGAGAACGAGGACGAGATCACGGACCTGTACAAGAACCGGCCCGAAGATGACGTCATGCCCGACGCCGAGACGGAGGTACACACTACACAAGGCACATGCTTTCTCGCTCACTCAAATAGAGATACAGAGGGTTTTCGCGATTATTCCCAATTCGCGATAGTTACAAACAAATACAAATAGTTTATTGACCATAATGTTTACAAGGGGTTTTTACAATTAACAGTCCCCCAAACTAGGCAAGGCCTGTCCTATGGGGGAGTTTAAAAGAGTACAGGTATAAGTTCATAAAATATGTGTAAAAAATGCGTCGCGCCCCGATACGCCCCTTCAGTGCCGGTTTTAGCACTACCAGCGCCCTTGGCGAGATTCTTCGGCGCTCAGGGTGCTGGTAGTGCTAAAAAAAGGCGGCGCCCCTTTTTATCCGGCGCCCTGGGCGGTCGATCTGCATAGTGTGTCATCTGCATAATGGTTGTGTGTAGCCAGATTTAGTTGAGTAACATTAGGCACGTTGTGTTTCAGATCTGCTTCAAGCAGACCAAGTACTGCGAGGAATGGATGTTGCCCAACGAGGAGGACACCACATGGACGCCCGAGATGGAGGCTGAATATGTTAAGGTAAGTTTGTATTCGTATCACTAACTTTTTAAGTTCTTTGCAGCCATTGTATGATTTTGGTCGCGACGTGACGGTTTAAAACCTCGACAAAAGCTGAGAGGTGATATAATATGAGGATATTCTTCCAATGCTGCCGTAATTAATAATGTCCTAACTCCTCAGCTATAATCATCAGCTCGCTCACTACTTAAAAGTTTCTTAAAACAATTTAATTACTTTTCAGGTCCACGGTCCCGACCCGTACGGTTTCGGCGGCGGGATGGGCGGGATGGGCGGGATGGGCGGAATGGGCGGCATGCCTCAGATGCCTGATGACTCCGACGGCTACGACGATGCTGAGGAGATCAAGGATGAGCTGTAGTGATAAGTGCATGTGATATGTGTGTGATTGTGTAATGAAGGATACATGTGTCAAGGGTTACTATAGTTTATGAAATTGGGTTCAAATCTGTTAATATGATTGTTGTACAAGTTAGTTTGAAGTACGCGGTGCGGCGGGCTGTTTTTTATACATTGATATGACCTAGAATGTGATAGGTCATAAAAATGTATGGATACAACTGGCTCGCTGCGGCCCGAATTATATGTATGCAGGCTTGAAGTTGTATCTGTTTTCTTACCCAATCTTAAATTTCGTGTGACATTGTAAATATATTTGCTCAAAAACATTATTGTATGTCCATTAGAATATAATCATACTTAATTTGACGAGTACTTTCAAGTTTTAAGACTGTGTCTTGTCCCAATATCAATGTATGAATGTGATATTTAATGAAGCCAGTGACTTGTTTAAAAGTAATTTAAGCTTTTATTATGTGGGTTGTTGTTGTGATATTGAAATTATAATGTGACAATAAACTTTTTACAAAGTATGCATTTACTTAAATTGCCGTGCCATTTAAAATGATGCGTCTTACAAGTCTTGTTGTGAAATAAAGATAATATTGTTGTTTAAATTTTGTTGTTTTTTTTCAATTAAAGTTTAATTAGCTGTAAGTACGGTGCATGTCAATGTTTATTAACAGTATGTATTTTAATAATTAAAAGGCAAGCGGCATTTTCTAAAATAACAGTTTAATAATGTCATAACATAAAATTAATTACTCTTGTAACATAAACATGACAAACAATAATATGTAATTACTTAACATTTGAAAAATGATTAATTAGTTTAATTTAGCGTGTCAAATGGTGCAAATATTTGTGATACTGATAGTAACAGAATAATTATTTGAGAAAATTACTCCTGCTTAAGTATACATAAAGAAATAATTTAAATTTCTGAATTCTGATAAAATGGACGGCCAATACACAAATATTGTCCTAAAAATGAACAATGTTGGCAATTCTATTTAATTAATTTTTCTTATCTATTTTCTAACGAAAGTCTTAAAAATTACACATAATATTATAGACTCCAATAATCCTTATTAATTATTGCTAAATCTCTGTACAAGCTCAAGAAAAGGTTTACAAAAATATCCTAGAAAGAGCTAATCATTATTATTATTTTTAAAATATCTTATCGTGATTAATATATTCGGTGTCAAATTCGGTATTAAGTAGTTTATAATACTAAAGTTCTTGGGGAAAGCTTAAAATAATGTCATACAGTTATATGCTGTACACAACCCACGTATAAAAACCTTAAAATAAAGATATTGTGCTACTAACTAACAACTATAATATTATATTGGTATTGGTAACTTTTTATTAAGGAAAAGTAAACTAAATACACTTTTCCTTAACAAAAATTGGATGTAACAGGAAATATATATAAAAAAATACATACATACTTTGTATGCTCTCAAGTTTTTTACTGTTATTATAGATTATGAATTTAAGATTTAGTATATTATTCTTTTCGTCAATTTACAAAAATGGAATGTTATAAAAATTACTTTGTCACATACATTAATTGTCTGTTAGGTAGTTAATATAACTACATTGGCGCAGCTGGTGTTAACACTTATATATACTTATAGGAATAATACAACATTGAGGTATTACCTAATATGAGGTAGAGACCCTTCCTAGTAAAAATATCTTTGCAGTTACTTACATTCAAAGTCCGCTGTCTTTGTTATGTAACGTTTTCAAAATACTAGACAAAGTCGAGCAGACTCGGTATATGATTTGATTTGATCTATATATTTTTATGTTTAAGGGTACTTTTCTTAACTGGCAAGATATTCTATTATACCCTGTACATCCTAACATTGTTAACAGTCAGTGTGAAGGGGTCGGTTTGCCCACTTAGTAGTTACAAGGAGGTCGCTCGGTCGCTACTCCGTTTCAATAGATTTATGATCCGAACCATTTTATGAGGCCAGGAACTAATTTTAAAATTTTATGTTAATTCATTAGATGTTTATAATTCTATATTATCTCAATTTATGGTTTATACAAAGTTACTAGCAACGCTTAAAATGAATTATAATGCTAACAATACAGATGTCATAAATTAATAGAATAAAATAGCACTGACAGTGCTTATTAGCAATTTTTTCATTGAAACGGAGTATAGTTAGAGTATAAGTAGTACGTCAGTAGTAGGTAAAGGCGTCACTGCCCCTAGTTAGTGGGTAGTCAGTGGTCACCTAGTCTCTAGTAAGAGGATCAGAAGGTCATCTGACCTTCCGGATCAGGGTTCACTTGTCCCCTAGGAAAAGGGGCAACATGCCCCTTAGTAGGAGGACGAAGAAGTCACCTTGCCTCTAATAGGAGGATCAGGGCATAATCTGTTTCCCTCAGGAAGAGGATCAGAGGGTTACGTGTCCCCTAGGGCCACGTCCCCCCCGGCGGGCGGGGGTCAGCAGCACTGCTTCTGCAGCTCGCCGTGCGCGATGGTGTCCCCCCACACCGGCAGCTCCACCTTGCCCGTGTGCGTCGGCGTCTCCTCCGTCGGCATACCTGGTGATCATGCTAATTTAGCGTTAATGTGTTAATGCGGCGAAGTCCTTCCACACAATTTTAATGTACTATCAGAGAAGTTGATTCCTAGGCAGATGGGGTACCTACGTGGTTTGGTCGCGTTACGTCAAACCTAGCCGACACTCGACAGGCGACAGATCACAATTAACATTGAATTGACATGATATTATTGTATTTTATATAAGAGCTTTTATTTTATGTACATAGTGTAGCTGTTTATTGTTCCTTTTCTAATAAAATAATAAAATAAAATAAAATGATCCGACCAAATGACGTCGGTCTGTCAACTGCCTAGGAATAAATTTCCTCGATGGTATTTTTAATAAGAGTCACGCATAGAGTAGATAATATTATTAATATTATGTAACTATCACGAAGATCGTTTGTCTGTCTGGCTGCTACTTGAACCTCATCAAAATTTGGTATGGAGATGGCACAACGAAGTTGCGGGAAACATCTAGTAGTATACAGGCTGTAACAAAACTTAGTGATAATACATTAGGATGTGTATGTGTATGTGTACCTTATACATATATAGAGTTCACTGTGAAAGTAGCAGCGCCGAAAGAGCAATTTCTTTTGTAATTTGTATGGGCAAACACCCCAGTGTCATGAATTTTCCCATACAAAAGTAAAAAAAATATAATCTTTCAGCGCTGCTACTTTCACAATGAACTCTATACAAGGAACACATACACGCCCTAAAGTATTATCACTGTTATGTTACACCCTGTATAAAATAGATATATAAACATTTGAATATTCATAGCTGAAACATTTCAAAGGGTTTTCCACGTACCAACAGGTATCCTCTCCCCGTCGGGCGAGTGGTAGGCGCGCAGCGAGGCCACGGTGTCCGTCCGCGACAGCTCCAGCAGCTCGCGCGCCGTGTTCACGAACACGTGCTCGATGCCCTGACACACACATACACATAATATTTACTACATTGTAACTCCGTAGTCCAGTGGTTTAGAGCATGGCTCTTGACTCGGAGATCGTGGGTTCGATTCCCGCGTTGGAAACATGTTATTTCCAAGTTTGGTTAGGACAATGCAGGCTGACCACCTGGTTGACCAGTAAGATGATCCATGCGTCGGATGGGCATGTAAAAAGTCGGTCCTGCGCCTGATCCCTCCAGTCGTGTCGGTCTTCCGTCCCACTGGGTTATGAGAGTAAAGGAATAGAGAGTGCTCTTGTGTACTGCGCACCCACTTGGGCACTATAAAATTAATCCTGCGTAACTGGCTTGGTTTCAATGAAACCGGCCACCGTCACCGAAACCGGTTTATATTGTAGTAACCTATAAGTACACATAGAACAACATGCCTTTGCTACTCCCTTATAACATGTGTGCTCGATGGATATGCATATACACACTTTTATTTGCATTACTCCGTTAGACAATCGCTTCCATTCTTGCGGAGCGATTTTTTAATATTGTGCTCGGCCTATTCCTAACGGATAACGGAAGGTGGAGCAAAGAGTGAACACGTAATAATAATAAATAATAATAATATCTATGGACGCTTCACACCGCGTCAGTCTGGCCCCGTGCTAAGTACCTGAAGGACTTGTGTTACGGGTACCAGACAACGGAAATATATTTAATACTTTTATACTATACATATATTTAAGATTTTTATTATATGATACACATATTTAATACACATCCACGACCCAGGAACTTTGAAAACTTTTTTTGTTCCGTCTGCGGGATTCGAACCCGCGACCCCCGGCTTGAGCTACCAACAGCCCACCAACTGAGCCACAGAGGTCGTCAAAATAAGACGTTATTGTATTTGAGGAGACGGGTTATTGGTATATCTCGACCAGACAGCGACACGTTATAGGCAGCTTTTGTTATTGGTCGATATTGTACTGGGGGATTATCCCATCCAGCTCCGTCGAGCGATTGGAAAGTCGAGCGCGGCCTCACCGACCCTATACTAATACCATAAGGTACCTGATCGTGCAGCGCGGAGGTCTCCGTGTAGGCGGCGCCGATTTCCGCTGCGAGGCGCTGGGCGTCGGCGCGGCTGACGGCGCGCGCGTGCTCCAGGTCGCACTTGTTGCCCACCAGCGCCACCACCAGCGGCTCAGACACGTTGCTGAAAATTCAACGGTGGAATGCAGTGTTACAAGGATGTTTATGCGCGTGGTCAAAATCAACGCTGCCGCCTGTTTGACTTGACAGATAGTTGTTAGATAGACACACATCCTTCTGTTAATATTCTTGCAATCATATTTTTGCTAGTGGCCGAAATAAAATCGATGATAAATGATAATGTTATCATGTTTCGAATTTACGTCCCCATGTAACTGGATAAACAACACTTGTCATTCTTGCCAATTGCCAATCCTTGTAGGAGTGTACAGCAATTATTATTAACTGTCGATGTTTGTAAACTAAAAACCCTATTTGCAGTATTTTGCAGTCTTTGTCACTGAGACAGCCTGTGTTGAAAGTGATTGGTCGTTAAAGGTGATCGCAATTTTATCAGCAGTAGTTGTATGAAATGATGTGAAACCTCGCACATTCGTCCGCACCGTACGCCGCATTTAAGAGCGGCCAACCCTACCATCTTTCCATACAAACGCTCGTACGTGATTATGGCGTTGTAAAGGATCTTTCTTTGAAACTTGTGAACTAATAGGTATCTTCTGCACTCACTGACCTCCATTATACAAGTACGCTGGACTAATGATACCCTTTGAAATGACAGCTATTTTTTGTGCCTATTTGAAGCGGAATCAGCTCCCCCAATGTGAGTGATAGGAACTAAATTTGCCGTAAAGATGACGTTTGAAAGTCAAGAAAGCAGTAGTGGGAGTATTTGGAACTAATACTAGTGGTGACAACCAATAACGATTAAGCGGACATTTGCAAGTTACGTCAAATTTAGTTCTCTTCCCTCTCACTGAGGGCGCTGATTCCACTTCAAATAGGCACAAAAAAGTGGGTATCATAGGTCCAGCGTACTTGTATAATGGAGGTCAATGTCTGCACTATATCTAGGTTCATAAAAAAACGCAAACTCAAAATTTGGAGAAACAAATTCAGTATAAGCCTCCAAAAAACTGCTTTTTTGCACAAATTTTATCTGAAATTTAGGCGTTTATGATGTACTTATTAATTGTACCAGTAAAGGAAATATTTGTTTATAAACCTTGCAAATGTAATGGAGATTCTAAATGTCAAACATTTTTTTTACAAACTTGTAAGGCCTACTAATAAACACGTATTTCTTGAAACAAGTTTTATGAAATTCCCGCACACTATTTATTGTTCAATGTTATGCACTCACTTGCGCGTCTCTTAACTCACATTGCGCTGGATGAAACAACAAGTTTTTCGATCACGCCCGCGTTGACGATAGTGGGACTGGGAAGGGGCCTCTTAATGTACTATACGGTGCGTTCGACGCGTACGCCGCGTACGGTGCTGACAGATGTGCGATCAGTTTTAAGCAGTGGTAAGAGTAAGACATAAGTAAGAGTCATTCAAGCAAGTGTGTACCTCTGCAGCTCCTTAACCCAGGCGTCAATAGCTTTGAAGCTGGGCGCGCTCGTGATGTCGAAGACCAGGAGCGCGGCGTTCGCGTTGCGGTAGTACAGCGGCGCCATCGACCGGAACCGCTCCTGCCCCGCCGTGTCCCACACCTGCAAATGGCGGACCGTCGGTGAAATAAGATGGCGGACCGTCGGTGAAACAAGATAGCGGACAGTGGGTGAAACAAAATGGCGGAACGTCAGCGATAAGATGGTTAAAAGTCGGTGATAAACTGTATTTACTTGTACAGAGTTTCATTATAATGCTTCGAGTTTTCCCTGGTGATTCGAACTGATATTATAAATTATAATCTCAGCTGGGATGGGCGTTACAGGTTTTGACACCTAGGGTCTGTTAACTGCAATGCGATGCTATGCATTCTTAAATGAGCCATTTTAAAATCAATTTTATATTTTACTTACTGCCTATTGAATTGACAGACTTGAGTCGGGCTCTGTTCCGATTTAAAATATTTAGAAATGCATCGTAAAGCCACGTGACGTTCCAATGAAAACTGACCTTTACGGTGGCTTACTCAACGCGAAATGCGAATAGACTATAACTGCATGACTGGTGAGACATGTGCAATACTTAAGGAGAGTACTCGGTACTCGATTCTCATTATAATTATGTAATAAAATTAGGTACTTAATTTTTTTACCAAATTTCCCTTTAAATAAATGAATCATGGATCCTAAGTGAATTACGCGGCTAGGCAAGTAGGCATACTATGCGGCCGCCATCAAAGAAACACCGCGCCGCTACCTTTCCCGCGCGCGGTGTGAGGTGTCCATGCGTTGGGTAAATAATTATTTAACTTTAAGCTACATTTACTCAGTAATCAATTGATATTATTTTTTTACATTTTTTTTCATCTAATATAATAGCCAAATATCACGTCGTCGAGTATTGAACATGTCTCACCACTCACCAGTCATGTTGTATAGTGTGTCACCTGCAACTTGATCCTGCTGTCGTCAAGGTTGATGTTGCAGGTAAAGAAGGAGGCGCCGATGGTGGGCGAGATGTGCTTGGAGAACATCTTGCCGATGTACCGCACCACCATGCTCGTCTTGCCCACGCCTGGAACATACATTACATGGTTTTTACTTCAAATTGAGGTTTAGAAGTACCTAATCCCTGCAGGGAGCTTAAGGGGCATCCATCTTTTACGCTCGCAAAAGATGGATGCCCCTTTAATGGAACAAATATAATCCTTGAAGTAATGTGTGAGGTGGGTTACTACAGGTTTATCCAAATATACACGAAACTTGGCGATGTAGCATGTTAAAGGTAGTAGTTATAGGAGTAATATGTTTACTACTACGAAAAATAATTCGGGATTTCAACGCGACGTAGGTATAGATGGTGACCATTAATTAGGTAGTACGTCAATTTTATAGGAAACAGAATCAAAACTGCAGAAGAAAACATTATTTAATATTTTTTTAAGTTTGGAAGCCAGAAACCATAAATAAATATTTTAGCTGCAGTAGTAAAGGGCACCCACCGTGCCCTCGATGCCTATAGGCGGCACATTCTGCGATACTAAAACAGGTTTCTCGTGACTACTGACCAACTAATAGTTATTACGTAGCTATATAGTCATTAGCACTGTGTATAAAATGAACAAATCCATAGAATATAATAATAATAATTAATCCATGTTGTAAAGCCCGCTGTACACATTGGGCCAACGCATTGAGCCAGCGTATTGGGCCAGCGAGTAGAGGTTTACTTAGCCATAAGTTAGGAGCAACATTCCGTACTCTACAAGTTGGGCGTTGGCCTAATGCGCTGGCTCAATGCTACGGCCCAATGTGTAGAATGTGCGATCTGTCTAACTCTAGTGTTTCCAAAGCCGAATAAGATAAACATCCAATATTGAGCATATAGAAAACCGGCGTTACCCAACGCTTATTGTGCTTAAATAAGTCCTTAAGGACGCAACTCGCAAGCCGTAAGCCGCGAGTCGCGACACAAACTAGATGAGCGGTGCGCGAGGGCTGTCGCTTGACACGCTTACTATAATTATTTATCTTTTGCTTTCTTGTTCAATAAAAATGGTACCGAAGCATTATTGCGCTGGCAAATGCGGACCAATAACTTTGGGTAATGTTCCGTATTCAACTCGAACGGGAATTGTAAATCGCTGCGAGCGCTGGGACTGATTTGATCATTTCCCATACACAAACATTGCTTAAATCGCAGACGCGCATACATAATTATTATGCTATCATTCGCAAGAGATCGACATTTATGGTATCAGAATCGTACCCGGCAGTCCTTAGTGATTCTTATTCCGTGTTTGGTTCTATCGGGTATAATAACTCAAAAGTCTCAACAGAATGTGCTTATGTGAATTAAGTCGCATGTTTTGTACGAAAAACAGAGGTTATCATCACAACCTCGACAGATAAGGCAAACTTTGTCTAAGATTTCCTTGTTCAATTACAAACTCTTTGAATAAACAACAATAGCATAGAAATAACACAGTGTATCCTATGTTAAACATAATATTATTATTGTAATAAAATATATTCTATGATTGGTTTATGTAATATTATCCAACCTTACTAATATAATAAGTAGAAAACCTCTTCACACATTCGCAGCTGAACCAATTTTGATGAAATATGTTATGGAGATACTATGAATCCTAGGAAGGCATACTATGATTTTATTATAACAGGATTTTATTATAGATATTTAAATGAAATAATCAGGTGTACAACCATTGTATACTCTTACCAAAATATAGCAAGAAGTTATAATATAATATGAAGGCCTAAGAAATATAGCAATAATAAGTAATGAAGGTAAGTCTAATTAACATAATATGGAAGAGCGATCACACTAATATGTACTGTGTGAAATCCTATTACAATTGTAAGAATTCTAACTAAGACTTAACTATTAGGTTTGACCTTATTAATTATAATTATAATAATCATTGCATTATTTTAATAAGCATAACATTACTTTCTTGTAAAAAGTAAAAAACGTGTTATCTAGATTTATCAATTAAATTTTACCTTGATATTTCACAAATCACCAGTAATTTTGTTTTTTATCCTGGTATGACTATGTCTGTAAATTATTTTTATTATGTTTAATGATGGACTAATTGATATTTAATATTAAAATTCAATTTATAACAAACTGATGCATCCTGACGGACATCCTTTATTTTTTATTGCCATTTTATGCTAAACAAATGGTATTAAGTAGCAAAATATAGTAATGCCAACGGACATAGCGTAACAGCAACTTATATCGGCTTTGTTATAGTTCATGCTCTGCTCACCAGCATAATATTACTGACCAGAACAAGTTTTTTATATTATTCTTTGTATAATATAAGCTATAGAGTGTTATATAGGGTTAACCCACCAATCCCCAAGCGGCAGCCGGCTGCCGCATAACAATTGAAAATCTATTGTGTCTGTGATACCCACGATAGAGGTGTTGGATTTTAAACTTTACTATAACAAAGAATTTTTTAAAATGTATATTGGTAGTGAGATTGGTAGTTGTATATTTAAGGCAAATAAAGGTTTGTAAATTTATGAATATAAATATACAAACCTTTATTTGCCTAGTAACTTTGATAGGAAAAATCACAATTATGTTTACACGAAGTTTTAAATACACAAACTTGGCTTTTTTTTTTATGAAATTAGGGGGCAAACGAGCAAACGGGTCACCTGATGGAAAGGAACTTCCGTCGCCCATGGACACTCGCAGCATCAGAAGAGCTGCAAGTGCGTTGCCGGCCTTTTAAGAGGGAATAGAGTAATAGGGGAGGGTAGGGATGGGAAGGGAAGGGAATAGGGGAGGGTAGGGAAGGGAATAGGGTAGGGGATTGGGCCTCCGGTAAACTCACTCACTCGGCGAAACACAGCGCAAGCGCTGTTTCACGCCGGTTTTCTGTGAGAACGTGGTATTTCTCCGGTCGAGCCGGCCCATTTGTGCCGAAGCATGGCTCTCCCACGTATAGCGATTTCATACGAGGGTTACATTAATTTTTAAAAGATGATGTTATACGGGCAGTGGGCATTATACAGTATAACACATAATATTGCATCGTTAGCTGCGAATACCAGTTTTTCCGGTTTGTTAAATCATACTACAATACTGTCTACATTTTTGATATAAATTAAAGTTTATTATACTTACCTTGTGACCCGAGCACAACAATTTTGCCTTCCACAACTTTCATATTGATATAATAACACTATTCTGTTATTGAAAAAACTGGTACAATAAATAAACATTATATTATTCCTATAAACAATAGCATTTTTGTAAATAATTGACGTCCATTCGCGTTATTTACGAGAACATTTCTGTTTTACTGGATAATGCGAACGGTTTTCAAAGTCAGCTGTGGAGACATCAATGTGTCACATTGACATCTACCAACGTCTGGCGCACCAATCACAAAAGAGATTTCAGTTTTTTACCCAATAAGAAAAAAGTAACATGAATTCTATTGGATTAAATAATACGTTTGCCTGTCATAACTTCAAATATTTGTCAAAATTGTGTGAACTGTGACATCTATAGGTCTACCAGAATCTGATGGCAATGTTTGACAGCAGATTTTCAAAAAATATCCTTGATCATTGGATTAATTTTTATATTTGCATGTTTAACACACAGAATCAGCCGCTATAAGAAACAAAAAGGATCAAAATGTTTTATTCCAACTACCCCGGTATTGCTAGAGTCAATTTATTGTCTCACTTTTTGCTATCAGATTCTGGTAGACCTATATCGTTGAGTAGTAATATCGTTTTAAATAGTACAGTAATTTGTCAAAAGATGGCAATAAAAGTCATATGATTTTGATTGTCGGGAGCATTTTCAATAATATATATATTAATTACATAATATGTATTTATACACGCTTTTTCATCTACATAAATTTTATTTTGCAAAAGGTCCCTAGTTCCTGAAAAATAAATCCCACAAAAAACATTTTCATGTTAAAATGTTGCCAAGACGAGAACATATAGTTCGTGGTGTCAAAAAGTAGTGAGATCTCATGTAGAGCCAAGTTTCTAACGTTACATACCTACTCAGCCCTAAATCTAAAAACCTTAATTTTACTGTTAAGTCGCGGCAAAATACTTTATATAATGTGTCAGCCGCACGAGAAGAATCTAAAAACTCTACACATAATATACTCTTTGCTCTACACATTAGTCAAAATCGGTGGCCTGGCCATTTTGTTATACGGTTAATATAAAAGTTATTAAGTACAACAGAAAAGTAATATATAATTTCAAAGCCCATAAGCATGACGAATAACAAAATGGCCAAGCCACCCATTTTGACTAACATGTAGAGTTTTTAGATTCTTCTCGTGCGGCTGATACATTATATCAAGTATTTTGCCGCGACTTAAGAGTAAAATTAAGGTTTTTAGATTGAGGGCACTCAGCCCTAAATCTAAAAACCTTAATTTTACTTTTACATACTCATGTAAGGTTAGAGACTTGGCTCTACATGAGATCTCACTACTTTTTGACACCACGAACTTTATGTTCTCGTCTTGGCAACATTTTTACATGAAAATGTTTTTGGTGGGATTTCATTTCTTTTTGTAAGTTTTACCACACACGTTTTTATGAAATTAAGGGGCAAACGAGCATGTGCACTCGCAATATAGAAAAGTTGCAAGTGCTTTGCCAGCCTTTATGAGGGGATCGGTTATATAAAATTTGGGGACAAACGAGCAAACAGGTCACCTGATGGAAAGTAACTACCGTCGCCGAGCTGCCAGTCTTTTAAAGAGAAAAGCCTTAATTGAGGGAATAGAGAAAGGGGAATAGGGAAAAGGGGTATCCCCTTTCCCCTGTTCTCTTTCCCTTTTTGATGAAATTAGGGGGCAAACAAGCAGACGTGTCACTTGACGGAAATCAACTGCCGTCGCCCATGGACACTGTAACATCAGAAGAGTTGCAAGTGCGTTTCCGGCTTTTTTATGAAGGAATAGGCTAAGGGAATAAGCAGAAGAGAATAAGGTATATAGTAAGGTGCAGTTGGGCTTCCGCTAAACTCACTCACTAGACGAAACTGTGAGTCTGTGGTCTCTCAAGGTTAACACGTATTTTTTAGGGTTCCGTATCCAAAGGGTAAAAACGGGACCCTATTACTAAGACTTCGTTGTCTGTCCGTCTGTCTGTCTCCAGGTTGTAACTCAAGAACGGTAATAGCTAGAGAGTTGAAATTTTCACAGATTATGTATTGTATATCTGTTGCCGCTATAACAACAAATACTGAAAACAAAATAAAATTTCGCTTGCAATAAGAAGTATTATTATATACAATCTTTTATCCCCTTAGGGGTGGAATTTATCAAAATCCTTTCTTAGCGGATGCCTACATGCAAAAAACACAATTTTTGGCCTAATTTTGCTCTATAATGGTACGGAACCGTTCGTACGCGAGTCCGACTCGCACTTGGCCGATTATTTTTTTTGTCACAAGTAGTATTTAATACTATTTTTAATTTTGTATCTAGCACAAGAAACGGTGTTATCTCATACTAACATCCACCCTCTTTATCAAGGAGATGGGATAGGTTAGGTTGGGTTTGATATTTTTTTATTGTTTCTGTACTAATATTATGTTACATACCAAATTTCAGCTTTCTAAGACTGCAGGAAGTTCCCTAACAATTTTCATGATCGATGAGTCAGTGACAAAATTGTGGGTTTTTACTTTTTGGACTCCTATAAAATCTAAAGTATAATAGCTACGATATTTAAACTTTGAGCATTTCACTATATTATTTCATTATTATACTCATGTCATTATATCTTAAAAATTTGAACTATCTGGCATTATCCAAACCAAAGTTACGAGGGTTCAAAAATACGACGAAACGTTTCCAGAAAAGGTAGGTAGTGCCCTTGCGCTTCGCTTGGCTTGTCTTGATGGGGGCACTACCGTGCTCTCAGATTCAAAGTCGAGGGACATAGCAGAAACGGGGGGTATAGTCTACTCGACAAGTTGAAAATGGTACAAAATAGAGATACCTACTGCCCTACTGCTCTTAAAATTATATGCGATAGCTCATTGGATCTGGAATGACGCCTAGAAAAATGTGCCAAAAGCGTGTATTAGCACCAAAAAAATCGGCCAAGTGCGAGTCGGATTCGCGCACGAAGGGTTCCGTACCATTATAGAGAAAAATTAGGGCAAAATTTGTGTTTTTGTGTATAGGAGCCCCTCTTAATTTTTTATTTTATATTAATATTATTATTAAATATTAAAGTTAACATAAAACTAAAGATTGAGACGAATTCCAGAAAGTTCCCTCGCCTGATTCACGTAAACAAGTAAACAAGTGTGGGAACTTTCTAGAAAATACGCGTAAGTAAACATACACCTAACGCCATCTAGTATTGAGTAGGGGATTTGTTTTCTGTGTTTCCCTGATCAGTTTCGCTGGTCTGATGCTAGATGGCACTACGTGTCCGTACCACTATTATTGATATAGAGCAAAAAAGGCCAAAAAATCACGTTTGTTATATGGGAGCCCCCCTTAAATATTAATTTTATTTTATAAAATGGCATTTCGTTTTTTGCCAATATTTCATAAAATATTAATGTTTGAGAAATTAAAAAAAAAATATTTTGAAAGAAGAGGAAATTTACAATAAAAAACTCCTAGCTCCCGGAACTCTATCTCCATTATTTATGATTTTAATTTAACGCTGAAAATAGGTCTGCGCGCGACATTTTTAGGTTGCACGCGTGGCGTCAAAAGCGAGTACGGCACAGTAATTAATGTATTTAAGGTATTGAATATTTTTTTTTTTATTTGAAAAAATTATGGTGTGTTTCGAACACTATAAATCATTTATTCCCGTTGGAAATTTTACTTAAAGTTAATTTTTCAAGAAGTTAAACAATTGTTAACTAACAATATTTTCTCGAACTAACGTCTTCATTTTAAGTGAGAAAAAAAATGTTTAAATAATGGTCGTAAAAAATTTCGCTTCGTAGAGCCTTTCTTACATACATACTTAACAAGATCGCGCCATAAAAGTTAAGAAAGTATTTATACTTTGTTTATAATAATTTTTTTACTAGAACAAAAACTGAATAATCCAAATAATGTTGTTAGGGTGGGTTGCACCATAGGCGTTGTTATAGTTAAGGTTAAGGTTATCGTCAAATATAGCGTCCATTGTTGTTTGACAGCTCATTTGACATTTTAAGGTTGCACCAAAGTAAAAAAGTGAAAAAAAAAACCGGCCAAGTGCGAGTTGGACTCGCCCATGAAGGGTTCCGCAGCAGCAATAAGGTTTATTTTTATGAAATTAAAAGGTTTTTGATTTATTTTTATATTTCAGTTGATTTAATGTAAGTTAAATTAAGTTTACCATTTATGACGTATAAAAAAAAACTACTTGCTAGATTTCGTTCAAACCAATTTTCGTTGGTAGTTTTTATAGTAAAGTACATCATATATTTTTTTTAGACTTATCATGCCCCTACTTTAGAAATTAGAGGGGGGGGGGGGACACACATTTTACCACTTTGGAAGAGTCTCTCTCGCAAACTATTCAGGTTAGAAAAAAATGATATTAGAAATCTCGATATGATTTTTGAATACCTATCCATAGATACCCCACTCGCATAGGTTAGATGAAAAAAAAATTTTTTTATTTAAATATAAAAATATAAAAAAAAAAACTACTTGCTAGATTTCATTCAAACCAATTTCCGTTGGTAGTTTTTATAGTAAAGTACATCATATATTTTTTTTAGACTTATCATGCCCCTACTTTAGAAGTTAGAAGGGGGGGACACACATTTTAGCACTTTGGAAGAGTCTCTCTCGCAAACTATTCCGGTTAGAAAAAAATGATATTAGAAATCTCAATATGATTTTTGAAGACCTATCCATAGATATCCCACACGCATAGGTTAAATGAAAAAAAATTTTTTTTGATTCAGTTGTACCTATGGGGACCCCTAAAATTTTTAATAATTTTTCCATTATTGTATCAAAATCTTAATGCGGTACACAGACTACATCTACTAACCAAATTTCAATAGTATAACTCTTATAGGTTCGGAGAAAAGTGGCTGTGACATACACGGACAGACAGACAGACAGACAGACAGACATGACGAATCTATAAGGGCCTATATATTTTTTGCCATTTGGCTACGGAACCCTAAAAAGGTAAGGTAAGGTAGTAAGGTAGTTAAAGTAAAAAAAAGTTGTTTATAACTTTTGCAATTTTTTATGTGGAACTAATACACGCTTTTGGCACATTTGTCTAGGCGTCATTCCGGATCCAATGAGCTATCGCACATAATTTTAAGAGCAGTTATCTCTATTTTGTACCATTTTCAACTTGTCGAGTGGACTAGTACACTTTTAACTTTTATTAAAATGCCCAAAAATCATTTAACTCTTTGAGTACGGTCGAATAGTAGACCTGCGGGACTTAGCTTGTTTTGAGGTGTAAAGTTTCAAAAATTTTAAAGTTTCTGAATTTATGCACATGGATGGAGTGATGCCTTATTAGGTTATTTTTAAATTTTGTGTCATTTCTGATAATATCTTTTTGAGAAAATCAAAATTTTGTAGTCGATTTTTTAAAATCTGTATAAAACAAGCTGGTAAAAATTTTACTTAAAAATAACAATAGCTTCATATCTAGATTAGTCTTCGGATTGTAGGTACCTAATTTGAACCATTTTAACTCATTGCAACCCGAAATATTGCCAGTTATTTAAAACACTATCTAAAAAATATTAGAGTTTCTTAATTGTATTAGAATTAATTAATGGTATAAAATATGTAGTGTATCTAAGTAACTCTGAATGCTGACTTCTCACTAGATTAGGTTAGTTAGCTTAATAATTACGATATATTATGTAACTGACTGACACATCTGTAACTGGTATAGTTAAGCCGAAATTTACGCTATAATTTTTTTTTTTATGAAATAAGGGGGCAAGCAAGCAATCGGGTCACCTGGTGGAAAGCAACTTCCGTCGCCCATGGACACTCGCAGCATCAGAAGAGCTGCAAGTGCGTTGCCGGCCTTTTAAGAGAGAATAGGGTAATAGGGGAGGGTAGGGATGGGAAGGGAAGGGAATAGGGGAGGGTAGGGAAGGGAATAGGGTAGGGGATTGGGCCTCCGGTAAACTCACTAACTCGGCGAAACACAGCGCAAGCGCCGGTTTTCTGTGAGAACGTGGTATTTCTCCGGTCGAGCCGGCCCATTCGTGCCGAAGCATGGCTCTCCCACGTAATCTTACGAACAAGATTTTCCAACCAGGAAATTCATAGACATACACCGCAATCCGTATACGTCTACTTAATAATGATGGCCTTTATTGATTACTCATTTTCCTGGCCTGAAGGACTAAACACAGTTTTATGAGCAATTTATGGCAAATTAAAGTCTATCGGCCATCAAACCATAATCACCATCAAACGGTCTATAGCGGATAAAACTTTATGAGGTATAAATACTCCATATTATAACTTTATCGGGTTCTATAATATTTTATACTGACACTCAAAAATGTGATTTCTAATATGTACGTACCTATTAAGTCTTATGTAAATGGTTAACATGATCCTAACAAGTTTAAGCCATGTTACGAAATACAATAAAATTTATATTCTTAATTAAACACACTTTTACAGAACAATAATTATAATTGAGTTGACAGTATAAAGCAATAAGTACTGACTATAGTCACTAGTCAGTGAACATCACGTCGCGTCGCCTAAATAGGTATCCTATACTAAGTAAAACTTGTGTTAAGGGAATGAAAAATCTTAGAAAATCATTAGCTCTATCTTTCTATTATATATTTTTTGCTATCAGGATCAATAAGTAATTGGTTGTATTAACTAGGAGAGAAGTTTTTAAAAAATGTATACGGTCTACAATATATTATGTTACATTCAGAATATGTTTAATTTTGTTACAAAATGAACTTGATTGGGCTCGGGAAAGTCAAAACTCAAAGATATCAATTCATCGATAAACAAGTAATCGGCGTTTAAGGAAATATATTTTGATTTAATGTTGGTAAGCGAGGATCGGCTCGGCGCATTACAGATTGATGCTTCAAAGGAAAAAAGCGGGAAAGTAATCCAAATGGCCGATTTTCGTTCACTTTGGCGGGGATCCCGGGCGCCATTACAATATTTGAGAAATCAGAATTTGCCGCATCTTGTGTTCTCCCATGTAGCCCTTACCCCACGGGAATAGGGGTGATTTTTCTCGAACCTTCCTGTATAAAATTGCAAATGTAAAGTACGAGCCGCAAGTCAAGTTGCGAATCGGAAAACATTATACAGATTAAATTTCTGTGGAACTGTATGGAGCTGATAATATTGCAAGAGGCCAGCTGCATATGACCGAAAATTTATTGAACAAACAAGTATGATGAGTGATGACTTTTTTAAGTAGGTAGTACTCTTAATAATATTATTATTAATATGAGTATAAGTTTTCAAAAGTAACAGTGAATTGAATGATTTTGAATACACTTTTTATACTTTACTAGCTTTTGCCCGCGGCTACGCTCGCGTTAAGAAGTATTATTATTAATTAGGTATCAAAGTCTCAGCCCGATCGGTTTAAAATTGGCAAAGTTTCATACACAATTTCATCCCCTATTTTTCCCCTTGGGGGTAGAATTGATCAAAATCATTTATTAGCGAATGCCTACGTCATAACATCTACCTGCATGCCAAATTTCAGCCCGATCCGTCCAGTGGTTTGGGCTGTGCGTTGATAGATCACTATGTTAGTCAGTCAGTCAGTCACCTTTGAGTTATATTATACTTTATAAGCGTCTCGTAAAGTCTGAATGTGTTATACAAAAATCTAGCTGAGCCTTCTTCGTGACTCTGTGAATGTCGAAAAAGCATGTAATATTATAGGGCCAGAGAAACATAATTTCAAGTTCTCCATTTCACATTTGTGGTTTATATACTCCCTTTATTAAAATTTCTGTCCCATTCAAGATAAATGGATGAAAATCTTAATGGGACTAAAAATAGCATAGGTTTTTGCCATAATTTTAATGTAAATCGTAAAATTAATTATTTTATATACATAATTTATTGCTTAATGTGTATAAGTTCTGAAAATGTTTTGGCAACGTAATGACTTAAAAAAATGCTATGGATATTAATCTGAGAATAAAATTATTATTATTAAATAATTTATTTTTTGTATAATTATATTAAAAGTCAATAAATGAAAACCTTAATTTTATAGATTAAGGTTTGACGACCTCTGTGGCTCAGTTGGTGGGCTGTTGGTAGCTCAAGCCGGGGGTCGCGGGTTCGAATCCCGCCGACGGAACAAAAATTTTTCAAAGTTCCTGGGTCATGGATGTGTATTAAATATGTGTATAATATAATAAAAATCTTAAATATATGTATAGTATAAAAGTATTAAATATATTTCCGTTGTCTGGTACCCGTAACACAAGTCCTTCAGGTACTTAGCACGGGGCCAGACTGACGTGGTGTGAAGCGTCCATAGATATTATATAGATATTATAGATGTAATCTATTTCTACTATTGTATCTCTAAAACTCGAGAACGGTTGAATCCGATTTGGCTAATTTTAATCTTGAAATTTTGTGGAATTCGGGTGAAGGTTTATGTTAGGAGGAAAGTGTTACGAAGTTCACCGGGTCATCTAATAAACAATTAAACCAACTAAATATTATTATCAGCTCCTTGAAAGTCCCGTAGTGTTGCCACACAAAGAAAGCGCGGTACCGCTCGGTTAAGAACAAATCGCGGCGCGCTCGTTTACATACAAACCCCATTGTCCCACCACCACACCACCACTCCACCACCGCCAGTCAGATGTGAGCTATAAATTAGCCATCGGCCACATATCACTGCCCTAGCCGTATAATGTATAAATTGTATACTCCACTCACTCGATAGTGATTTGTAGGGCATTTTGTTGTACCACCTTTATTTGTTTCAGCATGAGTGCATGCACTATGGTACAGGTTAGGTATGCACCTATACATGGTGTAACTTAAAGAAGTGATAATATTTAGGCCGTGTTCACACCAAACTGACTGTGAGCCGCCGAATGTGAGCGAACGTTACGCAGTTTATTGTATTTCCATACATATTCACTTTTTCGTTCACACCTAACCGACAATACGCCATTACGCTAGGCGTATGCGCGGACATTCGATATCGTATATTTTCACGTTCACACTGGGGCTCACAGTGAGCCTGCTCACATTCGGCGGCGTATAGTCAGTTTGGTCTGAACACACAGCTAACATTGAATTGACATAATCCAACCAAATGACTTAGATCGGTCAACAACCTATGAATCAATTTCTTCGATGGTGCATTTTTTGTATGGGCAAATTCGAAGTAAGAAGTCAAAGGTCTTTCAGTGCTACTATTTTCACAGTGTATCTCGTAAGATAATGTAATTAGAACTTAGATGTATAATATTATAATATCTCACTTCATTATCTTAAAAGATTTACAATTTAAGGCCGGCAACGCACCTGCAGCTCTTCTGATGTTGCGAGTGTCCATGGACGACGGTAGTTGCTTACCATCAGGTGACCCGTTTGCTCGTTTGCCCCCTTATTTAATAATAAAAAAAAATCATTGATAAAACCAAAATTTGGTAAGGGTCGAATATAAACAAAATCATCAATCCTATAATATCCTCAGTTTTTGGAAAATAGCTACGTCACCCGATTTCTCCATAGTTAGAAAGTATAAGTTCCATGAAGTTTATCTAGAAAACAAATAGTTGATGTTGCTGATTCATGTGGATTGTATTGTTATAGCATTCCGCGCCACTTAGCATTAAGCGCGACTCCACTCAGGAGTCGGGACACCAAATCACTACTACCATACATTAGGTAAATGCCTTCTATCCCCGAGTAGTGTGACCACACTTCGGCTGGAATTGGGATAAATTTGCGACAGAACTACGACAGACATACTTAATTTCGATTTCAGTTTAATAGAGTTTTTATAAAACTAGTTTTAGCCTGCGGTTTTACGTCTACGTTTTAACCAACTTTCGAATAATAATAATAATAGTTAAAAAAAAACTAAAACCATACCCTTTTTTTTAATAAAAAAAATTAACATTGTATTGTCATGCAAAGTTTTGAATTAATTAGAAGCGTGTTAATAATGTGATGTGGTTTTAAAGCTCTTAAATTAAATATAAAGTGGGTAAATATAATATAAATATCAGGGTAAGGTATTTTAAAATAGTGAAGTCAGTTTATTTTAGTTGGAATAGGCAGTAAGAACACAGTGATGGGATATGTTTTCCAAAGTCCCAGGTTCGACGAAAGGCTGGATAACGCCACCAAATATGTTAAGACGCATAACAAAGAAATAGATGTAATTTAGATAAAAGCCTGGGAACAGCGAGTGGCAATAACAGCGGGCATAAATTGCTCGCAGCACCATCTGCCATGCCTAATGCATGAGAGTGCTAATAGGTGGCGTTAGTAGTCGTTGCGAAACCGTTACTTCAGGGATTGCTAATTTCATTACTTTGTATTTTAACTTTTTAAGGTAATTTTATTGCGAGAATACGTATGTGAATTAAATTACAGTGTTTCTTGATGTATTGCCAAGTCGTTCGTGTTTCTGGACTTATATTGTCCGGTAACTGAAAGACCGGAAAATTTTCAGCGGAAGCACGCTACGTAATAGGCTACTTGACCTACTTTTTTTCTTCATTCTAAACGCTTCTTAATCATTCATTTTCACCAAAAAAAAAAACAAATATTTTAATATTTTAAACAGTAGAAACCCATAAAAATGTTGATTGAAATATATGGCGCCGAAAACATTGCCCGCCATTGTGCCGCCATAGTGTGACGTCATGTTTTTTGTATTTTTATACTTTCTTTATTGAAAAAAGTTTTATGTGCTAAGCGTTCGAGTCTAACAGTGCCAAAAAATTAGAAAAGAATTTAGAAATCATTTGTAATGTTGAACACTTTTGGAGAAAAGTTTTGGCCATTTCATTTCCCAACTACAGTAAATGGAGATAATATATAAAACTGATGTTTTACTTGAACTATTCAAGAAAATATATTTTACAAATCTTTCTAGGCTTATTCTTATTATTTATGTACAAATAAACTTACATATAACGAGCGCGATAAATAAAAGATATTAAATTACGAATGTGATGACGTCACATCCAAATCGGAAGTACCGCAAAAGCGTTTTCGTCAGTACAAATCATATTTTCATAAAATCATATTTTCAAATCGACTTTATTTATCAATCATAAGCGTTTATTTGATGATAAGGGTGAAATACGGTTTCCTAGGCCAAGTTCTACTAGAAATATGCATTAGTTCAATGAAATAAAATATAGGTCAAGTAGCCTATTATAACTTGCGTGTGCCTTTTGTTTTCACTTTTCAGTAAATTGCATTTGAGAAAAAAAACCTTACTAATCTTTTCGCACCATATCTTCTATAACGTATCCTACGTTTACACATATTTACACAGTGAATAACTATTAACTATAAAATGTCCGCTGTTTTTTATCTGGTAGGTACATTTGAAAAGTCATAATATGACGGACAAAGACAACGTACCTCGAATAGTTATGCGTTGCGTAACCTTTGTTACTAAGAGGGTATGTCATTAGTATTTTTGCATGGCTATAATGTCGGGGTGTCGGGGTGATGGTAATGATATTCGGTGAGCAGGCAGGAGTCACGAGTCGAGGCGCGGGCGTGTTGGCAGAGACAATGCTACACCTCGTCAGGGCACAATCGTCAACTGACTGCTGCGGTGGAGTTGTGTGGACACGCCGATATTTTTTTTCAGTGCGACTATATTTTTGGCCTTTCGTGGACTAAGACAGTTTACAAACATGTAGAGGGGCATATTTGTCTATGATTATCTATTGATTGATATTGATCGATGTGATTGTTTAATCTATAGACAGCTTCTCAATCCTGATTAGTTATCACGGGCATGGGCGTACCCAGGTAGGGGCCCCCTAGAAGATAAAATAAACGTCAATTTTCCTGGCAAGTGGGAATAAAATAAAATAAAATAAAATAAAAATAGTTTTATTTCTGAATAGATTTTAAAAAAATGCTTTCAGAATGTTGATACTACATGGTGCCTACCACCGGTTCGGGAACTAACCCGGCGAGAAGAACCGGCGTAAGAAACTCGCACGGGGCCCACTTTTTTACCAAAAAAAGTGAGAAAAAAATTAATCTTTTAAATAAAATTTACAATGTTGTAACTTAAAATTATACAATGTCAACATAATTGTAAGTAATACACTAATGTAGAAGTAGCCTTGCAAGAAGCCATCCTACTCCCAAGATGTGCCATCGAATGCGAATTAAAAACGTGTTACCTACTCTGCGCAAAATGGAGTGTTGGAAACAAACAATGTTGGTTTTCAGTCAGATATTTTGATTTTTGTTTCAATATACCAGACCGACCATCTTCTCGAAACAGGTATGAGCTGCCCCCCCCAGCTGAAATCCTGGGTACGCCCATGATCACGGGCATGGCCGAACGTGGGCACTACAACACATTTTTTATCACTTACACAGAGTTATATGTGCTTTATACTACCAGCTAAATTCGTTCACGCTGTTAGCGTGTACTGGAATCAATTTGACAGTTTCCTATGGAGCTGTTTTTCTGTATAAAAGGGCAAAGGGCATTTATATTATTGTATGGCAAATGCATCTATTCTAATTTCCACCGTTGTGAGTCATAGTTCCCAATATTGTAATTGAATTTAAGAGGTAGGTAGAGTTGCCGATAAGAGCCGATAGATGCAGCTACTTGGAAAATACTGCGTGAATCATCCACTGTCCACAGTTGAAGCAAAGGCCTTCATTGTTAGATCACGATCAAACAATGAAGGCATTATAGAGTTAAAACTAATATTAGATTCAAAGTAAAATAATGTGCTAAAAACGTTAATGCATGGAATATTCCAGAGAGCATGTCCAGAAAGTGTCGACGCACCACAAACGAGCAATCAGCGAGCGATCGCCAACACGACAATACCCCCCTCCGTACCTCTCCTCCACCCGCGCCTTGATTCCAAATTCAATTTGCACCAATCAACGGGCGCCGTCTTCCCGCCTTCTGCGCGCGGACGTGACGTTCCGTTTTTAAAATGCGATTTCGAATCTTTTTTTTGTAATTGGATTTGTCAACACTGAATTTACAATACCTACAGACTCTGTTTCGTCTATTTAATGTTTCTGAGCCTTTTGTTAGCTACGCACATTTTGATCAAAATATATTTTTCAGCGATCTGGCTATGAATCGTTTTCGATATTATTTCGTCTATAATATTTTTTTTACTATCTTTACGTTTCATACAATAGCACATCCTCAGAAATAATTAAATTGTTCCTCATTAGCATGAAAATAATTTTGCATGGCTTTAATTGAATTCAATTTAGCAAGTTTTTTTTAAGAAACGTATATTTTGCAGCGATGAAAAGTAACTCAATATGTTCTTTTCTGTATTCTGTAGATCTGTGCTAAATATCATCAAATAAGGGCAATATTTTCTAAGATTATTCAACGCAAACAACAAAGTATGGCAATTAAATAGGTACTATTCAGCTTTTATTATTTCCTAAAGACACGTGCAGGTTTAAGCCCTATGCTAACTACGCTAAACGATGATGCGGTACTCCCCGCTGTAGCTCAGTTTGGCTAACAAAGGTGTTATGATTTGGTCTGAAACATTCACAACACAAAATTGTTTCACACATTCTTATGATATAAAATACTACCTTGTTGTTATTGGGCAAAATGGGGGATCAAAATGGGGGATTTTATACGTGGGAGAGCCATGCTTCGACACGAATGGGCCGGCTCGACCGGAGAAATACCACGTTCTCACAGAAAACCGGCGTGAAACAGCGCTTGCGCTGTGTTTCGCCGAGTGAGTGAGTTTACCGGAGGCCCAATCCCCTACCCTATTCCCTTCCCTACCCTCCCCTATTCCCTTCTCTTCCCATCCCTACCCTCCCTTATTACCCTATTCCCTATTCTTAAAAGGCTGGCAACGCACTTGCAGCTCTTCTGATGCTGTGAGTGTCCATGGGCGACGGAAGTTGCTTTCCATCAGGTGACCCGTTTGCTCGTTTTTTTTTTATGATATAAGGGGGCAAACGAGCCGGCCTTTTAAGAGGGAATAGGGTAATAGGGGAGGGTAGGGATGAAAAGAGAAGGGAATAGGGGAGGGAAAGGAAGGGAATAGGGTAGGGGATTGGGCCTCCGGTAAACTCACTCACTCGGCGAAACACAGCGCAAGCGCTGTTTCACGCCGGTTTTCTGTGAGAACGTGGTATTTCTCCGGTCGAGCCGGCCCATTCGTGCCGAAGCATGGCTCTCCCACGTATAAAACGTTTGCCCCCTTTATTTCATTAAAAAAATATATCAAAATTTTTATGCCACGAAAGCTATTTCGCGCGCGCGAACTCGCGGTAAAATGCTAGTTATCTATAAAAAGCACGAGTTCTCTGGGGGTGTCGGGGTGTCAGGAGGGAGGGGAGGGGGTTGGATCAAATATCAAATATTGATATTCGGGTGGAGTGTTTGAGGCGGATATATTTGCGTGTCGCCCGCCGCGCATTGTTATTCTTGCGAATAAACTATTTGCATATCAAATTGACACTTTAAATGGTGTGCTCAGTGGGATTTTTCGCTGGGATTTGAGATTTTTTGGTATTGATGAGTGGCATATAAAAATATTTTTTGAAGATTAGTAGTCTAGTCACTCTTACGACGAAGATGAATCGAACCTTTCAAGCTCAAACCCGACAAGCTGTTCAGGCTCTAGTGTATACACGTACACTCGAAATACATAGTCCACCCTCAGGGACAGTCAGGTAAAATAAAAGTAGAAAGTCCACCGATCGCGTCTCGAACCACCAACTAAATAAACTACGAATATATCAGTAACTACTCCTACATAATGCACCCAGAAATATTCGGTAAGAATATTGTATGAGCCTGGCCTAATTTCGTATAAAAACTAATATAAAAATTATAAAATTGAAAAAGTAAATACACAGTGTACTACGTCGTAGCCGTAGCGTCGTAGCGCTCGTAGCGCTCGTAGCAAGTTCTACGCGCGCTCTACGCCGGCAGCTACGCGCTGACGTCACGCGTAGCACGCCCTACACGGGAATGAGTATAAATAGTTAGTACTTAAGATGCGACCCGGTCTCGAGACGCGGTTCGGCTCTGTGATTGGTCCAAATTTTGACAGCCAACCAATCACAGAGCCTGAACCGTGTCTTGAGACCGAGATGCATCTTGAGTACTGACTATTTATGCGGGCCTAAAAGTTATCTAGTCTTTACGTTGACAACGAAAAAATATTGCATAATTAATCTGTGTCGTACGAACGTAAACGGTTAGAGACTTTGTATTACTTACTTGTTAAGGTGTGGGAAAAGATGATAAGTAATACCTTTTACTAATTACTAAAGTCAAGAGTATAGAGTCCCTTAGTGGGCCCTAGGCGATCAATTTTATTGTGCAATATGATTGAACAATATTATTGAACAATTTATTTGACAATAAAATTGAAAGGCGGGTGCGTATTGCGCAATAAAATTGATCGTCTAGGGGCCCACTAAGTGTAATGATAAATAGTTTAAACTAGCGGAGCGGGCCCAACGGACGTCGTGCTGTCCATGTCTACTAAAGTTTAGATTATTGTCAAAAACGTAATGACATAATTCTATACGGTGGTGTGTGTCTGTCTGTTACCTCCTCACGCGGCACGCCCGAACCGCTGAACCGATTTTGCTGAGATTCGGTATGGAGATACTCTGAGTCCCGGGAAAGGACTTAGGATACTTTTTATCTCGGGGAAATGTACGGTTCCCGCGCGATAAGCGAATTTTGGCGCAACGGTTAAATTCGAACTGAATGACACCCTCAACTGCGGGTATCATCTAGTTCGAATATAACTTTCAATTTGTTTTGAAGATTTTATTTACTACCGTATCTCTATAGACATGAGGTGGTATATACTTGATCCTTATGCCCTATGTTTGTTGTTATGATAATACATACATTTTAATTTTACTACCTACCATAATATTACATACCAAGAATCATATTATTATCGTATCAAGCTTTCCTTGACATGATAATAATATGATTATTGCTTGTCGTTAACAGTAAGTAGTCTAACTATATAGAACTACTAACGACCGTTTCCAATATTTGATCTATCTCTGGTTTTGCCCTACTAGAGATAGGAATAGCTCTCATTAGACATTAGAGACATATATTTTATGTCAATTCAATGTTAGCTGCGATCGGTCGTATGTCAAACCAGAGATAGATTGAATATTGGGAACGGCCGTAAATCGATTTTCAAGAGGTTTTATACACATATTTCAATCAGATAAAAATTATTATTAATCCAGACTACTGTTTGTTTCGAAAACAATTAACCTTCTATACGAGCCTGTCTAGGTATGTTTACATCCAAGGACTTTAATATCCAAGCGTATTGAACCAGATTAAAATTTACTATTTAGTCCATATTAATATTGTAAATGCGAAATGTCTGCCTATCTGTCTGTCTGTTACATCTTCACGCCCAAACTGCTGAACCAATTTCGCTGAAATTTGGTATTGGGATACTTTCGAGTCCCAGGACATATAATACTTTTTATCCCAGAAAAATGTACGGTTCTCGTGCGATAAACAATTTTGGCGCAATCGAGTTGCGGGCGTCATCTAGTAGGTTAAATAAAACCACACACATCAACATATCGATTATATTTATATTTGACATTTATTTATACTTTACACAGTATGATACAACTTATGTCTAATAGTATACATAGCTATCCGCTAGAGGTCGCTACCTCAGGACATTACACTCACCACAAACATACTGTACGCCTGTGTCAATTACCAGAGGGTAAGCAAGAACAACAGCTAACGATTAACTGCCGCACTTACGGCCGTACTCAGAGACATTTGATGATGATTAAACCTCAATTTAATAAAGAGTTTGACAGATAACGTATGGGGTTTATGTCAAAATCTTCATTTAATTACACTTAAGTGATTAATGTTGGTCTCTGAGTGCGGCAGTTAGAGACGAATATTAACTACTTAATGTGGAAATCAGCTTGTTGCATTGCTGACGCAAGATACAAAATCCCCGTGTCGATAACTTGACGAAAACTGTCAATACTTACGAATTCGTATCAGTTAATCGATCTCACTTCGCCCTTACTTTAGTTATAGCTCGTGAAACTATAAAGTTTATTTAGTTAAAACAATAGCTGGCACAATCTTTTCAAATCACAAATGGGATATAATATTGCTACCGATAATAATAATTGCTATCGGTAACAATTTTATACGCAGATAATATAAACCAATACCACCACCGTGGCAACACTCCTATCCTTTACACGGACTATATTCTGTAGACATAATGACTCTGATGTTCTGTAGCGTTGTATGTGTTTAAGTGTAACATAAATATTAAATATACATTACAATAGTACGAGAACAATGTCCGTTTTATTACACTAATGTACAAACTACCTACTACATAATACTGTCCAAAGATGTCTATTTACATTATTATATTGTACATAAACTATTCTGCAAACTACTGGGCTTATAACACAACTATAGTATATATCAGCCTGCGTGTGTATGATGACCGTAAAAATTTGCTTTTGGGCGGTTTTATTACACCACTGGTATACCCAATAGTCTATTTAAAATTCTGCATGTGTACGACAATTGTAAGATAAGAAACACATAAGAAAAACTGCGTGAATCAGGCAGGGTATTTAGTTACGACGCTACTGTCCACGCACTTCCTACTTTTATTCTTCCACACACACATTTGAAGACGTGAGGGGAAGAACACAATAACTAACAGTAAAAAAAAATTGCTGTGTTTTTGTATGAATTGAGGCTTTAGGGCTGGAAAAATGATTTGAAATAAAAACTGTGCATTTTATGTGTAGCCAGATGACGAGGTAGATAAATTACAAGGTTTGTTCCAATCATAATCTGTCTGTCCGTCCGTATGTCACAGCCATTTTTCTCCGAAACTATAAGAGCTATACTATTGAAAATTGGCAAGTAGATGTAGTCTGTGAACCGCATTAAGATTTTGATACAAAAATCGATTTGTTTTTTAAATTTTAGGGGTCCCCATAGGTACAACTGAAACAAAAAAAAAATTTCATCTAACCTATGCGTGTGGGGTATTTATGGATAGGTCTTCGTCAAAGTGGTAAAATGTGTGTCCCCCCCCCCCCCCCTCTAACTTCTAAAGTAGGGGCATGATAAGTCTAAAAAATATATATGATGTACATTACTATAAAAACTACCAACGAAAATTGGTTTGAACGAAATCTAGCAAGTAGTTTTTTTTGCTGCTGCGGAACCCTTCATGGGCGTGTCCAACTCGCACTTGGCCGGTTTTTTGTTTTATGGTAATCATACTACACAGATACTGGTATTATGAAGTGAAAAAAATTCAAACTATTTTATAGAACCTTTTTTATGAATATTGAATTTCAGGCATTGGTTTCAGTTTAAAATAAAAATTACTTTAATTCAATTAGTTTCTTAAATAATATTTTACATTCTCATTAAATATAGTTCTCTATGCCTACGCAGTTAAGTCTACCGTATCTCTAAAATACTTTATTTCATATACATATATTTATTTTTGGCCTGTATCAGTTCAATTTCAAATAAATCTACTTACATTATGGTATCTTACTTTATACTATTTAAGTTATGTCTATCAAAATATACTTACACGTTGGCCGCACCTAAATAATATGTTGTATGCTACAATATAATATACGTCATACGACACGAGTAGTGACATGATAAAATTAAATTTATTATAGATTATGGAAACAAAACTAATTGAATACTAATATTATTCTTCTCATTTAAATTACATTGCGTTTGTTGAAACGACTTTAAACTTATCCGCTGACTCATGAAGGAAACGAATCAAAAGTCTCATAATTTTTAGACGACCGACTAAAGCCTCAAACTAAACAATGACTAGAACCGTTTAATATAGTCTACATTAACCCTACAGTAACTGTAAGAAATAAAAAGTAATTTATTTTCATACTACATACGGCCTAAACATGTCCATAGGCCTCGCGCCATCTTGGTTCATGACGACCAATCCGCGTCTATTGTTTTCCAAATTCGAATTAAAATTGGCGGCGGCCATCGCTCTCTCCCGCTCTAGCGCGATGATCCTCTCTCTGTCCAGCAGCGGGGGAGGTTTGACAGATGTCAAATCGGCCGCTATTTGTTGCGGTTTTTCGAGCTCCGGCGGCAGGTCTTTTGGTTTGTTTTTCTCGTCGCCCGGGTGGTTTAAGTCCTTGGTTTTTGTGTCCTGCTGAGCCTTTTTGGAGCGCTTCCATTTCATTCTGCGATTTTGGAACCATATTTTTACCTGTGTACAAAATAAATATGATTTAGAACAGACATCGTCATTGTTTTAAGTTTTTCACTGTAAGTTAGAACTTCGAAAAAGAAAGACGAATAGTGAAAATGGAAAATGGACTAAAAGTACGTAAAGAAATATGTACATAAAATACATAATTCGTACATAAAATATTAATTGTCCATAATTAAACACAAAAAACAAAGCACTCAACGTCACACCTTAGCATATTAGCGAAAAGAAAAACAATAAAAAGTTTTTTAATCTGTGCCAGTTCTCGGGTCGGGGATTCCCCGGGGCGCGGTAGGTATTTATGGCGGCACATGAGCGTTACTTTTACGGCGTACGTTTTACAGCCCCTCTAATCTTGTTCCGAGCATTTGTAAGCTCAAATCCGGGCATACTTCAGGCTGACAGCGGCGCCATTTCCCAAATGTCAAAAGGGTTGTTCCGCGGGAAGTTACGCTCGTAAACGGCGTGTGTGGAAACGAAATGGATGTTTATGTTCTGATTTATATCGGCTTAGTGTTTTGTCTCACTGGATTAGCGATGATTGACAGCGGCTTAAGACAATCCTATCGAAGGTTTTATTTAAAGTGTAGATAAGTGCCTATTGCCTAAGTGCTACTTTTTTACCAGTTGTAGAATTCTATAGGCGACAGTAATTATATGATTTGTTCACTGTTTACCAGTTTTCACTATTAATAATAAACACCGAGGTCTTCTTTTTTAAAAGGGCGTTGGCCCACCACACATTCCCACCTCTGTATCTCCTGTGTCGCCAGGATTGACAGCGGTATCCAACCACGAAAACCCTTTGATATGATCTCAGGGAGCCCGAGGGACATGCTAAAGCTGTCTTGGGACCCGCAACGAATTTAATCAGAAGAAGATAGGAGTAGGAAGTATACAGTTTTCCCTCCCCATATAAATGACGACCTCTGTGGCTTAGTTGGTGGGCTGTTGGTAGCTCAAGCCGGGGGTCGCGGGTTCGAATCCCGCCGACGGAACAAAAAGTTTTCAAAGTTCCTGGGTCGTGGATGTGTATTAAATAAGTGTATAATATAATAAAAATCTTAAATATATGTATAGTATAAAAGTATTAAATATATTTCCGTTGTCTGGTACCTGTAACACAAGTCCATCAGGTACTTACCACGGGGCCAGACTGACGTGGTGTGAAGCGTCCATAGATAGATATAGATATAGATATAAAGCGGGAGACAGCACAAAGTTGCAATGACCGAAAGTCAAAGAACTAAAGGGAAAGTACCACGGGAATAATTAATGTTAATTATAATTTATGACTACTAAGCTAGATCTAAGTTAATGTTGGAATTTGTTGTGTTACACTGTTTCCAGTAATAATTATGACAAAAACGCTTAAAGGAACGGAAGTTCCTTGCGTTGTCCACGAGATCAACATAATATGGGACTCCAGATTTGCAAAGTATGTTGTTAAGCATTATGGATCTTTCGTTCTGCCAGAGGTTACACTCCCAGAGAACATGATGGGCAGTTTGTTCGAACATGTTGCCTTCGGTCGAGCACTCGTACATGGGTGATTCTACTAATTTAAATCCATTAAGTTTGGCTTTAAAATTACCATGACCCGTCAGGAATTGAGATACGCAATGATCAATATCTATCCAGTATTTCGATAGCCGTTGACGTATATCTGGAAAAAAGTTGTAAAGGTGGCGACCTTTTGTGGAGTTATCACAACGCGTTTGCCATTCGGACATTAGGTAACGTACTGAATCATCTAAGGTTTCAAACAATCTTGCAATTTTTGGTTTATCGCGAGCGTTTAAAAAGTCCGGGCTAGTAATGTTTTTATTGTCATAGAACATAGTCGCACGACGCTGTATTTCAAGGTCTACGGGTAAAACTCCGGCTAGTACGGGTAAAGCTTCGGTACTGGTGGTTCTGTAAGCTTTACACAGGAATATGAGAGCAAGACGTTGGCTTTGCAATAGTATGCGACGAGCCGCACCAATAGTTGATCGATCGGCCCACACGGGAGCCCCGTAGCATATAGTACCTAGATATGTCGCTGAGTAAATTAGTTTAAGAATTTTAAATAAGAGACCCCATGTTGAGTGGAAATTTTGGTAAATGAATAAAAGTTACGTTTAGCTTTTCCACCGGTCTGAATTATATTATGATCTAAAAACGAAAATTTATTCTTCAAGTAAAACCCGAGATAGCAGAGCGACTGCTTGCGTTTAACGTTAACATTGTTAAGTTTAATGCTGGGTGTCGACAAGAGGGATCCCTTCAAAAGTATTTGGTAGGTTTTATGCGCGGCAAAATTTAAGCGGTTGCGGTGGCCCCAGTCCGAAATTAAGTTTAAACTTTGATTTGCTTTTGTTTCAATTTCGGAACGTGAGTTAGCCTGAATAATGAGAAAACCATCATCGGCATAGCCAACTAGTATGCAAAGCGGTGGTAGGGGTCTGGGGGAGGCATAGCAGATCATGTGGACAGCTGCACGTCAGGGTTTTAGCGTGAATGCAATGACCGAGTTGAAGCTGAGTTAAACTGTTATAAAAGTAAGAACGTATCAAGTAGTAAATGTTTGAGTAGCACCCTCTAATTTTTAATTTTAATAGCAGCATCGGCCACCACGCATTATCAAAAGCACCCGATATATCTAATGAGATGGCAACAACGTATTTTGTTTATGTACCTGTGTCTCTGTGAGCATGAGGCTGGTGGCGACCTCGAAGCGCTTGGGGCGGGAGAGGTACTTGTTCATGCGGAACTGTTTCTCAAGCTCCAGCAGCTGTTGCGAGGTGAACGCCGTGCGCGGCCGCCGCGTCTTGCCCAGCAGCGCGTGCGGCGCACCTGGGAATAACGTACACGTTTATATGATTACAGCTAGAGCTCTACCGTCGACGTCCCTCTTAATATCAACGTGTTCTTTAAGGTCCTGGCGTAACGTAGTGTCCCAAGTTTTTAAAGCGAGTGATCGCTTTTAGTTCGATCCATTGAAAGTGATCTGTGATCCTCATTTTACATTCAATTTGATAAGATACTTTAGGCTTTTAGGAGTATTAAAGCAAAATCGGAGTTTTTTAGTGTGGTGTAGAAAAATAAACATTTTGGCGTGGTCCTATCGCTTGTATATATCTGTGTACAATATTTTTGATTTGATTCGTGGAATGTCATAATTACATCAAACGAGATAAGATTACCGACACTACGTAATTGTGCCGTGTTGCGATCTGATAACTGATTGTATTGCATTAATTAGACTTTGCGACGCCAAATTGAATGATTAGGTAAGTGTGATGTCCAGCGTGATAAGCCGAATGCGGGTGGGAAATTACCATTGAGGATTTCTTGTTATAAGCAAGAGTAAAAATTAAATTATTATCAAATACTTTCGGGAAACCTTGCCACAACGAGGGCTTACTCGCGAGGGACGTATTGCAAATTGCAATACAAAATATCTGTTTCAAGTGTGTTAATGTATACCCGAGGAAATTGATTCCAAGGCAGTTGACAGACCTACGTTGTTTGGTCGGTTATGTCAATTCAATGTTAGCTGTGATCGGTCGGATGGGTTTGACTTAACGCGACCAAATTACTCAGGGTACCTAATTTGTATTAGCAATTGTCTATTTTAAAACTATATTGTCTCAAGTAAGCTGTAGCCCGTACTCTTCAGGCAAATAACAATAAAAAAATCATTACTAATATAAGTAACTCTATCCCACAAGAACATTTCTTCGAGATAAAGAAATACCTAATTTATGTTTTAATCGTCTGAATATAAGGGCCTCAACTACTATTATACCGAATTTCATCCGAATCCATTCAGTACTTTTTGTGTGAAGTTGCAAACATTATAATATCTTCTTATATATAAAATTCTCGAGTCACAATGTTAGTCAGCCAACTCCTCCGAAACGGCTTTACTGATTTTTACCAAATTTTATATGCATGTTCAGTAGGTCTGAGAATCGGCTACTGGGTACTTCATATATTGATAAGTGCATTTGTTGAATAAATAATAGTAAATTATTACAACCTGAGACTGACGGCGATTATTGTTTGTGCGACGGGATAGCGATCGACGTTGCCATGGCGACATACTTATTTAGTCACTTGAATAAAATAATAGTATGGGCGAAATACTTTATATTATGGCAAAGCAACGTTTGCCGGAACAGCTAGTAATATGTAATATATCCTCACTAACTTTGTCATGACTCATGAGTCATAGACTAATATGGTAGGATGAGGGAAAAGAGGGTCTCTTGATCATTACGCAAAGAGTTTGCCATGAATAATAAAGTAAGTAAGTAGTAAAATGTAAGTTTATTTGTCGGTGACTTCGATCAACGCACAAAAAACTACCCCAACACTTTGTACAATAAAATAATTTCATAACATCAAACATCACCGGCTTAACGCCAAGCCAATAGAAATGATAATTATCAATTAGTGTAACAGGATTGGCGCGACCGGCGACCGGCGACATTTGGCGCTGTTTGCACAAACCGATAAACGCGCGCCTAATTCCCGAACGCATCTGTCACCGCGCCCGAGCCGTCATTGTGACGTTTCCGTCGAATGTTTTTGAATTGTAATATTTTTTTGTGGCCAGGTTTTATGGATCGAATTTTTTATTTTAAAAATAAAAACTCATTTTTTATTTAAACCACAAGCATTGCAATGGTGCAAAGATAGAAGTAGATGTGTCATGTGTATATAGAAAACAAAGAGTCGACTCTACGTTTTTGCTGATCTTTGCTGCCGTAAGTGCTCAGTTTAAATAATCTTGCTTATATTAACAACGTTTAGTGATTTTAACTTTCTCTACGTACTTTACATAATATGCCACGAATACACTATACAATAAGCACACGCAGGTAAATAACAACACAGTACGAGGTCGTCGATCTCAATAATTTCAAAGGCACAAAAAAGCAGTAAAAAAGTACAAGCGCTGATCAAACATTCGGAAAATATTTAAAAATAAATTAAACATCCACGATCGCGGGCAAACACGCGGGCGTGCTCAAGGGTCCGCCCGGCGACTGTTGACCGTACGTGACTCCGGTGTTTGTGGGGCAATACGGGCCAGTTCGAAATTTAAATCGCCCGTTAATTTTATGAGCTCAGCGTATGCCGGAGCGGTGATTACGGGCTAAGTAGCCATTAGTGCTGTACCATAAATCATGCGTGTTTGTATTCAATTAGAGCAGATTTAGAAAGCTATTTAGAGGGGACTTGATTTTAAAATCTCCTGGATATTGGTATAGTTTCTAAAAATCGCGCAATGTTTTCTTTTTGGCTTTAACAAGATTTAAGCCGTTGAGGAGGAGTTTGTAGAAGTTACACAGTGCGACGTAGAATAATCTTCAATTGTACACGGTTGAGTAGTATTATCTGCATCAACTGGTATGTCCGAATGATCGTGCGGCGTGCCAGGCGGCGCAGGCAGTGTCTTGGGGGCCAAATCGAATCAGGCTGATTGGCGAGACGCGCTCGGCGGAGCGGCTAACGCGATTGTGAGCACAATATACACCGAACACCGTACACCCTACCTACTCCATTGTTATATATTGCAATGTATACACAGGTATACATCATAAATCATAATATGCCTTAGATAATTAAAATTAAATTCTTATCTCATCTTTAAAGTTGCAACTTAATTAATTATTGTAACTTATCTTTATCGGACCTAAAAAAGTAAACGCATAATACGCAAAAGGTAACATCAGTGAGGGACAAAAAGTGACACTCAGGAACAACATTATTAAGTTCAGTTTCTTGTCGTATTTATACATTCTTGATAGCTCTTCTTTCAAATATTTCAAATTTTAAGGCGATTCGTACAGTGAATATTTAATTTTGTCTCGAACTTTGAGAAGAAAGCAAATGTTTTCTAGACATCATGGTTCCATACCGTAAGACCCCAACCACGGGTGACGGGGCACGGCTAGTGTCGGTACTCGGTAGTATCAGAATTATTGGCATGCTACAAAGGCACCGACGTCTTATCTCACTGATAAGCTCACATAGTCCGCCATTCATAAACATTTCCCGCAACCACACTATCTTTTATAAAATAATTCGATTTTTCAGTTCTTGAATACAACTATGAACTTCTATTGGTACTATTAATATATTATATTCTGTGCTTCTGCGTGAAAGATGCGTACCTACCTAAGTGGTATTTTTTTTTTACTTAAGAAGTAAAGTTAGTAAAAATAAGTATTTCTTTGGTATTTCTATATTTATTATATATAAGCAAGGTATTTTCCAAAATAAAATTAGTTTTCTTAAGTAGCTTTAAAATTATAAAATGTGTTATTATATAGGTCTACCAGAATCTGATGGCAAAAAGTGAGAAAATAAATTGACTCTAGCAATACCGCGGTAATTGTGCGCTTTTATAATTTTTAACGTGACGGTAATATCGCGGACGTTCGCGGTAAAACGATATCTCAGGGAAGTAAAATGTATTAAAATATATGAAGACGCTTTTAAATTTCCATCGACGATAACGTTCTAACGTGCACGTTAGAGGCCATGACGATGTCTACACTCTTCTGAACCACACATAATTGCGCCTCTACACGATGGCCCATCGTAGTGGCCCATCACGATGGCCCAGCGTGTGAAGGACGAAGTGGTAGGATGGCTGATGGCGCCAGCGATGGTCGTGGGATAGCGGCGGTGTCGGTTTTTCGGCCGCACATCAAAGGGAATGGCCCAGAGATGGCGGTACGCATCTACACGTGGCCCATACCAGTCTGTGCCCGAACGCGGTCGAGTGAGGAAGTCGTATGACAATTTACGACACCAAGTAAAGCACCGAGGTGTACCTGGTATACCATGGTTCGGAAGATGCTAAGAGAACTCCTGACTCTTTAAATATACAAGTTTTGGAGTTGTTTTAAGAACGGAAAGCATATAATGCTATTATTACATTCATTATTATCATCATCATTACTACCTTAAACCATTATTTTAATTTTAGTCTCGAAATAATTATTCGTAGTTTATCCTGGAAAGGTTCATATTAGGAGGGAAGTGATACGAAGTTCACCGGATCATCTGGTGAAGTTATAAATTATTGAAAAATGTACGTTTTGCATTGCCGCAATGTCTAATGCTTACACACCCATCTTGAAAGACGTTTAGATCCCAATTCACATCTGAACGCGGCTATCATGTAGAGGCGTTGCAACCATTGTATATCCATCGCATGCGCCATTTGATGGGCCAGCGCTGGTCCATCGTGTAGAGGAGCAATAACATCGTGCGCTTTTATAATTATTCTGGACGATAATATCGCGGACGTCGATTTCCATGGTAAAACGCGGACGTTAAATGTCCTGTTTTGTTTCGGTCTGTCTGTCCGTCTGTCTGTCCGTGGCTCACGGCTAAGAAGACTTCATGAGAGTAATAGTCGGTCAACAAAAAAAAATGTATTCGGAGAAGTATAAATCTTCTCCCTCACCGGGAGCATTCGCTTGTAATGTAACGTTACAGAGTCGAGCATTGCAATGTGCACCTTTGCTTGTAATGATACAAAACAGAGCATTACAGCAATACAGCAGTGTGTAATATCTTGATACAACTTGTAACATTAACTAGCTATGGAATGCTCAAAGTCGAATGTTACATTACACGCGAATGCTCGTCAGTCAGGGAGATAGTATTGTAATCTTTAATGTTACATTACACGTGTAATGTAATGCTCTAAAAAAATCTATAATGTTACATTGCAAGTGAATGCTCGCGGTGATCCCTTCGCGGGAGCACCTTTAAGTAGCTTTTCGTTCAATTTCCTTTGAACGTAACTGAGATAGCGCGTGGCCCGATACGCACTTGGCCGGTTTTTTTTTAATTTCATAGTTCATACTAGCGAAGACAGCTTTGTTGTTGTTGACAGGCAGTATTCAGCAGTATTAGCAGGGCGCGGGGGCCCGGGCAAGGAAGTGCGAGCACGTGGTCTCACTCACACATCAATTAATAATTCTTGTAGCTACGCACTACATAGCAAAAATATCGGGCGGTTTTAGAGGGAAGTTTAGTGTGCCACGTTATCGTAGCGTTATGGACGTGGACGTTCACGTTAAACGTTTTTAGGCATTTTACTTCTCTGTGTTAACGTTCTACCGCAGATGTCCGCGATAATTCCATCATGTCTAGAATTTTAAAAGCAAACTGAGGTGCGTAAAATTAAAAGGGCATTTAACGTACCCAACATTTTATCGTGGAAGTCGGCGTCCGCGATAAAGTGACGACCAGAATTATAAAATTGGAATAAAACATTTTGATCCGTTTTTTTTTCTTATAGCGGCTGATTCTGTGTGTTAAACATGCAAATATAAAAAATTATCCAATGATCAAGGATATTTTTTAAAAATCTGCTGTCAAAAATTGCCATCAGATACAAAGTCGTCTATGATTTACTGAGACATTTATTTAGCCCAAGTCCTTGTTCTTTGACTAGCTCTACAGATTATTATTAACTAGTCATCTACTGGACAATCCCAGCGCTCTGCGCAGGCGCGCTCTAGCCCCGCCCACGGCTATAACAATATTTTCGAGCGTCAATAGTCGTCATGTCGGTAAGGAATTTGTCTGGACTGCGGATTAAAGATGGGGGAACTGCGGAATTTTTCTGATAAGAAAATAGTAGCAACTTGTTAAGATTGTAAGCAATTTTTTATACCTTACAACGTACGAGTTAATTTCCATTTGGGAAAAATAGCGTAAATCATACGTAATATGAAAACAGCAGGAGAATAATTTTTAAGAATATTTTTGCAGAAATTACATTGTGAATTCAATTAGAATATCTTACCCGTAAAAACATTAATATGTCAATTCAATAAATGAATCGATTGCACTCAATTTTATTTACAGTAATAGCCTATTTGTATCGACGTAAGCAGTCATTTTCCCCTACTCTGCATTTCGCTAACCAGCCAAATAAAAATTATTAGCATAGGGGTAACTCTGCGGGGTAGCTGGGGTATGTGGGGTAACATATGATCGCGCTGTAGTTATTACCGGAATGGTTTCGCCAATTTTATGGGCGATTTGGTTTATGGCACTTCAATGGGGCCGTTCGCCGAGAGCGGGCTTACTATGATTAAGTTTTAAGTAAAACTGCGTAAATGTAATTAAATTCTTAATAATAAGTGCTAGCTTGTTGTAAAAGTCAATTGAAATGAGAAGAAACGCATCTTTTACCAATAAAACAACCACAACTCACTAGTAAATAGCTCTCTCATGAAACAACTTTTATATGTTTTGTCACGGTTAGGAAAACGCAGGTAGTAGGTACCCTCTATTTTCGTAGGGCGTTTCGTCAATAGCGCGATTCAGCGCAGAAATCCCTTCACCTAGTCAAAGTCACAGTTCGGTAAACAGTCGGAGTGTCGGACAGGATTGCACAGCCATAAATAACAGCGGGACTGGCCGGCTCCTGTATAAATAGATTCCTTACTGAAATCCACCGAAAATATACCCTTTTTCAGACAACTGCCGCCCCCAGATAGAGACGGGAGAGTTCATATCGATATCGATACTTTGAGTATGATGTCGATCAGACTATAAGATTTACCCTTTTACAAATTTCTATACACTGTGTATAATGTATATAGACAATTTACTTGTATGTATAGACAGCATTTTGGCTTTGTCCGATACGCAGAAAAGTTACTTGAAATAAAAGCACATAACATTTTAGAATATAACGTCTTCAAATTAGTAAGAGGGCTGATATTTATTGTATTATTAAAACATATAATAATTAATTAATACCTACTCCGTTTGTTGTAATAGGTTCACAAAGCAAACTTAGGTACCTACATATTACTTAGATGTTGTAGTAGTAATTGTAGTAGTGATTTATATACCTATACAGTGATTATTATTTGACCCCTACAGACAATTTTATTTAGAGCTGAATGGCGCAATTTTTGGCACACTGTGTATATACTATCGATAAAGTACAACTACATAGTTAAAAAATGCTAGTTGAGGAATGTTCGTCCATCCCTACACGTGGATCTAATTTGTCAAGGGCGCAGACCCTTTGTTTGTGCGAACAAATTGCTGTCTGTTAATTGGCTTACGGCCCTCCGGGGCCCGAGGCCCGGGGCCGGCCGCCCGGGGCCCGCCGTTTAACTTTTTGTCCTCGTTAATTAGTTTTTGTAAACCTTCAGTTAAAACTCTTATCGCGTTAGTCGGTAATTATGTATTGATTTAAATGCGACAACGATAATATTTAATACGTTAAATAAAAAACCGTTTGTGTGTATTTTTAAAAGGCTTCTCACCACGGTCCACGACGTACGATGCAATGTTTAAAAAATGATATAATTTCTAATAGTCTATGAAATTAAAATCGATTGCAAATACTTTCTAAAGATATTTAGGTATTATTTATATCAAGGAAAGTATACAGAAGATTATGATAAAAGTATAGTATTTATTTGTGTTTTCAAAATGGCGGTACTCCGTCGGCGGCAGCTTGCGCGGCGGGAGGATGTAGGAGGAAAACTCGCTAATTTTATTATCGACTTGTGATGTCGGTGTACATCGGGGAGTCATTATGTCATTACGTCGCTTATTGACTTCTATGTTTTGTAAAGTGACTCATGTGCCGTTTAAGTAAAATGCCAAATAGGCTGCACAAAATTTTGTTAAGCTTATAATAAATTGGAAAACATAGCTTAGAATTTAGATTATTATATCCATTTTAGTTCTAAATGTAAATTGAAAGAAGTTCCAAATTCGAAATTGTGAAATCACATGCAAATCCTGTGGACGAATGCGATAGCTGTCACAAACGCCCCTCCCCCGCGGACGTTTAGCTAAACGCATCGGCTAATTATTTTAACACGACAGATGGCGCATCGACGATCACTTATTGTCGGCACTCGCACAACCCTAGTTGCGATGGATGGAGTGGGCTTTTTATTATTATTATGAATACCTATGTATTATAAATTATAGACCAGTTATGAAAAAAATAAATTACACTTCGTTCATTTGTTGTTTATTTATTTTGCAAGGCATAATAATTTGCATTGTTAAATATAAAATTATAATTATTTTTGTTTCTATCTATTATTAAAATAGGTTATTGGCAGATGGCAAAGCACTTGCCAAAGAGACTGATTAATGAGGAAAAAAAAAATAATAAAAAGAAAATAAAAAAATGAAATTACTCAACATCGTCTTGAAGACCTCCGTGGCTCAGTGGTTATATATATATATATATATATATATATATATATATATATATATATATATATATATATATATATATATATATATATATATATATATATATATATATATATATATAATATATATAGTATAAAAGTATTCCGCCACTTAATTCCTTTGTCCTTTCAAACACGACCGTAGAGGAAATTTCAACAATCATAAAAGAACTAAAATCAGACTGTGCACCGGGTTGCGACAACATACCTGTAAAAGTTCTAAAGGAAAATATTGAAATAATCGCACCTTTACTTACCTATATTTTTAACTCCTGTATGGAGGAGGGCATCTTTCCTGAGGTATTTAAAAAATCAGCCGTGATACCGATCCATAAGACGGGAAGAAAGGATAATGTATCAAATTATCGCCCAATAGCCATACAAACCTCTTTCTCTAAAATCTTTGAGCGTGTAATTAATAAACGACTCGTTGAATATCTTGAATCGGAACATCTGTTAGCAGAGACGCAATTTGGGTTTAGGAAGAGTAGGTCAACTGATGAAGTTGTCCATAACTTTATACAGAATGTGGCAAAAAAATTAGACAGCAACAAAAAAGTATTAACGATATTTTTAGATCTGAAAAAAGCCTTTGATACAGTATCTCTACAAATCTTAATAGACAAATTGGAAAAACTAGGAATTCGTGGAAAACAGCTAAATTTATTTAAAGATTACTTAACGAATCGTTCACAATATGTTAGAATTGGAAAATACATCAGTATTGAACAAAAACTTGACTACGGTATTCCACAAGGTAGTATAACAGGCCCTACTCTATTTTTGTGCTACATAAATGATTTATGTAAACTCAATTTAGATAACTGTGCGATCACATCATACGCGGATGATACTGCCCTTACTTTCACGGGTGATACATGGAAAGAGGTCTTTCAGTTCGCACAAAAAGGCTTTAACACTGTCTCTCAATGGCTGGCACTAAATAGTCTGACATTAAACGTGGAAAAAACTAAATATGTATGTTTTTCAATGCGCAGATTAAATTTGCCTTCACACTTAAAACTGTGTGTCCATGAATGTTCGTACTCAAAGTCCACGTCCTGCCAATGCCCAGAAATAAGTAAAACATCTAATATTAAATATCTCGGTGTGACTATTGACTCTAACCTATCATTTACTGAACACATTCATAATATATCTCAAAGGCTTAGAAAATTAATTTTTGTATTTAAACAATTGAGGCAAATTACTACAGAAAATACAGTAAAGAAAGTATATGTTGCACTAGCACAAACAGTTATATCTTACTGTATAACATCTTGGGGAGGAGCGGCAAAAACCAAACTGTTAGAGCTGGAAAGAACACAGAGACTTCTTCTTAAAATATGCCTTTTTAAGCCGAGACTCTATCCAACTGTTGACTTGTATCGATCTGCCAAGGTCCTTACTGTCAGACAGTTGTTTATCCTGTCTGCGATTGCAAAACAACACTCCCTTGTATGTTACACTCCAGTACCGGTTACTAGAAGACAATACAAAATTTTTAACCCCGAAAGGACCCGCACATCTTTTGCTCACAGATTCTTCTATTATTTGGGTATAAAACTCTATAATCAAGCAAATAAAATTTTGAACATCTATCCTAAAACAAAAAGAAATTGCAAACAAGCTGTAACACAATGGCTCTTGAACCTAGATTATAATGTAACTGAAAGTCTAATTAATTCAAATAATAACTAACGTAATTTAATTTCATAAAATGTACAACTTTTTCAACATACATATACATCCTGATAAAATAATCATTATTATAAACGTATTTAATACACACATACATTCACTCACACACTCTTACACACACAAACACACACACACACACACACACACACAAACAGACGCATGCTAAATACTTACTACTTATTAATAAAATCTAATATATTATAGTTATTAGTTATTACATAAACTTACTATTAAGATTTCTGATTTAAAGTAATTATAATTAAATTATAAAGTATTATTTATAAGTTTTAAAAAATGTTAAATGTTATATTGAATATTAATAATATTATGTACTTATACTAGGGATGGAGGCCTGGTGTCTTAAAATACAAGCAGGACACTGCTTAGTTTGAGACTCCAGTCTCCCCACAAATACTGAATTTGTTTTATTGTAATGATATAAGTGTAATATTATTATTGTGGTGAGAAAAATAAAATAAATTATTATTATAAATTATTATTTAACCCTTCGATCGCGGATTCTTGGAAATGCTATTGTATTCTATTGTTGTCGCGACCACCGGTGCCCGTATGGGGCTTGATGAGTTAATATATTAAATTTATGTGTATAATATATCGTGTTCACAAGAGTTTAAACCTCATATTCATTAAATAATAAATGTTTATGAAAAAAAAAAACCGTTGTCTGGTACCCGTAACACGTCAAGTCCTTCAGGTACTTACCACGGGGCCAGACTGACGTGGTGTGAAGCGTCCATAGATATTATTATTATTATATTATCTGAAAAATAAGTGAGCTTTAAAGATGCTGAAATAGATCAATCATAAGATAATGTTGAGATAAATTGTGTTTGTGTGTTATCGTCTGCGCCGCCGTGAGATTCGATCGGGATTATGGAGCGATGTACAATGAATCATCTTGATATAGCTTATCATTGTGACTTTAAACCAGCGGTCGGCAACCTCTTGGTAGGCAAGGGCCACAAGGTGGCAAAATAAACTAAAGGCGGGCCGCAGTCATGATATTTACCCTAGAAGCCAAATATACCTTACTTAATGCGTTCATTTTGATAATTATAACTTTATTTACAAAACATTCACGGGCCGTAAGCAGGACGTCCGCGGGCCACATGCGGCCCGCGGGCCGCACGTTGCCGACCGCAGCTTTAAACGATTGCAACATGTTAGATTAAACTATACCATAAAATATTATATTTATGTACTGTTTAGTCATAACTTATGACAAAAATATTATCAGCTGACAGCTACGCATTGTATTATGTACGTGGTATATTCCACGTAGATGCGTAGCTAAAACGTACATAATTTATCAATTTTTATATTCAATCACTACATAGTATTAAACAAAGTCGCTTTTTCTGTCCCTATGTCCCTTTGTTCCCTTTAATATTTAAAACTACGCAACGGATTTTGATGCGGTTTTCTTTAATAGATAAAGTGATTATAGAGGAAGGTTTATAAGTATAATAACATTCATTAAATAGTGGAGAAATACTGTTATTTTTGAGGTTTCTAATGTGATGTCGTAAATAATTACATTTTTTTTTCCGCTTACATTGCAAACGCAGGCTGATCCCTATAAGATTCATGAAAATAATATACTAAGTATTGTACACAATGAAAAGGTCTACAGAAAACTTCGCTGATGGTATATGTCTATCTCTTATGGATATCCCACAATAACATTTTTTTGTCATTTACTTTTTACTACAAATAATGGCTAATTTTCGAAGCGATTTTAACCGATACGGCATTAATCCTTATTCAATTAAATACTTTAAATACATTGTTGATTTAATATAAATCTATATGGCCCTTTACAGCATAATAATATAATTTAAATGAATATTTTTGAAGATATTACAGATTTAAAAATTGCGGGACGTAGCTTTTGCGACGGTACCGCGGTAATGCGGGCCGCGGGTAGTAATGAATATAAATCAAAACTACTGAATCGGTTTTAATATTTTTTTCAGTGAGTGACATATGCTATATATGTTATACCCGTGCGAAGCCGGGGCGGGTCGCTAGTTATATAATATTATAAAAAAACAGTCAAGCCGAATCGGGATCGCACTCAAAGGGTTCTTTACAAAACGGTAAAAATCAAATAAAATAAAAATAAAAAATTCGTATAATAGGCCTACGTATTTTCAGAAAAATCAAAATAATATCTTCAATAGGCGTATAATAGATTTATACATACAAGAATAACAACTTCTGTGTGCGGACTATGAATTTAAATTTGAAAAGTCCGTCTCCACCCTATCAGGATCAATCGCGCGCTAGTTAGCAGTAAAGCTATGTCCACACGCGGGAGGGGTGTTAATTTTTATTGGGGTACTTAGCTGTTGGGGTACTTAGCCGTAATCGCCGCGCGCCACATGTCACAATTACTGCGACAGGTTTTCCGCTGGTTGTCGCCAATTCGCCAGTCGCCACACGGGAGACTTTTTTTTTATTGTAATTTGCATTAAAAAATTACATATAGGGTTAAATAATGGGCATACTTTATCTGTGTTAAATGAAAGAAAAAAAGTTAAGTTAGTTCATTTTAACATCGTATTAGTTTTTATTATTCGTAGATCGTATCATACGATTCGTATGGTTCGGTGTAAAACTTTCGTGACACTACAATATAATATTCTGTCGCAGGTAACGTTGAAAATTGGAAACGACCGTACTTCATCACACTTTTTGGAGTGAGTTGAAGATATAACATTTCATTACGTTTTGAATATCGCATTTGCGTACCGACTACGGAAATTAAAATTGGAATGTAACATGTTGTCTTTAAGCCAAAATGTACTACGTTCCTCGCGATAGCTGAATCCGGCACTGAGTCTCCAACAACAAAAGGACATCCGGCAAATCCCTGGCCATCGGATAATGCCCCTCATAATGACCGACAGACGACAGGCGACGGGCTCAAGTCTCAACACAACAACACACACCGCGATCACACTTCCCCCGTGTTTACCGGCCGCATATGTCACCATTTGCCACTTGCGCACTATACGGTAATACAAAATATCGCAAACGGCAAAACTACACGTCAATGATGTCGAATTAAAATGAAGTTGAAAATTTATCAAGTTATAATTTAAATTGAAGAGGTAAATTGTATTCTTATTTAACTCGAATACGACAGGTTTCTTGTGTGATGTTAGAAAATTTAATTAACATAAGAAAGGATTTGAAGTTAAAAAAGTCACGGCGTAAAAGCTACTTGTACTCGTAGTTATGTTGTTAAATTAGCTGTTTCTTGTTTAGCGCCTATTGCTACCATTTCATTACTATTGTACTAACTTTTACATAACATTTTTGAGATAACATTTTTTACAGGAGAAGAATATCAAGGATTCTTTATTTGCCTAAGTAGAAAATAGTAAGTTCCTCTCACCTCCTAACTCCGGTATCCTGTGGTAGAACATGCCGGTCCGCGCCAGCCACTCCAGCTGCATCTGGTGCAGCACCCTGTCCCCGGGGTGGTGGAAGGCGGACGGGGCTCCGGGGGGCAGAGCGCCCGGGGGCATAGCGCCCGGCTGGAGCTGTGGGTAGTTGAACAGCGCGGCGGACTGCGCGGCCACCAGAGCCGGGTTCTGCGGGAGCAGCCCGGGCTTGGGGATGATGCCTGGGAAAACAAAATGTGTTAGACGCTCTTATAAGCCAAAAATAATGATCATTACGTATGCCATCTATGTGCTGTTAGCGCTCACAAGCTGGCCTATTCGTCATGCCAGCATGTCAGAATTCTGTAAGGTATTTAAAATTTCTAAGTAATATTTTGTGCTTAAAAAGCAGCCGAATGAAGGAAATTGGTCCCGAGCCGATGCTTTGAATCGATGCGACGTAAAAATCACCTATAATATAAATAACGACACAAACGAGCTATATCTTTTAGTGGTTGTAAAATGTCATATTTTTGGCTGATTGTAGCCAAATTGTCTGTCGGTTGAAACGTCTTACTTATGTATTTTAGCGGATAAAAATTTAAAAAGTAAAATGGCCGCGGCTACAAGCCGAAAAGTCATTGGGTGCTGCTGAGTCGACCGCTAATTACTTTAGCGTGTGTTTACTCTCGGGCTAGTCGTTTGCTTGCGGTCCGGACGAGGCGGACTCTCCAAACATTCTCATTAATGTAATATGCAACCGATGTAAGAAATTATTCTTAAAGCGTATCGCATTTTCATTAATTTTAACTTGCAACAGTAGAATCGTAGCGAGATTAGAATACTAAAATTTCATTTTTTTTGCTATTTGTGGAACAAAGACGGTTAGTAATTACCACCTACTTAGCACCTAACTCGTCGATTCTCTATGAAGATACTGATGTATTTGATATGTGTTTGGTATTAGTTGGGGCATTTCTAAGTAGTCCTTCTATTATATACCAAAACCCACATTCAGGCTATCGCAATCCGACTGCTGCAGCCACAATCATATGGGTATTTTTTGGGTAGCTAGCACTACTTCACACTATGTTTATGTTGCAGCAGGTTGCCTAGTGCGCGGAGGCAATAAACAAATAGATTAACTCATTAGTACCTGGTCTATAGTTGTCGTAGTCATCCCCGCCCTCGACGCCGGGCGAGATGGGCGGGCTGTAGGTGTCGGAGCGGTTCCCGTCGTCGGAGCCCGGCGTGCCACTGCGCGGGGAGCTCTGGCCGGACCGCGGGCTCTCCGACTCGCTGGGCCGCTGCCGCTCTATCGTGTTCTGCTCTATCTGCGCGTCGTAGTTCTCGTACCGCGCTATGTAGTTCTTGTTGACGAGCGCCAGGTACTTCTGCTGCGGCTCCGACTCGGGCTCGATGTGCTTCGACAGCAGCGCGTCTATGCAGAACGACTTCTTCTGGTTTAGCACCGTCTTGTCGTCGAAGAACTTCATGTTCTTGGGGCTGTTGGAGCGGCTGGGGTCGGGGTTCGAGTCCTGATCTATCTCCAGCGGCTTGTCGTCGGCCGCGCGGTGGTACGACTGGGTTAGCGCTGACATGTTTCACCGCATTCCTGGAACGATTCAACTCGGTGAACATCAAATGCTACAAACTACAACTCCGACTGCAAACAAGTTGTAGCTATCTATCATTACGAAGTGATCGTCATCTGAATCTCATTCCTAGTAATCGGATTTTTCATTTGGCTTCTACGATAGTATATAAACATACAAATGATGCAATAGTCAAATTCGTCCAACACTTATTTCACACAGCCGGTTAAAACTCCGGCAACGAAAGCGTTTCCTTCGCCGTAGTTTTCATCGATTACCGCGACAAAAAAAAAACGATATTCTAGGCCCAGCTTCCCTCTCAAGTCTTTCCTCCTTTTAGAAGATAATCGTCTTTATAGAACAAAACTGGTGGCTTAACATTTCTTTATTGTTAACTGCTAGAGAATTCATTTTAAAAATTAGTATATTATTTTCTATAATTTTATGAGTAAAAGTATGATGTACAGTATACACTTTATCACGTCAATCAATACCGGTTAATAGAAAAGTAATGAAAGCACTCTAGCGCCCGAATCAGCTTTTAATAAAGAAGAGATTATCATTTTATTAATAACGCATTATTATCTGTGGAGTGATGTGTCATGTGACTCACCGGTTATCGAATATCAGCGCTTGGTATACGTAATTAAATTTCATTTGTTTCTGAAATTAATATTCATTTGTTAAAATTTGAATACAATCCGCAAATTAGCGGTCAGATAGGTAATTAATATTACTAGTTTTGGCAACGTATTGCTTTGCTGCAGATAATAATTATGTTATTATTTGTAAATATTGCCCGCAACTTCGTTTATTTTTGATTCAAAAATTTTTCCGAGATATTTCTTTTCTAAAGCAATAAAATTGGTTTAGCGATTCATGTTCTGGCTCGCTAAACTCTCGCATATTTTATAAAAAATCAAGCATGGATTGCCATTATAAATTAATATCTTTATTCTATCTATACTAATATTATAATCTTTACCAATATTATAAAGCTGAAGAGTTTGTTTGTTTGCTTAAGCGCGCTAATCTCAGGAACTACTGGTCCGATTTAAAAAATTATATCAGTGTTAGATAGCCCATTTATTGAGGAAGGCTATAGGCTATTTATTATTACGCTAAGACCAATAGGAGCTAAGAAATAGAGGAAAGTGTGAAAAAACGGTGAAAATTAAGAAATTAAAAAGTAATACTACTACTGGAGCAATTTTTGTGTTATTTGGCACAGATATAGTAGACCACGTGGAGGGAAATTCTTAATTTACTCGGACGAAGCCGCGCGAACGACTAGTTAAGTAGTAATAATATCTAGGCAGAGCAGAAGTAGCTAGGTTTTTTGTAATTTCTCTGGCCACTGAACTATTTGTAGGGCAGCGAAAATTTAAGTTTAGTTGTTCTTCTGTAAAACTAAGAGGAATCCGCATCCATACATGATCTTCTATATTTCATGTACATACAATTGTACACTCTAGCTGTTAATTATATTATCACCGGAGTGTGGAGTGCGACGGAACAATTTATGGGTCCATAAATTCACGACATCGGAAACACGAGCCGCCACAGATAGATGCGTATTGCATCTTATTGTTAAATATTCAATTGCTACCTCGCTTTTAGGTTTACCTCTGAATTGAATGTAAATTAATACATTAAAACTGTCTTTACAAAAATAATTTACACGTGTGTATCTTTACATCGTTTAAGAAATTGTTTATTTTAAAATAAACACCAAGTACACACTAATATAAAACTTTTACGATAAATTATTATGGCGCTTGTTTTATATTATGTTTGTTTGGTTAGTTGCCTGATAGGCTCCTCGTTCTGAGGAAACTCTATAGAAGCAATTGCCAGCTACCCAATTAATTTCTACATGTTTCAAGCATTAAAATTATTTTTCTACTCTCTATATACTGTAATATAAGAAAATTATTATATGTATAGATTAGCCTCATCAGCTGATGATGATTATAGCTGCACTTTTAGCCAGCTTTCAGTGGGCTTTCAAACAAAAAAAAAATCGGTTTATCAGTACATTACATAAAGCCCTTTTGCATCAGGAGCTTAAAATTACGTAGCTACCGAACCTACACCTAAGTTAAAATAGCACACAGATACAGCTCTGCTCAAAGTGGCCCCTAATATCGCTAGAGTTTTCCGTCGCCATTTTCTTGTACTTTCTTATTCGGTGTTACTTTAATAATATTATGTTACCTACGTATTTTTATGCCGTGTAAGTTGCTTCATCTAATTTAAATTATTTTGTATTGTTTACTTTATTATAGTTGTGGTTTCGGAGCCTATTCAATGGAAAGAGGTAATCAATAATCACATATTTGTTCTCTATTTTATCAGTGTAGATATTATTGTAATTAAATCATAAATTTCTGCTAAATTCAATTATATTTCAATTGAATTTACTAAATTTAATCAACTCAATGAGGATTATAATATTATGTTTATTTTGCTTAGGCATTTGTATATTTAGGGAAACCCCACCTATTAAGGTTTATTAAAATTAACAATAATATGTTCTTGCTGCATATTTAAGTTAAGTTAGTCTTAAGTTTTTTTTTAATAAAATAAGGGGGCAAAAGAGCAAATGGGTCACCTGACGGATAGCAACTACCGTCGCCCATGGACACTCGCAACATTAGAAGAGCTGCAGGTGCGTTGCCGGCCTTTAAACTAATACAGTGGTGCGCTGTCCAAAATAAGTTTTAATTACGTTTCATTAGTTTTCTGAATATTCTGTAGGTGTTAGCCGTTATTTATAATAGGAATGATTAGTTCTCAATATATAATACAAAAATATTGATTTAGATCTCTTTTGACTTCGAATATCCTTGCTACTTACTTGCTGGAGAATATGCATCATCTTTACATTTCCATCTCTAGTAATGTTCATCTCTATCTCTTCATCTCTACACCATATTATCTCTTCACCTCCATTCATCTCTACTCTACCTCTTGCGGTCAACGACGTAATTTCTTTTGTTAGGTATTGGGCAAGTTATTTTTGATTTTATAAAATTAGTAGATATACTAGATGTCGCTCGCAACTCCATTGCGCCTAAATTTGTTTATCGCGCAGGAACCGTACATTCTTCCGGGATAAAAAGTGTCCTTTTTCGGGACTCAAAGTATCTTCGTACCAAATTTCAGCAACGGTTTGGGCGTGAAGAGGTAACAGAGAGACAGACACACTTTCGCATTTATAATATTAGTAAGTAAATGTTTGTAAATGTTCAGCATAATCATATTATATCATAATCAATTATTTAGTTAATTTAACTGTTTTAACAACGATGTTGTGAGCGACATTATAGTGGAGTAGCTAGGTAACAGACTCTATACTGGGGGCTCTATCATAATATATTTTTTGGTTTCGTCGCTACTCTATTATTTTTATTTAGTTTTGTAGCTCTACTCTAGGATTTTATTTGAGTTACTTATTTAGTTTATTCTCAACTCTCAAATTATTTCCATGAACTAAAAAACAAACATTGTTCTGTCATTTTAATAACTCCAGATTGAACAGGAATAAGGAAACTTTTCAGTCGTTTTTGTTTTATTTTCTAATAATTTAAACATTTTAATAACAATTCAAAATTCTTTAGTAATTATTCGGACCGCATCTTAATAGTTATCTCTTTTAATCTAAATAAACAGCATTGAAACCTTACCTAAATCATAAAAAAACACGTAAAAACACTTCGCACTGAAACTGAAATCACTGTAACGCGGGCGAGTTCGCTCGGCGAGTCGTCCCGGTGCGGGCGAGTTCAGCTAACGACTGAATTATTTTATTATCGCCGTATCACCCATTATCGTCCCATATCGGGCCGTGTGTGACGGCGCGGGGCGGGCCCCGACCGACGCTATTAGATCCATCACGGTACCAACTTAAACAGAACTTTGTTAACTTTGAGAGGTCGTTTAAAAATGGTCGCGCCGGCCCCGCCCCCTTCGCTCCCTCTCGCTCTCCGTCGTGCCGTCTCGCTCCGACGATACAGATAAATTCACGCATGAGTGTCTTTTGAGTGTTTAACCGCGCGCTGGATGGGCTAGTTAAACAATGCTAACTTAGTACATTTAGATGTTATTCGTTTGGAATCTCAGCACCAATCCCCGGCCGTTTATATGTAAAGGATATCTTAAAATACTATAAAGTCATATATCGAGTAATTATTGACATACAACTTTTAGGCTCCTTAGGTTACTGTACTAATTTAACATTTTTTTGGAGAAGCTCTACCTAACTTTTTTACATAGAAAATGTATGGATATTTAAAGGACCTTCTCCTTTAGGCTTTAACCCGTCAAGCCCCATACGGCCCAAGTGGGCCGCGATAACAATAGAAATAGCATTTCCAAGAATCCGCGATCGAAGGATTAAACATCCATACATTTTCTATGTTAGAACTGTATGGCAGCTTGCCTGGGAATCAACAACAGTACGAGTATTATTATGGAATTTTATTGACACTTCTACCTCTACATAAACTACGGTCAATTTTTTTTAACTGGATTGATTTAATAATACGTCTATTTTTCGAGTTACGAGGGAGTACAATGTAGGACTGTACTACTGGATAAATTTTACGTTTTAAGGATCTTTTTAATAAATAAATGTATTTACAACAATACATAGAGTCATCTCTTTGAATCCCTACATACTTTAACCTAATGACGGACTAGTCGTCCCTAACTCGATAACGCAAAGTAAATTAAAATGTGTTCGTACTCAGTTAAATCCACTCTACGATTTTAATCAAATAACGACGGAATAAAATAATTTAATTAAACCAGGAGATGTCTACTCAAAATAACGTTCGGACACGTTTTCCGACGTACCGACGTACAAGGGAGATGACAATACGCTTTTCTTTTTTCCACATTGTCTTATAATGACGGGGAGGGGCACAAGTTTTTACACCAATCCCGCGGGCGCGCGAGCGAGACGGGTGCGCCGCGTTCTCGGGAGGGAGCGGGAGGGAAGACTTGTTTCTTTTGACATATTTATAGACGATACTCGGCAGGAATAAGTTAAGCCGAGCAAATTAAATGGATTACTTACTGGTTTATAATGCTGGTAATTTAAGTGATTTTCGTTTCTATCGTTTTGTGTTATTTGTCTTCCATTTAATTTATAGACGAATAAAATATGTTCCTACTTCAACGTTATTTATTTGGAAAACATTGTTTTCCTCCTAGGAAAGAAATAAACTACGTGCCTATAGCCTCACTGAAAACCGATGTAAAATCGTGCAAGTACTTTTTTTTCTGTTTGTACTTACTTCGGTAAAATGTAGTAAGATTTCTGTGAGCTCACCGAGCTTATCGAAGTACAAGAATAGTACTGTGCTTTTCTATTTTTTTTTGGGAATTGGGGCACCGACATCTAAGACATTTGGACACACCATTGTACCTTCGAGAAGTGTCTGATACAGAATAATAAGAATCTATACTTTTTAGGGTTCCGTAGCCAAATGGCAAAAAACGGAACCCTTATATATTCGTCATGTCTGTCTGTTTGTCTGTCTGTCTGTCCGTCCGTATGTCACAGTCACTTTTCTCCGAAACTATAAGAGCTATACTATTGAAACTTGGTAAGTAGATGAGTCTGTAAACCGCATTAAGATTTTGATACAATAATGGAAAAAATATTAAAAATTTTAAGGGGTCCCCATAGGTACAACTGAATCAAAAAAATTTTTTTTTCATCTAACCTATGCGTATGGCATATGTATGGATAGGTCTTCAAAAATCATATTGAGGTTTCTAATATCATTTTTTTTTAACCTGAATAGTTTGCGAGAGAGACTCTTCCAAAGTGGTAAAATGTGTGTCTAAAGATTTAATGCAACCGTTGATGAATCAGTCTTATTAATAACTAACATCTTACTACTGGTTTCCGAGGCTCTCTGGTTTTTATTACCTTTCTAAACCATTTGTTTGTAATCATGATGACTGAATATTGATAATATTGATGTTTGATGCATTGCATTTTCGTTAATTACGCGAAAATTAATGCCGGGAGTAGGGATTCACGCGAGAGCGAGATTTTTCTGGTCTCGTTCTCGTCTCGCTTTTCGAGACGAGACGAGACGAGACGTTTTGGAAAATATTATGGGCAATACCGAGACCACATACAGGGCAACCCGAGAGTCTTGTTTTGGGTCTCGTAATTATTTTTTTAATGAAGTTTTTATTCGAAAAATCAAAAAAGGTCTACTTAGATAACAATATATTTTACAAAATATAAAAAATATAAAATCTGGTAACCATCTGTGATTTTTTTTTTGTAAATTTAAAAAGAAATCAATAACCGAGTATGATTTTTCCACATTTTTACTTCAACTTGTTAACGCTTCTTATAGTAACCCATCTCTTATCGGTACGGACCGAACCGGACGTTATGTTGTAAATGAAACCTTGAAAAGGCACAAATTCAGATCAAAACCTTTCCGATGATACTAAATTTATTTTTAAAAATGCATTTCATCATATAAATACGCTAGTCATAAAATATTCCTTATTCTCTTAATTATATAGAAATAAATCATTATTTACAATTAAGCGAGACGAGACAAGACAACTGGTAACGAGACGAGACCGAGACTTGAAAGAGACTCAATTTTTTGAGGATTGACGAGACCGAGACGAGATTTTTGTTATTCTCGCTTCCTCTCGTCTCGTGTGAAGCCCTAGCCGGGAGTACTAATTTTCTCGTAATAGTTTACAACAAATCGAGTTTTGTATGTTTACAACGAATAATGAACTGGTATAATATGCTTATTATATTATATATTAATTATACATTATCTTTCGAACAACATAGTAATAAAATTAAATATTCATTAAATTTTCGACTGTATATGATACTAACAGTGGAAATAATACAATAAAGATTTTTATATAGGTATTAGTAGGTACTCTCACAGAGACTTGTACCAAGCTTGTACCCAGCTATAAGGATTATTAATTTGATTTTGAAATATTTAGGTTCGGTAGTTATATGACGGATACATAGGCACTTAGTAGATAGTAAGGTCGAGTAACCTAGTCATTTAAGTCACAGACTTTTAAGATCTATTTAAAATTCCCTAGTGTAGGTATGTTGCATCTACCTTACATGCAACATAACCTAACAAATGTTGACGTAAACATTTTTCTAATTATTTTAATTTGAGTTTGTGTTTTTTTTAATTAGGCATTGCTACATTTTATCTTGTGGCGTCATAAGGCATTGTGTCTCAAAAAATAAGAAGTGTATTTTTTTTATAAATAAACGAAAATAATATGCGCGGAGAAAAATTATTAGTTCATGTTAGGTGTGATGTGTAGTCGTAGTGTATGATTAAATTCATATTGTATATTAACAACCTGTTACCGTCAGCTTAATCTATACGTTTACTCTCGCCGGGGTGACCAAGTCGGTGGTATTTTGCAGGACAACAATATTTTGAATTAAATTTAAACAAACGCAAGTAAAAACAAGTTTATTTGTCAGTTTTGTCCTACTGATACTGATTTAAGGGCAAAATCTATGGCGTGATTGATTTTAACGTAATAAAACTATAAATTGTGGAATGTGTCTGTCCTCTCTGTTTTGTTCGAGACAAGATTATGTATTATGTTTATATTCGTCAATCGTTGACGACCATGCTCGATGCTGCTGAAAAATTTAGGGGCGCGATTTCTTCGGAGGGCACTCGTCGTAAGCCGTAGCACATGCAAATTTTCGTTACTTTCTTCAAAAAAATATTGTAATAGTAATAAAAAATATAAGCAATTATTTATTTTGGAATTTATAGATACCTTGTGACAGCTGTATATATAACGATATATCTTTGACCTACAGATATCGGACGGGCGAGTGTCTTCGAGCCGGAGTCTTAGGAAATGTCGCAAGGCTGGCCACCTCGGTGTGAACGGGCGGAGTTATCGCATTTCGCCAACACAAACAAACACACAGAGTACACACATTAGCTGATAACGCGTGTGGGAAACCCGTGGGTACAGCTCTCACGTCTAGGACACAGCACCAGCACTAGAGGGTCACATATTATTACCCGTAAATTAAACAATGGGTTGTTTTCCACTGTTTGTATTTGCTTTGATTTGCCGTGTACATAAAAAAGATATGGTATAGTTGTTGTAAAATAGAATAATCTTTGACAGTCTGCCCGGAGCTGTAGAGACGACTCGTGAAAGAAATGTTAAGAGAGATGTGGAGATCGACAAACGTTCTAGTAGGTACATACACAACTAATCCGCTCTAAGTAGGTACATATTTTCATTCAGTTTAATATAGCTTATGAAATTAGAAATATCATATCAGTTTAAATCTTAAAATAAGTCAAGATAAATTACTGTCCAAGCATCGACGTCCCAACTTCGGGGTAAGTACTGAACGATTGACAGTAGCTCGTTTGAATAAGAAAAAAAAAAAAAATACACAAATCCGAGGATTTTTCAACACTGATCAGATAAAATTCCACAAAAAATTATCTCGAGCTATTTCCTTCGCAGAGCAACAAGTCAAACAGTGTCAGACCGGCGCTGATCTACACGCGACTGAAAACGCACGCGAAACACGCTCACACACCGCACCTCTAGTGAGAAACTTTTAAAAATATAAATACTATTTATATTTTTAAAAGTTGCTCACACTATTTATAATTTGGAATATTTAGGGCCTGTTTCACGACTTACTGATCAGTTCCGGATAGGTTATCCACAACTTATCTGACAAATACTCCATACTCTATCTGTCAGATAAGTTGTGGATAGTCTATAAGCCTAGGCCCTTACGGCCGTTCCTAATATTTAATCTATCTCTGGTTTGACATACGACCGATCGCAGCTAACATTGAATTGACATAAAATATATGTCTCTAATGTCTAATGAGAGCTATTCCTATCTCTAGTAGGGTAAAGATATGGTATAGTTGTTGTAAAATAGAATAATCTTTGACAGTCTGCCCGGAGCTATTCCTATCTCTAGTAGGGCAAAACCAGAGATAGATCAAATATTGGGAACGGCCGTTAGTCTGTAAAATGTTATCAGTTGTTTACAGCTTGCTTTTCAGGTGTTAGAAAAGGCATCTTGCCTTGCCTATACTCCGTACTTAAAATTAGATTTTTTATGTTATACTCAAGTGCATTTTATGTATCTGCAAGGTTGCTTGATAAATAAATAGCACATTGCACAGTGCTCTAATTTGGCCGTATGAAGTAATGAAGTACAGTTTAAGTTTTCAAGCCAAAAGCGCGTTTCTCTCGGCGCGTAGACCGCGGGCCGGAGGCGACGATCTCGAATCACTCCGTAATTTCCCGATCATTTGACAGCTGTCACACGTTTGACACCTGTCAGATAGTGTCAGTTAAGTGTGAATTATTTGGTTTTTAATACGCGTTTATCATGTTTGCGTCGCATTAATATTTCGACATATTTAGATAAAGCCGTCGCGCCGTTATCGCTGAGCAAAGATTTCGGAGCCGGACCGGAGTGGCGACTGGCGAGTGTCCGCGAGAGAATATCAGTATATTTAACTAGCACACAAAAACTGTCTCATCGTACCTGTCCACTAGCCAAAATAATAATATAAAATAATTATAAAAAAGCTTAAAAACAAACTATATGGCTTCAATTATAAAACATTTTTAGGACCTTTTTTTTCAAGAAATCGCCCATGAATATTTAGGGAGGGGGAGCTAAATCTCACGTGCGAGAGAGGATCTTCTTATTATTTATTCTAATAATGTTATTTTTAACCTTTTTTTAACTAAAAGAGTAATAGAGTACCTAAACTACGGCGAGGCTTTCATTTTGCTGTGATAAAAACGGTGATGTATATCCTTTCTCCTATCTTACAGTGCTGTAATAATCTAAAGACTAAATCGTTACCAAGACTTGCTCTTAGTCGGTTGTTAATATACTGATCGCTACGAATAATAAAAACATTATTCGTAGACTGATCGGGTCGTAATTTTCGTAGCTATGTGTTTTTGACAGACTGGAGCCATATTTGAACGGCAACTGCATAGAATAGTTAATAGAAGCAAGCCGACACATACTTATAGGTACCACTATTCATCCATCGTCATGTCATCTTTGGCAACACAAACTCGCGGCCTTTCATAGTTATATTCATAGATTATTATCGATCCCTCTTAGTAAAGATAATTATCAAAATGAGCTTAACATTATTTTCCAAATTGAGATATCCAACGGATATAATAGTCCAAAAATTATTAATAAGTAATGTTTAATTTAAACAAAAATTAAAAAATATGTCATTGAAAAAAAAAATAACACCCAATTTTTTTTGGTTAAATGGACTCTCCTAATGATAGGGTATAAAAGTAGAGTCCACATCCTGAGGATGCTCCGGTGTTGAGGCGAAACGCGCGTCGAGGTTTTCAACCTGCATGGTGGTGAGGGGCCTTGCACGGATTTGCCAACATTATTGCTTGTGTGGTGGTGGTGTTTGCAGGTTCTTGCATGCGAGTGTACGCATAGGCAGTGTGGGAGAGGAGGGAGGTGCTGTACGCATGCCTATGCGTACACTCACTCATTTATTTTAAACCGCATAGAAGATATCGTTCTATACCGTATAGTTTTTCGTCGATAGAATAGTATAATATTACCAAAAAATTTAAACGTCTCGCTAAAACTCTCTCGGAACGACTGGACTCTGCCAATTTTGGCCTCATCAGTTCACGAGACGTCTTGCGAAAATAGTGGTAAAATTTTAGCGGTACGATAGAACAACATATGTCGGAACGGCAGTTTAATATATTTTTACTGTGACAGTATCAATGTATTAATGGACAGCACTTCAGTTTTCGATCACCTAGCCAATAACCCGTTATCGATATAGAGTGTATTTGTGGAGTAGTGTTTATTAAAAGTATTTAATGCACGGTAGCCGATACCGGCCACTATCGCATCGCGGCTAATTGACGCTAAGTGGTCGCTGTCGCCGGTGGCCGGTCGCCGGTCGCGCGGACCGCGATATATTATAGAGGGAAATTAGTAACATAATATATAAATAAGATTGTGTCTGTTTGTCTGTATTATTAAAACATATTGTGTATTAGAAACAATAAAGTTTTTTTTATGATTTGTCTCCTTTTTCTTTGATAGATTAGCTGTTCTAGCTAATTAATAATGTAATACAAGTAAATCATTTGCGCTTTTCCAACCCTAAAAAACCACAAAACCTTTAAAAGTATTCTTTAGTTATTTATCAGCCACTTCAGCTCACTACTCGTCTTACAATGAAAAGTTCCACCATGTTCCACAAAATATTCCGAGGACTTTTCTGACTTTAGCAATCATTCTTACGATTGTACTTTACGCTAGTGACAATCACAGACGAATCCTGGTCGCAGTACTCGTCCAATACTGGACAGTAAGTGGTTATTTAGGCAATATAGAAGCGCAAACACGCGCGTTATCGCCGCCCGCCCGCCGCGAGCCGCCGCCGCGCTGAAAGCCGCAGTTGATAATATTTGTCCACCTCCGCATTATACGCTGGTTTTGTCTATTTATGGAAATGGGTTTATTAAATTAACAAATAGCCATCATACCGTTCGTCAATACGAGGTAATACCATCAAAAACTGCACTAAATTACGCATCGAAATAAGTCTTTATTGTGGTGACTTCTACGACTGACCGGAAAATCGGATGGTTTCTAATTTTGAAGTTATTACTATTATTTATTGCTACTAAAAACTTACTAAAGTTACAAAAACTTATTATTACTCTCTGGACTAAATAGTAGGCGAAGACTAGTATTGCCTGTTTTCCTTCACGTTTCCTTTGTCTCGAGCAAAAGTTTATCGATAGCCAACGCCAAGAAAGTCCCAAGTAGCTCAGCAAACAAAGCTTAAGCTACGGATTAGCGGCAGTCATATCACAGTCGACATATAGTGGGGGGGGGGGGGGGGAGCGGGGGGGGGGGGGGGGGGTATATAGCTGCTACAATACATAGACGGTAAGTAGGCGCAATTAAAACAATTAACGGGATGAAACGAGCGGCGGGCGGCGCGAGACACGAGCGGAGACGAGTTTTGAAGAGCTGAATGTTGACTTTTGATAGAATATTTATTGATTAAGACATTCGATAGTGTTTATTTATGTGATAATTAATTACATGCTACGTGCCATTTAAAATCTGCAGTTTACTTACAGCTTTTGAATAGACTCGATAAATTATGTGACTAATATGTTTTACTTATAAGTTATAGGTCGCGTCAGATTCATTTTTATCGTTCTTTTGAAGTTTTAGTACAATCCGACTTGTTCGGTACCTAACCCAGCGAGAAGAATCGGCGTAAAAACTCAATTTTCAACCTTTAAGCAAAATGTGGACAATTGACGTACAAAAAAATTACAATGTTCTTTGTAAATAATAAAAAAAAAAAAAAAACAATTTAAGGTTATTTGAGGAAAGGACATGGGATACCTTTTATCCCGGAAAAATGTACGGTTCCCTCATGATAAACGAATTTCTGCGTAACGCTGTTACGAGTGTCATCTAGTAAACAATATCTATGTAATTTTTTGTAACGTTACATTAAATTGTTTCGGTAGGTCAGGGTCGATATAAGCTACTACCTACAAGTTTATATTCTGTTATTCGCCACTGTTACCTGCCGCGCTCCTTTCCCGCTGTCGCCGCCGCTGGCGCCTGTGGCCGGCGCCGCGCTGGGCGGAGCGGGCGGCGGAGCTGTAATTTGTACGGTAATGGCTCCCCGGGCATATCTTTAATCTCATCGCTAATTGGATGGGCCACAGGGCCGCACTCCGGATCATTTCGCACAATACTTTTATTTTGGTTAGTAAAAGTATAGCACTACCACATCAGTGTGAAAGTTTGAAGTTTTTCCATTAATATTTATTTATTTATAACTCTTCTATTTGCACCTAAACAATTAAACATACAAAATACAAAGTAAGAGAAACAACACAAAGAAACAAAAACGATGCAATTTTATAAAAGGTGCAAATTTACGGGTACACGAGTTTTAACTTTATTCTAATATTGTATTTGACCACAAATTTTGTGGTGTTACGATGAGTTTTAAAAAAACAAATGTATTGATCTAATATCTTGTCCAAAAAAATAAAAAATAATATTATACCTATACAGTAAGTATCTATACTTTCATGTGGTGTAAACGCAGGAGTAGTATATTTTCTTACCTGCAAATTAAAAGTGCTTAAAATCTTTTTTGCTTCTTATAACGAAAATATTTTCCTGAAACTATACATTGTTCCTTAACTGTATAGCACAATAATTTATTAACAAAATGTAGTTTTGAAGTAACATAATTATTAATTAAAATGTATATTTAAGTCTTTAAGTTTGGTGTCTTTGTCTATCAAGTGATTTTTTCAACGAGCCAGACAAAGACCACGACGAGTACTGATTGTATGTATTTATGTAAGGGGGTCAGTAATTTAATAATGTATTTATATTGTACTATCAGAGAAGTCGATTCCTAGACAGATGGCGGACCTGAGTAATTTGGTCGCGTTAAGTCAAACTCATCCGACCGATCACAGCTAACATTGAATTGACATAAGCCGACCGAATTACGTAGGTCCGTCAACTGCCTAGGAATCAATTTCCTCGACGGTACTTTAAATGAAAGTATAAATGTGCGAAAGTGTGAGTAAGTACGAGTGCACACGCCGGCAACTCGGTAATGTTCTAATTAGGCGCCCAGCACCAGCCGCCCCCGCCCGCCCCGCGCAATTAGCCGCCCCCGCCCGCTCTCGCCCGCCCTACGAGCTCTTGTAGTACAGGAGTCGACACTCTAATGTTCTTTTAGTTCTTTTTATTTTATTACATTGTAATTATTAAGATTATTAAGACTATAATTATAAGATTGATGTAAGTAGTGCTTTCTTACTTAAACTTTGAAACAGTACACACCTATACTTGATGATTTACACTACGTAGTCGACTCCATCTACTCTATATCCGTACCAAAATCAGTAATTCAGCAGTTTAAAAGCTAATGCAAAAGAACGAAATGAGCATTATTATTTTTAAACAAAAAATTGTAAACCGACTTCCACTCACAAAAAAGTATTAAACAATAATTGTTATTATTTAAATAGTGGCATTTTCAGAACTCTCGTAAAATTCAAGAATTTCCCTACTCAATCTTCACTCTTTTAGAGGCGGTACCAGCCAACTTAAATATGAATCAAAGGATTTTAACAATTTTTAGGGCTGGCGCCGACTTCAAAAGTGTAAAGATTGAGTAGAGAAATTGTTGAACTTTAGGAGAGTTCTGAAAAAGCCTTTAAGTTTTTTAGTTACTTCGTTATCTATTTAATAATGTTGTTAACTGGTTAATGTATTGACAATCAAATATAGTGAATAAATAAACTCCTGCCAAACACCTCAGAAACTGTGCAGTAAGTGAAGTAGGTGCGGGCTCCTGGACTACACGCGTTGGGTCGAGATTAAGGGCCGTAACGTGCGCGGCATTTGTTCTGATTGTGTTGGCTCTCCGACTACTCGCTACCTGCTGCTGCTGTTACTGCTAACTGCCGGTTATTTCTGTAACTGCTCTCATATACGACGATATTATTATTCGTATACAATTGTTGTATTAAGTATTTATCTCAGTTATTAGTTTGAGGATGATGCTGTACTTACAGTGGCATTGTTTATTACAATAATACAAATTTTGCACACGTGATTTTTGTATATATCTATTTGCGGAAACTTTTAAATGACTTATAGTTACAATTTAGTTAAGTTAATTTATTATAACAGCTGTAAGTTTTCCGAAGATATAAAAATAAATAAATAAATACCTACATAAACTTTCTTGACGTGAAGAATATACTCAACGTTGAAAGTAAATTCAGTGAAATTTGATTTCACTAAAGCCGAGTGCACTTTAATCACAAGTTTAGGATATAATATTACATTATAATAATAATTTATTAATTATTACACTTTAAAATGTTTCTCGTAGACTGCTACGAGAATCGCGTAGCGGTCTACGAAACTTTTAAAGCAATCTTTGACAGTTGACTAAAGTTTAGTTAAGTTAACTTCTTTGTAACAGAATACGACTATTGCCTATTGGTCTTAACTAATGTTATAGAGGTAAAGTTTGTGTGTGTGCAGTAGTTTAGGCTCTGGCTTAGCTAAGGCTACTTTATGCTGAAAAGTATACATGGAATACTGTTATAACTAAGTTTTAAAAGCTGGTTTATTACTGTAAATTAAATTCGACAAAGTAGTATATTATGAGGACAATATTAATCTGGATGACGTATCACCGCCGCCATCGGGCTGTTAATTGAGTGCCGGAGTTTAATCAACACAAATAAACAGCCGCTTAAATAAAAACCCCAGTATAATGATATTAATTTAAGACTATTTCAGCGTTGTTTTGCGGCGGCGTGCGAGGGGGACGGCTGCGGTGCGGTCGAGGGTGCGAGCGAGACGGCGCTAGTGTTAATCAAGTGACTGTTGTTTGGTGTGAGCGCCAGGGACGTACTCCGGCGAGCGGAGAAAGTTATTGTTCAAAAATAAATGCAACATATTCATGTAGAGACTAGAGTGAAGACACATATTATAACTACGCAAATTAAATCACGCCAAATTATAGTTTGATCCACTTATGGTTTGAATTAAGTTTTATATAATATTGTAAATTGTTTTATTTTTGAGGGGAAATTATAGTCGTCTAAAAAAACCGCTTGACTATAAAGAATACCATTTTTTTTCGGTCAAAAAGTTTTCGGTTCTGTCCCGGGACTCAAAGTATCTGCATGCCAAATTTCAGAAAATCAGCACAGCGGCGGCGTGAAATAAAAAACGTGTGGCACTCGGGGACTGCCGCGGTAAAGCTATTGCATAGCATTAGCTAGTCTACACGCATACGTCTAGTCGCACGCACACAAACACCGTGCCGAAGTCTACCGAACTGAAACGACGTTACACGATGTGTTATTAGTTATTACTTATTAGGTTTATATTCGTTACGGAATTTCTTGATTCGGTCACCGCGATCAAAGCCCGCGATAAACGATAAGCAATAGGTTAAAAGAAACAGACAGGCAGACAATCAGACACACTTTCGCATTTATAATATTGGTAACCAGCATACCAGCTGTGTCCCGCGGAGTTACCCGCGGGCCGCAGCTTATTAAGGAATCAACAATAAATATTATTGGTCATAACAAAAATTTTACGAGATTGAGTGAAACAGATTTTGAATATTCCTCTTGAATCAGGCTGCGCAGCCTCTTGGGTAGGTACATTGCCCGCGCCTCGCAGCCTCCGAATTAGAATTTTCGAGCTTAATAAATATTAATTAACTTACTTAAGATTGTCCAGAAGAACTACTGTAAGCAGAAGGTACTTAATATTTATTAAGCTCGAAAACAAGACCACTGCTGGTAAGGTTGGTCTTACAGTATCCGTCTTCGTCTATCGGTTCAAGCGGTTAGCTAGTAATAAAAAGATAAAAAAACAATGTTTTTTTGGGAAACTATCCTACACGTAAACTATTATCAATGGCCCATCAGTCTTTTAAATAAAAATTAAATAATTTAATAAATGACAAAATTTATGCAGCAGTGACATCTAGTGTTTTGTAATTGAAACCTAATTTCATATGCTGTGTATCTATACCGATAGATGACGTTAATTCTTGATAAAAAAAAGTCCATTAGTGACATCTATTGTTGAGTGGAGAAACCGTATCATTAAAATGTTATTGTAGTAGTGACATCTAGTGTTAAGTAGTCAAAACCTTATTTAATGTGATGTGTAATACTACCAATAGATGGCGCTTTTGTTTGAAAGGGCTAACTAGTGACATCTATTATTCAGTAGTTAAAACAGAATGTCATTTCTAGTGCTTAGTAGACAGTAGTTGAAACTTTTTGGCATGGGTTATGGATTAATACCAATAGATAGCGCTGTTTCATGAACAATTGTATAGGTCTACCAGAATCTGATGGCAAAAAGTGAGAAAATAAAATGACTAGCAATACGGGGGTAATTGGAATAAAACATTTTGATCCGTTTTTTTTCTTATAGCGGCTGATTCTGTGTATTAAACATGCAAATATAAAAATTTATCCAATGATCAAGGATATTTTTTGAAAATCTGCTGTCAAAAATTGCCATCATTCTGGTAGACCTATACTAGTGGCATCTATTGTTGAATAGTAAAAACTCTCTTATTTAGAACTTATTACTGCACTAAAAAAAAAAAAAACAGCTGTACAGCCTTTTAGAAAATATCTTAAATTACTGTTTTATTAATGAAAAAAAACTTAAGTCACGGTGTTGGCAGCTTTTTGTAGAGGGATTTGTTGAAATTTAGCGCCGCACTGTACGCGCCGCATTTTAGAATTCTTTGCATGAAACAACGCCACGAAATGCGGCGCGTACGGTGCGGACTGCGGACACATTCGTCCGAGGACAAATGTGCGATCAGCTTTAATGCCTACTCCCAAACCATATAAGGCAAAGAACGTTAATTGGATCCGCTAATTAATTTTTATGTTTTGGTTATGTTAAACATTATTTACTTTTATTAATATCTTTAATATGTATAAATAGCTATGTTCAATCTAGTCGGTAAATAAAACACTATGGACGCTAAAATCTTTAATATTAACAATGATATACTCTACACGTTACAATAAACCTCCATACAAATCATATAATCTACAGGACATTGCCATAATATGTTGACAGACGGAGCCGTCGTTTAGACATGTTGGGTTCGTCCGCGAACGCCGGCGCGAGCGGCGCAGACACACCGCCACCTCCCTCGTGGACGGAAAACAAACTAAATCTGCATCTAAGTCTAACAGTAAGTACATATTTATATTCATTTAGTACAGTATAAAATATATTTCACTTTAACGTATAACACTCTCAATGAAACGCAAATAATATACATTAGTGAATCATTAAAAAGCATCTCCGAAAGTAACAGCTCTGTACAAGTTAAATTAAGCGTCTTCATCGCTACAGCACAATATAGTCAGCGACGGCGCGACTGCCGCGGGTGTCTGCGCCGCTCCGCCGATAAAACAGTACCTTGAGAAGGATAAAGCTATCGCAACGAAGCATAACCTAGTGTAAGGTCGTGAAGTGCAAACCTCGGAAGCCAATTAAACAACTAAAACATCTAAAAACTCGCGCGCCGGCCCGCACTCGCCGTATCGGAGGGGGCCGGACACAGGAACTAGGTACGACAGCTATTGATCCGATTATGATAAAACAACAACGTAAACTAGTCGGAAAATAGGGACAGAGTACAGACACGACTACCGTCACTGCAAGCGTAGGTTTATACAGCCGATACTTCATTAACAGTACGTTTAAAATATTAAAAGAAACCTTCCACGAATTAGTACGATCGGGACGAAAGATTTCCAGTTTAAAATTCTTTAATAAATAAAATAAATTACTTATTTTACATTTATCTACCTGTTAATAAAATAGCACAATTTTAAAATGAACTTTACGATTCGTGCAGTGAGTAATAATATAGTTTATAACGAAAGTTTTTGCCGGGTGTTACAGTTCACTCGATATATAGTAGGAGTAGTATTTTCATATCTATGTTAAGTTGTGTTTGCTAGTGGTGAAAAATATAAGGGAAGATGTTTATGACCATTTCATTAAAAATATTTGACGAATACTACGTTTAATAATCTGACCTACTAGGTTACGGCGAAAACTTAAATGGGACCGGTTTTAAAAGTAATTACATAGTATCTGATTTATTCTGTAACAACTTTGGCGACAGATTTGAAATTAAATTACAAAGTTCCACATATTGTGTCCCCAACCTTTTTGTGCATGTAATGATAGTTACTGAACGAACGCAATATTTCAGGTATCGTTATAATTTAGAATAACTCAAACCGGTCGTAACTAAGAATTATCTTACTCACTAAAGTTGAAGAAAGAAAGAATAATAACTTAAAGTTACATTTTGTGAATCGTCTAAGCATTCCTATTTTACTGTAAAATAATTACATAAACGTTGCTCTCGACTGTTTTCGGTAACTTTATAACGAGTAACTAAACAGTTTTATACCAAATGACTAGTTCTGTTCTTGTGAGATCTCATGTAGTGGAAGCTTCGGTACAAAACGACGGTGCTAATTTACTTTGAGCGTTGGAATATAATATGCATAATATTTACTTCATGTGGTCCGTGAATATATTTCATTCAAATCAGTATTGAGCTGGGATAACCATTCTCTTAACCAGAGAGGAAAATTGTGTTCCTCTCACCCCATTTATTTGAATCAGCTAGGTTTGGTCGACTTTTTGTATTGTGCGAGAACTTTCAATTCTAATCATAGTTATAGTTTAATGAACTTAACTTTTTAAGACCTTGATAAATTGTACTCTTATCTATTTTCAAAGCAAAAAAAAAAAGATAAGAGAAATATCTACAGTTGTGTTTGAATTGCTTTTAATTAATATTATTATTTTTGCAGTAATATATGGCCGAGAATACGTAATATTAGGAGGCTTTGAATAGTTTGTTTTATAATGTAACCCGGCTGAATAGTGCATGTTTTTGAAGTCACCATTAAAATAAAATTTCCAGTTGACATCATCAACTTGAAACTATACTGGAATGGCGTCGACCGTAGACGATACAATTTATCAAGCGATTCAAATATGGCAATTCATAAAATATGTTTCAAGAATATATATATTAGATATTATGACTATTGGTCTAGAAATTACCAAAAAAAAAAATTGAAAATCAGAAAACAAGATAAAAAGTCAATCGAAACAATTTTACTAATAATACTACAGCCAATTAGTTAATACTTGAAGTATTAAATTAGTATTTCATGGCATTTTAACGAGCGGAGCGACAAGCGGAGCTACTTTAAAAATAATAAATAAAAGTGTAACATATCTGTAACATTTGAATAATATTTTCCACAAAAAAAAAATACATTTCGTAAAAAAAAGTTTAACTGTCCATTACAACACAACTGTTGCGCGTCGCTCGTCGCTCCGCTAATAGCTCGGCTATCTAACACATAAACTTAAAGCGAGTGGTAACGGACATAATATAAGTATTTGGATATGTTTATGTGTGTGTGTGTGTGCGGCTAGCGGCGGCCGTTACGCGTGTCCGGGTGCGGGCGCCGGGGCTGGTTGTTGTTCATTGCTGAAATGAAAATAAAGAAATAAGAATACATATTATATGAGAACAGTATGCATACGTACTCATCTTTAAAAAATATATGTTCTTAATTTTTAAGGCAAATTAAGTACGACCATGACGTCGATCGTTTTTAAAATCTTCGTTTACACAGATAATATATATTTTTTTAAATAATAATAATAATATTAATCATTTATTCACTTGATGTGGTTTTACAAAGATGGTTTAAAGCGATTATATTATTGTCACCGTAATAATTATTTTCGTTTTACTAAATGTCAAATACGAGTTACAAATTAATTTTTTTTTTTACTTATAATTAATCATTTTGAGTTTATAACATAGATAATTATTGTCAAGACTTACTTTAAATTATGTCAAAAAATAAATAAATTCAAATAGCAAATATAACAATTCATTGTCAATTACATAAAATAAAAAATGTAATTATTAAAATACCTACTTAAAAATAAATAATCACATAATATATTTAATTTAGATTAAAATTTCAAAAAATCCAATAAATATATGTATACAATAAAAAAAAATTAGTAATACATAACTACTTAATTATTGTGAATTTAAAAAGTCTTTAACAGAGTAATAACATTTGTCTATCAAATATTCCTTTAAAAGTTTTTTGAATTGTCCAATATGTAATAGTTTTATTTGCTCCGGTATTTTATTGAATATTTGAATTACCATGCAGAATATACTTCACTCACATATTTACCATTGTATAACTGTACATACCGGGTGTGGCGGCGCCCGGCGAGCGGCGACACCACGTGCCCGGGGACATCTGAAATAATTACTATCCCTCTTACTAATTAAAACTTCTTAAACGTGCGTTCAACGTGTGAATATTTAAACAGGAGTTTTTAAGTTACACACACGTTACACAGTCTATACAGAGAAATAAGTATGGAAATGACAGCATCGTTATACAGGCCGAATGTCAAAAAATGATTATTAGTAGAAAAAATCTTATGCACCCTCTATACACGCTGTGTAACTTTTTATTAGTAAGAGGGTATATATATATATATATATATATATATATATATATATATATATATATATATATATATATATATATATATATATATATATATATATATATATATATATATAGTAAATTAACATTTACTCGGCGATAGAGTAGTTCCACAGAGTATCTGTAGAACTATACAAGACGTGAGTATAGCTTCTAGAGCGTAAGTGAAAAGTAGTAAAGAGGTGCACCTATACTCATTCAATACGTAGTTACCTAAGCAAACCAAGTCGCTTAAATATTGTGTGCGTATGGATGCGTTTGCCTGAAAATTTTATTCATAAGAATTACTACTCTAATAATACTCACGGCACAAAACTAGACTCATTGAGATTATTGACCAAGAAGTACACTTAACGCTAGGCAAGGACTGTCGCATACCTGTCGCAGCAGGTAGGGCGGGCGGTAGGTGACGAGCGGGTTGTAGGGGCGGCGGTTGCGGTCGGGGGGCAGCGCGGACGCCGCGGGGGCGGGGCCGCGCGCCCGCCGGTACTGCTCGCGCGCCTCCGGACCACGACGATCCGGGTCTGTAATTGAGTATATTTGTAAGTAATAAACAGCGAAAAGATGTTTGTTTTAATGGAGTAATTAAAGTAGACCACAGAAGAGGACATAGGCTACTTTTCAAAATATAATAGGTACCTTTTCTGCGGAGGTAAATGTCTTTAACATATATAGTACTAAAATGTTCGGCACTTAATAAATAGCTACATCGTACTTTCGGAAACGTACAACGCGTTTAGTTTTATAGATAAAGTAGACACTAACAAGTGTTGTTCTTGGCCTGCATGGTGCGGATGGAGTTGACGATGGCGCGCGCCGCCGAGCTCAGCTGCGCCTCCTCGCTCGGGCTGCGGCTGCAAGTACACGAGTATTGTTTGTTTAATGAGCAAGATAAAGTTCGGTCCTGTGCCTAATCTTTCGCCGTCGGAACGATCCTATTTATTTATTTATTTAATCAGGACACCAAACAGTACATACATCGAAACATTATTAAAATAAGCATATTAATTATACATGTACCTTAGCAGGTGACACGGCATTTATAACCAAAGCTCCACAATTAAATACAATATGAAATTATTAATTACTAAACTAAAAGAACAATTACATGTATATATTGTGTGATTATAACAATAAAATATGAAATTTCAAGCAAAGTACATTATTACACTAATAACACTGAGTAAAACTTAAAACTATGATATTACATAATAATTAGAAATCATTCGTGGTACCGTGAAAGAACAAGCACACTCGGGAGTGGAAATACTCTAGTATAGTACGCAAACACATTAGCGCAATAAAACTTATTTCTTCTGCTTGCCAGTGAAGAGAAGAGAGTTTTTATTATTATTTTTTGCATTTTGTACAAAAAAAATCAGCTGCGAGGCCGGGTGAGATCAATAATTGTCAGCGTCTACACCTTGTCAGCGTCCCTCAGCTTTATTTACATTAGAAATCTTTACGTACGTTGCTTTAGCAAACTTTATGGGTAAAGGCACGTACCATAGAGGAAATTGATTCCTAGGCCAAATGACAGACCAACGTCATTTGGTCGGATCATGTCAATTCAATGTTAATTATTGTGAATTGTGATCTGTCGGCTGGGTTTGACGTAACGCTACCAAACTACGTAGGTCCCCCATCTGCCTAGAAAATAGAAATCAACTTCTCCGATAGTACTAACCCGAGTGGTCGCGCGTTGTGGGCGGGGCCGGGGGCGGGTGCGGGATGTGGCGCGGGGGCGGGGTAGCTGCCGAGCAGGCCGCTGCCGCTGTTGCGCCGTCGCGGCCGCTCCCACTGCCGGTCGCGCGTGCTCACCGCCGCCATTTGCTCCTTGATCTGTTGGATCTTAACCTGCACACATTCGTTTTATGTTGATTTCAAATCAGACAAAAAAGTGATATCAATGCTTTTTTTATCAAGCATTTTCAAGTTTTACGCAATTACTACGTAATTTTATAGAATTTATTATTATTTATTTTCAAATGCACAAATAAATTAGGTCTAGAATTGATCTCAGAATGGTTACTCATTGCCACGAATACACATTTTTTGTATGTTATGTTAAAATAAAAAGTATCTCTATCGTTTCCTATACGAAAGAGTAAATCCACAATCCACTCCTCCACAAAGTTCAAAAGAGACAAGTCATACGATTCAATTCAATAGCGTGATAAAAACTAAATATCTTAATAAGATATAACATAATTAGCAATAATCTCGACTAAGTATCCCTATCAATAAACTCGACTCGGCACTCACAGCTATATCGGGGTCGGCGCGGTCGTCAGCGTGGGGCGTGGCGCGCTGGGAGGGCGGGAGCGAGCCGCGCTTGGGGTAGCTCGCCCGCCGCTCGCCCGCCTTCTCCACCCCGAACACGGCCTGGCACATCGGGTACGGCTGCGGGATCATCTGAAATTACAGTTTTGACCGTGAATTAGGCGTTATGATAAAAAATAAAAATGCTCGCGTAAGACAGCAAATAGTATGCCTCTTGCTGACAAAAAAGGTACAAAGCGGATAGGCTATACAATTTTCATTGTTCAGTCCATATCAATCAAGATTTTTCAAAGTTCTAGACAAGAACAAAACATTGTATCATATGAATCATGAAGTATGATTAGTACTTCATACTAATATTATAAAGGCGACAGTTTGTGAGTGTGTATGTTTGTTATTTCTTCACGCTTAAACGGCTAGAGCGATTTCGATGAAATTTGGCATGAAGTTAGCTGACATCCTGGATTAATACATAATATGCTACATTTTACTTCGAAAAAAATGACGTATTTTATGGAGTAAACAAAGCTAATGAATTCGCGAAAAATCATCTACTTCATATTACCTAATTTACTTTTACTAAAAGCCGCGGGGCACAGCTAGTAACGTTTATATAGTGTAACTATCTTTATTAATAAGGAAACTAAAACAAATCCCGTATTTTAACGTTGAGACGCGGTGAAACTAGTAGATCTACCGGGGTGACGTAACTGTGCGAGCGAGACGGACGTCGGGGGTCTCACCTGCTGCAGGGGCGCGGCGGGGTAGACGACGCCGTATTGCGGGTTGGGGTAGAGCGGGGGGTACACGAGCGGGTACACGTCGTGCAGCATCAGCTTGGGCGCGGCCGGGCTGATCGGCAGCGGCGGCTGCAGACCACCCCACTGCATCTCCTGGTATTGCTGGAAAGAACATAGTGAAGTTTTTGTTATTATTTATATTACATACAAAAAGTACATACAACTAAGGGCCAACCCACACGTACCACAACCACACGACAACCACAACCACACCACGTGGTCGGGCGTATATTTCGTATTGTAAATGAACTGGACCATTCACACGTACCACCACCATCGACGCAACGCGAATAAGTGTCGCTAGCTTCGTGTCGCTAGCTGTGGAGGGTATTTCATAGAAATACATAGAAACCAGTAGTGTCACGACGACACGTCGTCTGCAGTTGTCGCGTGTCGCTCGGTCCTAACTTGTACCTTTATTTACACAAACACTGCACATAGAAAGTGCCACTTACGAATAAAATTATTTTAAGTTTAAAACAATGCTTATGTACTGTTTAAAACTGTTGTTATGTGCTTTTAGTTACATTGAAATATACACTTGATATCCATTGTGTAACTGTCTTATTAGAAAGGGGAGAGATATTTTTATGAAGAGGGCAGAATTTTTAACTGACAGGTCATGCTGACCCTAATTTTAGCGTTTAATCTTTTTAAACGCAATACAAAATCAGCTTGAGTTAGCCAGGGTACTAACCGTGTAGTGATGGGGCTGCGCGGGCGGGGCGGGCGGGACCGGCGGCGCGGGGGGCAGGATCACGTTGGGCAGGTACTGAGCGCCCAGCTCCACCCCGTACGGCATCGTGTATCTGATTGGATAAACACAAATAAGCGATGATAACCTAACCTTATGACTTATTTAAACAAAATTTGGCATGTAATAATATAAAATGTTCTTCTACAAGATTTTAAGTCCGTCAGTCTGAGTTGAAGTTCATTCTTTGTTAAACATCATCTTTCGATAATCGTATTACGTATAAAAAACGAATAGAAAAAAATATGTACATGTACCTCGCCGATTAAAATCGATTCGGTACATATATTGTCGATTGGACAAGTAAGATGGATAGTAATGGGGGGGGAGAGGGGTCCGGTTATATACGCCCATGGCCTTAAGTTAGTATAATTATACTACTCACTGTCTGGGCTGCTCGCAGGCGCCGCACGCGCTGAAGTCAGCCGCGTACGGGTAGCTCGCGTCTGCGGGAAGACCACAAGGGTTCACAAGCTTCTTAAAAATGTTAGGGCGTTTTGGTGTGGTTTTATTTGTCACTTGATAAAATATTTTCACACACATTACAATATAATAATAATATTACACGATATTATGTAATGTGTGTGAAAATATTTTACACAGAACAATAACAAAGTAAAAACCGGCCAAGTGCGAGTTGGACTCGCCCATGAAGGGTTCCGCAGCTGCAATAAGGTTTATTTTTATGAAATTAAAAGGTTTTTGATTTATTTTTATATTTCAGTTGATTTAATGAAAGTTAAATTAAGTTGACCATTTATGACGTATAAAAAAAAACATTTTAGCACTTTGGAAGAGTCTCTCTCGCAAACTATTCAGGTTAGAAAAAAATGATATTAGAAACCTTAATATGATTTTTGAAGACTTATCCATAGATACCCCACACGCATAGGTTAGATGAAAAAAAATTTTTTTTGATTCAGTTGTAACTATGGGGACCCCTAAAATTTTTAATAATTTTTCCATTATTGTATCAAAATCTTAATGCGGTACACATACTACATCTACTTACCAAATTTCAATAGTATAACTCTTATAGTTTCCGAGAAAAAAGGCTGTGACATACACGGACAGACAGACAGACAGACATGACGAATCTATAAGGGTTCCGTTTTTTGCCATTTGGCTAAGGAACCCTAAAAATGGTTAGACCTCAACTAACAAAGCTGCTGCAATTAGCCTGCCCGCATTAATATGCGAACAGGCTAATTGTTAAATAAGTAATTTATAAATGTACTAGATGACGCCCGAAAATTTAGGTTATCGCGCGGGAACCGTACATTTTTCCGGGATAAAAAATATCCTTTCCCGGGACTCAAAGCCATACCATAGGGAATTTACCAAATTTCAGCGAAACGGTTCAGCGGTTTGGGCGTGAAGACAGACACAGACACACTTTCACATTTATAATATTAGTATGGACAGATGCTTTTATTTGTATCGCCGCGCCGTCTAGTTTCTTTGTTACAATCCATATAAATGTTTATTATTATTATTATTATATACGTTTAACGGGTTTGTGTTATACCACTCTTAAAAACCTTAAGGCTCTAAGTATGATGACTTACAGCGGCACGGCGGCCTCTAAAACAAAATATACGTAAGCGGTAAGTGCAAGTAGTATTATATTGTCCTAGTTCTAGTTATAGTTAAGTTATTAAGTTATAGTATAAACACTAAGATTAGTTTAGTTTGTGCACCTACACGATTTTCTTTTATCCCTATTTTAAATCTTGTCTACAAAAGGTTGACTGGTAGAGATTGCTTAGTAGCAATAAGTTCGCCTTTTGTACATCAATAAGTATAGTATAATATATTTTATTAATTTATCATTCATATTGTGTATGTATTTTATTACTAGACGTTCCGCGCGGCTTCGCCCGCGTAAATTAGATATTTCACAGACAAATCAGTCTACAAAAATAGCCTATGATCCTTCATGTGGTGGTCTACTTCTTATCTGACCCAAATAACAAAAAAATTGCTCTAGTAGTTCGTGAGATAAGCCCTTTCAAATAATTTCCCCCGTTTTTTTCCACATTTTCTTCTATTAGTATAGATTATAGTGACCTATTCGGAAGGTGTTGTCGTGTACGACCTTCGGTTCCTCCGGCTGCAGCTGGTACAACGGCGCCTGCATGTGCGGCTCCTGTAATTAACGTTCATTATTGCTACAGGATCGTAACATATCAGAAATGTGTTTTGTATTACGAAAAATATGCATAAATGCATGAGTTTTTTTTAGGTAAAGCAAAATAAAAAAATCATTAATATTTTTTTTAAAATATAAAACGATAAAATACTCACGATTCTGCAGGGGTTGACGTAGTGGTAAGGTTGCTGCATCAGTGGATACGACACGTTCGTCAGCGACATTGGACCTAAAATACATTGCACGTAAAGTCGATACTATATCCACACAAGATTATTCGTAGATTAGATTACAATATAGGCAAGTCTTTTTATTGCCAATTTTTAACGTATGATGTGACAACTATGGATCTTTTCGCATCACCATCTGTACACTAAAATATAATTGCCACCTATGACCTACCCAAAGAAAAACTATATCAGTCCGCACGTTTCAAACGTTTTCGAAAAACGAAAATTTTCATTCATAGCCCATCAATATTTATAGAACAAGGATTTTCATTATTAGCTAATTGGCTCTCATGTAAACTCACGTATAGTATGGTCAACGAGTGGCACGGGCGTGGTCTTAGCTTCCTCCTGGACATAGTTCTGGACGCCCATGGGCGACTCCTCGCTCCTCATGGGCTGGACGTAGCACTGCTGCTCGCACTCCCTCGAGTACTGCCTCGTCGAATCGTACGACCGCTGGTTTTCGAAAGGCGGCCTCTGATTGGTCGCTTCGAAAGAGCGCTGATTGGTCGCCTCGTACGGCATCCTCTGATTGGCCGGTTCGAAGGTTTTCGGCGAGTTTTGGGCGTCGTATCTCTCGAGCCGCTTGGGCGACTCGTACGTGTTGTCGAAGGTACGAGTGGGCGAGTCGTAGAGCTGTGTAGGCGCGCTCTGGTTCTCGTAGGGCTTGTCGGTGTTTGTGTCCGGCGTCGGCGGCTCGGTGTAGCGGCCCTTGGTGGGACTGCTCGGGATCGACCCAGTTTGGCTCTCTTTGGATGTGGTCTGTAAAAGTTGGAAATAGCTTGTAATATAGGCACAGAATATATATTAGTAGTACCAACAGAATTCCCACTCGCGAAACCCGTTTAAAGAAATAACGACTCATGCTACGATACTATAAAGTTCAAATTCCGACCGCGCAGTGCTAGGTGCCTACAATTATATTTACCTACATGTGCGCTCTCTTTCTATCGCGTAAGAGGTACCCTTTCTAACGAAATCAAGATTGTCACCTTTTAGAAAATAAAATAATCTTCTTTTAATTACTATAGCTACTAATAGCAAACTTTTTTATAGTAATAATCAAATTTTAGTAACCCAACCTATATTTTATAATAGTTTTATATTCGATTATAGCGCAGGAGCTGGTCTGGAATTTCTTACAACTTAAACATAGTAACTTGTGTTTATTTCTGTGTAGTATGTGGTTTGTTTGTAACAAATTGGTTTATGTGCTATGTTTTTGTATTTTTTTATCTTTTTTTTGTATTTTAAAGTCTTAAATTACCTTATTGAAATATTTCTTTGACCTTTTTTCAATTGTTCATATTTATCAGATTAATAACGATTCTGTCACAGAGTACTGTGTCAGTACGTAGATATATGCGACGAAAAAATCTTGCGCGTGCGTCACCGCTCGCTTGTGAGTCCCTAGTGATCTGCCCCTTTAAAGGGGTACTTACATTTCGATACCTACACGCGCGAGTGGGACAGGCCTGATATAGGTCTAACAGAAATAAGATGTTGGCTTCAACTTTATAAGGAATAATTTAATTCTATGTTATTTCTTTACAAGATAACATTTAAGCGTACTAAATGCATAACTAAATTCAGCATTGAACAATAAGAAACAGAATAATTAGTTATGCATTTAGTACGCTTAAAAGTTAAAAGCGGTATAATTTTACCTTTTCAGCGTGTTCTCTGCACGGCTCGCGGCGGCGGCACTCGCAACAACACTTGCCTCTGTACTCCTCCCCCGAACAATCGCACTCTGTAAAACAAAATATACTCTGTAAAACAACATATAAAGCTATAGTGCTATAGCGGTATAGTATTTACCGTGGTCTATGAAGGAGTGCTGTTTTTCTAATTTCCCCCTCTTCTTATCTCCATTTGTATCCTGAAATGTTTTTAGAATAACTTGTTTGTGGTAAAAGGTAAAAATCACTATTTACGTTTTTTATATAAAGTGATAATTTTAGGCCTTAATTTATTAAACTCAAAGATTGTAAGCCTGTGCTGTTAAACGATGATCGAAGACATGAGAATTGGGCCCCTAGTGTGCTCGACAGTAAAATAAATAATACCTTCTCCTCGATTGCGGCATTGGCGTCGTAGAGCGGCGGCGGGTTGTCGGGGTGGAAATGGTATAGCGTACCGTCCGGGTTCGTCAGCGCACGACCCGTCTACAAAACGAAAAAAAGTAATAAAGTTGTTGTAAGCCGGCCCCTAGACGATCAATTGTATTGTCAATATCACGCTTCAATTTTACTGAAGTTTATTTGACAATTATATTGAAGGCGCGCGATGTTCAATATCAACCCTAGACGGTCAATAATATTACGCAATACGTGATATTGCGCAATAAAATTGCTCGTCTAGGGGCCCGCTTAGTTTAGCTTCAATCTTTGTATTTTTCCTTGCGTCCTATGGTCAATTTAATAACATCGATCAGCATAATCATTAGCCCCATTATAAAAAAATATAACAAAAAATAAATAATCATCATCATACCTGCGGATGTATAACCACAGCGCCGACGGGCACGGCGGAGAGGTCGGTGACCGCCCACACGAGCGCGCCGCCCCCCGCGCCCGCCACGCCCGCCCCGCCCCCCGCGCCCGCCTCCGACGTCGGCTCGGGGCTCGCGCCGCCTGTTGGCCGAACTGAATATTACATTTCAGGCACGGTGTACAATCAAGTTAAGCCGATTTGATAAAGAAAGAGTGTATGAATACTTGTTTCTCGACTAGAATTTTTTTATTTTACAACAAATTTATTTAAAAAATATATGTATATCAACACAAGTGACTATTCAAGCAACGTTAGTGTCACATACAATTATTTTAAAAACGCGTAATTTAACTTGTTTGGCAAATTTTACTATCAAGTAATACATCACATTGAGTGTTTTATGTATAGCAGAATTACCGGTGGGCGAGGGCGTGACAGAGTCGGTGCTGCGCAGACTGAGTGTCTTGTACCCGGAGCTGGACGGAGACAGGCGCCAGCTGCTCGACGCCAGGTCACCTGCAACCAGGAAAAGCTTACTTAAGTTTTAGGTCCGTATTTTTGGTCAGTACTTAAGATGCGACCCGGTCTCAAGACGCGGTTCGGCTCTGTGATTGGTCCAAATTTTGACAGCCAACCAATCACAGAGCCGAACCGCGTCTTGAGACCGGGTCGCATCTTAAGTACTGACCAAAAATACGGGCCTTAGTGTCGGACCGTACCCATCTTCGGCACAAAAAATCATGTTTAGCCAAACCTTCGCTAACGAGTAACGGCCAAAGCCAAAGGCTCGTAGAAGACCAATTTCCAGAATAGAAGAATATTTCGAAGGACATTTTTTATCTTGAAAAAACATATTGTGTTCGCGAACCATTTTGTTGCAACGACGTTGCGGCCCATTTACATTTCAGTTATAGGTCCAGTAAAGGCACAACGCTGTAGTGCAACTCAAATATGTGACATGACGCATGGTCGGTACCAGGTAGGTCATTGGAAATACATCCAAAGACTGTACCTATTGCCATTGGCTACACAAGGATATCCAAGTTACTAACCCTGTCGGCTGAGCAGGCGCTGCGGCGGGTCGGAGTATCCGCCGAAACTGTGACTCTTGGCGACCGGCCCGCGCGACCCGCCCCCCGTTCCGCCCGTCGCGCCGCCCCCACTAGCCTCTAGCGACTGCACCTGTCGAGTCACGGTTGTTTATAAAGTACTACACTGGATCATTACACTCGAAACAATATAATATGAAAGACTACAAAGTTAGAAGAAATTCAATTCGTATTGAAAAATCAGTGGTCAAAGTTTATAATTTTTATTCAGCTATATATCGTATTTATAGGTATGCGGCATTTTTTATTATTATAAGAATACCTTTAACAGTTTGTTTCTTCCGGTCTCGGGTGTAAGCAGTTTGACAGGCCCAGAGTTGAGCCACGGCCACTGGTTCTCATCTTGAGTGCAATTGTCCTGTAAAAATGACAAACAAGTTGTTATGTTGTAAATCACCAAAGCTTTCAATTTTATAATGTTATATATTTGTAGAACATTAAAGTCAATTTATTGTCTATATGCTCCATATAATGCATGTGTGCGTGTTGCGTGCTGCAAGGGTCGGAAGCTACGAATAATAAAAACTAAGGAAACGTAACTCCCATACTTCAACCGTTTTAAATTTGGCTCCTTTTCGAACACTTAAATATGACAATTTAGATTTTCGCCAAGGTCGTTTCCCAGGTAACGTATCATAATATTGCACGCCGGACGACAGCCTGCGCGGTTATTGTCATTGTCATAGTTATGAAACAAAGCCGTTGACAATAATTATCAAAAGCGGATAGTATTATGCAGTATACACCAAGCACACCTATACTATCACAAAAAAAAATGAGCTGTATAATTATTATTTTAAAATCAAACATTTTCCTCTGACCTTAAGGGTGAAACCAAACGAGCGTAATTTGTGAGTTGTGAGTCGCAGAATTTCGGCTGGCAGAAATTTTGCTGCATTCAGTTTCATACAAAAGTCCTGTTTGATTCACACGAGCGTAATTTTGTGAGTCATGATTTGTAGGAAAATATATTTACGCGACCGAAATTCTGCGACTTACAGCTCACAAATTACACTCGTTTGGCTTCACCCTAAGTCTTCGATAATAATAATGAACGAACCTTGTACAATTCGGACGAATCTTAATCTGTCCAGAGCACTTAGACAAGACGTTTTCTTTATATAATCACCGACCAAAATGTACGGAATTGACATAACATGAATCTACTTTATTTTATCGTAAGCTTATGTCAATTGCATACATTCTGATCGGCGATTCTATAACGATACGATTAAAAAAACGTCTTAGCTGATGGGCCTGGTTCTGTAAAGAGACCGGGGCAGTACAGGTTTACTAATTAATACAGGCTTAAAGCCTTACAATCACATGAATTAGGTGCCAGTACTGTGTAAATGACGAATAGGTCACGACATTCATACTAATGCCAGCCAGAACCTAAGATTTCGTTTATGATTAAATTGTTACATCTTGCATAACACTGTCCATGGCGACTTTGTAAAAAAATTGTAATTATATTATTTTTGGATATTGCACTTTTATAATAACATGTAAACAACGAATAAGACAAACACAAATAGACCAGCTTAATTTTACGCAAAAACCCTAACATCCAACTCAAAAAACCAACTTTTTGGGTTGGAAATAATACAAGAATATTTAAAAGCATAATTTTTATAAATTTACTTACAGATGAAAGGTTATTCCTGTATTATAAGTACAATCTGTATGACTTCTACACCATTTCACATGGCATTTAGACATTTTCACAACAAAAATATTGTAAAAAGCTACGTAAAAAGTAAGTAAACAAATTGTAAATTTATGAGTTTGACAATAATTATCATGTCAACCTGATTGAATGTCACTCGAGTAGGTATATATACACGAAAAATGTGTACCGAACACATGCATAAATATGCATGTATTCGGGTCACATTTGGTGCACTTTTTTTGACGGAGTTACTCTTCCTTAGTTTTTGTTATTCGTAGGTCGGAAGGCTACCTTCATATTAACTTTTGAACTAGAATAAGTGGGCCTCAGTGTGACATACCGAGCTGAATATGCGGCGGCGCACGCGCTCGTAGTCCCGCTCGCGCTGCTCCAGCGACTTGCTGCGCGGCGCCGCGCCCGTCGCCCCGCCCAGCGCGCCGCCCCCCTCGCGCTTCAGGATAGATCTGCACACATCACGTCAAACTTATTACCTCTTTACGTTTTCAGCGCTAAATAGATTTTAGTGCAATTTAATATACCCTGAGTACAGAAAAAACACATAATATGATAGCTTTTATCTCGCAAAATGTACGAATTTCAACAACATCTAGTAATTATAATAATAGCTTATTTTTTTCTATGATTATTGATTACACCATTTTTTTAAAGCGTCATTCACAACATACTTTAATTCAAAATAATATAGTTACTTGGCGAGCGTGTCGTCGTGCCGGCGCGGCGGGGACTTGGGGAACACGGTGGTGCACCACTGACGGAAACTCGTGCACGGAATACGCCCGCCGCTCGTGCCTGCAATAATTATATCATGTATTCAACGAAAAGTTCACAGCATAACGCGATTACGTAAATTATTTTATATCACTTTAATAATTTTATATCTGGCTACTGCGATAAAACTTATAGTTGTCGCTACAAGTCACTTTGTCTAATAAATGATTCTGAATCAGAATCATTTATTTCAGAATTTCTGATTCACTCGCATATTTATATTTCGCTCACGATAGGAACGCGATAGCAATATTTTAAGCGAGAGGAGCGATTAATATATGAAATTATCGATCTTCGCGACCGGATACTATAGAACATTCGTTAGCTTACCGCTCTTGGAGACGAGCACGGCGTTCTTGTGGGCGTGGTCGAGGTGGTGGGCGAGGCCGAACAGCGCGGCGCAGCGGTGCACCAGCATGCGCCCGTACGACGTCATCACAGGGAAACGCACTATGCAGCGGCTGTGAATTAAAAAATTACTTTATTTAAACATAGCTTTACTTTATTTATCGACGGAGAGCAGGCGACCAAACCGCCCACGACCTGCCAGCACGCAGATTATCAGAAAGGGTTGTTCAGGGAAGTAGCTAACGGAGTTTTAATACAGCTGAACCTACATTTTTTTTCTTTTTCTTCCCCACCCCACTACTCCCACACCCACCGGCCACGGCCTGCCAGCACGCAGATTATCATAAAGGGTTGTTCAGACTTCAGAGAAGTAGCTAACGGAGTTTTAATACAGCTGAAGCTACATGACGAATTTGGTCGTCAGCTCTTAGTCGATTATGTTAAGAGAGTGACAAAATGGAACGACTCACTGCAGTTGGTAAATACGGTGAATGTGAACGTTAATAATATTATAATTTATAATGTCGACGTAAATATAGGACTACTCCACACTAGGATTTTGCAAGCGTTATATCATTTACTTTTTTCAGACATAATCTGTTCGCTTGGTGGTAACTGTAGTAGTGGCGACTCGCTCACCTGGTGTCGTTGATGAGCGCGTGCAGGTCCTTCTCTATCCGCAGCAGCGTCATGCGGTCGCGCGGGTTCTTGTCGAGGGTCTCGCTCACCTGGTGTCGTTGATGAGCGCGTGCAGGTCCTTCTCTATCCGCAGCAGCGTCATGCGGTCGCGCGGGTTCTTGTCGAGGGTCTCGCTCACCTGGTGTCGTTGATGAGCGCGTGCAGGTCCTTCTCTATCCGCAGCAGCGTCATGCGGTCGCGCGGGTTCTTGTCGAGGGTCTCGCTCACCTGGTGTCGTTGATGAGCGCGTGCAGGTCCTTCTCTATCCGCAGCAGCGTCATGCGGTCGCGCGGGTTCTTGTTGAGGGTCTCCTTAATGAAGTTCACCAGCTCCGCGCCGGTCGGCTCCATTTTATCCTCTGTGAGATAGACGTTAAATGTTAAATAAATGGGTATTTTTTTTAACTCTTGTTTAATGCGAAAAAGCGAGATGAAACATAACAAATTGCCTTTTGATGTGTGAGACAGAAGATCAGTTTTTTTTATTAAATAATGTAGCCAAATATGAGAAAAAAAAATCGGCTAAGTGCGAGTCGGACTCACGACGAAGGGTTCCGTACCGTTATAGAGCAAAAATATGCCAAAAATTGTTTTTTGTATGGGAGCCCCACTTAATTTTTATTTTATTTTATTATTTTAATTAAATATAAAAGTACACACATAATAAACTACTTGTGAAAAATTCAAGTGCCTACCTGTTACCATTATTGATATAGAGCAAAAAAATGCCGAAAAAATCACGTTTGTTGCATGGGAGCCCCCCTTAAATATTTAATTTATTTTGTTCTTAGTATAGCGGCAACAGAAATACATAACCCGTGAAAAATTCAACTCTCTAGCTATTACCGTTCTTGAGTTACAGCCTGGCGACAGACGGACAGACGGACAGACATCGAAGTCTCAGTAATAGGGTCCCGTTTTTACCCTTTGGGTACGGAACCCTAAAATGAACTTCTTAAGGAACATAGATGATGATGTACGACTAATTTTATCAATAATAGTTAAATGAAATACGTTACCTGAATCTGTCCGTGTTAACGAGAAGCTCTTTGGTTTTTCTTTTCTTTCGGGACATCTGTAACGATATAAGAGAATTTAAAATTATTAAATTTTAAATGAAACTTGTTTAAATTATTTACAGTGATGTTTTTTAAATCATACATTTTTATTAAAGGCTTCTAGAAAATTGAAAATATACCTGCAGTAGAATCCTTGCTCCTCATTGTCGAAGCTTCCAGATCTTTTCGCTCCGTCTCCATTCTGACCTATTATTACGAGTTTCACAATTATTATATTGTTCATTTTAATATATATATATATATATATATATATATATATATATATATATATATATATATAGACCAAATTTTTTTTTCACTTTTGTATGGGGAAACTCGTAATTCATTTTATTCCATAAAAATAATGTATACTGCGCATACTGTATTACATAATATATTGTTTAGTGCGTAGTTCGTGTTGTATAGCGGACTATGGTACTGACCGTTATGGTCATTGCAGTTGTCGGTGCAGTCGGTGCAGTCGGGGCAGTCCTCCGAGCACACGATGCCGGAGTCCTGCTTCGTCGGGCACGGCTGCTTGCTGCGTCGACCCCTCAAAACATTTACAACATACGAAAATGATTAACATATTATAATTAAAACCTAGGACAGAAATGATTATTCTATCGACAAAAATGTTATTTTTTACCTCTAATTTTTCTTCTTCAATATAACGTGTGTAACTTCTCACGCAAGATACATTGGAGTCTGTCAATTCAATGTGTATATTTTTGTGTACTGAATAAAGTACACAAAATGGTTCATTTAAAAATGCATCTCACGGCATCCACGGTTACGTTGCATTGGAATCTGACCCTTATTGTGCCTATATTACTATCTATGACCCAAGAGGTAGGACTGCGTCTGAATTTAGAGGTACCTGCAGTGCGGGCAGGCGCAGGCGCCGCAGACGCAGGTTCGGCGCGGCGCGTGCGACAGCAGGTCGCGCGACGAGTCCGAGTGGTGTCGGTGGCCGAGCCAGCGCCGCGCGCGCAGCCGTTGCCCGCTCGCGCCCTCCTCCCACGCGCCGCACGTTATCTGCGCACAACCAACATGCATTCATGTTTGTGTTTTTTAATCGCTTTCTGTGATCCGTGGGGTTAATTTGAGATGATAAAATGTGTTTTTCAGAATTATCTGATGTGCTTATGACACATATTATACTATGAATAGCGAAGGTTCGAGTGTCGAAGCCGTTACAACTTATTAGTCTCTATGAAGACTAAACGCACCTGGATCTCCACCTGCTTCTTCCTGTCGTCACATTTCCTATCACTACTGATCACACTGCACTTATCACTATGACTAGACTCGTCGTCGGTGCGGTCGCCGTTGGAGGCGGGCGCGGGGGCGGGGCCCGGCGCGGCGGGGGGCGGGGCCGGGCTGGCGACGCGGGGAGGGGACGCCGCCTCGCGTATCGCCGAGCTGCGCACCAACTGTTTTGATTTAAAGCTCTGAAATAAATGTAAAAAAAAAGTAAGCGATTTTTGTTGATAAAATAGTTTTAACAGAAGTGTAATCTATGAGAGGACTATCTCCTGTGGCAGTGAGTTAAGTTTGTGTTGATCGAACTCCGATTGCCTATTTTGTCTGTGCTAATGCAGGTTTGATTTAGATTTATTAAAAAAAATGATATACTTACTCTGGTCCTGGCGAGCCCCGCGTCGTCGGAGCTGGGGCAGCTCTTCTCCACCTCGGGCTGCTCCATCATCACTACCTTCAAGAGAGACAAATGCGAGTTAACTACGTTACACAAGAAATATAAGCCCTTAATGGTAAACGAGGATGGATTTCGTCTTTAATGTTGTAATATGTAATATGATAAATTTATTTAAGGAATTAAAATTAAAATTCTTTCGTAAGCAAATTGTATGACAAAGAATAGTTAAATTTAAACAAAAAAAAATTAAATACACCGAATTAAACTTAAAGAAAAATATTCAAGATAAAAACCAAGAACATTTCATGTGCAACTGATAACTTACTTATACTAACCTTATAATAAATAATTAGAATATCGATTATTAGAAATTGGACCAAGTAGAGCAAGTAGAAGGCAAACTACGTTAAAGCTAGCGACCCGTTGAGGCTGGCAACCCGTGAAGGCCGGGCCTGTTAGTGCGCCGCGCGACAAGGGCCGCCGCGGGCCGCAGGGGGCTTTATCCTGTGCTTCTTTACTATTGTGCACCCCATTTATCTGGAAAGAGAGAAAAATCAATGATATATTATGATTATCTAGTAGTGACGAGTACCTAACAAATAACGATGTATGCTTATGCTGCTTCCAAAAGGGATACGACACAGGGTACATTACACAAGGACAGTCTGCACTCTCCTACCCGTAGCTACTACTATAATAGTAAATAGGTAAAACTGTAAGAGGAGTCGCAGGCTAAACTTAGTAAATTCATCGCCATGCTATTTAGCCGTTTCATTTACTTCATGAGTCACGACTCACGAGTAACGTTCAGCAAATTATCGTGTACATCTACACTCTACAGTGTAACAGTGTACATTAAACAAAGCGCATTTGCTTCAGGAAGCCGCCGTTAGCCTGAACATTAATCGTGTAGGCGATTTAAAACCGTAGCGTGATTGCAGCCTACAGCCCGCGCTTAAGCTCGCGGATATCTAGACAGAAATCAAAAGCGTTAGGTATACTGTAACACCTAGACTTGTCCTAATTTACCGGCAATTAATGTGGGCAAGATATATCTTGCGCGGCCCCCTAAAATATATTATTATTTTGCGAAACGACGCAAGAGCGCATTTTTCGCGCGCGGCGGGCGCGGTTGTTTGCGACTCCCGCTGCATCGGCGGGCGGCGGTCGCCCGAAGCCTCGGCGGTTTGCGCCCGCGCGCTCTGCGATAGTTTAGCGGGCGATCGCAGTAGCCGTAGTAGAGTGCGTTTCATCGAATAGTTCCTTTGCCGTCATGTTGGCATTCCTGTCTGTCAATAACGTAAACACTGTAGACACGCTCTGCGAGTATTCATAAGTTTTACTGTGATTTCGTGAGAAAATCATGCCGAAAACATTAAAGAGTGGTGAAAGAATGATGGTGCTAAGAGTGAAAGAGTTTTGTGAACGTGAAAAACGTACCGAGGCTCCAATAATTCCATTAAGATGTGTACAAGCTCGGGTTGCCGCCATTACAGCTTAGTGAAATAGGGTTACCAGCATCAGTTTAATCACCCTTAAACACAGTAAAACTTATGAATATTCGCAGAGCGTCTACCATGTTTACGTTATTAACATACAGGAATGCCAACATGTAGGCAAATTAACTATTTGATGCAACACACTTCTAGTGACGAAAACTACATACAGGTGAAAAAGCTCGCCTGTATGTAGTTTTCGTCACTAGAAGCGCGGTAAAAGCTAGTATAATAATATTAATTATAGCTTGCACAGGCTGTGTATATTGGCTATAGGCTGTGCATATAAAATTAATATGCACAGCCTATAGCCAATATACACAGCCTGTACATTTTGTGGTACACTTTACGGAAAAACTATGTAGATGCGTTATCATCAGTCAGTCAAGGTGTGACGACTGACGACGCGAGCCCTCACAATTCACAAAGCTCGGCTTTTAGTTAATAAATGCGAAAGTGAGTTTGTTTGTTAGTTACGCCTTCACGCATAAAGTACTAAGCGGATCATCATGAAACTTTCATAGGTACACATTGTCTGGGGTATGGAGAAGGACATAGGGTACCTTTCATCCCGGGAAAAAGAACGGTTCCCGAGCGATAGACGTTAACGCAGGCAGAGCCGCGGGCGAAAGATAGAATTATATGAGATTTTCTTTAGGGAATTATTAAAAGTATTTTGTGATGACATAATATTATCTCCCCTAATTTAAGGTAGCACAGTAAGGGTAATGAGGCAACACTAATTTGCATTAGTGCCAACATGACGGCAAAGGAACTATTTGATGAAACGCACTATAGGCAATCGTAGTAGAAACCGCCCGTCTTGCGATCATCGCTCGCAGAGTTTGCGGGCACTGATCGCGACCGCGGCGGCTGCGGGCCCGCACAAATCAGCGGTCTCGTGAGTTCTGAAATAAAACCGCAGCTCCGCAACCGCAGCGGGCGCGGGCGAAAATCGCGCCGTGAGTTCTTAAACTCCGACCGCGAAACCGTGGGCGGTCGCCCACATCGCCCACGCCTTACGCCGCCTCTGCCAGAGGGTTTGTTTACTGCTCGATCGGGCATATAAAACACTTCACGGCGCCGTTGAATCACGCGCCCGCACACGTTCACACTATACAATTCGACGTCTGCGCTCTACAGTCCGCTGAAGATGTTAATTTCCTTTTTTTTTTTACAGGAAAGATGAGTTTTATCGATGTACCTTTTTGGAATGATAAATAGTCCAGAATCTCAATTTCAGCTGCCTTTCAAATTTTACTTTATCCACGAAAACTCTTCTAGATATGGTAGCCGGGAGGATTAAATGTAAACCGCTATTAGAATTTTGATTATCCAACTGCGGTTCTAGTGTGTCACGTCGCTGTCGGAACCGGCGCGGCCTTGACCCACCAAGTTCAGCGGTGGTGGTGTATGCGTCACCACTCACCACTCACCCACCGCGATACCATCACCAGTATACATCAATCTTACACGCCCCTGGATGGATCTGATAGCAATGTCAGCGACCAGGCAACGCTGCTGCTCCGCTCGAATTAAAAGTTAGAAGAAGGAAGTACCGGACACCGGTAAAGCGAGGTTTGTTGAGATCCGATAATTCGCTTTGGCAATGCTGCTGGAAGAAAGGGACCCTTGAAGCTGAAATAGCCCAGGTCAGGAAATCTGCTGGAATCAATACTTAGAAGAACGAGGTTGTAATTCTTCAAGAGAGAGCGACTGGAAAATAGTAAATTTCGGCGAAGGTTTGCTATAGTATTAAAACAATAAGCTTCGGAAAAGGATAGCTTTTACAAGTCGCGTACTTTTGCTGTACTTTTGTAGGCGTGTAGTTATATACCTCCTAGTATTATACCTCCTAAAGTAACCGCGACCGAAACTCCATAGTTGCTGGTCGTTCTTACCTCTGTAAAGGCCACAAACAGGTAAACTTTCAGCTTTACGAAACGGAGGAAGGTCTGGCCATCGCAGGCTCTTGGTCCATAATGCAAACATAAAATAAGAATTATATTATGAACTTTATACTTATGTGACTCGAAATAAACGAGGTTTATAACCTCAGTTATTTCAAAAACTACGACCATTTCGTAATTACCATTAATTTTATTGTCGTTATCATGAGACCATCTCAATTATCATTAAAAGTAGCAGGAAAATTATGCGTTGCATATTAATTAGTATTTCCCTCCATGCGAATGACTGGAGCAAGTTCTCTCGCGCGAGTAAACGCTGCCAGCTGGGGGGGTAACGTGACCATGACACTGCGTTTTTGTTATGGTGGGATTAGTGGGTTAGGGAGGGGTTAAGCTGATAAACTTGACCGCCAGTTGACAGGCACTTTCACCGGGTTTTATGTCGGAATAAAACGCGAAGTTGCAATGAAATTAAGTAAAAATTACTAAACCTACTAAACTTTATTCAAAGAAGATCTACTCGCAAGTCTTTTGTAAAACAGCAAAATTTATGAAAGGTAATAGAATCTCAAAGTATTTGTATCTGTTATCCCAAATATTATGGTCCCAAATAAAAAAAAATGTGATTCCAAAATTGATTTCTCGAGCAGCTGGTGACATAATTTAAGGACTTTTCACGTTTCGGTAACTCAAGTTCGAGGACTCTGCTTTTCCGGTCGAGTGTGTAAACAAGTTTTTTTTTTCTTATTTTTAGTTTTTCAGTTTGTTATTTCGATCATTGTTACTTTTTTGTTATTGAAGTTTCTATTTTTGGTTTTGTTTGTGTAAAATTATTGTTTTTGTCCTAGTGTAGGTGTTATTTTAAATAGTTTTGTAGTTGTTTACGTCCTAGTATAGCGTCATGGACGCCGAGCCGCCAGAACCGGGAGGTTTTTTTTTTTTTTTTTTATGAAATAAGGGGGCTAACGAGCAAACGGGTCACCTGATGGAAAGCAAATTCCGTCGCCCATGGACACTCGCAGCATCAGAAGAGCTGCAAGTGCGTTGCCGGCCTTTTAAGAGGGAATAGGGTAATAGGGGAGGGTAGGGATGGGAAGGGAAGGGAATAGGGGAGGGTAGGGAAGGGAAGGGAATAGGGGAGGGTAGGGAAGGGAATAGGGTAGGGGATTGGGCCTCCGGTAAACTCACTCACTCGGCGAAACACAGCGCAAGCGCTGTTTCACGCCGGTTTTCTGTGAGAACGTGGTATTTCTCCGGTCGAGCCGGCCCATTCGTGCCGAAGAATGGCTCTCCCACGTATAAAAGGTGAGAGGTGGAGGTAAACCAACATGCCAACAAGTCGGAGGAATTCCGTCTGGTTTTAGGTTCATTGAAGGATACCGCTCCTGGTGCAGATGGAATAACATACTCCCTTATGGTCAACAGTGGACACACAGCAGCTGTGTCTGAACATTCTGAACAACATCAATCAGTCGGAAGTTCCCCCGGATGAGTGGCGGTCCCAAATTATTCTACCAATACTTAAACCGGGAAAGCCTGGTAATGATCCGTCTAGCTATAGACCAATAGCACTTTCGGCCACTTTAGGAAAAATTACACCTTATCAAAAACCGATTGGAATGGTTTTTGGAGAGCCGAGGTGTGTTTTCTAAAACATAGTTTGGTTTTCGAAAAGGCTATTGCACAACAGACGGTATAGGAACCTTAGTGACTGACATACGCATAGCCTTTTCGAAAATGGAACATGTGGCGGCGGTGTTTTTGGATGTATCATCGGCATACGACAACGTCAGTCTTCCAATACTCAGGCAGAAATTGCGACAGCTGAGTGTCTCAGAGAAGATGACGAACTATATCTGCAATTCCCTTTCCTCTCGTACTATTACCATCACTTCCCAAAATCCTCCCTTCCTCCTTTAACGGTTTATATAGGCCTTCCCCAAGGTAATGTCCTCGGTCCAACGCTTTACAATATTTATACCTTAGATCTTGACCACTGTATAAATAGTTTTTGCGAGATAGTTCAGTATGCTAATGATATAACCATTTACATTGCCTCAAAAGACATCGCGGAATGATCTGCCCGCCTTAACGCTGCCATTCAGTATCTCAATGATTGGATGGATAGACATGGTCTCTCTATTTCTATTGCCAAAAGTTCGGTTGTTGTGTTTACTAGATCTAAATTAATACCAAATATTGTCATGCATTCAAAACACCAAGTTTACCCGGTTAAGGAAAAAGTAAAATTTTTGGGTGTCTATTTAGACTTCAGGCTTACTGGGGTACGCCATATAAATCATGTGGTGAAGAAATGCGAAAAAAATATTAATATTCTCCGCTCACTCTCTGGTGTTTGGTGGGGATCACATCCTTGCACGCAGAAGCTTATGTACAATGCGTTAGTCCGAACTCCGAAGCCATTTAGATTATGGTTCATTTCTTCTCGAACATTGCAATAAATTACCATTGAAAGTTCTGGACAAAATTCAATCAAAATCTTTAAGGATTGTTCTTGGGGCCATGAGGTCCACACCTATTAACGCACTTCAAGTTGAATGTGGGGATCTTCCACTTAACATCAGAAGACAATATCTGTCTGACAGATTTGTGTTTAAATTATTCCAGAATTCATCTCACCCACTCCTAAATAAACTCCACACCCTTTCACAGCTAGTTAGCTCTTCAAGCTACTGGCGCCTTCCCTGCCTTTTGATTAGCTACCATACCATTACCCGTCTTCCTTGTCCTATATTCCAATGTAGACTTAATCCTCTTTTCACTTCTCCCTATAATGCACTTATCCTCCCTCCAAAAGTGCTTCTAAATTTTTCAATAGACAAGGGCTCAAGTCTCAACCATGGCTAACACACAATTCAAGCACATTATTCACCAACATTTTGAAGATTGGCTGCTTATTTTCACGGACGCATCAAAGCTTTTGGAGGGCAGCTGCGTTGGTCTGGCTGTATGGATTCCGAAAGTCAATGTGATTCTAAATTTTAAATTACCTCCAAATTCCTCTGTGTTTACAGGGGAAACACTTGCTATTTTGGAGGCTCTCTCATTTGTTGAGCCTCATTTGGTGAATCCCACCATCTCAACAAGTCCATTATACTTTCGGATTCCAGAAGTGCCCTGAAGGCCATTAACTCCAATCAGATCCGCTCCAGATGCAAATTTCCTTTGGTCTTGAAAATAAGACTGCTGCTCTTTGAGTGTCACACAAAAGGTATTCAGGTTGTCCTAGCTTGGATACCGGGGCATAGTGGAATTACTGGGAATGAGGAGGTAGACACATATGCTAAGGACGCAATAAGTATTGGTGTGTCAAGTCAGTATATGGTCTATAGCGAAATTAAGGGGAAACACTATTTTGGCATTCAGAACACTATACCTATTAAGCCATGGTTTTTTAAATTCAAACAAGCAAGCAAAATAGTGTGCTCAACAATTTGCCGAATGAGACTGGGACGCCAGTTTTCTTGGCCAAGATTTGGGTGAGAGATCACTCCTTATGTGAATGCGGCCTAGACGAGGGCACTCTAGACCACATTTTCTTCTCATGTCCAAGGAACCAACCTTCCCTGTATGATATCCTCGCCCTATCAATCTAAAATCTGTTTTGTCCTTTTCCATTTGTTGAAATATTATGTACATATATTCATAATAACAAAATAAAACTGTGAGGTGTATAGTACTAACCCTAAATGTTTGTGCTTGTTTTAAATTTTCCGACATCCGTACGCGTCTCAAATTATACCAACCCATCATAAAGCAGAGTCACATCAACCACTTTGATATTGGCAAATCACTACGGGGCCATTTTTAAAAAGAAGAAGATGAACTCAACTTCAAAATATCTTCAAGCATGTTTAATTTCATTTCTATTTATACATTTATTTAATATTATGTTGAACCTACTACTTTTTGTAACTTCTTTTTCATGTCGAGTTTGAAGTACACGCACAAATGAAATAGATCACAGATGCACGACGGTGTCGGCTCAGCGGCTACCGGTCGATCCGTGCAGCGTGACCCAGATCTCGCCCAGGACCTGGACTCGCTGACCTACTGAACCCTAGTTGCTAGGGCACCTAGATTTACGTCCACCTAGATTTAGAAATTTGGAACTTTCTGCAATCAAGTTTATCTTCTTAAAATCCTTCCTATCAAAGGATTCATGCAAATAGTTACCGCTGTCGTCTGTCGATCCTGGCTTATAATATGATTTGCAGCGGTGGAAAGATTTCAAGGAAATACAAAAAAGTTTTCAAATTTACTGTTATTTGCATTACATGGTATATTTTTCGAAGAATTTATTTTCAGTAGTCATACATCGATATACCCTTGGCACAGTGGTGGAGTAGTGTGATGGTCGGTGGGGCGATAAACACAAATGACATATCAATTAGGTCCACCGCGAGGTTCAAGGTTCGACTCCGACCGTGAAATTGTGACTCACGAACAAATAGAGCTTTATGGTTATTGATTATGCCATCACTACTTTCTACGGAGTGCACAGCACAGGGGGCGAAGATGATTTGTTGTTCAGGAGAAAACCCAAGTTGGGCAGACGATTTTAGAATTTGCTAATGCTAAGAATTTTTTTGAGGGTCTTTAAAATGTAAGAAATAAGTGAAGCCAATAGGAATTGATTTGTAGGTGCTCAACACTACGCTACTAAAGAGGTATGTTGTACACCTACTATAAAAATATTTACTGACAGTTTAGAATGTGCAGAGTATGTGGAATGTTTGCGCAGCTGAAACAAATGCGATCTGACTGCAATATCATTCGAAAGATATCGAGGCCAGCTTTCTTGTTCTTTTTGTTAGGACTTCAAGGAAATCTTGTGATATCTGCTTTTAGCTTCGATCATCGACAAGGCTCTACACATCCATCCATAAACAATAAATATATTTAAACAATAAATATTATAAAGGCGAAAGTTTGGATGGATGTTTGTTACTCTTTCACGCAAAAACTACTGAATGGATTTTAATGAAACTTTACAATAATATAGCTAATACATCAGAATAACACATAGGCTACGATTTTAACCGACTTTCAAAATATGTTAGTTTTTTATGCTCAACGATTACTCCGCCGTTTGTGAACTGATTTTCAAAATTTTTCTTTTGGTGTATAGGGTATCATCCCAACTTGGTACCATGCTCACAAAAGTGGTGACCTGATGAAGGGATCCATGAGAAATCGAGGGAACTCCTCAAAATGTATATAAATGTATATGGAAACATGTGGTGACTTCGGTTTCGTGAAAAGTATTGAGCATAATATGCTACCAATAAGAAGTAATATTTTGTACTGAGGTATACCATGGTTTGGACGGTGCTGAAAGAACTCCTGACTCTTTATAAATACATACAAGTTTGGGAGTTTCGGCGTTGTTTTAAGAACGGTAAGCATAATATGCTACTCTGCAAATTACATTCATCATCATCATTACTATCATAAACCATTATACCATGCATCGTCCAGTATGACCCTATTATTGGTACTTTTCACATTATCTTAGATCGAGACTCGAGTTTGTCAAGGGTTTAAAAAAATTATAGATATTTAAGCCTGGTGCTATGATTACCAAGGTAGCAGTTTGCCGTTTGGTCATAGGATCTATGAAATACGTAGGAAACTTCCCAAATTCATTGAAACTATCATCTAAAATTAAAATGAATTTAATTTTTGTTAGTCTTATTTAAACTCGAGAATGGCTGAACGGATTTGGCTGATTTTAGTCTCGACATGATTGTTCGTGGTAGTCCAGGGAAGGTTCATAAATTAGGAGGGAAGTGATATGAAGTTCACCGGGTCATTTAGTAAACAATATTTTATGGATCTGCTTAAAAGGATAAAAATTATAATGATAGTAAAAACATTGTAGTGCCTTTATTTGTTTCGTAACAATAGCAATTTAGTAACATCTATTGAACTGCTTCTGCAGCTGGTATTTAGTACCCACAACAGTCAATACTTTGTAGTTTTTACTCCGCTAAGTTTATTCATCAGGGGAATGACTCATCACCGGCACCGTGGCCTTGGACCGTTTCTCTAATTTTTGTTCAGAAGTTAAAACCATTACGGATTACATAATGAGCTATCGGAGCATCCCGATCGGGCGCCGTCGGGAGCCGTCGGGGATCGTCGGGAACGCATCCCATCCGGTTAGCAGGTCAATGGGGCACCGCACACGCGCACCGCACCGGGACCGGGACGCGGGAATCCCGCCCTTATTCCCAGGCGACAGGGCCCTATAGACACCCCGTATCGGGAACGAGTGACACGAAAATAGGTCATACCAGACCAGACCAGATTTCCCTTTGTTGGATTCGATTTCAGCTGAATGGATTTGGAGCAATTAGTGTATGGTTTAATTAGTTTAAATACAGTGTAAAATGACTTGTTGCAATGAAATGCTATAGTCATTTCGCATATGACGTCTCAAGGTTAGAGACATCATATGCGAGATGACTGCTCCTATACCGATACCACTACTAAACAACTTAGAACATGCTGGCCAAAAGATATATATTTACAGAAATGAATGTTGACAACTTGACATAAAAAGACAATACTTATCAAAAAGGTAAAATCATAAAAAGGTTGTTTACAAACATCACAACCTCACACTAAATTACAAAATAACTACATTAATAATAATAACTAGCCTAAGTACTTAATTACTCTAGTAGACAACTAATAGCCCAACCTAGCCATAGCTATTAGTTGTCTACTAGAGTAATTAAGTACTTAGGCTAGTTATTATTATTAATGTAGTATTTTGTAATTTAGTGTGAGGGTGTGATGTTTGTAAAGAACATTTTTATGATTTTACCTTTTCGATAAGATTGTGGAGATCAGTGTTTGTGTAAGATTAACCTGTAGGAAATTTTAAGTGAAAAAAAGATTTGTTTCTCTATTTTTAACCCCCGACCAAAATGAGAGGTGTTATAAGTTTGACGTGTCTGTCTGTCTGTCTGTCTGTCTGTCTGTCTGTGGCATCGTAGCATCCAAACGGGTGGACCGATTTTGATCTAGTTTTTTTTGTTTGAAAGCTGACATGATCGAGAGTGTTCTTAGCTATAGTTCATCATCAGCCTGCTCATTGCTGAAATATCACGGTTTATCTGGTTCGTGATAGGCCGATTAGCAACTTGCAGTCGTTTGATGGGTTTAATATTTTGCATTCTGGTTCGTGACACTTATGACCCTTATGACCCCCGACACACCGTGACAATTATGGAATAAAATATTACTTTACACTTAGGAATTATTTAAACTTAAAGTCAGTAAATATTATTTCATTACTTTTTAAAGTTGTTTGGCGGGGGTTTTTTTAAATTTCTTAATTAATCCCTCGATCCGCGATTCTTGGAAATCTATTGTTATTCTATTGTTATCGCGGGGGCTTGAGAGGCTTGGCTTTTGTACATTATAAGTTTTTTGCTTCATCCTCTTAGGGTGGGTTGCACCAACTTACTTTAACTATAACTTTAACTATAACTACAATGCAAAAATTTTAAAGTAAATTGGTTAAAGTCAAAAATGGACGCCATATTTAACCATAACCATAGAGCTCGACAAGGCTTTTAATGAACGTGGCGAAAAAAGGAACTAACGCTGTCATCATACAAAAACGCCATTTTTGACAGTTCTTCTTTACCAGCAGCGCCCCCGCCCACGTTCATTTAAAGCTTTGTCGGACCAGCAACAGACATCTGTCAAATTCTGTGGTCAAAGTTAAGGTTAAAGTTAAGTTAGCCTTAACTATAACCACACCTCTGGTGCAACCCACCCTTAACGTAACAGATAATACTAATTACTACTAGTTGGCAACTTTTTCCTCCTATTTCTATTCTTTGTTTGTTCTGATAAGCTTTTTGGTTAAATCCTAATAATATGTATTAGCCAATAATCCCTTTCGTTCCCATCGTTGATACAAAATGATCAAGTCGTGTGTGATAGACCAGCCACCATAGCACCTAGCGTATTGTGAAAGGATCAGTTTTCAACAGCAGTTCTAACAGTTAAATGTCGGGCCGACGTGATCGTTTCGTTAAATCCGCCGTCTAGTCCGCCAGGCGGCCACTAATCCAGGAAGCGATGGGGACTGATGCGACGCGCATTTAGGGTGAAGCCAAACGAGCGTAATTTGTGAGTTGTGAGTCGCAGAATTTCGGTCGGCAGAAATTCTGCTGCATTCAGTTTCATAGAAAATTCCTACTTCATTCACACGAGCGTAATTTTGTGAGTCATGATTTGTATGAAAAAATATTTACGCGACTACCGACTTGAATTCTGCGACTCACGACTCACAAAATTACACTCGTTTGGCCTTACCCTTAGATACGAACATCTAGTTCAAGAACGTCACGTACATACTACACATGCCTCGTATCGCCATTCACACGTCACCCGCAATATATTTAAACGTATAATATATATTTATTTTCACCAGCACCCGACGCTCACGCGTCATCGTTTCGTGTATAATGTATTTGCGGCACATTTGGAACGACATCGTCGCGTTGGCCATTCAAAATCCCAGTTGGCGTCAGAGACGTTACAATCCAATATTTTTTACAAAATCTGTTTACTTTAGGCCACGACAGAGATTGGACCATCAAACAGCACGGATAGTAGAGATGCATTTAGGTAGAGCCCATAAGAGACCAATAGCCAGGGGTAAGACAGGTCTCCAAGCTATCGGCTGAGGAGCGATGATGAAGAATGGAGCATTACAAAGGCACAGGGCGTCAGACAGGGCGCTATTTATACGCGTGACGTCACCCGTCTAACGCATGCGTATGCCCGCTGCACCACCAGTCCACCCGGTGGTGGACTGGTGGAAGGTCGGTACCGGCCGCCGGCTATTTATGGGACCGGCGCCTGGATCCCGGGGTCCTAATTCTTGGGGTCTCTATTGTTCTGTGATAATACCGTTAAACCGGATAGACTTATTCTAAACTCGATTGGGACTGACCGCGACCAGCTGCTCAGTATTTGCGGGAGACATTTGATAGCAGACAACACAACACGGCCTGAATGTAACCTAAACTCATACGCATACAATAACAGATAGTTTATGAAGAACTTTGCAAGCGCAAAGCCATTGCCCAAGATCTAAGTGTAAACTGCGATAGGAGAAAATATATCGCTTTCTCAGACAGAGTCGAGGAACAGTATTTATCACGGCTTATCATACAACATGGCCCTGCCACCGCGCGCCTGATCGTCGATGATACTATCTAAAATTATGACGAGCAGTTAAAACTCCCATACCCTAGTGACTAGTCTGTAGGTATTTATAAATATCTGACATTATAAAACATCCGCACGCTTCAGTCAACTCGAAGGGTTGCTTTAGAAAAAAACGAGTCTAGGGGTTAGACTGACGTCTGCGTCACTAAAAACGACGCTGAATGAGCAGAAGGGTTGAATCACGTGGAGGGTGCTGCTTTTAGGTATTATCTGAGGTGTACTTATTTATACTTATGATAAAGGGGCATCCTAGCCCTTCAGCATCGTTTGCAATGCAACAACGATCAATAGTCAAAAATGTCGCGACATTTACGATCAAATCAGTAATGGTTAGCCTCAAAGCCACAAAATTGATAATGGGACTCAATTGGGCCGACAACAGAGCGGTTTATATAAATGTAACTTTAAACTGTAGATCCTAGAACAGAGACCAACAACTTATGTAGAGGCTGGCTAAAATAGACTTGAGATGTGTTGGATAAACCAGCAGTTCGACAATAGCCGACTTAGTTTGACAGTACCTGACCAGCTATTGTTTGAAAGTTTGGCTGACGCTGGCCAATTAGCACAAAAACAGCGTATATTTGAACAGGTTTAATGGGCAGTGAAAATAATTTTCGGCGTTTGTTTGTAGCAGTCAGACTTACATGAGCCGCCCACGCACCCGCGCGCAACATCTGTCGATGGACTGCTTTATTAGTTTCCGCAGTGAAAACATCTAGTGCTGGACTTATCGATATCCTTAGCATGAGAGAAAAAAAGAAAGAAAATTAAATGCTTCGATTGTTAACTATAATTAGAACATAGAAATGGCTACTGGGTCAACTTTAAGGCGAGGAAAGCTCGAGCTAATATAAGAGCTTATTCAGTCAACAATCTGATAATTACTCTTTCTGAAAATCTGTTAATTAGACATATTTTTTAAAACGTACGGGTCTGAACTCTGAACCAGGACTATAAAGTTTGGTCCTGAAAATTATAATTTGAGTCTCTGTAATTGATGGCTATGTTGCGCGACTTCCATAAAATAATGTATATGTAATTGCATCTGGAAACTTGATGATGAAACAAAGCTACATACCTGCGTCATATAGGTAAGTTATAAACATTGTTACATAACGGCCTTTATACTGCCGTGTAGCGATAAAATAAATACATATCAGATTCACTTATTTACGTAATCACACAGAAGAATTATAAAAAATTCCGACAAGCTGCAAGAGGAAATAAAATCGATATTCAATGGAATGCGATATTATTTATGTCGATAGAGTCCCCATCCCTTCATATATTGACGCAAGTACCATGCACATATCTCACTGTAACGAACATCTATTAATATCCCAGTGTTTGACATGGCGATCCGTCAGCACTCAGCACCGAACCACACTAAACCTTTACCATTTCTTTCTTTGATGTGAGAGGCCATAAAACACTGCTACCGCTGAGTCTTGATAAGCGTAGTTTTCTAGACAAAACTCGATCGGAACTAGAGGTCTCTGTCAAAATTCATCGACAAGTCACATCTCTAGACCTTGACCGTGGTAGTGATGCAACATCGATGTGACGCACAGCACTATTATTATACCCAGTGATGTGTTTGACATGGACATCCATCTGCCAAGTAATTATAACGCGAAAAACATTCCCCTGTATCCGGTTCACGCCTTTGACGCTAACGAGAGACCTGGCAGGGCGGCGGTAATGGCGTGATACGAGGAAATATTGCTTTTTCTCGAAACCTATGATTCTGCTTGCTAAAGACTATTACATCGGGCTCTTTAAAAAATCTTGAAGCTAAACTCAGGAGTTTGGAGTTGAATATCCTGACGTGGAAGGGATTCTTCCTGCCTCGTCTCACTAAGCCGAGGATTTTAACAATAGGTCAACAAAGATAAACTCCTAGTCAGCAGATTTTGGTAATGTATGTAGAATAACCATGTTTAGTGAGAACCATGATTGCCGACATCTACAGTATGCTGTATGCACATGCGGTACGGAACCCTTCGTGCGCGAGTCCGACTCGCACTTGGCCGATTATTATATTATTTTGTTACTCTAATTTGGACGTGCTTTTATTCAAGATAAGCCATGAATACTATTGGCGTTTAAAAAAAGAAAATTTTTAAAGCGGGAAAGAAAAAGTTAAAGTTTTTCGTTATTTTGATGGCAAATTTGTTTGTACGCATTTATCTCAGGAAATACTTGTTCGAATTGAAAAAATCTTTATACATGTGATAGTCCTTTCACCGAGGAAGGCATAAAGCTATATAACATCACGCTGCTGCCAAAAGAAATGAAGAATCAGAAATGAAAGAGAGAGAGAAAGTATGGAAAAAAAGGGAATATTATAAAATATTTGAACGTGCTTATCTCACGAATTACTGAAGCAATTTTTTATTTTATTTGCCACACATATAGAGTAGACTACTAGAAAGGAGAATAGGCTACTTTTTCCGAGAAAAAGTGCGGTTCCCGCGAAATCTTTTTGTTACGCTGGCGGAGCCGCGCGGAAAGTCTAATTTTTCATACAATTTGGCACATCCTTATAGAAAAAAAATGAGACGTTATCAAAAGAAAATTTGTATGCAATGTTAATAGAAGGTAGCTATAAATACAAAAAAAAACTACATTTCAAATCGGGTACTAAAAATTGTTTGTCATTTGTAACGCAGTGTTATTATTATATCAAATATCAATTAAATTATGGGCTTCAAGGTAGCTTACAGGATATTTAAAAAAAAGTTCGCGTGAGCTCATCATTTGGCAGCTCGTTTCTGATAAGTCCTATTTATAATTGACCGCAAAAATTTACATTGCATGGGTTTTCCCCATGCTCACACTACATCAACACGTCTTCTGTTATGAGGAAAAACAAATAAACACCCCCAAGAAACATTTGAATATCGTTAATTCGCCATATAAACGTCTCATATTATAATTTAACCTTATCTAACCTAGCCTTCGTACTATAAACATGAAACATTCCTCCGTTCACCTCACCCCTACCTTGTACTAATATGTATTCTGTGCTCCTACTGAGAATTAACAAAATTGTTAATGTTAATCTTCTTTGTTTTATAGGAAGTCTGTATTTGAGGACGAAGACAACTGCTTCAATGGATTTGGTCAGAAAATCATTCTCTAAGCTCGTGTACCGACTGTCCGTACCGTTTGAACCGTTCGATACAACCGCCCGAAATAAATATGAACTACAGATAGTAAACGTTAATGGGTTCTGTTATAGCTCCGTCATCCGTGGTACAATGCTCCGACACCTGAGCCGCGAGCCGCCAGATACAATTTTACGGCAGTTTTTGCTAAACGTGCGTCTGTCGGATATTTTAATTTCTCATAAAAGTGTCTAAATTTTACTTGCCTTTGTAATAGGATATATGTTATGGGTGATGGACAAAAAACTAGGCCTTTGCATCCGTTGTGGATGATTTATACAGTATTTTCAGAGCGAAGTAACCACTCCTCAAATACTGTAGTGCCTAGCACAAGATTTTTAAATGTCCGTATGGTTGCCCAAGCACATACGGCATTCTCGCAACATAGTCGGCCTAGTCCAGAGAAAAGAACTAGTCAATACGTCTGGGACCAACTATGTGCGGGTTTCCTCACGATGTTTTCCTTCACCGTGCGAGCGTCCGTATTATGTACTTGAGATCAGAAAATGTCTCATTGGTACACGCCTCCACCCGGGATCGAACCTGCACCCTCTACGAGTGCGAACCAAAGGTCTACCCATTAGGCCACGGACGGTGGTGGAATATACATAATATAAGCATGAGAGCCCAAAGGAAGATCATCTGACCGATCACCGAGCGAGGTTGTATATTCAAAATTGTACATAGTCGTCAGGCTAAAAGCCCACTGTGGTGGTCACGCCGATCTAAGAAACTTCACTGGCGTAATAATTCAAGATTGTGCACTGTTTGGTCTGCTATACTGGCAAACAAAATGGAGTAGAGTTACATGACATAATATGGCTAATAGCACATTAAAATATGAGAAGGAAAGTTGATGAACCGTACTAAATCCTGAATGAGTAACCAACACACCAATAACCTAGTTGTAAAATAAGAGGGATTAAGGAAACTATAAAATCTTACCTACTTCCCGACTCCCGAGTACTAAAAGTACTACTACAAAGTAGAGAAGTATGCGGGCACACAGGAACGTAGATTGCAGATGCAGTTTCATGAATTACGACAGCGACGGACTACATTTAGAACTGTGGCAGTACCCACAATTCGCCTAACATTCCTGCATCGCGCTATCGAAGTTTTCTAAGCGCGTCGCTATGTATACGACAGCTGAAATGTATCACGTGGGCGTCGGCCTGACCGAGTATAACACCTCGCTCGGTCGGAAGAACTTCCTTTGCAGCCTCTACGCATATTCCCACAGAACCTATTCCTAACTTTGTATCTTAATTCCTGAATCCGTCGAGATGAAAGGGGTTTGTGCGCACGGTCAGCAGAAATGACACCGTACATTTTGCATTTCGATTAAAGGCTCTACTTTTCCACCTGTACAGACGCCGCGATGAATGTAGTAACAACCCACACTTTTGGAACTCATTACAATATTTTAAATCCATTCGGCATTCCTAAGTGATGGGTGGACAAGTGACACCCAAATGTCCACTATAGTCCTTAGCCTAGGGACCTTCGCAACAAAGTAAAGAATGGGTCAAAAAGTAAACAAACGGGGAAAAAATATAAACATTAATTGTTAAGCTATCGCCGCGACCCTCGTACTGATTACATTTTATCGACATTTTCGCGTTTTTGCAGCGATGTAGTAATTAGAGTGGGTAATAATTATGAGTAAATAGGTGTTATGTAACAAATAATAGTATGTAATTGATTCATTGACGTCTACACGGTACGTACTGCCTTATCATCTACATTGTTGATTTATAGTTAGTACCTACCTAGCTTTATTGCAAAGCAAATAAAACCAGCTTTTGATTAATTATTTTAGGTGGCTTGCTGCAGCCTGCAGTACCGCGTGTATCATGAAAATGAAGGTAATGTAAAAATTAAGATTATCAAAACAAACATAATATTACAAGCTTTTTTGCAAAGTCTACAAAATAGACTACTGCCAGTTCATCCTTAGCCCGCCGCTTCGAGAAAAAACTCGCAAATCTTGAATCCTGAATGAGAGTGACTTCATTCACACAATCACAACAATCGTTAGTCGGAGGTTACACGTTCAATTTCTCATCAATCTGGTAAAGATTGACGCGAAACTGAACGTCTAACCCACGGATTGATGGACTGGTCATTTTTTTTATTACCTAAGTATGTACTTTTTTACTTTATCTCAGATTGATGGACTGAACAGATGCCAGATTGAGCGTATAACCTACGATTTAGACATTTTTGTCAAGCGATCTTTCCAAAGACCCTTGTCGACTTCTCGTTGGGTTATAATGTACAACTATGATTGCCACCACGATTGCGTAGCTGTTTACAGTATGCATAGTCCACGTCGATCAGAGGCAATTAAAGACGAAGTGGAGTTTTATGTTCATGATCGCCTATATCAGGGGTCACCAATTAGTTTCGCTCGGGGTCCATTTTAATAAATGAAATGACCTTCGCGGTCCACACATAAAAATATATATTAAAGAAAGGTAATGACGGAAATTACAAAGTTATTTATTTATATATAAATGATAAATTAAGTGACAATTTTTGTAGCTAAATATATACAGGGTGGTCTAATTAGTGACGTCAAAAATTTTTTTTAGAATCCTCGCACCTGGGGGTATTCGAAAATACCCTATGTATGTTCAGCGATTTTTCTTAGTTTTCGAGTAATAATTTTTTTTGTGTATTTTTAATGATTCCTGCCAGCGAGGTTTCAAAAATTCATATCTTTTTTTGTAGTAGGTATTTTGCAGTCTTTTTTGTGACATGATTTTTCTTGAATGCTGTTTTAATTTAAAAAAAAAAAACTCAACTTCCTGAACTTACTTAAAGTTACTCAAAAAAGGCTTGAAAGTCAGAAGTTTAGTTTTTAGTGGGATTTACTCAAACCTTCAACTTCAATTTAAAAATACAAAAAGGAGTTTCCAGTGTTTCTGGTTAAGTTTAAAAACTCCGCATGCTTCTAAAACAACATTAAAGCATTAAAAATTATTTTGTCTATTTTTTATCGTTGTTATGGTAAATTAAACTTAAAAATGTAATTTTAAATTAAATTTTATTGAAGTCCCTGTAAAATAACTGTAGCATGACGTGTAATTTAATAATTTTGGTTCACCACTAAGGTCTAAGATTTAAATTAATGTAACCAAGAATAAAAATGCTACTTGGGGAATAATAGGGTATTTTCGGATACCCCCAGGTGCGAGGAATCTAAAAAAAATTTGTTGACGTCACTAATTAGACCACCCTGTATATTCTCTTTGATGTTTGGCGTGAAATTGGTGCAAGCTATTGACATTAAATCCTGGAGATGTTCATCAGTAAGTCAAGACTGAAATTATTTTTAAAACGAAGTTCACCTTCGAAAATGCTTGGTCCGCACACAATGGGTCGGCGGCGGTCCGCCATTTGGTGACCCCTGGCCTATATTATAACATCCATCATTGGTCAAAATTGAAAGGCCGCATAAAATACACGACTGTAATTGCCGAATACGCGTAAATACCAGTTCTAACTTTTAAGTACCTATCCTTAGTCTTCATTTCTCCGTTAGTACGTACCTAAACAAATCACTGGTGGTGCTATCTACGGGGTCACCCTATCTGCCGCGGATCGACCCCCGGCCGCGCCCCGCAGGCAGGCACGGGGTATGAATCAGGGCTGACTCAGCCGGCCTTCACCTTTACAACACCACATAACACCATGAAAGGTCGTCTATAGATCACTATCTTTATACTTAAGTCAATCATACTGCCGTTATTGTATGTGTTGGAATTATGTTTGCTCTTTCATCAAATAGGTCAGGTTTTATTGTGGTTTATTCGGAATTTTATTGTTAAGTATTTACTAGTGTAATGGGCAGGCACAACAGCAGTTCAGTTTAATGTTGTATATTCTATGAAATGAAATATATATTTATTGTGAGAATGTAGTGCATAACATAGGTCTTCAAATTATAAAATATGGTTAATTCTGCCATCATACATACAGGGTGCAATTAAACATTCCGGCCGAATTTCGATATATTGATCCTTGTTAAAAATAAAAATACATGTATTTTTTCTTTTATAATCACTCAGTAGTAAAATGTTGAGAAATAGAGTTCGAAAGTTTTCCTAAAAAACACTGTACAATTAATGGACACTACGCGACGCCGCCCGCCGGGGCGTGCTCCCGCGCCCCCCCTGGCGCCACCCCTCGCGCCACCTTCGCTCTACCCACCGCCGCGAAGTGACCGTTCTGCAACGATTTTAAGTGGGATAAATTGTAAAAAATTTACATCCTATTTTTTGGTTAAATGGACTCTCCTAAGTCCTAATGATACCTAAGCCCTAAAAAAATTTGGCCGGTAGGTTTAATTGCACCCTGTTTAATAGTACAGTATGATTGTTATTTTTAAAGTGACATTAAACATAGGTAAGATTTGTCATAGCTAAGATCAACAATTTTTATGTACTTTTAACTATAAGCCACTTGCTGTTGTGTGATTATAATTTATTTGAAAACAAAAAATAAATAATGGTTAATTTAATTTAAAAATTTAAAAGCCACCACGCAATTTGCATACAATACACACAAGGACTTTTCTTGTACATTAATTATATTGTACATTATTTTATCAGATGTTTGGATTTATAATAAGAGCTACCAATGATTTTAAACATTCTTCCTCATACTTATGCCTATACAAAACACTGGTACGTTCTCAGCTGGAGTATGCAGTACCTATTTGGAATCCATATTACAAAAAGTACATAGACGTAATTGAGAATGTCCAATATAGGTTCTTTCGGGCCATGCATTATAGATGTCACAAATCTTATCTATCCTACTCCCAACTGCTCAGTCAATACGGACTCCTGACACTTAGTGATAGACAAGCAATTGGAAGGCATGATTCTGTATTTAACATCATACATAGTAAGTACGACTGCCTGGATCTCAATAATGTTATATGCTACGTGGTCCCCAGAACTGTCTAAACTTCAATGGTGCTTATATCATACCATGTAAACGATTTACAAGTTGTAAAACGTTTCCATAAGTGATAATTTGTAACATAATTTGGTAAAGAAGTTGTCAGTAGCTATAAGTAGATATTTTAATTGCTCTATTAATGTAGTCAATTAGTCTAGTTTTCTTGCTATTATTTCTTAGTGTATCTCACTTTATTATTATTTATTGTTATTAATCCGTCGATCGTGGGAAAACGAGACACAATAGATATTCTTTTGTGTCTCAGACACCGGTGACCGTATGAGGCTTGATGTATTAATGTAGTGATAGCGAACCATATATTAACGTGTATTAAGTAAAATATCATATAAGAAATCTGTGGACAGTGCTGTGGCCTGTGGGCTACACTATAATTATTGTATTTTGTATAAGAGCTGTTATTTTGTGTACATAGTGTAGCTGTTTACTGTTCCTTTTCTAATAAAATAAAAAAATAAATAAAAATATATATAATATTCACTTAGTAGGAAAATTATTTATAAATGTAATATAATGTTTTCTTTATTTTAATAAGTAAGTAATTAATAATGAAACATATGCATCCCCACATATTAGCAGTATTTAATACAATATTAAGTCCTGCCTTTGAAGGAAAAAAACTATTTAAGTAAGAAAATAAAACACAGACAATAAAGTAAAAGTTTGTTGACATACTAGTATGATAGGCATAGAAAACTTGGCCAGGTCACTTTATACCAGAAGAAATGTTAAATGGTGAGTTGTCATGGCTGCTTAATGGTAATTTTGTATGTATTTTGTACGAGAAAATAAACAGAAACAGACAGAAGTCAGGTTCATACTCTGATATATATACTGCAACAAAGTGTTGATAGTAATGACAAAAAGTTGAAAAAAGATAAACAGTATTAACTGGATCATAATATTATCTAAGCTTGCAGAATTTACAGTGATTACTAAATGCCCATAGGGGCATTTTAGTCACCAGATTTGAGTCCAGTATGTGGATATGGGGAGGACTCAAATCTGGTTGAAGACTTACTGCAGTCCAACCTCATCTCATTCTGTGCATGATTGTGATTGTTGCACAAGTCCAGTCAGGTTGTCCTGCATTCAATTCAAATGGTAACATCTGCCATCTCTGCATATGGAAGCCTTTATGAGCCGCTTTAGGGTGGTAAGTGGCAATTTTGAAATTTTAGGTTTGAAATGGATGTAGATGTTTTATTGTTACTTGTATAAAGATTCTTTTGTCACAATTTGTACAACATGATCTATACAGATTTTCAAAATCTATAGCTAATAGATTATAGCTATCAAAATGTATTAACAATATTCAATAGCAACATTCAGAAGGGACACCTTAAAATTCTGTACATTTGTTTGAATTCTAGGCATTAATTTTTTTGTAATCCAAAGTTTGTTTCTGTGTAATGAAACTTTACTGAAGCAAGTGCCAACTTATCTTCTGTGTGTCGTATGATGGATTACCCTCACATTTTTTAAGCCATCTACGAAACTGCAGTTGCAGTAGCAATGATTGCAATATGATTTATGTTTAATAATTATTATTAGCTAAGAAACTATGAAGTACTTACGCAATTTCTACGCCTTCCTTCGAGAGTAATTCATCTTAGTAGCATCCCAATATAAATTTAGCCCCAATTGCTGTCCAAAATAGAAAACCAACACTAAACACTAGGTATGTTATTTATCACTTTAGGCTCATTGTAATATATCGTACACAACACAGCATTTAGTTTTGAACACAGGTGGATGGAAAACCGTGGAAAACCTTTTTTAAAATATTAATTATTATTAGAGTAGTCTATTGTCATAATTCGTTTAATATTAAACACAGAACTAATCGCTGAACGTAATGGTCCGTTGCAGAAAGGCGCACATTGCCAAAGCTCTCTGTTTCGTGTATTTTAACAAATTCATTATTCAACTCAACGTATTATCGCACAAAATAGAATGATGTGATTTGTGAAAATAAAATGACAAGTATTTTTGACATGCGTATACCGTTGGCCGTCCATTGTAAAAACCGTAGCGACATCTACAGTAGCTGTCATTAATTAATTTCTATCTTTAAAACTAGAGGGAGCTTAATTTCTTTTAATAAGAGTTATTTTAGTTATGCTTCTAGATACAAGATGGCGCTAAAATATTTTATTGGAGCTTAATTTTATTTTATTAATTTTAATATTAAAAACAGGGGCGTCTTTCCCTTAGCAGGTGCAGGGTGTGCGTTGCACACGGGCGCCGCGGTCCTAGGGGCGCCGAGCGCCGCTCGCAACGGAGCCCCACTCGGCGCGCGCCCGCGTTGGCCGCCCGCCTCGCTTTAATGACCAACGTAAAAAGAACTCCAGTTTGCATACATTTTGTGTAGAATCTGGAGCTCTTCTTATATTTGTCGAAATTCGAATTACAGCAAAGCAAGGCGCGCCACGAGCGGCATTTTCATTTCTTCAAAATTTAAAGCAGTGGAAGGATTTAGATTTAGATACAAAAAAAGCACATTGCTATTTTTTACAGAACAAAATGTGCCATGCTGGCTCTTCGGATGTAGAGAAGTTAGAGCTTTTCAATGAAATCGAATTATTACCGATGTTTATTGATAATTCCACTACGCCTTTAGATATTTTAAATTATTTGTATACGAATAAGTTAATCTCAGTGTTCCACAATCTATCCACAGCATTTAGGATTTACCTCACAATTTACATTGCCAGTCATAGTAGCACACAGCGAAAGATCATGTTCAAAACTAAAAATAATAAAAAACTTGAGAGGTGTCAAGGGACACCCGAATGGAATGAAGTTATAAAAAAAACGCCATCTAGTTGACGCCCAGGAATACTAACAACGACACTTTTGTGGAAATGTAATAAAATTTATTTAAACGTCCAGTAGATGTCGCTGTTTATTCTCAAAAACGCCATCTAGTGGACGCCTAGGAATACTATCAACGCCCTCTGCCCTACAGCACAGGATTTTCCGTCTAGCCCCCTTTCGCAACGCGCGATAAGGAACTTCGTTCCAAAACTATCTTCGCTCAACATTGTCGCAAAGTCGAATGACAAATTTATCGTTTAATAAGTATAGAACATGAAATTAAAATTGAAGTAAGCGATATAATTAGGCATTTTGCCAACGCAAAGGCTCGAAAAGTAACTTTTTTGTAAATTAAATAATGTTGATTACGACCTGTAAATCCTGCAACAAATAGTAATTAAATTATTATTAAAAAACACAAACTTGTGTTATGTTTTTCTTAATGGTCACTCTTTCCTTCCTTAAAATACTTTATACCCGTGTATAGTAAGTACTTCATACATCGCTTTCACCAAGAGTGCGAAGGGGACAAACAAAGGTTGCGTCCAAGGATCAACAGGTGGACCAACCTTCTGGAACATCTTGCTTAACCCACTGCTCGACCAACTATGCAGACGCCAAGTAGACTTTAAAGCCTTTGCCGACGACATAACACTGATTTTCTCCGAGGATAGCATCGACGCCATAGAGGAAAAAGCAAACCACGCGCTCCGGATCGTCGAAAGATGGGGAGAGCAGAACAAGCTAAAGTTTGCAGCTCATAAAACCAACGCGATGCTGCTCACTCGAAAACTAAAGCTAACCGCCCCCCAAATAGAGATGTCCGGAACCTATATCAACCTCGTGGATGAAATCAAGCTTCTGGGCGTCATGATAAACCGCACTCTCACATTCACCTCGCACGTGGCGGCAGTCTGCAAGAAAGCCGCAAAAATCTATAAGCAGATCGCACACTCCGCCAAGGTGACGTGGGGGTTAAACGGAGAAATTATCAGAACTATTTATATATCAGTGATTGAGCCGATCATCCTATACGCCGCGAGTGTCTGGGCCCCAGCCGCAGACCTAAACAAGACAAAAGCGTTGCTGGACTCCAACAAAGAAGCTTTGCAATCAAGATCTGCAAAGCCTACAGGACAGCCTCATTAACATCCACACTGGCACTGGCAGGATTGCTGCCGCTGGATATTAGAATACACGAAGCGGCAGCCCTTTACAAGACCAAGAAAGGATTATCGAGCGACTATGTTCCGCCCGGAAAAACGTTACAGAAGACCTGCGACGCTCTCACGCTATACCAATTACTATGATAATAATTAGAAGATTTTATTGTTTGTTTCTTAGCGTGAATTCTCAAAAATTACCGGGCCAGTTTTAAATTAAACGAAATTTACAACAGAATTAAGATCTACAAATAATAATTATCTAATCTTTTACTAAACTATATATTGTGCGCCACGGATAAAGAGTTGCCTATATTTTATCCAGCAACCTTACTTTATACTTATATTTTGTGCCTGTAAAATCTGTTCAGTAATTTTGGAGTCTATTCAATGCAAACAAACCGACTGCCCCTAAGTATACTGAGTCAACTAACAAATTGAAAACTTTACAGGAGAGCGTCAGAAAGAACGAAACGTTATATTTTTAAGGTCATCAAAATTAAGAAAACATAATTGATCACAGATAATTATCTGTAAAAAGGCCCTTTAATAGAGCAAGTGAAAAAATACATTATTTAATTATAACTTAGATAATGTAGATATACTAGTATACGTCGATTATCTGTAGGTTGAAATTGGATCAACTACCACTTATTTTTTTTTACGTCGTATAATTGAATCTACGTTTTTCGACAGTTATAAATTTAAAATGTGGTAAAATTAATTATCATTTAGAGTTTTCTTTCCTCAGGTATCATCATTTTGCTCTCATAATTCGTTTTTAGGGTTCCGTTCCGTAAAAACGGGACCCTATTACTAAGACTTCGATGTTTGTCCGTCTGTCCGTCTGTTTGTCACCAGGCTGTAACTCAAGAACCGCTATAGCTATACTTCTGAAATTTTCACAGATTGTGTATATGTGTTGCCGCTATAACAACAAATACTAAAAATAAAATAAATTAAATATTTAAGGGGGGCTCCCATACAACAAACGTGTTTTTTTTTGCTATTTTTTGCTCTTAATCAATAACGGCAACACATAGGCAATTGAAATGTTCTCAAAATACTTAATTGTATTTGTACTTTAATAATTAATTATAAAATTTAAATAAATTAAATAATTGAGGGGGGCTCCCATACAAAAAATTCAATTTTTAGCCTATTTTTGCTCTGTAGTGGTACGGAACCCTTCGTGCGCGAGTACAACTCGCACTTGGCCGATTTTTCTATAAATCTTAACAGTTGACTCACTATACATGGATAAAAAATAAAAAACGTGCACTTTTTGTTGGTGAGCCAAGTCACAAGTGTGACGATGTAAGTAAAATAAATGAAAACATCTTTTATTTCTTATATATTTTTAATTATAATAATCAATTTCATATAAATTAAAAATCATAATATATTATTAAAAGCTCTTTATTTTCATAAAATTAACTAAGCTAAACCTCTGTAGCTAAGACTTAGGTTTCAAGTAACAAAACCGAAAATATTTAAAAATGTCTATTGCATATTTCTTGCTTAGTAAGTATAAAAAATTTTAGTAATTACTAAATATCGATAATTTTAGAACCCTCAGTCTCAAAAACTTACTTAAGCATGTTAATTTTTAATTATTCTGAGCATGGGCATATTGAAACCGAACAAAAAGGGATAAAAATTATGTTTGCTGTATAGGAGACTCCTTTAAATATTAATTTTAGATATTTTGTATCTAAATTCTAATATTTGTTGTTGTAGCGGCAAGTGGCAACAGAAATACATAATTTGTGACAATTTCAACTGTCTATACTATACTCGACGAAACATGGCGATAGCGGTCATTGACTCCCTGTCAAAAACTTGTCATTTTCTATATAAACCGCGATTGACAATGAAGTGTCAGATGTTGTCAATCGCGGCTTTGTATAGAAAATGACAAGTTTTTGACAGGGAGTCAATGACCGCTACCGCCATGTTTCGCCGAGTACAGTATAGCTACAGCGATTCTCGCGTTACAGCTTGGTGACAAACAAATGGTTAGGCGGACATACAGCGAAGTCTCTGTAATAGGGTCTCCTTTTTACCCTCTGGGTACGGATCCCTTAGTAGGGAAGCCCAAGAGGGGATTTTGAACCATGCTCGAGATGTCAGATTAAGCTTGTATTTAAAGGTTCCCAAATGTCTCTAGTTAGCATGGTACAAAAATCTGATTTCCTAGTTGGCGGATTAAAACAAGTCTTTTTTTCAAGTATTGAAATGTCATGAATCTGTAAGATTGAGATAGGGGAATGTTAAGTATACTCCAAAGTAGCTACCAGGGGCGTCTTTCCCTTAGGTGCAGGGTGTGCGTTGCACTCGGGCGCCGCGGTCCTAGGGGCGCCGAGCGCCGCTCGCAACGGAGCCCCACTCGGCGCGCGCCCGCGTTGGCCGCCCGCCGCGCTTTAATGACCAACGTAAAAAGAACTCCAGTTTGCATACATTTTGTGTAGAGTCTGGAGCTCTTCTTATATTTGTCGAAATTCGAATTACAGCAAAGCAAGGCGCGCCACGAGCGGCATTTTCATTTCTTCAAAATTTAAAGCAGTTGAAGGATTTAGATTTAGATACAAAAAAAGCACATTGCTATTTTTTACAGAACAAAATGTGCCATGCTGGCTCTTCGGATGTAGAGAAGTTAGAGCTTTTCAATGAAATCGAATTATTACCGATGTTTATTGATGATCCCACTACGCCTTTAGATATTTTAAATTATTTGTATACGAATAAGTTAATCTCAGTGTTCCACAATCTATCCACAGCATTTAGGATTTACCTCACAATTACATTGCCAGTCATAGTAGCACACAGCGAAAGATCATTTTCAAAACTAAAAATAATAAAAAACTTGAGAGGTGTCAAGGGACACCCGAATGGAATGAAGTTATAAAAAAAACGCCATCTAGTTGACGCCCAGGAATACTAACAACGACACTTTTGTGGAATTGTAATAAAATTTATTTAAACGTCCAGTAGATGTCGCTGTTTATTCTCAAAAACGCCATCTAGTGGACGCCTAGGAATACTATCAACGCCCTCTGCCCCTACAGCACAGGAACTAATAAAAATGTGTCGTTACAACTTTTTTCCGTCTAGCCCCCTTTCGCAACACGCGATAAGGAACTTCGTTCCAAAACTATCTTCGCTCAACATTGTCGCGAAGTCGAATGACAAATTTATCGTTTAATAAGTATAGAACATGAAATTAAAATTGAAGTAAGCGATATAATTAGGGATTTTGCTAACGCAAAGGCTCGAAAAGTAACTTTTTTGCAAATTAAATAATGTTGAGTACGACCTGTAAATCCTGCAACAAATAGTAATTAAATTATTATTAAAAAACACAAACTTGTGTTATGTTTTTCTTAATGGTCACTCTTTCCTTCCTTAAAATACTTCATACATCGCTTTCAGTGAGCTTCCCTGTCAAATTTTCTCAAAATATGTTGTTGAACATTTTATAAATTTAATTTTTTAAATGATTTGATTTGATTTATGTTTGTTATGATGTCATAATAAGAATGAAAAAAAATCAATATTTGGACATTTCTATGAAGTACATTTTGTATAGACAATATGTTAACATGGGTACGTTTTGGGGTTTAGGCTTGTTAGGGCCAGTCAAGAGCATTATATTCAAGACCGAAAAAAATCTTCAAAAATCTACAAATTTAACAATAGAGTTTGTTATCTTTGTACCTATGTGGTTACTTAATGTGCTGTTATAGTTCGCCCGGTGGCTTCAGGATAAATGATCCATACTAATATGAAGTCCTCACCCTTAGGCGGCCGGACAAACTGTAGGTACTTGTACATACTTTGTACCCATTTCATTTTGACCGCGCGCTTGCTAGGGGGCGCTAGGATAATGTTTGCACACGGGCGCCACATGGGCTACAGACGGCCCTGATTAAAATCATTAATGTTTAAATGTAAAACACAAAATATAGAAAAAATAATGATATAAAATTTGATCAAATTTTAGACCAGGGTACACTTTTTTCTGAAAATGCCCTGTACTGCATATTTAAGGATGTATTTAAGGCCATCCCCCAAGCAAACGACCTTGACCATACATTTGACGCGTTGCCGAGATCTCAAAAAAAACCTATTTTTTTAATTATCTTAGTTCAAAATTGATCTAAAAAAAAATTTAAACGGGGAATATGTTACATAGGTCTACCAGAATCTGATGGCAATTTTTGACAGCAGATTTTCATAAAATATCCTTGATCATTGGATAAATTTTTATATTTGCATGTTTAACACACAGAATCAGCCGCTATAAGAAAAAAAAAAGGATCAAAATGTTTTATTCCAATTACCCCGGTATTGCTAGAGTCAATTTATTTTCTCACTTTTTGCCATCAGATTCTGGTAGACCTATAGTTAATGAAATTGTCCATTGTCGTGTGTTTCAAATAAACGTAATTTGTAAATACTAAGGAGATGCTGAAAGTATGCTTCAATTTTAATGAATTGGTATTACTTTGGAAGCTAATATCATGAGTATAATAAACAAAAATAGAAAATTTAAAACGGGGAAAGTAATGTTGATATACCTACTGAAGATTATTGCTGTATTTTTATTATTACTTTGTAGCTTTCAAATTATGAGTTTATAAGGCTCTGAATACGGTAAATTACGGAATCTCCGTAGGGGAAGGCCCTTAAGGTCAAATTCCGTAGTATCTATATCCATGAAAGTACATGTAAAAAATTGGACACCCAGACACTTATTATTAATTATAATTATACAACTGTATTGTATTGTATTGTTATGAGATTCTAAAAGATTTAAATAAAGATATTATTATTATTATAATGATTATTTATAATAGACTAGCTGTCCCGGCAAACGTTGTTTTGCCATATAAAGTATACAGTGTGTAACAAAAATAAGTGATAATACTTTAGGGTGTGTACGTGTTCCTTGTAGAGAGTTCACTGTGAAAGTAGCAGCGTTGAAAGACGAAACATTTTTTTCACTTTTGTAGCATATTTTCAAAGTATGCATCGGGATAGCGATGGCGCTATCCCGTTGCACAAAAAATACATTCAACCTTTGATATTATATTATAAAATATCATTGCATTCAACATTCAAATGTCACAATGTTACATTAAAAAAGTTTATACATATTGTCCAAAGCCAGTGGCGTAGCTACCGCCGTATCTGCCGTATCAATTATACGGGGCCCCCGGGCCACTGGGGCTCCCAACGTCCGTAAGTTACCCTTCCTGAGGGCCCAAAACAAATTTTTATACGGGGCCCTACCAAGGCACGCTACGCTTCTGTCCAAAGCGCTAAGTTAGAGTAGAAATAAGAATATTTAAATTTTCTAATTTTCCGATCATTTTTTTTATTTTTTCTATCATATTCTTCGTCTCCAGACAGTAACAAACACATCAAAAAAAGAAATAATGAAATCGGTCCAGCCGTTCAGACGTGATTTCGTGACCACACGAAATTGGATTTATTTTATATATATTTATATATAGATTTTTAAGGAATTATTCGATATTTAATCATTATTCAAAAAAATTGAGATGTAACTTGACCACCGCTATTATATAACAAACACAATAGTCGTGTTCGTTTCGCATGCGCAAAGTCATGTGCCAAAATCTGACAGAAATTTTAAAATTTCACATATCTTGTCGGTAAGGTATTGAGTTTTTGGTATCAATTGATGCAGGATATTTTATTCTACTATATATTTCGAATTTAGGTCAAAATATTTTAATTTATAAATGTTATAAACATCCTTAAAATAACGTTGCTTTAAAAAAATACGATAAAGGGCGTTTTCAGAAAAAAGTGATTCGACCACAGAAATAAATCAAGATAGAACGGCTAAGCGGGTGGAGTACGCGTGTTTCAATCTTGCACAAGTGTGCAAGATTCGTTGAACGTTCATTCAGTCAGTGCGCACGTCTCGACTTGATTACACCGGAGCAGTTGTGCAAAAATACCTCATTGTGCAGTGTCTAATTGTAAAAACAGAAGTACGAAAGTGAATCGGTCAAAAGGAGGTATTTTTTTCCACGGGTAAGTTATTTGTTCTAACTAGAGTAAACTCCTCAGTCTTATCGTTTTCGTAGAAAATTCGAAAAACCGAAATGAGGGAGATAAAAAGGGGAGAGGGGAGGAAAACATTATTTCTGGACGTGCTATCGTGTATCTACATTGAAGCACATACATGACAGCTACATTCATACCAAATTTCATGCTTTCTTCAGGATGGGACCGTATTTTAAGTTAAGGACTCCTACTAAAAAGCAAAGCAAAAATTGACACGACCGTTTCCTTAGCAACGCACGCGCGTCACCGTTCTATCTTGATTTATTTCTGTGGATTCGACGTATCAAGCATGTAGCTGCACTGTTCTTGTGAGGCACAACAAAATATTCAATTTCCCACTCATCTTGAAACAATCTCAATAAATATTATAATAGTTTAACTTCACGGGCCGCTGATAAAGTCCCGGCGGCGGGCCGCAGGTTGAGTACCTATAGCTAATGTAGAGGGTAGGTCGTTATGAAGTCTCTCTTTGAAAGTTAATTAAATAAACTGAAAGCTATGTCTAATGTCACAAATTACCGTGCTGAATAACCGTCGTCTTTACTGAGAATTGTCTACATATCCAGGCTCTTTAATGCCCGGTTTCTGAGGTGTTTTGACAGGAGTTTATCTTTTCACTAGCGTTGTTGATTGGTTAATTTTTTGACGCTAGCCAATCAAAAGCAATAGTAAAAAGATAAACTCCGGTTAAAAAAACTCAGAAACTGCAGGGCATTAGTCTTGCAAATGTTCCTTGTAGAATTATTTCGTACTAGCTGTCCCGGCAAACGTTGTTTTGCCATTTAAAGTATTTAAATCTTACCCCCTCTTTTGTCCCCTAAGAGGGGTGGGGGGAAAAATTTTATACACCAGATGTTAAGTTGGAAAAAACAGTTAATAATACGAAGTAAGTCTATTAAAGAAAAAAGTTTGATACAAAATCTGACCCCCTCTTTGCTCCCCTTAGAGGGGTGGGAGGGGGGGCGATTTTAATACACCAGATTATGAGTTGGAAAAAGACAAATATATCTGCGAAAACCGTATGCAAATCGGATCAGTAGTTTTCGTGTTAAAGCAAAAGTCTTATACAAAATCTGACCCCCTCTTTCGTCCCTTTAGAGGGGTGGGGGGAAATTTTTTTATACACCAGATGTTAAGTTGGAAGAAGACAAATATATCTGCGAAAACCACATTCAAATCGGATCAGTAGTTTTCGTGTGATAGTGGAACAAACATACAGACAGACAGACAGACAGACAGACAGACAGACAAACAAACTAACCACATTTTTGGCTTCTATAGCGATGTAGTAACACCCCCCGCTTATTATTTTTTGAATATCTTTAATGTACAGAATTTTCATTTCTACAGTTTTATTATATGTATAGATACTAGATGACTTGGTAGTTGGTGAACTTCGTATCACTTCCCTCGTAATATACCTAAACCTTCCCTGGAGGCTAGAGTTCCACGAATATTTTAAGATTAAAATTTGCGAAATCGGTTCGGCCGTTCTCGAGTTTTAGTACTAATGAAATTTTAAATTAATTTTTATGTATACTTAATGTTTATAATCTTGAACTCCTTTTTAACCGACTTCCAAAAAGGAGGAGGTTAAATGTTCGGCTGTGGATATTTTTTTCGGAAGACAGCTAATGAAATCTTCCAATTTCATTTCCTTCATCCAAGAAACCTTAGCAAAACTCATATTATCGCTCCGTCTAACTATAGACTACAACCTGTTTTTGTAAATAAATACATAAATACATAATATATAAATAACTAAGGTGTACAAAATATTCCGTAATAATATTATAAGATCACAGGCCACAGCCTGAGAATCAGACTCAGGTAGTGATGACGTCACCGCCGCCCCCGCGCGCCCGCCCCGCGCGTCTCGCAGATAGAGGTCAAAACAAAAAACAAGCCTTGCTTAGTATTCAAAGGTTAAAGTTATAACGCTTAGACATCATCATGATCATCACCAGAGTTGTCGTTTTCTATGTTTTTCAGTATAGTGCAACTAAAATTGCAACTACCTTTCCATGGTCTAAATGACTACAAAACCTTTGTAATCGGCAACCCTAAAATTATCAGACCAAAGATCGGTAGACCGTAGAGTAGGAAGTAAAGACTTACTTATGCAGGGGCGTAGCTACCGCCGTATATATGCCGTATCAATTATACGGGGTCCCCGAGCCACAAGGGCCGCCAAAGTGAATAGAAACTTTCAAGTTCTTTTAAAATATGAGAAATGTAAAAAAGGCAACCTTTCCTAAGGTTGCCTTTTTTACATTTTGCCCCCAAACAAATTTTTTACGGGGCCCCGCTAAGGCACGCTACGCTTCTGTACGTATGGTATGTGTTTACATAGATTTGAATTATATTCATGTGCTATGTGAGTAAGTGTTTTTTTTTTTATGAAATAACCCCTTTGTCCATTACAAATCAACATCTTTGTCCATTACATTACTATTAAAAGTATTGTAAGTACCTATAGTGGAAGACATTTTAAATTTTTCAAGATGGCGGCCAAATTTATGTTTTTTTTTTATAAAATAAGGGGGCAAACGAGCAAACGGGTCACATGATGGAAAGCAACTTCCGTCGCCCATGGACACTCGCAGCATCAGAAGAGCTGCAAGTGCGTTGCCGGCCTTTTTAAGAGGGAATAGGGTAATAGGGGAGGGTAGGGATGGGAAGAGAAGGGAATAGGGGAGGGTAGGGAAGGGAATAGGGTATGGGATTGGGCCTCCGGTGAACTCACTCACTCGGCGAAACACAGCGCAAGCGCTGCTTCACGCCGGTTTTCTGTGAGAACGTGGTATTTCTCTGGTCGAGCCGGCCCATTCGTGCCGAAGCATGGCTCTCCCACATATAAAACTCGAATCGAATGTAACTCGAAAGTTTTTAAACCATCTCATCGTTATCACAATCAATCTTCAAACTAAGCTCTAAAAGGTTAGATCTCCAAACAGCAGTTAGTTGCAGTTTGCAAGGAGCTGCAAAAGTTAGCGCCTCCTCGCGGAGCCGTTACTAGTTGTGCTGACATCATCACCGCTGTTACACACGTCGGTTGTAACTTGTAACACTTGTACAGTTGTAGCCTGTAGGCGAGGAGCCAGGCCCGGATCTAGGGGGGGGCGAGAGGGTGCACTTGCCCCGGGCGGCAAAGTTTGGGGGGCGGCGCGGTGGCCCGTCAACGTTGTTTCGCAGAATTCTATCTGTTGTTAAAAGACTTGGAGGAGCACAGCTCTTAAAATTTATGCAACCCTTCCTGTAACTTCTGCTTCATGTGAGAGAAGCTTCAGTAAAATGAAGCTTATCAAAAATTATTTACGCTCCATAATGTGTCAAGAGCGCATGTCGGGTTTGGCTATATTGTCCATTGAGAGCGAAATAGCCAACAACCTAAATTATGAACGTGTAATTGACGATTTCGCTGAAATGAAATCGAGAAAAATAAACCTTTAATTTTATTATATTAATAAACAATTTTATAAAAATCATAGCATTTTATTTAAGTACCAATTGAAAACGCATGTTTTTGCTTGGAGGGCGGTAAATTAGGATTCTGCTCCAGGGGGGAGAACGTTTTAAAACGTAGATCCGGGCCTGCGAGGAGCGCCGACAGCTGTATATATTAGGAGATACTGAAATTTTCCTAACGCTAAGGCCCACCTGACTCCTGAGTGGGGTTGAATTAAATATAATGTAATATATTGTAATATCTTCGGTATTCGTATCTCTGAAAGAAATAATATTTTAGCCGAATCCGTTTTATACCCGTGCATTTTACATCTTGAACCATATTTTTCTATGACAAGTAACGCACTCAACAAGCTTATACTGAACTTTTGGCTTGGACAGTTATGCTAAATCAAATCAAAACCCAGTTAACAAAAAAAATAAATTAAGAAATTTAAGAAAAAACCCCGCCAAACAACTTTAAAAAGTAATGAAATAATATTTACTGACTTTAAGTTTAAATAATTCCTAAGTGTGAAGTAATATTTTAGTCCATAATAATTATTGTCACGGTGTGTCGGGGGACCGCCAAGTAAACTACGACAACAGCGACTGTTGCATTTTGTATCGCCAAGTCGCTGATTGTCTCGTTTCGGTTCGTTGTGAACTGACCCTTAAACTATAATGTTATGTAAAATCAAACATCTACATTAGCGGTCCCCCGACACACCTTGACAATAATTTTATGGACTAAAATTACTTTTCACGTAGGAATTATTTAAACTTAAAATCAGTAAATATTATTTCATTACTTTTTAAAGTTGTTTGGCGGGGGTTTTTTTTAATTTATTAATTTTATTTTATTTCATGCTTTTTAAACTTGTGTAGGGTATTATAGTGCAATTTGCAAAATAATTCCTATGACCAATCACCAGGATCATACCAGGGCGCTAGATAAAAAGGGGCGCTGAAGGCAAACAAAAGGGGCGCCAGTTTTTTCAACACTACAAGCACCCTGGGCGCCGAAGAAATCTCGCCCAGGGCGCTGGTAGTGCTAAAACCGGCCCTGAAAATGAGCCCAAACACGAAACCTCTGCTCTAAGTTGGTGAGGAATTGGGTATCCTATTGATTACCAGGTGATGCTGCAGCACCAGGTCAACTTTCCATTAATGTGTATATGTATACTGTATATTCACAAATGTCATCGAACTAGAATGAAATAACACATCAAACGACTGTAAGTTGCCAACGGCCTTTCATGAACCAGATAAACCCAGATTTTCCTGCACTGAGCAGGTTGATGATGACGAATTATAGCTAAGAACATTCTCGATCATATCAGCTTTCAAACAAAAAAAAAACTAGATCAAAATCGGTCCACCCGTTTGGATGCTACGATGCCACGGACAGACACACACATAGACAGACAAACAGACAGACAGACACGCCAAACTTATAACACCCCTCTTTTTTGTCGGGGGTTAAAAATATACAGGGTGTAACAAAACTAAGTGAATATACTTTAGGGCAGGCGTCACCAATTAGTTTCGCTCGGGGTCCGTTTTAAGAAATGAAATGACCTTCGCGGTCCAAACAAAAAAATATTTATTATAAATAGGTAATTACTACGGAAATTACACAGGTGTATTTTATTTCCATATCAATGAGAAAAGTGACAATTCTTGTTGCTTGTTTGGAGTGAAATTGGTGAAAGCTATTGACATTAAATCCTGGTCCCTGGAGATGTTCATTAGTAAGTCGAGACCGAAATTTATTTCTAACGAAGTTCATCTTCGAAAATGCTTGGTCCGCACACAATGGGTCGGCGGTCCGGATGCGGACCGCGGTCCGCCATTTGGTGAACCCTGCTTTAGGGTGTGTACGTGTTCCTTATAGAGAGTTCACTGTGAAAGTAGCAGCACTGAAAGACCATTTTTTTTCACTTTTGTATGGGCAAGCGCCCCGGCGTCACGAGTTTTCCCATACAAAAGTGAAAAAAAAATTGGTTTTTCAGCGCTGCCACTTTCACAGTGAACTCTCTATAAGGAACACGGACACACCCTAAAGTATTATCATTTAGTTTTGTTACACCTTGTATATAAACAGGCGAACATAATTATAACCTCCTGCTTTTTGGAAGTCGGTTCAAAACGATATGGTACTCGTATGCTTGGCTCTTCGACTATCGACATCCGGGTCGCGACGCGATCTCTGCATTATGTATGAGCAGTCAGCTGACGGCGGCGCGGCGCGGCGAGCTCCCAGTCTCTAGGCCGAGCAATTGTTGTCACGAAACTAGAGACAAGCGACTAATACCACTTTAAGCCAATTTGCACGGTCACTCCATTCTTACCTAATATATTAAATGCCCGAAAAATCGAATTTTGAGGCACTCAATAGCTGTAATACGTAGTAATGAAACAAGTACTCAATAAAATGAAGAGATAATGCCATGATAATTGAGCAAGCTTAACACCTGAGTAATCGGGCTAATGGCTATGTTTTGTCAAATAGTAAAATATAGAGCTCTCTTAGGTCAGAACCTACTATATATTATAATTGTTTTATTCGTAGAGTTTCTGTAGGACACTCTGTAAAAAGTAAAATGATAAAATGACCGAAAAAAATTAAAAGGTGTAATTTTTTAACTAAGAAGTGAGCACAAAAATGTTATTTCAACTTTCGGTTTTCATGTAAATCTCGTGTGATAAGTCCAACCAGTTAGACTGGTGATTTCAGAATTGATTCCACTTGATGACCTTCAACAAAAGAGCATAATATGAAACTTAAGCCTTACCTGAATACAGTAATCCACGCCACGTTAGCAGTCTTTAAAATTGGAATCTAAATTTTGCTAATACCTGATTTTGTTTTCTTTGCAAGTTGAAGTGGTTATAATAATTTATATATAACAATTCTACTGTTAATTTAAAAAGTATGGGTAAGCTAGGATGGCTCGCCTAAGCCTATTGATGGAAAGCTGTACCTTCTTTCCCTCATAGGTTCGCAGCCCGCAACATCCTTTGCGCAATAATTCGTTAATCTCTAGGAAATCGTGCGTGTTATTTCCAGAGTCCAGACTTCAGACTCCCAAGCATTTCCTACAAAATTTTATCTTAATCAGTTCACCAGCTAACAGCTTATAGAAGACAGACAGTAAGCTGTAAGACCCTTACGCGTTTTCATTATGAGTATGGCTTTACTACTCGATATAATCTAAATATCTATAAGATTTTTCGAGTTACGAAAATATTACCTACGAATGTAACAAGTGGGGTGACGTCAGTTTGATGCTAATGATTATATCGTAATTTAGGTACACATTAAGTATATTATATACCTCTTTACCTTAAGTTTGGTGCATTAATTATAATCTTCACACGGGCCACAAAAACTTAATTTATCGTGATACCTTTTATGTTAATGGTTGTGTATTGTAACATCATTATTTTCAGCGTAGCGTTCCATTGTACGAGGTATGAAATTGAGTATGTATTGAGAATTTAGTTGTGCTTAATATAGTAAACATATTATTATGTATGTAGTTATTGTATTTTGTTTATGGAGGTTTAATAATCACTTGACAGTTTTCCGTTGTTGTATACATATTACATGGTAGTACGACCCAATACCACTATATGACTACTTTCATAGCCAATAGCTGTATAAAAAGCGTGCTCACAGCGTTTATTTAGCCATTTTGTGCTACCTGGGATATATTATGTAATCATTTATAGTAAATACTCTGTAAAGTTGTACAAAAATTTTAATTTAAAAATGTACTAGATGACGCCCGCAACTTCGTTGCGCCAAAATACGTTTATCGCGCGGGAACCGTACATTTTTCCGGGATAAAAGTATCCTATGTCCTTTCCCGGGACTCAAAGTATCCCCATACCAAATTTCAGCAAAATCGGTTCAGCGGTTTAGGCGTGAAGAGGTAACAGACAGACAGACAGACAGACACACTTTCGCATTTATAATATTAGTATGGAAGTATGGATGTAGTTAGGTACCAAATATTTTTGAAAGGTGTGATGGATATACAAGAACCTACTGAAAGTTATTACAAAGTACAACGGTGCTCTTCGCTGAATCTCTGCAAAGCTCTTCAAATCGTAGACTTATTCGCAACCTCTTGTCAGAGTCCCTGGGAATATTTGGTTAGAATTTGCCGCGAACGTTAATTGGTTCGGCTAATGAAATGCAAGATGTACCGGCCCCGGGTCAGGAATCCCGCCTCATCCGGCCCAGCGCTTCATAAATCGTCTGCACGCAGAAATGCACTTTTTTCATTCATATATCACCGGGATGTAACATTTGTCTTATATTCCTACGTGTGTTTCGTCTCATGATTGTAGATAGAGAATTTTTGTTGGTAAATCAAATTCATTTGAATAACCTTATGATTAGACAATATTTTTTTTACTCTGATTGGGGTCAGGTCACACCGAAACTAGATGTAATGAGATGCGCGACTTGACGATGCACAAAAGCAGTATAAAATTTGAATGAAATGGTCCTGAAAATCAAATACAAAAGTATGTCTGTCTGTGACTGTCTAATCCGTAGGTCTATGTGCCAACCCACACGTACCACAACCACACGACGCGACATCGCAACGACAAAAGGTCGTCGAGCAGTGGTTACGTGTGAATGGTGTCGCTGCAGCATTTTGTGGTTGCGTTGTGGTACCGACAAAATGCCGACGTGGTTGCGTTACCGCCAGTGGTTGCGATGTGGTTGCGTCGTGTGCAGACATTCAGGCCTATTTTCAGCGTTAAATTAAAATTATAAATAATAGAGATAGAATTCCGGCAGTCGAAGTTTTTTTATGGAAATTTCCTCCTCTTTAAGAATCTTTTTTTTAAATTTCTTAAATGTTAATAGTTTCGGAGTTTCGGGATGAATTTTTTTAGACTTATCATACTTTAGACGGATTTTTTTTAGACATACTTTGGACGGACGGACGGACGGACGGACAGACAGACAGACGGGCAGACAGACAGACGGACAGACGGACAGACGGACAGACGGACAGACGGACAGACGGACAGACGGACAGACGGACAGACGGACAGACGGACAGACGGACAGACGGACAGACGGACAGACGGACAGACGGACAGACGGACAGACGGACAGACGGACAGACGGACAGACGGACAGACAGACAGACAGATACAGACAGACGGGGGGTGAGAGAGCGCGGGTGGCGTGCGCGCACTATCGATGCATCGACGCAACGTTGTGGTTGCGATGTGGTTGCGACGCGGTTGCGACGTGGTTGCGACGTGGTTGCGTCGTGGTCGGTATTTTACAAGTGGTCGACAACGACTGCAAAATGTGGTACGTGTGAATGGTCCAGCTCATTTACAATCTATACATAATTATAATAAAACTGTAGAAATGAAAATTCTGTACATTAAAGATATTCAAAAAAATAATAAGCGGGGGGTGTTACTACATCGCTATAGAAGCCAAAAATGTGGTTAGTTTTATTGTCTGTCTGTATGTCTGTCTGTCTGTCTGTCTGTATGTTTGTTCCACTATCACACGAAAACTACTGATCCGATTTGAATGTGGTTTTCACAGATATATTTGTCTTCTTCCAACTTAACATCTGGTGTATAAAAAAATTTCCCCCCACCCCTCTAAAGGGACGAAAGAGGGGGTCAGATTTTGTATAAGACTTTTGCTTTAACACGAAAACTACTGATCCGATTTGCATACGGTTTTCGCACATATTATATTTGTCTTTTTCCAACTCAAAATCTGGTGTATTAAAATCGCCTCCCCTCCCACCCCTCTAAGGGGAGCAAAGAGGGGGTCAGATTTTATATCAAACTTTTTTCTTTAATAGACTTACTTCATATTATTAAGTGTTTTTTCCAACTTAACATCTGGTGTATAAAATTTTTCCCCCCACCCCTCTTAGGGGACAAAAGAGGGGGTAAGATTTAAATACTTTAAATGGCAAAACAACGTTTGCCGGGACAGCTAGTACGAAATATACGCCCGACCACGTGGTGTGGTGGTACGTGTGGGTTGGCCCTATGTGTTTATTTCTGTTACATAATATAAAATGCTACCATTGTCTAATCTAAATACTATGAAAAAAATTAGTTAGGTACATATAGACATCAATCTAGCGTATGCGCTTAACAACTAAGTTAAGTACCCGTTTATGTATTTAGTTTAACTATCAATTCTTAATTAATAACATATAGCTAGTAGCTAATATAGCTAGTTAGAGATGAGCTATTGTCAATAGCGTCTTAAAAAGTTCAGCCAACGCCAGATAACCTGTACGGCCACGCGACGTCGCGTGGACAGATTACTATAATTCATCTTACAGAGTAGAAAAACGGTTCAAGGTAGGTAATTAGATGTGCAATTAGTTATTAATGAGTCAATTATGTAGCTCAGCCTCGTCACAGTGACCTGAGACCGAGCGTGAGGTCGGAGGTTCCAACTTCCAATCCTGCTGAGAGAAACATTTTAAGACGTCTAAATATTTAAATTCAAAACTAAATATTATGAATTCGATATAAGTGGGCCCCTAGACGATATATTTTGTTGTGCAGTATCATTGAACAATATTATTGAACAGTTTATTTGACAATAAGATTGAAAGGCGGGCTCGTTTAATATTAACCCTAGAGTCTATAGACTCTAGACGGTAAATATTGAATACGTGACATTGCCAGGGGTGGATTTACACTAGGGGTAGTCGGGGCTAGTGCCCAGGGCGGCAAAATTTGGAAAGTGGAGAAAACTTTTTAGTTTAATCAAAATTTCTTAATAGATTTTTTATTCTTTTAATTAAGCAATGTAAATCATAATATAACATTATTTAAAAGATAATTTAAGAAATTCGACTCATTCAATATTTGCCAAATCTAAATATTATATTGTAAATCATAATTTTGATACCTGAAGTGAAAAATCTTGGAAATAATAAATTTTAAGTTAAATCATTTCTCTCTTCTCTTTAAATGACATCTCAAAACTACAAAACTTTTAGTTATATATCGATGATGGGGCGGCATTTTTCAGTACCCAAGGGCGCCAAAAGTTTAAATCCGGCCCTGGATATTGCGCAATAAAATTGATCGTCTAGGGGCCCGCTAAAACAAAGTCGGTTGTCACTATCTGTCTTTATGTAGTCTTAAATATTTAAACTAATTTTGCTGAAATTTGGCGATGTAGAGTTCCTAGATCGAGCGAAAATGCGCCTGCATTACACTCTACAGCCGAATATAATAACCGTCACCCTTTGGATATCTTAAAAAAATAAAGTAGAGTCGACTTTAATAGTTATTTTCACCTCCTTTCGCCAGAAACTATATACAGTAGTAAGAAATTCGGATTGCTATAAATTCTGAATCCACCGCCTTAGCCGATTCAATAAAATAGGCACTAACAAAATAGACCATGCTACGTTTCAATTTAAGTTATAAAATGTTTGTTGGAATTACTAACAACAAAACGTGGCCGAATTTTATTACTCATAGTATCGCAGAGGGCCCGCATCAAAATGTTGATTTGGAGGGAAACATAACTTTTGGTCGACTCGTACCTAAAGCATGACGTATGGTAGTGTGTACACTCTACACATGTGTGTATATGTGCGCGTGTATTTGCATTTGACATTTGTGTCGCGCGAGTGGGCGACCTTGAACAATGACATTTAGGAGAAGGGAGTCGGGGTCCGCGAGACCACACGAAAAGCCACGAGATGCTGATTTTTGTGATTTATGTAATGTCCTTACATTGTGATATTAAATACTTACCAGAGAACACGGATAAAAACATAGAAGTGATGATGGAGGAAAAAGATATAATATGTCTTTGCCTCTTTGTTTTTATTAAGCGTGTCGTAGATTTGGAGTCCAAAATTATTCTTGCGATTAATTGAAAAGGCTACATTATCTATAACTTTATAAAGTCGTAATTCGAACGTCGTAAAATAAAAAGAAAAACACACGTATGTAAATTAAAGTAAAATAAAAGAAGATCTGTACAGAAGGTAAGTAGTAACTGGTAGTCTGGTAGGTTTGCCGTTTGAGATGAGTAGTGTTTTAACTACGTCTATGTTGCATTTTGAGCATATCTCTATCTGTACAGTAGCTTCATCAAAAGAAGTGTTTCTTTTAGTTGACTTATTCTGAAAAATCAAATTCCACTCTACAAAAAACAAAACTAAATCCAGTCAATTATTACTTTATTTTACGCTTATTACCATAAATTATTTACATTAATTGCATTTAAAGAATCTCGCACTATTTTCCTGTCCCTGCAATTTTCATTAAGCTCACCATTACCTACAGTGTCCATTATACAGTCAAACCTGGGTAAGAGAGGACTGGATAAGTGAGAAAACTCTATAAGTGAGAGTAATAGCCAGGACACGTCATTTTAAGCTCCCAAAACCTATTAGCGAGAAACAGAAACCTCTATAAGAGACGTTATTCCCTCATGGACCTCCGTGAGTGAGACTGCTACTTATCTATACCTCTATAAGCGACAGTCGAGCTTTAATTTTTATTTACACACACAGTAACAAACGACAAAACAAATTGCAAATTGAACATCTGCTATTTTATGACTCATTCTTAAATTTCGTGAAACTTCCTAGTTCCTACCATTGTTTTTGCACAGTATTTGTATTGTATTGTTTTCTCGTCAATATTGTACCCATTCTATTTCGTGGAACTAAATAACGTTCTTATTTTATCGAATTCTCTTCGAATGGACTTGCTCAGTTTATAGTTAATCAATTGCAGAGAAGGAAAGTTCTGTTCATCATGTTAAAACGGAAATTTAAAGTACTGTCATTAAGTGATAAACTTAAAATAGTAAATGCGTTTGAATCCGGAAAATCGCGGAATGAAATTCAGAGGGAGTTTAATTTACGAGGATCCGCCTATTATTAAATTATAAAATCAAAAGACTACGAAGTCCGAGTGCTCTGATGGACATGGAAGTATCCATCCATCAGTACTTTGAATACGCGGCGGTTGTTGATCAAGCAATATTTGACAAAATTTATGAGTTAGAGAAAAACATTCAAAACACAGATTCAAAACAGAAAACCAAACGAAATTGACGGATTTCACTAAGTGTAAATAAGTTCTAAATAAAATAAAATTACATAGTGCATGAATTTTTGACTTGTCATTGCTGCGTACCTCTATAAGAGAGAAACGCTACTCATGTACCTGCATTAGCGAGAAATTCGAGTTAGTGAGAAACCTCTATGAATGAAATTGTGCTCCCTTGAACTCTAGCTTATCCAGGTTTGACTGTAATATAGTAGTATCCACAGAAATAAATCAAGATAGAACGGCTAAGCGGGTACTGTGTACTCCACACGTGTTTCAATCTTGCACAAGTGTGCAAGATTCGTTGAACGTTCATTCAGTCAGCGCGCACATCTCGACTTGATTAGACCGGAGCGGTTGTGCAAAAATATCTCATTGTGCAGTGTCTAATTGTAAAAACAGAAGTACGAAAGTGAATCGGTCAAAAGGAGGTATTTCTTTCCACGGGTAAGTTATTTGTTCTAACTAAAAGCAAAGCAAAAATTGACACGAGCGATTACTTAGCAACGCACGCGCGTCACCGTTCTATCTTGATTTATTTCTGTGGTAGTATCTATGTCAAGTCTTTGGACTATGTACTAATCTAAACTAACCTTAATATTGTGCCAGTACGATCAACTATTAAGTGTCACCTTATACGGAACCTCCTCCGCTCGCCGCGCGCCAAAATCCGTACCCAACCCATATGAGCGGGCGCACATTTTTTGTTTTAATATTTGAAATCCGGCGTTGGACTAACGTCTCCGCCGCATCATCGCCGCCGAATAATTAACATTTTATTCAACCAGTTTTATAATTTTAATCAATTCAGTGATATCGAGGACATATAGATTCCGATCTTGTTCAGTTATGATTCTGTGTTTGTGCGCCGGAGTCGTGTTGTGTGTACTGCCGCTGCAGCTGGGTGAGTCTGTGCTGTGCTGGCCTTATGTAACGGCTGCACAGATTTGTGATAATTAAGTAATATTCTATTTCAGGCTCATTTTAGTTTAGGTAAAATTTCCAATGTATTCAAATTATTTTTGTTTTAAATATGATTTTACAATTTATTTTTTGTATTAAACTAGTAGGTATTTTTAGTTTTAAAGGATTTTTTTAATTTGAAGCTTAAATTATAGATGAAGTTGCAAAATTAAATGTTTTAAGGATAAGTTAAGATAAATCCTGCTGTCCTTGTTCTAGTTGTAATTATTTAATTTAAGGATAATTTGTAGACCTTGATACGAGTTTTCTATTTTTATGGAAGTCTAGATTTATAGCAGCATTAAAATTACCATTTTTTGTCGTCAACAATCTTATATTCTTAAACTACATAATATTATGTGGAACAGCATACTTATGTTTACCAATTTATTTAAAACCAACCTTAACGAATTGTTAAAGTCGTGTAAAGTGACTTTGACAGAGCATCACATGACAGTAATGTGACGTGGATACATCTCCGCATGCCTGCGCCCGCGACTCGCATGCATCACGCGTGCTATGCGTGCAGACTCGAGACAAATGCGAGCGTGCGGCCCTGCATTATGCATGAATTTCGGACCTACATCCATTAACTTGACATATTGCATGTAATGTTGATTTGGCATCGGTTTGGAAACTAAAGTGGACGAGGAAAAAGATAATATGCGAATTTTAGGATCATTCAAAAGTAACATTTTAAAAGTATTACTGTATACCTTCATGATTATTATGTTTCAAAAAATATAATCATTATCATCAACCATCATCTACTATATTGGGTGTCCTTGGATTATGTAGAGCAATAAAGAACAAACCTTATATCCTGAAACTGTTTTAGCGCTTCAAAAGATATTCAGATTTCTTTCGTAAAATCTGAACGCTTGGTATTTCTTTGTAATTGTGTAGATATTTAAATTTTCTCATTGTATATGTTCTTTAGCCTTGTTTTTACTTATTTAATTACGTTAACATAATACTTTATTACTGTACTGTGACTACAGAATAATTATTACGAAACGTTTTGTAACGCTTTATAACTGTAGCTATAGAGCGATACAATTTTTTTTAATTCCTTAAATTGATCTGTACAATGTCCAATGAAACAAAAAGAATACGTCGAAAATCTGTAACGTAGTTTAACATGACGTATTTCACAGATAGTCTGTATGGATGGATTTGCACGTGCAATTAAATTATTATGTTCTCGTAAGGTATACACATTTATTTTCTACACAACCGTAGTACGTGGCAAAGGATAAAATAATACGTAAAGATTTTTTAAAATAAGTAAGTTCGCATGCCTAGTGAGTTACAAAACTTTAACTGGTGTAATTACAATTTTAAATTCCTTTCTTCCTTCCATTTGCATTTCTTTCGTAAATTTCATTTAATTACTTTAATTAATTTATTGCAATCATTAACATAACGTTAACATACATTCAGGTCTCATACGAATACTAATTTACTTTTGTAACTTTTATAACTTAGATTTTAGTGTGTTTTAATCACACTGGTGTCACTAGTAGAAGGTTTTGAAAGACGAAAGTTTAAATGTTTGTAACTACTGAACGAATTTTGATGTTCTCCTAGTAGTTTAGATTCTGGAAACGCTTCTTTTTATACCGAAAGTGTGTTTCTATAGATAAAATACTATATTTATAAGAACAGAGGTGCGACAGAAGAAGACATAGTGCGGTAAAATATCTCCTTGAATTTTAGGTTTTATAATATCAAAACCACGAAGACTTTCACAAAACTTTATTTAATTTATATAAATATTATTTGTCATGAGTTCTAAGAAGCTACTACAAGTAGTTTAAGTTTTTTTAGCTTAGACAACGTTTATCTTAGGTAACATTTAGTTACCTGTTTAATATTTTGTCAAATTTATAAAATTCAAGTATCGCGGTATTTGTTGCCAAACTTCTCCAAAACGGCCGGATCAATTATATCATGCGTGTGGTTATCGGGTAGTTCTGAGAATATTAGTCAAACTACAAGATCATAGTCATAATTTGATACGCCTATGATGTAGATTTTAAATAGTCCGTTATATTTGAGTCGCGATTATTTTGGAAATACCGGAGTCGTTATACCAACGTTTATGCGAATTTTTGGTAAAAATGAATAGATTAAGTGAGTCATACGGATACGTGGAAATTGTTTTGTAATCGCTAGTCGTGAGCTGACGTGAGTCAGTTGAGTTCCGAGATCTAAGATTTGATTCTAGCACGTGATGTTGGTAGCACTGTATTACAGGTACAGCGGTACTAAAAGAATTCTAGTATATTGATTGGGAGGCCAATTGCTTGTTTAAAAATACAGTGCTGCCAACGTTAGGTGATGTAATTCACATCGTCAACTTAAGTTAACTGCGAATAGCTGAATTCGGATAACTCTACCCAGTATAGTAGATATGTTAGATAAGCTAAGAGGTTTACAGGACATGTCAATATTTTGTTTCAATTAACGTTAGCCAATCAATAGCGTTAGATATGAATTCCTATAAAGATCCTCAGAAATCGGACATAATGACATTTATAGTGTGTCACGTGACTCACGTCCGGTAACCAATATTCATCTCCTCAGGCACAAAACATATTGACTAGTTATTCTATGATTATAATATATCTGTGATTAGTGATAACATAATCAGTTAGCAATATACTTTTGCCCACCACGACTATAAATAGTCGCCATTGACAGCTCACTAAGGCAAAGCTAATTAGCGGAGCCGTCGAAGCATTTCAAATTTGGAACATCTCGCCTTGACATTTGCCCAGAACGAGCTCGTTATACGAAATCTAATAATTCTAGTAAAACTGGAATCAAAAATAGCTTATCATAGTTGAAAACCTTGAGTTTAGTTCGCGGCCTCTCGCCGTGAGAGAAATATTAATGCGGACCTGAATATCTTACCGGCTTGGACGATGTTACGCGAGATGACTTTTGTATAAAAATTTGTATGTTGTTCCTAGCATTATTCCATGAAATAAAAGAAAACATGTGAGTAAATGAGTTCTAAATACTTCACTCCTCTTACTAATAAATATATTTAGTGGAAATGCTTGTGTCGTACTTTTGTACAGTTAACGTCAATAGTTCTGAAGAGAAGCTGTTGATGTAGACGTGTTTATGTATTTTGATGTTTCATTGTTATAAACCAATCGTATTGTGTAGTTTTTGTTTACTTGTATTATTGTCACAGTAAAAAGTGACGGTATGCTTAAAAGTCATGCTTTTGGGATCTATGACATAAGAGACTTTTTATTGAGTAAATTGACTATAGGCCTTGCCAAAAACATAGTTTTTTATTTTAATTTCGAGAAAAATCCCTCATAAACGACAAACACGTGTCTGAGAATTGCCGAATACAAAGTTTAGTATTTCCTGTCACCGTTTCGTAATTATTATCGTTAGCATAATTAGGTAATAATAATTTGACATTATAGACAACATGGCTGCCAACCTAGTTAACTACTAGTTTTTAGCAATTATATCAAAATATGTAGCAACATTCTCCAAAGTTCTAGTCTCGGAGGTCGAGCATTGAGCATTTATAGACATCACACACATTATTATTTAATAATCAATAATATTTTTAAAATGATCACAATACGAGTATAGACTAAAGATTGGGATTGAAAATTATAATACCGAAAGGGTAGTATAATTTTAAGATATTATGTTGTCACTTCGTTTGTTCTAAGCATTGATTATGCAATGATTGTACATGCAAACAACAGATTAAATAATATCAAAACAAATCATTGTGTAAGATACTAAAAAAATAATTTTAAATAAAAAATCTTAAAATTGCTAAAAATAATAATTATTGTAAATGAAAATTCATTAACGAGAGAGTTTGATTAAAATAGATGCTATGGACAGATAAAGATTTAAAAAAATATACTTTATGTTTACTAATAATAATCTAATAATATTATAGCTCTTACCCTTGGTAAAATCATAGGAGCGTGTCGTCGTAGCCCGCTACGCGCCGGGTCTACACGTAAAAGACATCAACGCGTAACAGGGAAGGATTTATTTTTTTCTTTCTTGGCCCATATTTTTTAGTATCTTTTAAGCGTTTTAATGTGTGTTTAAATATAACGATAATATTTTTTTAACAAACACAATTTTATAAATGGACACAAATATTGCACACGTTGACAAAATTTTGTGTGCAATTTCTATATTATTATTCTATATTTCTATATTCATGTACTGTAGGGGGTTTACCATATCAAACAACCAAATTCAAGATATGGTGGAAGTGTGAAGACGTTGTGAAGAAGGAAGCCTCAGGGGACGTTGACCTAGCCTCTTCTTGGCTTTGTCTGTTTGTTCATGTCTCAGACATAGCCTGATAGAGGTTACGTTTTGTCCCGGACGTCCTCGACTACGACGAACCATCGACTTCGAAGAGAAATAACATTTTCTTACTTTCGTGAAGAATAAGAAAATTTGAAGAACAGAATCCGGGAAACAGAAGATTTTTCTGACGTCTTTGTTTTATGTTTCCACAAATTTTTCCACGAGTAGTGATTAATATATATTTTAATTTAAAATAAGATTCTAGCGTCAAGGCCGGCGGCCCTCGCGGTGACTTCACGACGATCATCAACGGAACTCGTTTTGTTACCTACTACCTAGGTAGAGTTGGTCGGTGCTAGGTCTTACAATGTCATATCAATATTTAATAGTCTATATGAATACTTTAAGTTCTAGAGACAGAGAATCTAAACAATAATATTTTGTGATATGTCTGATATATGCAAATTTAAGTGCCCACTACATGTGTAAGATTTATTTTGGTCACGTATTTAGATTTTGCAGTCATCTGGTACTTTAATTTTACTCTAATTTTATTATTCCTACTAATGTTTATACTTTACTGTTCTTCTGCAGTTTGCGGATTACTTAACGTACTTACAATGATTTCAGGTAACTATGGTTTAGAATCCTTTACGTATAAGGGCTTGTAAGAGCTTATTATTAGTGCAAAACGGTCGTATGGAGCAGAACTGAATGCAATGAATTTGATACTTATACTTCGTGATGTTGCAAAGCTCGTCGGTTCTGACAAAACCCGCGCCCGAAAGCGGTTAGAGGCCAGTGTCACAAAAGTCACGATTCCTTCTTCGTCCTCCACCCTGCTCGTCCCCCACATGTCGAGATACTTCAAATAAATTACTTAATTTTTGATGAAACTTTTAAGTGCTTGTTGCTCAATAAAAAGCAATTAGGGCCCGTATAAATAGTCAGTACTCAAGATGCCTCTCGGTCTCAAGACACGGTTTAGACTCTGTGATTGGTTGGCTGTCAAAATTTGGACCAATCACAGAGCCGAACCGCGTCTTGAGACCGGGTCGCATCTTAAGTACTGACTATTTATACGGGCCTATGTTTGATACAGCATCGATGCACTAAATATTGTAGCATAAGGTAATATAGTTTTGAAGCAAAGTATTTTCTATTTTCTTGTACTGAACTGTGGTCTGTGGTCTACTCTATAGTCTATAATAGTGCCAAATGAAAATCATCCCAGAACTGTTAATTAATTCTTGATGAAACCTTTAAGTGCTTGTGGCTCAATAAAAATCAATAAGATTTTATAAAGCATCGATGCACTAAATATTATAGCATAAGGTAATATAGTTTCGAAGCAAATTATTGTCTATTTTCTTGCACTGAACTGTGGTCTGTGGTCTACTCTATAATATCAGTGCCAAATGAAAATCGTCCCAGAAGTTTCAAAGCTATTCTATTAAATCGAACAAATCGCTCTCTACGTCAGTACAGAGACGACGGTATATTTCTTAGGCCCATATTTTTGGTCAGTACTCAAGATGCATCTCGGTCTCAAGACAAGGTCATGAGACCGGGTCGCATCTTAAGTACTGACCAAAAATACGGGCCTTAGTCCCTGATAATGTATTATCGACCACTTGTTACACATTTTGTGGTTTCACCGGAATCGGTGTCAATGTGTGGAAAGCAGCTGGTGGTAATGATGATGGCTGACCCGGTACAGATCACCCGCAATCAAGGTCCTCCAGTTCTTGCTGCACGCTCCGCTCATACTGTTGATTGTTTTGATTGTAGAGGTAAGTTAAATATTATAATGTACACTGTACAGTATACATTTCTACATAATGACGTATCGCTCGCTATACAATATTATGTTTCTAATATTATGTACCGCTTTTGAACTTAAAGTCGGAAAGTTATAGGACAGATCCGGCTCACTTTATCAGTTTAAAGCTCAAACGTAGTCCGTATTTTAAATTGCTGAGCTGTACGTCTCTGAAATAGTACAATTACCTTTTTGATTTAATGCAGCAGACACAGCTGAAATGGAATTCACCTTCATCTGTTTTCAGCTGGAGGCCATACGTCACCTTGTTAACTGACCTTCCTGAACATTCAGCGCATAAGAACATACAGAATCAATAACCTTTTCGGTTTTTCCATCAGGAAGAGTATTATATCTAAACGCTCGTGCATTATAATGTTCGCAGCAAAAACAGCGGGCAAAGTCCCGCCGCTGCTAGCGCCGCGCTGACGTCACACATCGAGAATGCACCGGTGACTTTGTCTCAGTCGTTTCGGTGCTCGCGTGGAGGTCATTCCGCGTTAGACGCGGGGGGCAGGAGGGGGGTCAATTACACCCGACCACAATGCAAATAACCGGCTAAATAAATGTTTGGCACAGCTGCAGTAGTTATAACGCAAAATAAATATTATGCTCTCGTACCTATAAGGCACTCCGACGTGCACATTAATGGACAAACAGCACTACAGCTGAACACTACTAGCAAGAAATACATACAAAAGATTGGTATTTTATATTTGTCACTGTTGAATTGGTAAATTGTTCTACTACAAGATCTATCACAAGAAAGTCGTGGTAGGATAGTTATTAAATTAGTTAGTTAGATAATAAGTCATCTCTACCAAAAATACTACAACTTCATAGAAAGTGCTATAGATATTGAATAGGAAACATGCAGATATAATATTTATGAAAATTTTGCTATTAAAATGTTAAAAAAATATAAAAGAGGGGCCACTGCAAGGTTAATATTTTATAAGCGTTCAGTAATAGCGTTCAGTGACGTCACACCTGCTATCCCCGCGTTCCATTTAGCGTTAAAAACGATCAAAGCGCTCAAAATGCCTCCTATTTTGAGCGTGTTGATCGTTTTTAACGCTAAATAGAACGCGGGGCAGGACAGTAGTGACGGCATACAGACTATAGATCCGTTTTGGCGCCAAAATTTAAATTGACAATTTTAAACCGCAGTTTTTTGCAGTAAATTCCAGTGTTTTAATTTTTTAATATACTTGTGATCTATTTTTCATGGAGTTCTTTAAAATAAAAAAATAAAAAATATATCGCATCTTCCCTATTGTTTCATCACAAGACCCAAAATAGAATCGATATAATAGATTTTAGCAAAACCCCTCTAGCTCATTCCTCTATACCTATCCCCTCATCCAGCGTACCGAGATAACTTGCATTCTAACAACTTTACGTAACATGGCGCCCGCGCCTCGTTACCCTGTGTCATATCCCATACAGTTTTTACAATTTTTGAAGGCGAAATTATCGAACACTAAACTTACCCATCGTCCCCGCAAGCGTCGCGTCACAAGTCGTAACCCAGTCGCCCTTGGCTAACGTGATAAATGTTGAAACGACGACATTTAAAAGTCAAACAACGAGCGACGATGACTTCTATTAATACGGCCTTACCTCGAAATATCTAGTTTTTGGATTTGTGTTAGAAGGTCGCATTTTAATGGCGAGTGTCGATGTGGCCTTACGCTTTGATTAGGAGAAGTCGGTGGAAACTATATTGCGTCGACAGTAGGCTTGTTTATATCAGTGATAGAATTTATTACGTTATCATACTATGTTTTCCTATTTTTGGTGGTCATGTTGAGAAAATGGGCACCAAAAGTATAGAGCCTAGAGAAGATTTAAATATATGGCTGGCAATTATAAAGCTCTGTATTTAGTCCAATCACTTTAGGCCAAATTAGGAGCAAATCTCGGAAAATCGAGATACCCAGTATATTACCACGTAAAAACTTGTAGTTTGGCATCCTAAAACAGTTCTCAAAATTCACATATAATTGGATGGTCGCAAGTTTTAAAATCAGGGGTCAAAAGTCACAAAAATCGTTTTTTTTTTTTACATTTATTACAAATATTTAGTTTTCTATGGGTTTTACGCTATTTGTATATATTATCAATATTTTAGAGAATTAAATTTTCTACAACTCTTCTATATAACATTTTTTTAATACCTTGAACTGTTTTCAAGATAGAGGTCGTAGAGCGCGTGGTCAGAGAATTATCTGAGGTCAACTGGTGGGCTCGATCAAAAACTTCATTTTTATTAACTTTTAGATTAAATTCAGTTTTTCTTGGTTGATTATCTATTTTTAATAAAGTGTCAATTTATTTAATAACACTTACCTGGCCATGTAATTAAGAAATTGTTGAGGAAACTACTTAAATTGTATTTTAATTCTAAACTAATTTATATATGACTTTCTATATAAATAAAGAAGAAAAGAAGCACATTTATAATTGATGTTTTTTAAACGTCTCATTTTAAAAATTTATTATAGTCAAAATTAATAAAAAATTCGAGAAAAAATTCTAATTTCAATACTCTTCTTCTTTTTCTTCTTCTTCATCATCGTCATCGTCCCTCTGCTGCGGAATTTCCTCTTCATTACCGTCTTCAACGACATTTGTCTCCAAGGCATTCATGATTTCTGAGTCAAAAGTTCTATCATCATCACTATCGGTCTGAAATGGTACAGCATTGAGACAAGCTTGTCCATTACACTGGCCGCACGCTAAAGAGCACTGCCCCGCTTTCCTGCATCCACATCTTGAGCCACAGCCACTTTTGCAGTTACAGAATATTATATTGAGTAACTCATTTGAAGCAGGTGCTAAAATAGTCATGATAGGTTCCAGGAATCCATTTTTGATCGAGACTACCAGTTTACCTCAGATAATTTTCTGACCGCGCGCTCTACGCCCTCTATGTCGAAAACAGTTCAAGGTATAAAAAAATGTTCAATAGAAAAGTTTTAGAGAATTTAATTATCTACAATATTGATAATAAATATAAATAGCGTAAAACCCATAGAAAATGAAATATTTGCAAAAAGAAAAAAAAAGATTTTTGTGATTTTTGACCCCTGATTTTAAAACTTGCGACCTTCCAATTATATGTGAATTTTGAGAACTGTTTTAGGATGCCAAACTACAAGTTTTTACGTAGTAATATACTGGGTATCTCGATTTTCCGAGGTCAACCCCCTATAGTAACTGAGCTGTATTGCATACAGGAGTCGCAATGTATTGTGGGCCAATGTCCGTTAAAAATGCTCTGCATAGAACTAACGCTGATTCTGTACTGACTCTGTAAGTTTAATGTAAGATACCTAATATTATTTATTTATTTATTTATTTACACTTTATGCAATTCACAAAGGCGGGCTTAATGCCTTGTGGCATTCTCTACCAACCAACCTTAGGGTGATACTGAGAATGTATAATACAGGCGCATTCTTTGTAAAGAGACAAAACGATTGAGGATAAAATAAATGGATTTATATATAAATTATAATAAATAAAACTATAATTATATAAACTTCATTATATTAAACTTACATAAATACCTAGATACATATTATTATATAATTAAATAAATATAAATTCATAAACTATAAATATACCTACATAAACTATGTCATTGAAAGCTAATAAAAAAAAAATATGTCACATATATAGATTCCAAATGGAAACCACTTGTTATTACAATCGTATTTATCATCCAATCGATTTTAAATATAATTATTGTGTAACATTAAACATATTTTACCTACCCTGGTTTATATCAGAAGCGCTGGCCGTTGGAGTATCCATTAGTGACGAGTAGTCAAAACTACAAGGCGAATGTAATAATAACATAGGTGCCAACTGAAACACCCAAGGCCTGTTGGTAGCTGCGTGAGACGAAAAGACAGTCTTTCAGTTGACTTTTAGAACAGGTCGAATGGATGTCAGCAGGTTGAACTGACTTGCGGGTGCTCTAGTCTCCCAACCCAAAACTCAAGCGCTCGTTCTTTGGCGCTATTCCGCCATCGCCGGATAATGTCAGGTAAAGGATCCGGTCCCGTGTCTCGTTCGGTCTGGCATTGCCAGAACACTTCGGCCAGTAAGGCAGCCTCCAAATCCCAGGGCACAACTCATTGCTTACTTGGAATACTAGGCCTAGATGCCGTGCGCACGCCAAGCACGTAGAGGTTCCCCCTTCGGCTTTCCTTTGAGTTTTTTCAAATCATTTGTAGGTATTTGGCCTCCAATCTGTTCTATGACTCGGATAGAGACGTTGGGGTCGATTACTTATTGCTTTTAATTAATAAAATAAGTTTTATTACATATGTTATAAAAAATTGTTTGACCCTGAATAACAACTCGGAGACTTGATTTAGAACTTTGGTGTAATAATAAAAATTATTCCTTAGATTATATTCTATTAAAATAATGGGTTTATTTGCGTTGGCCGGCACTTTTAAAAATAGCCCAAAATTGTATGGACGTTGGATCTTGTCCTTTATTAATTTAACTAGATGTTCCGCGCGGCTTCGCCCGCGTAATTTAGGAATTTCACGGAAACCGTACATTTTTCCGCAAAAATAGCCTATGTCCCTTCACGTGGTCTATTCTTCATGTTTGCCAAATAACATAAAAATTGCTCCAGTAGTTCTTAAGGTAATAAGCAATCTATACCACAGAATATATATTAGTTGTCTATACTAATATTATAAAGCGGAAGAGTTTGTTAGTTTGTTTGTTTGTTTGAACGCGCTAATCTCAGGAACTACTGGTCCGATTTAAAAAAATATTTCAGTGTTAGATAGTTCATTTATCGAGGAAGGCTATAGTCTATATTTGATCACGCTAAGACTAATAGAAGCGAAGAAATAGAAGAAAATGTGGAAAAAACGGGGGAAATTATTTGAAAGGGCTTATCTCACGAACTACTGGAGCAATTTTTCTGTTATTTGGGTCAGATAAGAAGTAGACCACGTGAAGGATCATAGGCTATTTTCTGTAGACTGATTTGTCTGTGAAATATCTAATTTACGCGGGCGAAGCCGCGCGGAACATCTAGTACTTTATATTATGGCAAAGCAACGTTTGCCGGGACAGCTAGTTTCAAATATTTCCCCCCCTTTTTTCCACATTTTCCTCTATTTCTTCGCTCCTATTAGTCTAAGCGTGATAAAATATAGCCTATAGCCTTCCTCGATAAATGGGCTATCTAACACTGAAAGAATTTTTCAAATCGGACCAGTAGTTTCTGAGATTAGCGCGTTCAAACAAACAAACAAACAAACTCTTCCGCTTTATAATATTAGTACAGATGTGAAACCTCGATTTGTGGTTTGGACTGTAAAATAATCTAATTGTAAAATGATTGTAATAAATAATATTACTTTATGATGGTGATTCGATCACACGATTTTCATTCCAAAGTCTAAAATCGGAGCCATTATAATTTAACGATTTAAAATCCAGTCGTCCTTGACTACACTTTGAGGCAGAGGCAGGAAAATTAAAAGCCGAATATTTTTAGTTGTTACATAATATTTTTCTAACTTTATAAATATATACATTTTGCTATTTAGAATATAATACATTGCACATTATAATTTATTACACAATACTTAAATCACACGACATACGGTTACTGCTTACTCTCTACCATACAGTCTACAACAGCTGCCAGAAGACTGGCTTCGACCAGTATCTCTAAGTATATATATATTATTATTATTATTATTATTAATAGCCGATGGTGTCCCACTGCTGGGCAAAGGCCTCCCCTCTTTCCTTCCACATGTCTTTATCCTTTGCTGTATTTTGCCACTCTTTATCGACAGCGTCTAGTTCATCGCGCCACCTTTTCTTGGGTCTGCCCCTGTTTCGTCGACCGTCCGGTAGCCACTCCGTGACTAGACGTGCCCATCTGTCCGGGTGCATGCGAGCGACGTGCCCTGCCCAGCTCCACTTTAAACTAGCCGCTTTTCTGCCCACGTCCATTAGCTTTGTTTTGGAGCGCAGAGTAGTGTTTCGGATACGATCCGTCCTTTTGGCACCTATAATGCTGCGCTCCATAGCTCTTTGACAAACTCCGAGCCGGGACTTTTGTAGATCGGTCAAAGACCAAGACTGAGCACCGTAGGTTAGGATGTGTAGGATGCACATGTCGACAAGTTTACGTTTTAGGCAGAGAGGAAGGTCGCCTTTCATAAGTTCTTTCATCGACCAAAAGCTTTTCCACGCCTTCTCAATTCTTTGGTCTACTTCCTTGTCCTGTCTATTATGAAAAGATGTTATTTGGCCTAAATAAACGTACTCGTCGACATAATGCATTTCATAACCATCTACCTCGACCCTGCGTTTCGTGCTGTTAGTCATGATCTTGGTCTTTGATCGATTCATCTGAAGTCCCGCCTCGAGGCTCGCCGTGCTAAGGTCTTGTAGCATGGACTGTAAGTTTTGAGCTGACGTGGCAAACAGAACGATGTCATCGGCGAAGCGGAGGTTTGTTAGCCTCTTCTTGTCAACAACAATACCCTTATCTCCCCAACCTGTCGAGACTTTCTTGAAAACCTCTTCTAAGGCGCTCGTAAAGAGGCGTGGGGAGATAGGGTCACCCTGTTTGACACCCCGCTCATTTTTAAATTTTGGGCCTGTGGTTTCCAATTTGATGGCGGCTAAGCTATTTTGGTACATTATTTTGAATAAGTCTATATAAGTGGTTTCAATATTTTGATTAATGAGGGCCGAAAAAATATTATTATGAAATAAACTGTGGAATGCTTTGTTGAAATCAATAAAGGCTATGTATAAAGGTAAATTAAATTCATTTGACTTCTCTATTACTTGGTTTACGGTGTGTATATGATCTGTTGTTGAAAAACCTGGTCGAAAGCCAGCTTGTTCGGGTGGCTGGTGGAGATCCAATTGGGATATGCGATTTTGAATGATTTTAACAAAAATTTTGTACATGTGAGATATTAAACTTATAGGTCTATAATTGGAGATGTCGGATATATATATATATATATATATATATATATATATATTGTATTATCTATGGACCAGTAAAATATGTTTGACCAGGCCCTTTAGCCAAAACCTTTTCTTTATCGCTACTTTATAGAATCGCCAATTAAAATGTACGGAATTGACATATGCGTTAGATTAATATGAAGTTGACGTTCGACTCGTGTAATGTCAATTCCATACATTTTTATCGGCGGTTCTATAAAGAAGCGATAAATAAAAGGTCTTGGCTACATGCTCTATAATCTTAAATGATCAAATAAAAATATTTACATTGTAATATTAAAATGTAGAATCAGGGTCCCGATAAAGAGAGGAACCAGTGGCCGGGCAAGACCTAAATTTGATGTGGGCAAGATGTATCTTGCGAGGCCCCCTAAAATATATTTTGCGAGGCCCCCTGATGGATGACGCAAGAGGACGGATTTGTTGAGAGAAAGATTTTTTTGATACTCAAACTTCTATTTATAAAACTTTTTATTTATGAATATTTGAGTATCAAAACTCGTAAATCCTTATAAAAAAACCTTGTGGTCCAAGAGGCGCGAGGCCCCTTAGACCGCGAGGCCGTGGGCGGTCGCCCACGTCGCCTTACGCCGCTTCTGTGAGGAACCTAATATACCTTCTCATTTCTGTATCGAGTAATTTCAGTACTGTATTACGTAGTGTTCGGTAAGGGCTAACGTTGATGGTTAGTCTGCGGGAAGGTCTGCATCATGGCGGGCAGGGGCTGGCCGGGCTCCACCCTCACGTAGTTGCCGTACGGCGTGCTGATGGTCTGCGGCCCCGAGTACGGGGTGAACGGCACGTCGACATGCTTTGTGTCCCCGACCTGGCCCTCCCTACTCCATGCACCTGGAAATTATGGAAAAGAACTTCAAGTAAGTATTAGTGTTATATGCCTTGAGGCAAGGGTCTTATTAGTGTGTGTACGAAAAATTTTGTACCAGTACAATAGGGGTGTCAACAGTAAAAGAAAAATAATGCAAATTATTGTTTCTTTGATAGTTTGTATTATAGAATTACCGAAAATGACATATTTTTACTCATAAACTTTATAATATTTTTTATTTTATTTATTAAAAAGTAAATATTTAATCCGTAATATCACGTGATTGTAAACAGCCATCACAGGATGTGACGTCACGATCTCCAAAACATTATGTGTGACAGTGACATTTCGATGTCAAACCCATACAAATATTTTTGTTGTTTGGAGGACCGTAGCGTCATAGCGACGCCATGATGAAAACTTTAGAGTTTTAGCGGGAAATTTTAAAACGAAATTTAATAAGTGGTTTTTTCATTTTAAATAAGAGTGTATTTATTTTTTATAAATATTTTTAGGTGTAACAAATCTGTAAAATAAATATATTTCCTAAAAATAGTCTACACCCCTATTATAGTGATAATGTTATGTAAAATATGTTTTATATTAATTAATTCAAAATGGCAAATTTTAGAAAGAAATAAATTTTTGGAAAGCAAAATCTTAATGATACACGTGGCAAGAAGCGAGATAAACTGTGCGAAATATTGCATTAATATAAATTGATATTTTAATTTATGTAAGTTTTCTAGATTTTTGGCCTTGAAATATAAAGCTGGAAAGTGGTAGTAGCCAAACCACATATTTTGTCACCAACCGGTTATTTGAAGATGGCACAAAAGCAAAGCAAAAGTCTAAAGGATAAATTAAGCTTTATTTTATTTATATGTTAACGCCTGATACATAATTTTAGCAAATAGTTATTCATTTTATTGCGTAACTATATTCGAAAAAATCCACAAAACTTATATCGAACGCAAATAGACGATAGGTGTAACGATTTTAATTTTGTTTTTACAATATACCTGCTTAGCAAATCGATCAATATAAGTCCAGTTAGTACAACTTCGTTCCTAGCGTTTTTGTGAAAGGTTTTTTCCAACATCATCCTTAGTCGTAAATAATAATAATAATAATATCTATGGACGCTTCACACCACGTCAGTCTGGCCCCGTGCTAAGTACCTGAAGGACTCGTGTTACAGGTACCAGACAAGGGAAATATATTTAGTACTTTTATATTATACATATATTTAAGATTTTTATTATATCATACACATATTTAATACACATCCAGACCCGGGAACATGAAAACTTTTTGTTCCGTCGGCGGGATTCGAACCCGCGACCCCCGGCTTGAGCTGCCACACACTCAACCAATTGAGCCACAGAGGTCGTCAAAATCTGTAGGTATAGTGTATACGGAGGTTAAAAGCTTTGTGGTTTGGATCAAACCTAAACCTCAACTCTTTAGGGTAACTTTAGGTTCTCAGATAACTAAAGCTCTGTATGCAATCGGTTTGAATAAGAGTTAGTGCTCACCAACGGGCGCGATAGGTATATGCTCCTCATCATGGTGTCCATTGTGTATGTGGAGGTGGATCTCCTTCTGCGGTTCCCACTTCGCCGGCGTTGGGTGCAACTTGCTAGCAAAGAACGCACCCACCTATATACATAATATTGCTTATAAATTCATATTTCATAGTAATAGAACTATTATAATTAAGACTGCCTTCACATTATGTCGCGGGTACCGCCGCAGCCGCGCGACTTCCATACTAAAGCCAGTCGCACGGCTGCGGCGCGACTCTGTTGACTCTGCGACATAATGTGAAGGCAGCCTTATAAATGTAAAAGTGTGTCTGACTGTCTGTTTGTTTGTCTGTAAGTGTAAAAACTCCTTAATTTGGTCAGAGCAATAGGTGCTGACACTCTGTAGGTATAGTCAAGATTTGAGAAGATCCGAAATAAAACTAGGAAGATGACGAAATATTATATCTGAATCTAATAATTCGCCCTTTGCCAATGTATCCTTTGATTTGTTTTGTAATTGCAATAAGAAAGTATAAGAGATATATAAATGTTTAAGCTTAAATTGGTATAATTAGGAAAAGGCTATTCTGTCCAAGTGCTGATGAGTCGTGACTCGTGGGTAATTCCGCAACCAATACCCCTATAAGGTGTTTTAGCGAGAAAGTGCGACCTTGACCTCGATGACAGTTCGCTGAATCACGTCGTCCGTCTCGCTCACACTAGTGACCAAACTACCCCCGTCTCGCTCGGACCTTCGAGAGCAAATAACTTTCTCTGGGCAAACAATAGTTTTTAGGGTTCCGTAGTCAACAAGGAATCCTTATAGTTTCGGTCTGTCCGTCCGTCTGTCTGTCTGTCTGCCTGTCTGTCTGTCCGCGGTTTTGCTCAGAGACTATAGCACCTACAAAGCTGTAATTCGGCATGAATGCACATATTAGGCTGCCTTCACATTATGTCGCGGGTACCGCCGCAGCCGCGCGGCTGCCGCAGTACCCGCGACATAATGTGAAGGCAGTCTTAATGGTGCCGACAAAATGGTATATAAAATCTTAAAAAAATATTTTTTTATGGGACCTCCCCTACACATCAAGCGGGGATGATTTTTTTTCGCGTCCACCCCACCGTGTGGGGTGTCGTTGGATAGGTTTTTTAAAAATGTTATTAGTATTCATAGATCATTTTCCTATTTAGGGATCCATTTGTGAAATATGAACCCACACGTACCACAACCACACCATGTCGCGCGTCGCAACGACATAATGCCGTCAAGCAGTGGTTACGTGTGAATGGTGTCGCTGCAGCTTTTTAAAGTTGCGTTGTGGTACCGACAAAATGTTGACGTGGTTGCGTTGTCGCCAGTAGTTGCGATGTGGTTATGTACGAAACGGAGCGGGGGAAGAGCGCGGGCGGTGTGCGCGCACTATCATTGCATCGACGCAACGTTGTGGTTGCGATGTGGTCGGCAACTAGTTCGCTTGCGGTTGCGATGTGGTCGGTATCACACAAGTGGTCGACAACGACTGCAAAATGTGGTACGTGTGAATAGTCTAGTTCATTTTATGACAATACGAAATATACGCCCGACCACGTGGTGTGGTTGTGGTACGTGTGGGTTGGCCCTTTGAGTCCAGTGTCCCCCCTTCTACCAGCTAAACAGTTGCTTCTAGAAATGTGAAAAAATTCACGAGAGTAGGAAATATGCTGAATTTAAAAGGAAAACTATCACGGCTCTTAGACTTCATAAGTTATTGAGTAATAGTCAATCAACTAAAAATAATCGGCCAAGTGCGAGTCGGACTCGCGCACGAAGGGTTTCGTACCGTTATAGAGCGAAAATAAGGAAAAAAATGTGTTTTTTGTATGGGAGCCCCCTTTAATTATTTATTTTATTTTAATTTTATTATTTAATATTAAATTACACATATAATTGAGAATTTTGTGAAAATTTCAAGTGTCTATATGTTGCCATTATGGATTACGAGCCAAAAAGACCAAAAAAATAACGTTTTTTGTATGGGAGCCTCCCTTAAATATCAACTTTATTTTGTTTTTAGTATTTGTTGTTATAGCGGCACCAGAAATACATCATCTGTGAAAATTTCAGAAGTCTTAGCTATAGGGGTTCTTGAGTTACAGCCAGACGGACGGACATCGAAGTCTCAGTAATAGGGTCCCGTTTTTACCCTTTGGGTACGGAACCCTAAAAATGTATTCGGCGAAGTATAAAGGAACTTTTCGTTCAAATTCCTTTGAACGTTACTGATATGATGTCGTTACTAGTGTAAAACGTTATAAATGTCCTGTCATTGACCAATCAAAAATTAGCGATACTATAACGGAACCCTATATTGCGCGTGGCCCGACACGCACTAGGCCAGTTTTTTTTGTTACAGTTGTAATAAATTCTCTCCGCTCCAGCGGCGGTAGCCATGGCTAATGACCGCCATTACCGTGGCAAAAGCCATCAAAATTGTATTACGACTTGCTGGGACAGTACGCACTTACTGGTACTGTCTAATGCAGCACGTTTCGTCGTTGTTTACCATTTTTACCGACGAATCAACTTCTTTGATAGTATCTCACGTTCTTTGTCAAGAAGGATGTAGGTTTATCGCATGTTAACAAACTATGTCATGTCCTTTTGCGGTTACCTTAAAGTGTTGTCGCAAGTCGCAACTTTCATGTTTAATGTTGTGCGCTGGTTCACTGCTCTGTGTACGTCAGTTGCATGCCGATAACCGCACAATAAACAAAAATAAGAATATAAATCGACCCTTTCACCAATCAAGTGCTGTAATTCGAACCAACCTATCATTTCTAATTAAAAAACCGAAACGAAAAATCTGCTGCAACTTTCTCGCCAAGAGCATAATCTACATGGCTACCCTAGATAAAAACTGAAGAGTCACGATTAATCTTCATTTTTTTTATTACTAATTTGGTTAATAGTTATTAATATTTGACATTTCTGGGGCACGCACTTACTAACCACGGCAGCACTCAGTAAGGAAGCTTCTGGACAACACCTACACTAGTTATGGTATTCACCTAATAGGAATATTATGTATGGTATAAATTAAGTTTATAGTATTAAGACAAGAGGTGGTGACTTGTAGGTCACTTCCGTAGAAGTGATCTGCAAACCTTTGTAGTAAGTAGTAACGGCTTGATGCAGCACCGACTGCTAAATAGGTACCGTGGGTTTTGGCTGAGCGCTGATGATTTGCCTCAACACCGCCCACGTGGACCTCATGCCCTTTTTCGACGCATGCGGCTCCAAATGCTGCAGCCTCAACTAACCTTCGCGGCGCCGGCCAGCAGCAGCAGCTTGAGGATGAGCAGCGTGACGCCCAGCGTTTTGATGCCGACCAGCGCCGCCACCACCGCCCACGTGGACGCCATGCCCAGGTTGAACGCCAGCGGCACCAGCGCCTGCAGCATCTTCTTGAAGCGCGGGCCAAAGGTGCGACCTGGGAGTAAGGCAAGTAATTTTTTAGGAAGAATTAAGAAAAGACGTCGAGATCAGCTGTAAATTGTGATAGTGGGAGAGCTTGAATACTTGAATTCAGGGTGACTTTAATGCCTAGGTGTGTTTTTTTCTTTTTTTGCCTTTGCCGTTATGTTTTATAGACTCGTCCTTCGATATTTTTTTTTTGCAAAGAATTATAGTTGTGCAGTTAAAAACCATAAGATTCTGTACGAGTCAATTTATAATAGCGCAGAGTCGAAGCGCATCGAAGCGTCAAATTCGCAACAAGTCGAACGAATGCGCGCGAATTCGCCAGAATGTCTACAGTGATGACACGTAGATTCACTTGTTGCGCGAGAATGCGTGCGCACCAAAAAGCGTTGGACAAGGGAATTCGCGCGAGTGCGCGCGAATACGAGCGCCTTTTTAAATTCTCAGAAGTAATATGTGCGTTAATGCTTTGGAGTTAAGGTTGAATTTGTTAGGCCGTGTTCAAACCAAACTGACTGTCAGCCGCCGAATGTGAGCGAACGTTACGCAGTTTATTGTATTTCCATACATATTCACTTTTTCGTTCACACCTAACCGACAATATGTACCTACGTTATTACGCTAGGCGTAGGCGCGGACATTGCATACCGTTTATTTTCACGTTCACACTGGGGCTCACATTCGGCGGCTGACAGTCAGTTTGGTTTGCACACGGCCTTATGTTCAGTTTTGTTAATTCGCTTCGATACGCTTCGACTGCGCTAGTATAAATTGACCCTACGTCTGCTGTATACACAACACAACAATGTCATACATAATGGTGTTATGTACATTATTAAAAGTTTTTTGTTAAATCTACGTAACACTGAACACAGTAAGTAATCATTAGATTTATTAGGGCGAGCGAAACGAGCCCTAGACCCTAGTATGTACATGCCACAACCTGAGCACTTTTGTGGTACACTACGGAAAAACTATCACGCCTATTGATTTGTGCTATAACATAGATGTATTATCATTGATCAGTCAAGGTTTGGTTACTATTAAAATATAAAGAAAACTGCCTTAAAGATTATTACCACGCAGAAAAACGACGCGAGCCCTCACAAAGCTCGGCTTTTAGCTAGTTATATTTTTAATGTAATTCGTATGTACACCGCCTCAATAACGTCATGTCACTGACAATGACATGACGTTATTAAGTTCGACGTTAACCTGAATCACACGCGGCTCGACCAACATTTTAACAATCGACACCGCCGTTAATCGCCACTCGCCAGTTTATCCGAAGAAACTTGTTCGCGATAAGCGACTCTATTAATTTGGAACGAAATCTCTATCATATGGAAACTATACGCTTCAATAATAAATGGCAGCCTGCACTATGTGTTAATCCCGATAAAGTTATTCTACATCTAACATCGGTATACGGAGAGCTAAATATAACATCGAGTTATAAATACATCACCCACTTTAACATGCAAAACTTAATCAGGCGCATCGTTCTAACTTTAACTCGTATACTTAAATAATAAATAAAAAATAAAAATAAAAATAAAAAGCCTTTTATTTCTTGCTATGTGATAGAGCTATTGTTATAGTAAAGTTAACAAACAGTGGTAATAAATAATAATGACTACAAATCTACTCTTAATTACTTGCTACTATACTAATAACAGCTATACTACTCTACTATTAATTACTTGCTACTATACTAATAACAGCTATACTACTCTACTATTAATTACTTGCTACTATACTAATAACAGCTATACTACTCTACTCTTAATTACTTGCTACTATACTAATAACAGCTATACTACTCTACTATTAATTACTTGCTACTATACTAATAACAGCTATACTACTCTACTATTAATTACTTGCTACTATACTAATAACAGCTATACTACTCTACTATTAATTACTTGCTACTATACTAATAACAGCTATACTACTCTACTATTAATTACTTGCTACTATACTAATAACAGCTATACTACTCTACTATTAATTACTTGCTACTATACTAATAACAGCTATACTACTCTACTATTAATTACTTGCTACTATACTAATAACAGCTATACTACTCTACTCTTAATTACTTGCTACTATACTAATAACAGCTATACTACTCTACTATTAATTACTTGCTACTATACTAATAACAGCTATACTACTCTACTATTAATTACTTGCTACTATACTAATAACAGCTATACTACTCTACTATTAATTACTTGCTACTATACTAATAACAGCTATACTACTCTACTATTAATTACTTGCTACTATACTAATAACAGCTATACTACTCTACTATTAATTACTTGCTACTATACTAATAACAGCTATACTACTCTACTCTTAATTACTTGCTACTATACTAATAACAGCTATACTACTCTACTATTAATTACTTGCTACTATACTAATAACAGCTATACTACTCTACTATTAATTACTTGCTACTATACTAATAACAGCTATACTACTCTACTATTAATTACTTGCTACTATACTAATAACAGCTATACTACTCTACTCTTAATTACTTGCTACTATACTAATAACAGCTATACTACTCTACTATTAATTACTTGCTACTATACTAATAACAGCTATACTACTCTACTATTAATTACTTGCTACTATACTAATAACAGCTATACTACTCTACTATTAATTACTTGCTACTATACTAATAACAGCTATACTACTCTACTATTAATTACTTGCTACTATACTAATAACAGCTATACTACTCTACTATTAATTACTTGCTACTATACTAATAACAGCTATACTACTCTACTATTAATTACTTGCTACTATACTAATAACAGCTATACTACTCTACTATTAATTACTTGCTACTATACTAATAACAGCTATACTACTCTACTATTAATTACTTGCTACTATACTAATAACAGCTATACTACTCTACTATTAATTACTTGCTACTATACTAATAACAGCTATACTACTCTACTATTAATTACTTGCTACTATACTAATAACAGCTATACTACTCTACTATTAATTACTTGCTACTATACTAATAACAGCTATACTACTCTACTATTAATTACTTGCTACTATACTAATAACAGCTATACTACTCTACTATTAATTACTTATTTATGTTAATGTGGATTATTTATTTTTTTCTGTGCAAGAACCCCTCTCAGTTGAAGGTGAAGGCCTCCTCTAAAGAATTCCATTTTTCTCTATCTCGAGCAACTGTTGGCCAGGAGCAGCCGGCTATTTTTATTATTTCATCCTCCCATCTCGCATGTGGTCTGCCTTGGAGACGTTTATCATACGGGCCAGCCCATTTAGTTATCCTGCTAGTCCATCGGTCGTCCTCTAGCCTCGCTACGTGTCCTGCCCACTTCCATTTTAATTTTCTAGCGTAGGTTAAGGCATCTTTCGCTTTTGTTATTTTCCTTATGTTGGAGTGGCGGATTTTTTGTATTTTTCTGATGTTGAGCATACTTCTTTCTATGCCGCGTTGGCAGGTGGTAATCTTGTTTTTAATTTTATTAGAAAATTTCCAAGTTTGACACGCGTAGGTCAGGCAGGGTAGAAGGCAAGTATTCATCGCTTTTGTTTTTATACTTATGGACAAGTTGCTTATAATATCTCGCAAAGTGACCAGTATTTGTTCCACGTATTTTGCGCTCTTCGCTCTACTTCCAATTCGTTTAGTTTTCTGTCGAATCCAATTAGTTTTCCTAGGTATGTGTACGTATCAGTGTATTGTAGAGTTTCGTTGTCTATTGATATATTTCTGTATTTTGAGCTGTTTGTCATGATCATTGTTTTTGTTAAATTCATTTCTAGCCCCACGTGTTTGCTAGCCGTGTTTAAGGAGTCGATCAAGGATTGCAGTTGTGTGCTCGTTTCCGATAACAGAACTAAGTCATCTGCAAAACGCAGGTGACTTAAATAATTGCCTTTGATGTTGAGTCCCATTTTTTCCCATTTTAAATTCTTTATTATTGATTCTAGGACCGATATAAATAATTTTGGGGATAGGGGGTCTCCTTGTTTTACTCCTCTTTTTACAGCAAATGTAGGTCCAGTGGTTTCCAACTTTATTCTCGCTACGCTATTCGTATAAATATTTTTGATTAATTCTATATATTTTGGGTTGACTTCCTGGTCCTGTAGAGCAGTCCATATACTAGAGTGTGATACAGAGTCGAAGGCTTTTTTATAATCAATGAACGCTATGTAGAGACTCATTTGTTTTTCTTGGTATTTTTCCATTATAAGTTCTAACGTATGTATGTGGTCAATCGTTGAGAAACTTTTTCGAAAGCCAGCTTGTTCGATCGGTTGCTTTGCTTCCAGCGTCCTGCTAATTCTGTTGTTAATAATTGTAGCGAAAAGTTTGTAGAGACAAGAGAGAAGGCTTATCGGTCTGTAATTTGTAATATCTTTTGCATTTCCTTTTTTGTAAATCAAAATAATCTCTGACTCTTTCCACTGCGACGGTATGTCAGCTGTTTCTAATATTTTGTTAAAAAGGTAAGTTAAGGGTGGAGAAAGGTGTTGGCAAGCGATCTTTATGGCTTCATTGGTGATGATATCCGGCCCTGGGCTTTTGTCTATTTTTAACCTTTTAATTGTCTCGGTCACTTCGTTTTCTGATGTAGGTAAAATATTTTCAAAGTTGGTTTCGTTTGTACAGTTGTTTTGTGGTTGCTGTATTTAATTATTCGGGCACTAAATAGATTTTTGTAAAACTCTGTTGCTGTTTGAATGATATCTTTTCGATTTTTAACCAACGTGCCATTGCTCTTTAAGCTATCTATCCAACCTTTATTTGTTCGTAGCTCTTTCAGAGGTTTTTTTGAGCTTCCTGTTTGTTTCAAATGGAATTCAAACGTCTTTAATCTGTAGTTCCTGTAGTCGAGTTTTATGTATTTGCTTATTAGTTTGTATAAGGCTGTTAACTCGTTTTTTATTGCTCTTGTTTTATTTTTCGTACAATGCAATTCCTGCCTTCTCTTTATGAGAGCTATTGTGCGTTCATGCAAGATTTTGTGTGTCGTTTTTACTGTTTCTTTAGGTGTTTGGGCGTCTTGTAAGCTTTGGGATATAGATTTAAGTAAAATATTGTAATATGCTTGTACTGATGTTTTTTCTTCACACTGAGTCAAGTTTTGCAAACGATCTAAGATGTTTTGTTTGTATCTTGTTATTTCTTGTTCAGTTTTTAGTAACAAGTGCCTTTTATTGCTGTAGCCCGCACGCCTTTGTTTTTGTGTTGTACTCATTAATAGAGTAGCTCTAACTGGTCTATGGTCAGATGGAAAGTTTACATTCAGGACTTCTATATTTTGACATAATCCAGGATTACTTGACAGTATAAAATCTAGTTCATTTTTATGTAATCCATTCGGTGACCGCCATGTCCATCTCTGTTTAGGCGTTTTACGAAAAAAGGTGTTTAGGATTGCTAGTTTATGTTCGAGGGCGAAGTCGATTAATCTCTGACCTCTTTGGTTTCTTTCCCCATAGCCATAATTATTCATTATCAGTTTTTCATATTTTTCTGGCTGTCCTATTTTGGCGTTGAAGTCACCCATTACGAGATGATTGTTGTAGGCTAGGTCGATGGCTTTGTTAATCTGCTGATAAAATGAGCTAATCTCCTCCTCATTAGCTGCTTCTGTTGGTGCATATACTTGAATAAGGGGCATGCACATTCCTTTAATAGTCAGGTTTAACAGTGCTACTCTATCACTGAGACCTGTATAGCTGTCTATGCATTCTTTGTGTTTTTTATTTACTAGGAATCCTACTCCATATTTTCCGGGTGTGAGCCCAGTATAGCATAATATGAAATTATCCTATTCTTCTATCTGGGTGCCGATACGTCTTATCTCACACAGTCCTATTATGTCAAATTTTATTTCTTGGATGGCTTCATTAAACTCTATCAAGCGCTCGTGAGTTGATAGAGTTCTGACGTTGTAGGTTATAATGTAGAACTCGTTTCTATTTTTATTTATACAATTGGAAGATTCAGATGTCTGTGGCGATAGTTGTGTGCTTAAATGGGTTTGGCGTATAATCTTTAGAGGGTTTTGGTCTTGATCTTCCTCGGTGACCGGCCGGCTTGGAAGATAATGTGTTTTTTTACATTTAGAACTTTTTCTAATAACTTTAGTTTTGAATGAGAGGGGTTGGCTGATTGCTATTCGTTGCGTGTGTTAAGTGTATCGTTTGGAAGGCTATTGCAGTTTTTATTATATATATAGTTAAGTATTCCTGGCTTCGAAGTTCCTTCTGATACGCTGGACGTCCTCCTTGATGCGGCGTAGGTTTTATTCTTTTTGTTTACAGATGATTTTGGATCGGCTTGCGAGGGATTGTGGTTGTTGTCCGGCGATAATGTAAGTGTTCTTTTTTTGGTATTTGTTTCCTTACTCGTATACTTAGGAAACTTTATTGAAGAAAATTCCAAATCAATTTCTGCGTGTTTATAACTATTTTACGCAATTTATAACTATTTTTCTGTGATATGTAATTAAATATTTTCACGATAACTTTCTACTGAACAACTGAAACAGAGATTTTGATAATTGCTGCGTGAAACTAATTAGGTAATTGCTATTTGCTACGAGGCAGATCTAACACGGATATCGTTAGTATGCGTTTGTTATGTCACTCGCGATGTCACGCACAATTAGCCGGAGAGTTACCGACTATCCATGTAATAGAGTAACGCCACAGGATAGAGAGATACAGAAGAAAAGTTAACATTCGCAAAGAAAAAAAACATGTACTTAATGGGTTGTATGAAACTGTAGTTGTTTATTGTTCATCAAAACAAATATTCATCACCAATCATGTACCAAAAATCATCGAGTGGCATTGCTTTGTAAAGCTGGTGCCATACGTCTTGGTGGGATTCCACCAAAGAGGATATAAACTACGTAACAGATTTCACTATTACTAGTGTTTTTGCGGAGCCCCTGAAAAGGCTTTGCCCAGGGCTCCGTAGAGTAAGCACACTTTGAGAATGGCTGATCTAGTGAAGCGTCGAAATGGGGAAAGCATGTGTCCTGCAGCCTGGACATATTCAAGCAAAATAAAATCAGCCAAGTGCGAGAGAGTGGAGTGGAGTGGAGTGGACTCGCGCACGAAGGGTTCCGTACCATAATAGAACAAAAATAGGCAAAATTTGTGTTTTTGTATGGGAGCCCCTCTTAATTATTTCTTTTATTAAAATTTTATTATTAATTTTTATAGTATAAATAAAAATGAGTATTTGGTGAACATTTCAGGTCTACCTCTTGCCTTCATTGATATTGAGCAAAAAATTGCAAAAATATCACGTTTGTTGTATGGGAGCCCCCCTTAAATTTTTATTTTAATTTGTTTTTATTATTTGCTGTTATAGCGGCAACAAAAATACACAATCTGTGAAAATTTCAACTCTCTAGCTATTACCGTTCTTGAGTTACAGCCTGGAGACAGATAGACGGACATATAGACGGACAGACAGACATCAAAGTCTTAGTAATAGAATCCCGTTTTTACCCTTTAGGTACGGAACCCTAAAAACGACGAATGCATTGTTTCAAAACGCTCACTTTAAAAAAAAAGTTCTTAGTCGCCTCAAAAATAATTAACCTTTTCAAAATTGTACCATCGAGGAAATTGATTCCTAGGCAGTTGACAGACCAACGTCATTTGGTCGGATCATATCGATTCAATGTTAATTGTGATCTGTCCGCTGGGATTGACGTAACGCGACCAAACTACGTAGGTCCCCCATCTGCCTAGGAATCAACTTCTCTGATAGTACATAGCCGCTGAGTTTTATCATGTCGTTTGTCAATGAGACTGAGCAATGCAATTTCATAATATTATCTAATATCCATGCATGATGTGCGTGTCAGAATGTACGCAGTTTGTCTTCTGTGTCCATTTATTTAGTGGCTGGCACGCGGCAGATGAAAGCGAGAGCTCGCGTGACGGTCACGGCGACGTTAATGAATTTTTTGCTCATCGTCGCGGAGTTTGTTCAACTTGTTCCTGGTTGATTAAGTGCCTAAAGAAAAGCGATAATGAAGTTTATTATGATCTCCAGGGCATTTACTTATGTTGCGTTAGACTAATTTAATACTAATTTAGATCGTCAATTGCAAACGTAGTATTACAATAATTGAAGAGTATTGGACGCATGGGCGTACCCATGATTTTAGCTAGGGGGGGGTAGCATACCTGTTTCGAGAAGATGGTCGGTATGGTATATTGAAACAAAAAATCATAAAAATTGACTTTTATTAATCTGACTGAAAAGATATTTTGTTTCCAACACTTTATTTTGCGCAGAGTAGGTAACACGTTTTTGATTCCCACTTGCCAGGAAAATTTTCCCTTCCCCCTGCCCCTACCTGGGTACGCCCATGATTGGACGAATTGTTTTTACCTACGACGAAATTAAGGTTTTGTTTGGAAGGTGTCTCCCCTGCATGTTTGTCGTCGTAGCTCGAAAACTAACATCCCTATTTTGCCGACAAGATCTAGATTATTCTAAGTTCACCATCTCGCATTTTACTTTACTATTCGTAGGCTGTTACGTCGCCATCAATAATATTAGCTTAAGTTCATTTCGAGTGTGTTTGTGTTGAACCGCCGCGACCGGTCCCAAGTAGGCCGTTTAACTATGACTTACGAGTTAACTATGACCGTTACCTACATATCTGTTGTACATAGGTACGTAATAACCGTCAGTGAAATTCGCAAGTTTTATAAATTAACTAGACGTTCCGGCTACGCCTGCGTAAATAAAGAATTTCGCGGGTAGCGTACATTTTCCCGAAAAATGTGGCCTATATCCTGTGGTCTACTCTATATATCTGTGCCAAATAACATAAAAATCGATCCAGTAGTTTATGAATAGTAAATTTCCCCACTTTTTCACATTTTCCTCTGCTTCTTCGTTTTTATTGGCCGTGCCGTGATGTTATAACTTATAATATAGGTATCCTTCATTATTTTTTTATCATTAATTTTTTATTATTATTAAATATTAAAGTACACATATAACTAAGGACTTTGAGAAAAATTCAAGTACCTGTTATTGATTATTATTGATATAGAGCAAAAAAGGTCAAAAAAGTCGCGTTTGTTTCATGGGAGTCCCCCCTTAAATATTAATTTTATTTTGTTTTTAGTATTTGTTGTTATAGCAGCAACATATATACATAATCTGTGAAAATTTAAACTCTCTAGCTATTATCGTTCTTGAGTTACAGCCTGGAGACAGACAGACAGACAGACGGACAGACAACGATGTCTTAGCAATAGGGTCTCTTTTTACCCTTTGGGTACGGAACCCTTAAAAATACGTGTTAGCCTTGAGAGACCACAGACTCACAGAAAACCGGCGTGAAACAGCGCTTGCGCTGTGTTTCGTCTAGTGAGTGAGTTTAGCGGAGGCCCAACTGCACCCTATACCTTATTCCATATCCCTATTCTCATCTGCTTATTCCCTTAGCCTATTCCTTCATAAAAAGGCCGGAAACGCACTTGCAACTCTTCTGTGCAGTGTCTTGTGTTCGGTGGCCATGGGCGACGGCAGTTGCTTTCCGTCAGGTTACCCGTCTGCTTGTTTGCCCCCTAATTTCATAAAAAAGGGAAAGATAACAGGGGAATAGGGATACCCCTTTTCCCTATTCCCCTTTCTTTTTCTCTCTTAAAAGCTGGCAACTCGGCGGCGGTAGTTACTTTCCATCAGGTGACCTGTTGGCACGTTTGTCTCCTAATTTTATATAACCGATCCCCTCTTAAAGGCTGGCAAAGCACTTGCAACTTTTCTAATATTGCGAGTGCACATGCTCGTTTGCCCCTTAATTTCATAAAAACGCGTGTGGTAAATCTTACAAAAAGAAATGAAATCCCACAAAAAACATTTTCATGTAAAAATGTTGCCAAGACGAGAACATATAGTTCGTGGTGTCAACAAGTAGTGAGATCTCATGTAGAGCCAAGTTTCTAACCTTACATACTCAGCCCTAAATCTAAAAACCTTCATTTTACACTTAAGTCGCGGCAAAATTACTATAATATGTTCACGTCTTGGCAACATTTTTACATGAAAATGTTTTTGGTGGGTCAGCAATTTCTTCAAAATATTATGTTGGTGTAGGTTAAAATTATTTAGTAAGATTGCTTTATTACTTTCACTAGGATTGCCCTCACATCTGTTCTACTAACAGTAATAACTCCATTATAAATTGTAGCTCTATAGTAGGTATTGTTCTCAAAAGTTAATATGCAATTATTGCAAATTGCATTAAAAGTAATAGCTTGTAGAAAACCGTTACCTTTTTGTTAAAGAATGAACTTTCCGGTCTAATAATAAAGACAAGTTTAGTGAAATATGAGTTTGAATTCCCATAATAACATAGTAAAAGGAAGGATTTTACTATGATAATAATCTCGGGTGTGAGTGGAGTTCAACAACTACGATCAATTATTAAGTATTGTTTATCGCGTATTTTATACTATTAGGTTTCGTAGAGTTTATTTTAATAAAATTATGATTAATCCGTCTTTAAGAAAACCAATCATTAAATTGTCTGAAGCATGACCTGAAAAACTCTGTATGCATTAACAATAATTATTAAAATGTTATTAATATTATGTTGCATCTTAATTCCTTCATTAGTAAAGTCATTCTTAAAACAATTAGGCTTCGGCAGGTTACAGGTAGTAGGTAGTACTTCGTAGGTTTATTTTGTGGTTTTTTGTTGGCCACTATACTGGTAACAGTGTAGACGTGATCTGTACAGTGGCCAGTAGACTGTAGTCATGTAAACAAACCATAATTTCTTCGTAAATGTTATTGCTCAAAACCGTGCCTTATTATTTTGCCAACACACTTACCTCAATCGTAGACAGCATCAATTTTATCAACTCACAGTGGACATACAAGGTGGAAAATATGTTTTCAATATTTAAAATATTATATGATACATTTACCTAGATTACTTACCGACAGATGCATCTTCTGTGCCAAGACTTCTTCTACTTATCGAGTAACTTTGGTCGTTTCGTAAATAGTTCTCACTGCGTGTAAAGTTATAATTTTTGGCATCGTTCCTAATACTGTTATCACTGTACACTAGGGTCTTATCACTGGGTAACTTCGCCGCAAAAATTGGACTAAAACATAAAAATATACACAAAAGTACATCCATTTTTGTGAAACCCCTACACCGAGCCCTCGATCGTTCGATTTTTAAACCCATTTTAATTTGAATCTAAATAAATACGTGAGCGTAAAATTAGAAAGTAGTAGAACGACATCCCGTTGGAAAGGCCGAGTCTCGACTGACTCCGCGGTGCGAGCAATTTCATCTTTCACTAGGGCGGTGGACACACAGTACAAAAAACTTTCGCTTTTAACGTATGCGGGTCCCGTTTTAGCTTTTTTTACCTAGGTGACATAAACTATTGTAATCGAAGTAAAAACGATTCGAAAACGAAAAGCGAGAAAGTTTTAAACGGCTATTTAAAAATTAACAATCACTAAGCATTACCTGACATCGAATTAGCATAGGAAAAGAATGTAAACATTGAACAATGGTTATTATTCTCCTGAGTGAATATGTAGAGACCACCCGGATTCTTATTATCATTTTAGAGTTCAGACGGTTTTAAAACCTACAATAATTAACAATATGTATTTGGAAAGACTATCTCCATAACAATAAAAGCACACGTCTTATAGGCAGCACAAGACATTTAGATCGGTAGGCAGAAATGGCAATGGGTGAACGGGGCAACTGCGCGCTCAGATAAACGATCTCTATTGGCAGATTGAGATCAGACCGTAACACGTTGTTGGTAGCTATAACTGGTGCATAATATTATTGTAAATAATAAATATACAATCATATTATGCACCAGTTTCTCCGAACGATCCTTTTAAGTTTGCGGAAATTTAACAGAAGAACAAAATGCCCATGGTTTGAACTTGCGCAGCAATTTTAGATATTTTTTATGTGATACAAAAAATATCTAAAGTTGTCATAGTTTCATTCTCTCTAATAACATAATGTAAGTCATGTATGGGTCAGTTAGTACAGAGACAAAACGCGTCATATTTTCTGCGTTTAGGCGTGACAGACCCTAACATTAAAACCAAGAGACAACAGCAATAAACAAGTTGCTACTGCAAAAATAATAAATGGCGATAAAGTTTATTGTAAAAACGTTCTTGTTAATGTCCAATTAGCGATAACAGGAAAAGTAAACAATAAACTCGCGAAACATGAGAACGGCGATTTCTCTGTAACTATGTTTGCCAATTTCTTAAAGAAATTTTCAGTTTCATCGCAGTTATATGACTCATAAAACTTTACGTAAAAAAAAATATATTAAAATATTATGAAATTAGAATAAACTACATAATATTTTAATTACTCTCTTTGGTGGTAATATGATCATTATAGCTAGAGCCACGAGGAGAGTCAGTAAACTTTATAATAGTTATAATTAAATGTAAAAATTTGCAATGAATAAAAAAGGCATAATTTCAAAATATTTATTGACAATAAATAATACCAATTTGCAACAATACTAGACAACTGAAGTCGAAATAACATTCACAGGTATTTAAAAGTAAATCATGACTTATTTGAATTTGATCAGTTAATCAAAAACACAATATAATGTGTACAACATTGTCACACCGATATGTCAAAGAATAAGAAGCAGTTCGGACATTTTGCCCATGGTTCCCGGCAACCTTAGGCCAGGTTCACACGGCATTGTCCTGCACGTTTTTTTGAGGTATACGTCTTAACGAATAAATAGTGGCGCATACAATGTATATAGAACCATTCACACGTCGATTGTACTGCAACATATCGTGTACCAACAAATCCACTACAAGCCATCGCCAAACGAATACAAAAAAAACGTGCAGGACAATGCCGTGTGAACCTGGTCTTAGATGATAACGACGATTTCGGAAGACCATTGGCATCGTAGTTGAACTCTTTTATAATTTTATAATTATCGTACATAATTATTATTATTACAAATATACATCGACGGTATGAAGGATTCTTCCACCTCGTCTATTATAGTGATGATAAATACTAACGACATAATAATATTTTGACTTTTGAATAATTAAGTGTAGTTGTGGAATTTATGCCTCCTGCCTCTTTGCTGTCAGGAACACTGAAAAAATAAGAACTCCTTAGTATCATATGTATGTTAAACTTAGATAAATACTTGTGATAACATACTTATTTTTTTCTGTCCTAACTAAAACTTATAGTACGGGAGCCCTAGAACAATTTTTTTTATTACTATCAAGCTAATATTTTGTGAGTAGCTTCATTTTGATAAGACGAACAACATTTTTATTTGCGAAAAATCTTGAAATTGGTAGCTAACAGAAATATAAACTAGAAAGGATTTCATACTTTGACTTGATGGTCCTAAAATATGGATTGTTCTATTTGTAGAACAATGTTACTCTTAAATTATATAACTGTAACCTATCAATATACAAAAAAATCAGCTTGATATACGTAGGTTACACGATCAATTTTTCATCAATCTGATCCATCAATCTGATTGACGGAATATTGATGGTTATAAAATAGTACATATTAAAAAAATGATCAATCCATCAATCCGTGGGTTAGACGATCAAATTTTCGTCAATCTTTACTGGATTGATGGATCAGATTGATGAAAATTTGACCGTGTAGCCTACGTCTTAGAGTTCCGTTTTAGGGTTCAGTAGTCAACCAAGTTTTGTTGATTACAGAACCCTATAACGGAACCCTAACGAGCTACGATCAAATTTTCGTCAATCTTTACCGGATTGATGGATCAGATTGATGAAAATTTGACCGTGTAGCCTACGTCTTAGAGTTCCGTTTTAGGGTTCAGTAGTCAACCAAGTTTTGTTGATTACAGAACCCTATAACGGAACCCTAACGAGCTGATTTTTTGTATAATAATAAATTAATAGTCATATAATTTAAGAGTAACATTGTCCTACAAATAAAACAGTCCATATTTTAGGACCATCAAGTCAAAGTATGAAATCCTTTCTATATCTGTTAGCTACCACTTTCGAGATTTTTCGCAAATAAAAATGTTGTTCGTCAGAATCAGAATCAGAATCGTTTATTTCATGAAATTGGTACATATAAGGTGTTATAATTATAGACATGAGTGTATCACAATTTCAGCCTTTGGCGCGTAGAAATATTAAACTTTAAAAAAATATAATCAGGCATTTTAACTCAATACTTATTCATATTTTTTTATACGTTACAATTAATTATGACATCATTCTTAAATACATAGTATTAGTTAAAATCATCATTTGGTATTAGTCATCACAAAGTAATATCAATTTCAATAGTCAATACATGTCAAAACATACAACATACAACAAGCAAGATATAATGTCAAAGAAATTAAAATAAGGCTTTAAATGTCATAAAATAAAATGTAATTAGTTAGGTACAGTAGTTCTATTAATTATTATTATTAAGAAATTCTTTGATGTCATAATATGTTTTCTGTATTAATATTTTTTTAATTCCCTTAATGAGCGAGTTGTCTCATAAATCTTTACACACATTGCATAAGAATTATTTAAAAAAACACTTGTCTTTGGTTTTTTGTCTATGATTAACCTATTTGAGTTTCTAAAAAATTTCGTCGGTATCTGATCTACTAATTGGGTAAAGATATGCTTGTTGTTACTTACAAATTTGAATATTTCTAATTGAAATGAAGCTACTCACAAAAAAATAGCTTGATAGTAATCAAAAAAAAATTGTTCTAGGGCTCCCGTACTATTAGTAGTTAGTAGTATTGATTTCTTTATTTCTATTACATTTTCTTCTAATTCAATTAAATATTTACTGCCTACAATTCTACATACAGACACTAAAGCTTTTTCTCTATATTCGTACTCGGATGACATTGTTGACTGAGCGAGATGCAACATGCCGCATTGCAGCTCGCGCCCAGCTCTCTCCCCAGTCCATAGGGCAAACTGCTTTATAACTTTTGGATGTATGCCGAAAATACGTTTATCGCTGAAGAATAAGCGGCACGCTTCATTCTACGACAAAAATTATCTTCTCTCGCAATTCTCAGAACATAGAAAAAAAAAAACATACCAAATTTCCCCTTAGTTAGTCAACATTTTAGGCGTAAATACAGAGAGAACAGAAAGACAGACACACTTTTCCATTTAACGTAACATACACCACTCACCAGCTCACCCTCGGCCGCGGGCGCTACATCTGCTGCGTGGAGTTGCCGTTCCACGTGTTGTTGTCGTCATCATCGCGGTCGCCCGCCAGCCGGTGCACGTTGCCGCGCCGTCGCAAGCCCCCCGCGCCCGCTCCGCCCCTCTCGCCCGCCGCCCCGCCCCTTTCGCCCGCTCCACCCACTGCCCCGCCCCTTTCGCCCGCTGCCTCACCCGCTGCCCCGCCCGCGCGCGGGAACAGCTGGTCCCGCAGCCAGTTGTACACCCGGTACGTGGGGTCCAGGATCATTGTCGTGAACAGTTGCGTGAGGAACGCTGGAAACGATTATAAAATTAGTTAGTCCAAACCTTCACGGTTTAAACTATAGTCACAAAATTTCATATTAATGTTAATTTGTGCAAGGCATTTTATGACTAGCCTCATAATTTGGATTACACTACTTTACCCTCTTCCCTTGTTCTATCTTAACGAGTCGAATTAATCCACACCTTATATCGTCTGAAGGCCAACCAAACTATAGTTCCAATGCAAGCTTTAATTGTGCCCGATTTCTGAGTCAAGTCTGAGAGAAGTCAAGATTATCTGTTCAACAGCGTTGTTGATTGGTTCATGTTTTAACGTAAGCCATTCAATAGCACAGATAAACTCCTGTAAAAAATCTTAGGCCCGTATTTTTGGTCAGTACTTAAGGTGCGACCCGGTTTCAAGACGCGGTTCGGCTCTGTGATTGGTCCAAATTTTGACAGCCAACCAATCACAGAGCCTGAACCGTGTCTTGAGACCGAGATGCATCTTGAGTGCTGACCAAAAATACGGGCCTTAGTAGCTGGGCATTAAGTGTATTTACAAACTTATACCACGTGGCCAATGAGTCGGCGACGACTAATTTATTACTCAGTATTCAATAAACGTACCTATAAGGCCAGCGGGGGAAGGGGCGGGGCGTGCTAGGGGCTGGGCGCGGGGCAACAGCAGCAGCGCGGCAGAGGGCGCCAGGCCGAGCGCCGACAGCGTCGCGTCGCCGTCCGTCAGCTCGCGCCGCGGGAACGCCGTCCACAGAGAGAAATGCGACGACGGCAGCTGGGGAAATCATAATATTATTATATTTGTTTACATTTGCGATCATAAATTATAGAAGGTACTATCGAAGAAATAGTTGACGGACCTACGTCATTTGGTCGGTTTATGTCAATTTAATGATAGCTGTGATCTGTCAGATAGGTTTGACTTAACGCAACCAAATTAGTTAGGTCCGCCATCTGTCTAGGAATATAGTTCTCTGATAGTACATATTTTTAAATAGCTACAGAATCAAAGAATTTATCATGAATCCTTAACTCAAAAACGTACTACATTACATTGGAGTTTGTTACCATTTCGGTTACCTTTACTATGTATAGGTCTACCAGAATCTGATGGCAAAAAGTGAGAAAATAAATTGACTCTAGCAATACCGGGGTAATTGGAATAAAACATTTTGATCCGTTTTTTTTTCTTATAGCGTGTATTCTGTGTGTTAAACATGCAAATATAAAAATTTATCCAATGATCAAGGATATTTTTTAAAAATCTGTTGTCAAAAATTGCCATCAGATTCTGGTAGACCTATAGTGTGTATCGTTAGATTTATTCAATCTCTACTGACGTACAAGGATCTTTTCAGATGTGCCAAAATCGGAACTAATGCAGCCATTCTGTCACGCCCCAAACGCCGTTACGTCAAAACTAACTATATTATACAGGGTGTTAGGTTTAATAATAGTAAAATCCGGACAATTTGTATGGGTATGAAGACAGCATTTTTTTGAGTTCCCAGCATTGTTCTCATAGAAAAAGTTGTTCATTTTGATGTGCTCATTTGATGGTTTTAAGGATAACGACGGTGTTAAACCTAACAACCTGTATATTATTATTTTAAGTGATCGCGGTTTTACATTCATGCCCCTTGTCAATGTCATCCAACCGACATCTCGAAATCGACATCGGATCAGCCGATTTCGAATCAGTTTCGGAGGTGAACCGTACTCCTAAACAAACTCAAATCAAGATCGACATCGCAAACTTTTCGGTAGTTACAAATTGAGCTACTGCTCGATCGTTTACTAGTGTAAAGTGTACCCGGCGAATAGAGGCGGTAGCGGTCATTGACCTTTTTAGTCCAGGAGCTATATTAAAAATGCTCGCACTGTATTCAGTTAAGTTAAGAAAAAAATGATCTCTTATAAAGAAGATTCATCGGAAAACCTCTTGGTAACTTAATGATGATAATCTCCAACTTTTTATGAGTTCGTAGTGATAATATACTGCATACTGAGTTCACATCGAGTGTGTGATACGATATCGCCCTTAGGCTGCGTTTCCACCAGAGCTGAGCGGAGCTGTTATGCGAGGAATGTGTTTTTGAGAACCAATGACATCGCCGCGCTGAGCGATGTCATGGCAAAGTCATGTCAATGAAGCGATTCTATTGGTTTTCAAAAACACATCCCTCGCAACACAGCTCCGCTCAGCTCTGGTGGAAAGGCAGCCTTAGACTAGGAACATCTGACACTTCATTGTCAATCACGATTTATATAGAAAATGATGCAATTTGACAAGTTTTTGACAGAGGGTCAATGACCGCTACCGCCTCTATTCGCCGGGTACACAATAGATGTCGGGATTAACAAATTCTACTGAGATCTAATTGATTCTATTCTTGATGATGTAGGGGGTAAGGGGGCTGGTTACCTGCAGGTTGTCGGCGATGTACCGGCGCACGTCTGCGAGCGTGGCGGTCGCGGGGAACTGCGCGGAGTGCGCGCCGCCGTCCGGCAGCTTGAGCTGCAGCCGCGACGTCGCCGCCCCCGACCCCGCCCCCGCCCCAGCAGCGCCACCTGCAATACCATGAACATAATTAAAAATCCATACTAATTTCCATACTTACTTACTAATATTATAAATGCGAAAGTGTGTCTGTCTGTTACCTCTTTTTTTTTTGAAAGGCATGGAGATACTTTGAGTCACGGGAAAGGACATAGGATACTTTTTATCTCGGAAGAATGTACGGTTCCCGCGAGATAAACGAGTTTTGGCGCAACAGAGTTGCGGGCGTCATCTAGTATTAAATATAAGTTAGTGGTAAGTTGTAAGTTATTTATTGCAATTGGAATAACCTGTTAAAAATAATACTCTAATAAAAAAAAAAATATATATATATATATATATATATATATATATATATATATATATATATATATATATATATATATATATATATATATATCTTGAAGACAGGATAATAAAACTAATGTTACGAAGAAACTTATGAACGTTTAATTATGAGTTATGGTATTATGCATACACTATACAGGGTGTAACAAAACTAACTTATAATACTTTAGCATTGGGAATTAATGCTATTTTCTATTAATTTTATTATCATGCTAATTTTGATGTCACAGCATGCTACGTGTTATTGCTTTGCTATTTGCTAAAAACGCGGCATCTTGAATTATCGGTTCGCATCGCACCGCTCGCGTCGAGTATTATTTCGGATCGAGTGAAAAATAGCAATTCATTAACAGTTAGCGCCGCGGTGCGGTGCGTTAGCGCGGTTGTGAATTTTTTATCATGATCGCAGACTATTGCTGCGCACTACGAAAAATAAAAACTAAGGAAACGTAACTCCCATACTATTACCGTTTTAAATTTGGTTCCTTTCGAACTGTCATGTAACGTCAGCCTGATACCGCTCAAGGCCACCTAAATTTTGCAAATGTATTGAAAATGTGTATATATGTATATAAATAGGTACACATTTTTGAAAAGTATTTTAGAACATGTTTTTGACGGAGTTACTTTTCCTTAGTTTTTATTATTCGTAGGCTGCGCACGATAATATTAGCAATTGTATTTTTTAGCAAGTATGATTAATTTAATTATTGCTAATGAGCATTTTCAATTAATTATTATTGCTAATGCTATTTTACCAACACTAATGTGTATGTCCCCTATATAGAGTTCGCTGTGAAAGTAGCAGCTTTGAAAGAGTAACTTTTTTTCATCTTTGTATGGAAAAATTCATGACGCGGGGGCGCTTGCCCATACAACACACAAAAAAAATAGCTTTTTCGGTGCATACACACCCTAAAGTATTATCACTTACTTTTGTTACACCTTATATTTAAGTAGGTATAAATGTTTGTTAAAAGTTTAAAACTCAAATAAAAATAAAAATTTACATACCGGCGTCTACTCTGGGCTGCGGCTGCGGTGGTGTCTGCGGCGCGTCACGTGCCTCGCACGCGCGTCGCTCGGCGCGGTCCTGCGCTATCTGGTCCAGTATCCGCTGCCGGGCGAGGGAAGTGTACATACCGGCGTCTACTCTGGGCTGCTGCTGCGGTGGTGTCTGCGGCGCGTCACGTGCCTCGCGCGCGCGTCGCTCGGCGCGGTCCTGCGCTATCTGGTCCAGTATCCGCTGCCGGGCGAGGGAAGTGTACATACCGGCGTCTACTCTGGGCTGCGGCTGCGGTGGTGTCTGCGGCGCGTCACGTGACTCGCGCGCGCGTCGCTCGGCGCGGTCCTGCGCTATCTGGTCCAGAATCCGCTGCCGGGCGAGGGCGTTTTCCATTTTCTCGCGCTTTCGCTCCTCCTGTAATGTTACAGTCGCAACACTCGAATTAGTTTATATGTTTATATCTAATATATAAAATTCTCGTATCACAGTATTTGTGCGCAAACTCCACCAAAACGGCTCAACCGACTTTAATGAAATTTTGTATACCTATATACATTCGTAAGGCCTGAGAATAGGTTTTTATCTATTTTTTATATTGATACTAGTATAATTAATATGGCAAAACAACGTTTGCCGGGTCATCTAGTATTTTTATATTAATAAGAATAATGTATATGGCAAAACAACGTTTGCCGGGTCAGCTGGTATTTTTATATTAATACTAGACGTTCCGCGCGGCTTCGCCCGCGTAAATTAGATATTTCACAGACAAATCAGTCTACAAAAAATAGCCTATGATCCTTTACGTAGTCTACTTCTTATCTGACCCAAATAACAGAAAAAATTCTCTAGTAGTTCGTGAGATAAGCCCTTTCAAATAATTTCCCCCGTTTTTTTCCACATTTTCTTCTATTTCTTCGCTTCTCTTAGTCTTAGCGTAGTAAAATATAGCCTATAGCCTTCCTCGATAAATGGGCTATCTAACACTGAAATAATTTTTCAAATCGGACCAGTAGTTCCTGAGATTAGCGCGTTCAAACAAACAAACAAACAAACTAACAAACTCTTCCGCTTTATAATATTAGTATAGATGTTACCTGCAACTGTTTGAGCTCCTGCTCGGCCTGCCAGCGCTTGAGCTCGGCGACGCCCTGACCCACCGACCGCCGCTCCAGCTCCTTCTGCCTCTCCAACTGCAACATCCATACTTATATTATAAATGCGAATGTGTGTCTGTGAATGTGTGTCTGTGAATTTTGGCGCAACAGGGTTGCGGCCGACATATAGTACATACATAACATAATATAAATACGGCCGCGCAAATAAAAACGAAACACAACTTGATTTCTTTAGATTTCGTTGTTTACGAGCGATGCTATAATGTCACATGAATAAATTACGCGCCTCCTTCTCCTTTTCCGCCTTTTCCCGCTTCTTTATCTCTATTAGCTCCTTAGCTCGTTGCGCCTTTTCTTCTATGCTGGCCGCAGATTCCTCGGTTGCTGGTTCTTGCTGTAAAAATGATAATGATAATATTATCCCAAAAAAACTTCTATTACATAAATTGCCACTGCTACAAGTTAGAAAAAGAAAAATGTTTCAAAATTGGATTAAAAAAAATAGCCATATAGATTGGTTCTTGATTCAATAGAATATAGACTTGACTGTCTTGATTTATATGACTGACCGTTTGAGGCTGTGTTTTGGTGTCCTGACTGGTCCCTGCCTGGTCGTCTTTGGGTTTACGAACACACACATCACCATCACAGACAACTTCATACTCCTGTGGTTTATCATCAGTCTTTTGCATTTTTGCTGCTGGTCCAACTACAATAATTAACATACAATTATCACTTACTTCAAAAAACATTATAAATTGGAAATTGCCTAACCATTTATTTAAAATAATGAAAAACTTAGCTGCTATGATACAACCATAAGGTCACTAGTCATACCAATCAAGAACAAACATCGCAAGACGTTAAGTTCTTAGGTAGTGCTTAGTAAAAACAATATACAATATACAGGGTGCAATTAAACCTTCCTGCCAAATTTTGTCCAGGGCTTAGGTATCATTAGGAGAGTCCATTTAACGAAAAAAAAATTGGGTGTTATTTTTTTTTTTCAATGACATATTTTATCCCATTTAAAATCGTTGCAGAACGGTCACTCGCGGCGCGGGGGAATGAGAGGGGGTGACGCCGGGATGAGGCGCGCGCGCGGGGGCACGTCACGCGTGGCCGACGCATCGTGTCCATTAATTGTAGTGTATTTTAGGATAACTTTCGGAAGCTATTTCTCAATAATTTAGTACTGAGTGACTATAAAAGAAAAAATACGTGTATTTTTATTTTTAACAAGGATCAATATATCAAAATTTGGCAGGAAGGTTTAATTGCACCCTGTATAACATCATAACATACACCACAAAATATAAAAAAATTAAAATCAAGTTTTGTTGTTGCAGTAAAGTTGGCAAACCAGTTGTTAATAGCATACAGCTTTGAAAATGTACCTTTATCTTCTGTACTTGGCTTCTTCAAGCTTTCACTGACTGGTGCAGCAGAGCTACTTGGCTTTGGTCCATTTACATTGGCCTCTGACTGCAGGAGACTCTGTGTTTGTTCCTTCACACTGTGTGCAGATGTTGATGGCTTTACAGATGGTGATGTACCTTCTTTACCTACAAAATGCGGAAAGATTATTCTACATAAAATTTTGCACCACTTGTATAAAAATCGAAAAGCCATAGCCACTTTTCAAGCTATTCTGATGAGAAATAAGAAAGTTATCTATACTACTATTATAAAGCGGAAGAGTTTGTTAGTTTGTTTGTTTGTTTGTTTGAACGCGCTAATCTCAGGAACTACTGATCCGATTTGAAAAATTCTTTCAGTGTTAGATAGTCCATTTATCGAGGAAGGCTATAGGCTATATTTTATCACGCTAAGACTAATAAGAGCGAAGAAATAGAGGAAAATGTGGAAAAAACGGGGGGAAATTACTTGAAAGGGCTTATTTGAACGCGCTAATCTCAAGAACTACTGGTCCGATTTCAAAAATTCTTTCAGTTTTAGATAGCCCATTTATCGAGAAAGGCTATGGGCTATATTTTATCACGCTAAGATTAATAGGAGCGAAGAAATAGAAGAAAATGTGGAAAAAACGGGGGAAATTATTTGAAAGGGCTTATCTCACGAACTACTAGAGCAATTTTTCTGTTATTTGGGTCAGATAAGAAGTACACCACGTGAAGGATCATAGGCTATTTTTTGTAGACTGATTTGTCTGTGAAATATGTAATTTACGCGGGCGAAGCCGCGCGGAACGTCTAGTAAAATATATTTTCTAACATAGATTATACATTTGGATAGAATTTCATAACCATAGTAAAAATCCTACAACTTAAAGCGTCTCCCAGACAGACGCGGCCTGCGGTGGCGGTCAGTTGAATGGCTTGGCCGCGTGTGTCTGTGTCGTTCCTAGAACTCTCAAGTCATCCAACTGACCGCCACCGCTACCGCCACCTCAGGCCGCGTCTGTCTGGGAGACGCTTAATAGCTGATACTCACAATGTTCTTGTATGATGAGATCGATCCGAGACGCTAAATTCTGTGCTTCAATGCCTGCACAGACCACCTCTAGAGGAGTACCATTCCGGCCAATGAAAAACAAAGATGGGACTGGCACAAATTGATCTGATCCTGGCTTAAGAAAAATATTCATTGTATTTTTTGTAGATTATAATATGTGTTTAATACGGTTTAGAGCTTTAGCATTGAATATGAGTAGACAAAAGAATAATATAAATTGAGAACATTGACAGTATAAAGATCCCACCCACTAAAGGTTCATATCTAGGCAGAGTATTATAGATATTTTGATTCAATAACTGTTATTGTAGTTACAATATGTGATAACAGATGGCGCTGTACTTTGTTAGAACCGCTACACCGCACTATCACAATTTTTATGTGAGCCTATATAAGCCCGAGTTAGTTTCGAATAAATCGAGTTCCAACAGCAGTGTGGTGGTTTCATTGAGGTTATCCTACGCAACGACAATATGACAATTTAATTCATCAAGCCCCAAGCGGCCACATGCGGCCGCAATAACAATGGATAAGCTATTGTGTCTCGTTTTTCCACGATCAACAGGTTAAAGTTATAACATGTTTAGAGATGTGACAATGCAAATATTATAATGTAAAAAATCACATAAACTAATTCCTGATTAGAAAAAATGCAATATTAAGTTATTATTTTTTATAAAAGGATACATATTTGTGCAAAATAGGTGTAGTTGTCTGTCCCACTCTTGAGTTTAATAGCCAGGAACTTGTCGGGGTTGTCCAGTCGAGACAACACTAGCTCATTGTCAATTGTGTCCGCTAACTCCTTTGACAAATCATTGTCACCTGTAAAATTACATACATTTATTTTTTTAGTAATTCTATACTCATACCACATTGAATAAAAGATTTAATTTTACAATACTTTATAATTACTGATTTGCGACATAAAAATAATCATTGTTGTTATTGTTTTAATTAAAAAGCAATAGAATCAATGAAACTGTAATTTTTATGTCTTGCAAACTATTGAATAATTGAATAAAAATACATAATTTTGTGGTTAGTGTGTTTTATTTCCAGTATACCATGCATCTATTCTAATGGGAAAGTTTACTAAAAAACAACTTAGAAATATGATTTTATATTGATCTACTACCTTTGTATATTTAGGGTTATTTGCTGTGGGCTTGCAAGATAAAGCAATAGTGACGTAATTTACCGCTTAAAATGGCTTAAATTAATAATTAAGAGGAGATTACATACATATAATAAACAATATAATTTACAGCTTACAGTAAGAAATTAGGTTACTACGTGAATATTAAATTAGGTTCATAAAGTAGGTGAGTAATTTACCTTCCACGAAAACAACAAAAATTGCATTTTTCTGTTTTGAAAGTGTAACCGCTTCGGCTATACTTCCTCCAAACCAATGCATGATGACTGGCTAAGAGAATAAAGATGAATTCACTAAATTCGTCAAATTTTCTTTTTATTGAACACTTTCCGCCTTGTTAATTTTCAAAACTTTTGTAGATCGTGGGATAAAATTACTACAAAAATTACCACAACATACCGTGACATGACACAATAATTTTTGACAACTCACAGCTGTCAACTGTCACCTCCAGCTGGCGGTTGACATTTATTTGTCTTTAGACATTGACAACTTATGAGCTAGGAACAGTGCATAATGAGACGCTGTTAGCTCACTTTAACAAAATCTACGTGCGTAAATTGTTTATTTTGAGCATTTAATTATGTCAACAGGAATATAAATCAATTCTATTATTTTTAAATTACTAATTGTTGTGATAACAATACACGATTGATAACACAGCCACTCTATTGTCTATGAATATTACAAATCCATGTGACCTTGGATTGAATCTTGCAAAGCTATTTCTACTCACTACGAGATGTCACTAATTGTTAACAAAAAAAAATATATATTTTATAAAATAAATTACAATGTTACAGCTTAGAAAATAGAGTAAGCAGCGATTTTAAGTATTGTAAAATATAATTGTTTATAATATTTTTAACCAAACGGGAAAAACTTAAATTATTGTATATTTTGTTTTTTTGCCATAATTTATCAAAGATGAATTATTATAATATTATTTTCAATAACGAAATTGATCATAATATTGTACCTCGTAAACTTTTGTCTTATAACATATTATAACTAATAACCTATAACTTAAACATGCTTTTAGATACTAAAGCCTACCTAAGTTTTTCGCTACATCTCTTGTCTCTACCACCACCTTTTAATTTTACGTGGTAGTCAAAATTTGTAACTACAATATAACCAAAGGTATAATACCTAACTTAAATGATTTTGACTACATCCGTGCTAGCAAAACTTATGTTCTGTAATTTTTACTGACTATCTTTATGTGCCCTGCAAGCTTCGTCTGCAAGCATTAAATAAGTACCTTGGTTCTTGATATTTTTTTTTCATAAAATTAGGGGGCAAACGAGCAAACGGGTCACCTGATGGAAAGCAACTATCGTCACCCATAGACACTCGCAACATCAGAAGAGTTGCAGGTGCGTTGCAGTTGCCTTTGATAATAATTAATATAATAATTATTACGTATAGATCTAAATGTTTTCCCATAATCATTCAAATTAGAAATCTTTTACAGCAGTGCCTTGTGGGTTGTTTGTCTGTTAAAAGTGTTTGGATTGCAAGTCATTGGGTCATTTTTGAAAATTAGTGAAGTAGTGGAAATGTTTTTCCCTAATAATTATTATTTTGAATTATTATGGTCATGACTTGTGCCATCTCTTGTTAAGAACTTTCGCCAACAGAACTGGAATACTGAGCAGTGAGTAGTCAGAGAAATGGTGTTCGATATAAATTCATACAATCTGAATAGATTCAGTTCAAGCTTGCTTTTTCAAAATTAAATAATTCAAAAGTACAACCCCATCTATAATAATAATTAGAATGATATCAATTACAATATTAATTAGGTTAGGTTAGGTAAGAGCCCCTCTCAGACTACAGACTTTTAGTCGGCCGATAGTTTGACCAAAAAAGGGTTTTCAAAGTGCATTAATATCGGCCGATCCAAATTGTTTATTGTGCGCACCTCCATACACCTTCATACTGATTACCTAAGCGTTCGACTAAACCAATGATATTCTATGTTACTAACGATCGGCCGACTTACGGCCGTTCCCAATATTCAATCTATCTCTGGTTTGACATACGACCGATCGCAGCTAACATTGAATTGACATAAAATATATGTCTCTAATGTCTAATGAGAGCTATTCCTATCTCTAGTAGGGCAAAACCAGAGATAGATCAAATATTGGGAACGGCCGTAAAAGTCTTTAGTCGAGGGGGCTCTTAGGGCCTGTTTCACCACTTCCTGATAAAGTGCCGGATAGGCTATTTCACCACTTATTTGACAGATTCTCCATTATTTACTTTATCTGTCAAGTTAAGTTGTGGATAGACTATCCGGCACTTATCAGGAAGTGGTGAAACAGGCCCTTAGAATCCTTTTTAAGTAGGCTGGCGTGAGGACTGGCCGGATGATTCGGAGCCACAATGATGATGCTTTTGCGATTGCGGTTTGGAGTGGGTGATTTAACATTATTTTCTGTCCTCTGCAGATGATCACTCCTGTCTTATGGCAGTATCTCCTCTATTTTTGTACCGTTTCCTACTTCTGTACTAATATATCTAATAATACCGCCAATATTATAGTACTCTGTGATAATACTAAGTGTAAGTAGATAGTTTTTTTTTTTTCTCCATATTAAGTTACTATTCTTTAATCTTTAAAATAGATAATATTTTAATATTATGTAATTGTATTTCATTCTCTTTGGTCGCTCGATTTTAGGGTTCCGTACCTACCCAAAGGGTAAAAACTGGACTTCGTTGTCTATCCGTCTGTCTCCAGGCTGTATCTCGAGAACCGCTATACCTAGAATTCTGAAATTTTTACAGATTGTTTATTTCTGTTGCCGCTATAACAACAAATACTAAAAACAAAATAAAATTAATATTTAAGGAGGCCTTCCATACAACAAACATTGACATACAAGTGATTTTTTCGAATGTCAGCCTTTTTTGGCAACTTTCTCTTGAAATGTTCACGAAATCCTCAATTATATGTGTACTTTAATAATTACAATAAAATTAAAATAAAATATAAATTAAATATTTAGTTATAATAAATAATCGGGCAAGTGCGAGTCGGACTCGCGCACGAAGGGTTCCGTACCGTTATAGAGCAAAAATAGGCCAAAATTGTGTTTTTTGTATAGGAGCCCTCCTTAATTATTTATTTTATTTTATTATTATTATTAAATATTAAAGTACGCGTATAATAAAGGACGTTGTGAGAAATTCAAGTGCCTACCCGTTACCATTATAGATTTAGAGCCAAAAATGCCGAAGATAGTTGTATGGGAGCCACCATTGAGATAGACCATAGGAGAGAGCCTTATATCGGTCATCGGTGTATAAGCGTCAAAAGCGTGTAATGTTATGTCCTACTTACCAGGAAATAACAAAGAAGTCGGTCGGCATATTTCATGTAATAAAAGTGTTAATAAAGGTTTTTAGTGAACATTTTAGCTAGATATTGTTGAGTTTTGTGGTTCCGCTAAATAATAAACCATAAGAACGGCCAATGAATGCCTCAAACACGTAGATTTGACATTAAATACGTAAGTTTTGAACAACGTTTTTTGGGCTTTTCAATCGGTATTTTTTGTAAGCTAAACAGATTATTTATAAGTTTAATAATCCCTTATTCCTGCTATATAAGGCATTAGTGCTAAAAATGTCACATCAATTAATAATTTGGCTACAAAAATTGTATAGCTTTTTAGGTGTGTTTACGGATTCTCATTACTTGAACTATAGTTTATCGATATCATGAACTAAATGACTTTCTTTTCTGGATTATAATGTGCTTCGAAATGATCGACAAATAGAAATATTCAAGAAAATACACGCATACTACTTGTATAAAAATAAGCACAAAATGGCCACGCGATGACGGCTAAGATGACATCTATACTATAATACTTTATCTATGGGAGCCCCCCTTAATTATTAGTATTTTTTTTAGTATTTGTTGTTATAGCGGCAACAGAAATACACAATCTGTGAAAATTTCAGAAGTCTAGCTATAGCGTTTCTTAAGATACAGCCTGGAGACAGACAGACAGACAGACGGACCCAAAGGGTGAAAATGGGACCCTGTTACTAAGACTTCGATGTCTGTCCGTCTGTCCCTCTGTCTGTCCGCGGTTTTGCTCAGAGACTAAAGGACCTATAAAGCTGTAATTTGGCATTAATTCACATAGATATTAATGATGCCGACAAAATGGTATATAGAAACTTAAAAAAATATTTTTTTAAAGTTTCTATATACCTACACATACTACACATCAAGCGGGGATGAATTCTTTTTCGCGTCCACCCCATCGTGTGGGATATCGTTGGATAGGTTTTTTAAAAATATTATGAGTATTCAAAGATCATTTTTCGATTTAGGGATCCATTTTTGAAATATGAAGTTTTAAAGTGGAAAATATCGTTAGAGTCCAGTCCCCCCCCCTTCTACCAGCTAAACGGTTGTTTCTGAAAATGTGAAAAAATTCACGGGAGTAGGAAATATGCTGAATTTAAAAGGAAAACTATCACGGCTAAGAAGACTTCTTAAGTTGTTGAGTAACAGTCGATCAACTAAAAAAAAATTATTCGGCGAAGTATAAAGGAACTTTTCGTTCAAATTCCTTTGAAAGTAACTGAGATGATGTTGTTAGTAGTTTAAAACACGTTATAAATGTACATTCATTGACCATACAAAAATTTTCAATACCTAGCGGTACTACGGAACCCTATATTGCGCGTGGCCCGACACGCACTTGGCCGGTTTTAACTTAAACTTCAATAACCGACGTAATTTTTTTTCTAAGTCCGACCTCTTTTTAAATTTTCTTTGCTCTTAAGGGCGAAGCCAAACGAGCGTAGTTTATGAGTTGTGACTTGTGAGTCGCAGAATTTCGGTTCGGCAGAATTCTGCTGCATTCAGTTCCAAATAAAAGTTCTGTTTGATTCACACGAGCGTAATTTTGTGAGTCATGATTTGTATGAAAAGATATTTACGCGGCAGAAATTCTGCGACTCACAACTCACAAATTACGCTCGTTTGGCTTCACCCTAAGTGTCAAGAGCAGCTATTTATACAGGCCTAAGTAGCCATATCTTGATAATAAACTAAAACTACCATATTATTTTATCAATTTCCTAGCCAGGATCCGAACGGACGGATTTTTTGACGGAACGGAATGATAAAACGGAATTTCGAGATAGCTAAATTTGCAACTAAGGCAATCTCCAAATCTTCGCCAATAACAAGATAATTCATTCTCATTGAAACACAGGACTGTGTCAGTTTGCAAAGTCTTATCGTTCTATCCAATACGTGTGTATTGGCTAGACAATAGCTTAGATATTGTATACAGATGATTTTCGATAGACCTACGGAACCCTAAGAATAAATGAAATTTCACTTATTTCAGGCCAGGGTTCATAGATAGGTGAATTAAAACCTCCTCCTCTTTTTGAAGTTGGGTTAACATGTGCTTTGAACCAAGTTATTATTTGCCAACCATGAACGTAGAAAAAAAGGCGGACAGAGTCTTATTATACACAGCACAGCACTGTGTCTTCAGAGTCGGCCACGCACACATTCTTACGCCTGTCAAATGGCCGGACTAGCGTAAGAATGTGTGCGTGCGGACCGTGTACATGCAGTCAGCCTGGCCGACTCTGAAGACACAGTGCTGTGTATAATAAGACTCCGTCCGCCTTTTTTCCTACGTTCATGTTGCCAACGGCAAGCAATATTTTCCGACGGCAGTTTTCACCTCAATAAAGTACGAGTAAAATATAAATTTAGTGGACGTAGTTGACTGGAAAAAACTGCTTTCAGCAAGGCTTTTCTTCTTTTATGTTTATTTTATATGACACTCTCATTAAATATTATTTAATTTAAATTTTAATGTATGATGGTGTACGATATTATCTTACTTGGAAGTTGGTTAATATTTTTTTGTTATTGTGTTCAATTAAAATATTATTATAATTGCATTTTACTTCGTAGGTCTCATATCTATCAGCTGTATTAATTATAATTTTATTTTTGGCTCTTTAAAAGGTGTTGCCAAGTACCACCATTGCTTTCCGTGTTCTCTATATTCCTAACTAGATGTCCCGCGCGGCTTCGCCCGCGTAAATTAGGAATTTTAAGGAAACTGTATTTCCCGCAAAATTGCTTATGTCTCTTCACGTGGTCTACTCTATATCTGTGCCAAATAACCTAAAAATTGCTCAAGCAGTTCGTGAGATAAACCATTTCTAATAATTTTCCTCGTTTTTTCCACATTTTCCTCTGTTTCTTCGGTCCTATTTGTTTAAGCGTGATAATTTATAGCCTTGCCTTTCTCGATAAATAAGCTATCTAACACTGAAATAATGTTTTAAATCTAACCAGTAGTTCCTGAGATTAGCGCGTTCAAGCAAACAAAGAAACAAACTCTTCAGCTTTATAATATTAGTATAGATTTTTTTTAATCGCTTGACAAACTTGAGTCTCAATCTAAAAGACTATGAAAAGTACCAATAATAGGGTCATAATAGGCTCGACATAATCATGGGACGATGCATGGTATAAAATGGTAGTGATGATGATGATGATGATGAATGTAATTTGCGTAGTAGCGTATGCTTTCGCCGGAACTCCCAAAATAGTATCTATAAAGAATAAGGAGTTCTCTCAGCACCTTCCGAACCATGGTATACCTTGGTGCAAAATCTTACTTGTTGGTAGCATATGCTTAGAATACTTCTCACGAAACCGAAGTCATCACGTCATGTTTCCATATAAATTTAAAGGAGTAACCTCGATTACTTATGGATCCCTTCATCAGGTCACCACTTTTGTGAATGTAGTACCAAATTGGGATGATACCCTATACACTGTATAAAAGAAAAATTTTGAAAATTGGTTAACAAACGGCAGAGTAATCGTTGAAGATAAAAAACGAACATAACACCTCCCCAATTTTGAAAGTCGGTTAAAATTGTAGCCTATGTGTTATTCTGATGTATAAGCTATATTTTTGTAAAGTTTCATTAAAATCCATTCAGTAGTTTTTGCGTGAAAGAGAAACAAACATCCATACATACATCCATACAAACTTTCGCCTTTATAATTTTAGTAGAAAGTAGGAAATATAGGTAGATTAGCATCTTCTTAGTACGTAGGCTAGGGCCGATCAGTACTCTATCTAATTATGCTTACGCCGCCGTAACGTCGTCGTGCTTATTGGCAGTAGTTAGAAGTGTATTAAGCTACCAGTATTTTACTGTCAATCTCTCCTGAGATATTTATAAACCTATCCGAACCAATATCGTTAGTCATGCTCGGATGCGGTGTGAAAAGGAACGATCGCCGTCAACAAATCACTAATAAGTTGTCGCTCACATCCTCTCTGCTATAAATAACGCGGGGCAATTAACCAATTTGTTTTGAGAGCTGACAACACCACGCTCGGCTTGTCGTGCTTTATCGCTGGCAACATTTTAGTATCCCTTTGAAAATGGAATCGAAGATTGCGTACCGTACTAAAATTGAAATGAGGCGCAAAATACGGTGACGGTTTCGCGCTTTTGCCTCTCCCGTGGCGGACTGTTTGACAGATGTTACGAACTTGTTATTTTTTATTTATTTAACACGGAAACTATTATTGCTTCTAATTATATTTAATAACTATAACACATCATGATAAATTTGATTGGCTTCGTGTCTTTGATCCGCAACATAAATTATGTTTGGGTCGGTAATCTGTTTATTGAACTCGGAAAAGCGGAAACGGAAATAGCCACAAAATGCAGAGATATCTTGAGTGTTGACTGCGTGCAGTCTGCGGAGGGATGTGCGCAATTCATCATGTTTCAATAGCCGGGTAATGGACGCAAATGGCTAAGTGACTCCCCATTGTTACCCACCCCAAATTACCTACTTTTTCCTTATATCATATTATTTTGAAGCATTTTTTCTAATAAATTTTATTGCAGTAATGTGAGCTCTTCATAATTTCAATCCATGCTAATATTATATTTACTTATACAAAATTTTGTCTGTTTTCTGATTTTCATGACATTTAGAATAGAGATACGGAGTTTTGGGAAGAAAGTCAATAGGTACCTAATAGGGGAGCCCAAGAGGGGATTTCGCGACATGCTCGAGTGTGTTATATAAGCTTGTATAGGCTTCCGACATGTATCTAGTTATCATGGTATAGAAATCAGATTTCTCACGTGGTGGATAAAAAAAGTCATTTTCGAATATTGAAATGTCATCGGATCTGTCAGATTAAGATAGGGGATGTTTAGTATACCCCAAAGAAGCTTCCATATAAAGCACTGACGATTCAAGGGTTAGGTAAGCCTGTAGGGACATTTTAAAATATAAAAAGATATAGCTTCATATTTTCCTACCTAAGCTACGCAGATATTTTATGTTGCACTAAACTAAATGATTTAGTCCTTGTTGTCTAAAATATTGTTATATTTACCTACATAAGCAATTTTCTGAATATATTTTCTTTTTTACAACTTTAAAATTGCTGCATTTTCTGAACTCACCGCTAAAATAAAAAACGCTCTTATTTTTTTTTATCAGTTTCACCTAATGTCAAAAACCTACTAGGTCTTCATGACGCTCGAGTAACTACACGAATAGCACCCTGGGCTCCCCTACTACAAGAAGCATTGGATAGTTTTTGGGTTGGAACAAAGTTGTATTGTTTGTTACGGTAAACTCTACAATCTACTGTAATAGCACGAGCTCGCCAGTAGATCGATAGCCAAAAGAAATGAACGTCCGCAATTGTTTGATCTAAATCGCTCCGAAAATAAAACGCAAAAACTCCGGGAACGCATCAACACGTTCCCGCGCAAAAGGACGTCAAAGTATCCGCCCATTCCGATCTGTCAAAGTGACAGCTCGAATCGTCGCCGGCACTCGTTAGGCATAAGTGACTTTGTTAATTGTTATTTGCCACGAAATTAGATTTAAAGCGACTAATGCTGTGAGGATTTGTTTTTCTAATTGCTCACAAGGAATGTAAGGAAATACCTACGCGGCGAGTAGGGAACTTAGTCAATTTGCATTCGATAATTTCGACAGAGAAGATAGAAATCAGAAATATAAATTATGTGCCTTGAGACGGCATCGCAAACGTTTTGCGACCTTTTGTTTTAAAGTTTGGAATAACTTGGGATGCAATTAATTGTCTAAGTACCCTTAATAGAGCATCAGTTGCAGAATTATTGGAACTTATTATTAGCTTTAGAATTTGTGAAAACTGTTTTAGGTACCACGTTTATATCTACCTACGCATAAAGACCTACCAATAAGATTATGCGTTTTTATATTTTGATTCCTCAGAGACGTAGATATAAATATTTATAAACAGTCGTCAAAATGGCCAGTCAAGTATCCGATATCAATTCGGGAGACAGTAAAGTGAGTTTGTAGCGACGGTCGCGGGTTCAACAGGGGTGACAAACTATCCATCACCATGATTTACACAAGTTTGGGGATATTAAAATTTCTACTTTTATTTTAAATTCTTATTTTAGACAAAGCCGGCTATGGGCCGTGGTTTGACGAGTCACAAAACTTCATATTAAACGACAAACTTTGCAAGTTGTGACCAGCCTCATAGTTTGAAGTTTAGGATATATCTGCAGGTATAGGTAATCCATGGCCAGTAACGCAATAGGGATGTTGACAAGGTGAAAACTTAGCAGATTTTTTTAAGGATATAACGCTAGAAAATAAGCATTAGTAAAATTTTAGCTTTATAACTTATGTTTTTTTTGTTATACGCCTTCAAAGTTAGACAGTCAAGTAGATTTTTTTTACTTAAATTTATATGATTTGTATACCATTCGATAACTTGTGTAATTTAAAACATCTTTTGTTATGAAAACACTTTCATAAACGCAATTATTAATATAGTTCTTTATCGAAAAAAGTTCTCCCGCAATGCGTACAAGCTAATAAACAGTGACGTCATAATTAAGTTATAGTTTGTATGGAGCATTTGTATGGAGCATGAGATTTTTGAATTGTTCTATCTTGGATTTTTTTTTAGGTAACACTGTAATTCTTTCACCGATGTTTCTATTTCGGAAAGGTCCTTTAATTACCATCAAGAAAAAAAATAGTCATCATGCCTATTCCAACTCCTCCATGGGTGCCGGTAATCGCTTTCCATCAGGTGACACATCCTAGCTGGTATCGATTGCTAGCTAGTGAATAGCAGGTGACACTTAAATAACTTAACTTAAATCCATACTAATATTATAAATGCGAAAGTGTGTCTTTCTGTCTGTCTGTTACCTCTTCACGCCCAAACCGCTGAACCGATTTTGCTGAAATTTTGTATGGAGATTTTGAGTCCCGGCAAAGGACATAGGATACTTTTTATCCTGAAAAAATGTACTGTTCGCGAGTGATAAACGAGTTTTGGCGCAACGGAGTTGCGGGCGTCATCTAGTTTAAAATATATGGATAGCAATTAGCCGAAAGTCATATTATTATCTTTGACTTTGAGCCTGACATGTCACATGAATAATTATAATCACAGATTACTAAGAGTTATCTGTGATTATAATTATTTATAGTAATAGTTATACTACGTAAATATATAATATCGTTATTTTTTTATCCTACATTATACAAAACAATATGGTCACACCATTCTATGCCCGAAGGGTACTTTATCGAATTAGGGGATACAACGAAACCCTAAATTTAATGCTTAAGCAAGATACGGAACCGCGTATTAACAAATTATACGTTCACTACTATACATGTGTAGCATTACGAACGAGGCCAGACACGGCATAGCTAGCAATCAGCAATAGCTAGAAGGTAATTGTTAACTCGTAAAACCAAACAGAATATTACCTATAAAAGAATATTTTATATAAATGATTCAGAAGATTAATATAATATAATATAGTTGAAAAATTATATTTTAGTATATTAAAATATTATTTTATCATAATAATTTGTGTATTCAAAGTAAGTTTAATATGCAGTTAAATTGTTATGCGCACCCGAAGTACGTGCCACGTGGTACCACACGGCACACGGCCGTCGGCGCGGGCGGTCGGACACGTAGCACGTAGAACGCACTACGTAGCGGCTGCGTAGGCGCTACGTCGTAGCTAATAAAATAGAAGAACTTTGAATGAGGAAAAAAGTATGTCGTAAAACCTTCTACACTTACTACACAATAATATTTTATTATTAATAATAATATAATAATATCTACTTCGTTGCAAAACAAGTTTTAAATTTAAGTTTCTGAATATTAATCTAGAACTTGTTATTTAAATCTAAAGGATTTCGCGTCTATCAAATTAGTTTTAAAATTTTATCTGCATAATGATGGTGAATCTCCATGTTTTTATGTTTAATGATGTCGCCATATCTATCGTTTTGTATGACTATTGAGTGATCACAAATTGAAGGTATCAATTAGGTATACAAACACGAAACGAATGTGATATTATAGAGGTGGTGTACTCCTTAAATATGCCTAAAACCATGGGCACCGGCAGGGAGGTGCACTTGCACCCCTTGGGAATCTCGGGATCAACAGGAATTATTGAAATAAAAAATTAAATTAAGAAATTTAAAAAAAACCCCCGCCAAACAACTTTAAAAAGCAATGAAATAATATTTACTGACTTCAAGTTTAAATAATCCTAAGTGTAAAGTAATATTTTAGTCCATAATTGTTGTCACGGTGTGTCGGGGGACCACCAAGTTAACTACGACAACCGCGACTTTTGCATTTTGTATCGCCATAATAGTCGCTGATTGTCTCGATTCAGTTCGCTGTGAACTGACCTTTAAACTATAATGTTATGTGAAATCAAACATCTACATTAGCGGTCCCCCGACACACCTTGACAACAATTATGGACTAAAATATTACTTTACACTTAGGATTATTTAAACTTGAAGTCAGTAAATATTATTTCATTACTTTTTAAAGTTGTTTGGCGGGGGTTTTTTTAAATTTCTTAATTTAATTTTATTTTATGCTTTTTAAACTTGTGTTGGTTATAGCGCAGAATTGTTTCTATCAACAGGATCATATCCCAATGAATACGATCTATAAATATCCTCTTGGATCAGGCCGTCAATATGAGCCCAAACGTGAAACCTCCACCCTGGGTTCATACGGAGCTCGGCTCCTATACAATCCAGGTGATGCTGCAGCAGCAGCATGCAAGTATTTACTGCTTATCTACGTCTTATTGGCTGTCGCAATTAAAATGAGCCCAAACACGAAACCTCTGCTCTAAGTTGGTCAGGAGTTGGGTATCCTATTGATTACCAGGTGATGCTGCAGCATCAGGGTCAACTTTTCATTAATATGTATATATTCATAAGTGTCACGAACTAGAATGCAAAATATAAAACCCATCAAACGACTGCAAGTTGCTAATCGGCCTATCACGAACCAGATAAACTGTGATATTTCAGCAATGAGCAGGCTGATGATGATGAACTATAGCTAAGAACACTCTCGATTATGTCAGCTTTCAAACAAAAAAACTAGATCAAAATCGGTCCACCCGTTTGGATGCTACGATGCCACAGACAGACAGATAGACAGACAGACAGACAGACAGCCAGACAGACAGATGGACTAAAATATTACTTTACACTTAGGATTATTTAAACTTGAAGTCAGTAAATATTATTTCATTACTTTTTAAAGTTGTTTGGCGGAGGTTTTTTTAAATTTCTTAATTTAATTTTATTTTATGCTTTTTAAACTTGTGTTGGTTATAGCGCAGAATTGTTTCTATCAACAGGATCATATCCCAATGAATACGATCTATAAATATCCTCTTGGATCAGGCCGTCAATATGAGCCCAAACGTGAAACCTCCACCCTGGGTTCATACGGAGCTCGGCTCCTATACAATCCAGGTGATGCTGCAGCAGCAGCATGCAAGTATTTACTGCTTATCTACGTCTTATTGGCTGTCGCAATTAAAATGAGCCCAAACACGAAACCTCTGCTCTAAGTTGGTCAGGAGTTGGGTATCCTATTGATTACCAGGTGATGCTGCAGCATCAGGGTCAACTTTTCATTAATATGTATATATTCATAAGTGTCACGAACTAGAATGCAAAATATAAAACCCATCAAACGACTGCAAGTTGCTAATCGGCCTATCACGAACCAGATAAACTGTGATATTTCAGCAATGAGCAGGCTGATGATGATGAACTATAGCTAAGAACACTCTCGATTATGTCAGCTTTCAAACAAAAAAACTAGATCAAAATCGGTCCACCCGTTTGGATGCTACGATGCCACAGACAGACAGATAGACAGACAGACAGACAGACAGACAGACAGACAGACAGATGGACTAAAATATTACTTTACACTTAGGATTATTTAAACTTGAAGTCAGTAAATATTATTTCGTTACTTTTTAAAGTTGTTTGGCGGGGGTTTTTTTAAATTTCTTAATTTTATTTTATTTTATGCTTTTTAAACTTGTGTTGGTTATAGTGCAGAATTGTTCCTATCAACAGGATCATATCCCAATGAATACGATCTATAAATATCCTCTTGGATCAGGCCGTCAATATGAGCCCAAACGTGAAACCTCCACCCTGGGTTCATACGGAGCTCGGCTCCTATACAATCCAGGTGATGCTGCAGCAGCAGCATGCAAATATTTACTGCTTATCTACGTCTTATTGACTGTCGCAATTAAAATGAGCCCAAACACGAAACCTCTGCTCTAAGTTGGTCAGGAGTTGGGTATCCTATTGATTACCAGGTGATGCTGCAGCACCAGGGTCAACTTTCCATTTTATATGTATATATTCATAAGTGTCACGAACTAGAATGCAAAATATAAAACCCATCAAACAACTGCAAGTTGCTAATCGGCCTATGACGAACCAGATAAACTGTGATATTTCAGCAATGAGCAGGCTGATGATGATGACAGACAGACAGACAGACAGACAGACAGACAGACAGACAGACAGACAGACAGACAGACAGACAGACAGACAGACAGACAGACAGACAGACAGACAGACAGACAGACAGACAGACAGACAGACAGACAGACAGACAGACAGACAGACAGACAGACAGACAGACAGACAGACAGACAGACAGACAGACAGACAGACAGACAGACAGACAGACAGACAGACAGACAGACAGACAGACAGACAGACAGACAGACAGACAGACAGACAGACAGACAGACAGACAGACAGACAGACAGACAGACAGACAGACAGACAGACAGACAGACAGACAGACAGACAGACAGACAGACAGACAGACAGACAGACAGACAGACAGACAGACAGACAGACAGACAGACAGACAGACAGACAGACAGACAGACAGACAGACAGACAGACAGACAGACAGACAGACAGACAGACAGACAGACAGACAGACAGACAGACAGACAGACAGACAGACAGACAGACAGACAGACAGACAGACAGACAGACAGACAGACAGACAGACAGACAGACAGACAGACAGACAGACAGACAGACAGACAGACAGACAGACAGACAGACAGACAGACAGACAGACAGACAGACAGACAGACAGACAGACAGACAGACAGACAGACAGACAGACAGACAGACAGACAGACAGACAGACAGACAGACAGACAGACAGACAGACAGACAGACAGACAGACAGACAGACAGACAGACAGACAGACAGACAGACAGACAGACAGACAGACAGACAGACAGACAGACAGACAGACAGACAGACAGACAGACAGACAGACAGACAGACAGACAGACAGACAGACAGACAGACAGACAGACAGACAGACAGACAGACAGACAGACAGACAGACAGACAGACAGACAGACAGACAGACAGACAGACAGACAGACAGACAGACAGACAGACAGACAGACAGACAGACAGACAGACAGACAGACAGACAGACAGACAGACAGACAGACAGACAGACAGACAGACAGACAGACAGACAGACAGACAGACAGACAGACAGACAGACAGACAGACAGACAGACAGACAGACAGACAGACAGACAGACAGACAGACAGACAGACAGACAGACAGACAGACAGACAGACAGACAGACAGACAGACAGACAGACAGACAGACAGACAGACAGACAGACAGACAGACAGACAGACAGACAGACAGACAGACAGACAGACAGACAGACAGACAGACAGACAGACAGACAGACAGACAGACAGACAGACAGACAGACAGACAGACAGACAGACAGACAGACAGACAGACAGACAGACAGACAGACAGACAGACAGACAGACAGACAGACAGACAGACAGACAGACAGACAGACAGACAGACAGACAGACAGACAGACAGACAGACAGACAGACAGACAGACAGACAGACAGACAGACAGACAGACAGACAGACAGACAGACAGACAGACAGACAGACAGACAGACAGACAGACAGACAGACAGACAGACAGACAGACAGACAGACAGACAGACAGACAGACAGACAGACAGACAGACAGACAGACAGACAGACAGACAGACAGACAGACAGACAGACAGACAGACAGACAGACAGACAGACAGACAGACAGACAGACAGACAGACAGACAGACAGACAGACAGACAGACAGACAGACAGACAGACAGACAGACAGACAGACAGACAGACAGACAGACAGACAGACAGACAGACAGACAGACAGACAGACAGACAGACAGACAGACAGACAGACAGACAGACAGACAGACAGACAGACAGACAGACAGACAGACAGACAGACAGACAGACAGACAGACAGACAGACAGACAGACAGACAGACAGACAGACAGACAGACAGACAGACAGACAGACAGACAGACAGACAGACAGACAGACAGACAGACAGACAGACAGACAGACAGACAGACAGACAGACAGACAGACAGACAGACAGACAGACAGACAGACAGACAGACAGACAGACAGACAGACAGACAGACAGACAGACAGACAGACAGACAGACAGACAGACAGACAGACAGACAGACAGACAGACAGACAGACAGACAGACAGACAGACAGACAGACAGACAGACAGACAGACAGACAGACAGACAGACAGACAGACAGACAGACAGACAGACAGACAGACAGACAGACAGACAGACAGACAGACAGACAGACAGACAGACAGACAGACAGACAGACAGACAGACAGACAGACAGACAGACAGACAGACAGACAGACAGACAGACAGACAGACAGACAGACAGACAGACAGACAGACAGACAGACAGACAGACAGACAGACAGACAGACAGACAGACAGACAGACAGACAGACAGACAGACAGACAGACAGACAGACAGACAGACAGACAGACAGGTTTGGTCGGGGGTTAAAAAGCCGTCTGTAACCCTATTACCATGCCGTACAAAGATAGTTCGTAATGTTTCGGTACTAAATGTATTCTGTTGACGTAAATAGACAGTCACTGTTGTTCGTAAAGTAAAAAGAAAAGAAAGAAAACTAAAATCTACACCCCTTGGAAATTATTTCTGCCGGCGCCCATGCCTAAAACCTTCCGCTGAGAACTAAGATTTTTTGATGATAAGACTTATTTTAAGATTTACTGATGATAAGACTTATTTACTGCAGAATAAAAGGTATCGAATCTTTGTTTTGTTGACATTCTTTAAAGTTATATCAGTAGAATTACTAACTTTACTTACAGTGATCTACCAGTAAAATATGTATGAACTTTCATTCATATTTTACTGGTAGAGCCGTTGGGCAGTTTTTACATAATTCCAATCCAGTTATCCGAATCAGCGCTGGATCGGTACTGGAATAATGTAAACGGGCTCAGGAATGTACTGGAATGTAATTCAGTAACTTACTATAGATAATGTGTCCGCTCGAGTAAGGACAGTATCTGACGGGAATTGTATACTTACAAACACAACTGAAACATCCCGTTATAATAGATATTATACTACGTAAAACTGTCATTTATTAATGAATACTTACTTAGCTGCAACAATTTGTGAAGTTCGAATCATAAATGGGCGAGCATAATGCCAAATCAATATTGATTTGATAACGACCACCATTACCGCCCCCCCCCCCCTGTCCACGACCCCCGCCCCCCGCTAATTGTACAGCTATTACCCCGAACGTGTAATTTATAAAACACACCCTGTATTGTTAGCTAACGACCGCGCTGCTCATTATAAACTTAAATATCAATTACTACAAGTATGAATTATTAGTCTGGTTATTTTGTTGACCGACTATAAATAGAGGTAAAACTTTTGAATAATTACAGTGGTGTAGAAAGCTATTGAGTAGAATCTATAACACTTTAACTATCGACATAATGGTTGCTCTGATGTATGCTCGAAGGCCGGCAACGCACCTGCACCTTCTCTGGTGTTTACTTACGAGTGTATATCTCCATTCCTAATGTTATCCAAAACGGTACCTACAGTGATGTAAGCGTAAAGATGCAAATAATTTTAATATGGATTACTAAACATAACAAAAATTAAGCTGACTGGCAATGCAGTTCTGCAGGGGTTACAAATTTAACAATATTTAATGGGTGCATTACGTTTTGGTAAAACGGAACGCGGCCGGAAACCACGCCCCTTCCGCCGTCCGCGCCGGCCACTTGACAGCGCGAAATTGTTTCCACAGATTATAATTTATATCTACCCGCAACTTAATGTAATCAATTTGAGATCAAAGTAAGAATGATTTAGTGTCGTTAGTCTAAAATAATATATTATGCTTGTTAAGTTGTTTATCATGTATTTGCTTAAAGTTTGTTTCGTATTATACTATTACTGACTATGTGATGTGTAGGTATTTTAAAATACATTTTTTAATATGAATTTAATTTTATTCAGATGAGTGTCAATAAATTTTACTTTTTAGTAATTATAAAAACGTCCAAATCCTCATCCCTCGCTTAAATTTTCAAAGCAATTAAAATTGTCATTCATTCATTCATTCATTGTATTTTTAAAATGTGCGTAATAATTTTATTAAGAATAAATATCACTCAGTTGGTAACTTATAAGTACTCTAAATTCGTTCTTATTAAGGTGCTCCCTGACCGACGAGCATTCACGTGTAATGTAACATTAAATATTTGACTTTGAGCATTACATTACAATAGTATCTCCCTGGACCCTGACTGACGAGCATTCGCGTATAATATAATATTCGACTTTGAGCATTCCATAGCTAGTTGATGTTAAAAGTTGTATCAAGATATTACACACTGTATCATTCAAGGTGCGCATTGTAATGCTCGGATCTCCTACCTCACTGATGTAATGCTCGACTCTGTAACGTCACATTACAAGCGAATGCTCCCGATGAGTGAGCACCTTTACAATCCTACGAGACTTAAAAATGATTGAAATGTATTCGTGTTTTAAATATTCAGAATTTATTATTGCAAATTAATAATTTTACGATATTCTATTTTATCAGTACGAGATTAGGGTGCAAGTTGTGATGGGTGGCAATGTGATGTGCTAGTGACAGGCGTAAAGTGCATAGTGTTGCGACATGACAGCGCGCCATTCGATACGATAGGGGACTTTGAATTTAGAATTCATAGATTGTAGAGTTGTTCAGTAAAATGACGTGGAACATTTATGCTAAATTATTATGATTGCGTTTGTGTTGCATTGCACAAGTGTTGATAGAGAATCTCTACTTCAATAGTGCAAATAAGCAGTAGAATATTTTTTAACATTCAAAGTAAGTGGTGAGGAGTATATTTTGAAAGTTAAAATTCATAGCTGTACAATGAGTAAAGTTAGTTCAAGTTATTAACTTGGCACAAATAACCGACGACGCGACGGCTCAATATCGTCAAACACGTCTGGCGTAACGGAGCTATATCTATAATATATTTATTCTATCATATTTTACTACATGTTAGCTTTAATTTATGTTTTAATATATTATTCATCATGACTGAGACTGACTGAGGTGTCTTAATAAAAGAAAATTAGCAGTGAGCACTATATTCTTGGAAAATCGTAGTATACGTTAGATTTTATGGTTACCTAGTTGTTGCATGCCCAAAAGTATATTATGACCTATTCACTTTGATTAGTAATAAGTGCAGGTGATTACTAACTAGGAGAAAGCAATTAGTGTGGACAGCGACTGATAAGTGCAAGTCATTTACTTTCTCCTAATCACTAATCACCTGCACTCGCACTAATCAAAGTGAATACAGGCCCTTACATGAAACTGAACACTTGACATTTAAGCAAATATTCTGCTAGAAACCACTGAGCCATAGGGGTCGATTTACCCTTCTTCATCATTTAATAATCCACATCAAGCATGTCTGAGAACTAGCACATATCCTAATATTTATCACAAATTTAATTTACCAGCAATAATGTCTTCTAATTTGATAAATTATGATGCGCGGTCCGCGGGGGACCGAGTCTTATCACTACACGCTAATGAATCGACTTAACTCGATAAAAAAACAAATTCCATCCCTAGCGTCTGCCAATGGAACGACCGACTCGTGATTGCGGGGCGTGACTGCGATCATTACTTACAAACTACCGATTACAGCGAAGCACTGTCGATATCTACGTCTCTCTCACGCGTACCTATAATGGCCGTGTAAGAGAGGGATGCGCTATCAAATATACACAGGCTGTTTTAATATTTGATGTTATGGGACTGAGCGTAATAAGAAGTTTGTTGTGAATTTATTCTATTATGTGTAATGGACGCAAATTATGATGAATGTTTATTACTGTGAATTCGTTCTGTCGCTTTATTTAAATGACTTATTATTATTTGATTTTATGATATACATATTTCAAATACTCAACGTAAATAAAACTTGCATCAAAGATAATAAATAATTACTAATAGCAAATTACTATGCTGATAGTATATAACTGTAATTTTCTTCTTTAATCATTTTAATTGTATTTCAGGGTTCACATTAGATTACTTAGACGTAGGTACATCCTTCAAAAGGTTATAATATTAATTCATCTTTAGTCAACAAAGTATTATCTAAGTTTGGTAACATACTCTACAATCATACGCTCTACAATCCCTCTACATAATTTGTCGTCAGTGAACGTCGATGTCACAATGTCTTATGTCTATCATCGCAGCCACAAACTAGATTGAGGAAAAATACTATCGACAGGTTCGCATCGCTTTAAATACGATTTAAATGATGGAATTGTTTTACAAGTCCAATAAACACATCTGTCAGAGCCCGGGACATTCTCAGTCCGGTCTCGTGCAGCGTTCCCATGCCCATCGCCAGCTGAATCCTAACTGGACAAACAATAGATCATTAACTTAATAGCTTTTATTTACTTTATTATTTTTGCGACGTTCTGATGTAACGGTATATGAATCAGATATTATGGGGTCTAAATTAGATCTATCTATAGTCTACTACATAATATATTATCTACCGTCAGCTTCCTGGAAAAAAAAATCTACCATAGTGTTTGAACCAGATTATGAGATTAATAAGAGGCCTACTAAAAATCTTTCAGGGACGCTGATATAAAAACTTGCTTGGTATTTGACAATCAAAACACAACACAATCAAAATACAACTACAGAATCATAGATTTTTTTCTTAAAAAAATATCTTGCTTTAATGAGAAGAAACTTTTCTTAAAATACCAGTGGATGATAGCGTGACGTCTATAGACGAATAATTCCGTCTTAATGACGGTGTAAGGAATGGCCACAATCAATTTGGCGAGGGTTGTCGCTAAGTGACAGGGGCGCGGGGGCCGGGGGAGCGGGTGGGGACAAATTGCTGTCTAATGACTGCCGAGTTGGTGCTGCGCTTACCGTGCCAGTACTAGCTGATGAACTGGCAGCGATCATCAAATGAGCCCTGATAATGTTAGGGGGGCGGAAAAAAAGAGAACTGGCAACCACACAGTGTGATAAAAACCTCGATTTTGTTTCACCGCGTTTTTCTTTCAAAATACTATAGTTGATAGCTATATAAACATTAGAGTAAAACTCCTAGATCGATATTATTTGTAGTCTTTATTTTAAAGAGTGTCAAAGTTGTAATTTTTCCGGGTCATAAATTTGCATAAAAAATTAATTAAAAAAAACTAATCAAGTAACATTATTTTTTTTATACCAATTGAATAAGCACTTAATACTTTACTTTTTCTCCAAATATGGTTAACCTACTGTGATCGAGTAGGGAGATATTAATTTTTTTATTAATTTTAGTTTTTCATTTTTAATTTCGCGATTAGATCGAATTATAAAAAGTTTTAAGCATGAAACGATAGTGTGAGTAATCCTTTATCAATATTATTAAAAATCACACTCTAATAACCTCTGTGTCAGAAGTTATATCCAATTCAAATTTTTTGTACCTAGGGTTGTCACTAAAGGTCTCTTGTTTGATTTTTTCGGTTGATATTTTATTGTCCCCGACTACATCAGAAGGTGATTACTGATAAGATATTGTTTCAGCGTATAAATTCATTAATATACTCTATATTTTTTCACTTTTTAGATTATCTTTTTATTAGACCTGCCTAAACGTGATCTTGATAATTTTCGTATAGGATATCGATTGCGAATTTGCGTATCAACCGGATAAATCAAACAACAGACCTTATTAAAAAAAAAATTATCGGATATAACTTCTGACACAGAGGTTATTAGAGTGTGATTTATAATAATATTGATAAAGGATTACTCACACTGTCGTTTCATGCTTAAAACTTTTTCTAATTCGATCTAATCGCAAAATTAAAAATGAAAAACTAAAATTAATAAATAAATTAATATCTCCCTACTTGATCACAGTAGGTTAACCATATTTGGAGGAAAAGTAAAGTATTAAGTGCTTATTCAATTGGTATAAAAAAAATTAATATTAAGTACTTGATTAGTTTTTTTTATATTAATTTTTTATGCAAATTTATGACCCGGAAAAATGACAACCTTGACACTCTTTAAAATAAAAACTACAAAGAATATCGATCTCGGAGTTTTACTGTAATGTTTATATAGCTATCAACTATAGTATTTTGAAAGAAAAACGAGGTGAAACAAAATCGAGGTTTTTATCACACTGTGAGCCATTACAAGAAAAGAACCAGAAAATAAAATAAGAAAGAAAACAACGCAGATTATTTATTGAATAAACTAATGTTTGTACTCGAGTTTGATGTCAGAAGACCTTGTGAAGTTTTTTTTTTTAGTGGAACTTAAGAAGTTAATGTATCTCTATTTGCACTGTAACTTAAGTAGGTAACCATAATTTGTGTTGCATTATGACACGTGGCCGAGGCAATACTTGTACTATCAGAGAAGTTGATTCCTAGGCAGATGAGGGGCCTACGTAGTTTGATCGCGATACGTCAAACCCAGCCGACAGATCACAATTAACATTGAATTGACATGATCCGACCAAATGACGTTGGTCTGTGAAGGGCCTAGGAATTAATTTCCGCGATGGTACATACTCAAGTAGAAGTAGGAAAATGAACTTAGATATTTAGCAAGTCGAAGAAAAATATAATTCAAGCACAGCACGAAACGATCACTGTATAAAGTGCTGACACCAGCAAAACACTCTGATCACCAATTATCCTTGTTCAGTGCGTCCACAAATATCTCTATACCCGTCTCTTTCATTCACGTGGACAAAGTGTTTCGTCTTATTCTTTCACACGTTGCCAAAAGCACACTTAATCTACTATACTTGATAATGCAAAGGTTTTAAGTGTAAGAGTTTAAACGTAAAAACTGTCTTACGGCCAGAGCATTTAGAGTTCATTTCCTTTCATACTGTTCAAATCGAAGAACTGAATTGTCGCTAGGTTAAAGTTACTCAATCACAGGGGAGCAAGGTTCAAGTTCGAAATACGCGCAGTGAAGCTGCGCCCTTACGGAAAAGCGCTGCGCCGTAATGATCGTGGTTTTATGGCCATAGTAATAAAGCTTATGTTCGTTCAGCCGGAGCGTTGGGACATTAATAAAATAAGATTACGTTTCGTCTACACCCCGTATGTGGGCGTGTCACGTACCGAACGAAAAATATGCGAGTACATCACTACGGTGCCGCGGCGTACACACGTGCAGTGTGTTCCAAAATCGAATTTAACTTTTTAAATTGCGCGACGTCCTCTTTCATGATTTTTTTACTCGCTTATTTGCCAGTGACTATAAATTGTGCCCGTGTTTTGTGACAAATAAAGTGAAATGGAGCCGGAAACGAATACGGAGACGAAGCGGAGGATACCCAAACCGTTTTCGATAGAATCATTGATCGGCAGTGGGCGCCAATCGCCAGAGATCGACATCGAAAATAATATTTCCGAGCACTCGAGAACATCGGAGGAGGAGGAGGATCGGCCCAACGTCGATAGAATGCGGTACTACGCGCCGTTTTTACAGCAGAATGTAAATTTTCCGTTTCTACTCGCATACCAGGAGCCGTGGCTCAGTAGAGTGTTCGGGTCTGGTCTTCCGCCGCAGATCGCTGGCAGAGAAGAGGAGAAGAGGGAGAGCCCAGTCAGCGTGGGCAGCGAGGTGGACAGCGACGGAGCTGAAAATGACACACAAGGTAAGAAGACAACATTAAAAAGCTGCTTAATGAGTTCTTAATTTTGTAGTAAAACATCCATCTTTTTTTAAATAAAAATATACCGTTCGCTCTGTACTGGGAAGGGACGTGAGCTCTACATTTTATCCATTATAGAGTTATCGAAACAAATTAATTTTGGTTTGAGTTGTTTTTTATGCTATGCGACGGCCTACGGCCCAATGTCTATATAAAATTCTTCGGATAAATATTGGTGTGTAGAGTTGTAAACCGTTAAACCAATTTTGTTAAAAACTTATTCAGTTCTTAAATACGCAATTACCTACGCGTCGAATGCGTCTAGACTCTAGGCTCTAGTCCAATCTTGGACATATTATATACAGACATCACCATGATAATCTTGGATTCTGGTTGGTGACCTCCACGCGTGGAGAAATTATATTAAAACTATGAATTCATAAAATCGGCCCCATTGCAATAATCCTCAAAGAATTTCGCGAAGAAAAACGTAAATTAGAAGTAGTTAATTTTTTCAAACCCCATTTATCTCAGATAAGCCAGATTATATACTGTGGAGGATTCAGTTCGCAATCAAAATAAGTACATATTTAAATATTAATTTTCCAAAAATATAAGAGTAGGTATTTTTTGAATTTATATATTTGTAAATTATTGTGAATGTGATGTTCAACTGAGCATTTTTCGCAGCGGATGTCTTCGAAGTAAAAGACTGCAGCATCTGCAAATAAGTTAACCGCTGTCTAAGGCTGGCCGCATTCCGTATTCGATTTCCGAATTCGTTTTCCGTATTCGGAAATCCGAATGCATGGAATCAGTAGAAAATACTACATTAATTAATTGGAACGAATTCCGCGCGTACTTACTACGTTTCAAGTGCAAGGCGGCGAGTTTGCGCGTGAAAAACAAACGTTTGCGATAGTCTCACGGAATTCCATATCGTTATTCCACATCAGGAAAACGAATACGGAAAAAGTGTTTATGCGGCTAGCCTTAAAATGCCAATGATAGATATTATAATAAAAGTACGAATTTATAATGTGGAAAAAATGGTACCGTACCTATATCCGGTTAATTTATAGTTGAAGCTTCAATAATAATAAAAATAATTAATTCATTCATTGATGGGTATTATGTGTTCCTTTTGTTTTTTTAATGATGATGTTCCCTGGGAACCCAGGGTTACGAAGTGGTAGTTTGGGTCAGTTTGGTAGCTTTGAGTGTCACGGAAGTCGGAACAATCACCATTCGTTTGCATTGACTCTTAAAAAGAACTTTCTTTAAAAACATATTTTTAATTACTATACGGTTCTCTTAAAGACTTTTATTTAATTGAAATATTAGAAAGTACATAAAACTGTATCTACTTTATTTCTTGCATTGTATATAGAGCACAGATTATTAATTATTGGCTCAAGCTTTAAGCTAACACTTAGAAGAAATCTTGAAGTTATCTAATTACTTATAGGTCTACCAGAATCTGATGGCAATTTTTGACAGCAGATTTTCATAAAATATCCTTGATCATTGGATAAATTTTTATATTTGCATGTTTAACACACAGAATCAGCCGCTATAAGAAAAAAAAAAAGGATCAAAATGTTTTATTCCAATTACCCCGGTATTGCTAGAGTCAATTTATTTTCTCACTTTTTGCCATCAGATTCTGGTAGACCTATACTTATTCCGATGGCTTAACGACTCAAAGTGGATCTTGGATTATCTAAATATAAATTAGAAAATATTATCTTGTTTGAAATTAGAAACTAGAAATTAGTGATTGCTTTTATAATACCAATTATTTTATAAACCACGGTTCAACTCAGTATTTTTAATTTCGTTAACGAAGTTAGATGTCAAAACTGAATTTGGAATTTGACATATTTTACAACTAACTTCGCTATCAAAACTGGCGAACCACGGATGCATTTTGAATTTCCAGAAAGAGTGACCTATTCGGAAATAAAACTTCTTTCATTTTTTATTATCACTATATCGTTTTCATTAGTAACTGTGAACTTTACACGGTAGTCGCTAACCGAGTGACCGCTTGCCCTATAAAGCACGGTGTACACTGTACGTACATAACATATTTTGATAATTTCGCTAAAGAGTTCTTACTTTGTACCGTTTATAATATTTTTATTTTTTTTTATTTTTGCCATCTCAGTTATATTGGCTAGTGACAGTTGTAAGGGTGCTATTGAAAGTGTCTAAACTAGGTAGAAGATTTCCGCAACTTGAAGTACCTATTCTGTCGCCATTCAGATAAACAATTTTACGCCAATCGTTGGAATAAATTACACAATGCAGCTTCTGATAACGCGAAATAGCCAATTTGCTGCGGCTCCTTCAAATAAAAAAAATATGTCACGCTCCTGGAGAACGCATCTGTGGCGTGAAATTGTCATTTCTAAACAGAACACAATCACTCGGCGGGAAATATCAAAGTAAAATGACAGCTGTCACTAGAATGTGTCAAATTAAACATGTAACAAATTGACAAATTAATGTGCGTAGATTTAAATTTCTAGTAACTAGCCTAATTGCTCCCTAGCAATGTTTGCCTTAGGGCATTCGATAATAATAATTAAGTTAAGGAAATATTTAACAATCAATATTCAATACAGATTTACAGATTAATTTCGAATTTTCTACTGATTACTTTCGATATCTTCTTAGTTTAACTTTTGGTATTTAAAATTGTTTTAACAACAACTATATCGACGAAGGTTTTGCTCAATACACTTATTACCATAAGTTTTAATGTTTTATACCTAATTTCTTATAATTTAGCTATCTACCTATCGTTAGAACTTATGCATTAACTATGCAACTACCTATACGTATGAATAATTATGATAGACCCATAATGTCAGAACTCAGAAGTAATTGTATTGTTCTTTACTGTAGGGCTAGCATAACAACAGTAGACATGGGAAAGAATCGACATACTGACAGATTTTATTGACAAAATGGCGGATTCCCAGTGTCTAGCTGTCACTTTGTCTTCTCTAACTGTCACTTTGTCTATTCTTCCGTAGAAAGAAACCGTTTCTATGGTGACCATGCTACGCCTGCTGGTAGGTGCAGGCTGTCGAAAAAAGTTAGGTGTATTTTTTCACTCTTTCTATCTGCCTATGAAAGTCCAGTCTCAATGCCCGCTCTACACTAGTTTTTTTCATCCACCTTTATTTCATGTTTCATGAATTATTCTTACGGCTGTATTTAAATGTGAAGCGATGTTAGCAAATATGTATATTTTAAATACAATTAACATTTATGCATTTACTTTTTCCTCGCCACTGCACCGCGGTGTGAAAATTGAAGCCGCTTCGAACGTGATCCACATAGTGTTGTCCACTTATCGACACTCAATAAACATTCAGTTCGATCGAAATTGTATATAAAGTTCACGAGTGATTTAACTCGCCGCGACTTAACGCGATTCGAATTCGAATTCAGAACGTGCAATGGCGGGAACTGAGTTTTATGTGTTAACCAAGTTTCGTTTAACGATATTTTTAAACTCGTGTACTCTATTGTGAAGACAATAAGGTTGGCGGTACTTTTCAACACGATTTTTAAATTTCCTTTACGATTCATTTGGTGCTTTCGATACCTAACTGTCGGTGGTGTTCGACGCAGTAATAAGATATAAATGTATGAATTTGCAGAAGGGGTCTTTTATGGCTGTTTTTTCGAGGAAATTGCACAATTATTATGTCATCCGAGAATATCTAATGATTCGATAACATTATTATTCAACACGACATGAATTCTTAAAAGTCTTAAAAATACTACGTTTTTAGAGCTTCGTAGTAGCCTTTTAGTTTCCTAACCTGCAACGAATATAATAGGTACTATGTAAAGTTCATAGTTACTAATTGAAACAATAGTGAAATTGTACTCATTTAAAATGCTAGATCCAATTCAAATGGCGTAATTCTCGAAATTGATAAAATAGCCCTAGTCAGTCAAGAGGTCTCGCCCCCCGAGGCGATCAAATGGACGATAAAAAGCGATGGCCGATCTGCCGCGTCAGCGGTCCGCCTTGCGCCTGTTACTGCCGATTGGACATAAAATACCAAAAAATTACGTTCACATCACTATCGTATAATAGTATTGCAAGATGTGGGATTTTGTGACAATTTCAATTTTGCAATGTTTAATATTACGATAGAATCTAATGTTTCTCAGTCGTGTGCCTGCCGTTACTATATAAGTCTCTCAAATAATAACTATTCAGACTGATCACCTGATCGTCTGACAAGAGAAAACTTTTCACGGACCACGGATCGGCCTCGGATGTCAAAAATCGGTCCTATACCTGTGTCCTGTGTCTCTTGCCAGCCGCGAGTTGATACTCGTCGTCCCAATGGGTTATGACTTATGACAGTAATGGGAAAAGAACGTCCTCGTTATTACTTGCAAAGAAAGGTATCAATGGACATGCATTGTCCTAGTTTGAAAGCTATTTAAGCAACAGATCACAGAAAGTAGAGATAGGTGAATATACAAGCTCTGTCCGACATGTGAAATTCGGCATTCCCCAAGGCAGCATTCTAGGACCAACTCTATTCATCTAATGCATGGATGATATCCATAACCTTCCTCTCAAGAATGCTGTCCTACTTTGTTACGCAGATGACACTGCTATTGTGTTTCATGGTAGTGACTGGGAAGAGACGGTGTCAATTGCTGGGCATGGCTTGTCAATGATAAATGCATGGCTAGAGAACAATCTGCTAACACTAAACACAGATAAGTCTAATTTTGTATGTTTTCACAAAACAGCAGTGACGGATCCTGTTTCTTTAACCACTATAAATTTTAAAAATTCTAACGGACATAGTACAGAAATAAGAAGACTGAAAGAAACAAAATATCTGGGAGTGATAATTGACCAAAACCAACAAACACATTGCTCATGTATCTGCCCACGTACGAAAAAATATATACATCATGAGACAGTGACATAAATCTGCCGAAATAACTCTGCGTAAAACTATATATTACTCCCTGTGTCAGTCACTCATTACTTACTGCATATGCACATGGAGAGGGGTGGAAAAAACAACCATGATTTGTTTAGACCGCGCTCAACGAGCAGTTCTAAAAGTTATGCTAAACAAGCCATTCCGGTTTCGCACTACTGAGCTATACAAGGAGTGTGGTGTCTTAACCATTAACTGTCCGTCAACTTTTCATACTCAATAACACTATCTTGACTCATAAGCTCTCTTTGGGTTCAAATACACATAATATCCTCCTTATACTAGACGCATTTTTGGGATTCCGAATGTGACTATAAAAAGCACTTTTGCAAAACGTTTTAATCCCTTTATAGGCATTTACATTTATAACAAAATATGATTGAAATGCAACATTAAAAATTGTACATCTATGAAGGCCAAATGTTTGATTTCAAAATACTTAAAATCTCTGAATTACGATGATACAATTTTTTTTTTAAATTCTAACACAGCTCTATCTAATTTTTTAATACTTAGAGACACAATAGTTAAATCTTTCCCATTTTATCTTTACATTAATTTATTAAAACAATATTTTATATACCTTTATTATTTATATATGTATTTACATCATTTTATATATTATTTATTTATTGTTTTATAATGGTGGTGGTACCGAGCTTAAGCTTATTGATTAAATCACATCAGTTCTCACGACACAGGTTATCCTATTGTGAGAGCTACAGTTAATCATTTTAGTAATTTAAACAGCAAAAAAAAATTGCACACAAACTTGGGCTCTATGAAAATGGTTTCTGCATCTCAATATAATCGGTCATCGACTTCGTTCGTGTAGAAACCAGTATAAAAAAGCTTTTCCTTTGCTGCCGGCTGCCAAATGATACAACCACTCCTTCCATAGGTAACGAGTCCGACGGTGACCAGGAGGACTCGGAGACGCCCCGGGAGAGCAAGGCGCGGCGGCGGCGGACCGCCTTCACGTCGGAGCAGCTGCTGGAGCTGGAGAGGGAGTTCCACGCCAAGAAGTATCTCAGCCTCACGGAGAGGTCGCAGATCGCCTCCGCGCTCAAGCTGAGTGAAGTGCAAGTGAGTGGTTCATAAATATCTTTTTATAATATCAGGGAATAGGGGAGGGTAGGGATGGGAATAGGGTAGGGGATTGGGCCTCCGGTAAACTCACTCACTCGGCGAAACACAGCGCAAGCGCTGTTTCACGCCGGTTTTCTGTGAGAACGTGGTATTTCTCCGGTCGAGCCGGCCCATTCGTGCCGAAGCCTGGCTCTCCCACGTTTGGGTTGCACCAAAGGCGCTGTTATAGTTATGGTTATGGTCAAAGTTAATATTATAGTTAAGGTTAACTTTAATTTTAGCTTTAACAATGACCACAGAATTTGACACATGTCTGTTGCTAAGGAAAAAAAATGGCCAAGTGCGAGTCGGACTCGCGCTCGAAGGGTTCCGTACCATAGAGCAAAAATAGGCCAAAAATTGTATGTTTTGTGTGGGAGTCCCCCTTAAATTTTATTTTATTTTAATATTATTATTAATTATTGAAGTAGACATAATGAAGTAGACATAATAATTATTTTGTTTTTAGTATTTGTTGTTATAACTAATAGCGACAGTAGACATAGACAATCTGTGAAAATTTCAGAAGTCTAGCTATAGCAGTTCTTGAGATACAGCCCTGAGACAGACAGACAGACAGACGGACAGACAACGAAGACTTAGTAATAGGGTCCCGTTATTTACCCCTTGGGTATGGAACCCCAAAAAGAATTATCCATACAAGTTGACAGGAAAAAATATTTTTTATGGCAACACTGTGACCCTTATGTCAAAGGAGTATGACAAAAAATTTATGGAATTTGGTCACCACTAACGAGACCTATATTTTAAAATTATCTACTAAATACTGAATGATTATAACCAAACCGCAATCAAATATATCCTGTGAGTGAAAAGTTATGGCTGAATGAAAAGTCATGTTTTTTACCATTTTATATGAAAAATATTGTTGATGTAATAAAAATGTATTGAGTTTGATGCAATTGTCCACCACTAATGATACTTATGTAATGGTCTGCTAAATGCTGAATCATTATAACCATAAAGTTAATATACCTAGCGGAATAGAGAACGAGCGAGCTGTCACTATCAAGTATCAGTAGCACTGCGTGGTAAAAAGAGATGTGTGATACAAGACAGCAGAACTCTTTTTTTCATCTGTTTGACAGTCAAGTCGGCACTTATCGGCACGTTGACAATTTAAGCTCTTAGAAAGATGTCTGTAAATACATTATTAACACGCACACGTAAACATATTTGTACACACAGATGTAAATCAATTTCGGTTTCGTTTGACAGCTCGGGATTGTTTCTCTATTCCGCTAGGTATATTAACTTTATAATTAAAACTGGACCGCAACCAAAAGTACCCTGTCAGTAAAAAGTTATGATGGAATGAAAAAGTTTTCTACCATTTTGTTCCATAAAATATTGTTGATATTTCCTATATGGTTTTCACTAAAATAGATGAATGTCAATATCAATATTTTCACTCAAAAAAACCATTTTTCATATGGTCGTAACTTTTTACTGACAGCTTATTTTTATTTTCTCTCATACTGAAAGTTATTCTATATGTAATGGATAATAAGTCAATATAGGTCTCGTTAGTGGTGGACCACTTTAGTTCATTCTCCTTTAACTTTAACCGAGCGAAATTGCGCGGTTAAGGTTATCGTCAAATATGGCGTCCATTATTGACTTTAACTAGATATTTGACTGTTCATTTGACATTTTGTTATAGTTATAGTAAGTTGATGCAACCCACAGTAGTGTGTTTTCGCGGATTCTGGATCACGATTTCTGGGTCCACCCCTCCCCCCGCTCGTGGTTCGCAAACTTTCTCGATCACTTTTTGTCGGTTCGAGCAGCGACATCGCCTAAAAAAAAAAAAAAAAGAGTTTGGTGTCAAAATAGGGGTTTTGGACCGTGCCCGATCGATATATGCGGTCCGTTTCTGCGTATTTGCACTACTTTCAAAGTTAGCTTTTGTGTTTAACCCTCATTATCTACTATCGCCACGCTCCATTGTTCCTTCATAATTACAATCGCTACTTATTGCATTGTTATGCTCGCCTCAGTGTCCTATTGTTCGTAATGACTACCTGGGCTTATCGCTTACGTTACCTTAATTTCTTACAAGATTTTAAATAAGTAAATAAAACTTGATCAGTTTTTCATTTCATTTCTTTAATTTAAGTAATTAAAACATGTAATAATAATAACTCCCATAGTAGTATGTTTTCGTGCATCGTGAATCACTATTCATATAAAGTTACCCCCTCGGTATCTAATGAATATTGACAATTCATTCCTGCTAATAACATTTTGCTGTGTCGCAATCCTCGTAAACAACATTCCAAAGTCTTTTTTTAACAATATAATTAAAGCTAAGGTTAAAATAAAACTGGTTTACTTTCGAACAAATTATTTATTTCGTATTACATACCACAGTTCATAAAACAAGATTCAAACATTTTATTCAAAAACATATCATTTTTAAGTGTGTCACTACCAAATTCAGTCTGAAACTCTGACAATGATTTGTTATGAAACTTGTATAACAAGTACATTAAACAGTACTCCCCACACACAGAAGTCCATTCATTTTGTAGCCTGATAGTATTATAACGCCATTTCCTTGCATTTCTATTCAAAAACATTTTGTGCATTCCCGTAGGGAAGCGACCATATGTATCAAAATATTCACCGATGCCATGTTTGTCTATGTGAATAGCTACCCAGTGAGATCCTGGTTTTGAGTCCGGGTCCAAATTGCTTATAAGATATGTAGGAGTCGTTATATGCATTGGCAATTGATTCGCGGCATATACGCTATTTTTTAGACTTGGATGAATCTTTTTTAAGTATGATTTTAGTTGTAAAGTATCCATAATCCGTTAAAAAAAGACTTATTCATTCACTCTATCATACAATTCACACGCAAGTGAAATAAATAAGGTAAGACATTCTTATTTAACATGCAATTGACTGGGGTTTTTAATAAAAATGAAAGCACAACTTTACAGTAATCATTTATTTGTACATTTAAAACATATTACAGATTAAGAACTTAATAATACTTAGAAAGATAATACAATGTTTATTTCTTAGCTACTATAGTCAACGTTTACATTACGATTTTTATCTATTTCAATAACATTATCAAATTCCGCATAGACAACGCAATTTATCGTTTGAGTAAGAGCAGATTCAAAGCGAACTTCTAATCTAACACTACCATGTCTAATAAGATTCCAATGACCAGAAGAATTGGCTGATAAATCAGGAGTGAGATCAAATGCTAACAAACAATAACCTTTCGAATACATATCGTGAGATATACCATTCCCTTCGTTAAGAAAATGTATTCCTGTTCCTGAGAATAATGTATGATAGGTTGCAGTAAAAATATTATTATCGAAAGATGGTTGTAAAGCTTTTGAAGGAATTTGCTGACCGTCAATATATAAACAAAAGGAATTCATTTTATAGTTCTCAAAATTGAACGGATTTTTAGACAAACAACCATTAAATGCTGAATTATTTACAAATCCAACTATACATCTCTTAGGTACTTGCCCCAAAAATATATTGTCTAATGTCTTGCCCTGAACCCCTGACGGTATCGTTAGAACTTTTACTTCGGCTCGAGTTATTGGATATTTTGCAGTTGTGGTGGCTAAAACTTTTTGGTGGGCAAGTAAGACGGAAGGGTTAATTTTTGTCCTTCGAACAAGGAGAGTTGCATCTGTAATGTTTATTTTGTATTTAACGTCATCTGTTGGAGCCATGAGGTTAAATGATTCACGTGACCTAACCAATTTAATATTCATCTCAACACCATTAATTAAAAACTTTGATTGATTGAATATGTCACCATGGAGATGTCCTATCATTTCAACTTCCTTACTTTCTGAAACTAATTTTTGTCTTGTAATAAAACCTGAATTTTTTTCATCGGTTGAATCCATTTTACCAGCAGTATCTTCATACCAAAGGCTACAAGTCAAATGAGATTGTTTAGCGTCAGGTGAATAATTCAAAAGAGTTTCAATGTATGCTCGATAAGCATATGTATTGTTTGGAGGTGAAACTAATTTTTGATTCAAATAAACATCGAGTTGACTAAAAACTGAATGAAGCCAATTGTTTGTAGGTGCTACAACAGTTGAAGCTGCCAATTTTGAAGAATCTTCGTTTAACACTTTCGCTTTTAAATGAATGAGTGTATGAGATAAGTCTATATAGTCATCACCAGTTCCAGGAACTTGAAATTCTATGGGTCCATCGTCGGCTAAAGATGATATTGGTTTGTAGTGCACCCACATTCCACTTTCGATGCTTGTTTGTGTTGATGGTAAAGCAAATAAATCTAATTCAGACTTTATACATTCACAAGAGTGACTATGTAAGAACGACATTGTTTTTAAATTTATGAAAATATATCTCCTTGATATTGACGAGTTAACTTTCTTTTCTTAACACCTCTTCCTTTAGCACTCGATGAAGGAATGACTGCTCCAAGACATTTTCTTTTAGTTATATAGCCTGTACCAGACATATTTAATTTATCAATTTTTTGATCTGCCCTTCTTTTCAAATTTGAACTAATTTCCTTAAGTCGTGATTTTACTGATTCATCCAAGGGTCGTGCTTTCACCATATCAGATAGGAATCCAACACCCGCACTCAAAGCTTCTTTTCCTATTGCTTTAGCACCACTCGAAAGCAAAGGTAGGACGGATCGAAACAAACCCCCCAAAAAGCTTCCAACACCATGACCACGTTGATAAGGAACTCCTTTATATATTACACCTATTCCAGAACCAGCTTGATGAGTATAATAATTTTCATATGGGCAATTTATAATATTATTGTGATGATGCATTATAACTTATAACTTTCTGAAGTGCAGTTTAATACACGCTGTTCCAAACTGGAATGGTATCTTTTGACCAGTGCTTGATCTTATATCTATTTCAATTGTATCAAATTCTCTGCGCATGACTGGTAAGTAGTGAGGGGGAGAAAACACATGCATCTTATTTGCTCCATATATATATTTTGAAGGGTCTAGTGGTATAATTCTAAGTAAAGAGGTCATTACATCTCCAACAATCTGTGGTTCCACTATATCACAATAAACAAAGAGCTGTGATGGAAGTCCCAGATGTAAGTTTGCAGGGCGTTTGCCAAACGTTTTTTCTACCAAATTCCTACTAGGCTCAAACCCTAATTGAATGCCTAACTTGGGTGACAATGTTAAGGACTTTAATGAATCATCTGCGATTGTCACAGATACAAACTTAGATATTTCATCGTAACGAAAGGTAACATTTTCTCTCATATTATTTAAAGCTTTTAAAATGTGATTAATATTATCATAGTTGGTTGCAGGAATGTGTTTTTTGTAGTGAACAATAGAAGGATATTTTTCATTAGGCATTATCATATTCTTAGAAATATAGACTATGTTTTCTTGTTCTTGAACAGTAAACATTGTACATGGATATTGAAATTCAACAACACCGACAACCCATTCTCCTTCTAATTTAATTGATTTTGGTAATTTTGTTGAAAACTTTGTTGTCATATTATCTGGAAAATATTGTATTGAACTGTTGCTCAGTAACGTTAGATAAAAACTTCCTTTCATTATATCTGTTTTAAATGAGATGCTAAAATCCAACTATTAAATTTATCAGGATAACCTTTCCACTTGACAAGCACTTGCCTTCTGCTACCGGAATATCGAGAAGTTATTATTTTATCTATTTTGTAATCTGATGTTGGACTAGGAGGTGTAATTTTTTGTAATTCTCGTTCATAAAAAGTACCTTCTATGTCTTCATTTTGCAAATCCCTCAAGGTGTATACAACCCATGGTGATCTTAGGATGACACTTGAAATAATAAAGATTTCATCGCTCCAGTTTGATTCATATCCCTTTTGGAATATATGTTTATATTTTGTGATTCTAACATAATCACCGACGTGAAACTTTGGTAAGAAGGTATCTTGTGGTGACCTTTTATTTTCTCGAGCATACAAATTATTCCAAACAGTCATAATGTTACTAGAACTTACATCACATGGAGACATTTTAATACTTGAATGAAAACTATGGTTATATGCATATAATAGATCTTGTAATATATCTATATATCTGTATGTATTTTTATATGTAAAATATCGCCACATTTTTGACTTAAGTGTTCTTTGAAATCTTTCTACAACACTAGCCTTAATGTCAGGATTATTTGTCGTGTAATAATTTATACTTTTACTCTTAAAATATTGACGAACATCTTTGGAAACAAACTCAGTACCCTTATCAGACTGTAAGTGGGTAGGGACAACATTAGCTTCTTCAAAAATACTCTCAAAACAAGTTTTGGTTGTCAAAGAATTTTTATTTTTCATGGGTCTAGCATAAGCATACTTACTAAATACATCAATAACACACAATATATAATTATAACCATCATTATATTTACTATATGTTCTCATGTCACTTAAATCTGCTTGCCACAGTTTATTAATATCAGATACAATATATTTGTTCCGAGGAAACTTTTTATAAACTGGTTTGTGGAGTGTGTATGTTTCTTGAGATTGTAACCATTTCTTGACTTCATTTTTATTCATTTTACCTGCCATAGCTTTTGCAAGTTTTTCAATACTGCTATAACCTGCAGGGTGTGATGCGTCATAATAAATATTGTTAATCTCTAGTAGGGGGTCCATTTTTCCCAATCAATTTTCTTTTTTATTTTCCTTAAATACTTATGTTCAGATGTAGGTGTAGAATATTCTTCGTCACCTGATGTTTCTTCAAAAGATTTCAGTCGAAGTTGATTAATATACTCGTTTCTCTTTGGATTACCAATATAAGTGAGTGGCACTTTTATCTCCTTCAAAGCTTTAGCAAATTTTTCCCAGCCTATTGGATCACTTTTTTTTAATGGTCTTAAAGAATCATTGATTAAATCTATAATATTGCTGCCAGTTATTTTATTATTATCCACGAGAACTGTACCATCATCATCCCAGTGTACTTTGTTTTGTCTTGTCAATAAGAAATCTAACAAAGACTCACCTTTTTTAGTGTAAGATTTAGGAATTAAACTTAATATTTGTTTTTTGGAGTATATACATTTATCTTGAATAATGTCACTTTCTTTGGGTCCAACTTCTTTATTCAATGTCTGATCAACAATAAGATCCTTATTGTTTAAATCACTACTTTTATCATGTTCTTTTTTCAAAAGTGTTTCAGGTAAATCATTATTTGAAGTTATTATTGGAAGTTGATAAGGTTGGCGATCCTCACCGGTGAAGTGCAAATACCTTTGTAATGTTTTTAAGTATAAAATCCATTTTTTTCTGTCATCATCTTTACTGTCAAGAATATTTTGCATTTCAGCATCTAATCGTGATTTAGGATTTTCATGACTCTCATTTCTTTCATTTATTTTATCAATCAAACTTGGGTCGATCAGTAACATTTTCTTAGCGTGTTCCATTTTAAACTAGACCGCTGACTAACCCACTTAATATAGAACCTAAAATGATAGGTAGAAATGCACCACCTTTTTGAACAATTATATTTTTTCTTACTTTGGTTGTAGTCTTGCGAACAAGTTTGCGGAGTATCTGTATATATTGTTTTAAAGATTTTTTATCCTTTTCCTTTAGTGGTACTTTCCCTTGTAGCACATTATGAACACATTCACATAAACAATTTATTTCTTCTTCATCGCATGATTTTAATAAAGCTTTTTGATACTTTGGTTTTAATGTTTGCAAAGCGATGAGTAGGTCTTTATGCGTCTTTAAGCTTCCAAGCATTATTTATAAATGATATGACTTTGCAAGTTCTTGTTGTATTTAAACCCTCTTTTCGGTACATAAACTGAACAGTTATTGTCAGCGGGGAATATATTAGTCTTAAAACGAAACATATCATTGGTATTTTGTTTAAGATCTATCATTAAATAACCATGTGCTTCTGTTGTAGCATCTTTATAAGCTTCTTGAACAAATTTTACATTATCTGGTGAGACTTGGCGTGCTAAGTATCGAATTTGAGTTTTGTCACGAGGGTTTTTAAAATAAATTATGTAACTTGAATTTAGAGAAATATCTCTTTGACCTTTTCCTTGATGAAAAAGATTTTGTGTTATATAAAATACGCTTAAATTTCTATGGTGACTACCTTTTGTAAATATATCTACAATCCGACCATCAGATTCTCTCATGAGATCATCTATTATAATCAAATTAGCCTCTTTGCCATCAAACATGTTTAAGTCAGGTAATCCTTGAAAGTAGTTAACATTTTTTAAATTGTATAATGGTTGCATTTCATCAAAACACCACGTTACTTGAGCAAAAGTTGTGTTACATATTTCTTCCATATTATTAATAAATGTTGTAACAAAATTTGATTTTCCACAACCACTAGGCCCCGCAACTATTGCGGTGAATGGATGAATAAAATGTTTCATTTTTTTTTTCTTTACGTGTGTATTAGACGGGGTACAAGAAAACAATAAAATTTTTTCGTTTTTAAAACTGTTTTATTAGTTCTTAAACTAAACATTACAAAAAAATGGCGGGTAAGAAAACTTGTAAATACTTCTAAAAATAATTTTAAAAATCATTGAAATCGTATAATTAAATTACAAAATAAAATACAATAATTAAAATAAAAAAATATTATCAACTAAACAAACTTTATACCTATAGTAGTTTTTTTAATTTGAAATGGCCCCACGCCAATGTATCAATTTGATTTGGTAAAATGTAGCGCTTGGTATCTTGGTATGACAAAGAAGATTTATTGATTTCTTGAGTAAATATTGTGTGTTTAATCGATCTAAATCTAAACATACTATGGTGTTGGATATTTTTATTAAAAAGACAAGATTTATAATTTCCTAATTCCAACTTTTTTGTAACACTTTTGTTTACACCTTTGGCTTTCGCAACGAATTTTTCACCTACTGTAAATGCGTACATTTTTGATCGAAGTCCTACAAATTCCTCTAAAATATCACCGTTATTTTCATCTTTAAAATATCCTAACTTTTTTTTGTTTATTCTAGGGTAACCGAATAAGTTGTTGGGAGGATAATCAGATGTATCGAACCTATCCATCAAATCAGGTTTGAGATCTTCATATAAATTATCAGTAAAAAAATGGTATATAAAACTATCAGTATCAGTGTACAATAATTTTGTATTTCCACCAAACTTTTTTAAAATGTAATCATAATGAAATTCATACATAAGTGTTTTTGAAATATCTAATATACAGAATCCTAGATAAATGGGTTTATCATGTAAAATCTTTGTTTTCCGTAATTGAATTGCTACTAAATTTTCTGAAAATATTGATAGACTGTGGAATTCTGGTTTGGCTATCAAATCTTGTGCCCCTAGAGACTTACCCCGATTTTCCCAATGTGTTAAAAGTTTTACGTTAACTCTTTTTTCAATATTTTCCATTGTTTTACCAAAAACTGAATTATTCATTAGTTTGTAAAAATCTTTTTCAAAATCTGAAGTCGCCTTCGTTCTAAGTTGAGTATTTAAATCAATGTACTTTTGCAGCCAAGGACTTTGATTGAATTTTAAAATTCTATGAACTTTTTGTAGTTTAATACCTAACTTTAGACATTGCTTTAAATTTCTGTAGTGAATTTTATATTTTGTTTTATTGTTTAAATTTGAAACTAATTTTTTATTTTTCGTATCACCCACACAAATATTTTCAGGACAAAGAGGTAAATCAGAGTGTAAATTGTGAAGTTCATCGGGATACTTTAAATCAACTTCCAAAATGAAACCATATTCAGATGTATCAGGAATATCAAAGTTGGTGTCAGGGTCTACCCACTCAAACCCTCCCACAGGAAGATATTGTGACATTGCCCAACCATAAAGATTATTAGCATCAAAATATGCTAGAAAAGATTTAGGTTTTGTTTCATCATAACTATTCAAATACTGATTATTTGCCTTAGCATATCTATTACTACATTGCGATACGCCACCTCGGATACCTGCCCTGATAAATGCTATTTTATCAAAGTCTGTTAACAACTCTAATTCTATTTTAGTGTACTTTAACATGGCATCCCAACTTAGACCAGGCGCAGTATAATAATATGCTGGATCTAAATTGTACGTATTAATACAAAGATCCCTAAAATTTTCAAATATGTCGGTTAAAAGTAATACATCAGTTTTTTGGTATAAATTAGAATAATCTAGCATGTTTGAACATTTGAAGTGATTCCAAACATCTTGTGCATGATGGTAATCATCATCAGAAACATTTGAATCTGTGAGTGTGCTATAGAAATGTTCTTGGCTGGGTAACGATGTTAGTTTTAAACTTTCATTGGATTTCATAAATTCATAGGGATAAATACCTTTTTTCCTAAGACGTATAAAATCTTCGTTGTTGGGAAAAATTTTTTTGAGTGTGTGAAACTGTTCATCCTTAAGATTTTTAGTTAGTTGATCAAGACTACAAGACAAAAATTTTAACGAATCGACAAATCTCAATTTAAACATTTGATTGTTAATAAACAAGGTTTTAGTAAAAGAAATGTATCTCTCTTTGTTTTGAGGTATTAAATCGACTTGTCCCTCGACGGTGTTAAGTGCATGAACTATAAAATGTGCATCATAGTGACTTAAATTATGAAAAAATACTGGAACGAAATTCGGTGCTCTAAACTTTTTCGTGCAAAGTTCATGTGCAACACCTCTGAAATTTCCAGTATACCAGTCAAAGTCTAAAATTCTATTTTCGTCTAAACCAGTTTCACAAATATGACAAACGGAACAATTATCAATTTTGTTTTTATCTTTATTAGTCAGAGTATTAGGAGCTTTCTGAAAGTTATTTTTACTACAAATTGATCGTATATCCGTGTATAATCTACCCATAAAGATTTGTGCACAATTTGGCCCGCTGTAAAATTCATATTTTGATAAATTATCATCATAAGAACACTTTAAATAATATCCAAAACTATAAGGTTCGTGTTTATGAATGTTATTAGTATAAGACCTAGATGGATCATTGGTACATGAATTTATTGGATTTAAAAAAGCTTCAAAATCTGCATAAATTACAAACGGAATTTTTAATTTTCTTTCAAAGTGATCAAACGTGACTCTATCGTTGGATGTTGGCTTTGCAAACCAATTTTTAAATTTTTTCTGACTACTTGGCAATTCGATAGTAACGTGTGAGCAATCATTTTGTTGGTGATTTGATAATCTCTCTTTTGTAGGAAAATATAACAAACACCCGTCACAAATATAAACCGTACTCTTGTGGTTTGAAAGTTGTTTGCTTACCAAACGTGATAAATTCTTGACATAACAGTAATGACTATTTGTACCATTTGTTAAGTATAATAAGTTGATGTGTACGCTTTTGCGGCTTTTAGTAAAATACAATGGACCTACAATACAATTTTGTTTAGTTTCTCTATTAAATTCCAATCCATAAACGTTGATACTTATGTTATTTAAATTTTCAACTTTATGGATATCGGTTAATTTCATTGGAAAAGATAAACCATCAAACTTTAATTTATCTACATGTGCACTGTATGAAGATACTCGTCCAACATTATTGTTGACTGGGTATAAAGCTGAGAGCAATGCCCACTTAAAACACATATAGTCGGCATTTTGTACATTAACAACTGCCTTCTTTGCTTTAATATCATGAGGTAAATCAATATAAGAGGTACCGCGAAGGGGATTAAACTTATTAACATTCATGTCTAAGCTTATAATTTGTTTAAGACTCCATCCACTGTCTTTTTTCTCAAAACTACTTACTTTATTCGTTAAAGTGTTACTAAGTGATGCAAAAAAGATATCTAGATCATCTCCGCGAAAAATTATAAAATTACTAGTTTGAAAATCAAAAGTATTATGTACATCATTTTTGCTTTGTTGAATGAATTCAGCATGTAAAATAAAATTTACTTTAAAAATGTTATGAGTTACAATTGAACGTTCAATTAATTGAAATATAATGTTTTTGATAGAATTCATAAATATTTCAGGGGTTTGGAAAGTTGTTTCAAAAGTTTGATTAGATTTATTACAAATTCTATACGTGATAATTCTTTGACCGAAAGCAGATTCAATTACGGAAACATTTTTTAGCGAACCCTCCATTCTAAGAACATTGTTTTTGTGAACGTTGCTTTTTAAATGATTTGTATAATACCGTCTACGTACTTTTTTTTGACAAGCGCTACAAAAAACATCATCTGAATTGGTACCTGCGTGGGGCTTTGTGAGTATACTATCCGGATATGAAGCAACGGCATTATGGGATCCTTCCGTTGCTATACCCGAAGTTGATGCTGCTCCAGTACAAAATTCTCCGGTTGTGCGAAACGAAGTTGATGTTGCTTTTTCCATTTTTTGACGTTTATGATATTCTGAGTTGTCCCCACTTTCAGACTTCCTTTTTAGTGACCCGCCAGCTTGTAGTTGTGGTTGACTAAAACAAAGTAGAAAATTGTTAGCTACAATAAATTGTAAAGATACTTCTTTAATGTATAAATATAAAAGTTTTACACTTTATAGATAATATTAAAATGATGTTTTTATTAAGGTTTACTTACTTGCTATGATTTTCAACAGCTACTTGTTGACTATCAACAAAATCTTCAAGGAAACAATGTGAGAACAAATCAGCTTCTTCAATTTCCTTACACAATTGAATTGGTTCTATGTCTTCCTGAATTTCATCAATTTGTGACTCAAAAAAAATACTCGTGCATGAATCCATCTTTTTAAGAAGGTAAAATAGTCAGATCTTATCCTTTATAATATCATAGTCCAACTGATGAGATTTATACAATTTATAGAATATTTGTAGGAAAGCACAGGTAAAAATACATAAACCCTTTTTTAGCTAATGATCATTTAAAACCAAATAGCTAACAATCTTGAATAGAACAATAGAGTTACTTAGTTATTGTTAAAATTATATTTTTTGCAATTTTCAGTTGTACAAATCTCTTTTGTTAAATCAAAAATTAATCTTTGAATGGGTTCAAAGTTTTTGTTTGTTTTAGAAGTGTATAATTTGATTCTGGTTTCGGTATTTTTCCAATGTTCATTCGTTGGGATCTTTGATATTTTCTTCAAATCGTAAACCTCAATTTTTATTAAATGTGAGGAACTTTGTTCATCATCTGCATTGGTAGAGACGAATGCTGTGCTCCCATTCTTTTGCATCCGTGAAACTGACGACGATAGCTTTTTCTTTTTGCTTTTTTGAACGTCAAATAGATCATCTAGCCTTGCAAGTGGTGATGCTGATCTTTTTTTACTCGGATTGGATATTATTTCTAAGTCGGTTGTTTCACTATCAGGAGATGTGAAGTAGAAGGCTTTGTAAGTATTTTCTTCAAAATTGTTCTGTAAAATTAATTAAAATAACTGTTAGAATACTAAAATTAAAAAATACATGAGTCATATGAAACAAAGAAAAATAAATAGGTAAAGATATCTTACCTCCATATTTATGAACACTAAAATTCACAGACACTGAGTATAAACTGTAATAGTTATAAGCAGTAGCTTCACTGTACTGCACTTAAATGTATCGTTCTAAAAATTATTTCTCTCTTATATACTTTAAAACACAACTATTAGTCACTGTAGATCAGTGGTGCCCAACTGATATTGCTCCAAGGACTATTTTAAAAATCCCGATAAGACATGCACATTTATTTATTTTTTGACCCATATTGTTCACGAGCGTCTAGATAACAGGCTGTGGACTACCAGGTACCCGTGAGCTACCGGTTGGGCACCACTGATGTAGATAGTAAACGCATTAGCTTATCACGTAAACCATTAAGTATCTAGTTTAAATAACTATTGCACATTATCTAGTTCTATGAACCCAAAATACTTTAAGATCTGCGGTTCCTCTTGTGTATGACACAGTCAAATTAACTTGACGCATCGTTGGAATGTAATAACATGTCTGCTCCATAATGATATTATCAAACCATGCGTCAAGTTAATGTGACCGTGTTATAAATACAATATCCCAGTGTAATAGTGCATTTTTCTATGATTATTGAGTTAAATATCTAAAGATATTATGTTTTGAGTATAAAAGTATTAAAAACCCCAGTCAATTGCATGTTAAATAAGAATGTCTTACCTTATTTATTTCACTTGCGTGTGAATTGTATGATAGAGTGAATGAATAAGTCTTTTTTTAACGGATTATGGATACTTTACAACTAAAATCATACTTAAAAAAGATTCATCCAAGTCTAAAAAATAGCGTATATGCCGCGAATCAATTGCCAATGCATATAACGACTCCTACATATCTTATAAGCAATTTGGACCCGGACTCAAAACCAGGATCTCACTGGGTAGCTATTCACATAGACAAACATGGCATCGGTGAATATTTTGATACATATGGTCGCTTCCCTACGGGAATGCACAAAATGTTTTTGAATAGAAATGCAAGGAAATGGCGTTATAATACTATCAGGCTACAAAATGAATGGACTTCTGTGTGTGGGGAGTACTGTTTAATGTACTTGTTATACAAGTTTCATAACAAATCATTGTCAGAGTTTCAGACTGAATTTGGTAGTGACACACTTAAAAATGATATGTTTTTGAATAAAATGTTTGAATCTTGTTTTATGAACTGTGGTATGTAATACGAAATAAATAATTTGTTCGAAAGTAAACCAGTTTTATTTTAACCTTAGCTTTAATTATATTGTTAAAAAAAGACTTTGGAATGTTGTTTACGAGGATTGCGACACAGCAAAATGTTATTAGCAGGAATGAATTGTCAATATTCATTAGATACCGAGGGGGTAACTTTATATGAATAGTGATTCACGATGCACGAAAACATACTACTATGGGAGTTATTATTATTACATGTTTTAATTACTTAAATTAAAGAAATGAAATGAAAAACTGATCAAGTTTTATTTACTTATTTAAAATCTTGTAAGAAATTAAGGTAACGTAAGCGATAAGCCCAGGTAGTCATTACGAACAATAGGACACTGAGGCGAGCATAACAATGCAATAAGTAGCGATTGTAATTATGAAGGAACAATGGAGCGTGGCGATAGTAGATAATGAGGGTTAAACACAAAAGCTAACTTTGAAAGTAGTGCAAATACGCAGAAACGGACCGCATATATCGATCGGGCACGGTCCAAAACCCCTATTTTGACACCAAACTCTTTTTTTTTTTTTTTTAGGCGATGTCGCTGCTCGAACCGACAAAAAGTGATCGAGAAAGTTTGCGAACCACGAGCGGGGGGAGGGGTGGACCCAGAAATCGTGATCCAGAATCCGCGAAAACACACTACTACCCACCCTTAAAATGACAAAGTTCCGTAACCTACATGAATGTAATGTTATACGTCTACGTAACGTAACGTTGAATGTATGTTTCTTTCTCTGTAATTTCGGAATGTTTGAAAAATTTAATATAAGTATAATATGAAGGCTATAATGACAAACTAAACACGTTGCAATTAAAATAAACTCATGTTCAATTTTGTTCCAGGTGAAAATTTGGTTCCAAAATCGTCGCGCTAAATGGAAACGAGTGAAAGCCGGTCTGGCGTCCGGCAGCCACGCCGGCAAGAACGGCTCCGGCACCAAAATAGTCGTCCCCATACCCGTCCACGTCAACCGCTTCGCAGTGAGAACCCAGCACCATCAGATGGAGAAGCAGAACCTCCAGTACCGGCTGGACCGGACCCAGCCCATACCCGGGAGCCTGCTGCCGTCGCAAACCAGCGCGTTCCTCAGCGCGACTAAACTAAGCCCGGAAACCCGACACGACTCGATAGTTCTGAACTCCCTGAGTCGCAACACTACCTATGACGCCTCGAGACTAGCCATTCAGAACCAGGCGGCTAATTTGAGGCATTTCACGCAAAATGGCCGCCATAGCTAGATGTAAGATGTGTATATTATGTAGGTAAATTATGATAAGAGTTTTGTATTAAGTATAGATTTATAGAATAAATTTATTATAAAACTGTGTGATCAAATTATTTTATTTTGTTTTCCGTTAACGTTTGAGCGCTCTCTTCAGGGCTCACCACTTTCTGTCTTCAATTGTGTACCTTTTCAGATCTTTATTGGCCGTGTTAGTTTATAATATTAAAAATCTAAAAGCTTGATTAATAATAATGCATTAAAAAAACTCATGTAAGTACCTATTAATAGGGGGAATAAGTGATAACTTCCAATTTACATGTTCCAAATCGAAAGCAAAAGTTTTCTAGCCAGCCATTAAATATCTGTTGATAGGATACATAAAACAAACTTTATGCCTTATGGCTATGGCTTAATTCTAGTAAGGTTATCTTACGGTTTGCGCTGACTAGTAAAGAACAGTGGTCTGTAAGCGGCAGATGTGTGCTGCCTCCCCGTGCTAATCTGGGGGCGGGGCGGCCCGACACCGGCTAATAGACGATCACAAATGTCACTCCATACAATGTTCCTCTAATAAATCGACAACGCCCTCGTTTTATAACTGTTTAAAAATTTGGCCCCAAACCAAAATAATTAATCAGTCACCGATCATTTGTAAAGCGCAGATAAATGGCATAATGGATTATTTATTTCTACAACAATTTTTACAAACAAAAGGTAAGCCGTGATCAACTTTTGGTGGAAAATAAAATTGAAGGAGGTACTGCGGAAATGTAAATATGTAGATTTAAAAGCATTTGATTATGTTAATAGGCAGGCATTTAAATACCACCCAGTTCTCTACATTTTCTCAATTTGGAGGAATTTACTTAGGGTCAGCTGATACCGAAACAAAACTTAACGAGACGGAACGAAGTCGAAACGATGTGGTTTGAGTGTAAGCCCCAAAGGAAGATCTTCCAATCGAGGGAGGTGGTAGACATGCTCTTTTAAGTAATAAGTTTAAGCCCGCTGTGTTAGTTTTCAGCTGTCGATCCTCCTAATGCCCATTTTCTGGGGTTTATTTAAAGGAGTTTATCTAATCAATTATGTTTTATCGCTTTTGATTGGCCAACATCAAACAGTTAACGCTGCTATTGAAAAGATAAACTCCTGTCCAAAAATCTCAGAAACCAGGCATAAGAAATTTTATAAGAAGCTTTAAGTTTTGTCTTGTAACTCGTTTCGGTTTAAACGGACCTTGACTCCACCAATCATTATCCAACAATTATTATTAAAAATGTAATTGTTAGTAGTAGTGTGCTAATCCTAAAAATATCACAGTAATAGTCATCACAAATGAACAATTTGCTGAAGCTCAGAATCGTTTAGATCCGTGTATGACGGAGCAGGCGGCAGACCCCACAGGCATTAACAATATCGCGAAGGGTGTCAAATCCCCGGGGGCGTGGCTGTGCCATTTTCGATGTGACTTTGGGGGCGCGATCGGCTTTTTAATTGTTATCCACATAATACTCACAATAGTTCTCTCGGCTCACTGATTTGAATGGGATTAACCGATTTAATACAAGTATCGTGCTGTTTGTGCGACCGAATGTGTAAGAGCCAACTGAGAACCGAAACAACGATTAGTTATATTTAATAGATTAACAGCCGCACTCAGAGATATTATTTCATATTAGGAGTTACTTACATAAAGGTTGTGAAAGTTCATACAGTTTCTGACAATGTTTGGCTTTAAGAAATTAAGTAGTTAGTATGTAATGTCGAGTCATGAACTCACGACTACTTTACAAATTACAACTTAAGTTGTCTTGCAATCTAGATCAAGTATGTGTAAGTAAATAATAATAATAAATAACTTTATTATCATTTTTAGGGTTCCGTACCCAAAGGGTAAAAACGGGACCCTATTACTAAGACTTCGATGTCTGTCCGTTTGTCTGTCCGTCTGTCTGTCTCCAGGCTATAACTCAAGAACGGTAATAGCTAGAGAGTTGAAATTTTCACAGATTATGTATTTCTGTTGCCGCTATAACAACAAATACTAAAATCAGCCAAGTGCGAGTTGTACTCGCGCACGAAGGGTTCCGTACCACTACAGAGCAAAAATAGGCTAAAAATTGAATTTTTTGTATGGGAGCCCCCAATGATTTAATTTATTTAAATTCTATAATTAATTATTAAAGTACAAATACAATTAAGTATTTTGAGAATATTTCAAATGCCTATGTGTTGCCGTTATTGATTAAGAGCAAAAAATAGCAAAAAAAATCACGTTAGTTGTATGGGAGCCCCCCTTAAATATTTAATTTATTTTATTTTTAGTATTTGTTGTTATAGCGGCAAGTTGGCAACACATATACACAATCTGTGAAAATTTCAGAAGTCTAGCTATAGCGGTTCTTGCGTTACAGCCTGGTGACAGACAGACGGACAGACGGACAGACATCGAAGTCTTAGTAATAGGGTCCAGTTTTTACCCTTTGGGTACGAAACACTAAAAACGAAATAAAATAAAAATTTAAGGGGGTCTCCCAAACAACAAACGTGATTTTTTGCAATTTTTTGCTCGATGTCAATGAAGGCAACAGGTAGACACCTGAAATGTTTACAAAATACTCAGTTTTATTTATACTTTAAAAATTAATAATAAAAGAAATAATTAAGGGGTCTCCCATACAAAAAACACATTTTTTGTCTATTTTTGTTCTATTATGGTACGGAACCCAACCCGTGCGCGAGTCCAACTCGTACTTGGCCGATTTTTAATTTATTTACGACGAAATCAAAAACTACACAGACTTCAACTTACACAGAGTTTAACTCTACATGTTATGATAATGTATTGGACCATTCGAAATACTTTAAATAAAACAATAACAACTTCAAAAAGTTTTTTCCTATCCATTTTTATAAAACTTATAACAACTTCAAATAACATGAAAATAAAATCTTACTCAACGCCAGAAATAAGTAACGGCCGTTCCCAATATTTGATCTATCTCTGGTTTTGCCCTACTAGAGATAGGGATAGCTCTCATTAGACATTAGAGACATAATATATTTTATGTGAATTCAATGTTAGCTGCGATCGGTCGTATGTCAAACCAGAGATAGATTGAATATTGGGAACGGCCGTAAGTAGATCGTAAGGAAATACTACTTGTACAAGTAATATCCATATCATGTATACTAGTAAATGTCTATGAATATTGATAAATAAGTCAGATTAAAAAAAATATTGTTGAACTTTGTAGGTGGGTTTAGATTTTACACTGATATAAAATAAACTTTCATTTAAAAAAACTCGTAAGTTCTCTGATATAAAACTATTATATACTTATCATAACTTTATAAGTATAATGCTGATAATAATATTTATAATCCATACTTATACTATATTATTATAAATACGAAAGTGTGTCTGTCTCTCTATCCGTCTGTCAGTCTGTCTGTTACCTCTTCACGCTTAAACCGCTGAACCGATTTTGCTGAAATTTGGTATAGAGATACTCTGAGTTCTTGGAAAGAATATAGGATACTTTTTGTCCATTAAAAATTTACGGTTCCTGCGCGATAATCTAATTTTGGCGCAACAGAATTGCGGGCGTCATCTATACTAGTTGTGTATAAACTTTTTAATACCTTTAAACAATGACATTTTGCGAATCCTGTGAATATAATTTAATCAAAAAACTATTTAAACAAAATATAGGTATTAAGTATGTATCTTCTTCTAACTAAATATCGTTCAAAATAGATAATTATATAATGCATCATTTAAATTTTAAAACTCGATTACAACCGAAGTTTTGAAATAATTCAATTTAACGATGCAACAATGGTTATGTATGTAATATGTTGTTCGGTTTACGCGGGATCGGTCTATTAGGCTCAGCTGTAGGTATTACTCGTAACCTACAAATAATACCTACAGTTGAGTTTTAATAAAATCTCAATTTCTTAGCAACTAAGTAGTCGTAACTAGTAAGTATAGGTCTACCAGAATCTGATGGCAAAAAGTGAGAAAGTAAATTGACTCTAGCAATACCGGGGTAATTGGAATAAAACATTTTGATCCTTCTTTTTCCTTACAGCGGCTGATTTATCCAATGATCAAGGATATTTTTTGAAAATCTGCTGTCAAAATTTGCCATCAGATTCTGGTCGACCTATAGTAACCTGGTCCTGGAAGTCGCATCTTATAGTCCACTTGCGGCTTATTAATTTCTTTTAACGAGAAATATGACTATTGCTATCGGAAGGGATCATATTTGATGAACGCGGTGGAGATAAAGGGAACAAGTCGACAAATACGTAAACAGGCACAAGTCGGGCTAAGTCTACAAGAGGTTTTTCTTTCTAACATCCTACTTCCCCTTCTCTTCTACTTTTTATAGTAACGAAAAAAAAAGGCTGTTAAAATAGACCGCTATTGGTTTTAGACTCTTTACCTATTTCATATTCTGTTCTCTTAGCATGTGTCAGAAATGGCTTTAGTTTGAAAAATAAAAGTATTGTATATAGACCGGGAGATGGTGACACAAAATACTAGGTCATTTGTACCAGTATGGCGGTTCTTCAGGGGTCTAATTACGTAAAGGCAAAAAGGAAAATGATGGTCATAGCGCTCGCACCGGCGGCCCAATCGCGTGGGCGTTAATCGAACGCGTCGGATAAATAACGAGTGTCGAACGATTTGTTTCACAAAAATGCTTGTATTTTCAGATAGTCGAAAAAAAAAGAAGTAGGCGGTAGCGTAATGCCATACTTCTCAGGTGTGACTTACAGCCCGCCATACCGACGCGAATACATTAATTTAAAATAAAACAGTTCAACCATTTGTACCAGGCTAATTTTCGCATAGCTAATCATCGTAGAGTAGCCATTCACGAAAATCACCTTGCCATACTTTTCCGAGAGTCCCCATAGCCGCCATACCACTGCAAAGGAGTAATTTTTTTTTCCCCAAACGATTAGTACCACCCTGAAACTTTTTTTAACAGTTCCCTGTATGATCATAAATATAAGTCTGATAATGCCATACCTGTGGGAGGTGACGAATGTGAACAATATTCTTTCAAAATCCTAAGATTTTATTCGTAATTCGAACGATTTGTACCAGTATGGCACCACCCACAGGTATGGCCAATTGTCTAATTTTATTAGCTTTTCCTCATTTCCAATTATTAAGCTGAAAAGAACAGATAGGGTACTACACTTTGATCTTAGCCAGAAAGCCTAAAAGCGTTTAAACCAATTAAATACTTTAAATACTTAACTTATAACGATCTTTACTCGAAGAAGTACTCAGAGCCAATTCACATTGACAGAAGGCAGAGTGACAGAGGGCTTACGACAATGCTTCAACCAGAGAGAGCCCAAGAGAGAGAGCCCATTCCATCAGATAACCCGCCTTATAAGTTTTAATATACAGTTACTTCAAAAACAACCCCATTTCCGTCACTCTTGCCCCGCCTCTGACTACCGTTGTTGAAACTAATATTATGAATACAATGAATATTAGAAACAATGATCTGAAAAATCATTAGTAATTAAGTATTTAATTATCACCTTACGTTTGTAATTAATTTGCTTCCTATACTTTTCGTAACAAAAGTATCATAATTGGAAAACGTAAATAAAAAATTAATATCGACTGAAGACTACATTAAAGATAACACGTACTTATCTCAGAAAGTAACTACCTTGGAACATCAGCTGGCTTCTATGAACCAACAATCCCGTCAATGTAATATTGAAATCTCTAACTTACCCGAGCGCCGTGGGGAGAATTTACTTGAGATTGTCACTAACTTATCCAAAGTGATAAACATACCTATTCCTGTGGCTGATATCATGGCCGTTCACCGCGTCCCACATGCAGACCAGAAAGACGCTTACCCGAAGAACATTGTTCTAAAACTTACTACCAGGCTTCTGCGTGATAAAATTATTACCGCTGCCCGCACCAAAAAGGGATTGAACTCTGCCGACTTGAACATGGGTGGTACTTCGCAGCTCATCTACTTGAATGAGCATCTAACCTTAGAAAATAAAAAGTTATTTCGCATGTGCCGGGAGGAGGCCAAGAAGCACTCATTCAAGTACGTGTGGATCAAGCACGGAGTCGTACTCGCGCGCAGGCCCGATACCTCTCCGGTGGTGGCTATCCGTTCGGTCGACGACCTGCAGAAAATTAAGCATTAATGTTATGCTTACATGGTTTGGTTTGTGTGTGGTTTGGTTTGATTTCTATTTAATATTTTATGATTTAATATCTCTTAATGTTTCTAATGTTTATGTTGTGGAAAACTTATGGTTTTGTCATTGCATAATATAACTTATATTTATTTGGCAGGTTACATAACATACTCCAGCCTTGTTTCACAGCACAATACACTCAACATTTTTATAACACATAGCTTTTATGTTATCATACTGTTGGTACTTACACGTATATACTATAAATTATTTTATGTATTTAATCAGATATTCTCATGCGCGCTTATTTCTATAAACCAAAATTTTATAAAGTGCACGTTAATACTTGTTTACCTAATATTAAGGCATCTTGCATCTAATAATAATAATTTTAATTTAATGTTCAGACACCTTTTGATAAAACTGCTTATGTTCTATACGTTCTTTAATGGCTGATAATAATATCTCCTTGTATTACCAGAACTGTCCTGGGATCCGCACAAAACTGCATACTTTATACATAAACATCCTGTCGCATTCTTACGATATAATTGTACTTACAGAAACATGCTTACACAGTGATATCTTAGATAATGAATTTATGGATTCGAGGTACATAGTGTATCGCAGTGACCGTGACCGAGCGGCCACGGCGCGGCGGGACGGCGGCGGCGTGCTGGTGGCGGTGCGGCGCGGGCTGGCGGTCGCGCCGCCCACCGCCGCCGCCCGGGCGCTCCCGCCCGCGCCCATCGTTGACTACGTAATCTTGCAGCTTTGCGGGGGAAATTCAACTCACATTATATGCGCCGTCTATATTCCACCTAATCAGAAAACTGATGTGTATTCTTCTTTTTATAACTACGTACAGGATCATTTAGACCATACAAATTACACAAACTTATCAATTGTAGGAGATTTTAACTTACCTTCACTTGGTTGGTGTTTAAATGGCCCTACTTCAAGCCCTATTTCTAACGGTCATAACCCCACAAATATAGAATTAATTAATTTCATATCTTTAAACAATCTCTGCCAATTAAATAGCAATGAACACATCTTAGATTTATTTATTAGCAACGTAACTGACTGTAAAATTTCAGCTGCACCCACACCTCTTGTTCTACCGGACGAGCACCATCCTCCTTTCTTTATTGTTATACCACTTAGTTCTAATCTGAAATGTATGCCCAGGATGCCCTACCAGAAACTAGACTATAAAAATGCTAATGTTGAAAAAATTAATGAACATATTTTAGAATTAGATTGCACTAAAGAACTTTCAAACTTATCTGCTAACGAAGCTATATTATGTTATTTCTATGAATATATTTACAATTTGATTAAAATATATGTTCCAATTAAATTAATTAAACGATCACAATATCCATGTCGGTTTACCAAGGCGTTACACACATTTTCAATCATAAAAATCGAGCTTGGATAAAATGGAAAAAATATGGTTGTGATTCTGACTATAATGATTTCGCTATGTATAGGAGTAGATTTAAATCTGAATGTGACAAATGTTATAAAGATTATATAGAAAATGTAGAGGATAGTATCCGGTGCAACATCAAATATTTTTGGACTTATATCTCCAACAAGAAAAATAATTCTGCTATTCCAGAATCTGTTTTGTATAAAAATGACACGGGTAATAACCCAGGAAAAATCTGTAATTTATTTTCGACATTCTTTGAATCTGTATTTGAACCTTCTTCAGTCCCAGGTGACTTCGACTTATCTGATAGTTCCTTTACTTATAATGTATCATCTGATATATTTTGTGATATTATTATTACAGAGCGACAAGTACTCTCTGCTCTTAAGTCACTTGATATAGCAAAGGGTCCTGGTACAGACAATATCCCTCCGGTTTTCTTTATTGCCACTGCTCCTTATATTAATTTTCCATTATGTTTATTATTTAATAAATGCCTTCAAGAAGGAACATTTCCTAGTGTTTGGAAATCTGCTTGAATTGTGCCTGTACATAAGGGTGGATCGAAAAAAGATGTAGAAAATATCCACTCTTTCTACTCTATCGAAGGTCTTCGAAAAACTAGTTTACAAAGCAATTTATCCTCATATTCATAAATTAATAATACCCCAGCAAAACGGCTTTGCAAAATCTCGATCTACTACAAGTAATTTACTCATTTATACTTCCTGTCTTTTTGATAATTTAGATTCTAATAAACAGACTGATAGTATCTACACCGACTTTCGTAAGGCCTTCGATAGAGTGGACCACAGAATTTTACTTGAAAAATTAGCTTTTAATAGTATTAGAGGAAATTTATGGAGATGGTTCAAATCATATACTTCGAATCGAACACAAACTGTAGTTATTAATGGTTTCAATTCTGAACTGGTAAACATGACATCTGGCGTGTCAGAAGGCTCAATATTAGGACCAGTCTTATTTATCATTTTCATAAATGACATAGATGAATGCTTCAAAAATTGTGATTTTCTTTTGTTTGCTGATGACCTTAAAATATATCGTGAAATTATTACTGTTGCGGATCATGTAAAAATTCAAAGCGATTTACATAGTTTTTCTAATTACTGCATAACAAATAAATTAGGTCTTAGCTTAAATAAATGTAAGTCAATATCTTTCACAAAAAGGTTTAGGTTTAAAGAATTTATTCTCAGAAGACATACAGTCACTTATATGAGAACTTAAAACAAAAGTTACATTTTTTTACAGTAGTCATATTACAGTAATATAAATAAACAGTAGTATGAGTTGTTTTGATTTGTGTTCCACCAACAATATATTTTATGTTTGCTTTAAAGTAAGTTTAATTACTTTTATTTTATAAATAAACTAGCGGGCCCGATGCGATGGCATCGTCCCGTCAGATCTATTACGTTACTTAGAAAAAGAATTAGCAAAATCTGTTCAGGTGTTCCAACGATTTGCTTACACAATATACGTTTAGTAGATTCTTTCTATGGTTAAGGTTTTATAGAATTGAGTGAATGTGTTGTAATAGTTTTTTCTTATATATGTTAAATGAGCTAGCATTTTTAACATATACAGGTAATTTATTGTACAGTTGTGCTCCTTCAAAACTCATGGTTTTCTTGCCATAATTAGTACGAACTTTGGGTAATACAAGTAAGCCCGGTCGGCGATTACTGCGACTAGAGATTTGTGATTTCTTTATAAAATTTAGCTTAATATTTACATTTTTATCGAGGATTTTTCTTATAATTAAACATGTGTTATATATATATATATAGTTGATTAATATTAAGGATTTTAGTTTCGTTGTAAACCGTTTTTGTTGATGTCATATATGGGTAGTTGAAAAGAAGTTTTATTATTTTATTTTGTGTTCGCTGTAATTCATTTAGCTTTGTTTTTGTAGCGCTACCCCAGATTTCTATTAAATATAAAAGGTGTGATTTTACTAAGGAATTATATATCATATAACGTGTCTGTTGGGGAATACAGCTTTTTACATTACGCAGAGAACCAACTAGTGACGAGAGCTTATTTTTTATATAATCTATTTGGTCATCCCATGTTAAATTATTTTTTAATCTTAGGCCTAAATATTTTTCTTTTGTTTTTTGTTCTATGGCTATATTATTAATGGTTAAAGGTGCATGTGAATGAATTATTTTATTTTTTGCTTTGAAAATTATGTAGCTGGTTTTGTCTATATTAATACTCAGTAAATTGCATTGGAACCATTCTGTTAGTATGTTCAAGTCTGCTTGTGCTTGCGCAATTAAGTCGTTTATATTTGATCCAAAATAGAATAAGCATGTGTCGTCAGCGTATAGGGTTATATGACCCTTTAGACCTTGTTTTGTAATATTGTTTATGTAGATTAGAAACAATAGTGGCCCCAAAACTGATCCCTGGGGGACTCCGCATGAAATTGGCTTCGGAGAGCTCACTTTGTTTCCAATCTTAACAACCTGAAAACGGTTTTGTAAATATGAATTGAACATTTTTAGGGCTTTGCCTTTGATACCTATGCTTTCTAGCTTATGGATCAGAAGTTTGTGGCTAACGGTATCAAATGCCTTCCTTAGGTCAATAAAAATCCCTAATGCAATGCGTTTATTATCCAGGTTAGTTTTAATTTCATTTATAATATCTATAGCAGCAACTGTAGTGTTACTTTTAGCTCTGAAACCATACTGTTGTTTGGATATGAAGTCGAATGAATTTAAGTAATATGTTAGTCTAGCGTGAAGTATTTTTCTAAAATCTTAGATATTGTGGGCAGCACTGAGATCGGCCGGTAATTACCAGGATCACTTTTATCACCAGATTTAAGAATAGGTGTAACTTTGGCAATTTTTAGGGAGTTTGGAAATTCGCCATTTAGTATAAGTTTGTTAAAAGTCTGTGTCAAAGAATTAGATATAAGAGGCTGTAGGCTTTTGATAATCTTTACGCTAATACCGTCTAAACCGGTACTCGAGTTTGATTCGAGAGAGCCTATAATTTTGCTGACTTCACTTGCGTCACAGGGCTGTAATGTAAATAATTCGGAGTTAGGTTGAATGTTTAGTGTATATTTTAAGTACTTGTTCGTATCATGATGTATATTTGGTATTTTTTTTGCTAATTCAAGTCCTATTGTCGAAAAATAATTATTAAAGATTTCACGAATCTCATAAGTATCCGTAAATGATTTGGAATCTATAATGAGCTTTGAAGGTTCACTTCCATGCATTACTTTATTACGAGCTAAACTATTGATAAGTGACCACATTTTTTTAGGTTTACTCGCACAATTCTTAAATAAATTTAAATAATAGGAATTTTTTGTGTCCTGGATCAGTTTAGCTACAATGGCTCTTTGTCTTTTAAATTTTTGTTCTAAAATTTTATCCTCAGAATTTTTCTTGAACTGTGTCAATAAATGATTCCTAAGGCTGATTCCATTTATTATGTCCTGATTTATCCAATCTTCTTTTGGAGAGTTCATTATTTTAGTTTTTATCACAAAAGAGGTTATAAGTAATTATATTTATTCGCTTAGTGGTACTCCTCTCGAAAAAGTGAAAATCATTAAAGATCTTGGTGTTACGCTTGATATAAAACTTCATTTAGATACTCACATTCAAACTATCTTAGCGAAAGCTTATAGAATGTATGGCTTTGTTATGCGAGCTTCTACTGTTTTTCAAAAGTCGTCCACTTACTTATATATTTATAAATCACTTTTTAGAAGTCAATTGGAATATGCGGTATCAATTTGGAATTTTATACAACAAATACAATGACCAGGCTGAATCCGTACAAAAAAAAATTCCTTCGTCTATGTAGTACAAATGTTTTAAAAATCGAATTCCCTACAACGATCTTCTGGCTAAATATAAATTGCTTAATCTAAAATCAAGACGTTTACAACTGGAAGCAATGATGCTTTACGACCTTTGTAATAACAAATACGATTGCAATTACTTAATTAACAAACTGTGTTACAGGGTACCTATTAGATGGCATTCAAGAAAACAATATAAATTTTTTTCTACTCCATTTAGCCGAACCAACGCTGGTATCCGATCTCCCATTACTCGAATAGTTCATAATTTTAATAATCACTTCAATGATATAGATATATTTGCTCTTAAACATGCCAAATATAAAAAATGTCTTATCGATAGCCTTAAAAATTATTTACATATAAATAATTAAAACCTTGCATTCTTATTCAATAAATAATTTACAAGCACTACACTTACTAAATTGAATTTTAGTACTATTTCAACTATTATTAGCAAACACACTTAACACACAATTGACACACGAACATACCCTTATATTATTATATATATCTGCTCTCTAGATCTCTATTTTTTCCTATAAGTACTAATTATCCATCTGTGGTCACCGCCGTTGGCTTTACATTTAGTAAATCTTTTAAATGTATACCTTACTTTAAGAATATGTAAGACTGTTTGGAGACCCCAATAAAAGAAAAATAAAATAAAACATAACAATATTGTCTGTTGAAAGATAAAATGTTGTAATATTATATTTGTCGTCCAAATATCATGAATCAATTATTAATAATAATTAGTTCAACTCACATTAATTATTGTATTAAGTACTTCTCATAAGAATTTAAAAGTTGCTTTGTAAACAATATTATATTAATTAATATCAAAACAATAAGAAAAATCTTAAAATATGGACCATTGTTACCATAAATAATTATTTCATTTAAGACTATTATTGAAATAATAGCCATTTATATTCATAAATATGTTCAAAAACGGATAATATCTCACACATGCACCAGTGCATCTTTTAAGACGCTCTGAAATTTTGTCAGTCCTAATCTCATTGTGAGTAGGTAAAGTATTCGTTGGCCCTGATTGTCCGGAAGTAGCAACATTTCAAAGTTTTATTGCGCGTGGCAGAAAATTTCATTTATACAGGGTGCAATTAAACCTTCCTGCCAAATTTTGATATATTGATCCTTGTTAAAAATAAAAATACACGTATTTTTTCTTTTATAATCACTCAGTACTAAAATTTTGAGAAATAGCTTCCGAAAGTTATCCTAAAAAACACTACAATTAATGGACTCGACGCGTCGGCCGCGCGTGACGTGTCCCCGCGCGCGCGCCTCACCCTGCGTCACCCCCGGTCATTCCCCCGTGGCGCGAGTGACCGTTCTGCAACGATTTTAAATGGGATAAAATATGTCATTAAAAATAAAATAACAGCCAATTTTTTTTGGTTAAATGGACTCTCCTAATGATACCTAAGCCCTGGAAAAAATTTGACAGGAAGGTTTAATTGCACCCTGTATTATTGAGTGCACGGAGTGTAGCTAAACGTCTGCGCGCCGGAGCTAACCGCGTGCGCTCTAAATCTATTTCCATGTCATATTTGTTATGCTAATGTCGCTGCGATGAGCTCTGAGTAGGGTTGTGCAGTGGAAGTATTTAAACGTCGATGTTTCGATGAAGTTAATGAAACGAATGTCGATTTGCATTCATAGAGTTTCTAGAGACAGTGTAAGTTTAAAAAACAAATAAGGTTTTTACAAAAGTCATACGAGGTATTCAAGTAGGTTCATAGGAGGTACATAAACGCTTTTATCAATTGAGTGGAAAAAATTATACAGAAAATATCTTAAATAGATTGTCTGACAGATAAAGAGAAACAAAACAGTTGTGACTGTAAAAACTTCAACGTATAGAACATATCTTTTCTGAGTGAAATTACGTGGTCATATAAAAAAAGTGTGTAAATTGTAATAAAAGGCATAATATTATGGAAAGGGCAAGTGTTCAAGTGTTAAAAATACATCGAACATAAATCAAGGACCCTTAAAATTAAATTAGGATCGAAATAAACAAAATCCCATCCCTAATCCGGAAAGTGAGCAGCCGATGCATAAAATTCATACTCTTGTCGACACACCCTCTGAAATCTGCCAAGCTCCCCCCTGCCTCCACCACCCCGGGGGGAGCAGTTATTAGGGGCGCTTTGTAAGTTGTTGCTAAATATTATAAGTGAAATATAAACCTCCATTGCGGTTATTGCTGGCTGCCGGAGGAATTTTATTTCATTTATCTTTTGACTTTATGTTGCTGCATTTAAAGAAAATTTCGGGTTTTGGGACATTGATCTATTTACCATAAGAGTTATAGGTACCTCTCCTATGGTTTAATAACATTACTATCTAAATAGTAAATATATATAAATCAAAAGTGACTGACTGACTGACTGACATAGTGATCTATTAACGCACAGCCCAAACCACTGGACGGATCGGGCTGAAATTTGGCATGCAGATAGATGTTATGACGTATGCATCCGCTAAGAAAGGATTTTGATCAGTTCTACCCCCAAAGGGAATAAAATAGGGGATGAAAGTTTGTATGAAACTTTGTCAATTTTAAACCGATCGGGCTGAGACATTGATACCTAATTAATAATAATACTTCTTAACGCGAGCGAAGCGGCGGGCAAAAGCTACTTATCTAATATACGTCAAGTTAAAGGATACATGGATATAACTAAACAAAGTTATAATACTTTAAGTTGTGGTGTCCCTGTTCCTTTTTATTGATAGAAAGTATGTTTACTTTATTCTATTCATTCCATTAAGTACAAATATAAATTGGCTGTTTAAGCATTATGGCATAAGCCTAATATGATGTTAGTATAAAAAGATTAGCTGTCATTGGTTGTCAAAATCTATCTGTCACTTCCATCCTTCCTTCCTTCATAGAATTCGTAGCTCCTACAATGTGTTTTTTCTAATCCGTTAATTAATTAATAATCATATAACATGTAAAGCATTTAAGCATTTATTGTGAAAATAAATCGTCGTACAATGTCATAGCGTGTATAATTTTTCAACGATCTGCATACTCGCCCGTTCCCGAACTTCCATTGCCAGCTCGTAAGCCATACCAATCTTAATATTTATTATTGTACCTTGAATTTATTATTATTTATTGTACCATAAAATTCATCAAATATTTCAATGATAAAAGCCTTGAGGAAATATTTGACTTCTCAAAGTAAATCTATCTACTCTCACAGTGAACTCTCTAATATAAGGTACACTTCCACATACAGACCCTAAATTATTATCTTTTAGTTTTATTACACCTAAAACTCCTTAGCGGATGCGGTTCTTTATTCTCTTCATTACAACTAAAAATTAACACACAATATTTGATTGTTTCGGCTCTATCGTGAAATATTTGGTCACAATAGTTTTTTTTTTTTTGTGAATCCGCCGGATTTTGTGTCAACAAGTTTCCTAGTGTGGCGCCTGCGGTGGGACCGTGGGACTACGTGAGTGGAAATTACAAAATACAAATTATGTGACACTAGGGGTGGAGGCGCCAGCGCGACAACGCCGGGAAACATGATTAACAAGTTTATTGTCTTGTCGATTTGATTAAATTATATAAAAAAATGTCAATCCAAATAGAACGTCTACCATCGGCAAGGTAACGAACTGGATTACTTAACTCGATGGCCTTAGTCCCTAATCGTTACTACCGTCTAGCTCTCTTAGCTACAATAGAAATGGTTTCTTTTTATGTTAGAGCATATTCGAAGTAGCAAATTCAACAAAGAAATTTGTCTTTAAAATCTATTAGTGTTTCTATTGACTGGTAAGTCTAGAATTATAGACCGGTAGCCCAGAACTTGGGTTATTCCAAAAATTCAAAGTGATTTAAATTAGGAATGTTTATTTTACGACTTTTTTTTATAGCTATAGTCTAATCGAGGCAAAGGTTTATGTCCGAACAATCAATACGCAAGTGACAGTCATTACGATGCAGGCCGCAGCCGGGCCCTTTGTAGGGCCGCTGGACGTCCGCAGCATACTTTGGCTGAATGTAATAACAATTAAAAAGTATCGACGTTAACTTTTTTAGGCACTTTTCTGTTTGTGGCCCGTTATTATTGCTTTATGAAATCACGTTTCTTGCGATGCGGTCACAATAAAGGAATGTAGCACTTGGTATTCCTGTTGGTGATGGTGCAGTTGAACTTTGCCGTGATTGTGATCCAAGTTTCCATTATTATTAGATGCAGTTATCATTTAGAACAGTGTTTCTCAACCTGTGGATATGTGTAAGTATGGGAGTCAGCGGTGTCATCTCTGGACTATACATAAATACTATTGCCTTGTAATCGCTACGAGCTACGCTTACAAATTGTGCTTAAAATGAATCCGATATTTTTTTGTTTATTTTATTTATTGGTTCCGTAATATCTGTGCTTGATTTCATAGGGATCTGTGGCTGAAAAATGTTGGGAAACGTAATGCTTTTGTTCTATGTTCATTGAATATCTGTGTAAGTATATACCAACTGTATGTATGTGTATCAATTTCCCAGTAGAGCTGGTGGTGCGCACGTCGGCGATGGCGCGATAGCTTTGAGCCGTGGCGGCGAGTTCCAATTACAACATTACCATAACACGCGCACGCATACCGCTAATACTAAGTAGCTTAATTGATCGCAATACTCCGCATGGCCAGGCACTAGGCAGGCAGGCAACAGGAATTTACATACTGACTACTGACTACTGAATAGCTCATAGTTCAGTATTCCGGTCCTTCTTGTGCAATGGTGTTGTTATAACAATCCATTGTAAAATTAGTATTTCAGCGCAATTGCCATGATAATGACATAATATCGTCAATGCACACCCTTAAAGTTGTTGGTTTGCATGGGCGTACCCAGGTTGGGGCAGGGGGGGGGCAGCTGCCCCCCTGGAAGATAAAATAAACGTCAATTTTTCTGGCAAGTGGGAATTAAAAACGTGCTACCTACTCTGCGCAAAATGAAGTCTTGGAAACAAAATATCTTTTCAGTCAGATTTATAAAAGTCAATTTTCATGATTTTTTGTTTCAATATACCAGACCGACCATTTTCTCGAAACAGGTATGCTGCCCCCCCCCCCTGGCTAAAATCCTGAGACGCCCATGTTGGTTTGCTTTTTAACCGACTTCCAAAAAGGATGAAGTTATAATATGTTCGGCTGTGGATTTTTTTTTGTATGTTCAACGATTACTCCGCCGTTTGTGAACCGATTTTCAAAATTTTTGTTTTGTTCTATTAGGTTTCCCTCCAATTTGGTCCTATTTTCACAAAAGTGGGATCCATGAGTAATCGAGAGAACTCCTCAAAATTTATATGGAAACATATGGTGATTTTAGTTTTATGAGAAGTATCTTAAGCATATGCTACCAAAACGCAAGATTTTGCATCAAGGTATACTATGGTTCCGAAGATATTAAGAGAACTCCGGATTCCTTATAGATACAAGTTTGGGTGTTAAGGCGCTGTTTTAAGAACTGAAAGCATATGCTACTATGCAAATTAGATTCATCATCATCATCATCATCATCATCATTACCACGTCAGGGACACCAATGTCACATGGTTGTATCTCAATGTCACATGGTTGTATATGGATACAAATTGTAATAAGATACGTAGAATATACGCGATGGTTTACTAGGTAACTAAAAAGAGTAAAATTATTATTTTTAACAAAAAATTAAAACCGACTTCCAAGGTAAAAACAATAATAACATCCTTATAATATGAACTAAAAAGTATTAAATAATTTTTCCTATCTAGTAGTGCCTTTTTCCGAATTCGGCTAAACCTCAACTATTTCTGTACTCAATCTTCATCATTTTGAAGTCGGTACCAGATATAGCTGAATCTTCAGTTCTCTGACAGAATGTTTGAAATTTTTGGAACTGGCTACTTTTTAGTTCATATTATAAGGATGTTATTATTGTTTTTACCTTGGAAGTCGGTTTTAATTTTTTGTTAAAAATAATAATTAGGGTTCCGTAGTCAACAAGGAACCCTTATAGTTTTGGTCTGTCGGTCCGTCTGTTTGTCCGTTATTCTGTCCGACTATCTGTCCGTCTGTCAGTCCGTCTGTCTGTCCGTCTGTCTGTCTGTCTGTCCGCGGTTTTGGTCAGAGTTTATATAGGACCTACAAAGCTGTAATTTGGCATGAATGCACATATAAATGATGCCGACAAAATGGTATATGAAATCCTAAAAAAATATTTTTTATGGTACCTTCCCTACACATCAAGCGAGGTGGATTTTTTTTTTTAATATTACGAGTATTCAAAGATCATTTTCCGATTTAGGGATCTATTTGTGAAATATGAAGTTTTAAAGTGGATAAAATAGTTAGAGTCCTGCAGTGTCCCCCCTTCTACCAGCGAAATGTGAAAAAATTCACGGGAGTAGGAAATATGCTGAATTTAAAAGGAAAACTATCATGGCTAAGAAGACTTCATAAGTTATTGAGTAATAATCGATCAACTAAAAAAATCTATTCGGCGAAGTATAAAGGAACTTTTCGTTCAAATTCCTTTATAAAGTAACTGAGATGATGTTGTTAGTAGTGTAAAAAACGTTATAAATGTACATTCATTGACCATACAAAAAAAAAAAAAAACTAGCGGTACTACGGAACCCTATATTGCGCGTGGCCCGGCACGCACTTGGCCGGTTTTTTTAGGAATAGGTAAACTATAAAATACCAATTGATAGAGTTGCAAATGCGCATAGAACGCAACGCTACTGCAAATGTACTATCAGAGAAGTTGATTCCTAGGCAGATGGCGGACCTACGTAATTTAGTCGCGTTATGTCAAATCCATCCGAGTTCCGACATACCTATCACAATTAACATTGAATTGACATAAGTCGATCACATAACGTAGGTCCGTCAACTACCTATGAATCAATTTCTTCGGTGGTACATGGAACGCAACTCTACATTTTCTATTTCCCACGTCAATCCTATATTTTTACCTTGGTTAAAATTTTAATTTTGAGTTTAGTGACAAACAATGGCACATAGCAGCTACGTACAAACATAAATCAATAAAGTAATTTCAATAGGAAAGCGCGGTGCGTTTGCGCAACCAGGAGCACATAAACAGTATCAATTTAAATAACCGACAGAACTAATAAAGCAATCAATGAACAATCAAAATTCTGTGTGCAACCTCTTTTGTTGCACCGCGCCGCTCTATAGTCTATGTCACGGGCCGTGACGTCACTTATTCTTTTTAATTTCTTTATGGTGCCGCGGCCGCCGGCAGCCGTGTTCCCCGAACGACCGTGTATTGACTGTAATCGATCAATATTATCTGTTCGGAATTAATTCCAACGGTCACGAACTTCGCAATCATGACAAATCCAGAAGTATGTTTATTTTTCTCTATGGACAAATCTCTAGAAATTGTGCGCGGCATCGCTCGCGTTGAATTCTTCTTCATACTTTCTTTATCCCTTTTCATTTCTTAGTGCTAAGACGGTAGATGACTTACTTTATTTGCAAAAGCGCGTACTTAAATCTCTTTGAAAACAAATTTCAAATCTAAGGAGATCTACGCGACATAGTCCCATTACAAATTTAGATCGATTAAAAAAAAATTTTTAATCGAGCCGATCTTTAATTAATAGACTTTACCAAAACAAAAGTTAAAAATAAATTCATATTTTAATTACTTCCTTTCCAGTTCCGAAGTATCATCCCCAATCATTCTGTTAAAATCGACACAGCTAACAAGTATTACCATACAAGCGGCCATCCATTGTAACACCATAAGTCAATAATAGAACACATACAATCAGGTGGCCCATCTAGAATGTGCTGATCGATACATAATTCAATAATCCCGATTGATTTCGTGGACGCATGCCTTCACGACGCGGGTAGAGTTAGTAAAAAAATATTTCTTCCCAACAATTTGTAACAAATTATTGTTTTATATCTTATATATAAAATTCTCGTGTCACAATGTTAGGCCGCGTACTCCTCCGAAACGGCTTTACTGATTTTAACCAAATTTTATATGCATATTCAGTGGGACTGAGAATCGGCTACTGGGTACTTTTTATATTGATAAGTGCATTTGTTGAAAAAATAATAGTAAATTATTACAACTCGAGACTGACGGCGACCATTGATTGTGCGACGGGACGGGACGGGACGTTACCATGGTAACCTACTTTAATTTAGTCACTTCAATAAAATAATAATATGCTCGAAATACTTTATATTATTATGGCCAAGCAACGTTTGCCGGAACAGCTAGTATTTTATAAAAAAAGCTTTTCATAGGTTGAATACATATACTACTGAAATGTTTTCTGTTTTAAAATATTGTAAAGAGATATGGTTTTTTTGTCGGTATGTGGAATTAACACATTTACATGGACATAGTAACATTTGGAGTGTACTTTTTACGTTTACAATTTTCATCCGGCCAATCAAGCAATGGATACGGAGCCAAGAAGCCGAAATTGCCGACGATTTATCGGCCAAGAACGAAAATGTATTAGCTTCGTTAGACATTTATTTTTTATTTTAATTGGATTTGTAAGACATTTGGAGATTTTTTAACAGCACTTTTAGTCTCTGTAAAAGTTTTTTTGCCGTCGGTACAGCTGGGCGCCAGCGTCCGGTGCGGTGCGGCGCGGCGGTGCCCGGGCCGCGCGGTGAACAAATCTCTTTATTATGATAATCACCACCACCTCCATTGTCTCTGGTGAAAAGGAAACCTATTAAAATATTATAATTATTTAATTTGGTTATTTGAAAGAATTGATGAGGACACACACGTCCACAATATTATTGTACCTACTCTATAATTTATTACTTATAGAGGAAAGGTCTTTGATAATCGATATCTTACAACCCCCTTGTCCTGTACTTAAGTTTATTATTATTTACTAGTTAAAGTTTTACATTTAATTAATAAGTTAAGTAAGTATACTTAGGTCTGTTCTTCTTTTGCTGTAGAATTAAAAACCCGTTCTTAATAAGTTAAAGCTGTTAGAACTCCTACGTCGCATTATTAACTTATCAAGTACTTAGGTATAGGATGTCATTACATTCATAAGGATATTTTAATTAGGCACAACCTAATTAATTTTCCTCACACTACAAGGCCGCAATAACTGTCTCCTAAAACAAAAACAATTAGCCGTCCTCATTGTTACAAATTAGACCAACACAATGCGCGCCATACTTAGCGACAATTAATTCAAAATGGCCGACAATTACATGTCATTTGCGAACAAAAAAACGTGAACAATCAACGAAATGCAGTTTAATAACTGTAACCGCAACTAAAATAGATTCTATGACAAAAAGAGTAGAATTGTTTTTTGCGTGCACTTGCGCTGTTTTTTCGAGGTAAAATCTCGAGCCATTGTATGCAAAAATTAGTTTAGTGGTTACTCACTTGATTGGTGTTGCCACTGTGCTGCATATAAATTGCATTTATAATTCTGATAGCAGCGTTGATATAAAACAAAAAGTAACATCCAGCCTGAACCACTTTAGGCTTCTATTCAATGTAAAATGAAATGCTACACAACAACTATGATCTGCTTAATATTATGTAGGTTAGCATAGCTATAGCTAGCTTTGGAAGGTCTTACTATATTTGCCTCATTTTCCTCATTGCAGGAAGAGAGAACGTTACCATAAAATAAGATATTAATACTTATTTTCTTAACCTTTCTACAGCCCCTTTCATGTTATGGAAAATTATTGAAAATCTTCAAAATATATCACAGTCAAAACTCAAAGTCCTCAAAACACGCGAATCTACTTCTTATACATCGTTGGTGTAATTCATAGAAACAATAATTTAAGCAACGGATATCGATTCGGTTAACGTCTAGAAATGTATCGGATTTTATGGCGCAGTTCCTCTATGACTAATGGCGACTGCCACGTAAGACTCATCAGCTATTGATGGCACAGGAAGTATCTTGTGGTTTTGCTTATTTGGACCATACCTATACCACCGTGGCGCGGCTCATTGGTGGTATTAGGGTTCTAGCCTCTAGGCTTTTTTGGGACTCGGAAGTGCCATTTTTTCATTGTCTAGAACCGTACATTTTCTATTCTCCTATCGCATAATAGCCAAAAAAAATTACCAGGCTTAAGTTCCCACTACCATCCCGGAGGATTTTATACTCAAATTAGTCCTCTAGGTTCTATCTATGTACAAGAGCTCCATATGCTTATTCTCGATCACCTCCATTCTGGGCCGGCCCAACCGCTAGTTAGCTATCAGGCAGTCACGCGCAGAAAATTTAGCTCGCTCCAGCGGGGCAGCCTGAAAATGGAACCGTCAAAAAAATAGTTACATAATAATGAATGCTGTGACAAACGATTCTTAAAATGATTCTAATATAGAATATTATTCCATAAAAGATAGCAACTACCAGCTAGAAAGAATTTTCTTCTAAGGGGCCAAAAAATATATTATGCAAAGTCAGGATTGTAACCGGCAAATCTTACAGAATATCTCGACACTAAACAATAGACTATTGTAGAAACTGTGGACCTGTTTCACCAGCGCCGCCGCGCCGTTGGCGAACCGTCATGTTATATGCTAAACGATTGATGATACTATCATTATACCAATTTCAATATGCTGATTTGATGACATGGAGTTGACTCACTCGTACATTTTTTAAGCTGAAGAAGTCATAAAGTTGTGAATCCTTATGAATTGTATTTTAAGTTTTAACATTCTACACGTCCCATTCCCATGCGTCTTTCCGCTGTGTGCCTGGGAGATAACATCTATCGGGATTCGGGACTTCCTCCACGTTAGCCAGTATTCGCTCCTTAGTCCTGGATTCTATTCGTTTCCCCTTATCCTGGACAGGGGACGAAACCGTTTGCTTCCTCAGCTCCACTATTTCTTCCTCGATCCTTTCCATCCTTGCCATCTGGGTCTTTTTCTGCGGGCAGTTGAGCTGAAGATGGTCCCTCTCACCGCACTTATAGCATATGGTTTCAAATCTTTGTGGATTTTATGGGTCTGCCGCATGTCATGGCGAACAGCCTCGACCTCCAAAGCATGCGCCAATGCTTCCTTTAGCGAGGTATGGTGACCAAGCCTTACTGCAGCTCTGACCTCCAGGTCTTTGATTCCGTCGACAAATCCTTGAACGTATCAAGTAGGGGATTTATGTTTTCTGTGTTCCCCCGAGTAGTTCCGCTGGTTTGACGCTAGATGGCACTGTGTGTCCGTATCCGTTACAGTATCAACATTCTGAAAGTATTTTTTTTAAATCTATTAAGAAATAAATCAATTTTTATTTATTTTATTTATATCAAGGAATTGTAAGAAGTAGATGAATATTGGATTAATTTCAGGTCCACCAAAGGCGCTGTAGAAAAATCCTTACTGACTTGTGAACCCTATCTTGACACAACTACACAATTTACGCCTCTATATCTATTAAAACGAAGACAACTATAATTAATTTAAATTTAAGAAAAGAAAAGAACTAAAGAGTCTCCGTTTACAACAAATTCGGCATCGAGCATCATACTATACGTATACTTAGGATACCCACATAACCCACTTATGTTTATAGCTGGTTTACCTGCAGGGTTACTTACTATATTTGCAAAAAGTTGTAATTGCCTCCAAATTGTAACCCCTATGTTATTTTTTTTTTTGTCACTATTTTACTCGAGCTGTAAATAAAAAAAACATACAATATATACGTTATGGTTCACATATCTTAAAAACTACATAAAGTTAGTGCTAACTGCTAGAGTTTTAATGGTAGAGTTTGCGGTTAATATCTAATCCAGAGCATTTATGATTTACAATTGACAGCGCCATCTAGTGTTGAGAAGTGGTAAATCAAAACTACCGTCACACCGCGCGTATTAATTAGCTTATTGGTTACATTTAATTTTATTACCTATTCATTGTAACAGTAATTCAACTCCACATCGTTCCTGTGCTTCAATCAATACAGTGCGGTGGGACCAAATTGGTTGGATGACGCGGCACCATTATCGATATTTGCATATTGTTTTGTCACTTTCTACTCTATCGTGCCCGCCCTTCAACGACCTGCGATCCTCCAATATAGCACCACTTCTGCAACTATCCTATGAAAAAATTTAAGATCCATAAACTTTAAAAAATTAAATACCAATGAAGGACACCTACAAATCTACGTTAAGAATAAAATTTTTAAGATAGGCTGGAATTATACAGGGTGTAACAAATATAAATGACAATACTTCAATAATAATAATAATAAGTATTTACTGGAAATATTAAAAACTTAATCTAGTAGCCCGCCAAACCACATAGCGCGCCGGTTTGTCGGCGGGCTTCACGGATGTGTATGGGCCCCCTTTATAGAGTTCGCTGTGAAAGTAGCAGCGCTGGAAGAGTAATTTTCTTTTTCACCTATGTATGGAAAAATTCATGACGCGGGGCGTTTTCCAAATAATAATAAAAAAAATTGCTCTTTCACAGTGAATTCTATAATATAAGGGACAAATACACTTCCTAAAGTATTATCACGTTTTGTTACACCTTGTAGATATAGTAGCCTTGTTATTTATAGTAGTTATAATCACTTATTTTGAGGCAAATCTATAAGAAGATTATAAAAGTAGAAATTCCTTATTTTTACTCATTTTTATTAAATTTTCATAGATACGACTTAGCTGAAAATTTTGTTAAAAAAATAAAAATGTATTCTTGTACAATCAATGTAAGGGCTTCGCTTCTATTTGGAACATTTTAAAATCTCTGTACAAAGCTATTAGGAATTTGCTGCATCAAGTGTATATTTTAGCACTGACGGATTAAGACTACTTGACGCCCTAAGCAATCCATGCCCTCCTATCCGTATATCAACTAGAATCGGTCTTTGAACCTTTACTCTTCTGGTGCCCCCTCAGACGTGATGCCCTAGGCAATTGTTTAATTTAACTAATGGTTAATCCGTCAACTGTATTTTGGTACCTACTACCTACATCAAGTAAAAAATTTACGGAATAATTCAGAAATAGTCGTTTAAAAATAACTTTATCACAAATCGTTTGTTTGGAAATGTGGCGATTGTTTATCATGATTGTTTTATTTGTGACGAGTCATCCGGCATTATAGTCTCATTTACAAATTGATACGTTCGCGCTGATTGTTTCCTTTTTATGGTAATGCATACTGAATACTGAATAGACCGGAGATTTCAAACAGCGTTAAAACATTTAAACTCATCAGCTCTCTTTCATTTCATCTAATTAAATTTATATAAAGTAACAAATATACTCGATATTGCTATTGTTAAAAGTAAATATATGCGTTATAATATTAGGTATTACATATCAACAATAAAATAAAATTACACATCCTTGCGCAGTTGCGCATTTTAGGGTTCCGTAGCCAAATGGCAAAAAACGGAACCCTTATAGATTCGTCATGTCTGTCTGTCTGTCTGTCCGTATGTCACAGCCACTTTTCTGCGAAACTATAAGAGCTATACTATTTAAATTTGGTAAGTAGATGTAGTCTGTGAACCGCATTAAGATTTTGATACAATAATGGAAAAATTATTAAAAATTTTAGGGGTCCCCATAGGTACAACTAAATCAAAAAAAATTTTTTTCATCTAACCTATGCGTGTGGGGTATTTATGGATAGGTCTTCAAAAATCATATTGAGTTTTTAATATCATTTTTTTCTAACCTGAATAGTTTGGGAGAGAGACTCTTCCAAAGTGCTAAAATGTGTCCCCCCCCCCCCCCCCCCCTCTAACTCCTAAAGTAGGGGCATGATAAGTCTAAAAAAAATATGTGATGTACTTTACTATAAAAACTACCAACGAAAATTGGTTTGAACGAAATCTAGCAAGTACTTTTTTTTATATCATTATATTTAAAAAAAAAATTTTTTTTGATCTAACCTATGCGTGTGGGGTATCTATGGATAGGTCTTCAAAAATCATATTGAGGTTTCTAATATCATTTTTTCTAACCTGAATAGTTTGCGAGAGAGACTCTTCCGAAGTGGTAAAATGTGTGTCCCCCCCTCTAACTTCTAAAGTAGGGGCATGATAAGTCTAAAAAAAAATATGATGTACTTTACTATAAAAACTACCAACGAAAATTGGTTTGAACGTAATCTAGCAAGTAGTTTTTTTTTAATATTATTATATTTAAAAAAAAAAATTTTTTCATCTAACCTATGCGTGTGGGTTATCTATGAATAGGTCTTCAAAAATCATATTGAGGTTTCTAATATCATTCTTTTTTCACCTGAATAGTTTGCGAGAGAGACTCTTCCAAAGAGGTAAAATGTGTGTCCCCCCAGAGGGGGGCCTCTAACTTCTAAAGAAGGGCATGATAAGTCTAAAAAAAATATATGATGTACTTTACTATAAAAACTACCAACAAAAATTGGTTTGAACGAAATCTAGCAAGTAGTTTTTTTTTATACGTCATAAATGGTAAACTTAATTTAACTTTCATTAAATCAACTGAAATATAAAAATAAATCAAAAACCTTTTAATTTCTTAAAAATTAACCTTATGCGGAACCCTTCATGGGCGAGTCCAACTCGCACTTGGCCGGTTTTTTATTTCTGAATAAATTTTTAACAAAATATGTTTGCAGTATTGTCCATCTTGTTGATCAGCTACTACCCGATTCAGTCATAAATTATAAAACTATTATAAGCAAAGAGTTTAAATTTTAAGTGCTTAAAATCTTTGTTGCATCTAATTTAAATATTTTTTTTACATTATAGTATCTTTGATATAGTTTATTTACAACCACAATGATTATATTTGTAGTGACCATGCAGTGTTTATGAACTCATTATTACGGACTAACTAATAGACGGAGGTCTTTCTTGAATTTTTACCGCAAAATGTGTTAAGAAACCTTACCACCTCATCCTAGTAATAGAATACAAAATACAATAAAGTATGATGAAATCCGTAAAGTAGACATTAATTAAATAACCACGGCAGGTAGCTAATACGTAAAGGTATTGAGCAGTTTAAGTCAATCGATGCTTCCGATTTTTCCGAGATCAGAATGCTAACGAGCCTGTCAGCGAGGCTAAATTTAATGGTTTTATATTTGGCTGCATCCATCGATAAATAATTCGTCAATTGAAATTCCAAATAGAACTAAGATGAGTCATTAAAAGTCATTAATTTTAAAGCAAGTTTAACACTGAAATAAAATTATATTGTACAAGCGTCAGAGTATGGAGTACCGCGGACCGTCTTCAAGTTTCGCCACAAGCCACAAACGTTTTAACTGGGTAGGAAAACACAACAGCTTACCTACATTAAACTACTGAAATAGCTATGTATTTTGGTAGGAAGCTTTTGTCCTAACTCCTAATTAAAGTACCCATTCATAAAATATTTTACTTACTACTTAAATAACCGGGCAGCAGCCAGCAGGTCATATTCATTAAAATTAACGTACCTAAGGTTAATCGTTATCGTTTGAATCTCGAATTCAGGGCACGCGCGAAACCTCGTTTCTCTTGAAACAATCGTAAATTAATAAAAAACGCTCATATACCTACTTGTCATGTTGATCTATGATACAATTCACGAAACCTGAGAAATGAGTACCATCCATTTTTAGGGTTCCGACTTCCGTACCTAAAGGGTAAAAACTGGACCCTATTACTGAGACTTCGATGTCTGTCTGTCTGTCTGTCTCCGGGCTGTAGCTCAATAACTGCTATAGCTAGACTTCTGAAATTTTCACAGATTGTGTATTTCTGTTGCCGCAATAACAACAAATACTAAAAACAAAATAAAATTAATATTTAAGGGGGGCTCCCATTCAACAATCTTTTTTTTTTTACCTTTTTTGCTCGTAATCAATAATGGCAACTGCTAGGCACTTGAAATTTTTATAAAGTCCTTAGTTATATTATGTCTAATTTAATAATCTATATATATAAAACGTAAAGGTGACTGACTGACATGTTGATCTATCAACGCACAGCCCAAACCACTGGACCGATCGGGCTGAAATTTGGCATGCAGGTAGATGTTATGACGTAGGCATCCGTTAAGAAAGAATTTTGATCAATTCTATCCCCAAGGGGGTAAAATAGGGGATGAAAGTTTGTATGAAACTTTGTCAATTTTAAGCCGATCGGGCTGAGACTTTGCATGCATAAAGCTACTATGACGTAGGGATCTCATAAGAAGGGTTTAAAAAAAATTCCACCCCCTAAGGGGGTAAAATAGGGGATGAAAGTTTGTATGAAACTTTGCTAATTTTAAACCGATCGGGCTGAGACTTTGCATGCATAAAGCTACTATGACGTAGGGATCTCATAAGAAAGGATTTAAAAGAAATTCCACCCCTAAGGGGGTAAAATAGGGGATGAAAGTTTGTATGAAACATTGTCAATTTTTAACCGATCGGGCTGAGACTTTGTATGCATAAAGCTGCTATGACGTAGGCAACCCCTAAGAAAGGATTTTAATACATTCCACCCCTAAGGGGATGAAATAGGGCATGAAAGTTTTTATAAATTTTCTTAGACTTTCGACTGATTGAACTGAAATTATTAAAGATTTGAGCTTCTATGATAAATACGTTCGGTTAAATAGGATTTCGAAGAATTCAACCCCCATGGGGATAAAATAAGGGATGATGGAGGATGTAAATGTATTAGTTTGAACCTATCAGTACCTAATAGAACGAGTAAATTTAGACGAACAAATAATTGAGTATTTTTGGTCATATTGTCAAGTGCCTACCTGTTGCCAATATATTTTGTCGTGCAAAAAAGGCCAAAGTAGCGTTTGTTGTTTGAGAGCCCCCCTTAAAAATTTGCTTTGCTTTTAGTATATTTTGTTTTTATAGCGGCAACAGAAATAAATAATTTGTAAAAATTTCATCTATTTAGCTAGCGAAGTTGTTGAGATACAGCCTGGAGACAGACAAACAGCGAAGTCATTCCCGTTTTTACCCTTTGTGTAAGGAACCACAAAAAGGGGAAAACTATCCATCTTTGTTATTATACTATGTTAACGCGGACGAAGTCGCGGGCAACAGCTAGTTAATAATAATATTTAAATAAAATAAAAATCCCATACAAAAACACAATTTTTGGCCTATTTTTCCTCTATAACGGTACGGAACCCTTCGTGCGCGAGTTCGACTCGCACTTGGCCAATTATTTATTCTCATATTTAACTAGCCCGCGTCAGCGTCAAGACATAATAACAAAGTTAAATAGTTTTTTCCCGCTTCTTAAATACGTTCTACTAATTTTTTGCTTGTTTTCTTTGCCACGAGTTATTATTATACCTTCGAAACAAAAAATAACTTAAATTTCTCATCCGTTCTAGAGCTATCATGCCATAAGACAGACAGACACACAGACAAAAGAACCGTCAAACTTATAATTTTTGGGTTTAGGGTTAAAACTACAAGGAGTACAATATTATGTACATTTTTAGGGTTCCGTAGCCAAATGGCAAAAAACAGAACCCGTCATATAGATTCGTCATGTCTGTCTCTCTGTCTGTCTGTCTGTCTGTCTGTCTGTCCGTCCGTATGTCATAGCCATTTTTCTCCGAAACTATAAGAGCTATACTATTGAAACTTGGTAAGTAGATGTAGTCTGTGAACCGCATTAAGATTTTGATACAAAAATGGAAAAAATTATAATAAATTTTAGGGGTCCCCATTAGTACAACTGAAACAATTTTTTTTTTCATCTAACCTATGAGTGTGGCATATCTATGGATAGGTCTTCAAAAATCATATTGAGGTTTCTAATATCATTTTTTTCTAACCTGAATAGTTTGCGAGAGAGACTCTTCCAAAGTGGTAAAATGTGTGTCGTCCCCCCTCTAACTTCTAAAGTAGGGGCATGATAAGTCTAAAAAAAATATATGATGTACTTTACTATAAAAACTACCAACAAAAATTGGTTTGAACGAAATCTAGCAAGTAGTTTTTTTTTTATACGTCATAAATGGTAAACTTAATTAACTTTCATTAAATCAACTGAGATATAAAAATAAATCAAAAACCTTTTAATTTCATAAAAATAAACCTTATTGCTACTGCGGAACCCTTCATGGGCGTATCCAACTCGCACTTGGCCGGGTTTTTTTTATTATTGTTTTTAATTTCTGAATAGGCCATCTTTTTTACCATTATAGGTACATATGTTTGTTTCATAAAGTACTCCTTAGACACTAATTACACTTCGATTTCTTTGCTCATTTTATTGTAATTTATCAGGACATTATTAAATTTATCTAAGATTTTATTTTGCTTGAGTACAGCGCCACGTTTCTTTCTTAAACAAGCTCATTTGCTTGTAGAAGCGCCATCTAGTATCAAGTAGATTGAAGCGTAATCTATTTTAATAACATTTGTCTATGGAATTTGGCACGATCTCTTGGGTGAAGTTCAATTTTGACAGTTCTAATGTATCAGTGGTCATCTTATTTTTTATATCTCCTTGCATTTTGATACAAAATATTAGTAATTCGTGAAGTGGTATTACGTGAACAAGATGAAAATACGAGCCCACGCACTTCGAGAACGGTGGAATGCTGTCCGCTAGCATCGGTGAGCCATTAAAATTGTTAAATTAATGCTTGAATGTCCTTATTTTTAACTGATTAAAAAAACTGTAGTCAATTGGCTGTTAACCTTTTAACTAAAGGCGAGAGACGCGTAATTTGACGCTGTCCCGTGTATAATTTTATTACAAATCGCCTAGTCGCCGCATACATCTGTCCTGTGCCACCGGCTACGATTATTTTCGGCGTCTCACACCAAAAAATAAAAGCAAACTTTATTCCGCCACTTATCACATAATTGTGCTGTTATCTCGATCATAATACTAAATATATTTTAAACCGTTGATTGGTTCTAACTGTCTGATAATATCCCTAACCGTCATAACTACAGATAGGTATCAATTTTTTTGGAAAATAATCTGATGTGTTGATAGTGTTCCTAGTGTGCTAATGAGTTTATTTCCGTGGAGGAGTCGAGAGCAGGGTTCCCGTGAGGCTATCGATGGTAAATTTTTATATTTATTTTCTATATGAATGCTGTAATAATATTTATCTTTATCTGAGAATGCAAATTCAGTTTTATCATGAATGTTTTATCTGATAGGGCGAGCTTCCTTTTTATGTAATAGGATATCAAATATTTTTGTTTATTTCTTTGAACTTTGTTCATTATTATAAGAATAAAAGTATTATAATAATATAAGAAAAATGATATAGCAACCTTTTTATAACTTTAAATTATTTTTTTATTAGTTTAGTTCCCTTTATAAATGGATTAAGTTTGAACTACAGCATTATTGTCGGAGTTCTGATTTTACATTTATTACAGGACATACAGATTTAATTATGTTATCTTACCCAAATATTCCAATACATGCAGTAGGATTATTTTTTAGAATTAATTAGGGTATTGAGAACATGGCTACTTTTTGACAGGATAAATCATTTTAACTACTTGCCATTAATTATAATATTTATCAATATACACTCGGCCATTTTTAAATTTTAATTGCCAAGCTGAACTAGTTTTGAGGTGGCATGTGAAATTTCAAGTATTAAATGTGAATATAAATAATTTATACATCAATTTTATTGCTGTGTTTTAAATAGACCAAATTGATTTTTGATGCAAAACTTTCAGAAAATTAAATGCAAAACTTAGTTTTTTAGGGTTCCGTAGTCAACAACGAACCCTTATAGTTTTGGTCTGTCCGTCCGTCTGTCCGTCTGTCTGTCTGTCCCCGGTTTTGCTCAGAGACTCTACAAAGCTGTAATTTGGCATGAACACACATGATATTAATGATGTCGACAAAATAGTACATGAAATCTTGAAAAAATAATTTTTTTATGCACATCAAGCAGGGATGAATTTTTTTTTCGCGTCCACCCCATCGTGTGGGGTGTCGTTGCATAGGTTTTTTAAAAATATTATGAGTATTCATAGATCAATTTCCTATTTAGGGATCCGTTTGTGAAATATTAAGTTTTAAAGTGGAAAAAATCGTTGAGTCCAGTGTCCCCCCCTTTTACCAGCTAAACCGTTGCTTCTAAAAATGTGAAAAAATTCACGGGAGTAGGAAATATGCTGAATTTAAAAGGAAAACTATCACGGCTAAGAAGACTTCATAAGTTATTGAGTAATAGTCGATCAACTAAAAAAAATGTATTCGGCGAAGTGTAAAGGAACTTTTCGTTCAAATTCCTTTGAAATTAACTGAGATGATGTTGTTAGTATTGTAAAACACGTTATAAATGTACATTCATTGACCATACAAAAATTAAAAAAAAACTAGCGGTACTACGGAACCCTATATTGCGCGTGGCCCGACACGCACTTGGCCGGTTTTTTTTATTTCTTTTAAAATTAATTTATCTTTTAAACTTTATTTACTTATTTATGCAAATAAATAAATGGATTTAATATCATATAATATGCAATATAATGTTCTTAATCTTTCTAAGTTGAATCGGTGCCAACTGCCACCAATAAGCCTTAAATCTGATATTATCATAAAACATATTTACAGTTAACAGTTGGAAGAACTCTTTGTACTAACATACTGAATTTGTGAGAAAATATAACATTGTTTCTTTATTGTATTTATCTCCTACGACCTACACCATATTATACTTACAAACAGAGATATTTTAATAGTTTTCTAAATATAATACTCATATGAACTTATAATATGAAACTGAAATGCTTTAAGCACAGTTTCCTGAAAAATTAATATTACGAAGGAAAGTTTAAAAAATAGTATAATAACCCCAAAAGTTTAGGGTGTTCTAGCACATAAAAGAATGAACATGTTCAAAGCCAGGGGCCCGAATCTCATACCTCGAATCTCGCTTCGATCTCAGGCCGTATCACTTGCATGTGAAACAGCATAATATGATGCATGCTAGTGAGTTACTTTTCCACCGAACAGAACAAACATTCGAAGAATGAGACTCGCGCCCCAGCGTCGCAGCACACAATTGAATAAAAGCGCGCTTCATTCTTCATTGTATTTAATAAACCTAGAACCGTTGACGACTGCGGGAGCTATTTAAATACGAGTCTAAGGCCCAATTGCGCGGTCTAGGTTATTGCTAATCGTTATATAAATGTAACCTTTTTTATAAACTCGATGCGTTTATCCATACTTTACTAATATTATAAATGTGAAAGTGTGTCCGTCTGTCTGCTACCTCTTCACGTTCAAACCGCTGAACCGATTTTGCTGAAATTTGACATGGAGATACTTTGAGTCCCGAGAAAGGACATAGGATAGTTTTTGTCCCGGAAAAATGTACGGTTCCCGCGTGATAAACGGAGTTGCGGGCGTCATGTAGTACATGTATAAAGATGGGAAGACCTTTTGGCTATCCACCCAGCCGTTTAGGTCCTAAACAGAGACCAAAGTGAGCGTGACAACAAAATACAATACATATAAACTTCTTCCGCGGTAGTTACCCCCACTACGTGTTAATGTGTTCATGGATTACTTTGAAACATATTATTTTCCCAAATATTATACTTAATAATCCACACGATCAACGTCAGGATAATATTCAATCAATCAACTCATTTCATTCATTCAACTTTAACCCACACTGGCGCAATGGGCCGGTGTGGGTTAAGGGGGCGACTAACCCAAAATTGTCGATTTTATAATTCATTTTTATACTTGAAAATGAGCCCCGAATTTATTTTTTTATTTTATTTTATCTCGATAGAAAAAAATCACAAAGATGCATCTAATTTTCACGAATTTTTCATATATTGCCACAACCGTGCATTACACTAAGTTAATATTTTAACACATTAGTATAGGAGGTAGCAACGTTTTCGAGAAAGTATTTCAGGTCGGCTGATTTTGTGATATGTCGTCATTCTTGCTCTTCTGGTTAGAGTCCGGGCGGTCTGGCTGCCGGTAGTGGTTGCGTTCATTAGTGCGCATTTCACTTATCCAGGTGATGCTATTAATATAAGGAGCGCCTGATAAAAAGAAATAGCAATCTCTCGCTTCTGGCTCTTGTTATGTTAAAGGCCAGACTTTAACAATTATTATTATTATTATTGTCATAATTATTACGTTTGTGTTAAGCACTCCTTGCTTACTAAAATGATTTTAAAATCATTTAAAATCACTTAAAATCATTTTAGTATACAGTATGTATACTAAAATGATTTTAAAATCCAGGATTATAACCTGGACAAAAAGGTTGCGCACTAATGAACGCAACCACTACCGGCAGCCAGACCTCCCAGACTATAACAGCAAGAATGACGACATATCACAAAATCAGCCGACCTGAAATACTTTTTTTTCAAACGTTGCTACCTCCCGTACCACATTGTATAAAATTCTATCATTGAGGAAGTGACCTAGCGGATTTTTAAAATGTTGTATATTTATCGAGTTATTAAGAAAAAACTAACTTGGCGATGATTCCACGTCGTCCTTTTCATCTGGCATATGAAAGACGGGCGTGAGTGTCAAGAGAGGACGATGTTTGATTTTTTGCGTTAGTCGCCCTCTTAAGGCATTCTTATAGCAGCAATTAATTCTGCTCTACCAAAATGTAGGCAATTTATACATGGAACATTCTCGTTCACATCACACGTTTAAAATATAGGTATTCAGATTAGCAATAAGTGGAAAATACCAGAAGCTTTAAAGCTAATGACTAAGCGCCAATTTCACCAACACTCGATTAAGATTACCGTTTGGTTTCTCGTTTGCCTCCTATGACTAAAAAAAGTGCAAATATGCTTCCAGTTAACTAGTGGCACTAAAGAATTGCAAGTTGCAACGAAGCAGCACAGTAATAATAATAATAATAATACATACTTCCATACTTAATATTATAAATGCGAAAGTGTGTGTCTGTCCGTTTGTTTGTTACCTCTTCACGCCCAAACCGCTGAACCGATTTAGCTGGAATTTGGTATGGAGATACTTTAAGTACCGGGAAAGGACATAGGATACTTTTTATTTCAGAAAAATCTACGGTTCCCTCGCAATAAAGGAATTTCGGCGCAACGTAGTTGCGGGCATCAACTAGTTATCATTATCTTATATAAAATTCTCGTTTCACAATGTTAGTTACCGTACTCCTCCGAAACGGCTTTACTAATTTTACCAAATTTTATATGCACATTCAGTAGGTCTGAGAATCGGCTACTGGCTACTTTTTATAGCGATAAGTGCATTTGTTGAATAAATAATAGTATTAAATTATTACAACTCGAGACTGACGGCGACCATTGTTTATGCGACGGGATAGCGATGGACGTTGCCATGGTGCTATACTTATTTAGTCACTTCAATAAAATAATATGGGCGAAATACTTTATATGGCAAAACAACGTTTGCCGGGACAGCTAGTTGAAACTATAAAAGCGTTTATTGTAACTACTTAATTAGATATTCTGATTCACAAAAGTCGTGTCGTCGACGAGTTTACGCAACAGATTTTTTACGCTAGATAACAGAAAAAAGTATTGCATATAAAAGTTAACATTATTAGCATTTTGGCTAATATTTTTGGTAGAACACGAAATTGGTTAAAGCGTGTCCCAGACAGACGCGGCCTGCGGTGGCGGTAGCGGTGGCGGTCAGTTGGATGACTTGAGAGTTCTAGGAACGACACAGCCACACGCGGCCACGCGGCCAAGCCATTCAACTGACCGCCACCGCCACCGCCACCGCAGGCCGCGTCTGTCTGGGAGACGCTTTAACACGTTCATTCCCACTACGATTTTCATGATGTCTTCTCGGATGCCGCGTACATTGTACGGTGGACTCGCCAGGTGAGTCGCCGGCACTGCAATATAAATTGAATCGACTCGCCACGTGAGTTCACTGGCACTACGTAAGGGTAAATTCAATTTTTTGTTATTTTTGTTTTACAGTGTAACTAAGGTGTTTAACGCAATTAAAAAGTGTTAGGTGTTGTTGTAGGATTATTTAGCTTGTAAAATGGCAAAAAACTCTTTGGATAAAATAAAAGGTAAGTTCGTTTCGTAATTTAAGCAGTGGTTGTCAATCTTTTAAAATTTGGTTATTGTTAAGGTTATATTTTGAATTTCTAATACTTGTGAATAGTCAATTTTACCCTGAAATATTTTAATACGGACTTTAGATTAAAATGTATTATTTTTATTGTGGATACGACGAATTTAATTAATAATAATTAAAAAAGAAACCTTTTTAAAAAGTTTAAAATCTGCCGAATTAAAATTAAGTGATAACTTATTAATATGCAACAATAATAATGTCTATACGTGAAACAACATTTTATTACGTTTGAAATTTGTTAAGAAGTGCCTGATCTTTTGTGTGTGACAAGTAATAAAATACATGGAAAAACTAATACAAAACAATAATATCATGTTCGTTTCCTTGGATCCTAATTATTTTCATTTTTATTATCCTATTCCCGACGAAGACAAATCCGAAAACACAAAAATCATAAAAATCTGTTCAGCCGTTCTTCAGTTATAATTAGTGTAACTAACACGACTTTCTTTTATATATATAGATTCTCATGAAACTAGTTTGATGTATATTAGTTCCATATCACAAGTATGTAGGTAGTCCATGCTATTATGTTGACGTCGTTTTCTAACATGTACATATTTACAGTTTGAGGATCTATGTCCGGAAACTCACCTAGTGAGTTCAAGGCATTGCAGAATCGTTTTTTTTTCCTTTCAAAAATAAACGGGATCTCCACGCCCGGCCCACCGCATAAATCTTTAGTTTAGCATATATTTAGTCTAAACTTTAATTTTAAGCAGAAAATACAGATGCATTTTGGAAATATTACTGAAAAACACTGAACTCACCAGGCGAGTCGTCGGCACTGGAATCAAATTTACGTAAACTCTCCGGGTGAGTCGGTGGCACTGAACGTGTTAAGGACATGGTAATTTATGAGGACATCTCACTAGTATGTAAATTATAATTCTGTTGTGGGAACCGCGAGCTACTGTTGATATAGCTAATTGAAACTTAAATATCGGATATGATCAATCTCTACCCGTTCAATTATACATAGGCTGCACTAAAAGTATCGGGAATGGAATATTTTCGCTGTTCCTGTCTTGTTAAAATCTTTTTAATTGAAAACTCCTTGGTTTTAAAAATCGAATACCATTTATTTATTAAAAAAAAGATTCTCGGTCTTGTCACAAGGTCTTTCAAACTTGTTTAGTCGTTGAGAAAATGGAATTGACTCGAGAAAATTCTAGAGCGATGATTTATTATGACTTTCCGAAGTGGTTTAACACAAAAACAGTGTGTTGACCGGATGATTTCTGCATTTGGTGATGAAGCCCCATCCAAAACCACAGTTTATCGCTGGTTTTGCTGAATTTCAACGTGGACGTGTCATGCTCAGTGATGATCCCCGTCAAGGTCGTCCAAAAACTGCAGTCACCCAAGAAAACTGCGTAAGCTGATTGAGGAAGATCGACATGTGACATACCGCGGAATTCAGGCAACTTTAGACATTGGCATGAGTCAAATACAAATAATCTTGCATTTATGCAAGATTATTTGACTTGATTTGACTCATTTTTTTAAAAAAAATTGTTTTCCCGATGGATACCGCATTTGCTCTGTGAAGAGCAAAAAGCGGCTCGCGTTACTTGGGGTGCGTCAGAACTCTCGAAAGATTCCACGCAGGATCCTCAAATGCTGTATCCTCTCGTCTGTCAAGCGCCCAAAATGGGCGTCTTACTCTAAAACTATTCAAAAGTTCTTCTTCTACTTTGCAGACCACCGATTTAGTATTTTGTTTCAAATATAAAACTGTGTGTATTTGCGACTAATAGCTTATTTATTAAAAATTCTAATTATATAAAAATTATATATGGCTTTCATGGTAATTTCTTTAGATAATTTAATCAGTTTAATGAGAGTAATAGGAAATTGAAAAATTTACGAAAATGGTTTGACAGTTCGTGACAGATGAAAGGGTATACAACATCGTATCAGATGACGAATCCTGGATATACGCGTACGAACCCGAAACAAAAAACCAGTCACGAATTTGGGTGTTCGAAAATGAGTTAAAGCCAACAAAAATTGTTCGTTCACGGAGTATTGCAAAAAAAATGGAGGCCACGTTTGTCTCCAAAACATTGGCCATTTTGCGACTATTCCTCTTGAGGGACAAAGAATGGTATGCTAGCATTTGTTTGCCACAGGTCGTTTCTGAACTCCGTAAAGAGAACTGCAACCGCCGCATCATACTCCATCACGACAATGCGAGTTCTCACACCGCGCACAGAACAAGAGTTTTTAGAGCAAGAAAACATAGAATTATTAGACCATCCGCCGTACAGCCCCGACCTAAGCCCTAATGATTTCTATACTTTCCCTAAAATAAAGAATAAATTGCGTGGTTAGAGATTTTCATCACCTGAAGAAGCTGTGGACGCCTACAAAACGGCCGTTTTGGACACCCCAACTTGACCGAATGAAATGGTTGCTTCAATGATTGGTTCCATCGTATGGAAAAATGTGTCCAATTTCGCGGAGAAAACTTCGAAAAGCAATAAATACATTTTTAAATAGTAATGTTGTGTCACTTCCTTGATTCCTGAAATTTTCAGTGCTGCCCTCTTATTATGTTAACGTACTGTCATAATTATTATTATTAATTGGTATCTGTCCCGTCGAACGTTGCTTTGCCATAATATGTATTTACGTAATATTTTTTTTGACAAAGACAACTTTAATTCTTAGATTTACTGATGAGAGCTTTTTAGTTCTGTCGTTGGTTCATTACAATTTAGCTTTTTCCCGCTTTTCAAGGAAATATGTATATCTCCTAAATTTATTTCGTTTATACTGATTTATTCCTTCCCGACTCGTCGTCACACCAGTTATCACACCAGTGTGACAAACAAGAAAATAAAAACTTGTTTGTCACACTACTGATTTTTCCACACCATGTATACTTTAATTGTTAGTGCTGTACCTATGGTACACACTAGCATCTTTTTCGTAGTAATTATTAAAAAGTGTAAGAATATTTTGTAGATGCGGCATTTAAGAGTTTTCCAGAGCCATTTCCACAACTACTTTCTATACTTGGCGATTTGGGGAGCACGTCTCAAACCACTTCCGTGATACCGCTTATTCATGTGCTTATGAGTGATAAAAAAGAGTCGACATACGCTGCATTGTTCGACATCCTGAAATCAAAATTTCCCGACTGGTGTCCCGATCTATTTCACGCTGATTTTAAGATTGCCGTAGCAAATGCCTTAAGAATTTTTTTTCCATATATTACGATAAAAACGTGTTACTACCACTTTTGTCAAAGCTTATGGCGAAAAGCAAAAGCAATTGGTTTAAAAAGTAAAATACATAAAAGAATTGTGGGATTATGTACTGCATTGCCACTAACTCCGTTAGAAGATATTAAAAACGGATGGGAGTACATAAAAACAAAAGCTAATGAATTGAGCGGAGATAACCAAAAAACTTTTTGAAAAAAAAGCTTTTATTTAAACAGTCTAAAAAGAAAAAAATAAATTTCTCCTTAAAAATTTTAACTATTAAGTTATAATCCTCACTATATCATACAATTTGCATGATAATAAAAGCTTGTCGCGACTCGCGAGACTTAACAATCTATCAGTATTTGATAAATTGTTAAGTCTAATATTAAAGAGCTATAAATATTAAAATAAAAATATAATATCAATTTACTCAGTTAAATTGGTACTTACTAGTTTATTTACAAATCACGCGACAAGCTTTTATTATCATGCAAATTGTATAATATTTTGAGGATTATAACTTAATAATTAAAAATTTTAAGGAGAAATTTATTTTTCTCTTTTTAGACTGTTTAAATAAAAGGTTTTTTTTTCAAAAAGTTTTTTGTTTATAATTTATTTTTTGTTTTTTAGTTATCTCTGGCTAGATTTCTTAGTATGTTTGATAGTAATTTGTTTTGTTTCAAGAATTTGTTAAAATCTGACTAACTTAAGTCCTTAAGAAATCGTGCTTTTCTTCAAAGTATAATTTCGCCTGCATGACAGGCGAAATTATACTTTGACTTGTTTTTTGCAATTACTTCCGTAAATATTGATTGTACGATGAAAATCACAAGAATCAAACTTGTAGAGAATCAAATTTGCAACAACTTATCATTTTTGTAAAAAAATGAAAAATAAAGAAGATGTGGTCAAAAATAGGCTTAACCTTCAAACCAATATGGCGGCTAAGGCAACCGTCGGATTTGGTCGAGTTTTTTAAGACGCCTTCTAAACACTGGCATAAAAAAATTCTGACTATAATTAATTTCAGAAAAAATCTAACCCGCCTGTAGTATTTAACTAACTAGTAGTAACTTCTTCAGTAGTACAACTAGGACAGCACTAGTTAGGAAATAAATGCAGTAAATGGTGTGAAAAAATCAGTAGTGTGACAAACAAGTTTTTATTTTCTTGTTTGTCACACTGGTGTGATAACTGGTGTGACGACGAGTCGGGAAGGGATTTATTAGGTCCTTACCTACTAGTTTTTATTTATTCGTAGGTCCTTACATATGAAATTGGCGTTTTGTTGTACAGGCCACTTTGATCTCAAATATCTCCTCTTTGGTTAAGAATTCCAAATTCAAATTTATATATTCATTTATTTGGTACATCTGAGTTTCCAAAACAGTCATTCATTTGTTTTTTTCTTGATTATTTTTTCTTTAGAGTCGTTCATATCGCACAATGGAAAAATTGAAATATCGCTTTATTTACGAATATGAGTTCTACTGTGGCACGAGTGCTGCAGAACCAGCTCGAAGAATTAACAATGTGTATGGCGCTGGTGTCGCAAAAGAAAACACGGTACGGTTTTGGTTCCAACGTTTTCGTTCTGGAAATTTTGACCTTCAGAACAAGCCGACGACAAGCGGACGACCCGAGACCAAAATGAATAATGAAGAATTAAAGGCTATTGTGGAAGCGGATCCATCGCAAACCACTTCAGAGTTAGCAGCAGGCTTCGGTGTAAGTGATAAAACTGCTTTAATCCACTTGAAGCAAATTGGGAAGATTAAAAAACTTGAAAGGTGAATGAATTGAGTGAAGCAAACCAGAAAACACGCGTCAACTGCTGCGTTACATTGCTCAACCGATACAATAATGAAGGGATTTTAAATAGGATCATTACTTGTGATGAAAAATGAATCCTTTACGATAATTGGAAGCGTTCTGTTACAACGCACAAGGGTTTTGCCTTTTTAAAAAAACAATTTTGGGTTTGATGCACACGTCTAGCGCGGATGGATACTGGATGGAGAGTGTGGGACTGGGAATGCAATCGAAGTTGCTACACACAGGAAATGCTGGATAGGTAGGAAAGGGGCTGACTAAGGGATTACACATACATATTAAAGCTATAACACCTCCCCGGGGTAGAATAAACTTCAGGGGCTTATGTTCCTGAAGTTTAGAAGAAATAATAAAAAAAAATTAAAATTTAAACATTGATTCTAATGCTTGGTGAAGGTATTTCACGTGAAGGAGTTTTCGAATTGCTAGGTGTGACTATAGAATTTTGATCAATATTTCTTTTTGAATCAATTGTATCAGGAGTAGCTGAATCTGGTATTATAGCATTAACAGTATTTTGAGGTGATTGAAAGGGCCTAGGAAAACGATAGGATAGACGGTGCTCTTTAATGTAAAAATATAATCTAATTACAAAATAAGTACACATTAAAATTAACATTATAATTAAAACAATTGAATAATGGGTCCCATATTTTATTATTGGTTGCTGATTTAAAATTTCATCTGTTTCTTTCAGTAAGGAATTAAATTTAGAATTTGCGTCTGATGTAAGAATGTCTAAATCGATATTCTTAAGTTTAATAGGGGACTCATCACGGACTTTAGGGATACTATCTAGAATACAGCAAGGATCCTTAATTATATTAAATGTAGGGTGAAAAACTGTAACATTAAGTTTAACATCGGCGTATCTAGGTATTAATTTTGTATTTTTACAGAATGCTACACAATTTTGCGGTACCTTCAAGATGCCTGTACCAATTACATCTAGCTCTATGATCTTTTGGTCAATACAGTCTAAATACACATTAATGTTTTCGGATTGTACATATATCCAATTATTATCGGAAATTGGTTTCCATACGTTGAGTATTCCACTGATAAAATCTGTTTGACACTGCACTGGTAATACACTGATAACTTTTGACATTAACTCAATCTTAGGTACAGTAAGGTTTTTATGTAATCAAGTTCAAATTGAAACAATAAAAGACCTGGAATGCCATAATATTCTGGAGCCACTGAGTGTAAGATACAATGATGTTGTTTCGGAATATTCTTCCATTTCACATCTTATTAGTAATAAGAGATTTAAACGTGCTTGGATAGGTGCTGTAGGATCTTTGTCTAAAACAGTATTTGGTACTTTAAATGAAGATGATGCTATCAGATACGATAACGCCATACGAGATGTACAGGATAACGAAAAAAGACTAAGTTTATTGATAAAAGAAAACATATTGGTTACAACTTCAGTTTTGTCTAAATTTAACGATACACTTTTTAAAATAAAGCTCAATGAAATTAGTCTTACTGAGGCTGTCGACGACCTCTCACTAAAGATGAAAAATATTTCAAAAAACTCTATGGAATTAAACTTTAAAACTAGCATTGATTCTATACTAACTAATCTGGAAGCATTATTACTAACGCTGTCTTTCCAAATGGAAGATATAACAAATGCCATTCTTTTTGGCAGCCGAAACATTTTACACCCAGCTATTTTGCCTCCAAAACAGTTGTATAAAGAGCTCGTCGACAACTATAGGCACCTACCAGCTGACGTTACATTACCTTTAAGTTTAGAATTAAGAAACATTCATAAACTATTAAATGTGCCTAGTATAAGTTGTTTTAGCCTAAACACTAAGATAGTATTTGTAATAAGATTACCTTTGGTGTCCCCTAAACTGTATGATCTATACCATAATATAGCATTACCAATGCCGCATGATGATGTTAAACCAGACACTTTTAGTCTTATTAGGCCCAGTAGTAAATTTATCGCAATGACCAGAGATAAATCAGAATATTGTAAACTCGATTCACTCACGGACTGTCTGGCAATCGACGTCGACGACTACATCTGCAATGTGATGACAAAATCCCACCGCTGCCACCAATGTTACAACGCACAAGGGTTTTGCCTTTTTAAAAAAACAATTTTGGGTTTGATGCACACGTCTAGCGCGGATGGATACTGGATGGAGAGTGTGGGACTGGGAATGCAATCGAAGTTGCTACACACAGGAAATGCTGGATAGGTAGGAAAGGGGCTGACTAAGGGATTACACATACATATTAAAGCTATAACAGTTCGTCGCAATGGCTGTACCCTGGAGAATCAACCAAATCCTGCCCTGAGCGAAAATTTACTCAGAAAAAGTTACTTGTGAGTGTTTGGTGGACTAGTGCCGGTGTCGTTCACTACAGCTTTCTAAAATCTGGCCAAACGGTTACGGCAGATATCAATTGTCAGCAACTGCAAACCATGATGGAAGAACTAGCTGCTAAACAACCAAGACTGGTCAATCGCTCTAGGCTACTGCTGCTTCAGGACAACGCTAGACCACATACTGCACAACAGACGGCCGCAAAACTGGAGGAGCTGCAATTGGAGTGTCTGCGACATCCACCGTACTCCCCGGACCTTGCTCCAACAGATTACCATTTTTTCGGAATTTGGATAACTTCCTACAAGGAAAAAAAATTCAACTCGGATGTGGCAGTCCAAACCGCATTCAAAGAATTTATTGACTCTCGTCCCTCCGTTTTTAGGGTTCCGTACCCAAAGGGTAAAAACGGGACCCTATTACTGAGACTTCGATGTCTGTCGGCTGTCCGTCTGTCCGTCTGTCTCCAGGCTGTAACGCAAGAACGGTAATAGCTAGAGAGTTGAAATTTTTACAGATTATGTATTTCTGTTGCCGCTATAACAACAAATACTAAAAACAAAATAAAGTTAATATTTAAGGGGGGCTCTCATACAAGAAACGTGATTTTTTTGGCCTTTTTTGCTCGTAATCAATAATGACAACAGCTAGACACTTGAAACTTTCACAAAATCCTTAATTATATTTGTACTTTAATAATTAATAATAAAATTAGAATAAAATAAATATTTAAAGGGGGCTCCCATACAAAAAACACAATTTTTTGCCTATTTTCGCTCTATAACGGTACCGAACCCTTCGTGCGCGAGTTTGACTCGCACTTGGCCGATTTTTTTTTATTGAATCTTCAATCTTAGATACTATTAGACAATGCTTACACGGCCAGTCTGAAATCAGCTGAGTCCCAGAGACAAGAGTTGAAAAAAAATATGATAAAGTCAAAAAAAAATTACAAAATATAGGTAGTAGACCTAATGTCGTTGAAACTAAGGTCGAATTTCTACCATTGGGCGATCTCTAGTTTGTTATTACAGCGCCAATAGATACACACAATCTGTGAAAATTTCAGAAATCTAGCTATAGTGGTTCTTGAGATACAGCCTGGAGGCAGACAGACGGACAGACAGACATCGAAGTCTTAGTAATAGGGTCCCGTTTTTACCCTTTGGGTACGGAACCCTAACAAAGTTTTACCGGAAAACGTCATGAATGTCATAGACAGGTGCACGCGTGTTGTTAGGATAATATGGCGGACATTACAACTAGACCGCATTTATCACCGGCTCAATGGGAATTCTGATATTTTTATAATATGTTCATTTAACTCGCTACTTTGCATATTATATGCTAGCCTGTTTTGGAGTTCCGCGGATTTTTTTTTTAAATATTTTTAAGATGTTTAAACTTTGGGTAGATAATTATGTAATTATAACTGACAACATAATATTATTATTGTCCATGATATTAATATGTAAAGATTTTATTATTCGTAGTATTGCTACGGGGGGGGGGGGGGGGGGGTTACTATATACTAGGGGGGGTAAAAAGCGGCGGGCGCCAAGTGCGTGCTGGACTCGCCCATGAAGGGTTCCGCAGCAGCAAATAGGTAACGTGTTTAAGAAATCAAAAGTTTTTTTTTTTAATTTCAATATCGGTATGTTGAATATATTTATTTAAAAAACCGGCCAAGTGCGAGTTGGACTCGCCCATGAAGGGTTCCGCAGCAGCAATAAGGTTATTTTTATGAAATTAAAAGGTTTTTGATTTATTTTTATATTTCAGTTGATTTAATGAAAGTTAAATTAAGTTTACTATTTATGACGTATAAAAAAAAACTACTTGCTAGATTTCGTTCAAACCAATTTTCGTTGGTAGTTTTTATAGTAAATCAGAATCAGAATCATTTATTTCAGGAAAATGGTACATAAGATCTTATGATTTATAGATATGAGTGTATCACAATTTCAGCCTTTGGGGCGTAGAAATATTAAAATAATATACTTAGGTAATCAGACATTCAACTTACAACTTAGGTATTCCAAACAATTATTATTATGAAATATATTAAAATTAAACATTTAAGTAAGTTTTAAATTATGAGAATTTTACAAATTGCGACATCATTCTTACAATACTATTAAAAATCATTTGGTAGATACAATTGTTAAGTATGCCATTTACTTGCAATAATAATCGTTACATCTTCAATATTCAGTTATTAATATGAATTTATACATAGTATTATATATACATCTATAGAGATTGACATAATTATACTAACAAATAAAAATAATAATAAGTTATTTATAATTTATCTTAAATTTTAAATAGTATAATCTGTCATTATTATTACATTAGAACAAAATAAAATAAAATTCATAAATTACATTAATTACATTACCTAATTTCATTGTTTAATAACAATATTATGTCCAGTTGATAGTTATAATAATTTTAGAATCAGTGAATGTCAGATTGTTTGCATACTTATTTTATCCATTAAAAAGTCATTTATGTCATAATACATTTTGGAGAGTAAGAATGCATACAATTTGGTTTTTAGTTTACTTGTGTTAAGTTCCTTTAGTTTCGTTGGTAATTTGTTGTATATTTTAACAGCGAAGCAGTATGCATTCTTACTACACATACCTATTCTCTGATCAGGAATACATATTTTATCAGGTAGCCTGCAGCTTTTTGTTGCCGTTTCCACTTTTTTGGCGTAAAAATCATTACTGTACTTTTGAACAAATATGCATACTTCTAGGATGTAAAGACAGGGTAAGGGAAGTATGCCGTGCTTTTTAAATAGTGACTTACAGCTGTCTAAGATATTCGCTCCACATGCAGATCGAATACACTTTTTTTTAATTCAGAAAGCTCGTATGAAATCAGTGGAGTTACCCCATATTATCAAACCATATCGTAATATTGAAGATACATATCCGTGATATGCTAACAAGGCAGCTTTTTCAGATACGGTTCGATTTACATTTCCAGCTTAAGGCATTCATTATCTATGTGTTGCTTCCATGTGCAATGGCGATCAACAATTATTCCCAAGAACCTAGTTGAGCAGACCTCTTCAATATTATTATTATCTATAGAAATATTTAGATCATTGTGTTTACTGTTGTAAGTACATCATATATTTTTTTTAGACTTATCATGCCCCTACTTTAGAAGTTAGAGGGGGGGGACACACATTTTACCACTTTGGAAGAGTCTCTCGCAAACTATTCAGGTTAGAAAAAATATGATATTAGAAACCTCAATATGATTTTTGAAGACCTATCCATAGATACCCCACACGCATAGGTTAGATGAAAAAAAAAAATTTTTTTAATATAATAATATAAAAAAAATTTCGTTGGTAGTATTTATAGTAAAGTACATCATATATTTTTTTTAGACTTATCATGCCCCTACTTTAGAAGTTAGAGGGGGGGGACACACATTTTACCACTTTGGAAGAGTCTCTCGTAAACTATTCAGGTTAGAAAAAATATGATATTAGAAACCTCAATATGATTTTTGAAGACCTATCCATAGATACCCCACACGCATAGGTTAGATGAAAAAAAAATTTTTTTTTTAAATATAATAATATAAAAAAAAAAATTCGTTGGTAGTTTTTATAGTAAAGTACATCATATATTTTTTTAGACTTATCATGCCCCTACTTTAGAAGTTAGAGGAGGGGGGGGACACACATTTTAGCACTTTGGAAGAGTCTCTCTCGCAAACTATTCAGGTTAGAAAAAAATGATATTAGAAACCTCAATATGATTTTTGAAGACCTCTCCATAGATACCCCACACGCATAGGTTAGATGAAAAAAAATTTTTTTTTTATTTAGTCGTACCTATGGGGACCCCTAAAATTTTAAATAATTTTTCCATTATTGTATCAAAATCTTAATGCGGTTCACAGACTACATCTACTTACCAAATTTCAATAGTATAGCTCGTATAGTTTCGGAGAAAAGTGGCTGTGACATACGGACAGACAGACAGACAGACATGACGAATCTATAAGGGTTCCGTTTTTTGCCATTTGGCTACGGAACCCTAAAAATACCTACTCTGCCTACGGACACGCTCCACAGTATAATAATTATTATTATACTGTGAATAGAAAACTTGAGAGGTGTCAAGGGACACCCGGATGGAACGAAGTTATTTCTTATGTACAAAAAACTTGTATACACTCAAAAAAAAAAAAGGGAAAGAGAGAGAGACAGAGAGAGAAACACGCGCTACCGCACGGCTTACAACTATAGCATTTTTGCTCTAGTTGTAATATACCGACATACCGACACTTTTGTGTCGTGTCGTTAAAACTTTTTCCGTCTAGCCCCCTTTCGCAACGCGCAATAAGGAACTTCGTTCCAAAAAAAATACATGTACCCTACCTCACCGATTAAAATCGTTGCGGTACCTACATATATTGTCGATTGGACAAGTAAGATGGATAGTAATGGAGGGGGTCCGGACCCTCAGGACCCCCCCTCCCCCCTTATATACGCCCATGTGTGCGGGACTTATCAACTTTTCGTCGAAGTAGCGGGCTACATTTAGTCTAATAGCATCAGGATTCAGGACTAATTAGAATCAAAAGCCAAAGTCAATGACCACTTGCGCCAATTTTTTACGAGCAAATATTATACATCGATACATATTTAATAAAACTGTAGAAATGAAAATTCGGTACATTAAAGATATTCAAAAAATATCTTTAATTTAAAAAATTAGCGGGGAGTGTTACTACATCGCTATAAAAGCCAAAAATAAGGTTATTTTTTTGTCTGTCTGTCTGTCTGTTTGTTCCAGCATCACACGAAAACTACTGATCCGATTTGAATGCGGTTTTCGCAGATATATTTGTCTTCTTCCAACTTAACATTTGGTGTATAAATTTTTTTCCCCCCACCCCTCTATTTGCGAATGCGGTTTTCGCAGATATATTTGTCTTCTTACAACTTAATAAATGGTAAAGTGTGTTTGTTTGTCCTTCCTTCACGCCCAAACGAAGCAACCAATTGACTTGATTTTTGGCATAGACTTGAAAGGATGGAGAGTAATATAGGATACTTTTGGTCGTAGGAAAACATCATGGTCCCAAAGGAGGCTTACGCGATTTTCGAATTTCACGCGAGCGAAGCCGCGGGCAAAAGCTAGTTACCAATAAATAAACACTATAAATATTAATATCGCCTTATCTGTCACAGTAAACCAAAAACTAGTCCGAGATGGGTTGCAGTAAAAGTCGGTTTTAGTGTTTGCTCGATATTCATTTAATTAGTGAATAATTTTAATTTTTCCGCCCTACGTGGTCCAGTGGTCTAGAGCGTCGCTCTTGACTCGGAGGTCGTGGGTTCGATTCCCGCGTTGGAAACATGTTATTTTCCAAGTTTGGTTAGGACAATGCAGGCCGATCACCTGATTGTCTGACAAGTAAGATGATCCATGCGTCGGATGGACATGTAAAAAGTCGGTCCTACGCCTGATCTCTCGCCAGTCGTGTCGGTCGTCCGTCCCACTGGGTTATGAGAGTAAAGGAATAGAGAGTGCTCTTGTGTACTGCGCACACACCTGGGCACTATAAAATTACTCCTGATTACCTGGCCTGGTTTCAATGAAACTGCCACCGTCACGGAAACCGGTGTGGGGAGTATTATTATTATAATAATTTTAATTTTTAGGGTTCCGTACCCAAAGGGTAAAAACGGGACCCTATTACTAAGACTTCGTTGTCTGTCCGTCTGTCTGTCTGTCTGTCTGTCTGTCTCCAGGCTGTAACTCAAGAACGGTAATAGCTAGATAGTTGAAATTTTCACAGAATATGTATATCTGTTGCCGCTGTTACAAAAAATACTAAAAATAAAATAAAATTAATATTTAAGGGAGGCTCCCATACAAATAACGTGATTTTTTTGCCTTTTTTGCTCTATATCAATAATGGCAACAGGTAGGTACTTGAATTTTCTCAAAGTACTCAGTTATATGTGTACTTTAATATTTAATAATAAAATAAAAAATTAAGGTGGGCTCCCATACAAAAAACACAATTTTTGGTCTAATTTTGCTCTATAATGGTACGGAACCCTTCGTGCGCGAGTCCTACTCGCACTTGGCCGATTATTTTATATCTGCGACGCTGAGTGGCCGATGTGTAAGCAAAACATGATGTGACTTATGGCGGTCCTTAATGTGTAAGTCAGGGCGTCCCAAACTTATTTGTAATGTGACGCCCTTGGGACTTTGCCATTTCTTTACGACGCCCCTCAAGTCAGCCCGCAAAAATACTTTCCAATTTTAGAACCAGCCTACCAAGGTTATCATAAAAACACTATTTTGACATTTTAAATATTTTTAGTAGGAAATAGTAATCAAATCAAAACAAAAGCATAACAATTAAAAGATATTTTTATGAAAGATATTAAAGCCAGCAAGGCTGGCTAATGTGAAGGATGCGCTTGCTTTTCTAAGCATAGCATCTGAAACCGGGGATGTATGAATGACATAATGCGCGCGGTGCTCACTGGATTTGGTTGTGTTGAGATGCGACGCCCCTGGGACAATGCTGCGACGCCCCGGGGCGTCGCGACTCACAGTTTGGGAAGCCCTGGTGTAAGTATCACCGTTCGAAGTTGAGTTTAATATTTAAAATGGAGGTTCTCTCGGTTATAGTTTCCAAACCCGTGGTAGGTACCAACTTGAAATAAAAAATTCTTAATCCATACTAATATTATAAATGCGGAAGTGTGTCTGTCTGTTACGTCGTCATGCCCAAACCGCTGAACCGATTTTGCTGAAATTTGGTATGGAGATGCTTTGAGTCCCGGGAAAGGGCATAGGATACTTTTTATCCCGAAAAATGTACAGTTCCCGCGCGATAAACAAATTTTGGCGCAACGGAGTTTTAAGTAAAATAAAAATTGTTTTATTTCTGAATAAATTTGAACTAAATGTTTTCAGACCGTCCTACGTGCTGCCGACCGTCGGTTCGGGAACTAACCTAAAAGATAACGAGATACAAATAAGCTACCGTAGTCACGGTGAGAAGTAACAGCCTCTTACGCTGCAACCGCGAAGGACGTCGTAGCGGTCTCGTAGCACCTCGTAGCCCGCTACGTACACACTAGTACTTGCAATAGCTTTATTTCTAAGGCTGGTTTTAGTGTCACGCGGACCGTCGGTACGGATCGCTCCGTAGACCGATCTGTATGAAGTTTTAAGGAGTAATGCGGACGGGTCCGTACAGACCCCTCCGCATTACTCTAAAACGCTCCTTATAGCGTAATGCATATTGCATATATACGGAGCGATCCGTACCGACGGTCCGCGTGACACTAAAACCAGCCTTAGAAATAAAATTTTTATATAAAACCCAAAAAAGTTTTTTCGCATTTTATATAAAAATTCAAAAGGTTTTTTTATAAAGTTTATTTACAATTGACTAAAGTATATAGGTGCCATTTTGTTCGATAACTTTTTGCCATCTTGTTGGTAGGGACATGATCCCGTTGCAATAAAAATTTTGGGGCTTTTTGTGACATATTTTCTTAAAATAAATATTATTAATCTTAGACTCGAATATGTTCCCTAGAAACTTTTCCGTATCATATTCCGTTTTTTTTTATCCGATTCCAAGTTTTTAATGTATTAGAACCAAGGATTACCCTAAAAAACATGAGCAGAATTTATTTTAAGACATTTACCATTAAAAAACAATTAATTGCAGTTATATTCTTTGTATGGGAAACACGGACTTGCAGTCTCACAGACCGCGGTCGAAGTTCAAAACGAAATTACTAAGTAAACTTGCAGTTGGCGTCACAATTTTTTGGATCAGAAGTCGTTTTGCCACTAAACCTAAGATAACACAAGTCAATACGATTTTTACGAGCCTTAAATCTGTGTACCCAATTTGGATGTCTTACACTTTAATTAATTAGAGAAACAATGATTTTAACTCATAATGTTTGCTTTTATAGAAACTTTCAAATTTTGAAGAAAACCTGAATTTTCTCCTTTCAGTTATGTATCAAAAGAATAAAATATAATGTTACTCGTATTTTTTTATTTATATCGTTGCTTATATTTCCAAAATAAAATTGAAATGTACAATATATAATTTAGATTTAAAAAATAATATTTTTTGTATCTAGGTGAGCACACCCCAAATATTATGTATAAAATATACCCACCCCAAATATTATATAGCTTGTTTTGTGCTTTGGTATAGGTATGTGGCACTCCTATTTTTTTCTGGTAAGTATTAAATAGGAAGTTTTAATTATTTCATAGGCTTGACTAAGTCTTTTATTTGTTGATGCAACTAACTTTTTAACTCTTATTTTAATAAATTCTCCGCAAGTGAAGCAAAAACTTTTCTCGTGTATTTTGTAGAATATGCATATGCAGGTTGTATTTTATTTATTTTAGTTAGGTGTTAAAAGAATAAAATATATTTATTTATTTCATTTATATAATTACTAACATTCACTAAAAAGAATTAGAAGGAAAAAATATATATATTAGGTTTAAAATTTGATATTTTTTGTATTTAGGTGAGCATACTCCAAACATAGCTTGTAGCATGCCTCTTTAATAAGTACGTGAGATATGTGGCACCCATATTTTTTTTTGGTTTTAATAGGAACTAGGAAGTTTAAAATTTGTTTCAAAGGCTTGATAAATCCTCTTAATTTCCGTTGCAAGTAATTTTTTTCACTCTTACTTTAGTAAATCCGCAAATACAGCAAAAATTTTATACGTCCTTTTACACATTTTTGAAGATATTTTTACGCTTTAAAGTAAGTATATAAAACTCATAATTTCTCTAAAAATTAAATACGCACAGTAAATTCCTGCGGCAAACTTCCCGTTCCAACTCTGATATCCCCCCAAACCCCAAATTTATCTTCGTCTAGACTAAAAAGCAAACTTTTTTTTTTTTTTAATTTATGTGTCTGGTTAATTTTCAATGCAAATAATCGGATAATAGTCATTAAGTAACAGGCACAAGAAAAAGTAATTGCAAGTTGGGGGGGTCACAGAAATCGTCTGGAATTTGCGGCACACAAAACTTATCAAATTCTTTTAAAAGGCTCTCTTATATCAACTCCTCGCATTAAACTTAACGAAACAAGTGTCAAACGTAAACAGTCACTCTGGTATCTTGGACTGATTTTAGAAAATAAATTCACATTCTTAGAACATATCATACAAACGGGTGAGAAAGCAAAAATAAATTTCTATAGTTTTACTAAAATATCGACATCTACATGGGGTCTCTCGTTCAAAACGTTAAAAACTATATATACAGCCACGTACTTAGGCAAAATATGCTACGGCTCGCCGGTCTGGGCAGATAGGGCTACGATTCGCGCAGCCCGGCGTAAACTTTTACAAAGCCAACGTCTCGCATTAATATTCCTATGTAAGGCATATAGAACGGTCAGTACTGAAGCACTTCCTGTCCTGTCGGGTGTTTTGCCTGTAGACTTGGAAATACAGCGCCGAGCTGCTTTATATTACAAAAATAAAAAAATTACGACCCCAGATTTCTTAAGCATGAGAGACAGAAATAAGGTGAATAGATTGTTTGAACCACTAGACATATTACACTACAAAATCTTTTATCCGAGTGGCAGGATCGGTGGGATAACTCGATTAAAGGTCGGCACCTGTACAATTTCTTTCCTTCAGTTCGCGAACGACTCGCCATGCATTGGATAGAAATAGATCATTGCGTTGCACAATTCCTAACTGGTCACGGCAATTTTAAAGCTAAACTTCATAGATTCAAGTTAGTTCCATCTCCTCTTTGCGAGTGCTCGACCGAAGACAGCCCGCAAGAACAAACTGCTCATCACATACTCTGGGAGTGCGGTCTCTGGCATGAGGAAAGAACCGATTTATTAAACAGCCTCCAATGTGTCTCTGGAGTCGTATATTACGATGACCTCGTAGGCAGCGCAAAGAATTTCCGTGCTTTCAAACGTTTTTGTCATAAATTCTATTGGAAACAATCGAACACAAGTTTGCCATTATAAATAAATGTCTTTTTTTTTATGAAGTAGGCATATTATATTAAGCATAATTTTTTTTTCCCGTGGTGCTTCCCCCTTTTGTTCGGACATCAATGTCATTACAATTTTGGCTGTCTCCCGCTTTGCTTGGGGAGGGAAATTGGATATCTCCTACTCCTCCTACATTTCTTCTGATTAATTTCGTTGCGGGTCCCAAGACAGATTTAGCTTGTCCCTCGGGCATCCCTGAGATCATATCAAAGGGTTTTCGTGGTTGGTTACCACTGTTGATCCTGGCGACACAGGAGTTGCAGTGGTGGGAATGTGTGGTGGGCCTTTTGCCCGTTAAAAAAAGGCACAAGAAAAAAAAAATTTTTGTCAACTTGTGTACTCGTAATGAGGGCCGCAAGTGTGAAGCTTACGGGGAAGTGGGGTAGATAGGATTCTAGCAGAGTAGGAACGGTCTGTGAGACTGCGCGTCCATAGTTAAAGGTTAATTATTTTAAACATAAATGAAACGCGTGGTAAAAGGAAAAGAATGAGGCGAGATGATTGACTAACGGCCGTTCCCAATATTTGATCTATCTCTGGTTTTGCCCTACTAGAGATAGGAACAGCTCTCATTAGACATTAGAGACATATATATTTTATGTCAATTCAATGTTAGTTGCGATCGGTCGTACCAAAGATAGATTGAATATTGGGAACGGCCGTAATCGATAAATCTCGCAAGCAGTATCTCATAGTCAAACAAAATAATTATTAAGTAAATTAAAATTCACACACAATAATATAATCAATTTATCATAGCATTTACTTAATCGTTTGTTTGGGAAACATTGTTAAAATAAGAACATAGCACGTAATTCACCAACAGTTACATATTATATTAAATAAAACCTCTAATGTTCGATAAGAATAAGTTTAGATAGTTTGATGAAAATAAAACGAAGTACTAATAAAAATTTGGCACTAATTTGCAAAAAAACCTCAAAACACGATTAAATGGACGGTGGCGAAATGAGCCGGGGGGCCTCGTCGGCGAGCAAGCACGAGTTTACCGAACGACGCTCGAAAATTCACGAACAGTGGAGTTTCGGCGGGGCCGTAAAGCGCCAGAGCCCAGAGTACAGCTAAAAGATGCAAAGTTGACTGTTTTTATCACTAATGTGCTAGTTGGGCGATATTGATATCGAGCAAAAATTAGCAAAAAAATCACGTTTGCTGTATGGGAGCCCCCCGTAGATATTTAATTTATTTTGTTTTTAGTATTTTTTGTTATAGCGGCAATAATCTGTGAAAATTTCAGAAATCTTGCTATAACGTTTTTTAAGTTACAGCCTGGAGACAGACAGACAGACGGACAGACATCGAATTAATAGTAAAATAGGGTCCCGTTTTTACCCTTTGGGTACGGAACCCTAAAAACAGATGAAAGTCGCATTTGAGAAACCAAGTCCAAAAAAAGTCGGCGCGCCGCCGCCGGCCGTTTACCCATCGGCGCTCATATCTACTTTGAACACGATTTTTACCTATTTCCAGTAGTCTAATTAATTCGAAACATTGCATACGTGTTAAGAGCCAATGACGGTGCAATAATAAGTTGTTAAAATTTAAAAAAAAAGGACGTTTTTTTTACTTTTTTAAACTAGATATTATTTAATCTAATAGAAAATATCAAAGTGTATTATTTGGAAAATCAGTGTTAGTGTATAATATTATGGTAATGTACGGCTATTAGCTGTCGCGCTACAAGTGGCCGCTAAACATACAACAGGTTCGCGACAGACCCGCTGTCATTTACATTACAGATAATGATCGCCGAATTTGAACTAAAACGAATTTCGGAACTTTCTAGATTTTTTTATCATTTTGTATAATTTCTAGCTGAATAGATTATACTCAGTTTTATTTAAATATGTATCAAGTTATAACTGTTGATACTATCAACAGTTATAAATTCTATCAAGAATTTTTTTTATTGCACGACTTATACATGCTATTTAAATTGGTAGCTTTATTTATTAAAGTGTATTCATAAAATGAATAAAAAAAACTTGAGAGGTGTCAAGGGACACCCGAATTCGAATGGAACGAAGTTATTTCTCATGTTCAAAAAACCTGTATACATATACACTCAAAAAATTATTTAAAAAACGCCATCTATTGACGCCCAGGAATACTAACAACGCGTCGCTGTTTATTCTCAAAAAACGCCATCTAGTTGACGCACAGGAATACTATCAACGCCCTCTGCCCCTACTATGCAGGTACTAATAAAAAAATGTCGAGGTCAAATATCGTTCTGTCTAGCCTCCTTTACGCCGAACGCGCGATAAGGAACTTCGTTCCAATAAATTGCAAATTAGTGCCAGTTTGTACTTATTTCTAGTGTTTCTTCCGTGACTTTTGGTTGTAAATTTACTAAGATTCTTTCTAACATATAATACATTATCCAAAATGTATTGAGAAGCAACAGTTAGAATACCAATTTCTTTAAACTTTTCTCTCAGAGATTCAAAAGCTGACATTTTATAAATTGAAAGTATAGCTCGCTTCTGCTGCACAAAAATCGTATTAATGTCGGCAGCGTTTCCCCATAAGAGGATGCCATACGACATTCTACTATGAAAATAACTGAAATAAACTAGTCTTGCTGTGTCTTCGTCAGAAACCCGTATTTTTCTGACTGCGTATGCTGCAGAACTGACTGTCGTAACACTTTGAAAACTTCGATAGCGCGATGCAGGAATGTGGCGCTAATTGTGGGTACCGCCACACAGCTTTTAACATGAACATATCGGCTCGTGTATATTGTCATTCGTATCTAAAACAGTCGTGAGTCGTGACTGGGAAAGGCTCTACATTATTATCTAGCTCCAGCGCCTGTGATAACAGCTAAAGTTATCACTACCATGCTACAACCCCCCAGGCCTTGGCCTAGAAGTTAGTTAACACAAAAAGTATAAACGAAATTTCAAGGTTAAATACGCCGTGCACAACTTTAAGGTCGATCGGTAAAAAAAAAGACGCGATCTTTGATTTTTAGGTTTTTGGTGGAGCGTGGATTGAGCGGGGCAATTTCGCGCTTATGCTACGAATAATAAAAGCGCTTATGTATCAAATGTGTACATTTGAGGACAGGACTTCGTAAATCAGTTATCGTTCGGGTCAATCAGAATTAAAGACGTGAGTGGAAGAACCAGCTATAACTAACATTTTATAACATAAGGACAATTACTCATTTTTTAACCGATTTCAAAAAAGGAGTTTATCATTAACCGACTTCAAAAAAGGAGGTTATCAATTCGACGCGTATGTATGTAATATTTCCAGAACTGCCCAATTTTTAACCGACTTCAAAAAGGAGGTTATCATTAACCGACTTCAAAAAAGGAGGACTTCAAAAAAGGAGGTTATCATTAACCGACTTCAAAAAAGGAGGTTATCAATTCGACGCGTATGTATGTAATATTGCCAGAACTGCCCAATTTTCGTATATGTTAGTCTATATCAGCGTCTGAACAAATGTGCCAAATTTCAAGTGTATGTATGTATGTTTTTATGTTTGTGTTCGCATATCTCTGGAACTACCATTCCGATTTCAATAATTCTTTTTTTGTTGTACTAGGTATTGTTCAACTTAGGGAATAGTGCAAGTTTCATCAAAATCGGTCCAGTAGTTTTGGAGATAGGGAGTTTTAATTATCAATTACATACAATTTTGAAGTCGGTTTTATCTTTTTAAAATACAGTTATTATTCCCTTATAATTTGAACAAACCTTGTAACTTACCTACTTCATCATCTGGCTGATACAGCCTTTCCCAAAGTGGGCAATAACGCCTCCTTGTGGGCGCTGAAGGTCTAAACTTCTAAAGGGTGGCGGTGTGGGACCCAGAAAAAAATGGGAGCGTTGTGTACAGGCTTGGGGGGTAATTTGTAATTTCATTTCATCTGGATGTATTTAAATTGAAACAATGGGGGGCGCTAAAACATATTTTTTTTCTTAAAGTGGGCTGTAGACAAAATAAGTTTGGAAACCCCTGGGATATCTGGCTATACAAAAAATCCACAATTTTTTGATTTCAAAAACAATTTTCGGTCCTTAAGCTTCCGTTTATGCAAAAAAACGACAATTTTTAACTGTTAGGTACTTACCTGGTTCTTCCACTCACGTCTCCTTATAATGTTATGCACGGAAAATACTTAAGTATTTGTTTAAATGTACATTAACTGTAATAAAATAAAGATTGTATTGCCGGTTAAAAATATCAACAGAACCATTAGAAATGTCACCCAACTAGTCTGTAGAGTCGAACAAGTGAAGAAAATCTTCAGCTTTGTAAGTAAATATTGGTACTGACTACTGTGACGCCGGCGCCAGCGCTAAGGATTGTGTTTGTGTGTGTTTGTGTATATGTATATAAATATTAATAAGGAATAAGTAAATTTTGTATGTTTGTTCCCGCATTACGCAATAAGTACGAAGTCAAATTTTATATTTTTTTTTCAATATTAAATTGCTTTTTTATTCCTATTACATTTAAGCTTACATTTAGGGTCAGCTAGTTGAAAATAATAAAAAAAATATCGAAAATAGGGATGATGACAAGGTCAAAGATTAGCGAATTTTGTTAATAAAATAAAGAAATCAAGGAAGTAAAAAATAAGTGTTCCCAAAATTTCAGCTCGATAGCATTTGTATTTTTTTTGTTATACGCCTTCAAAGTTGGATAATCAGGTCGATTTTTTTTCAATTAAATACCTTAATATTTGTATACCATTCGATAACTTATACAATTAAAAGCAACTTTTGTTATAAAACCACTTTCATAAACGCAATATACCGAACAAAGTTCTCTCCCGATGCGTACAAACTACGAAAGAGTGACGTTATTCTTTCGTAGCACTTTGTATGGAGCGTTTCGGGCAGGTCTATTTTATGAGATGTTTGAATTGTCATATCTTGGTGAATTTTTAAGCTATCAGAGTCATTCTTTCAGCGATGTTTCTATTTTTTAAGGGTCTTTCAATTACCAATAAGAAAAAAAAATAGTCATCATGCCTATTATGATGTAATGTTAAAATTAGAAATAATTTAAATATAAAATACTAGATGTCCCGCGCGGCTTCGCCCGCGTAAATTAGGAATTTTACGGAAACCGTACATTTTCTCGCAAAAAAATAGCTTATGTCCCTTCACGTGCTCTACTCTATATCTGAGCCAAATAACATAAAAATTGCTCCAGTAGTTTGCGAGATAAATCCTTTCTAATATTTTTCCCCGTTTTCCTCTCTGTTTCTTCAGTCCTATTAGTCTTAGCGTGATATATAGCCTATAGTAAACTCTTCAGGTTTTAAAATTTTAATTGGTATAGATTTTTTTAAATCGCTTGACAAACTCGAGTCTCAATCTAAAAGACTATGAATAGTACCAATAATAGGGTCATAATAGGCACATAATCATGGGACGATGCAATGCGATGGTATAATATGGTAGTGATGATGATGATGATATTTGCATAGTAGCATAATATGCTTTCCGTTCTTAGAACAATGCCGAAACTCTCAAACTTGTATCTATAAAAAATCAGGAGTTCTCTCAGCACCTTCCGAACCATGGTATATCTGGGTGCAAAATCTTACTTGTTGGTAGCATTTGCTTAGAGTACTTCTCACGAAACCGAAGTCACCACATGTTACCATATAAATTTTGAGGACTTCCCTCGATTACTAATGGATCCCTTCATCAGGTCACCACTTTTGTGAATATAGTAGATACCAAATTGGGATGATAACCACCTATACACCAAAAGAAAAATTTTGAAAATCGGTTCATAAACGGCAGAGTCATCGTTGAACATAAAAAAACGAACATAACACCTCCCCCATTTTGAAAGTCGGTTAATTTTTTTTTTTTATGAAATAAGGGGGCAAACATGCAAACGGGTCACCTGATGGAAAGCAACTTCCGTCGCCCATTGTAGCCTATGTGTTATTCTGATGTATAAGCTATATTATTGTAAAGTTTCATTAAATTCCATTCAGAAGTTTTTGCGTGAAAGAATAACAAACATCCATACATACATCCATACATACAAACTTTCACCTTTATAATATTAGTAGGATTGTTTATTCGAAGCTAAAGAACTTTGTTCCAACGCTATTAAATGTTCGCAATCTAAGATCCTGTTTTATAATAGTTGAAATGTTTTATCCTTTTATAATAATAATGCAAAATATATATAGTAACATAATATATTAAAGTAGATAAGTAGATAGACCAGTTTCAAAAGGAAAGATAGAGTACTGTAAGCTATACTAAGACATGTCAAACCTCCACCTCGATTAGTCATTACACGCAAGTTACGCACACACATGTAACGAAACCACGCCTCAGTTTAAAAGGCAGGCTGCAGTGGTGTGTGATTCTAGCTAGTAGTAACACGCGCGCACACACACACTCAAAAAGTCTAACGTTTTATTTGACAAAGCTATATCCTAATTTACTTTGCATTATATTTGTTCTAAGCATAGAACTCGCTTGTTATAAAACTAACTAGCAGGTAAAGTAGAGACACAGCGAACGTTATTTTAAATATAATGTTAATTTATTATAATGAGTCCTCTCGATAGTCGTTAGAGCTCGGACACAATAAAACTTACATGAATATGCATGCCTCATGAGTCATGACATATAAAGGTTAATATTGGACTAAGATATGGATGCATATTCGCGAGTCTGCCGTGATCGACCGCCGAGTGTTACAATATCGGCGTGGGATTAAAAGTAATTTTAACATTTTGGATGTTTTTCTTTTCTTATATAAATTCAGGTAATCGACGAGTTTGAATTAACTTATAATGGGGGCAAGAGGGTCAAATGGGTTAAACATCATAATAATTATAAGTGATGCATTCTCATTATATGCATTACAATTTACAATGTGAGTGATGGATATATTTCTCGTTTTTACATTAGGTAAAACTGAAAGCTTTCAACAATGCCTTTAGTTGCTTTTTTACTTTTTTAAATAGGTCATTTTACATTATAAAATATTGTAAAGAAATTGGAAATCAAACAATTTGTAAATTCCTAGTAATTAAAAAAAATCTTTAAATTTAGATCACTATCAATTCGTTTAACTAATTCAAATATAAATGTATAAAAAACCAGTATGAAGTCGATCAGTATCTTAACGATCGCCACCGAATAATCTCGTTATGAACCCGCTAGAACAAGTATTATATGTGCTTAACTCGTATGCCATACTTTTACTAATAATACAGAGATAAATTATTCCTCCATGTCCGCTCGCTAAGTGAATTTCTATTCATGAGCTGCCAGAAGCCTGTGTTATAACTAGACGTTGCCTGCCACTTCGTTTGCATTAAAATAGTTCGCAACTACGAGAGATTGGTGCGACAAAAACCATTTTTTTTTCGGGACGTTAACTGCCGGCCTCAGGGGCGAATATTAATCACTTGACTGTAATTTAATGAAGAGTTTGAAAGGTAATGTATGGGAGCATAAGTCAAAATCTTTATTTAATTACAGATAAGTAATTAATATTAGTCTCTGAGTGCGGCAGTATATGTCTTAATAGTTAATCCCCCTTACTAATAAACGTTGTATAAGCTTTGAATAGTTATATAGTGTTTTGTTCCTGTCACACAAGTGACATTTTTAATTGTATTGAAGAAGACAAAACACTGTATAACTATTCAAAGCTTATACAGCGTTTATTAGTAAGAGGGTTAGTGTTTTAGAACTGTTCAACAGTAACATTTAAACTTATTATATTAGTAAATAAAATCTATACTCTACGTATCCTGTCCTCGCGGAAGGCATGACTTCTAGCTCTTGTTCGCACTGAGCAGAAAAAATTCAACCCTCTACCTAAACTTATGTAGCCCTAGGTAAATATCCTTTACCAGCAGATTTAACTGACTACAGACTAACAGTAGATCACCGCATACCCAGCTTTCACATGAGCATTCGATTCATGAATGACCTTCCATGATATGATTTGCATATCTTGGTCCGCGATACAGCCAATTAGTAAAGTAGCTGATAGTGACTACTGGTTTGTCGCGGCGCCGGCACCGCCAACGACTCGAATACTGGTCGGCCGCGGCGGGTGGTGAAGTGATCAAGTGATAATGTGAGGAGGAGGCTTAAGAGATTTGGAAGTTGCAACATGCAGGACTTTTATGTTTGTACCTGCCTATGTGTTCATTTTTCGAAGGGCCAAAATGTCACGTGACTCGTTCTAATTGGTATAAACTACCCGCATGTTGTTTGCTAGATTCCAATAATTATTAGAATCTAGCAAACAATAATAGTCCGGGTTCCCTAGAACAATTTTTTTTTTTATTACTATCAAGCAAATTTTTCGTGAGTAGCTTCATTTTGATAAGACGAACAACATTTTCCTCTGCGAAAATTTTCGAAAGTGGTAGCTAACAGAGATAGAAAAGATTTAATATTTCGATTTGATGGTCCTAAAATATGGATTGTTCTATTTGTAGGACAATGTTACTCTTAAATTATATAACTAATCAATATACAAAAAATCTGCTCGTTAGGATTCCGTTTTAGGGTTCTGTAATCAACAAAACTATTGATAGGTTAATAGTTATATAATTTAAGAGTAACATTGTCCTACAAATAGAACAATCCATATTTTAGGACCATCAAATCGAAATATTAAATCCTACACTGAAACAATTTTTTTTTTTTATCTAACCTATGCGTGTGGGGTATCTATGGATAGGTCTTCAAAAATCATATTGAGGTTTCTAATATCATTATCTTCTAACCTAAATAGTTTGCGAGAGAGACTCTTCCAAAGTGGTAAAATCTGTCCCCCGCCCCACTTCTAACTTCTAAAGTAGGGGCATGATAAGTCAAAAAAATATAAATGATGTACATTACTATAAAAACTACCAATGAAAATTGGTTTGAACGAGATCTAGCAAGTAGTTTTATTTTTATACGTCATAAAGGTTTACCACCTTAATTTACAGGGTGCAAAAAAAGGATTTTGGCGCCCCTTTAGGCAAATTTTTTGGGTCCTTGGTTTTGGCGCCCCTAAAGATGGCGATTTGGCGCCCCTAGAGGGTGGCGCCCGTGTGCATTGCACACATTGCACATATGGTAGCGGGGGCCCTGTTAATTTAACTTTAATTATATCTACTGAAATATAAAAATAAATCAAAAACCTTTTAATTTCATAAAAATAAACCTTATTGCTGCTGCGGAACCCTTCATGGGCGAGTCCAACACGTACTTGGCCGATTTTTCCCCTTGTCGCATGATTTTTGTACGGCATTGCGGAATAATTCATTCGAACCTCTATTGAAACAGTATGAAACTGATGCCGTATAGAAAGAAATGACCAATTTTACCCTGGAAATTGTCAGAAAAAAAAAATACCGACTTTGTGGCGCACCATTTTTTTACGGCACTGCGCGCTTTCTTATTATGTTTCATGTTCTATCGATGGTAAAAATGCCGTATAAAAATATATGACCAAAATGTACTCACTCTACCTGCACTTTTGAATTCTCACCAGCTTACAAGTGACGGCATAGTGCTGAATCTTATTATTTTATGCTCTTATATCGTCCTATATATAAAATACGTCACCCGGTGGTTCATATGACCCATCCATTTTTGACATGGGCCTGTAGTCTATGGCGTAGGACGAGTATAGTAAGAGACTAAGAGGTTTCAGTTCACGTGCAACACCCGCTACAAATCCGTAGCAGCACTGCGACTACAACTTCTGCCTCTGTTTTACATAAATAATTAGAAATTCAGTTCACAAGACTGAACCTGGACCATTATCTCTAGACCGCTATTTTATTACCTACGCTGAATAATTAATCGAAAACTCAGGCTTTCTAGCTGTCAATACGTTAGTTCCGAGTTGAGCTACGACCGGTCGGGACATTTTGTGTGTGATTTAGTCTAGTTTTGGTGAACTAATTAGTGTTCATTGTGGTTCAAGTGGTGCGTAATGTAACTGTGTGTAACTGTAAATGGATAAACATGTGTTGTTCCCGTCCAGATATTTTTCGCCGTTTTCCGTTGAGTATTCTTTTTAAATTTTGTGCCTAGGTGTCTACTTGTCGATCTGCTTTTATAATGTCGAGTAATATTGAGATGAGGTTCTTTAAAGTATTAATATACCACTATCGATTTTTTATTTAATTTAAATAAGTACCAGGCTGTTTTATTGACAACTCGAAATGAAAGGGGAATAGGGGATCAAAATGTATTTCACGGCGGAAAAAGCTAGCTCTACTAAAGAATGATACAATTATTATTAAAACATTAGATGACGCCCGCAACTCCGTTCCGCCAAAATTTGCTTATCGCGCGGGAACCGTACATTTTTCCTTGATGAAAATCCTATTTCCTTGGACTCAAAGTGTCTCCTGGATACCAAATTTTAGCAAAATCGGATTGGGCGTGAAGAGGTAGCAGACAGACAGGCACACTTTTGCATTTATAATATTATATTAGTATGGAAGTATGTATATTAGCAAATTGAATAACCAATAATAGTATCTACGTTTAAATGTGTATCGAGCCGGCGACCTCCCTGCGTGGCGAGTGCCACACTGGCGCCGGTAACGCCAACATGTCTAGTGATCCGCCTGCCCGAGCCCAAGCGCCGGCAAAACCAAAAGCGGCCCCTCGTTTTACCCGAGAAGAATGTTCAATATATAACAAATAAATAACAATTATCGAATTTCTGTAAATCTGTTCAGTACTTTCAAACAGACATCCGAATATATTTTTGTTAGGAAGGGTTTATACTTTTTAAAAACTTTTTCTAACTGTTAACACCTATCTACAAGGCTGACAGCAAAACCTACCGTGTAATGGATGCACTGGCATAGCCATAGGCATCCATTACACGGTAGCTTGACGCTTTTACGTCCAAGTTTAAACCCGCCCATATCTATCTATCGCCGGAATAGGTATTTTGTACTGTGTGATCTTTATTTATATATCTTTTAAATTATAAACATAGTATGTAAATCGAAACCTTTATGAATTTAATTAACAACGAAATAAGAACATTATAATTTATAAGTTTCTATAGCTTATCATTCTAGATTGTAGCTGTGGACATTTATTATGGCAATACTTTTTTTACTTGTTTGCATATCAATGACTAAAACAACTAACCTATAACAAAAACACACGAACACGTGATCAACTCGTGATAGGATTTGTTTTAGATTGTTTTATACAGAAATCGCTGCAGTAGCAAACATTTTTTTAATGCTTTTTCTTCTCCCACAAGTGAAACCAACAAATATTTTACAGTATGTGTTGGATTAGGAGAGGCCTCACACTGTGACAAACTGTGATCATTATAATATTTAGGTTATGTGATATGTCATAACTAATATGTGATTAAGTTGTTCATTAACGCTACTGGCTATTAGGCTAGGGAGCCTAGCTTGCTTTTACAACCAAACTAAATTTTCAATAAATTGACGTAGCGTTTTTAAAACGTCCGTTTGCGCTCTATCTTTCAATATACTTTGCAAAAATTAAGTTCACTGTACTCAGTGAAAGAAACCCAAAAAGGAAGCAGCAGCACTGTGGAAATAGCAGTAACAACTTTGTAAGTAATGTCGGACTTGTTTCAGTGTGACATGACGACGCGCAGCAGCGCGGGCGCGTTCCGGGCGCGGCGCGGGCACAAGGAGCGCTCCAAGAACTTCACAGAGCTGGAGAAGCGCACCGTGCTCGAGCTGATAGCGAGGCACCGCGACGTGCTGCGCCAAGGCCGCTCCAACAACGCCACCAACCGCAGCAAACAGGTGCGTACCAAGCGACGTGCTGCGCCAAGGCCGCTCCAACAACGCCACCAACCGCAGCAAACAGGTGCGTACCGAGCGACGTGCTGCGCCAAGGCCGCTCCAACAACGCCACCAACCGCAGCAAACAGGTGCGTACCGAGCGACGTGCTGCGCCAAGGCCGCTCCAACAACGCCACCAACCGCAGCGAACAGGTGCGTACCGAGCGACGTGCTGCGCCAGCGCCGCTCCAACAACGCCACCAACCGCAGCAAACAGGTGCGTACCGAGCGACGTGCTGCGCCAGCGCCGCTCCAACAACGCCACCAACCGCAGCAAACAGGTGCGTACCGAGCGACGTGCTGCGCCAGCGCCGCTCCAACAACGCCACCAACCGCAGCAAACAGGTGCGTACCGAGCGACGTGCTGCGCCAGCGCCGCTCCAACAACGCACATGCGCACTGACTACTTACTGCCCTGTGTACGCGTATAACAACAACAACAGCAGCAGTTGTAACTCACGAATCCACAAGGTGTGTTATTTAGGGATGGGAAATACAGCAGAAAAATAAGTATTTGTTAATTTTTTTACAAATGAATGCGTTGTCAGCGCAACGTGCTGCAACAGCAACGAGCCTACACGTATTATGTTAACTATTTTATGTTGTTAATAATTAATTTCAAAGACTTAATAGTAAATCCCCAAAAAATTTTAACTATTGTCATGTATAATGTTACAATATCTTGTAATATTTACCAATGCTGTAATGTCCAAAAGTTATCGTACCATTGAATGCGTCATTCTATCAGTATGTTTTTACATAATAATCATAATTTAGTTAAATTAATCTTGATATCGGCCTTAGTTTCATATAATCATTATCTAATGATAAGTTAAAAATTCTCGTTAAAAGAATTAACAGGTGCTTGTTTTCTTATTAACTTCTAAAATAAGTAAAAGTATGGAAACATAATCAAATAGTTTGCGTATTTTCTATGCTTATCGTAGGTGAACAGGGGTTCTTTCTACGTAAGTATGTAATAAAGTGATATCTGAAGAAAGGAAATCCGTCATTTAATCCCTAAAATATATCAGTATTTTGTGTTTCTGCTGCTGTCATGCTAAACCCGCTATTATTATGAATGGCAACCCCAAGACTATTCCTACTATAACATACTTAATGTATTGGATAAGCGGAAGCCCGCGGGCTTCAGGGTTTACTCACTGTGATAATTCTAAACACTTTCCGTTATATTTATGATTTTATGCTTTATAAAATTTGAGTAATTTTATACATTCAATATAACACAAACATAGTTATATTATGTTTGTTCTAAATGTGCTCTATGTTAATAGGAACCTTATGATTTAATGAAATATTTCATCTATTTGGGACAGCCCTATTCTCATTCATTACTTGTACTCGACAATATGGGTCTAAATGTTTCCACGTATGACTCGCTGTGTCATGTGGTCTGTAGTTAGTAGGTCACAGTAGGGGGTCGTGTTCGAGTGCTAGAATATCTATCGATTACGTCGTCTTGCTTAGGGGCGATTTCACCAAAGAAATGGAACGCGTTCAATGCACACTGAACCGGTTCAAAACGTATAAACGCGATTATAACATCGAATTGCATTTCATCAACATAAACTAAACGCGTTGCGTTCACAGCAAATCCGAGTTTTATCTTTTGAACGCCCAAAGTCCGAAGTTTAACGTCATAAAACCCGTTCAAGCCCTGTCATCAAAGACCTCTAAACCTATGGACACGAAATGACCACGAAAGAAACGAGCCTGCCTTCAAAATTTGTAAAACAAAAATGGCGGATTTTACTAGAGATGTCACTGAATAATAAAAAAAATCGATATCGATACTTTGTCAATTATTATAGTAAAGACATAACATACATAAATTATAAAAAATCTGGTGACCTCTGCTCATTTTTATAAAAGTAAAGACTCGCATAAAATAGTAGATGGTTTATTAGGGTTCCGTCAAACCCATAGGGTAAAAACGGGACCCTATGGGAGCGAACTCACGGCGCGGTTGCGAGCCCGCGCAAATGACGGTTTTATTTCAGAACTCGCGAGACCGCTGATTTGTGCGGGCCCGCAGCCGCGGCGATTGCGGTTAGCGCCCGCAAACTCGGCGGGCGATAATCGCAAGACGGGCGGTTGCAAGGCGGGCAGAAACGATCAGTTGAGATCCAGACCGCCATGGACACACACCAAAAACGAGCTGTTGCGGTATACTTACTTTACAGAAGAATACAGAAAAAAAAAACCCAAAAAGACGGGCGGTTTCTACTACGGTCGCCTACTATGGGTACTGCGATCGCCAACTAAACTATCACAGAGCGCGCGGGCGCAAACCGCCGAGGCTGCGGGCGACCGCCGCCCGCCGGTACAGCGGGAGCCGCAAACAACCGCAAAAAACGCGCCGTGAGTTTTGCTTTCGTTTTTTACATACAAAACTGGATTCTACAAAGGCTGCGGGCCCGCAACCGAGGCGGGCGCGGGAAAAAACCGCGCCGTGAATTCGCTCCCTATTACTGAGACTTCGGTGTCTGTCCGTCTGTCCATCTATGTCTCCAGATCATACTGTAACGTAACTCAAGAACCCTAGCTAGACTTCTGAAATTTTCACACAGTATGTATTTTTGTTGCCGATATAACAACAAATACTAAAAACAAAATAAAATAAATATTTAAGGGGTCTCCCATACAACAAACGTGATTTTTTTTGGCCTTTTTTACTCGTAATCAATAATGGTAGCAGGTAGGCACTAGGCACTTGAAATACTCACAATATTCTTAATTATATTTGTAAGTAAATAAAATATAGGTCTACCAGAATCTGATGGCAAAAAGTGAGAAAATAAAATGACTAGCAATACGGGGGTAATTGGAATAAAACATTTTGATCCGTTTTTTTTCTTATAGCGGCTGATTCTGTGTGTTAAACATGCAAATATAAAAATTTATCCAATGATCAAGGATATTTTTTAAAAATCTGCTGTCAAAAATTGCCATCAGATTCTGGTAGACCTATAAATAAATAAATAAAATCTTTATTCCAATTTTTTTAACATTACACAACAAAAGAAAATAAATATAAAGAGAAAAGACTTTAAACTTTAATAATTAATAATAAAATTAAATTAAAATAAATATTTAAGAATACAAAAAACTCAATTTTTTGCCAACTTTCGCTTAATAACGGTACGGAGTGAGTTTTTACTGTTTTTTAGTAAAATTATATTTAAAAAGTGAGTACGGTAATGTTATTGTAATCTTACAACAAAGTGTTCTGGAAACATGATAGTTTTAGGAAAGGTCGTGGTAAGCCCCCCTGCAAGTATCATAAACTGTCAACGGCTGCCGTCGACTGCCGCTGACACGTGCCGTTCGTCTGTAAGAAGCCTTAAGGTCCAACAAATAAATAAAGAGAAATCCAGTTGAGAAATCTCCTTTTCGTTTTATGGTTTTAGTGTTATCTGGAACTATGGTAGTATTTCTTTCTTTCAATAACCCTGCTAGTCTGGCTGAGGGCTGAAAAATAAATAAAATTATTTAATAATCAAAGAAAAACCAAATCGTCGTTATACATCATACTTATATCTATGTAATTTCGTGCAATTTGCACAATTTGCCTGATGTAAAATAACTTTACCAATAACATTTTTGATGGTACAGCATCATCTTTAAGTCTCAATTTGTCCAATGTTCTATTGAAGCACCAATCTTCAAAATGGATTGAGCAGACAAATATCCTTGTTTTTGTCATGTCAATATTTTGTTCACCAATAATATTCAACCATGATTTTCTTTTTTCTTTATCATTAGGTAATCTAAAAGTATAAATAAACACATACATTCTAAAAGTGATGAAATTATTAGGTAAAAAAAACTTTAAATAAAATTTATCGATAAAGCCACATCACTATTGTTCATACAATAGTACTACCACGTATTTTATACGGAAAACATCAAAAATATAAGGAACCAGGCGGTGAAATTAATAGAACCTTTTGTAATAGATCATTTTTAGAAAACACAGTCATCTGGATTTAAAAATCTGATGTATTTCGAAGTAAAATACTAAACTTACATAATATGTAAAGACAAATCTGGTTGTTTCTTTCGGATTTTAGTACGACATCCAATAATGCTGCACGCGGTCATATTTCGGCACTCCAAACCTCACTTCCTAAAACAATTTTTACCGAAAAGAACTAGAATAATGTCGAAAATTTTTAAATAAACCCCGTTTGTTTATGTACGTTGACAGATCAACTACCACTCAAATTGTAAAACAAAAATGGCGATTTGGTCGCAAATTGGCATTTTGGCAAATATTTCTTTCAAAATGGTAAACACTCAGTTATCTTTTTTCGCTTACGTAAAAACGCATAAGCAAAAGGGAGATAGTTATATGATTATAAATTTATCGACGAATTGACGTAATCAATTCTATACATAGACAATTGCTTCGGATCCATAGGTTTAGAGGTCTTTGTCTGTCATGGCGGAACGAAAAACATAGACTAAAGAAATTTCAAGATGACAATTTTGACACATGCGTTTGGTTAGTTTATGTATTGCAGGGCTTCAAATACCGGTATTTTTTCATAACGTTACTGCTTCAAGGGCATAGATAACGGTATGAAAATTTACCCGGTATTAATAATAACGGTAAAAATTGGAATTTATACCGGTAAATGTTATAACGGTAAATAGGATTTATAACGGTAAATATATGTTCTTTGATAACGTTACCTTTTGTAAAATACTTAATTTAATCAGTCAGTTCAGTATGCAGTTTGCACAAAGTTAAACTAGACGTGTCTGGTGACCAGTAGGTAAAGGTATATAGGAAAATGACGTCCAATGAGAATGACATGGTCAGTAGTTCAGTACTCAGTATCTTTGTTCAAATATTACTAATTTATGGTTTGTATAGTAAATTGTTGTATTGCTAGTACGTGCGCCATGCGCTGGCTGACGGGCGGACTCTGTTGTTTTGCAACGACGGGGCGGGGCGGGCTTTTTGTCCACGAAGGAATAAAGACCGCGTCTGCCCGTTGATGTTTGCGGCTGCCCTCGCCGCGTAGGTACACAAAGCACACGACGGGTGGAGGCAGTCAGTTCAGGAGGTTCGTTCTAGTGGAGATAGAGAGAATAGAGCTAGCTGCCGCCCCGCGCCGTCTGCGTATATATATATACATATATATATATATATATATATATATATATACATATATATATATATATATATATATATATATATATATATATATATATATATATATATATATATATATATATATATATATATATATATATATACGCAGACGGCGCAGATCGATCCTGAAGATGACAACGAATCTCAATCCATACTGGCACCTCATAAAATAACGAAAAAAAGGAAACTACGAGGGCGGCACTGAAAATTTCGGGAATCAAGGAAGTGAAACAACATTACTATTTAAAAATGTATTTATTGCTTTTCGAAGTATTCTCCGCGAAATTTGACACATTTTTCCATACGATGGAACCAATCATTGAAGCAACCATTCCATTTGGAAGTTGGGGTCTCCAAAATGGCCGTTTTGTAGGCGTCCACAACTTCTTCAGGTGATGAAAATCTCTGACCACGCAATTTATTCTTTATTTTAGGGAAAGTATAGAAATCATTACGGCTTAGGTCGGGGCTGTACGGCGGATGGTCTAATAATTCTATGTTTTCTTGCTCTAAAAACTCTTTTGTTCTGTGCGCGGTGTGAGAACTCGCATTGTCGTGATGGAGGATGATGCGACGGTTGCAGTTCTCTTTACGGAGTTCAGAAACAATCGTGCTATTCCAGCGGAATGACAGCAAAGCGGAGCGAAGATTTTGAGCATGGTGATTGGTCAATTCGGCACCGCTAAGCTCCGCTCTGCGTCAGTGGAAACGCGGCATTATGCTCGTGCCCACAAAATGTGAAAGCATTAAGCAGTCACATTTAGATATCTGCTCAATCAAATACCAGAAAAAAACATCGAAATTTTTTGGAAAGATGTGCTGGAAGTGGTTAATGAACACGTAAATAAAAGATTCAATTTGTTTTATTTATTCGTATTATACATAACCCAGATTTTGGTTTCTTTTAAATATTTTTAAAATTCAAATCTATCAATTAACAAAATATTCATAATAAATATAAACCTATAAGATTGAAGGTCTTGAAAATCCCATCCATTAAGAGTGTATAAATTATGTAATATATATTTTTTAAATTATTAATTGTACGCTTATCAGTCATAATAAAAGTTAATAATAAAACTAATGCTTTGTATGTGAACTTAATATTTTTTATTTAAACCTATGTAACAACCTATTCTCAGTAAATAATCAATGAGACTAGAATTTTCAGTTATTCTTACAAATAAATAATAAGGTTTTTCAGTCACAATAAAAGTATAAAAAAAATTTAAAAAATTTGTTCTATTAACAACTATTTTATTTATTCAAACTTATATTCAACATAAGTTCTGGTATGTTTGAAATATTTTTAAAATTTAAATCTAATCTAATGAATTACCAAAATATACTCTTATAGTGGAGATTGTGCGATAAAACAAAAGTAAACACATAAACCACTACTTTTCAAAAGTTTGTTCACTAGTTTTACAACTATGGTATTAAACATTACACAAAACTACGAAAAACAACTCAAAACTCCTAGCGGACACCGGCACCCCTCTAGCAGGGGTAGGCTCCCCCTGCTCTTTAAAAATATCCTCATAATGCTGCAGTAACGCCGCCAGGTCGTCCTTCTGCGCTGGAGAAAGCATCATACCTTCGTCCGACCTCAAAGCGTCTGCAGCGGCGCAACCTAAAACGTTACGCAAGCCCTCGAATTTTAAAGGATGAATGACTTGAGGCCGATGGGCGAGCGACCACGTGTCGCGCCCTAAATCTAAGATTAATCGCGCCTTACGTAAGAAGTCAATACCTAAGAGGGTTTCGTTGTTGTCTGCGTCCGGAAAGACAACAAACGATATGTTTACCGCTAAATCTTGTAACTTAACCATAACATCGGTAAATTTTACTGGCAAACTACGCACCACGCCGTCAGCGAGCTTAACAGACATTGTACTGTCGCGAACGGATGATTAACTCGTTTAAGTAACCCATACAATGTATGACCCGCAATACTACGCTTCGCGGCGGTATCTATTAAACCCGTTCCACGGAACCCTAAAATCTCTATATCTAAAACAGGCCGAGCAGTGACTCGGGGATCAACACAATTAGCGACGACACCATCTTTCAAAGAATAACAATTTGTATCAACAGACTTAGAATAAACATTGGTATCAAATGAATAAAAGTTAACATTTTTACACATTGATAACATTTCGTTAGAATGTACAATATTACTATCGACCCTATGGCCATACATACAAGTTAACTTGCCATCATCCTTTGTTCTAAATATATTGCTGTCCTCACTAGGACCATTCGTACAAGTAAACTTCCCATTATCCTTTAGTCTATTTTTAGATACATTTTTGTTATGATAAACATTAGATGGAACAATAAAATTGCATGCGTAAAACTGATTGTCTTTAGAGTTTTTACTGCAATTACCACAATTCGCACGTATTACATCCCGAGCACCACAACCATAACAAAATACGGATTTTTCGGTTTTATCACTGTTATCACTTTTGTTTATTAGCTTTGGACAATCGGACCGCACATGTTCTGGCTTTTTACAGTAGACACAGAAAAGTTTACCAGGTCTCGACGTAACCACCTGGCTAGTAGAAGTATGAGGGGACCGCGGGAGAGCCGCAGCCGCTGTGGACGTCACCGGGGCTCCGGGCGCGGCGTCGGCGCGGGCGGCGCGCGTCAGTTGTGGCGCGGCCGTAACGGCGCGCGGCGTCACGGCGCTCGTGGGCACCGTCGTGGTCACACTCCGGCCAGCTGCTCCCTGTGGTGGCTTCGGCGTCAGCGACGTGGACTCCGCAAGCGACTCCTCAATCAACCTGGCCTTCTCGACCAGCTGATTGACACTTGATACTGCGTCAGGTTGAACACGTTTTCGTATTCGTCGGTCCAGCAACCCGTAGATGATGTCGACTTTGACTCGATCCTCCAACTCGTACGGCAACTTCGATAGCGTAGCCCTCAAACGCGCGATAAACACGTCAGCTCGTTCCGTCCCTTGTTCGGACGCGAACATATCGCGAAACAGTTTATAAGCGGGTCGCGGGGTGCCGTACATAGCTCTGAGGCGGTGCAGGGCATCGTCCCAAGACTTGACGTCACATTTGACTCCCTGATAGAAAACGGCGGCATCCCCGGTCAGCAGCATAGGCAGCCCTCGTAAAGCACTCCTTGAAGACCAGCACAGCATCCAAGAACGCTTCCAAGGCTTCGGGGTTGTCAGAGGCCCCGTCAAATCGTGCCGTACATTTGACAAAATTACCGCCCTGCGGCATCACTGCATTGCCTGCCGGGAATGGAACCGGTGACTCCGTGCTACTGTGAGCATGATGATCAGACGCGCGGAAAGACTGCGCGGCGATGGACTCCAAGAGCTGTCTGTTCGATTCCGCCTGTGCTCGTGCGAAGGCTTCTAGGAATTGGAGCAGACGATCGTCCCCCGGGGACGGAGCTCGGGCGTCGCTGCCGGCCGGCATATCTCGATGCGTCTCGTCGTCGATCTCACGATCGCGTTCACCCGCAGTTGCTTTACGTGTAAGCGGCATTGTGTAAGAAACTGTATTTACCAGTATTAGGCACAACAAAAGTCACTATTCACAGTTTACACAAAGTTCACGCGACACTTTTAAGTTTTTGCAACAAAAGTTTCGTGTTTCGTGGCCCAAAGTTAGAGCGCCATTTATAGTGGAGATTGTGCGATAAAACAAAAGTAAACACATAAACCACTACTTTTCAAAAGTTTATTCACTAGTTTTAAAACTATGGTATTAAACATTACACAAAACTACGAAAAACAACTCAAAACTCCTAGCGGACACCGGCACCCCTCTCGCAAGATGGCGGCCGTGAAAAAAATGTGTGGCGCGGGCTGCGCTGTGATTGGTCGAGCGCGGACCACGCCACCTTCGCTTTACAGCTCGCGGTAATTTTAAAATTTTACGCGGGCGCGTTCTGTTACACTCTTAATAAATCTTATGGGCTTTTCATTAAGAGTATAATTATAAATTAGGCTTTTATTCTACAAATATAAATAAATATTAAGTATAACTATCAGTCATAATAAAAATTAATATTAATAAAACTTAGAATGATTTGTTTGTTTTAATTTTTTTTATTTAAATCTATTAATTAACAACCTATTGCTAAATAAAACCTGGAAAACTAAGGTCTTATCACTATCAGTCACAATAAAAGTATAAAAAACTTAGAAGGTTTGGTATATTTTGCATATTTTTACAATTTTAATCCTTATTATTAAACAACATGATAAAACTTAGAAAGTTTTGTACTCTCAACATTTATTTAATTTCTTCATATATAAGTATTTATACTCGACACATTTGGATCCAGAGACACCTTCGTATGAAATTTCACTTATTTGTAACATATATGCTTGAGTTACTAGAAAAAACATCTTAACCACTATGTGTGTTTTTATAAATTTCAAGAATTTCCCTCGATTGCTTATAGATCCCATCATCAGATTCAAGTAAAATGCTACTTTATTGACACGATTATAGCTATCATTTTGGTCTAAGTCACTCGTTGTAATAACCACGTGGCCAGCGTCGCATGGCCGCAGAGATCCGCGACATGCGAGTAAATAAGTAAATTTTAATAAAATGCAACTTTATTAACTACGCAACTAGGTAGCATTTCAATCTATGCCTAATGTCGCTAATTTGATTATATTAAGTTTAATTCCTTCATTTTATTACATTTATTTATTTATTGAAGTTAACAAACAGTAACCATAGTACATAATTATAAATCTATACTAATATTATAAAGCGGAAGAGTTTGTTAGTTAGTTTGTTTGTTTGTTTAAACGCGCTAATCTCAGGAACTACTGGTCCGATTTGAAAAATTCTTTCAGTGTTAGATAGTCCATTTATCGAGTAAGGCTATAGGTTATATTTTATCACGCTAAGACTAATAGGAGCGAAGAAATAGAGGAAAATGTGGAAAAAACGGGGGGAAATTATTTGAAAGGGCCTATTTGAACACGCTAATCTCAGGAACTACTGGTCCGATTTGAAAAATTCTTTCAGTATTAGATAGCCCATTTATTGAGGAAGGCTATAGGCCATATTTTATCACGCTGAGACTAATAGGAGCGAAGAAATAGAAGAAAATGTGGAAAAACGGGGGAAATTATTTGAAAGGGCTTATCTCACGAACTACTAGAGCATTTTTTGTTATTTGGGTCAGATAAGAAGTAGACCACGTGAAGGATCATAGGTTATTTTTTGTAGACTGATTTGTTTGTGAAATATCTCATTTACGCGGGCGAAGCCGCGCGGAACGTCTAGTCTATACTAATATTATAAAGCGGAAGAGTTTGTTAGTTAGTTTGTTTGTTTGAACGCGCTAATCTCGGAACTACTGGTCCGACTTGAAAAATTCTTTTAGTGTTAGATAGTAAATTTATCGAGGAAGGCTATAGGCTATATTTTATCACGCTAAGACTAATGAGCGATGAAATTGAGGAAAATGTGGAAAAAACGGAGGGAAATTATTTGAAAGGGATTATTTGAACGCGCTAATCTCAGGAACTTCTGGTCCGATTTGAAAAATTCTTTCAGTGTTAGATAGCCCATTTATCGAGAAAGGCTATATGCTATATTTTATCACGCTAAAACTAATAGGAGCGAAGAAATAGAAGAAAATGTGGAAAAAACGGGGGAAATTATTTGAAAGGGCTTATCTCACGAATAGGGATTGCAAAAAACGGATTTTTAAAAAAATCCGGATTTTCAGATTTTGACATGTTCAAATCCGGATTATCCGGAAATACATCAGTGAAGCGCAGATTCATCGACATGAGTATTTCGCTCGTCCTAACCAACAGTACGCAAACTCCATTGACTGATTTACACAAAATCCAACTCGGGGTCTGCCAAAGAGCAATGGAGCGCAGTAACTTGGAAGTAAGTCGTCTCGTCAAAATAAAAAAAATCCATCCAAACAAGAATCACATACTTAAAAGTCAAAACGGCCAAGCTAAAGTGGCACTGGTCGTATTATCCTCATGCATCTAGGCTGGATATCGAGAGAGTGGGTATCTAGGCCTAGGAAAAGATAGCTCGACACTCTTAGAGGCATTTTTTTCCCTCCGAGGGCAGATTACTGTAACCCTGATGCCACGACAACCCTCAAGGATCTCTTGTTACTCCCTAATCCTCATTAATTGAACGATGTGGTTGGAATTGGTGCCACTAATTACTTCTTTAGTAGAGTGGGTGAGTTTTTGCTATGTAGTAGAGTAGGAGAGTCATCGAGGTAAAAACAAAACAAGATAAAAAGGTGTCTCGCCCTTTACCTCGCAGAATCTGCAAGTCGTAATTCTATTAACACTTATTATTTAAAGGTAAGGATTTTTATTTATTTCCTACCCATGGTAAGTATTAATTCTGACAGTTTTTTGTAAAAGCCAGGAATTGTGCCTTAGAATTTACCAGGCAAGGGGTCTCAGCTCATTGCTGTTTGCTTAGTCTGCGACCCCATTCCTCGAGCACTTGGTTTGTAGTACTGGGAGATATTTCACAGACCACTTTTGGACCGTATATGAGATTCTCAGCCCCTAGCCTAGCCAGCTCGTCAGCGGTTTCGTTGCCAAAGACGTTACTGTGACCCGGTACCCATACAAGTCAGACATTGTTGTTCCCTTTCAACATGTTTTACGTATCACCACAATCTACAACCAATTTGGACGAAATTTCTGCTGCAGTCAGTACTTTAAGTGCATCTTGACTGTCAGAGAAGATGAAAATATTTTTATTAAATACGGCCATCTCTTGGCTCTCTAGTGAGCAACCGATTATTGCAAAGCCTAGAACATGGTTGCAAACTCCTTCTTGGAGGCATATCAGCGGTGACGCTGGAGCGAGATAAGAGGAAGATCCTGAGGGAACCTTTAACTCATCAAGCCCCATACGAGCACCGGTGATTGCGACAACAATGAATACAATAGCATTTCCAAGAATCTGCGATCGAAGGGTCAAATCAACATTTTATTAAACACTAATAAAACACAATTTTTCGTGCACTTTTTCCACTATATTAAGAAATTATTATAAATTTTAACAATACGATTATACGATACACCTGAAGATGATTTATTTCGAAACCGGTCATGTAATTTGTTAAAATTTATAATAACTTCTTAATATAGTGGAAAAAGTGCACGAAAAATTGTGTTTTATTAGTGTTCAACATGAATTTCCACTAAGAACCAACAGTACAATCAATTACATATACAACATTTTATTATTTTATAAAATCTTATTATTTTCCTTTAGACAGACTTACAAATCAGAAGATTTTATAGAAAAACATTTAATCAATAGTGACAATATTCTAAAAGAATTATTGTACATTTCTAATCATTTCTTATCATTAATATTATTAAATAGTAAAATATTGTACCTACTTAAATAAACGGTAGGTCATAAGAAATTAAAAAATGTCGTCCTTTTTTTAAAATAAGATTAAAAAATTTAAATAAACAATTTACAACCGCCAAATAACTAAACAATGCAATGTTGGACATACGAAGTACTGAGTTAGGTACCTATTGACCACGCAAATTTGTAATAGCGCCTTTAAACAAATGTGAATTTGTATGTCAGATATTACACAATACATCTTAATTAATTTAATATTACGTAAAAGCTTCTTTTTCATAATTTTACCAACTATTCGAAAAAACCGAAAATCCGGATTTTCTAATATAAAAATCCGGATTTTTCGTAGCCCTGAAAAATCCGGATTATCCGGATTTTTCGGATTTCGAAGTATCCGGATTGCAATCCCTACTCACGAACTACTAGAGCAATTTTTCCGTTATTTGGGTAAGATAAGAAGTAGACCACGTGAAGGATCATAGGCTATTTTTTGTAGACTGATTTGTCTGTGAAATATCTAATGTACGCGGGCGAAGCCGCGCGGAACGTCTTGTCTTGTATATATAAACAGAAACTTAGTTACTACGGAACCAACGGCGTTAACTACAAATTACTTAACTATAATAATTCTAACTATCCAGTTGAGATTTAGTAATAATATACAACATATCAATATCTAAAACATTATCAGTAGTAAACTAAAAGCTAAAGTACATGATAATTGATAACTTAAGAAATGACGGACTTTCAGTTCAACTTTCAACCAATATTTCGACGGTCCCTACGTATAAAAAATCATGTCCAAAATAGCAAAAAAAAATTATTGCATCATGCATTTCCGTATATTATGAGACGCATATTCCTACATTATTATTATTTTTCTATCACAAGTAATTCCAAAGATAAAAAGACGTAAATGAGGACAAGTTGGGAGTTGTATTAGATTTTACTGTTGTATATACGGACATCTATACTTACTATCTTGTACCGCGTTGGAAATTACACGCCATTCCGCGTCATGTCGTACATGTCCGTTTCTACCTCTAAGGTAGCGAATTATTTATAGACTTGTTATCATTTACGTTCAGTTACTATGAGACTTTAGTTCTTTTTCAGTGGGACTCGTGGCACAAATTCAATTAATTTCAAACCAATATGAGCATCTGAGTGTTATAAATAATCAGCAACGTGAAATAATAGTTGCAACGGAGGCTGAGGCTTGTTTTCATGATGAACAACTATCTGGACCTTACCGTTATCGATATAGAGCAAAAAATTCGCATTTGTTGTACGAGGCCCCACAATAGTCTTTCATTTTATTTTAATTTTACTATATTTCTTTAAGTATCACCAACAAAAAAACGTAATTTGTGAAAATTACTAAATTGTAAAATTACTACTATTGCGGTTCTTGAGATAAAGCTTGGTGATAGACGAACGGACGACAGATAGAAAGCGAAGTCTGATATGTATTTGTTTAATTATGAATATGAATGTTATTTATTTTATATAAAACAGTATTAAAAACGCTAATAAACTATATAAAATTAATAAAAAAACTATTAAGAACACTCCTTGTTCACATTATAGATGGACTCCCTCTACAACGCGGTATCGCTTGGTTGTAGGGTTGAGAAGGGCTTGAAAAAAATTCCAGAAAAGCTCATATTAAATAATCTAAAGTGACATCGGTGCATGATTAACCTAGAAATTAAAAAGTTTATGGGCTATTTTTTTTGCTCCAATAGTTTGTAAGATAAGCCTTTTTAAATTATTTTCCCCGTTTTTTTCACATTTTCCCCTGTTTCTTTGCTCCTATTAATTGTAGCGTTATAATTTATAGCGTATAGCCTTTCTCGATAAATGAGCTATCTAACACTGAAAGAATTTTCCAAATCGGATAAGTAGTTCCTGAGATTAGGGCGTTCAAACAAACAAATCTCAGCTGTATAATATTAGTATAGAATTGATAAGGTGTTCTGTAGTCAATTTAGCAATCGCAAATTGGGATGAAATACTATTTTCTTCCTGTGAGGAACGTGTTAGACGATTACATCAATGCAGCTCTGTATTCAACGGTAATACTAAAAATTATGACCTTCAGAAAAGCTCAAGAGTCAGTTAAAGCTGAATATAATAATCGACTAAGAAATATATTTTACTGTCCAGACTTGTCCACCGTAGAAGTTATAACGAAACCTCAAAGAATTTACTCATGTAAGATGCAATAAAAGTCTAAGGTCGTGAATGGTCACCTAGGTCTCAAAATTGGAAAAGGAATTGACCATGCTCAAGTATCCGAAATGACCAAGAAGAAGAAAAAGGCAAAATATCTGGGCATTCGTTATCTTCGACATGTAAAATATGTTAAAAGTTTTTTTTTCTACAGCAGGTATCATTGACAAATTTTCAAAAATATTATATAAAAAATCTAAATCATAGCAACGATGCATTTTGTTACAAATAAAATACAACTTCTTCATCTTCAACATTACTATGTTTATGCTTTACCCTTTAGTAAAACAGAATTAATTAATACATAGATACTAAAATTTGTAGACTTTTTAAAACTAAACAGTTTAATTTATCAAATAATCACATTTTATTAGAATTTTTCATTATGGACCTAAACTAATTGATGACATGTCCTTTTATTCGTTCATTATGACATAGAAAAAACTACTTAAATTAGCAGCGTATAAAAAGATATGTCTGTGTTTTTTAGTTTTTCTTACTCAAGAGACAGAATTTGTATTACTTTTATGTTATAAACTTATAAATTATGACAATACGAATCATTTTATATAGTGTTGAATGAATTTAGGACCTAATATCATATTTTAATTCTTCCAAAGTAAAAACGGACATGTACAACTTAACCGTTATGGGCAGTCTTGAATTGTCACCGTAAAAACGGTCATCTTGCAATTTTGGCGAAAATACAGTAAATATTTAAAATTGTGTTATATCATGACAAACGGCCTACATTAAGCTTTACAGATCAACAAAAATAATTGTGTTTATGTTTTATGGTAATCTACAGTAACAGTTTGAATCTTAAAAACGCTCTCCTGAAAACCACTACTTTTGACATGTCTCTTTATACGTAGGGACCGTCGATTTCACCCCCCGCTTAAATACGTCGTATCCATTCATTTTTAATCACTTGCCCAAAAATAAACTTTCATGTTTCTAACTTAAGAAATGACGGACTTTCAAACAAACTTTCAACCCCTATTTCACCCCCTTCGGTGTAAAATGTCCGAATTTCCTTCCTTAGTGGATGTCTACGTCTACTTAATAAAACAACCCTACTCACCAAATTTTGTGGCTGTAACTTTAACAGTTTTTGCTCAGCGATGATGAATGAGTCAGTCAGTCAGGACATGTTATTTTATAAGTATAGATTTACATTTATATTTTATGTATATAATATAATGAGATTTTCTATGACAGAAATGTAATTAAAATTAAATAAATCAACTTTTTAATTGAAACAAATTGCAGCAATAACATTTTTATAGGTCTACCAGAATCTGATGGCAATTTTTGACAGCAGATTTCTAAAAAATATCCTTGATCATAGGATAAATTTTTATAGTTGCATGTTTAACATAGGTCTGTGTGTTCAACACACAGAATCAGCCGCTATAAGAAAAAAAAAAGCATCAAAATGTTTTGTTCCAATTACCCCGGTATTGCTAGTCAATTTACTTTCTCACTTTTTGCCATCAGATTCTGGTAGATCTATACATGAAATTATTCATAATGATCAAAAAATAATTTTTTGAATTTTTTTTTTTCGATTTTTTGCATTTTCTGAGAAGATTTACTATAGTAAATTTTTTTTCACCATCGGAAAGTAGAGATTTCAACGAACAGAAATCATACCAACTTTTTGAAAAAACGTTCTGCAACGATTTTAAATGGGATAAAATATGTCATTAAAAAAAATTACACCCAAATTTTTTTGGTTAAATGGACTCTCCTAATGATACCTAAGCCCTGGAAAAAAATTGGCAGGAGGGTTTAATTGCACCCTGTATATAGTTTTGGAATGATGAAATATTAGTCCTCCACTCACCACAGCCTTGTGATGCCTTGGAAACATTTCTTAAACACCAGATAACAGATGACCTAACCTCGAAATTAAGAAAATTTTAAATACGAATTTCTCATAAACGGAGGGTCTCCTGAGGGTGGGAGTGGTACGGGGGGGTTTTCCTCATCCAATCCATCCCTCCTCAACCCATCTCACCACCAAAATCGTTGGGTATGATTCTAAACCTTAGCCATCATTTTTGCTCGACATAATTATAATGGTACGGAACCACAGAAATAAATAAAGAAATCTTGATTTATTTCTGTGTACGGAACCTTTTGTGCGCGAGTCCAACTCGCACTTGGCCGATTTTATAATATATAGTGTTTTGCTTTTTACGGCCCATTTTTACTCCAAAACAATAACTAGTATTTTTATTATATTTTTTTCTATGTATTAAACTCCTAAAAGTAGGTAAGCACAAATCTCGCAAAAAAAAACTCTGGTTGTTGAAGAAGAAAAGTTGGGCTACGAGTGAGATTGCTGAATGCTGATTTCGTGTATTTACAAACATTGAACGGAAGGTGTCGCGTCGAACTGGCAACGTCGCAATTCGCATACCAAAAAATACCGGTAAAAATAAAATGTGTCGCGTCGAGCTGGCAACGTCGCATACCAGAAAATATCGATATATTTACCGGTAAAAATACCGGTATTTTATAACGATATTTTTTCGTTATGTTACTATATATCGTTTATAAAAATACCGTTATCTTGCTACCATTATGAAAATAACGGTACGTAACGATATTTTTTCTGGTATTCGATAACGTTATGAAGCCCTGATGTATTGTGTCTTGCTATTTTGTAGTTAAATTACAGTCCGACAAGGCTTTATATGAATGTGTCAAACTGTCAATGGGCGCAGCTGCTGGTAAGGAGAACTGTCAAAAATGACGTTTTTGTATGATAGAAGCGTTAGTTCCTTTTTTCGCCACGTTCATAAACAGCCTTGTCGAACTGTAACTGTGAAATCCATTTGAAACAGAACGAGATTTACGTCACCGCGTGAACGCGTTCAATGAGAACTAAGTTTTATAAAAAGAAATTTTTGAATGTGTCTGGTGAATTCCCACCTTAGAAAGAATGAACTTCTTGAAGGCAATATTTAGTCTCTACTTTTTAATATATTGTTATGTGGATCTTCTGCGTGCGAAATATTTCATCGTAAAGTATTTATCTACAAATTGTATAGCATCGATTTAGTTACTATTATACAGGGTGTCACAAAACTATGTGATAATACTTGAGGGTGTGTACGTGTTCCTTGTAGGGAGTTCACTGTGAAAGTTGTGTCACAGTGCTGAAAGACCAAATTCTTTTTTACTTTTGTACGGGCAAGCGCCCCAGCGTCACGAGTTTCCCCATACAAGAGTGAAAAAAAATATTTGCTCTTTCAGGGCTGCTACTTTCACAGTGAACTCTCTATAAGGAACACATACACACCCTAAAGTATTATCACTTAGTTTCGTTACACCCTGTATATTAGCCACGAAGGGCTCTATTTTAATGATGCACACTGAAGTTAACTGCTGCTAAAGAGTTTAAAAGTTATATTTTGTTTGCGTTTGTTTAAATTTTCGCAAATTAAATGAAGTAAATTGTGGTCTCGCCATTAAGATTCCTAACCAACAGTAGGTTAGCCTTGGGCCCTATTTTATAAAGATTTTTAACGTGTTATAACTTTAAAAGTGTCATATTTTTGTTTAATTAAGATTACAATTAAACAATTTTTTCATTCTCGTTCTTCCTTCATATGAAAGAGAAGGTATTATGTTTTACCAGGATAATTTTCTCTACTTAAAGTGGAGTGGTGTTACAGCTAGTGTGGTCGACGATCTGCGAGGAGGTGAACAAGCGGTGCGGCGGCGAGCGGCCGCGCACGCCGGCGCAGGTCAAGATGTGGTACGAGAACTACAAGAAGAAGTGCAAGATGCGCGCCACTGACACTCAGGTACACTCACACGGTTATAGTAATAACTCCCACACGGGTTTCGGTGACGGTGTCCGTTTTCATAGATGCCAGGCCAGTTACGCAGGAGTAATTTTATAGTGCCCAAGAATGTGCGCAGTACACGAGAGCACTCTCTATTCCTTTTACTCTCATAACCCAGTGGGACGGAAGACCGACACGACTGGCGAGAGATCAGGCGCAGGACCGACTTTTTACATGCCCCTCCGACACATGGACCATCTTACTTGTCAGACAATCAGGTGATCAGCCTGCATTGTTCTAACCAAACTTGGAAATACATAACATATTGTATTCAACGCGGGAATCGAACCCACGACCTCAGAGTCAAGAGCCACGCTCTAAACTACTGGACACGGAGGCGTTACACTTACACGATAGTTCTATTAGTGCTGTTAATAAAAACCCACTTGCTGTCCCCGTGGCTCCATCTCAACGAATAATAAATACTAAAGAAACGTAGCTGTGCCAATAAAATAGTTCCACGATAAACCTACCGCGGTAGCCCAACACCCGTCTGTACTCTGTTGTCATCGGCTTATTTTACCTCGAGTACGACAAAGGCCGCCCAAGCCGTCATTCAGCGCGCTGGTTGTTGTCAGTATCCTTGGGATCTCTGTACTTTTTCTAGATAAAAAGTATGCCTATGCAAAATTAATCCACAGCGTTTCCAACAGTCGGTCTAGCCATACACGCAAACAACCGCCTGATTATCTATACTAATATTATAAAGCGGAAGAGTTTGTTAGTTTGTTTGTTTGAACGCGCTAATCTCAGTAACTACTGGTCCGACTTGAAAAATTATTTCATTGTTAGATAGTCCATTTATCGAGGAAGGCTATAGGCTATATTTTATCACGCTAAGACTAATAGGAGCGAAGAAATAGAAGAAAATGTGGAAAAAACGGGGGAAATTATTTGAAAGGGCTTATCTCACGAACTACTAGAGCAATTTTTCTGTTATTTGGGTCAGATAAGAAGTAGACCACGTGAAGGATCATAGGCTATTTTTTGTAGACTGACGTCTAATGTAAACATAATATAGTGTGATGTGATATGGAAATAAAAGGTGTTGAGTCGAAGTTGTGTGTTGCAGCCGCCGCCCGAGCCGACCGGCCTGCTCGACGGCATGCTGTGGCAGTCCATACACCCTCTAGACGTTAAAGGTAAGTGATCATCGTAACAGACTTTAAAATCAATTTACCTGAATAGAAAATAATAATAGTCCACTATATTACTTCAGTGGTCACTTGTGTGAATTTGTGTTAAGGCAAGGATGTTCCTAAAATTGGCAGGTCGATGTCTGTCAGTACGAATATCGACGTAAAGAACATTAAAATAACATTCATATCAGCGCGCCTTGTACAGTGGCGGTTACGACGCTCGCCGCGTTCTTGATAGGGCGAAATAGGAGAAAATTATACATTTTATTTTATTTTTTTAATGACCGAATCATTTATTTAAAAAAACTATTCGGTTATTTTGTTAGAACCATAAAAAGCTATCCTTTTTGTAAAAAAAATTATATTATTGTCATTGAAAATTACGAGATGTTCGAATTTGAAGTGTATTTTTATGGTGATATTCAAGATTTTTTTACAGAATTACCATGTCATTTTTCAATATTCTGTTCGGTTATTTTGTTCCTTTTTGAGTCTACATCAATTTTGGTGTAAGAGAATTCCACATAATTTCTTCAGACTGGAAGCTTAAAAATCACTTCGAACTGGCCTCGCCTTAAAGTTTATCCTTAATAAGTTTAATATTGTCTTTCGCATTCTTTGTATATTATAAAAGGAAAGGCCAATCTGGGTTTCGGTCATTGATAATTCTTTTAACAAAATATCATATCTACCAAATTTTTCAAAATTAACGAGAAAGTTTGATATTTTATTATACCATTAGCCCCAGCCAATCCTGTCGCGTAGGTCCTATATCACCTATTTTGGCAACATATTACCTGTTTTATGCTATTTGGAATAAATTGATGTAATCAGGTTATACGTGTTCGTTATTCAGATGAGGAAGGAGAAGCCACGACGAGCCTCGAGGGCGGCGCGCACAGCGGCAAAGACGACGACTGTCTACCCGTTAACGTGAGTCCGCTTTCAACACTACTACTGCTTCTGCTGATCGGCGAGAATAAATTGTATACTTGTTATTAAATAAACTAATTTAGCTAAAGTTATACACTGAATACAAATAAAGTTGTTAAACTGTTATGACGACATTTATTCTCTATGCTTTTGTCTATACTATATGAAATAAACGAAACGATCTGCTTTCCAGATGTCGAACGGGCGGCTATCGAACACGAACGACAGCGACGAGGCAGCGGGCAACGTGCTGGAGCCGCACGTGAGCATCGTGCCGCACTCCCCTTCCCCCCCGCTGCCGCGCGCCACGCCCCCCGCGCCGCCCACTGCCCCGCCCCCCCACGCCCCCCGTCTCAACCCCCTCGCCCACCTGCCGCTCCTCGCCAACCCGCTGCAGGCCATCGAACAGGCGCGCCTGCAGCACACCTTCCTGCAGAAGCTCAACGAGATGTCCAACGCGCCGCTCAACCTGAGCCACCTGGACGACGAGCGGCGCGCCGGCCGCGACCGCAGCCGCGACCGCGACGACGCCCGCCCCGAGTGCGCCTCCGCCACCGAGGAGGAACGCCTCTACTTCAGCGCCAAGCGCCAGCACGCCGTGTGGGAGCACGAGGCCAAGATGAAGATCCTCGACATGGAGCTGCGCCAGAAGGAGGAGATATTCTCGCTTCAGAAGCAGCTGTTCCTCATCGAGCTGCGGCTGAAGATGGACTTCCTCGAGAAGGCCGGCGCCAAATGACCCGGCGGGGGGGCGGCGCGCGCGCGGCGGCGAACTAACCCGAGCGGAGGGAGGCGGCGACGCCCGGCCGGCCGACCCGGCCCGGCCCGACCTCGACATTGAACGTAGTCACACGACGTGCCATCGTATTCTAGTTACCGGTTTATTTTATTTTTTATTGCGAGGGAGAAGCGACGATTCGCCGAGCTGTGAGGTCCCCGGCGCGATGATTCCGTACGCGAGTGCGCGATACCGCCATATTCGCGCCGGGGGCGGGTTAAGAAATGTGATTGTAAGAATAGTTATTTTTGTAAAGTTATTTTAAAAATATTATTTTTTATGTTTTTTTTAGTAACTAGAGGGCGCATGAAATGCGCTCGACGATCCGTGCGGCCGGAATTATTTTTGTAGTATTATGTTTTGCGGCAGCTCACGTACGCGACACCCGACTGCCAGACATACGCATAATGTTTTTACTATTATTTAGTACTTAGTGCCTCTATAGGGGCGGCCCTATTTTTTTTTTTTCATCGTAGAGTAGATCCATTCTAATTGTCTGCCAAATGGTTTACGAAACCGTTCAATTGTAGTTTTACATGTGGAGTGGTTACACTTCCTACGATTAGTCTATGAATCACGTGCAAAGAAAAAATATTATTTAGTTTATAGTGGTGCGTTTGATTTATATATCTGTCGATATAGGTATTCGTAACGCACGCGTCTCGCGGTACTCTAGTACCGGTGAGATTATAATATAACGTAGGTCGGTGCATCCGAGATGTATTGTTTTTTCTGTGAGAGTTTCACGGACAATAACTGTAACTGCTCCACGGTGGAGATGTGCCAACGAGTACCGTTGTTAATTTTGATATAGTTGTTACATTTGTAAGTCATTAGACAAATTTTAAAGCAGTATATAGAGTAAGTACGAGTAGAGAAGGAAACGAGTACAAACACGTAGAACAAGAAATTACCTCAGCCGACAGTGTATTTTGTATATAATTAGGTTAACAGTTTTAGAAACGTTTTACAAGCGAGTGGCGGTGCCGCGTTTTAATAATGTTAATACTCCTACACGACTGTATTTTATAAGGACGATTTATTGAAATGTAATTTTCTAAGATCTCAGGGAGTCGATTCTGTTGCGAGGCAGCGGTGACCTTTATATTTTACTTTAATGACGTTGCATGTATTAAAAACCATTATAAAATAAATCATGTTTAAGAATAAATATTTTCTTTTTAACTAAAAAATATAACATATTTTGATAAATTTACATTTGATAAACTAATTTTTTTATTGTTGTGTTGCCGCTGCTGCCGTGCAGAGTCGCGCTGTAGAATTATCGCAGCGACTAATGTAGGTACTGACCGTACTGTTAGTTTTCGATCCTATGTTAATCTGATACAATTGGATATTATTGACATGAATAAAGAATTTATTTTCTGTTCCGCTTTAGTTTATTTTATTTTCCACTACAATGATATTAAGCTTCGCGCCGCGCCTACTGCTTCGGAATCAGGCCGTTCGCTACGTCGGTTGGTCATTGGTTTGTATGTTTCAGTGTACATAGCATCGTCAAAAATCCGTCAAAGTATTCAAATAAGTGACGTAATAGACCAAATTCCTATGCAGTATGCAGTGGTCGCACAGGTTTAGTGAAATATTCAGAAATGTTCCTAATAGAGCAAAAACAAACAAAAACTGCTGTAAAATAATAAAAAATGTATTTAATATTTTCATCACTATTGTTTACAAATTTTAGGCATGGAATGTTAAAAACTATTCGTTATTTACAGATGTTTCTTATAATGGTAACTAAAAGCAAAACAAAAATACTGTTAAAGTCCATTTGAGCTTACTATTTTGGAAACAAATGTAAAAACATTCTATTTAAAGTCAATTTTAATATTATTGTTTCGTACAAAAATATAATATTATTGATAATTATTTTTTTTACATTAATATCATAGTACCATCATAGTAGAGGTTCCCTAGAACAAATTTTTTTTATTAGTAATTACTATCAAGCTAATTTTTCGTGAGCAGCTTCATTTTGATAAGACGAACAACAATTTCCTCTGCAAAAATTCTCGAAAGTGGTAGCTAACAGAGAGAAAGGATTTAACATTTCGATTTGACGGTCCTAAAATATGGATTGTTCTATTTGTAGGATAATGTTATCCTTAAATTATATAACTATTAACCTATCAATATACATAAAATCAGCTGGTTAGGTTAGGGTTTTAGGGTTATTTAATCAACAAGGCCTCGTTCACTACGGAACCCTAAAACGGAACCCTAACCAAATTTAAGAGTAACATTGTCCTACAAATAGAACAATACATAGAATTAGAACGTTAGAAAAGGCATTCCATACAATCGTCAGCGCGAAAATGTGTCACGCTCGAAATGAGTGAGCTCACTCATCTGAGAGCAGTGTGCCTTAGGCCGCGGTAACGGCCGGACGTGTTTAATTCATTAATTACCGCGTTGTTTTTCGCTACATTTCGCTCCAGAATGCCGTCGTGTGCCTTCCGACAGTGCAGTAACAACACGAGGAATACAAATAATGCCAAAGGTGTAATATTTCACATCTGTCTTCCATTTTAACAGCAAAATCAAAGCGAAGCGTAAAATGAGCGAAAGAGAAAGTAGTATATGATATTACTGTAAGACAAAAAAGGACGACAATATTTTCTCGATTCGATTAAAGCGTAAAATGAGCGAAAGAGAAAGTAGTATATTCTATTACTGTAAGACAAAAAAGAACGACAATATTTTCTCGATACACATTTTGCATGCAAAAACATTGCTACAGTTTTGACGGCATACGTCGTATCTAAGTATTTTGATATCGTTGGAACAATATATATTTTAGGACCATCAAATCGATTTTTTTGTTAAATCCTTTCTATCTCTGTTAGCTACCACTTTCGAGAATTTTCGCAGAGGAAATTGTTGTTCGTCTTATCAAAATGGAACTACTTACGAAAAATTAGCTTGATAGTAATAAAAAAAAAATGTGTTCTAGGGAACCCGGACAATCAAGTTTCCATTTACACGAAATTTGGTTAAACATTTAATAAAATAATTGATTATAAATATTCTCATACACAACAATCAGTCTTAAGGGACACACAGAAACAGACGCGCACAACTTTTAGAAGGCTCGGCGAAACCGGAAAGGAAAGGCAATAGTGTCCTATTTTTAGGTCTCTGGTGGGGGCAGAAATTGAGCTGGGCCGGTGCGTGCACTGGTAGATCGCGATCAGACGGATCGTTGTAGGTAGATCGCGATCAGACGGTTATGTTTTACCCTGCTATAATCTGAATAGTATTTATCTGTATTTGTATTGTTTTAAATCTTGATTCTATGTATTGTTTTTAACGACCTCTGTGGCTCAATTGGTTGAGTGTGTGACAGCCCAAGCCGGGGGTCGCGGGTTCGAATCCCGCCGACGGAACAAAAAAGTTTTTCAATGTTCCCGGGTCTGGATGTGTATTAAATATGTTTATGATATAATAAAAATCTTAAATATATGTATAGTATAAAAGTATTAAATATATTTCCGTTGTCTAGTACCTGTAACACAAGTCCTTCAGGTACTTAGCACGGGGCCAGACTGACGTGGTGTGAAGCGTCCATAGATATGTATATATATATTATTATTGTGTCGTATTTCTCTTTATATGTTAAATGTAGGTACTTTGTGTAATGTTCAAAATTTTGTTGAATAAACGTTTATTAGTAGATAGCAATAAGACGGGTCGTTGTAGGTAGATCGCGATCAGACGGTGACACGTTATTGGTAGATAATACTGTACGCATCCTCCTAAATCCTAAGGCCTTAAAGTTGTAGTTTGCCTGATGTTGGCCCTTACAAATTAAAATTTAAAACATACACTATAAACAACAGCTTATCAACACAAAATTAATAGACTTTGGCATACATATACAAACGTTCAAAAATTCATCATATTTTTATCAATAACGGTGAAGCCAAACGAGCGTAATTTTGTGAGTCGTGAGTCGCAGAATTTCGGTCGCGTAAATTATTTTTCATACAAATCATGACTCACAAAATTACGCTCGTGTGAATCAAACAGGACTTTTGTATGAAACTGAATGCAGCAGAATTTCTGCCAGCCGAAATTCTGCGACTCACAACTCACAAATTACGCTCGTTTTGGCTTCACCCTAATAATAAAATCAACGACCTGTAATTAAGAATCTCTATATAAGTGAACGTTTGCAGTAAAAATTAAATCTTACAATTTTAATACTATAACATCTATCTAATGACTCATGCCCGGTTCCTATATAATTTGGGTTCGAATTAAAAAAAAGTTCACCTAGTAAACTGCACCAATAAAACTTTCTTTAAATGTAAAATCCTCCAAAGGAATTAAGTTAATATAATGCATAAATTACGTAATAACTTTTTGATCATAAATTGTTTCAGATAATAAAACTGGCAAGTCTATAGGTACTCTGTAGTCCGGGACATTGAGACCACACGATTAGTAAAGTCCCACACAAAACAGAATTGTAACGCATCGCAAGTCATTTTTATTATGAGTTTTTTTACAGATTTTTGCGATGCGATGGGAATTCGCATTTTTGTGTGGGAGTCCTAATTTGTTATTTTCATAGCCTATTCCGACCTCTCAAAGTTATAGAGCAATGGCCTTTGGGGGCCATGGGCGGTCAAGCCTAATTGAGTTATGTGTGGTCATTTAGGTTTTTACTTTTTATCACAATATAAGGTTTACAGTCGCAACGAGTTACGTTCTCAAAGTCACATCGCATGGGCAAGTGATAAATCCGTATGTCAAACGGGTTAGACATGGTCTCTTGTCACAAGGTAGCCTGCAATATCGCTAGCGAGTCTCAACCATTGTGTGACACGTGCGAAGTCATTTTGTTACTTATAGTGGCGAGTCACTTGTCACAAAGCAGTATTCACTACCACCAGCGGGTCTCGTTGTAATTACCCGCACCTCACGGGTCAGCCTCCCTCTCGGGGTGCAACAGACGTGTTAACGGGTGTGTGGGGTCGGCGAGTGCGGCATCGGGGGCAGCGAGTGCGAGCACGCGGCCGGCGGCGAGCACGAGCACGCGCGCGCAGTCGAGCGCCGCGGCGGGGCGGTGCGCCACCCACAGCACGGTGCAGCCAGCGAACGCGCCGCGCGCGCATGCCAGCACCGCGCGCTCTGTTTCCGCGTCTACTGCTGCCGTCGCCTCGTCGACCAGCAGGATCTGAAACACGATGTAAGTATCAGAGAAGTTGATTCTATACGCAGATGGCGAACCTACGTAATTTGGCGGCATCACGTCAAACCCATCCGACCGGACCGATCACAGGCCACAGCTAACATAGAATTGACATGAGCCGACCAAATGACGTATGTCCGTCAACTGCCTATGAATCAATTTCTTCGATGGTACTTTGTTAAAAAAGCTTCTGTCATACAATAAAACGAGAGCATAGGTATGTTACTCAAACGAGCATTTGGTCAAGTGTCTGGTAAAAAATTACTAAATTTCAAGTCAAGCTTTAACGGCACACAAAATTTGCACTTTATAATGTTCACAGTGTTAAGCTTGAATATATTTTGACAGCTACGTATTTTAATAAGTTATGTTACGTAAAGAAAATTGTATAAAATACATTTGACATTAGAAAACAATAACGAATACATAGCTATCGATCATTCGTGATCACAGATTTCAGCGCAAAGCTACGTGAGACAAGGGCAACTCCTATAAACTGAATAAATACCTTAGGTCGTTGCAACAGCGCTCGTGCCAGACACAGCAATTGATGGTGGCCCCTCGACAGGGGCGGGGCGGGCGCGTCGAGTCCCCCCGCCGCCCGCACCGCGCCGGCCGCGCCGCACGCCTCCAACGCCCGCCATAGCTCCGCCTCCGAGTACTGACGCAGCGGGTCCACGTTCTCGCGCACGCTACCCGAGAATATGAACGGGTCCTGCGGTATCACGCCGATGCGAGATCTGGACAGAACAAATCGCTAAAACGCCAATCACAAGTTCTCACTTAAAGAAATAGTATACGCTACAGCCCGCACCGATTCAAGTTTTTCTAAATGTAAATGAAGATCTTAATCAATTTTGTCTATTCATTATGGAAACAACATAATATAGATCAAAGTACAGCGTTCAGATTCATATGCCTACGCGTATACGTACCGGAGTGCGTGCAGGTGCAGCGTGGCTACATCAACTCCATCCACAATGACGCGGCCGGCGGCGGGCGGGGTGAGGCGGGCGAGGGCGCGCAGCAGCGAGCTCTTGCCCGCGCCCGTGCGTCCCACCACGCCCAGCCGCTCGCCCGCGTGCGTCGTGAACGACACGCCGCGCAGCGCGGGCTCGCCGCGACTACTACAAATGATAATAAATTTTAGTACTCATATTAATCAATCGTTAATGTAAGTACATATTTGGACCGTGTATGTAAAATACATATACTTAATATTACAATTTATGTGTGTACGTGTATAAAATATTTTGACTCATTCCGTAGTATTGAATAATAAAAACAATAAAATATCGCATTCGCAGGAAAGTTTAATACAAAAATAAAACAGAAAACAATAATGAAACTCTGAACTCAGAAACTTCTAACAGTTTTAATAGTCGCAGTTTAGGCTCTCAAGAAATACAGTAATACATATAAAATACTTTTTATCAATAATGAGTACGGTTCCAGCGCGATTACATTCACGCGCATAAAGTCGACGTTAAAAAGCTAATATTCCAATAAAAAGACGTACGACCTTAATACTATCAGAGAAGTTGATTCCTACGCAGGTGGGGGACCTACGTAGTTTGGTCGCGTTACGTCAAACCCAGCCGACAGATCACAATTAACATTGAATTGACATGATCCGACCAAAAGACGTTGGTCTGTCAACTGCCTAGGAATCAATTTCCTCGATGGTACATACATACAAAGTTTTAGCTTACTTGTATCGTAGCACGACGTCATCGAAGCTAACGACGCCGTGAGCGGGCCAGCCGTACGGCGGCCACTCCCCGTCTACACTTTCGCACTCCACCTGTAATATGTCATAACTATTATAAATAACTTGTTCTATCAAACGCGTATAGTTACATAATGACATAATATGAAGTATATGTATTTTACATTAACTTCGCGTTCCAGCAGCCTCGAGACGAAAGCGTGACCTACTGCATATTCAACACTATAGTACTAACTATCGCCAGAATACTTATACGATCAGGGCTAGTAGAATGTTTAATGAAATATCTCGAATGATTGATGTGAACCTATTCTGTACCAATGTGACAACTTTTAAGAAAGAATTTAATAATTTTTATTTTTATTGTAACTTTCTCAATTCTATTCCTTAATTATTCTCAATTCTTGTTCTGTCTTTCCAAATTGTTTCCAAAATTTTAAATTGTGACCATTGTCTATCGCTGCCTTGTTTTTATTAGCATCTCTCTATCTGTGAAAACTTTTAATTGGCCTTCTTGTATTGTATTTAGATTCTATATGTATGTTAGCTGTAAGTTTTCCAAAAATTAATAAAATAAAATAAAATGACTTGTCCTTGTCTGATAGGTAAGAAGAGTGGCTTAGCAGACAACACATATCACATGATATTAACTAGTAATTTAACAACGGAGATAGGCAATATTTTTCAATTTGATTATAATTCTAGTTTTATGTTATCACTATTCAGTAATTATTCTTTATTCAGAAATTTTTATTTACAAAAATGTTTTATTCATTACCAGGCCACACGCATATTAGCGCCTCTATTCTGAATCGCACTATTGCTTTTGCAAACGTGTTGTACCTACCTGTGTGATGTACTCGCCGACTCGCTCGACGGCGATCATCTCCCGCTCGGTCTCGGTGAAGGAGTTGAGCACGTTGCCCAGCGCCGACGTCAACGACAACGCGTACGATATCGCCAGACCCACCAGACCTGTACTCATACAAAACAAAAATAAATTAACATTACACTACAATATTATGAACGACTAAAGATTACCTTTATTTATTAAAAAAACGAGCAAAATATCCTGACAACTCTTATAACACATAGTATCTCTTTGAAATGGAATGGAAACTTCACGCAGGGGATCTCATGTTTTCTTAACTAAAACTATCCTATGTCCGCCCTCAAAAGCATACCAATACCGAATTCCACCAAAATCGGTTTACCGAGATTTAACGTAAAGAGACAACAGAAAGACAGACAAAAACACTTTCGCATTTATATTAGGACTCCCACACATAACTGCGAATTCGCATCGCATCGCAAATATCTGCGACAAAACTCATTTAAAAAATGACATTACGTTGTGATGCGAATTCGCAGTTTTGTGTGGGAGCCCTTAGTATGTATTCATACCGGGATCAGCAGCGTGCGTGGCGCGTTGCAGCGCCGCGAGCGCAGCAGCGGCAGCTAGCGCGAGCGCGGCGGGCGCCTGTAACCGCAGCGCGAGCCACTGCGCCGCCGCCGCGCCGCACAGCGCCGCTCGCTGCCACCGCGCCACGCCCTCCTCGCCGCGCGAAGCCCACGTGTCCTGCGCGCCTAAACCGCGGATCGTCGCTAGACCTACACAAGAATCATTACAACAACTATATCTAAATATAACAAGAAAATCACTTTTATAAGCATATAATCGCACAGTCAAACACGATACAAGACAAGACAACGACTATATATAAAAATATATTATAATATATTTTCTAAATAATTACAAGAAAATAAGTATATAAGTCATAACTCAGAAGCATAAAATTTACGTGCGTGCGACAGAAAAGGTGTGCAGGCCAAATTAAGTTAGTATGTACTATCAGAGAAGTTGATTCCTAGGCAGATGGTGGGCCTACGTAGTTTGGTCGCGTTATGTCAAACCCAGGCAAGTGGCGACAGATCACCATTAACATCGAATTGACATAATTCGACCGAATGACGTAGCCGTACCATCAACTGCCTATGAATCAACTTCTCTGATAGTACTTACATACACACAAATGTTTTCAGCAAGAGTGTGGAATCATGGTCTGTCTCTTCTAAGATATCTAAGTTTACCTTCGAGCGTATCGTTGAAGTGGGCGTATACGGGCGACAGCGCGACACTCTGTAGCCGCTTGAGCTGTCGCGACGTCACGCGGTACAGTCGCTGCACTCTACAAAAACACAACAGATATAATGAAAAGAGCATTTACATCCATACTAACATTATAATAAAAAATAAATGTTTTTTTTTTTATTTTTTATTTTATTGATTTATTCTTTGAGTCCCAAAAAAGGACATAGGATATTTTTATGCCGGAAAAATGTACGGTTCCCGCGCGGTAAACGAATTTTGGCGCAACAGAGTTGCGGGCGTCATCTAGTAAATCAGCGGTCGGCAACACGCGGCCCGCGGGCCGCAAACTAGTTTGTTTTGCCACCTCGTGACCCTTGCCTGCCAAAAGTGTGCCCCGTGCGAGTTTCTTACGCCGGTTCTTCTCGCCGGGTTAATTCCCGAACCGGTGGTAGGCACCAGTAGTAGCAACGTTCTGAAAGTATTTTTTTAAAATCTATATATATATATATTTTTTTAAAGGTTGCCGACCGCTGTAGTAAATCATAAAGTGATAAAATTAGTCAACCTCTAAAGATTTATTTTTTTTAAGTTTACGCAAAAACTGAATGTTATCTCTGGATTCTCAATATTACGGAACGTCATAAGGAGTTAGTTACCTGTAGTATATGACAGCCATCGGTAGCACACCCACCAGCAGCCACGGTATGCCGTAAACGGTCACTATCACTGCACCTGGACATAAAATTTTAATATACTATTAGTGAAGTTGATCCATAGGCAGATGGCGGACCCACTTATTTTGGTCGCCTTTTGTCAAACCTAGCCCACAGATGACGTCTTACATTAAGTTGACATAATCCGACCTTATGACGTAGGTCCGTCAACTGCCTATGAATCAATTTCTTTGATGGTACTTACATAAATTACAAACGTTCCAAAAGTAATTTTTTTAATAATTAAGCCATAGCATTTTTCCACAAATTGAAGAAGTAATTATACAAAAACTCACCGAGCAGCGAGAATGTCTGCGCGAGGAAGATGTTGAGTATGAAGGGCAGGCTGTCGTCCACCGTGTACGTGTCCGACGAGAAACGGTTCAGGATGCGACCCGTTGGCGTCGTGTCGAAGAACTTCACTTCAGCCTGGCAATCATATTATTTTTCTAAAGGACTGCTGCAAAACACACTAAGGGCCAACCCACACTTACCACAACCACACGACATCGAAACGACAAAATGTCGTCGAGCAATGGAATGGTGTCGCTGCAGCTTTTTGTAGTTGCGTTGTGGTACCGAGAAAATGCCGACGTGGTTGCGTTGTCGCCAGTGGTTGCGATGTGGTTGCGATGTGGTTACGTACGAAAGTCAATGAAACGGAGGGGGGGAAGAGCGCGGGCGGTGTGCGCGCACTGTCGTTGCATCGACGCAACGTTGTGGTTGTGATGTGGTCGGTATCTGACAAGTGGTCGACAACGACTGCAAAATGTGGTACGTGTGAATGGTCCAGTTCATTTACAATACGAAATATACGCCCGACCACGTGGTGTGGTTGTGGTTGTCGTGTGGTTGTGGTACGTATGGGTTGGCCCTAAGGGTGAATTCAGACCGCAACGCGACGCGTAGATGCATTTCTGTGCTGAATTGACAGATTTCAATTGCGTGAGACGTCTTGCAAATTTGTCAAATCCATACAAAAGAAATGCACCTACGCGTTGCGTTGCGGTCTGAATTGTCCCTAACCTATGTGCCCTAGCCCGTAGTATGTAAGTATAACAAAGCTAGTATTAGGTTGAGTCAGTAATAAAGATGCCTTTATTCGAGAATGAAGTATTTTAATGCCCCTACCTAATACGACATACCTATCTACTTGTCTCTTTCACTTTTAAAGCGCAAGTGAGAAATATTACCAATAATCCAACGTACAAATTCTATGTACTCAACTTTAGACTATTTTTAAAGCAAACTCAATACGATAAATCTTTTTATTATAGCTTTGTTCTACTCGCGTCAAATTAACAGTCAGTCATAAGATGATAATACAAAATGATAATATTGTTTTTCTCACCTTAACAATAACTCTGAGTAGCTTCTTGTGAATTCTATCTGCCGCCTTCACTCCGCCGTATGCGAACAAAAACGCCCTCATTATAGTAAACAGGACGTTGACTAGAGCCAACACGAAATACATCTCTAAATAGTAGTTGTTCGAATATGCTGGCGCTTCGAGACCGAGTTTCGTGTCTATGGTTTGATCTATGGTCTTGTCTATGGGTTGCACGGGCACAGAATTATTGTCACTGAAGAAATCCAGCACTCCATTGACGACTGTGTGAACTAGAGCGTCAGCAGCGTTGAATCCATGGTCCAGTATTGTGGCGTTTTCGTGGACACTGTCTATGGGCGTGTCGTGAATATTGTCTACGCCTGTGGAGTTTTTCTGTCTATTGTTCACCCAGAACGTGAGCCAGAGGAAGGTGAAGTTCTGTGACAGCTGCATCAGGACTAGGGAGAGGAATATGGCTACGGACATAAAGCCGCCTACAGCACGCAGATACAACGCCAGCACCCACCAGCCAATCGTCCCCTCAGACATGCTCTCCTGAAAAAAAAAATTTCATTTGACAAAAAGTATATTATGAAGTCCTAACAAGTGTTAAGCATAAGAGTGTGCTGTAGCGGCTTGCACACTGATGCTGTAAAGCGTAAAAACGCGTCGGATTTCATTTATTTTGTTCACAAGCATTTCCGTTTAAGACAGCTGATATGTCAGACGCTTTCTCGTGACGTTAGTGTTGTGGAAACAGGCTAAAAGTTAGTTAATTCGATATTATCAAGTAAGTATGGAGCAGGTGACAACATCACACACATCGTTGTCCAAACTATGTCGGCTGACAGTATCCAGGTTGTCACCGTCAGCTGTGACGGAGCCAGTCATCTCTGTGACCTGCGGCTGCGGGGATGGGGGCGGGGCCAGCTCCTCCCCGACTGACTCCGCCTCACTCGTGAGAAACTCCTCCACCTCGTTCATTACTGCCTCCGGCGGACCTGCGGATGGTACGCGATTTATAATTTTCATTTAACTAATGGCTACACATACAAAACAAAATATGAAATTATAAACCTCTGCAGACAGTTTAAACAATTTTTTATCTTAAATCCAATGCCGTATTTGCAATTTTTAATCACAACTTGTCAAACAAACTTATGACTAAAAGCCAATCCTTTAGAGGCCGAACTCACGGAGCGGTTTTCTCCCGCGCCCGCCGCGGTTGCGGGCCCGCGCAAATGAGCGGTTTTATTTCAGAACTCACGAGACCGCTGATTTGTGCGGGCCCGCAGCCGCCGCGGTCGCGGTCAGCGCCCGCAAACTCTGCGGGCGATGATCGCAAGACGGGCGGTTTATACTACGATCGCCTACTACGGCTACTGCGATCGCCCGCTAAACTATCGCAGAGCGCGCGGGCGCAAACCGCCGAGGCTGCGGGAGAAAACCGCTCCGTGAGTTCGGCCTCTAAAGGATTGGCTTTTAGTCATAAGTTTGCAGCGGTGCAGCGGGAGCCGCAAGCAACCGCGCCCGCCGCGGGCGAAAAACGCGCCGTGAGTTTTGCTTTCGTTTTTTACATACAAACTGGATTCTACGAAGGCTGCGGGCCCGGAACCGCGACGGGCGCGGGAAAAAACCGCGCCGTGAGTTCTTAGCCTTAGATTTTGGAGACTGCTTTGTCGTATGTGAGTATTCCAATAAGAAAAAAATGTTTTAGAACTTGCGAGCAACTTACCAACAGCCTGCACGCGTCCGTCCCGCAGAAGCACGACGCGGTGTGCGCGCGCCAGGGGGCGGGGCGAGTGCGCGACGAGTACGCGCGCGGTACGACGCAGCATACCGAGCACGCAGCGCCGCAGTACGTGCTCCGCGACTCGCGCATCCACGCCCGCCAGCGCGTCGTCCAATAAGTACACTGTTTATCATAAATATTATATACTTAAAAATTATAACGAGTAAATAGTTCCGTCGACATCTGCAATATGAAACAAAATATATAAAAGTATAGATACGATAGAGTGCATACCCTGTTTGTCTGCGTATACGGCGCGTGCAAGCGCGACGCGCGCACGCTGCCCGCCGCTCAGCGTGCAGCCACCCGCACCCACCCACGCGCCCCACCCCAGCGTTTTCAGGTCCTCTGTCACATAAATATGTTTATATTAAATATACATAAATAGGAAGATTGGTATTTTTCATATTTATACTTTTTTAATGACAAAAAATATCCTAACGCTCAAATCGATATTCTAGACCCTTTTCGTATTGACCAATATTAGCAAAAACAAATAATACTGTCATTGTACCATCGAGGAAATCGATTCCTAGGCAGTTGACAGACCAACGTCATTTGGTCGGATCATCTCAATTCGTAAAGCAACCAAACTACGTAGGTCCCCCATCTGCCTAGGAATCAACTTCTCTGATAGTACCTGCACTTTCGTTTTTATACTCGTCTCTACTACTAAAGTGCAAAGGAAGTGTTTAGAAATGTTATATTTTGAATAAAAGTTTGTAGCCTGTATTGTAGATGTGTGGTAAATATACTAAAAGCACGAAGCTTATGTGACACAGCCGTATCAACCATAAATATTCTTTTCATAGCTTGTATAATAAATAAAGTCTCACCGGTCAGTGCGCAGGCGTCGACAACGGCCTTGAACTTAGCCTCGTCGTAGGGTCGGCCAAACAGAATGTTGTCGCGGATTGTGCCGCGGATCAGCCACGGCTCCTGCGACACGTACCCGAAACCTGTAAAGGGACACATGACGATGGGTATATACTGGACTATACATATAAGTTTGAGTGTCACACTGAAACTAGCTTTTTGTAGTTTTTTTGTTAAGGGGGTGACAGACGTGCGAGTAAGTACGTGGACTTATGGCTCGACGATCTTAATCGCCTGTGTGTCGGCAAAGAGCCGCGAGCCTGGGGGCATGGTAATCCAGTGTGAGCGATTCTCGTGTGTCACCGACGCGAGCCGAGTAAGTTCGCGAACTTAAAACCCGCGTGCTTTAAGTTCGTACGTCTATCAGGTCTTTTAAGGCTATTTATAATTTTAAAATGTATGTTTTACATTCATAGCTCATTTAGAACCCAAATTAAAAAATATCGTTAGAGTGCAATGTGCAAGATATTATTTCAATTTAAATTCACTTTTTTTTTGTTTTGCTGTTGTGACGGAATAGTCCTACTCAATGGATTTCATTTTCTTAATCAGGCTTAAAAATAACGTTTAATTAATACTCACTGTTGATATACTCCGGTATCTGGATATCTCCCCGCTTCTTGATCATCTCCCCGACAATTGCGAGGAGGAAGGAGGTCTTCCCGCTACCCCCCGGCCCCGCGACCCCCAATAACTCCTCCTTCCCCACCTCCAGGGATATATCCTGGAGACAGAAGGGCTCCGTGCTCTGTGCTTCGGAAGTGGTATCGGGGTGCTGTCGCTTTGACAGCTTCTTCGTGGATTTTCCCTTGTTCTTCTTCTCCTTCGCGGGCTTGGGGCGAACGGAGGGTTTCGCCCACGAGAAAGTCGCGTTTTTTAATATAATGACCTTGTCCTCGTCCTTGTTTATGTTGATGCGGTCGAAGTAGCTCTCGAAATCGCTGTCCGGCAGCTGGAATAACGTTTCTATTAATATTCGTCACTTCTATAACTATTAGAATCAGCACTGTGTTCAAAAATAGGTCCTCAACCTATCGGACATGAAACGATACTATCATATTATGAAATACATACAATCACAAAAACAAAATGAAGTGATAATGCTTTAGTCTAGTATGTGTCCCTTATAAAGAGTTCACTGTGAGAATACCAGTGCTGAAAGAAAGTTTTTTTTTGTGATTTGTACAGGCAAGCGCCCGCGCGTCACGAATTTTTCCGTACAAAAGTGAGAAAAAAAAGTTACTCTTTCAGCTCTGCTACTTTCACAGCGAACTCTATATATAGGGGACCTATACACACCCTAAACTATTATCACTTAGTTTTGTTACAGATCCTGTATATTAATCGTCTAGACTATAGTCACTAGACAATAGTCACTAGACAATAGCGTGTAACCGGAGCCGCGCGGTTGACCGCTAATCCTGCGAGGGTCGCCGACACAGACGTGTCTGTTTACAAATCTCTCCAGCGTCTGTCTATCTGTCACACTATTAACATTAACGTATTTTCCATGCATAGCTTGTTATTCGATTTCTATAATAGGATGTAACTATAAATAAGGCAATTTTCATGATTATTCTGTATACATACAGAATACATTTTTTGAAGAATAAAATCGATTATGTATATCTATTGTTGAAGCATAGGTAAGCTCATGGTGTCGCTAGTTTGTTCGTTTAGTACGATCTCAATGCAAAACATTTATACTTATTCACTGTTCAGCGACAGCATTTTACACAACTCTTACTTAATAAATATAATATGGACACAACTCACATCTAGCAGTTTCTGTATGCGCTTGATGGAGACCCAGGCTTCAGTGAGGCCGTTGAGCACCCACGGGAAGGCGTTGAGCGGCGATATCAGCATGTTGATCAGAGCCACCGTCGTAAACACCTGGTGGAAAAATGTTCTGGATAGAACCATCGAGCATAATCATAAAAATATAGCTAAGTGTAATATAAACCATATTTGCCCAAAACTGATTAGTGATTTATAATCACTGACAAATCCCATAAAAAACTTACGTCATAAAACAGTACCGAATTATCAATAGCAGCATAGCTACGCGACCGTAACAATATCGGGCAGTCAGAATAGCGACGCAACGTTTTGGCGGACTTTGTTTGTATACAAAACACATTAGCACTCTATTTGTTACATACCAATGTGTATAATGTTAAAACGATGGTCAGTATACAAGTCCCTTATAATACGATCAAAAATTATAATATGATCAATATTATTTTTAAATTTTACCTAAACAGTGGTTTGTCCTTTACCGATACGTTTACAATTACATACCGTGGGCGCGTCGAGGTCGATCCCGCGCAGCGCGTGCGTGCCGAGCGTGAGCGCGGCGACGAGCACGGGCGTGGTCGCCCACAGCACCACGCACACCGCGTCCAGGTACTTGCGCGCGCGCAGGTACCGCATCTCCGAGAACCGGGCCACTGCAGAAAAATTAACAACATATTCTAATTATTATTGTCTTTGATATGCCACTTCAGCCACTTAAATAACGGTCATAACCATGACTACGAGATGCGTTAGAAATATTTGCGAGCACGAGTGAATGAGACCGATAGATGTATAACGGCAATATTATAATATTTTTATCTCCTTACCACTAGTACACCTAAACAAGATTTGCGTGCGCTAGTGAAAAATACAGGCAGCAACAGAGTGAAGCAGCAACAAAGGGTCAATAAATGGACTATTAAGTGCATGACCGGACTATAGTGCTGAAAAAATTGTAAAGCGCAATACACACTGAGCCCGCTGGGCCGCCGACAAAGCCCGGCGACACAACCCGGCGGCCTGTATAAAAAGAATCATGTCGGCAACATTCGTCCGCGCGTGTTACACGCCGACATGTTGGCGGCTTGGGTACGCCTGCGCTCAGTTGCCCGGCGACACTCGACCTGTAGTTTTGTAGTTGTAGTTTCTCATCTCAAGCCGCCGACATGCCGCCGACCAAATTTTCCGACTTGTAATAAGTGAAGCCGCCAACTAGACCGCCGACAAAAAGTTGCCGACATATGTCTCAGTGTGTAGTCCGTCTCAAGACACACATACGTACCTTCTATCTACAGGCTGTACATAACTACACTTTTTATCAAACGAAGATTAACACAAGCAAAACTTCAACTAATATTTAAAAGACTCACCCGATATACGCTCAATGAAGTAGTCCTCCCACACGTGCAGTTTGACCGCGCGGATCCCCCGCAGTAGTTCCCCCACCAGGCTGACTCTGGCGTCCTTGTGCCGCATCAGCTCCGTGCTCAGCTCGCCGATCTTGTTCGCTATGGCCTTGTTCACGGGAATGAGGACGACGGAGAAGGCTACTCCCGCTAAGAAGGACACGCCCACTTGTTGGTACAGCAGAACCAGGGTTATGGTTAGCTGCGAAGATATGTATTTGAATGTTAGTAAATATATATTATATAAATAGGCGACAGTAACATCTTAAACTAATAGCCCAAAATATAAATAAGTTGAATTATTTGTACACAAAATCAGCAAAAAAATATTTTTGCAGTTTAACAGAATATTATTTTTAAAAATACTATATATTTATTTGTGATATTATGTGCGCTCGTATGTTGTTAGATAAGTAAATAATGATAACAAATTCTAAGAGAGTGATGCATAATGCATTTACGATTAACTATTCCAAGGATAAATTTTAACATAAAGAAAAATAATTGACTGTATTTACTTTGTTAATTAATGCTTACATAAATTAAGGGAATTAACTATTTTATTTTCTGTTTTTTTTCTAAGTAAATTACTATCATTAATCATCATCATCATTCTTATATCCCAAAAGATATCTCGAGAGTCCTCACCTGCAACGGTATACTCCAGAGTGCGTGGAAGCTGGGACAGCTGTTGACGATCCTGTCCGTGTCTGTCGACATGAAATTCGTCACCTCCCCTACGCTGAATCTGGTAGTCGAAAAAAATAATTCCTTGGCTCAAACAATTGAACAAAAAAAAAGGATAGGGGCGAAAAGCCCGTAGTTTAAATTAAATAATGTCACCAGCAGTATTTCCGGACCAATACGACCTGCAAACCTTCAAGAAGAGAGCGTATTCCCTCTTAAAAGGCCGGCAATGTAGCGAGTGTCCATGGGCTATAACGGTAGTTGCTTTCCATCAGGTGACCCGTTTGCTCGATTGTCCCTGGTTTGTATGCGAATTTAGTGGACTGTATTAGGTTTAAAAATATTACAAACTATGAATCGTTACCACACCACAAGTTAACATCTGCTGCTGCGTGAATACACCAATATAACAAATTAGAGATCTTACCTTGGATGGGAACAGCGGATTTTCAGCGTCACATGTATAGGGGGCCCCCCTTTTTAGCGGATATAGAAAATACGCGGCTTTTAACGTAGCGCGGTGCGGTTAGCGGAGGGCGGCTCAAGCGGAACAGAAAGAACTTCACTCTTTTTGTCCTGCGGCCACGATTTGTGACGAACTTCACTATTGGCGCAAGTGGCGCCAAACTCGCATAGCGGATATCGAGGGAAAGAGAGGATTATATATAGGACAGGATCGATAAGACCTCGTCCAATGTCATAACAGTGCACAAACACAACAACAGATGGCGTTTATAAATTATATGCGGCAACAATTCATAGAAATATAACAAACGGCGCCTTCATCCTCCCCCCCTTGAAAGGGATAGTCTTATCCACTTTCAAAATATAAATTAGCTAATGTTTAAATGCGTTATAATTAAGCGGTTATTATACGAGAAACAAATTAAATTTACGCGAGTGCACCCGAGTGAAATAGTTAACAAATAACTTAAATAATACTTATAGACTACGAATAGAGAAAATGTTACATTTACTGGGTAGGTAATGGACAAAGCTTAGTAACGGAGCGACGAAAAACACCGGTTTTTGTTTTAACAACTACTTTAACACGTACAACTCCGTCAGCGCCGGGATAAGTCTTGACGACAATACCGATTGGCCACTGTAATGGCGGAATATTATTTGTATTAATCAAGACAATTGTACCAGTACATATTGACTTAGATTTCTGTATCCACTTTTGTCTACTCTGTAACGTGTTTAGGTATTCTACTCTCCATCTATTCCAGAAGGATTGAACAATTTTATCTATCAGCTGATACTTTTGTAGCAAGTGTTCGCGGTCATTATTATAATCAGTATGTTGCAATGATTTAAGCGGCGTTAAAGTTAAAAAATGAGCGGGAGTTAAGGGTTGCGGATCATTTGGATCCGAACTGAGTAATGAAAGCGGACGCGAATTGAGTAAAGATTCAATCTGAGTAAGTACGGTTGACATCTCTTCATAAGTTAATAATTGATTGCCTATAATTTTATTTAAGTGTGATTTGATACATTTTATATTACTTTCCCAAATACCACCGTGATGCGGCGATTGCGGCGGGTTTTCCAATTTATACGGTTTTCAACTAAAACTGTGGAATATTCCTTATTGTATTCCGGCGAGTTAATTAAATCATATAGAGCGTTAAGATGAGATCTAGCACCGATAAAGTTAGTACCACAGTCAGAATAGATAACACTGACTGGTCCTCGGCGGGACAAAAACCGTTTTAAAGCGTTTTAAAACGTTGCCGTTGATAAATCGGATACAAGTTCAATGTGAATAGCGCGCGTTACTAAGCATACAAACAAACAGATATATGCCTTACAGGAGCGTATTCCACGCTTGCGATAAGGGATAATTTGAATAGGTCCCGCGAAGTCCGTGCCACAATGGGAAAATGGTTTAGATTCGCGAACACGACAAGCAGGCAAATCGCCCATTAGCGGAAATTGTGGTCGCGGATTAGATTTAAAACATAGGTTACACTTACTAAGTCGCCTTCTTATAACGTTGCGAGCACCAAAAATCCAGTATTTCTGTCTCATTATTGAAAGTAAAAGACCAGGTCCGGTATGTAGATTGCGCTTATGTTCGTAATCGATAATTAGATCAACAACAACATGATCCTTTCCTGGTAATAATATTGGATGTTTGCTATCGTAATCGAGATTTGTATTCGCAAGCCTTCCGCCTTCACGAAACAGGCCTTCGTCAACATATGCGTTTAACTTAGCGAAAGATTTAGGCAAATTACTATTTGACAAATTAAGTTTAAATTCTTCGGAAAAATGAACACTTTGTACATCGCGTAAAACTGCTAATTCTGCATAATTTAAATGTTGAATTTCAAATTTACGAGGAAGCTTCTTTATAAAACGAAAAACTAGAATGACTATGCGAAGGAGTTTTGGCCACGAGGAAACGCGTCTAGCCAACTCATATAAAGGCGGGTATACACGTTCAACTACATTAGTATTTAATACGTTAATTTTAATTTCAGGCGGGTCGACACAGCTGCTAGTATCGAATTTTTTAAGCGGCCATTCCGTAACAGGTAAATGAGCAAAATGCGGGCCATTATAGTATAACGGATGTCTGACTAACTGATTTGGAGTCAAGCCTCTGCTCAGACAGTCAGCAGAGTTCTCGGTACCTTTAATATGGTAAAAAATTTGCGGGTTTACATTTTCTTGAAGCTGTGCCACTCTGTTTGCTACATAAGTTTGCCAGCGTGCGGGAGTTGAATTAATCCATGCTAACGTGACCATACTATCAGAAAAGGCGAATGTATTGTGTACGTTACAACGACTGCGATATGTATCTTGAACAGTACTTATTAATTTAGATAGCATTAAAGCGGCATTTAATTCTAATCTAGCGAGCGTGATTTTTGTTTTAGACGGCGCTACTCGTGACTTAGCACACAGTAAGCTAACCATAGATCGGCGAGTTTCTTTACAATAAACATGAAGATAAACTACTCCACCGTATGCGCGCTCGCTTGCGTCGGCGCAACCGAAAATGGTGAGAGTTACATGCGGTTGAATACCTACAAATCGCGGAATCATAATTTGCTGTAAACAATGCAACTCATTTACGAAAGTGTTCCATAAAGAAATTATATTTGCGGGTGGTGGATCATCCCATTCTATATGATTTTCCCATAGCGATTTAATAATTAATTTTGCTAAAAGCGTGACAGGAGCTACGTATCCCATCAAATCCCAAATCCTAGCCACAAATGAAAGGATGTTACGTTTAGTACACTTACGGTCATCCTCTGTAACGCGAAAACAAAAATTATCTGAAGCGGGCGACCACTGTAGGCCTAATATTTTAAGGTTTCCGTCTGAACCTATATCAATTAAATCGGTCACTCTAGCCTCAGAAGGCATAGCACTAAGAAAATTTGATGAATTACTAGCGAATTTGACTAAGTCAAATCCGCCGGCGGCGAACAAATCAATCAGCTGTTTTGAAGCGGTTATAGCTTCAGCGGTATTTCTAAAACTCAGGGCAACATCATCTGTATATATTGCGTCCTTTTCTAAGGCTGCAACCGCAATAGGAAATCGTGAACGTTCATCGTTCATAAGTTGACGTATTACGCGCATGGCTAAGTACGGACTACATGTCATACCAAAGGTTACTCTATTAAACTGATACAATTGAATAGGCTCATTCGAGTTAAATCTATACAAAATTCTTTGATATTGTCGAAAGGACTCTTTAACTGTCACTTGTAAAAACATTTGTCGAATATCAGCGCTTACAGCGACCGGAAACAGTCGGAAATTTAAAATAATTCGAAACAAATCCGATTGTAAATTTCTTCCCGTGTGTAAAATATCATTTAACGAAATACCTGAGGATGTTTTCATACTAGCATTTAAAACCATTCGAACTTTTGTTGTTAATTTATCTCTTCTGACTACAGCGTGATGCGGAATTACATAATATTGATTCGAATTAAGCGTGTTGTTATTTACAATTGTAATATAACCCTTTTCTATATACTCATTTATTATTTTATCGTACTCACGTTTAACTAGCGGATTTACTGACAAACGGCGTTCGAGAGATAAAAAACGGCGCTCGGCGATATGCCTAGACTCTCCTAGCGACGCGGGGTCAGCCTTAAATGGTAGCGCGACCGAGTACCTACCATTACTATCTCGCGACGTAGTCTGTTCGAAAATATTTTCACATTCTTGTTCAGCGGGAGTTAAATAATTATCACTAGGTAATTCTTCCGTATCAAAGAAACGGGAAATACAATTTTCAAACGTACAATTAAAATAACAAAAGAAAGTTTGAGCGTGATCGTCAGTTGACGCGGTCTGAGCTTTGCCTAAAATCAAAAAACCGAGTGTAGTTTCTATAGCGATAGGTTCATTTGAACCACGAGAAAACTTACGTTGTAACAATATGCGAGCGAATACTTCACAACCGAGTATCATATCAATCGTACCGGGCTGGTAATAATAATTATCTGCGAGCGGCAAATCCTTTAAATAAGATAGCGAAGAAATGTCCACTTTACATGAGGGCAATTCACTAGTAATTCTATCAACCACGTAAGGCTGTATATCAAACCGAATCTTATCATTTAAGCGAGAAATTAATTTTAAATTTGTTAACCCGCAGGGGTTATTCACAACATCACCTAAACCAGAAACTTGAGCGTTTTGAGCGGAAAATAGCGGTAAATTTAAGCGATCACAACATTCACGCGTAATTATATCTTTCATAGAACCAGAATCTATTAAAACACGAATAGGTATTAATTTTTTCGTATCAAACTGTTGTGCGTAGCATACCGCTGTACCTAAAAGTACAGTTTGACAATTATTGTAAATGTTACGCGAAGGGTCAATGACCTCCGAGTGCGTATTCGTAACACAAAGCGAAATATTTTGATTGTCTCGTGCGGAAGCGAAATTAATTTGTTGCACATCCTCTGTCTTAGAAGTGCGTGCGGGCGGGAAATGCGCGGGTGCGTCTGCAATATGCGCGGTTCGTGCGTATGCGTGGTGAGCGTGTTCTTCATAAGAAGCGGGAGCGGGGGGGTATGCGGGAGGGCGAAGCCCTAAAGAGAGAGAATTGCTGCGTGTACTTACGCGGGAAGCGGAATTCTCATATGCGGGAGAATAAGAGGGAGAGTTGCTGCGTGTATTTACGCGGGGAGCGGAATTCTCATATGCGGGGGAATAAGAGGGAGAGTTGCGTCCTTCTACTCGGGGAGCGTGCGAGTAGGCACCAGCGCTGGCGCGCGGAGGCGAACTATTATAGCGAGCTGCGGCTGCGAGCGAGCGGGAAAACATTGCGATATGTTTATCATTGCGGTTATGATTAGGTTTTGCGGGAGTATTTAAATTATTGTTATGACCTTCAGCGTGAGTCATTGTATTAGCGAAAGCTTGCTTTTTAGAATCCGAAAAATGTATAAGCGAGTGATGATTACGCGAACAAAAACGACAACGTTTAGTAGAATTACAATCTACTATTGAATGACGGTGGCTAAGGCAATTAAAACATAATTTATTAATTTTCGCGTACGTATAACGTTCAAAGGGATTTAATGATGTAAATTTAGGACATTGATACAACTGGTGTTTATCAACATTGCAACAATTACATTTTAATGATTTAGTTTCATTAAATGCGTATGGAGACGGTGAATCATACCTACTTTGAATGTTGACAAATGTTTTAAACGTTTTATTCTGTGTCGCGGCGCGAGTTTTGTAAGAATTAGTATTGTTATTGTTTTGTGAGCTAGAAAACTTTACAATTTTATTAACATTGGTGCGACTTAGAACGCGATACTGGTCTCTGATAAATTTAATTAATTCAGATGATGTTGGGAATTCTTTGTTTTCTCTAATATGCATTTCAAAATACTTAACAGTTTCTAAATCTAACGATCTCAATCCTAAGTGAACAAACATGAACTCAGCTAAATTTGTTATATCGATTTGTTTTAAAGCGGACACAAGCGTCGAGTATTTATCTACAAAACCCTCCAAAGCGGCCGGAGTTGCGGTATTTATTACTGGTAATTTAAGAAGTTGGTTAAAATAAGACACTGCAAGTGAACGTTTAGCCCGCTCCACATTACCGGCAAAACTACACGAGACTTGCCGAATACGAGAGTGTAGAGTGAATATTCGTCTATATTCGTATTGTCTCGTATAAATTTGCCTTCTATCCGTTCGATGTCGGTACAACAAAGGGTTCTCGGATAGTTTCGTTAAGTTTTGTGTTCATGCAAAACTATCTCTCCACATTCCCGCTGTCGCTCGGGCCAGTCGGCGGCCAATCACCAACTCACCATATTGAATGCACGTAATTTTTTTAAAAATGTCGGTAAATTGGACACACGAACTGGAGTTATCGTTTTTAGAACAATTATTATTATCAATGTTATCCTAATATAATAATAATAGTAATTATATACGTCCAAAAGGGCCAAAAAAATCACGTTTGTTGTATGGGAGCCCCCTTAAATATTAACTTTATTTTTAGTGTTAATTGTTGTTATAGCGGCACCAGAAATACACAATCTCTGAAAATTTCAGAAGTCTAGCTATAGCCGTTCTTGGGTTACAGCCTGGAGACAGACAGACGAACAGACAGACGGACAGACAGACTGACAGACATCGAAGTCTCAGTCCTGTTTTTACCCTTTGGATACGGAACCCTAAAAAGGACTCCTTGATGACTACGTTCAGGATTTTCTGTTACGATGTTTGGCGGTCATCCACTACCTACGGTTTTTTCCAGCGTATTTTAGGTAGGTACTCTTCTTTCATGAATCACCAAGCTATAATATGCTGCAGCGAATCCTACAGTAGCATACATAATATTCTGGAGACGTCCATGTCGTACGAAGGTCTATTTTGAACTGAGCCAATCGAGAATGTAGAGAGCCGCTCTCGTGTGCTCTCGCCAAACAAAAGTTTTGTGTTTCGGCAAAACTCGAGAATGTGGAGCCCGCTTTTATCGTTATATTTGTCACAAAGTGCGGACCATAATAATGAATAATTATCGCCCGTAGGTAAAATTCCTTTACTTAAGTCGAGCGCGTGCCCCGTTAATCTACCAAGCAAATATTGCATTTTCTCTGAGTTGGACAAAGTACTATTATTATGTATTATGTTGTGGACATTTTCATAAAAAATAGACCAATTTTGAATGTCCCCGTTAAAAGAAGGTAATTCTAATCGCGGCAATCTAATTTTAGAATTATTGTCGTTATCATGATTACAATTCGATTTTACAACGCTTTTTTTTGATTCTATGGTGGAGCGGTTGGCTACTTCAATTTTGACTCGATTACACAAGTCATCAAATGCGAAATATTGCTGAAAATCAGGCGATGCGTTAGGATCAAGAATTAAAGTTAACTCATTTTTATTATTAATTGCGGAAATAAATTCGGCGCGGATACTATCTATAGTTACGCAATTGGTTAAAAAATCTTGCGAACTTCTAGTGGGCGCGGTCGATATTGGAATCGAATCAAAAACCGATTGCATACGTTGAAAATACGCAGCGGCTTTAATTTCAGCGAGTTTTAAGTTCCGTTCGTCTGCCATTTTTGCTGAAGCGTCAGCGTGCTCATGGCTTCGTGTCGTCGCCATTTTGTTTTACACAAATTATACGAGAAAAAGCGAGTTTGCGGATAAATTTAATTAAAAAACGCGGTAAATAACGCACAAATTAAGAATATTATCCGGCTCGAATGGACCAATGGTTTGTATGCGAATTTAGTGGACTGTATTAGGTTTAAAAATATTACAAACTATGAATCGTTACCACACCACAAGATAACATCTGCTGCTGCGTGAATACACCAATATAACAAATTAGAGATCTTACCTTGGATGGGAACAGCGGATTTTCAGCGTCACATGTATAGGGGGCCCCCCTTTTTAGCGGATATAGAAAATACGCGGCTTTTAACGTAGCGCGGTGCGGTTAGCGGAGGGCGGCTCAAGCGGAACAGAAAGAACTTCACTCTTTTTGTCCTGCGGCCACGATTTGTGACGAACTTCACTATTGGCGCAAGTGGCGCCAAACTCGCATAGCGGATATCGAGGGAAAGAGAGGATTATATATAGGACAGGATCGATAAGACCTCGTCCAATGTCATAACAGTGCACAAACACAACAACAGATGGCGTTTATAAATCATATGCGGCAACAATTCATAGAAATATAACAATTAACGGCGCCTTCAGTCCCCTTATTTTATAAAAAAAAGAACCTGGCAGTCAACTCCGTGGACGTGACACTGAGCGTCTTCCGCAGCACCGTGGACACAATGGCGCCGCGCATCTTGATGCCGATCACCGACATCAGCCAGTTGAAGTGCACGTTGAATATCATCGACGTCAGCGTCACGCCGAGCAGCGTCAAAGCGTATAAGTAGCTGAAAGCAGAAAGAGATGTTTGGATCAGTACCCTGATTCTCTTTCCAGGGGGTAGCTATTGCCGTATCTGCCGTATGAATTATACGGGGTGTAAGTTACCCTTCCTGAGGGCCCCAAACAAATTTATATACGCCCGGCCCCGCAAAGGCACGCTACACTACTGACTAATTCCAACTTTAAGACAGGGTATACATTTGTAGCATTTCATGTATCGAATTTCCGTATCAAGCCTCTGCTTTTTTAGCTGAATCGAGATATTAACTAGAGAGCAAAACTCAATGTGAAAATGTGAGGGAGCAACATAGAATAATATTTACGAAATATAAGCACACTAGCTGTGCCCCGCGGTGTTACCCGCGGCTTAAGTGATATATAATAAAAGACTATGAAAAGTACCAATAATGAGTCAAAACGGGACGATACATGGTTCTATAATGGTTTATGGTAGTGATGATGATGATGAATGTAATTTGCATAGTAGCATATGCTTTCCGTTCTTAAAACAACGTCGAAACTCCCAAACTTGTATCTATAAAGAGTCAGGACTCAGGAGTTCTCTCATCACCTTCCGAACCATGGTATACCTGGGTACAAAATCTTGCTTGTTGGTAGCATATGCTTAGAATACTGCTCACGAAACTGAAGTCACCACATGTCCCCATATAATTTGAGGAGTTCCCTCGATTTCTTATGGATCCCTTCATCAGGTCACCACTTTCATGAATATGGTACCAAATTGGGATGATAACCTATACACCAAAAGAAAAATTTTGAAAATCGGTTCACAAACGGCGGAGTAATCGTTGAACATAAAAAAATGAACATAACACCTCCTCCATTTTTAAAGTCGGTTAAAATTGTAGCCTATGTGTTATTCTGATGTATAAGCTATATTATTGTAAAGTTTCATTAAAATCCGTTCAGTAGTTTTTGCGTGAAAGAGTAACAAACATCCATACATCCATACATACATACATACATCCAAACTTTCCCCTTTATAATTATATTAGTAGGATACGGGCTACGCGCTAAAAGTTATACAATACGCGCGATAATTGGTATACAATAGACGCCAAATTTTATTTGTGAATCTACTGGCAGTAATATACTTGACTCTCAGTGTACCATTAACTTTTATTACCAAATCATAATAGCACAGGAACTATCGTGCGAATTCAGAAGTTAAAATAAAAACGACAACATCTAAAAAAACAAAGGTTAAAAGGATAAAACAGAATAAAAAATCTAACAACACAAAAAGCAATAATATCACTCACCCCATATGCTGGTCAATGCTTGTGTCTTCAACAAATGTCACTAGTTTGTTCAGAAGCAGGGGGCCAGCAAACCCGGCCATGTCGGAAACTAGCTTAAGCAGTCCGATTGCATAGAATTGGAAGCCGAAGCAAGTGTGTAAGGCGCGCAGCAGCGACACATTCTGTCGCCTCTGAGGCCGCACCAGCACTCTGGATGTTGGCGTCACAGGTGTTGATATGTTTTCTGGTCTAGTTTCTCCTGTGGCACCATAACCTACACAAAAAGTTTATGTCACATTTAGGCCCACTTGCACCAGTTTATGGTACTTTTGGATCAAATGTAGCGTTACCACTTTTGTTTTTAAACTTAACTATTAACAATATGTACATAATATTTTGATTTATTATTTAGTTTATGCATAGGTACTGCGACCATTATAATACGCATTTGAACATTATATTTATTATTATTGTCTATTATTTTGTACTCAGTACGCCAGTGTGCATCTGTCGAGCGATCGACATCAAGGCCTCACAGAATACCAGGGATCGCGGTGTAGTGCTATACGATGCCGCGATTATCACCTGAGTGGGGTCTTTTTCAGCAGCGCTCGCATTACACTGCATTAATTTATAATTTTAAGTAGGTATCTACTTGCGACAAATTGTTTTTGTTTATTATTATTTTTATTTTTTTTTATTATGTATTTTACTTTTTTATTTTGTACCCATGTGCTTTATTGTTTTCTTCTTTATATTTTTATATGTATATATTTTTTATATGTATATTTTTTTGTCTTTTATTTTTTGTTTTCGCTGTCATCTGATGTAATGTGGTGTAATGTGTATGTGCTTATTGAATAAATGTCTATTATTATTATTATTATTATAAGAAACAAGTAGGCCTTTTGGTATTTAAAAATTTGAAAATTATATACTTTCACATCTTAGTCATAAATAGTTTTGAATAACATCTCAAATAGCAATTAATTTTAAAGCTTTATTCAAAATCTTACCTGAACCTATAAAGGGTTCATGAGGTACTTCAGCAAACTGTTGGTAGTTGTCCACATTGCCAATGAGGGCTCTGTCTATTCGAGCCCCGACATAAGAACATCTGTACTGTGGTGGCAAGTCAAACAGTTCTTCAAGGTCATTCAACTTGTTTTCATATCCTTGAAAACAGTAAATTAGTCAGGTAATTTTAAACTCACTTATTAGGTAAGGTTTATAATTTGGTCATACTCCTTTAGTGCGGACAGGGAAAGTCGCCGGCCGGTGTCATATTACATCTATACTAATATTATAAAGTAGAAGAGTTTGTTAGTTTGTTTGAATGCGCTAATCTCAGGAACTACTGGTCCGATTTGAAAAATTCTTTCAGTGTTAGATAGTCCATTTATCGAGGAAGGCTATAGGCTATATTTTATCACGCTAAGACTAATAGGAGCGAAGAAATAGAGGAAAATGTGGAAAAAACGGGGGGAAATTATTTGAAAGGACTTATTTGAACGCGCTAATCTCAGGAACTACTGGTCATTTGAAAAATTCTTTCAGTGTTAGATAGCCCATTTATCGAGAAAGGTTATAGGCTATATTTTATCACGCTAGGACTAATGGGAGCGAAGAAATAGAGGAAAATGTGGAAAAAACGGGGGGAAATTATTTGAAAGGGCTTATCTCACGAACTACTAGAGCAATTTTTCTGTTATTTGGGTCAGATAAGAAGTAGACCAAGTGAAGGATCATAGGCTATTTTTTGTAGACTGATTTGTCTGTGAAATATCTAATTTACGCGGGCGAAGCCGCGCGGAACGTCTAGTGTAGATTAAAACTGTGTAACGGGCCTCTACGTGTCAGCTTCGGCCCCACACATGCCTTAAAAAGGTCCGGGATTTAATTGCCCGTGAGCAAGGAGCGCTTTACACAAACATAATAATAATATATTTTTTACTTGCACATACAAAAAAAAGCATAAAAGCACATAAAAAGACAAAAACAAAAGAAATAACAACAAAAAAAATATACATAATTAAGAAAATGTTCAAAATAGCGGTTACTAGTAAGGTAAGCGGTACTGTAAAAGGGTAGAAAAACATAGATGTTTTTGCTTTATATGTGCAAGTTAAAATCCCAAGGTATTTTTTTTATTAGTCCGGTTCTATATCTACTTTGATCTGATCTATCTGTAATCAACAAGTCCTCGTTGACTACGGGACCCTAACCAGCTGATTTTTTGTATATTGATAGGTTAATAGTTATATAATTTAAAGCTGCGTATCGACTTCGCGCGGCAAACTAACGAACATTGGCTCGCGCGGCGGCCGCGCAATATGGGCACTGCGCCGCCGCGCGCGGCAACTCGAACATCTGCGCGCTCAAACGTGCCGCGCGACGAACCATTTTGTGTCGGTTTTTGACGGCGCGGCAAAGGTGTGTCAGTGCGTTGTGCGCGCGCAATTGGGACGGACTACGACGCATTTTAGTGGATACGCGCGGCAAAAACATGGATAACGAGAAGTGTCGTACTTTAATTAGATTATATGGTACTAAACAATTTCTATGGAACAGTAAATGAAGCGATTATCACAACAAATCATTAAGAAAAGATGCATGGAACGACATCAGTATAGAAATTTTTCATCCACCATCGAGCTTCTCGCTTCGATCGCTTGTTAATAATAATATAAATAATGATAAAAGCAGCAGCGGCACGTCGCCGACGTGATACGTCCATGGTTGTCGCGCACAAAATGAACGCTCGTTCACGGATCGGCTGCCGCGCTATAATGAAATAGTGCGCAAAAAATGGCTCGCGAGCCAAAACACAGATTTGCCGCGGTCGAACAATGCTCGCGCGGCCGCCGCGCGAAATCGATACGCGCCTTAAGAGTAACATTGTCCTACAAATAGAACAATCCATATTTTAGGACCATCAAATGGAAATATTAAATCCTTTCTATTAGTTAGAGAAGTATTACTAGAGAAAATTATTGTTTGTCTTATCAAAATGAAGCTGCTAACAAAAAAATTGGTTGATAATTTAAAAAATATTGTTCTAGGGTACCTATACCATAAGCTTAAATACTGCAAATAATAACATTAATACAGATCATTCTATAACTTTGCCTTTAGACAACATGAAATATGGGGGAAAAACCTAAACAAAATATAAATGCAGATACTGATGACTCAGTACCAATATTAAAACAAGATAATATGGTGTCAACTTCATGAGTCAGTCTCAATAACATAATGTTTATAAACTTGGCTTCTGTACTTATGTTACTGTTTACCTTTCTTGAGCAGTGGATTGACCCAGCAGAATGCTATTTTAGAGAATATATTGGCATCTTGCATCGCAGTCCCCAACACATCCTCGTCAATTCCAGGCAGCAGGGGAGTGTATTCATTCTAAAACAAAAAAAAAACATTAAAATGTGAAAAGAATTACTTTTACTGATTCACAGATACATTTTCATAAGATCACTTACATGTCTATGTTGCGATCCTACAAGACACTGCGAGTAGTAGGTCGGTCTGGAGTCACTGGATGGCAGTAATGTCAAAAAGTATACAGCATGGAAGCACAAATTTGCAACCTCAAATGACAGACTTTCTCCAGAAATAATGTTACTTCTTAGAGATATTACGTTGAGTATAACAGTAATGCCCCATAGCAGCAACTGAAACATTGGCCCTCGAGCACTCTGACCCAGTCTGTGCTTCAGCACCAACACGTAAGAGAAGTGGGCAACCCAACAGAGACAGCAGGCTCCGGCAGAGAAGTAGTCGATAGGGACTAGAGCAGACTTATTGTTGGTCAGTAATACGTAAATCTGAATTATTGGGCTGAAAACCAGTGCAAGGACAGCGAAACTTCGGAACATTATTGCTCGTTCCTGTGTCTTTTCTCGTATCACCCAGTTCCTCCTCAAGCCGATGTAATAGCTGGAAGATATGGCGAATATGAAATAAACGGGAACATGCAGGAACAGCTCTTGGAAACACGTACTGAAGTCTTTCGTGGTTTCGTTCCATGGTCGCAGGCCACCTGGGCCACACACATCCTCCCACCTCCAAGTCCAGTTGCTAAACACATTCATCTTCTACTGACAGATTATTTACTTTACAAAAATAAACATCAGTACATATAGTCAACGTTCTATTTTCAGTATCACATTACTTCCAGCATCTTATTTAGGTTGAAGTAAAATAAAAACTGTGTTAAGTTATCTTTTTATAATTTTTATCTATTAGCAATCTATTGTTATTTTTCGATGATTTTTCGAAACGTCTCGTGACGTCTCGTGTCGAAAACTTTTTGACATGTTGACTGATATTGACAGTTGCCTTTTTTTTTTCTTATTATGGCACTTCGGCTATAACCATGGCCAGTGTCGAGTATATTATGGCAGGAAAACAATATTTTTTATTACAATTTTCAGCATCGTTTTTCTATACTGTCAGGTCTAAAGTCTAGTCAAAGTCTAAGTAAACGTCAAAACAGTCAGGAAGTCAAGTCGGTCGATTCAGTAAAGTGGTAGAAGCTTTACTGAAACTTTCGATGGAGTTTTGGAGGGAACACAAAATAGCACGTTTCTGGATATTGCATCACTTTCCCACACTTGTGCACAATAACGAATATGTAATGGTTAATATCCTACCAATAATACACATTAAAAACCCACTTAACACAATTTAGGAAAATAATACAAAAACACAACATCACTCTTTCACATTCCCGACAAAACTCCGACAGTTGCCTTAACTGATGTTTTTTTGAAGTGATGGTCGACTCGAGTAACTAACTCGAGTTGAGTTCTTTCTGATACATGATTTAAACTCGCGCGCGAGCCACGAGCCGAGAGTGTAAACTCGAACTCCCGGCTCGCAGGCCGCAGCCGCAGAGCTCGCGTCGGGAGCGGTTTTCAAAGGAGCTCGAGGGGGACCGCGAGCTTTGTGTTTACACTCGCGCTTCGACGCGAGCCGCGTGACGTGCCGCGGGACGCGCACAGTGGAAAATTTGGGTCCTTATCGGATCAAAAATCTGTAACTTCAAGGTTTTTCATCGTATTGAATTGAGATTTGGCACATGTATACAGTGATATACAAAGATTTTAAAAATAATCAATTTTTGTATTTTTTTTCATTGTATACATATTTATTTTAGGTTAAAAAAAAAGAAAAGATAAAAAAGTAATACGAGTAGTTTATTTTTTATAAATAAGTAGTAATATGAGTAAAATTATACTTATCACACAAGCATAATAAAATACATAAAATTATAAAATCGTATAGTACCTATCTATGCCTCACACCAAACTAATTTATCTTAGATTAGACAAATCTTATAATATTATTGGTTTTATTCTAGGTTTTAGTTACTTATAATGTTATATCTAATTGTTATTATCCTCGCTATTTCTAACTAAAATTACTTCCGGTGTAAATGTAGGATCACCTTCAGGTACCACCTTCAAAAGACTTAGTGCCTCTTCATCAAGATCCTTCACATTTCTCACATAAGGTTTTCTTAAACTTGAAACGTATGGATCTGAAGTATATAGAAGCGTTTTAAATACGTCTTCATTTGTAGCTATACGGGAACATTTTCTGGCATGGTGCAGGCGCATATTTCTGTAGTCTTTATTGCGCGACTCTTGTGCATCTTCCGACAGTTGCCCAATAGGAAGAACAGAAAAATGTTTGATCACGCTTTCTCCGTGTATAAGTAATTTGTGCACGGAGGATGGCATGTAGTACCAATCATAGTTACTAACATAAATTCGCGCAGTTTCTAAGGCATAAACTCCAAATTTTTCGGGATCGATCATCATTCCAGAAGAGAGAGCTTGTAAAATAATATACAAGCGTTTAATCAATGTTTCATCAACACCTGTTATGTTCGCCGAGCAAGTGTAATTGTAAAAGAACCTTCGTGCTGTATTTCCATCACTTGAGTTTCCACTTAATTGACGAGGTTTGTCGATAATTAATCCTAGCTCTTCCCTGAAACGTTTTTGAACAAATTCCTTCTTTTCTTTCTTCAATTTCTTTTTTTCTTCTGTTGTAGCAGACCAAGTCTTAAAGTCAAGATTGTAGCAAATGTGTAATACCATTTCCATGCAGCGAATCCAGGCATGCAATGTGGATAATCCATATTGGTAAGCACTTTCATTTTCAGGTCTAGCAGTCACTTTTAATAGGTCATTCATAAGTCGAGGAGTAGCCCCACATATCGTGCACGTAGAACCCGATGGAGTTTCTGTTAGGACCTGAGCCACCTTACCATCAATCATTGTTAGAAAAAGTTCGTGCTTCACATTTACTGCAACACCATCTTTGTTTATTAATGACGGGCGTAAAGATTCAATTTGTCTGGTAATTTCGTCTACAACTGCCTTAGTTTTTTCAGGAGTTTCTTTACAAAATTCAATAGAAATGGGTCTACAATAACGAACAGATGAAGGTACTGGATTTTGCCAAATAATGGCTTGTGAGAGGTCATCAATTAATCTAATGGGAACTAATGAAGTGACGAACAGATTGGCATCTGAAATAGTTTCCGATTCTTCTGGCAGTTTCTGCTTGTATTGACTTTGGCCAGATGAACCATCACATCCCCATTTACAGTAAAGGATTAAATTTCTGTGTTGTTCTAGGAAAACTGGATTAATTTTTAAAATTCTGGCAACTGTGTGGTCCAGTAAGTCTTGTATATTAATCACTTTAGCATAAGTATTTGTGATTTCGATTGTAGAAGATGGTGGATAGCAAGTTTGTTTTATTTCTTGTATTTTGTAATATGGGGGAAACATTGTACACTTTCTTTCGTTGGTTAAATTTCTTAGGTACATATATTGTGCTTTAGTTAGATCCAAATCAATAAAAGCACTCAATGCTTCTGTATCAGATAAAATCTTCATTTGGTTTGACTCTTTCCACATAGTCGAGAAAACTTTTTTCTTTTCGCTCTCAGAGTTTCTTAGCTCTTCAACAAGATGAGCCTCTGCATACTCACCTAAGGCCCGCAGTCCTTGCAAAAATGCGTTACAAATGTGCTCAAACCCATATTCTTCTAGTAAAAGAGTGTTTTTCCTTTTCTTTGTTGATTCTGAGGAGTCTCCATAAGCAATGCACGGTCTTCCTCGTTTACCAGAAGTTGATGGCAGTGAATGTGCTTCAGACTCCGGAAACTGTACTGAATATCCTGACTCCAGCCAGCTTGTATTATTTCGAATAAATTCGTCCTTTTTCCGTGATGCTTGAGCCCAGCGCTTATTGAAAGAAGGCAGAATATTTCTTTGAATGTCACCAATTACAAAACACAAGATGTTTTCAGAAACATTTAATGTTTGCTGTAGAACTATGGACAACGATTCCAAGGTTCTGCCACGCTCGATATAGGGAATGATGAAATCGCCCTTAGTACAGTTGAAAGTTGACATTTTAATGGAAATAACCAATTTAAATAAGTGTCACTCAATATGAAATACACGCTGAAGTGTGCAATTTGAAGATATTTGCTTCCCCTTATATACTAGTTTTTTAGATATGAAATACGTACTAATATGAATGTTATGCATATTTACTCATGCACGACGAGTGCAAAATAGATGATAAGCTATTGCTATCAAAATATTGTGGTTAATATAGTTTTTGTAAACTATGTCAGCAGTAACCGCAAAAGATACCGAATTATCTACTCCGACCGCTATCACATTTTTTCCCATAACTTCCAGGACCGCAAACTTCCGCAGCTGATTTTTTTAATTTTTCATTTATAAATAGTTAGGCTATTAAATAACACATAAAGTTGCGCGTCGCGAGCCGTCGGTAAATGTGAAAACCTTCGACGAAAAAAAAAGAAAAGTGAAAAATAGGGTATGTCAATTTTTAAGTACTTACTCAAAAATAAAAAGCATATTAAAAAAAGTTAATAGCTCATTATTAAGAACATAAAATATCCTTTTTAAAAATGTATAAAACCGCATGCATGTGCTAAATACTTTTTTCACAATATTCATTTGAATTACGTGTATGCAAACATTTGAATGAGCCATCCGCTACTTCAACTTACTTCAACCTATGAAAAAAAAATATTTATGCAGTTTTAGAACAAAAAAATGTCTGATTAAGATTATTTGGTTATTAGAGTATCGAATGCAATAAATATTTCATTCAAATTGTGATATTTTTAAAATCCATTTATGATATGCTCTAGTTCTACCATTTTCCATAGTGACGCGCCGCGAGCCGAGCGACGAGACGCGAGTATAATTTAATCTCGTATGACTCGAGTTCATAAACCGCCAAAAATACATAAATAAATGATTCTATTTCGAACAATAATTTTCTTTTTTACCCACATTATAAACAAATAATATAAAAAAATGAAAGAATTGAAACAGACAAAAATATCATTTGTCAGTTCCAATTTTTTAACTATTTATGCGAAGCTGAGGGAATAAACTAGTAAAAATTCAAAAAAGCATTCACTTGTCCATCCAGTTAACTCGAGTTACGTAACTCGAGTTCAACCCGAGTTACGTGAATTTTAATTCGGGTTTTCGAGTTCGAGTTTTGTTTTTTCCGAGTTGGCACGTCACTATTTTTTGTTGGCTTTTGGCCACTGACCTTGTATAATGGAGGCACTGACCTCCATTATACAAGTACGCTGGACTAATGATACCCTTTGAAATGACAGCTATTTTTTGTGCCTATTTGAAGCGGAATCAGCTCCCCCGACGGGAGGGATAGGAACTAAATTTGACCATTGACCAAATATATTTGTCTATGATTTGACGTAAAAATGACGTTTGAAAGTCGCCATATTGGCGCTGATAGCAGTAATGGGAGTATTTGGAACTAATACTAGTGATGACAACCAATAACGATTAAGCGGCCATTTGCAAGTTACGTCAAATTTAGTTCTCTTCCCGCTCACTGGGGGCGCTGATTCCGCTTCAAAGAGGCACAAAAAAAAAGTGGGTATCATAGGTCCAGCGTACTTGTATAATGGAGGTCAGTGAATGGAGGTCAGTGCTTTTGGCCAACTTTTGGCACTGACACGGTGACACCGGTCGACGAGTTTTGCCGGAAATGTGAAAGAGTGATGTTGTGTTTTTGCATTATTTTCCTAAAATTGTGTTAATTGGGTTTTTAATGTGTAATATTGGTAGGATATTAACCATTAGATATTCGTTATCGTGCACAAGTACGTACGTAAACAACGTAAACAATGAACTGTCAAAGAAATCTACTGTAACGCGCCTAACAATAATGGATACTTTGACTTAGGTGCTTTGCGTGATTATGTATTTAATATGTATATAAAATTCTCGTATCACAGTGTATGTGCACGAACTCCTCCAACACTAATTGTTATGTTTTATGTTTATAGGTAGCAGAAAAAAGCGTTTAACGAAATAACCGAAATGCTTGGGAGAATTTTTGAAATCACTTTGAAAAAAACACTGAAAATCAATACAAGGAGCGGGAATTAACCCTTTATTATGTCAAAAATTGCCATCAGATTCTGGTACACCTATACCATCTTTTTTAATGACAAGCCTATAAATACGAATTATACTCTTTTGTTTATGGTTGAAGTCTGTTGTCAAATTAAAAATGGATTGTTGTTTTTTTTTATAAAATCTGAAATAGTCAATACTTTAAACGGGGAGCCAAAAGAAGAAGATAAGTAATAAAATTTAAGGTCGAATTTCGACCATAGGGCGATCTCTAGTAATAATTAATAATATGTAACACTAGATGTCCCGGTGAACTTCGTGTCACTTATAAACCTTCCCTAGACTCCCAGGAACATTTTAAGACTAAAATTAGCCACATCGGTTCAACCGTTATCGAGTTATAGCGTGACTGACACAATTGAAAATACATCTTTATATACATAGATTATAATACTTTACATAGATTAGATTTTTTCTTGTAATATCGTAAATTAAACACACACTATAACTACATCATAATTATTTAAAATTTTACTAACTACATTATATTATACATGAATCATAATATTGTGTTTTTTAAACTGTATTTAATATAAAGTATCAAAATCTTTTATAGTGACCGGATACAGTGTGGCCATAAGAGGCCACACCGGAAACAAGTGGCGATTCTATTATTGTCCTCTCTTTTTTGACGGACTATATATAATATGATGAATTAAAAAATGTTTTGGGTGAATCTGCTTCTTCTTATGCCACAGTAAAAATGGGTAGCTGAGTTTAAACGCGGTCGTATATGTGTCAAAGATAAAGCCCGCCCTGGACGTCCAAAAAGCGTCACAACTCCGGAAATGGTGTGAAAGTACATGTTATGGTTTTAGCAGACCGACGATTGAAGTTATCTGAAATAGCAGACAATATAGGTATCTCAAAAGGACAGATACAACATATCCTAAGTGAGGAATTAAATATAAAAAGTTACCGGCCCGTTAAGTGCCGCGATTACTTACGCACGATCAAAAAATAATTAAAGAAAATCAATAAATTAAAGTATGATTTGCTGCCCCACCCACCTTACTCGCCTGATCTAGCGCCATCAGACTTCTATTTATTCCCTAAGCTCAATTTTTTTTTCTGCGCACAGAAATTTGCCAAATGATGAAGTCATAGCCGCTGTATTTTGAAGGCCTTGAAAAAATTCATTTTATAGAAGGCATTACTGCTTTAGAACTAAGATAGAGTAAACTGTGCATAGAGGTTCACAGAGGCTATATCGAAAAATAAAATTAATTTTATCATGGAAAGTTAAGTGTAGAAGTTTTAGGCTAGTTACTTATCATCCCGTTCTCGTATGTAATATTGGCAAGAATTTTAATTTTTCAAGTCTTTTTTTCTTTAATATTTAATTAAAAATACCTTATTTTGTAATAAATGATAAAATTAATAAGGAGTCAGGAGTTCCGACAGCACCTTCGCAACCATGGTATACCATGGTTGCGAAGTAAAGCAAAAAGTAAGATATTGCATCAAGGTAGGTATATATACCTACCTTGATGCAAAATCTTACTTTTTGGTAGCATATGCTTAGTATCTTAGTATTACTTTAGATAAAACCAAAATCACCATATGTTTCCATATAAATTTTGAGGAGTTCCCTCGATTACTCATGGATTGATTGTGCGGTTACCACTTAATTATAAGGTTACCACTTTTGTGAACATGGTACTAAATTCGAGTCAGGACCTATACAACAAAAAAACAATTTGACAATCGGACCACAAACAGCAAAGTCAATATAAAGTCCTCCTTTTTTGGAAGTCGGTTAATTTTTTTTATCTAAGATGTTGACCAGGGATGTAAGGTATCACCATGCCAAATTTCATTAAAATCGGTCCAGCGGATTCAGAGATTAGCCTGTACAAACAGACAAACAGACAAACAGACAAACAGACAAACAGACAAACCGACAAACCGACAAACAGACAAACAGACAGAGGAACAAAAATTTCAAAAACAGTTAAGATGTGTTCTATTACTATTCTAAAATGCCCCTGACTTGTTTTTTTAAGTTTTTATTCAATGTACAAAAATTTTACCTCTACGATTTTATTATAATATGTATAGTCTTTGAGGTAAATTAAAAATGTTGTGTGTAATATAATGTTAATCTCTACGTTAATCCTTATCCAAATAAAACTGAGTTGATGGGTATTCAATTTTCTAGATCTCGATTATAACATAGACTAATTAGCTAGTTTTGTAATAAATGATAAAATTATGTGTTAAAACAATAATTATTTATAATGTTTCCTGCTTACAATACCTATTTTAACCAAATTTCAATCAAACTTTACATGTCCAATTACTGGTTTTGGGTGTCCAATAACTGAAATTCTGTCCAATAACTGTTTTTTACCTACCATTTAGTTTTTACCAAAATTTCAATATAAAGTGAAAAATCATCACATTTTTATGTATACATATTTTAAGTTAGATAATTATGAACACAAATAATTAATAAATATCTATTTCTATTTCATGCGAAGTATTTAAATGAAGTACCTACGTTAACATTTCGAAAAAAAAAATTATAATGACAATTTGCACTTGTCAAATGTCAGATTTGACAACTGACAATTGGCAAAGTGTTTTTGTCGATTTTTGTATATTATTCTCAAATAAATTAATTTTATTTTAATGATTTCTTCAATATAAAATTGAAAAAAAAAACCTTTAGAATGACTAGCGACTCTAACAACCTGTCCGACTGCGACGATGGTCAAAGTGAAATTGATCCAATTCATGATATTATTGACTATCTGGTACGCTGTGTAAATATTTCTTTTCTACACTCTCACGTTAATGAACAAAAAGCTAATACTAAAGAAAACATAAGCGCCGCTATAAAACTCTACGAACAGTCACCGACACAATTCTTAACTCAATTCGGAAAGTATTGCTCGCCCAGTCACATAAGCTACTTTCAGAACCTGCCGCATCTCAAACATAATGCTCATTTTCAAGAGTGCATAAATCATTTGAAGCTTTATCATTCAAAGGAGCAAACTATTAAGAGGATACGTAATAGGCGTTTCAAAGCTCTCCAAAGGCTCAAAAGCAGTACAGACTACTTCAGTGACAAACAAATGATGTACCGCAACCCCCTGTTGTACGAGCAACTCGTGGGGCAGTACCTGACCAATGAGGAATTACAGGAGCGGGACGGCATGGACATGGAAAACGACTCATTTCTAAAAGTCATCCTGGAATCTGTAGAGAGAAATGAAATGAGGGAGAAGAAAAACATACAGAGTATGCTCGAAGATTTACACCTTCCTGACTCAGAGGACCATAAAATGGAAAAAGTAGCACCTTCCTCCAGTACGAAAGAGAAGAGATGGGGTGATTTCGATGAACCCAATACCCAACCCAGTCACATACCCGAGCCAAGGCTCGAATCAATGATAAATGCAAACGAAAGAAACTTACTACGAGAAGAATTTTTACAAGAAATGTATAGCAGCTTTATAGAGGGCCACGATACGGAGTTTGACTACTCTACAGTTGATAATAATGAGGATTATGATGACTTGGAGCAGATATCTAGAGATGCAGAGGACAGGTATTTTGATTCGGAAGAGAATGACAGCAACAACTTAGAGGAACATATGAAGCTAATTAATGAATATGGAAGAAAACAATCCAGTGACAGCTCAGCTGTTGACCCTCTCGATGAGTTCATGACACATATTGAAAATAAACTAAAACAGTAATAACTGACTTTTATTTAATACCACTTTTAACAATTAAAGGATTCAATTGATTTCTTTATTACTGAAATCTAAAAATTAAATTAAATTTGGAATACAGGGATAACATAACCATCGGATTCTAAAGTTTAAAAATTATCATCATCATCATGTAATTTTTATAGAAAACAAAGATTGCCGAATATTATCGCCTTTCGAAAAGTTTGAGATTCCCTGATGGAGCAGTATTTAACCAGTTTTTTTTAAATTCGTCTACATCAAACATTTATCCTGATTCCTTTAAAAATATTTTATAGATGGCGCTTTAAAATATTGGCTGATTTGTCTGTTGACATATTTCCAATGTAATTTATTACTGTGTAGATATGCCTACGTATCAAAAAGTGGTTTTAAACTTTTGTTGCCATTGTATAAGAAGAAAATATAACATGGCATGGCAGGTCACCTGAGAAAATTTGTCACAAATTTATAAATAAAAAAAAACTTTTATTCAATTTCAACAAATTTCCGGCAACCGGAACATTTAGCAACCAGGCTAAATAAAGGTGGTAATATATTTCCAACGTACCAGACAAGCTGTATTAGCACACAACACAGTAATATATTATACAGGTCGCTTCTCAACGCCGGTGGTCACAACTCAAGTATCCATCACATTTCAGACACGCAGACTTCACGGGCTGGCCGCTATACCACACACAGTTACAAAATTATAAAAATACAATTTGTATATTTAAGTATGCCACATCAGTCTTCGATCTCGTCTTAAAAAAAAAATTAACGCGGCTAAGGCGGGCGGCGGTTATGTTTAAAAAGAAATCTAGTTCTGTTTGGTACTACTAATATATATTCTGTGGTTCTGAACACTACAAAGTAACATACCTAATACATATAGGTATATTATACCTAATATACGGTCGAATTAAGAAACCTCCTTTTACAAGTCGGTTACTTCCAAAAAGGAGGAGGTTATATGTTCGGCTGTGGATATTTTTTTTTTGTTTTTTTTTTTTATTTTTTTATTTTTTTGTTTGTTCAACGATTACTCCGCCGTTTGTGAACCGATTTTCAAAATTTTTGTTTTGTTCTATTAGGTTTCCCTCCAATTTGGTCCCATTTTCACAAAAGTGGTGATCTGATGATGGGATCCATGAGTAATCGAGGGAACTCCTCAAAATTTATATGGAAACATATGGTGCTTTTCATTTTATGAGAAGTATCTTAAGCATATGCTACCAAAACGCAAGATTTTGCATCAAGGTATACTATGGTTCCGAAGATACTAAGAGAACTCCGGATTCCTTATAGATACAAGTTTGGGGGCTTAGGCGCTGTTTTAAGAACTGAAAGCATATGCTACTATACAAATTACATTCATCATCATCATCATCATCATCATTACCACGTCAGGGTCACCAGTGTCACATGGTTGTATATGGATACAATATGCCCCCACAACACCATAATTATATAATCACGTTATGTCCTTATAATAATTGGTACTTTTCATAGCGATTTTAATAAAAATATAATGTTGTTTCAAAATAAATGATTCAAGTTCTAAGCGACTTATGTACCACAAAATTGAACATAACAAAGTTAACCTTAACTCCAGAGCGTAAGGCATACATTTGACATTACTTTTGAGATTCGAAAGAAAAAATAGAAGTAAGTTGCTTCGATAGGTACTACACTACCAGTTTAACTATTAACCCATCAATTCCCAAGCGGCACCCGGCTGCCGCATAACAATTAAAAATCCATTGTGTCAGCGATTCCCACGATCGAGGTAAGTAATAAATTGAACCCTTAGTATGAAAATACTTACATAGGAAAACAATCTACATCTTAATAGGAATAAGAAACACAATCGCATTGAGTGTGACTCTTAACAAATTGTATTAATAAGATACGTAGAATATACGCGATGGTTTACTAGGTAACTAAAAAGAGTGAAATTATTATTTTTAACAAAAAATTAAAACCGACTTCCAAGGTAAAAATAATAATAACATCCTTATAATATGAAATAAAAAGTATTAAATAATGTTTCCTATCTAATAGTGCCTTTTTCCGAATTCGGCTAAACCTCAACTATTTCTGTACTCAATCTTTATAATTTTGAAGTCGGTACCAGTTCCAAAAGTTTCAAATACCTATTCTGTCAGAGAACTGAAGATTCAGCTATATCTGCAGGTACCGACTTCAAAATGATGAAGATTGAGTACAGAAATAGTTGAGGTTTAGCCGAATTCGGAGAAAGGCACTATTAGATAGGAAACATTATTTAATACTTTTTAGTTCATATTATAAGGATGTTATTATTATTTTTACCTTGGAAGTCGGTTTTAATTTTTTGTTGAAAATAATAATACGAAGTTTCTTATTAAAAGTTATTAATAAGTAAATGTATTTTTGACACGTCTTAAATCCTCTCACGATCTAGTTTAGGTCAAATCCTAATAAAGTAATAAGTAATAACTAAATTAGGACTATCCAAGTTGAGGGTGAAACATGTACAAGCATCTTCTTAGAACCTAAACTGACTTAAATGTTCGCTGGTTTTTGTTTTGTTTACAGGATTCAAGGAAATCCCAAATCATCATCGTTTCTTAAGTAAGTTCTTGTATATAAGAAGTAGAATTTATTGTAACTTAGGCCTTAGCTACACCAGCAACAGTACCTACCTACTCTACCTTAGCATACCTAAGGGCCCTTCCACACGACGTTTTTTTACGCTCGTTTGTGTCGATACAAACGCAAGTTGAAGGAAGACGACACGTTTTTCAACTTTATATCTGCCAATTGCCAAAACGCAGAAGACGAGCGCATCAGAAACGCGCGTTGTCAATGCGCAAAAAATACGTCGTGTGGAAAGTCCCTAAGTAGGCAGAATTAGTAGGACTCGTTATAATCAACAACTCTAAAGCCGAATCTAAGTTGCTTACTGCCGCACTCAGAGATGAAAATTAATTAGGGTACTTAAGCCCCATACATTATCTGTCAAACTCTACATTAAATTGAAGTTTAATTATCATTAAATATTATCTCTGAGTTCGCCTGTTAGACAATCAATCAAACCTCAATCACAGCTCTTATTTGTCGCTGCACTCAGTTAAAGCCGGCACTCGCTAGCTAGATCCTGTAGCTCCACCAGTGTCCACCATTCCGCCATACATCACGGTGTTTACACACGCCGGCCGCGTCACGAGCCCGCGCCGACGCCGGCACTGTAGTGCGGACCTCACGACGGATAACATGGTGAGCCCTCAACCAGTGATATTTTTGCTTAGTTATTAATATTTATTGTTGTCGGAGTGGTTGGTGAATATAGATTTAATATTTATTGTTGTGTTGGAAGTAAGTAAATTTTAATTCTTATTTCGTGTCACGGTAATTCTTAGTGCTTTTTAAAATTAATCTCGTAAAGTTAGAATTAGGTAGGTATGAGTGATTTTTAACAAATTTTCCTGAACCATAAATGAGGTAAGAAGTGAAATTTTCTAAGATGTAAAAACCTTCTTAATTGAAAATATTTAATTCAAAATTAAGAGGCAAGAGCGTAACTTAATACTAGTGTACATGTACTTAGGTAGGTATGTGTATTTTTGCAAGGACTTGAGATTTTAATAACATTATATCTTTTTCGTGCAATATATTATGTATTTATATTTTTGATATTCTATGTAAAGTTTAAATGATTTTTTTGCATAGAAATAATTTACACTGTCTTATGTTTTACCCTAATAATAATTATTATTTTCTGAAAGTCATTTGTTGCGGCGATAGCTTCAAACTTTGGTTCGAAATAACATTAATAAGCCTCATTGCTATCAAGCGTTCTATTTGCTCGTTTGTCCTCTATTCGATAATGTGCATAATATAGTTTAAAAGTATTACACATTTTATTATGATGATAATAATAATTATTGATATGGAGCTAAAACTTTATACCACTGTGTTATAACACCACTCCAAAATTAAGTAATCTTCAATTTAGTTTATTTAAAATTATAATAAGTATATTTTTAACTGGGACAGGCTTACTATAAACTTTGTTATACATTATGAAATACCAGACGTATTTCACAATCGCTACGAAATAATAAAAGTAGTTTTTCTCCAAGCGTGAAATAAGATTAACTATGATTTATTCGGTGTAGTGAGCATCGGGTAAATAATATACAATTAATTGTATAACTATATACGTAACAAAATAGTTTTGTAGAAACTCGTTAAAGATTTTATCTTAAAAAAATTTAATGGAGGTAATTATAATCGTGAATTAATTTTTATATTTATTTATTTTAAAGTCAACTTTTTTTTACCATAAACTACAATTGGTTAATATTTTTCACGGCAATAATTTACTATGAATAACCAGTGAACTTTACCTACAACATCAGCCAATATTTCGCGTAGCAAGGCTGCCTCATGAATCTATACAAAAGACTTCAACGCACGAGCGTTGAAGTCTAAGGTACGTACGACTTTGAGTTGCACGCCGTAATATATTTTGCAACACCTCCAACGTGGGTATCGCAGACTCAATAGATTTTCAATTGTTATGCGGCAGCCGGCTGCCGCTTGAGGATTGATGGGTTAACAGATTATTTTAAAGTGGAGATACTCGTGTATGAAGGGTTCCGATCTTCTATATCTCACATTGTAATCAATAAGTAATTTGCTTTTTAGATGCGTAGCTAGCTCTGAATTTATGTATAGGCCATGGCCTGTGGGCGGCAGCGTCCTATGGCGTCCAGGGGGGGGGTGGCAGCGTCCAGGGGGGTGGCAGCGTCCTAGGATGGCGGCAGAGTTCGTACTTCGTACATAGGGGCGGCAAAATTAAAGTGACCTAACTATACATACTCATAAAAATATAAATCCGGCCCTGTGCGTAGCCAAATTAACACACACAACAAAAGCGCAATCTAGAACAACTTCTAATTGCAAAATTATGATTTATTCGAAATAGTAATATTACAAAAGAATTATTATTGTGAATCTTAATTCAGTTGTTAAAAATTATGAATTAAACATAGGACACATTTATTTAGTTATTGAATATAATATATTATTCTATAGTATACTAATTATACTAACCTAACCTAACCTATACACAATATATAAACGTTTATATAATATAATAATAATAATATCTATGGACGCTTCACACCGCGTCAGTCTGGCCCCGTGCTAAGTACCTGAAGGACTTCTGTTACGGGTATCAGACAACGGAAATATATTTAATACTTTTATACTATACATATATTTAAGATTTTTATTATATCATACACATATTTAATACACATCCAGACCCGGGAACATTGAAAACTTTTTGTTCCGTCGGCGGGATTCGAACCCGCGACCCCCGGCTTGAGCTGCCACACACTCAACTAATTGAGCCACAGAGGTCGTCTATACAATACATTATACAACGTTCGCGGTGTGATGTAGGGCGGTCGCGATATCGGTTTCGCGCTGTCCTCACATTATGTATGTGCTGCCTGTAGCTACTGTACAGTGTACTCGCTACTGCATACAACGGCTGTCACAGTTTCTACATATACTATCGAGGAATTTGATTCCTAGGCAGTCGGGGGACCTACGTAGATTGGTCGCATTACGTCAAACCCAGCCGACAGATCACAATTAACATTGAATTGACATGGTCCGACCAAATGACGTTGGTCTTACTGCCTAGGAATCAATATCCTCGATGGTACAGTGTACAAATGTGTGTATGAGTTTCGAATGTGTGTGCGAAAGTTTTTTTATGTATATATATATAACGTATATCTAATATAATGATACCTTGATAATATAGCTAGATAAAGAATGGAGGTAGATACTTTTCAGGATACTGAAACCCCGACTCCAATATCGTTTAATAAGTTTTTGAGTACGAGTTCTATCATGAGGGTTAAAGATGTGATTCCATTTATAAGGCATAGAATGAATTCATTGGCTCGATGATAGGCTGTTCAAAAAACACTATGGCATATTATTATCATCAACAGATACTTTGACAGGTTGCCAATCGATTTTGAGGCCTAGTGGCCATCAGAACAGCTGCGAGACAACGTATTAAAGTATAAAGTATAGTATTCCATAAAATTAAAAATACCATAATATAGTTCTACTTCTAAATTAAAATAAAAAAGTGCATATAAAATCTCGAAACGTCGATGAGCGTCACGTGCCGCGCTGCAACGGGGCTTCGCTCTAGTCTTATATGACGTAATAGCGTGAAGTAGCTGCCAAATCCGGATGCAATTTTTGGCATTCGTGTTGTCACGTCGCGTGATAACGTCGCATGGTGTGGCGTGTTATCGCATGGAGTGTTGGCCATAGCGCACGTGTTGTGACTTGTGTAATGTTTGTGAAAGTACCAGCTAATTGTCATCACATAATCAAATTGTGTCCATCTCGTGTTGTAACGACGCTCTTATTAAATATTCATCAATGTAAAGATGATTCGTAGGCAGATGGCGGACCTACGTAATTCAGTTGCGTTATTTCAAACCCAGCCGACAGAACACGACATTAAATTGATATAACCCTAATATAACCACACCAAATGACGTAGGTCCGCTTTGTGGCTAGGAATTAATTTCTCCGATGGTACATACGGATACTATACACTAATGAGTAGAGCAGGAATTCATCACTTTATAGCAAATAAAAAAAAACATACAACAAAGTTCCTTTCCGCTGTCCGTCCCTCTCATAGAGATATTAAACCGTTTGTGTCTGATATCTATGGTCCCTCTACACAATCAGATTTTACTGAAATTTAGCGCAGATGTAGAGAAAAAGGACAAGCTACCGTTAATCGAGCGAAAGTGCACTTTGAAGTATATCGAACCGAATTATATGCAATAATTATTTAAATAGAATTAAAGTACAATATATAGATAAGGAATTATTCCTTATTATAGTGCCGCCATCAGACTTCGCCTAAACCTCAACTATTTCTGTACTCAATCTTCGTACTTTTGAAGTCGGTACCAGCTTACCTTAGCGTAAGTTCTATGTCAAGGATCTCAGAACTTTTCCGGGCTGGTACCGACTTATACTACTATTATAACGCTTAAAGTTATTTGCTATTGGTGAATCGTAGGTAATATGATAACCTATTTTAAAAGACCTAGATAATAATATAATATTATGCAATTTCTTGAAACCCTCCTAGGAACAGTTAACTTTTTTAACGGTTATACAATATACATATATATATACACTACTATTATATATATATATATATATATATATATATATATATATATATATATATATATATATATATATATATATATATATATATATATATATATATATATATACCTACGATTCACCAATAGCAAATAACTTTAAGCGTTATTTTTTGCTGGTTTTCATCATTTCCTCAAAGCCAGCTACCTTACAATAACCTTATGTAAACTTTGTATAGTAAAAGTAAAGACATCGGTACTACCAAGTGACCATGAGTGTTGATCATTATATTACTACTAGACTTTTCGCTAAAAAAATGTTCCGTTCAAAAATAAGTAAGTATAGTTAAACGAGATAGTGGGATAGTGGTAAATGCTTGCAGTTATCTAAGCGAAACTGAAATTCCCGAACTTATATCTTCATACGCTCTGGAGTTCTGTTCAGTGTATTTGGGTCCATGGACACCTTCGCACGAAATTTCACTTATTAGTAACATGTGATTGAGTTACGAGAAACAATTTCATTATCACAATCTGTGTTTTAATAAATTTCAAGGTTTTCCCTCAATTCGCCATACATCCCATCTGTCTGATCATTACCACTTTCATAATCATTGTACCAAATTCAGATTATACCCTATACAACAACAAAAGAATTTTGAAAATCGGTCCACAAACAGCGGAATAATGTTCAAATACATCTGTTTCGATGTAAAAATCCCTGAGAAGTACCAATAATAGTGTCATAATATGATGATGCATGACATAATTATGGTTGTGATGATGATGATTAATGAAATTGGTACATTGGCTTTTGCCAATGTACCAATTTCAGTAGTTTAAATAAAGCCAAAATCCTCGAACTTGTATCTATAAGGATTCAAAAATTCTGTTGGGTACCTTCGGAACCAGGGTACATCCTGGTGCAAAATCTTACTTTTTGGTAGTATATTGCCTAAAATACTTCAGAAAAATCGAAATCACCATATTATGTTCCCATATAAATTTCAAGGAGTCCCCTCCATTCCTCATGGATCCCATCATCAGACCACCACTTTTCTAAACATGGTACCAAATTCGGATTATACCCTATACAATAGTGAAAAAATTTTGAAAATCGGTCCACAGACGACGAAGTAATCGTTGAACATACAAAAAAATATATAAACAGACGAACATATAACCTCCTCCTTTTTGGAAGTCGGTTAAAAATTGGAGTCTATTCACCTACCGTGAAAGTACCACCAGTAAAACCCGCGCCCAGCAGGTCACAGTACCACATAAGAACAATGCGTCATATATTTATTTATTTACAACCATCAAAACACCATAAAGCTCCCATGACATCTTCATAGAACAGTTATTATGTTCGGCAGTCCGCAGTCGGTGTGCGTTATTAGCTTTTATTATGACTCTGTAGTCTGTTATGAACTTATGACAATGACGTACTGACGATTCATAGGCAGAGTGCTGACATTGGTGCGGACCTACGTAATTTAATTATTAATTACTTATGTCAAGTCCAGCCGACATCACAATAAAGTGGATGTTCATTTCTTTCAGTTCACATCATTGTAAGTTGGGTTGGCCGTCACACTCGCAATCAAACAGCAAGTGTGTACGCCTATAAAATAAGAATGCTTGAATGGGCCTCCAGGCACGATAGCTCCTACGTCCTACGTCTACAATCTCAATGGTAAACAATCCTAGTCCTGTCCCACGGTATGACGTCACATCGCCCGTGGCGCCACTCGGTCTGGCGGTGGCCGTCGGCTCCCACGCCGCTCCCGCCGCCTCACGCTAATATATCAATTTTAACGTTTTATTATGCTTTTAAACTTTCACCGCAAAATAAATAGTGTACAAGTTTACGGAAGTACTACCTACATGCATTTATTTGTTCCCCGCCGCGGAGGTTTTAGAAATTATTGATTTTAGCTTATGAGCTCTGTAATAGTATACACGTTTGTATGCAAATAGATAGAAACAATCGCTCACATTTAAATACCTCGCCGGTGAAAATTTTTACAACGTGGTCGCCGGGCTCGCCTCGTTTGGGGCCGGATGTGGTCAATTTGATAATTCATTACAATTTTGTTAAGCTGCAAGTGTAGAGATATTAGCCGAATTCGGAAAAAGGCACTATAAGTTAGGAAAAATTATTTTACTTTTTAGTTCATATTATAAGGATGTTATTATTGTTTTTACCTTGGAAGTCGGTTTTAATTTTTTGTTAAAAATAATAATTTCACTCTTTTTAGTTACCTCGACTGTTTTTCTTATTCTTATTACGACGTAGATTGTTTTCCTATGTAAGTATTTTCATACTAAGGGTTCAATTTATTACCTCGATCGTGGGAATCGCAGACGCAATAGATTTTTAATTGTTATGCGGCAGCCGGGTGCCGCTTGGGGATTGATGGGTTAATAGTTAAACTAGTGTAGTACCTATCGAAGCAACTTACTTCTCTTTTTTCTTTCGAATCTCAAAAGTAATGTCAAATGTGTGCCTTACGCTCTGGAGTTAAGGTTGACTTTGTTATGTTCAATTTTGTGGTACATAAGTTATTTTGAAACAACATTATATTTTTATTAAAATCGCTATGAAAAGTACCAATTATTATAAGGACATAACGTGATGATATAATTATGGTGTTGAGGGGGCATATTGTATCCATATACAACCATGTGACACTGGTGACCCTGACGTGGTAATGATGATGATGATGATGATGATGATGATGAATGTAATTTGCATAGTAGCATATGCTTTCAGTTCTTAAAACAGCGCCTAAACCCCCAAACTTGTATCTATAAGGAATCCGGAGTTCTCTTAGTATCTTCGGAACCATAGTATACCTTGGTGCAAAATCTTGCGTTTTGGTAGCATATGCTTAGGATACTTCTCATAAAATCAAAATCACCATATGTTTCCATATAAATTTTGAGGAGTTCCCTCGATTACTCATGGATTCCATCATCAGATCACCACTTTTGTGAAAATTGGACCAAATTGGAGGGAAACCTAATAGAACAAAACAAAAATTTTGAAAATCGGTTCACAAACGGCGGAGTAATCGTTGAACATACAAACAAAAAAAAAAAAATAAAAAAAAAAAAATATCCACAGCCGAACATATAACCTCCTCCTTTTTGGAAGTCGGTTAAAAAGCTGTAGAGTAAAATGTAGAGAAGTATTTATTACAAATTTGTGACTCGCCTCCTGGCTTAGACCATACTTGCAGTTTCAGTCCATATAGTAGGTATTTAAAGTTATTCAACATTGGCACAGAATATATATTAGTAGTACCAACAGAATTCCCACTCGCGAAACCCGTTTAAAGAAATAACGACTCATGCTACGATACTATAAAGTTCAATTTCCGACCGCGCAGTGTTAGGTGCCTATAATTATATGTACCTACATGTGCGCTCTCTTTCTATCGCGTAAGAGGTACCCTTTCTGACGAAATCAAGATTGTCACCTTTTAGAAAATAAAATAATCTTCTTTTAATTACTAAAGCTACTACTAATAGCAAACTTTTTTATAGTAATAATCAAATTTTAGTAACCCAACCTATATTTTATAATAGTTTTATATTCGATTATAGTGCAGGAGCTGGTCAGGAATTTTTTACAACTTAAACATAGTAACTTGTGTTTATTTCTGTGTAGTATGTGGTTTGTTTGTAACAAATTTGTTTATTTGCTATGTTTGTGTATATTTTATCTTTTAATTTGTATTTTAAAGTCTTAAATTACCTTTTGAAATATTTCTTAGACCTTTTTTCAATTGTTCATATTTATCAGATTAATAACGATTCTGTCACAGCGGTTAAATCAGTACGTAGATATATATGCGACAAAAAAATTTTGCGCGTGCGTCACCGCTCGCTTGTGAGTCCCTAGTGATCTGCCCCTTTAAAGGGGTACTTACATTTCGATACCTACACGCGCGAGTGGGACAGGCCTGACATTGGCAAAATGTGGAGTCTTTGAGAGATGTTCGCATTATGTATGTAAGCCGTGGCGACATACAAATTTAGTTACTCGTCTGACGTCGCACAAACAACACCAAGATAAAGCACAGTTAGTATGCAACACGTTCATGTGACATAACGTTATGATCCTCGTCTGCACTTTCTCGCAATTTTCCCGCGATCGAATCACCCAATACCCGCCGGTTGCCCGCTGAACAAATATCATATCAGGTGGTTGCCGACCGCGGACATAGAAATTGAAAGTTGTCATCCGAGCGGTATCGCCAACTTGACCGACAGATATCGATACATATCGCACTATCGATATCGATGTAAAGTAATTTAGACGACGCTAGGCTTCATTCATTTATTTATTCATTCATTTTAGTGTTGAGTCATGGATTCGGTATTGATAATAATTTATTAACGACTACGATGATGTACGCAACTGCGTTGCGCCAAAATTCGTTTATCGCGCTGGAACCGTACAATTTTCCGGGATAAACAGTATCCTATATCCTTTCCCGGAATACAAATTATCTCCATACCAAATTTCAGCAAAATTGGTTCAGCGGTTGGGGCGTGAAGAGGTAACAGACAGACAGATAGACTGCAGAGACACATTCGCATTTATAATATTAAAATAATATGAAACTATGGATTCCGTGAGCTAACATTACGTTCAATAGATCTTCGCGTTGTTCTTGATCATAAAGTGAGCGATTTTGGGTAATTTTTGCAAAGCGTCTAAGGTTCTTAATAACGGCCGGCGATAAGAGACAAGTAGAAAATAGATTAGCGTTTGCTACTTGTCGTCTTGAGTAGCTACAATCTTTATGCACAAGTGCAACATGCAGAAATTAAGTTGGCAACTACTTCCATAGAGTTTCCTTACAACATGTTGCCTAATTAACTTCTGCATGTTAAAATATTATAAGTAATTCTTAAAAGATGGCGGATGAGACCTAGCGATTCGATGTTCACATCAAAGTATTGTCCTAGAAGTATTTTGTCAGCTGATAGGTAGATAGTGAAAGGAGAGACGGAATAGGACAAATGAGATGCTAAGCGCCTCAGTCCTATTCCCGGCGCGTACAGAAGTTAACAATTCGGCGCACGCGCGGCTTTCACTGACGCGTCCTGCTGCTCACGTGCCACCCGCATTCCGGGCTCCAGGAACACATCATCATAATCACCGATCATCCCCAAAAATGCAACGCTTGGCCCTGGCCAATCGACACGTCATATCGACTTACTGACATAGGCCCGTATTTTTGGTCAGTACTCAAGATGCATCTCGGTCTCAAGACACGGTTCAGACTCTGTGATTGGTTGGCTGTCAAAATTTGGACCAATCACAGAGCCGAACCGCGTCTTGAGACCGGGTCGCATGTACTGACCAAAAATACGGGCCTTAATGCTCTCATCACTCCTTATCTATGTTTAGCATCTAGCAGTACCTAAATACGTATATATATAAAGTTTATTTAATAAGGTATAAGTGGTTACCATGCAACGAAACAAAAATAAAAAACCCTTGATCCAATTTTCGTTTCAGCTGATTATCGTAGACGTTCGGTCAGTTTAAATTACAATATAGTAAATGAGCATAAGTCAAACTACTTTTTTAAACGAAAGCCGTCACGACTTACGTTAAAATAATTGGAACAGTTAGTGGTATCGGGGTCAGCATCAGGCGGGAGACGGTGGACTCCTGCGCAGGCATTTTAACGAGACCTCGCGTGACCAAAAAACTGATATCGCCTGCTCTAATTACACCAAACCAGCTCCGGACCACCGACGACCATTAAATGAGAAGGATTATTATAAACCATTATTTGGAAAGGGCAATGATTGAAATTAATATATCCAGTGAAAGGCTTTTGCTGCAAATTATCCTTTATAAACATAGCTTTTATATTTTGTTATCCTTGGCAAAAGGATCAAGAAGTCAAAATATGTTAGTTAATTGTCTCTGATAACTTTAACATTGTTTACAGAAACACACCGCTACTCTACTTGTGCTGCTCATTGGGATTCTGCGCTCGGCGCGACCGCAATCTAGCCACCCTGCACCAGATCGACAGCTCGACAATGCTCCATGTGAGTATATTTTATAAGCAAAACGTTGATAAAGGTGGAGTACTCCATTGATACGAACAAGTCGATAACTTGTTCGTATCAATGGAATGTATGAATGAATGTATAACCAATCACTTGCATAAAGCACTTTTTACGCTTCCGAAGTCTTATATTCTTCGCAAGATTAAAAATAAACAATATTTTGTTTTTGTTTCAGTTCCGAAGTCGAATGCAAACCAGCAAGGTATGTCATCAATATTTTCGCCTCGTATGGACTTCGACCGCTGGAAGCCGCTGACTGGGCGAGGGGATCCCCTGAGGAACGATCCCACATACGACTACGAGCCCCCCGTGCTGGAGCGGGTGCACTACTGGGCGGACGACACGCGCGTCGAGCGGGAGAAACATCCCGAGAGGAAGTCGGAGGTCCTGATGCTGGGAGTCTCGTCCCGGAAACCGAGCATCGCGCCCAGACCACCCGCACCTCTGAGGAGGTCTCCGAGACCTCCGATGATTCAGAAGTACGAGGACTTCACCTACAAGCTGAGCAACGACTTCCCCATGACTATTCTAGTCCCCCCGCCGCCTCCCCCACCGGGACACAAGCCCACTCTCTTCATCATATCGAACGAGAACACGCCGACTCCGACCACACCAAAGTATGTGGAGTCCACGGTGTTCACGAGGGACGCGACACCTGCCGTCGACGTCATCACGTCCTACGCGTTGCAGGAAGCAAATCTCATTTACCAGTCTTCCACCAGACAGGAGTGGCTGCTGGAGCCCAACAGAACCAATCCGTTCTCAAACGTCGCAGTGACAAGCGACTACGCGGGCTGGGGCCCCACGACGCCCTTCGACGATACCTCAATTAATGAAACGCACAACATTATCCCGCACTACGATAACGTCATGCCGCAGGTCTACAAGCCAAAATATCCCTTCCAAAGTCTACAGACCGAGCCGACGTCGCCGCCTCTGGTTACTGCCAATTCGTTCCCATCTTTCCTACCGACGATACCACCTCCGACGACAAAAGCTCCACAAGAAACGTGGTCCCAGACGTGGTCAACGACTCAAGAAATTTATACGGAAACGACAAAAACCGTTCAAGAAACCACTACAGAAATTTCCAGAACTACACCACGCCTGACTACTGCAAGACCTGCGCCCAAACACAAGCCCAGCATGATCGATATGCTGGCTCCGATGATGTCTATGCCGATGGTGACGGAAAGGCCGGAGGACAACATCTACGCTCACGCTTCCAACAACATTCAAATCTTTAAGGAGCCCTCTAAACAGGACGAAATTGAATTAGAAATGATGCAGACGATGCAGCCTCCACCACCGCAAGTACCAGACTCTTCGACTCAGACGTACAATAACTACCCCGAAGAATCTCCCGCGATGACTGGTCCTACACAAGATCCATATCTGCACATGCGGTTCACTACCCCCGCGACGACCACCGAATCCCAGGAGACCAGGACGACCACTGAAAAACAGCACCTCCCCACTTACTTGATCATCCAAGGGCATTCCAAAGTAAAGACGTACGGCTCGAAACCGAAACCTCAAAGTAGTAATAGCAACAAAATTCCTCACCCGAATGAAACCGACGAGGTCAAACATTTGCATCCTATCAAGGAGAAGAAGAAGGTTAACAAAGAGAAAAGCTCGGATAGAGAGGGAAGAACCAAGAACTTGAAATCACTAATCGACAAGGGCGTCGGATCTATAGAAATTCAGGAGGCGGACGTGGGAATAAAGTACGACATTAGCGACGGAAGCGACGTGCCCGTTGAAATTTACAAGCAAGGGATCGTCGACAACGACGAAAACGATTACATCACGGCCTTGAAGAAAACCGCAGAGAAGAGGACGAGAAGGCAGATCGATCTGGAGCAACTGCTGCCTTTCGACGAAGACTCCCTGGAAGAGTTCGTCTACAACTTCTTCGAAGGTAGACAGAACAGCACCGGCCTGGTGGGGCTCATAGCGCAGACCGTCACCAACGAGAAAGTGTCCTCGGTCGTGGACAACCTCGAGGACGGTTCGAGCGAGGAGGACAGGTGAACAGATACAACACTCACTAGTAAAGTACACATATATGTTTAGGATTCAGCATCATGCCAAAAACAGGTTTAAATAAAAGCTACATAGTTACCTCTGCTGAGATTAAATCTCAATTCGGTCCAATTTTTTACATACACAATAATTTTTGTAATCAAACAAACAGAAAACACTTGCCCTTAATGATAAAGAATATTCTCTTTCTTTATCAGTAAGGGCACAGGCTCTTATTCTAAAATATAAAGGTTTTGTCCTTGTGTAATACATTCGAAAAGTCGTTTGATAGACAAAGGCAAAGCATTGTTCTAAATCAATGTGTAACTTTTTTATTAGTAAGGTAAATAATATTTCAACCATCAACATACGAGTCCCACCGTTCTCTACTGTTAAAATAATCACGAGTCCTAATAAGTACCAAGATCAGAAGTAGACTATTGTGAATCACATCAGACCGAGGAAAAAGAAAGCTTTGAAAAAGCATCCGGAAAAATTCTACGTACTTTACATTTTATTTAGAACGCCTAGAATCTTTCCCTGAAGTAGAGAAACTTCGATCTACTTTGACATTCAAATGTATTATCCTATTGAATACATGATTTTATAGTTAAGCATTGTTACATGGCCATATATAAAATATAATGACTGTTATTTTATCGGGGACCAATTATTGTGTACCTAATCTAGTACTAACCTGTAGGCCTACTACGAAACCGTTTTGAGACTCAAACAATCGCGTCCTGCTCTAACAACGTCATTTCACGTTTGTTAGAGTAGGACGCGGCATTCTCGTACGATTGTTTGAGCCTCAAAATGGTTTCGTGGTACGGCCTCTGTATACTAAGATGTTAACAAAAGTACGAAAAATGTGATGTAGCCAAATTGAAGTTTTACGCGCCACTATGGCATTCTATAATAATAATACTCAAGATAATAATAAATGTTTCTAAAAATATGTTGTGGTGTTTTACACACAACCGAATTTCAGTTTAAGACATTACCAAAGTTTTTGGCTATGTTTTTTTAGTAACCTTTGAATCTAAATTATTATTGTTATAGAATTAAGTATATTTATTAAATAAAGTTGTTAATTTTTATTTTGTTGCTTTATTATGCACTGTAGCCAGCTTGATTTAAACCGTGTAATCTAAAGATTTGAAAAACCGAATTCTAAATGTAGAGTTTCAGTGATAGAGAAGTGGCAATGTTTTGTAAGATATTTTTTATTGTTTTCTCAACATGATATTTGGTCATCTCAATATATAAATATATCCCAACTAGATGACTCCCGCAACTCCGTTGCCCCAAAATTTGTTCATCGCGTGGGAACCGTACATTTTTTCGATAAATAGTAGCCTATGTCCTATCCCGGGACTCAAAGTATCTTCATACCAAAATTTCAGCAAAATTGGTTCAGCGGTTTGGGCGTGAAGAGGTAACAGACAGACAGACACACTTTCGCATTTATATTATTATAATTAAAAATTCAACTAATGGATAAACCTTAGATTAAACGATCAGAGAGGAGCCGGCGAAACAAAGTGTGTATCGGAAACGGCATAACATGGACTGTTTATCTAATTACGTGGGCGCACAAAAAGTGCCGTCGGCGGACGCGGCATACTGACACGCCGCGTTTCTGCTCTTCGCGGAATACCGCCTAGACCGAGTGAAAGCGTCGCGTCGCGTCGCCCAGCGCCCTAAGCGCGCAGGAAGTCCACAGATAAATAATTAATTGATTCTCGAACAATGAGACGGCCATCGCAAAAACCTAACTCGGCAGGGCAATGTTTAACTATCTCTACTTTTGTTTGTATTTATAAATTTACACTTTTCCCAATTATCGTTAAATTAATTGAGCTATGAAAATGAGGATGTTGTTTTTTAGGCACCTACACCGAGCACCAACTACTTTTTCCATAATATAAAAATTTTAATTTAAACTTTTTAAAGTAAAATAATGCATGCACGAATATATTTTAATAACTTTAAATAATTAATGTGAAATAAAAAGTTAACAGTCTTATCAATAATACATTTATCAAAAATATAAAATGAAATTTTTTAGCATATCACAATTTACCGCCGCTCATCCAATATACCTCGAAGGACCAGCATTATGGTGCTTGAAAGCAATATAAACTGTGTTCTATTTGTGAGATATTTGTCAGGCACCGCGGTGTTGCACCAGTCCGCTTTACATAGACACACCTTGTACTCCGCCTCTGGCAACCTGAAAATCCATTTATATTATTGGCTTTTATGTAGTAAGTAACTTTTTTTTTAATGTATGTAAATCGTATGAATGATTCGCAACTTGGTGTGCGCTTAATTTTATTTATCGCACCGAAATAATACAATACTTATCCATACCAATACATACTAATATTATAAATGCGAAAGTGTGTCTGTCTGTCTGTCTGTTACCTCTTCACGCCCAAACCGCTGAACCGATTTTGCTGAAATTTGGCATGGAGATACTTTGAGTCCCGGGAAAGAACATAGGATACTTTTTATCCCGGAAAAATGTACGGTTCCCGCGCGATAAACGAATTTTGGCGCAACGGAGTTGCGGGCGTCATCTAGTACATACTATAAATGCGAAAATGTATCTGTCTGTCTGTTACCTCTTCACGCCTAAACCACTAAACCGATTTTACTGAAATTTGATATGGAAACAGTTTGATTCCCGGGAAAGGACATATGATACTTTTTATCCCGGAAAAATGTACGGTTTCCAACAGACAGACAGACACACTTTCGCGTTTTTATAATAATAGTGTAGATATGTCTTAACGGTACACATAACTTACCCTTAATTATAATTTATAATTATCATCCTATCAAAATATACGTAGAGATTATGACGTCACTTGGGCACGGTTGTGACATCGCTATCGTTATATCTTATTTTATTTTCTTTTATTGCAGGAGTCTCCAAACAGTCTTACATTATAGGTGCATATTTTTAAAGTAAGGTATACATTTAAAAGATTTACTAAATGTAAAACCAACGGCGGTGACCACAGATGAATAAATATCGTTTACTAGTCGTGTCTAAGTTTCGACCGATTTGTATGTTTTCGACCTAGACTATGGGAATCACTATTAAATTTAGAAACAGGTTTATTTCTGAAGCGTCGGCAGTGTGTGATCAATGGTTTATATTTAAGTAGAGTACCAATTTAGGATTAAGTAGATATTTAAAGTGAGGAGAATACGAGAGCAGTTCCCACTGCTCCCTTATCTAAACTGACATATTGATGAATTTTATAAGGATGATTATTGATCATATTTTCCAACCAAAGACTGGTCTTGAGCCATATCATATAAGCGGGCCCCTAGACGATCAATTTTATTGTGCAATATCACGTATTGTACAATGTTATTGACCTTCTAGGGTTAATATTGAACGCGCCCGCCTTATCCTTCGATCGCGGATTCTTGGAAATCTATTGTTTATGCGGTCGAATTGGACCGCTTGGGAGTTGATAGGTTAATCTTATTGTCAAATAAATTGTTAAATAATATTGTTCAATGATAGGGGGCCACTTAGTCTAACACTTAGCTCTATTTTACCAAATACACGAATGGGTACTTTTAATTTCCGGTTGCAGCTACCACTTGAAGTATACCTCTCCTCCTTGCACGTCATGGCCCTAGTGGGAGTGACCATCTCCTGCAGCAGGGGGTCGGTGGAGGGCGGCGAGTAGCAGCCGCGCTGCACGATCCACGCATGCACACCCCGCGCAGACCACGACCGCACGAAGCACATCGCGTTCTCTGTTGAAATGTAGGGTTATAGATAGTAATTATGAGGTGGAAGAGATGTTGTAGAAATAGAGTGAGAGTGTTCTCAATTGGCACAAAATCTACTTATTATAGAAATACTGCTGGTAAATATACGTGAGTAATGTCGCGTGGAGATCGCGTTCTTTGTTGAAATGTTGAAAGGAATTACCTAGTTATTAGGTGGAAGAGATGTTGTAGAAATAGAGTGAGAGTGTTCTCAATTGGCACAAAATCTACTTATTATAGAAATACTGCTTATAAATACGTGAGTAATGTCGCATGGAGTACTGCGTAGCAACTTCTGTATCCGACCTGTCTGAACATGTGTACCAAAAGTAATTAAAAAAATCTTCACTTTGACTAACGCGCTCCCAAATGTCCTCCTACAAAAAACTCTGTTTGCGAGTTGTTACGACGTCATTAAACGCCTTTGGTAAATTGTAACAAAGAACGAACCAACGTCACACTTTATCAAATGTAGCAGGCTGGAGTTGAACTGCAGGTGGGGAGAGATAAAGGTCCCCGCACACCCCCCGAGGTCCTTGTGACTGGAGGAGCAATTATAACACAGGAGAGCTTCGGCACCCAAAACCCTAAGTAACAATGATCCTAACCACCAGTGCAAAATGGTTTTATTCATGCTGTTAATTCTATAATTTTAATGTGGAACGCATTGTCAAGGTGGCAGCATGATTGACAGCGTCTTTTTTTGCTCCTAAATTTTCTTTTTACAGTTTTATTATACGCAACAACATTGTCACTCTTCTTTTTCTATAGGCGTGTGCATATAAATCACACAATAACGTTGTGGCAAGTTGGATTGGAAAAACAGCTAAATATGCGTTGAGACCGTGGCAACAATTACTGATCAGGGATTATTGCCAATTATACCTATATATTTCTATATTTTATGTATTACATACATGTTTCTAAGTGACACTTTAGGCTGTAGAACACGCGATGTTAACAATAGATACCTAGGTACCTCATAAACTATGTATGCAAGAAATACAATCTTCTATACCGCAGGGACAAACATTCAATATGTCTAACAACAGTAACAAACATCCATACCATCGCACTTGACTGTGAGTGCACAGCGCAGGCGCGCGCGGTCCCGCGCCGAGCTGAACAGCGGAGGAGCTGTCAGCGGATCTTCGCCGAACTGCCTGAAGCTCAATGTACCATTGTAGCACAGCGTACCATCACTGGGCTGTAGGTTAAACAAGCATACCACTAGTATGTGCAGCATAGCCTACTAGACCGCGCCGTGTCCCTGTGATGTAATGTAAAAGGGGGTTTACACGGGTGTTAGTCCCCCTTTACACGCACATATCATAATATATGGTTATTGGTTAGTTGCACTAAATTCACATTTCTAAGACTTAGAAAGTCTTGAGAAATAAAATGGAAACTAATGAAACCTACAAGGTATTTCAAATAGTATAGGTCTACCAGAATCTGATGGCAATTTTTGACAGCAGATTTTTAAAAAATATCCTTGATCATTGGATAAATTTTTATATTTGCATGTTTAACACACAGAATCAGCCGCTATAAGAAGGAAAACGGATCAAAATGTTTTATTCCAATTACCCCCGTATTGCTAGTCATTTTATTTTCTCACTTTTTGCCATCAGATTCTGGTAGACCTATAGTCTCACTAATTCCAAGACAGTCATATTAAAACATTACCTACATACTAAATATTTGGTAATCTGTGCTCTCACAGTCAAAATATCCCTTGCTGGTTATCCAACATTATTCAACAGGGTAGAGTATTTGGCGGGTTTTAAATCTATAAGAAAAACACATTAATATTAATAATGAAGTTTTTTATAATTTGAAACTATAACTATCGGTGAGGTAACAACTTTAATTTGTAGAACCATTTGTTATCTCTAACTCTACTCACAATCTAGCTGGCAATTTAGAGGTGCATTCGAACATAAATAAATGCTTAGGATAATAAAACACAGCAACCACGTGGTACTCCGAGCTACCCTAACGAATACACTGAATGCACCGACTTCACTCCGCGCCGCCGCGCCGACCAACTCCGAAGCGCTTCAACTCAATTCACAAAACATCCCGTCCTTGGAGACTCAAACTAGAATGCGTATTTACAGTTCAATTTTGAATTTACGAGTGCAACGTCTGAATATTATTTAGCTAATGGGGTTCTTCACGTGTCTAAATATGAAACAAGAATATATTCACGTAACTCTTTGTACTAAAATGACAGGGAACACGTATCCTCATTCCTCTGTCTCTTTTCTACTCATGTGAAAAGAGACAGAGCATACAACATAGTCCTATAGAAGCATTCTAGTCCAATTCCATGCATTTCCATACATTTCTACAGTTATATTATATCCCACATTTTAATAATTTTAAGGGTCTTTTACGTTTGCAATGGCAACCTTGTACACCTAATATCTAACACACAATTATATTGATACTTTTGAATAAGTACTTTGCTAGGATATTTATTATACAACATGAAGTACATCAACATAGTATATTAATATATTAACAAGTTAATCAAAATTTTGTATGAATAATTAATGACTGAATTCAAAACGAATTAAATACATAAATATATAATGTTCAAATTCTTACGGGGTATTAGAAGCCACTCCATCTAAGCCAAAAGTTAAGCCAACATTGACGAAAAAAATATATACAACAATCTACCTTTACATAAAATATAATTAATTACATATAATACAATTTTAAATAAAATGTGTTTCTCAGAATTTTTAAATGCAGCTTTCAGACTAATTCACTCAAAAATACACAGGCAGAAACTTCAATATGAAGTATATACCCATACAATATGTTATCTGTGTGGATATTACTGTGCTATGAGAGCACCAAGGAAAAGAAAATATAGTAAGGAATATTACAACCATAACATTATATTGTTGTTGTAGTAAATATTATGTTTCTAAAGAAAATATTACACAAGATTCAAATTCTATGTAACAGTGCTCCGTGCACATTGTCAGTGTTAAAGTACAACAAAATGGCGTTTAAAAGTTAAAACTCATACCAGCACACAGATTTAACATAAAAATGTAATTTCAACTGTGTACATTTACTATGAAGCACAAACGATTTCCACAAAAGAACATTGTCTTTATTTACACTGTAGATACAGCTTAAATATTCTACAGAGCATAACACAAACCAAAATTTGAGTTGGCGGCGGACATGATAAATATGACATGATGGGAGTGTATTACATCACATGATTACAGCAAATGAATTTGAAACAAACCCCCATCTCTTCCAGCGGTAATGTTACTGACCGAACAAGTATAAAGTTGTTACTTATACAATCGAACACAAAACTGTACTGTCAAATAGTCAAATACTATTTCACTTGGATTTATCACTTTCGTAAAATCTGCTTAAGAATTCCATTGAGGATGTCATTGATTAATATATTCATAAAAACAAATAAGGGTATAACAGAAAAAATCTAATGTATCAGAACCGTATTGTATGTTTTGCGCGAGTGGTGGGCAGATGCTAGCTCTAACTGACAGTCCAGTCCAGTCCCCAGCGCTCAGACACCTTCAGCTGAGCTGCTGCTGCGTCCTTCAGTGAGAACAGGTGTGTCATCTCCTGCTCTGTTTTGGCAAGTGCTATTGCTTTTTCAAACAGTTCTAGTGAACGCCTCAGATTTCCCCTGGAAAATAAACAGTATTGTGTTTTAATAAAAGTTCTAATTTCTCAACTGTGTTCCTTGTACTGTCTGTCTTACTTTGTATATTGTATTATCTCAGTGAAAGTTTTGATAATGTTATCAGGGGCATAATATTATGTATAAATGTATGATAAGTTTCACCATTTAATTAACAAAAGAACTACTAAATTGTTGTTGCAACAGATGTAAGCCACATATTGTTGTTTTGTTACATAATGCAATAGTTATTCTGAAGATAATGTTATTATCAATGATTTCAAAGAACAATGCCTACTAAAGCATATCAGGCATTCTCAAGTGACACACTGATATTACTTGTGTATGTTGATAAATTTTGTGTGGTTTAGATAAACTACTTTATTATGTTCTATGCTTAGAAGTAGCTCATCCCCTGGTAACAAATTAATGATTGTAAATAACACTGAAATGACCATAAAAGAAATATTGTATCTACAAGTGATGGATTAGTACTTTTATAAAGCATAAATTAATTTATATTATTCTTACCTCTGTACTTCTATGGTGCCTAAAGTTTCATACGCAAAATCACATTTGTCATCAATTTCAATTGCTTTGTTGATTAGTTTAACTGCTTTATCAAAATCTGTGCTCTTCTGAAGCTGGACAAGACCTTTGTGTACATACAGTGTGGCATTGTTGGGGTCTACGGACAAAGCTGATTCGAATAATGATTCTGCCCTACCCCACTCCTGCTGGTCGGACAACACCTGAGCGTACAAGATGTACACCTCCGCACAGTTAGGGAACCTCTCCAGGGCCTTCTCAAAGTCTGATCTCACTTGGGACAGAGCATTTATGTTCTTGTGTAGTTGGGCATGTCTGTAGTCGGCGTAACACTTTTGAATAAAAGCAATTGAAAATTCTGGGTTTAGTTCCACGGCCTTAGCAAACTCGGCAGTAGCCTCCTCCATTCGCTCCAATAGTAAATATACCTGGCCCCGGTGGTGGTATATGTCAGATATTTTGGGATCCAACTTGGCAGCATTGGCAAAGTCCTCTAGGCAGTGTTCAGTGTTCTCCAGCTGTGTGTAGAGTGAAGCCCGCTTGATGAGGGCATTGACCCTGATCTTAGTGGGGGCATCGCTGTTAATCACTTCACCCAAATCAGCTTTAGAATCCTCATGTCTTCCCAGTAGCAAGAAGAAGGTAGCACGCAGTAGGAGGGCCTCATATTTGTGTGCTCCTTCAGCTTCGATTTCTTCAGTACAGTAACCTACAACAGACTCGTAATCTTGAGAGTCGAGTGCACGCTTTGCTTTTGCGAATCCATTGGTAGCTTTCTCGTCCACTTTAATCTTTGCAATTGGGTCCTCGGAGAATGCAGAGAAGTAAGTTTTGATGAAGTGCTTGGATGGCATTACTGGTTTCCTCTTGGCTAACGCTTCTCGGGCGTGCTGTCTGCCGAGAGCCTTAAGAATTCGATCAGCGTTGACGAGAGAACTTTGCACCTGGAACTTTTCTAAAATACAGGCAGAAGTGACATCTTCCAAAGCCAGGACGAGATCACCACTCTTCTCGGCCGCACGAGAACGACGTAGGAATGCTTTAACATACTTCTCGTTCAGTTTCAAGGCAAACGTACAATCTTCTTTAACCTGTTCCCACATCTCACGTTTCTCGTAGCACGCCGAACGATTCTGGTAGAAGGTGGCCAAATCGATAGGACGATCTGGTGGACAGGCTTCGATTGCCTCGTTGTACAATGCGATGGCTTTGTCGTACTCGCCTGCGTGAAATGCCCGGTTTCCGGCACCCTTGAGTTTCATAGCACGGTCTATGGCGGACTCTGAGGCCTTCGCGTTCTCATCGTTGTCTAATGATATAGTGGCCTTCGCGTTCAGCTCTGCCACTTTCTTCTTTTCGGGATCCTCAAATCTATTTCTTAGATAAAGGTAACCTAAGCCAATAGCTAAGGGGGCACCGAGGAGGATCGCCAGTTGCCATTTCGGGAAAGGCGTGCTGCCGGTGGAAGCCATACTGATGATATACACAACCGTTAATGTTTCACCATTTATTTCGACAACTATAAATTACTTTACTGTAAAATTAAACATTGGATCCTACAAAAATTGTCTAACCTTTGCCGTCGTTTTGTCTCTGATTTTTGCTTGTCTTTGATTATTTATGACACATTACGAAACAGACGATAAATAATTATATGTATAGATAAAATGTTCATAGTTCATACTTCATAAAGTTCATACATTTGTGTCAAATCTTATAAAATTCCCAATAATAATGGGTATATTTAATATTTACAGTTCATAATATTATAATAGATCGACAATGATGCATAAAGTAACTTAAACAATGATGATTGATGACACGCTGCCTGCTGGGCTTAACTCTTTAAATGCAAGAGATTAAAAATTAAAAAAAACAAAAAAAAACACTAAAATAGCTGTCAAACGTCACTTAACTGTCAAATGGATTGTCCACAGATTAAGTATTATAAGGTCGATCTTTGTCTATGGTCGAATGGCTGTATGGGCAACGCTCCCTTTGCCTGTCCCGACCGGGACGAATTAACAAAAAAAAAATATCTATGGTCGATCTCAAGTCTCAACTCAATGAAATTGTCAAACAGAATTCAACAATTTTGTAGGTTATAAAAATAATGTTATAAATAAAAATATTATAAAATATTATATAGACAAACAGTTAAAATAAAACGCCGAGTGGTGGTTATCTCAAACTATTTACTTTTTGTCAAAAATGTTTCTTTCAAGAATAGTGAGATCGGTAAGACATTCAACACATAATTTTAGTCTATTTAGTGTGTTTCTATATCTTAAAATTAAAATTAATGAATTTATAGCCTATATGGCCTTCAATATAAAATCATGCAACTGGAATACATTGTTTCCAGGATATGTAATTTCTCATACCAAAACTTCAGATATTATTATGTTGTTCTCTCCTCCATGTAACTTAATTCATTTACTTTTTAGGTAGCAGCTAGCAACCATGTTAAAACCTGTTTGATGGCTGGATCTCCTGCTTTAAGGATACAAAACAATAGGCTCAAGAGTGATTTGCATGAACCTGACTATCTGATAGTAAGTTTGGAATGTATAATATGACATAATTAACTAAACAAAATCTTAGTCTAAAAAGATTTTGTATGTGGGGTGGTGGAAATAAAGTGGCCTACACTCTAACCCAGGGGTTCCCAATCTTTTTCAGCCTGCGGCGCAGTTACATGTCACAATATTTTGTCACGGCGCCCTACTTTATCTAGCTATTAGGAAAAGATACATAAGTAAACATCTTTAATGATTATAGTTAGGTTAATACCTTGATCGTGGGAAAACCAGACAATGCTATTCAATTGTTATTGCGGTCGCCGGTGACCTCTTGGGGCTTGAGGGATTAAGCAGGTAAATGAGGTAAATAATAAAAAACAAATATTTAATCATCTACCTGCTTCACATAAATTATTTTATTTTATAATAATTGTGGTTTCGGATAGGGATGGAGGATCGACTCACGGCTCCCCTCTTGCCTTTCCACGGCGCATCAGGGCGCCGCGGCGCACAGTTTGGGAACCCTATATGCAGATAATATAAAATTAACCAATCTCTTTTACACAGAGCTTGGAACCTGACGAGCCAGTTTATGACTGCTTAAATTTTCAAATCAAAGGCTATGACTACACCTTACTTGAGTCGTGTCAGAAAGAGATCCACAGATATGCAGAAATAATGGGAATTACTGTAGATGAATGGTAAGTAAAAATATATTTTCATCACCTTGTTCATTTTATTCATAAACAGGCACACTTGTGACTCCTCCAGTATTACAAGTGTACATAGCTGAGCGTGATCACTCTTCATCAGGCTAAGCATTGCTTGCATTGCATCTTTTTTAATTCAAATATATCATTCACACAACATAAGTTTACCACAATCCACTGTCTATAATATGTTAATTTCATAGTTTTTATTAATGGTTAGTTAAATATTTGGAAACATTCTAGCTGGGCGACACCTGCACAACAGCTTAAAGTCCAACGCTTCAAGCCGGCAAGTACAGCTGTAGATTCAGAATACAATCTTCAGGTTTATGAGAGAAATGTACAGGTAAAGAACAATTATTTTTTAGCAAATTACAGATTTTTAACAAAAAGTTTAAACAAATACAGTTATATTTTAAAATTAAAACCCTCTGTGCAAAATTTGTCTATAACTAACCCTTAGTCCTTCCATAATAATATTGTGGTTACTTTATATCTGAGCTGAATTTCATCGAAATCAGTACAGTAGTTTTATTTTATATTTTAAATAAACGAGAAACTAACAATCCATAAGATTTAGACTCAGCTTAGATAAACAATTTATTCAGTAAAGCTTAGATCACTTACAGACGGATGACGGCTGGCGGCTGCCGTCGACAGTTGACGGTTGCCGTCGACAAGTGCCGTTCGTCTGTAAGAAGATGGCAACCACAGCTCCTATCAAAAAATCTCAGACATACATAACCATATAACTGTTTAGGTAACTGACGTGCCGGCCTGGGCGTTGGGCACGCTGCTGCGCGTGTTTCGGGCTCTCTTGCCGGAGGGCTGCACGCTGACCGTCCATGAGCACCTGCCAGAGCACGAGGAGATCCGCTACGTCCCCGACAACCAGCTGCTAGAGCTCAAGCAGCAGCTAGAAGACATGGGCGGGAGCAAGGCCGACAAGAAGAAGAAGAAGTAATCTGTCAATGTCATTGTAGTTTAGTAATTTTTTAATGTAAATAAATGTTAGGTACACACTAAACAATACTTTATTATGCCCTTTTTAGGGTTCCGTAGTGAACAAGGAACCTTATAGTTTCGGTCTGTCCGTCTGTCTGTCTGTCTATCTGTCCGTCTGTCCGTCTGTCCGTCTGTCTGTCGGTCCGTCTGTCCGTCCGCGGTTTTGCTCAGAGACTATAGGTTTTTAAACAATATTACGAGTATTCATACATCATTTTCCGATTTAGGTATCCATTTGTGAAATATGAAGTTTTAAAGTGGAAAAAATCGTTAGAGTCCAGTGTCCCCCCCTTCTAAGTTCTAGCGGCTAAACGGGTGCTTCTGAAAATGTGAAAAAATTCACGGGAGTAGGAAATATGCTGAATTTAAAAGGAAAATTATCATGGCTAAGAAGACTTCATAAAATATTATTGAGCTACTCATACATAGGGCTGCCATCCGTCCGGATTTCCTCGGATAATTCCTAGTTTAAAAGAAATATGTTTTAGCAAAAATTGGCAGGACGTAATCGTAAATACTTTTTAAGAGGTGTCCGGGGAAATAACCACATTTGGGCTAAATGTCCGGGATTTTTGTCGTGCTTGACCGGCGACGACAATTAAGGTGATAGCAGCCCTACTCATACATACCTAATGTTACGCACTCCACATTAACCCATAGACCTAACCTACCATTAGATTACATTAAAATAAGGGAAAGCCCGGATAATAGATAATTTATACTTATGCACCCGGCAGACATCGTGTATCGCAATGTACCTAATCTAATAAGTATCCGTAGCTTTTACAAGTGGGTCGGCAACGGCAGTCGGCACTCCTTTCCCTCATCAAACTAACTGCAGCACCGCCTGACAAGTTACAACATTGGGGCGAAATATCGAAGCACGAATTATGACGTAGCCTTAAAAGCAATAGGGCACATTATTGCTTTGTGAAATGTACTGTACGCTTGTAGTTTGTTCTACAATCTACATAACAGGTACAGGTTGTAATACATACACCCTATTGCTAAGGGTGTATATGTGAAACTAGCAGCGCTGAAAGATATTATGTTTCTAGAAGAAATGCTCCAAAATCATTAATTTTCTTATACAAAAATAATAAATTGTATCAGCGCTGCTACTTTCACAATAAACTCTACATAAAAGCTAGCTGCTGCAGGCATAAAACATCGGGTAGACGGACAGAATATGATAATAATAAGTACTACCCCTGGCCCTGTTAACCTGTTAAGCCTGTTGAGTATTCTTGTGCGTTAACGGGGCCACATTACCTACACATACGTCACGCCCTGAAGTTGTATCACAGGGCCTGTTTCACCAACTCCTGTTAAGTGCCGGATAGGCTATCCACAACTTATATGACAAATACTCCATACTCTAATATATCGCAATACCCGACGTTCTTCGTCCGAGGCATTGTCATGATCTAAAACGTCCAGTCTACCCCTTTTTCGGGTGCTCCTTATATCAATAAAATCAAAACACAGTACAACAGTTCTCAGTTATCTTTGACTGTAGTACCAACCAGTGTTACGAGTGCTTTTAAAGCCTCATTTCTATGCGACGATACCTAACGGACAACCTTTGACCATCAACTTAATCATTTGTTTACCTACTCACCGAAAATATGTGAAATGCAATCAATCAAATCAGTGATACAAAAGTTACACAATCATATTTTAGGAAGATTTTAATAACAAACATCTATTTTATTATCTTTTCTAACCGTCAATGACACTTTATAGTAAATAAATAATAATCGACAGTTAAAATCGTGCTCACAATTCCAATTTGAATAACTTAAAATTTTATTGATTGAACGAAGGTGACTAAACCGACCATAAGGTTAATAGTTCGTTAATAATAATTAATGATAATTATCGTTAAGTGAATGGTCGTCCTCATATAAGTTTTATTAGATTCAATCGTCGATATTGTAGTGTTTAGATCTAAGGATATAATTAAGAATATAATTTAGACAATAGACATTAAAATCCCTTATGTTGGATTACGGTGATTAAAACTAAGAAACATAAAAATAAACAATTATACCGATGATGAAGCCAAGGGCAGCTAGTTATTTTAAATATTTAGTTAGTTTTAGCCTCATGGTAACTGGTAAGGGATCGTGACACGACACACGAGTAATCGTCCGATAATTACCAGCATTGAGCAACTCCCGTCGCACGCACCGACAATCGTTCTAGTATATTAGCTACCAAAACAAGCAAATAAGTAGCTGTAAATTAAATTTTAGTAATCGAAATGCACGTTGATGTATCAACTATCAGCTGAGTAAACCTTAGAACACTGAATTACAATATTATTGTAACTACGCGACGTCCTACCAGAGATGAAGAAACACTGACGCGGCTTTAAAACGTTTAGGTATTTTATTCTAAAGATTCTGAGTTAGAATTTATAACTGCTAATTACACACTTGATTATCTAGTTATCACTGGTCTATGCACATAGCAAAGTACATTGTTAACTGTATAAAGCAGAACGTACGGTTTGTCGCCAGGAGAATCCTAGACGGCTGCATGGAGGTTTTATATTTGTTTCTATTACGTAAGACCGTATTATCCCCTTTGAAAAACAAAATATTTAATCAGCGAATAATTATACATTAACGGCCGTTCCCAATATTCAATCTATCTCTGGTTTGACATACAACCGATCGCAGCTAACATTAAATTGACATAAAATATATGTCTCTAATGTCTAATGAGAGCTATTCCTATCTTTAGTAGGGCAAAACCAGAGATAGATCAAATATTGGGAACGGCCGTAAGTCAGCTTGTCTTTCTCTGGCATTTTTAAAAATGACATGATGGAAGACAGCGACTGTTAAATAGTTTAATATTAACTGCGTATTTACGCAACCCCTACTATAATAGAATTTTTTTTAGTATTTTTTAGTAGGGGTATATATCAATATAATATGTATAAGCACTAATCAGGATTTAGATTTAGGTAGCTGTACTTATTGCATAAAATATAAAATACTAATTTAATATTTTGTGCAATAAGTACAGCTACCTAAATCTAAGTTCATTTTCTCATGTTTACACCGGTTGTCCTTAGGTATGTTATTTCGCAATGACGGAGCCGAGAATAATGATTAATAGTCGGAGCCCTATCGGCTATCCCTGACCTGCGGCTAGACCTATTGTAGGCAACATTAGGACCTAGGGCCAGACATTAGTCGCATCTGCATGCTGCCGGTGTAGATATATGCCGGTCGTATAGTCTTTATTGTCGCCACTCGTCAAGTTATATCATCGTCAAGCATTTGACCATGATCGGTACTTAGGATCACTTTTTGCTAAGCCATTAATTATACTTGCTGCATGTAAATTGAGGATAACATTTTAGTCGTTTAGTGTGTGAATGTTCCGTGAGCTTTTTTGTAGAGCTTCTATAATCTAATCTATTGCCATAGTCCTGAATCCTGCACGTTTCTACGTCCTTTTTACTATAATTGCTTATTATAATGTAGTCGTAGTTCAAAATAGTTTACTTACCAGCCATTCTCAAAATGTGCTCCGCCGTCCGCGGAGCCTTGGGGCTCCAGTCTCCACAAAGGCCTTGTAGGGGCTCCGCGAGGGTTACATAACTTGTATTTAGAAATAACATCAAGCACTAGTATGGAGAAAAGTCATTCAAAGATAAAACATTCTTACTTTTTGGGGGTTCGTCAAAAATGTCACTTCTTAAAAGGGTTCCGCCATCATAAACGTTTGAGAACCGCTGGTTTACCGTATCGTGCACGATGCGTGTTACTAATAGCTTAGCAAATAGATACTAATTTACTAACCATGAGATGATTTAATATTGTTCCACATAATTCAAATTCGCGACTTGTGCAATACAACAATTAAGTTAGACAATCTGCATTGCACAATATCTGACACAGTTTTCATGTCTGTCTTCAGAAGTTTCCTGTGGACAATAGAATTACACGGGTGACGGGTGAGATATGGACGTAATTGCATATGCTTTTATACATTAAAATGTAGCTTGAAGAAACGGTACATACACAATTTAAGTTATTTTTATACACTTATAAAAACGTTATTCCACGAATATACCCTCTTAGGTATTTAATAGACCGTTTAAAGTTGGTGTCTACAACATTCAACAACAAAGCTATTGAATTGATTTACCGTTTAGTAGCGATAAAAGTTCTATTATAATAATAATAATAACTCCCACACCGGTTTCGGTGACGGTGGCCGGTTTCATTGAAATCAGGCCAGTTGCGCAGGAGTAATTTTATAGTGCCCAAGTGTGTGCGCAGTAGGTATACAAGAGCACTCTCTATTCCTTTACTCTCTGGTGAGACTGGCGAGAGATCAGGCGCAGGACCGACTTTTTACATGCCCATCCGACGCATGGATCATCTTACTTATCAGACAATCAGGTGATCAGCCTGCATTGTCCTTACCAAACTTGGAAATAACATGTTTCCAACGCGGGAATCGAACCCACGACCTCCGAGTTAAGAGCCGCGCTCTAAACCACTGGACCACGGAGGCGTTAATAGTCAACCAAGTTTTGTTGATTACAGAACCCTATAACGGAACCCTAACAAGCTGATTTTTTGTATATTGATAGGTTATTAGTTATATAATTTAAGAGTAACATTGTCCTACAAATAAAACAGTCCATATTTTAGGACCATCAATTCAAAGTATGAAATCCTTTCTATCTCTGTTAGCTACCACTTTCGAGATTTTTGGCATATAAAAATGTTGTTCGTCGTATCAAAATGAAGCTACTCACAAAAAATTTGCTTGATAGTAATTAAAAAAAATGTTCTAGTGGCTCCCGTACTACTAGGATTACCTTGCATAAAAACAACAAATTAAATAATTACTCATCCGATAGAATAATTAATCTCAGACATCTTCATATTAACATACAAAGATCGCCCAAACACCATGATATCTTTGTTCTACCGAGGTCACTCCTTTGATTTTCACAGATAATGGTCTACAATTGGTTAACAGTGTTAAACAAAACCGAGTTTAACGAGATAAAATTTGTGAGATCGTATCTGAGACACATTATGGATTGCGTAAAGCTACGCCTTTTACCTCAAAACGTAAGCTAGGTGCTGCTTCCTTCTGCCTTTAATACATCAATAATAATTAATGTAGCGTTTCAAATTAACGTTATTGGCTTTTATGAAGTAACTTTTTTCAAAGTACTGTGCATGTTATACGCAGCTCCGATCGAGCTGAATCGAAATAAATGGTAAAACCAGTAGGCCTACTACGAAACTGTTTTGAGACTCAAACAATCGGACGAGAATGCCGCGTCCTGCTCTAACAACGTCATTTCACGATTGTTAGAGTAGGACGCGGCATTCTCGTCCGATTGTTTGAGTCTCAAAACAGTTTCATGGTACAAGGCCAGAGGCGGCGTAAGGCGTAGGCGACGTGGGCGACCGCCCACGGCCTCGCGGTAAGGGGCCTCGCACCTCTTGATCCACGAGGTTTTTTTTACGAGTTTTGATACTGAAATATTCATAAATAAAACGTTTTATAAATAAAAATTTGAGTATCGAAAAAATTATTCTCTCAACAAATCCGTCCTCTTGCGTCATCCATCAGGATTCAGGGGGCCTCGCAAAATATATTTTACGGGGCCTCGCAAGACATTATATCTAGCCCGCAACAAATTTAGGTATTGCCCCGCCACTGGGTAAAACCATCCATTTATTCTAAAAAAAAATAGTACCTATCAACGTATTAAATATTATGTCTAAGGACCTAGGTATTCAGATTTCACAAGAAACATTTTCAATGTTACAATAATGTTCATTTTCTTAAATAAAATCTCTTCCAGCAGCCCTGCGGATGGTTTACGTATTTAAATATCTATAAGTAAAAATGGAAGGATATAATTAATTAATTATTATTGTTTTTAATCGTCATAACCTTTATCCATATATAAATATCTAAAAGATCAGCGCCTGTTGAGAGGCCAAGGTGCTTCATGATCCACTATCATAACCGAAATTATAGTGCAAGGACTGCTCTATCGCCTATAATCAAATTTATTACGGTAAACAAATCGACTCCCCCACCGAATAATCGGACAATGTGCTATTGTGGGGTTTTTCGTGTTATGCGATTTTTGGCATCTAGAAGTCAAAATACATCATGTGAATTTTTTTCAGAATTTTTCTGTGGATATTTACAAAGATATAAAAAATTATGTATTTATTCCATAACAATACTTAAAATTGTATTTTACACCAAAAACTGGGCAATAGACTATTGCGAAAAAATATGCCAAAACGATTTGACGATAAACGACTATTGCATGCTTATTCGGGTAAATACATTGCTGCCTACTGCACACTTCTACTCCTGCACATCTCACTTTCACACTCCTTCCACTCAGGTAACCACTGATCACCCGCCTGAAAAAATCGCATAGAGCTGAAAATGGGTAGAGACGTTAATTTCACTTTTATAAAGAAAACCTCAAAACTCCGTTTATTCCAGAATTAGCAAAAAAAATTGTTCAAGGTCAAATGTGTCAAATTGAAGTTTTCCACGTTTTTCTCGAAAACGGTTATTCGTAGAAATAAGTTAGGCGAAGTTGTAGATCACACAATTTTCTACAAAAAATATTCATACCTTTTTTTTACGACAAGGAGAAACATACATGGCTCGGGCGACGGATTGGGGAATCCGCTGCCCATTGCACGAGCTCGACCGGTTGAAGAGCGTCCGGTGCCTCGGACTGCTCTCCCAGAGGTGGCGGCAGCTGTCATAGCCAGGCAGTCGCATGGTGGACATTGCTGTGAAGACAACGCCTCTAACTGGGCCGCTGCAGTTTCGCCTCTGGCGGGTCCGGCGGCCTTTCCCCCGGGCTGCCGGGAATGCGTAACGCATTTCCCACTATAAAAAAATAAAAGGGGAAACATACACACCCTAAAGTATTATTACTTTGTTACATCCTGTATTGATTATAGGATATTATAGGATATATTATAGGCAAATTATAGGGTCCACAGAATACCAGGGATCACGGTACAGGTATCCTATCCTATACCGTGATCATAGCCTGAGTGGAACAGAGTGGAATCCTTTTCAACGATATGTTCGCATCGCACTGCCTCACATCAGGGTACCTAGTCCATTTCAAAGTTTTTTTTTTATGTTCTTATTATTATTACTTATCTTTTTTTTTGTTAAGTACTTTATTTTGTTTTTTTTTTGTGCTTTGTATAACATGTGTATTTCAGTGTAGTGTGGTGTGAATGTTTGTTGAATAAATGTTTTATTATTATTATTATTATTATTATTAACTGTCATATATAATTTATTTTCCCAGTATCCACAAACTGCTTGGCGCTTGCAGACTCTCTGCGGTCTGCAATTCGGTTTAATATACTTGTTAACAGTAGAGGAAAGTAACCAAATATGGGCTACCATTTTGTTTTTGCCTGAGAAATAAAAAACTTTTAAAAAATTAGCTATTTTTTGGCGTCGAAATAATTGCGCATTTATTTTTAAAGCCTTCAATAACCATCTTTTGGTCTTATTTTTATCATATTTTATTATGTTGAGCATTAACCAAAAAATAAAAATGGGCGCAAAATATGGACATGGTACTCAAATATGGGCTACAAATAAAACTTATAATATCTTGTACGAAAATAACAATTATAGGTGTCAGGAGCCTCTTTTACTATAAGGGCATCTGGTTCAGTATCTAAATCAAATTGGATATCTTCTTCACCTTTACTTTCATCCCTGGGCTTGGTTTTCATATTTCCTTTACTTCTTTTCTTTTTCGTAGGTTTCTTATATTTTATATTATTTATCAGAGGCGAAGTTATAACCTAGGCTATAGTAGCTTTTATGGATTTATTAGATGTCTTTCTATAGGATCACAGACATAGCCCATATTCGAAATTTTCTACCAAAATCTTCATGATCGTGCACATTACAAATCATGTAAAGCAAGCAATAAATCGACTGAAAATCATAAAATTAAACTTATTGTCTACAACAAAACACGCAGTTACAGTATTCACACCAAATTTTTATTAATTAAATAACTCATTGATTTGTACCACCGAAAGCCTCTCACCTCCCCCACGATTATAGCACATACTCACGATTGTTTTCACTCAAATGTAGTACATATTAATGCCTGTAATTGTCCAGCATTGGAAAAAGTAAATCAACATACATACCTGGGTCTCATAATTGACAACCGACTGAGTTGGAAGCCACACATAGACCATGTATGCTCGAAACTAAGATCTGTACTCAGTAAAATCTATATTCTTAAATACAAGTTACCCTACAGAACCTTAAGGTTATTCTATTTATCGTTGGCCCAGTCGGTTGTTAACTATGGACTGAGTAGTTATGGAAGATCGTTTGAAAGCCACTTACTTAATATACATTCATTAATGTTACGCATGTTAAAAGTAATTGTACGTAAACCTGTAAAAAATAAATTTAAAACAAATGAGGAAGGCTTATTTGAGTATTGTAATGTTATGCACATTTTTGATCTTGTTAAATTTGCAGTTTTAAATGAAGTTAATGATCCTACACTATTAATAGAAAAAATAAGACCTAGCATTTTAAGACAAACTTGTAAAACAAAATTTATCAAGCCAGACTGTAATAATTATTACGGAAGCAGAATGCTTAAGACATTAATACCTTCGTTTGTAGAAGAGCTGCCGGAAGACCTGCAAAAGTTGTATCGGGACAGGTGTAAATATAGACGGCAACTTAAAAAACATCTATTAAGTAAAGTTAATAATTAATGATGCGACCACATCTTGTCCAGATAAACTCATTGTAGTTTTTGCGGCAAGGTTTTTGTAATTTTTGTAATATTATTGTATCTAGATATTGAACAAAATAAAATAAAAAAAAAAAAATAAAAAAAAGTTTTTCGACAGCAGCAAAACTGGCGACAACTCGCGAGCTACTTACGAAAATGAGTGATTGCGGTGTTAAAGAGAACAAAATATGCGATAGACAATCGTCGCTTTTTGCGTCTTTTGGTTGTAGGTTTTCGAGAATTTTGGCTAACCCATAATAAATCACTAGCCCACATTTGCTCACTCTCCTCTAGTCCTTATTATTCGTAGGTAACAATGTTCAAAAGTGATAATCCGGATCTGTCTTCGATCATACAAATCACCAGCAGCAGTCTTGGACACATCTACAGCTGGATATATTGTGTTTGTTGAATGTTAAAACAACCCACATTAAAAATGCATGCCACGAGCAGGGACGAGAAAAAATTAAGATATATTTTTGAGTCTCGTGGTCAAGAACTCAAAACTCTAAGACCTTTGCAATTTTATCTAACTTTACATTACTGCTGCCGTACCCAATTTACCTATCTAAGATGACACCTGCGCCTTTGTCGTAAACCTTGATTTAAAATTACGGTTCAAGAGATTTTAGATTTCATTTCGAGAAACGATGATTATATTTTATACGCACAGAAGGCCACTAAGGCGAGTAAAGTTATAATTATTACAATCTCTAGCATCAAGGTTGGATGATATTTTGTTTGAAACGTCCGAGATCTCATCACTCGGGTTCTATGTAGACCAGCCTTTCCCAAAGTGGGCGATAATGCCCCCTTGTGGGTGCTGAAGGTCTGAAGGGGAGTGGTGTGGGACCCAGAAAAAAATGGGGGCTTTATGTAGAGGCTTGGGGGGTGATTTATTTCATCAGGATGCATTTTAAATTTAAACAATAGGGGCGCTAAAATATAATTTGTTCTTAAAGTGGGCGGTAGACAAAATAAGTTTGGGAACCTCTGATGTAGAAGATTATAAGTTACATTAACACAATACTCATCAACCATCAACTAATCTAGGCCCTAAGGTTCCCACTGCTACTTTCGTTGGGTAAGGAGTAAGGACATAAGATTTTCCGCCAATTTTACCTCCTGTAAGAACTAAGAAGTGATAGACGGCAAAGCTACAGTTGAGTCTCACATGCTTGCATTTTAGCACAGATTACAAGCTAAATAGTACTACCTATGGTACTACGTAAATTTTAGTTAGAGCAGCTTTCGTCGCGATGTTTTACTCATCCTAATTCTGAATAATAAAAACTCTTTTGAGTGACCCGCGAATTAGAGCGATTTTCCATTGGCCTTAATAAAGTTAAGTAGTGCCTGCTGCCCAATTGTTACAATTTTAGGACCGAATATTGCATTTATTAGAGGACGCAATTTTATTTTTTGGACATGTAGGGGGGGTCAATAGAAGCTTAAACTCAAGTTTGTGGGATCGCCAAGGTTATAATTCTATGGGATCGCCACCCTTGTCCCCCGGCCGCCATCTTGAAAAAGTAGTGAACACTATTTTCGCGTTATACGTGGGAGAGCCATGCTTCGGCACAAATGGGCCGGCTCGACCGGAGAAATACCACGTTCTCACAGAAAACCGGCGTGAAACAGCGCTTGCGCTGTGTTTCGCCGAGTGAGTGAGTTTACCGGAGGCCCAATCCCCTACCCTATCCCCTTCCCTTCCCTCCCCTCTTCCCTTCTCCCATCCCTATCCTCCCCTATTACCCTATTCCCTCTTAAAAGGCCGGCAACGCACCTGCAGCTCTTCTGATGCTGCGAGTGTCCATGGGCGACGGAAGTTGCTTTCCATCAGGTGACCCGTTTGCTCGTTTGCCCCCTTATTTCATAAAAAAAAAAAGATATGTCGGAAACTATACGTCTTACAAAAAAATTGTGAAATCATAATTTGTTGCAAATTATTTTTCATCATACCAGGACAGAAAGTTTGAATTTATTCTCTTGTTTGCGGGAAGAAAGATGCATATTTCAGACTGCTCACAATTAGTGACAGTTTAAAATTTTCTTCCCGTTACCTATTTGAAATAACTCAATACCATGGCAACCGTGCAGTTTTTATTTCAAACCATATTTCAAACCCATATTTTTAATACACGCGGCAATTTAATAATAATAAAATAAAATAATATTATGATAATATTATTGATCTAAGAGTTGAGTTGTTGAGTTTAGGAGGCGGCTACCAACTTAACTATTTTACGTCGCCTGGGCCAACTACACTACATGTTCCTTATGGTCGATTTACACGGGTGACTAACGGGTCGATTTTAGTCTCGCGGCAAGTGACCAGTCGAATCGCCTGTCCAAGCCGAATCGCCACCCCATTTACACATTCTACAAAAATCGCCTGTGACTAGTTCATTCTGCCTGAAAATGTCGCGTCAAACAGTCGCGATAATCGTTTACACGCGGATTCCATAAACATGGATGTTTTCCGTAACACTAAAAAATTTATAATATTATTTTTGTCCATGTTTTCGTGAGTGCCGCCCGAGGTCTGCGCTCGCTACAGTAGTATTTGCAGCAAGCGATCGCTTGCGACTGAGCGTTTGCACGGTCGATTTTAGTCACCAGCCGCATGCGGCCATTGGCCGCACGACTTTGGGGCTTGCGACTTTAGTCGCATGCGGCGTAGGCGGCGTAGTCGAATTGCCATTTACACGGTCGATTTTCGCCGTGCGGCGTAAATCGTGCGGCTTTAGTCACCCGTGTAAATCGAGCATTCATCGCCAGCAGTCAGAAATAGCGGGGGAGAGTCAGCTCTATATATCAGTACTAGCTGTCCCGGCAAACATTGTTTTGCCATTTAAAGTATTTAAATCTTACCCCCTCTTTTGTCCCCTAAGAGGGGTGGGGGGAAAATTTTTATACAAAAGATGTTAAGTTGGAAAAAACAGTTAATAATATGAAGTAAGTCCATTAAAGAAAAAAGTTTGACACAAAATCTGACCCCCTCTTTGCTCCCCTTAGAGGGGTGGGGGGGGGGGGGGGGGGGGGTTGATTTTTATACACCAGAATTTGAGTTGGAAGAAGACAAATATATCTGCGAAAACCGTATGCAAATCGGATCAGTAGCAAAAGTCTTATACAAAATCTGACCCCCTCTTTCGTCCCTTTAGAGGTGTGGGGGGAATTTTTTTTATACAACAGATGTTAAGTTGGAAGAAGACAAATATATCTGCGAAAACCGCATTCAAATCGGATCAGTAGTTTTCGTGTGATAGTGGAACAAACATACAGACAGACAGACAGACAGACAGACAAAAAAACTAACCACACTTTTGGCTTCTATAGCGATGTAGTAACACCCCCCGCTTATTATTTTTTGAATAACTTTAATGTACAGAATTTTCATTTCTACAGTTTTATTATATATAATATACTCCACTTTATCTTTGAGTCGGGACTTTGGTCGGGACTCGGGACAGCGATGGATGGATGGATGGCAACGCCATGGTGATTGGTGCCATACTTGTTAAGTCACTTCAATAAATAACTTTACAAATGAAGCACTACATTACTGATTACAAAATGGTATTTTAACGATACAACATTGTTTAATTAAATCTATTAATTTGGTTTTTTTTCGTCTTGGGGGGGGGGGGGGGCTTCGGCCAAGTATTGACATCGTTGCTTCGCCCCCCCAACCCCCCACCGGAGCTACACCCCGGACCCCGTCAGTTAATAATTTGAACCACAATATTAGTTTTTCTTATATACGATGTCATTAAACTTTCGGTCCTGGAATATATATTCTGTGGTCCTGGTATGATGAAAAGTTCTATACGCGCCACGGGAGGATAGCCGGACATTTCAACCGACGCTTTTGTATCTACAAATATGTTAATATAACTTTTTACTCTAAATTAAAAGTTAAAAAAGTTATAAGCAAAAAGTGAGAAACACTTTTTTCAAGATGGCGGCCGGGGGACAAGGGTGGCGACACCACAAACTTGAGGTTAAGCTTCTATTGACCCCCCCTACATATCCCAAAAATTAAATTGCGTCCTCTAATAAATGCAAATCTCATGTAACATTTCAATGGACTAAAAGCCACTCAATAGTATTGATATGTTTGAGCTACTGGATGTATTTGCGGATACTCATTAAAATTAACGTGTTTAATTTTGCTACACCTATTTGTTTGTTTGCCATCACTCAAGTCACAAATAAATATGTGGTTTAGTTACGAAATTTGAGATGTACAGCAATAACATACACCAAGGTTACATAATGAATGGGCCGAGCTAGGATTGTTGTAAAATGTTATAGCAATTATCTTATAACATCGCCCATCGGTAACAATCATGTCACACAGATCACACTATCACTAGAACTGCCTGGGCCTTTAGTCAAGTTGCAAACTGCTCTCACATAGCTAAGTAACATGGCGCTTGCGATGCATTGTCTAAATCCCATGTGTTAGTTCTGACTTCACCTGTCGAAATTATCGACTGCAACATGGGTCTTGACTAAAGACCTTGATGTAGCGAAAAGTGAGAAAAGTGATAAATTGCATAACAGCTATATATAACATCCAAGTGTCAAATTACATGTCTCAAGTCTCAACACAACCTTTGGTTTGCCTCTCGCTTAGTTAGTACGGTACTGGCGTACCATAATATTATGATCAATTACCATGCAGCCATACTAGAAGTTATGTAAAGCCAGATCCCAGAACTAGTGGTTGTATGGTTAATGGTGTTTGGTGACTCGTGTAACACTGATACCTAATACATGCCCCATGATGTTAAGATAGAGACTCAATTTTAGGTTATATATGGTTTGGCATTAATCCATATACCATCACTTATACCATAAATCCTTAATCTATATATTAAGAGCCTTCCCCTACGGAGATTCCGTAATTTACCGTATTTAGAGCCTTATAAACTCATAATTTGAAAGCTACAAAGTTATAATAAAAATACAGCAATAATCTTCAGTATATCAACATTCCTTTCCCCGTTTTAAAGTTTCTATTTTTGTTTAGGGTGGGTTGCACCAGCTTACTTTAACTTTAACTTTAACTTTAACTACAATGCCAAATGTCAAATCTTTGGTTAAAGTTAAAAATGGACGCCATCAAGACGCCATATTTAACCATAACCATAGAGCTCGACAAGGTTTTAAATGCATGTGGCGAAAAAAGGAACTAACGCTGTCATCATACAAAAACGCCATTTTTGACAGTTCTCCTTTACCAGCAGCGCCCCCGCCCACGTTCATTTATAACCTTGTTGGACCAGCTGTCATCTGTCAATTTCTCCGGTCAAAGTTAAGGTTAAAGTTAAAGTTAAGTTTGATTTAACTATAACCTTAACTTTAACTTTAACCACGCCTCTGGTGCAACCCACCCTTATTATACTCATGATATTAGCTTCCAAAGTAATACCAATTTTTTAAAATTGAAGCATACTTTCAGCATCTCCCTAGTATGTATAATTTACAAATTACGTTTATTTGAAACACACGTGACACGACAATAGATAGACAATTTCATTAACTATAGGTCTACCAGAATCTGATGGCAAAAAGTGAGAAAATAAATTGACTCTAGCAATACCGGGGTAATTGGAATAAAACATTTTGATCCTTTTTTTACTTATAGTGGCTGATTCTGTGTGTTAAACATGCAAATATAAAAATTTATCCAATGATCAAGGATATTTTATGAAAATCTGCTGTCAAAAATTGCCATCAGATTCTGGTAGACCTATACATATTCCCCGTTTTAAATTTATTTTTTAGATCAATTTTGAACTAAGATAAGTAAAAAAATAGGATTTTTGTGCGATCTCGGCAACGCGTCAAACGTATGGTCAACAAGGTCGTTTGCTCGGGGGATGGCCTTAATACGCGAACGAAAAACTTTGGATCCCTTTTGACGAAAAATGCGAAAACGTAGGTGATTGAAATTTTGCACAGTTATAGTTTATATGGCGAAGGAGTACATCGAGCTAATATTATTTTGAAATTATGCTTTTATCATATTATTTTTTTAACAAATAAAACATTACACACACTACAACACACACACACACACACACACACACACACACTAGGAGATTTTGATTGACAAGCCTATACACACGAATTGTACTCTTTTATTTATGGTTGAAGTCTGTTGTCAAATTGAAAATAGATTTAGTTTTCTTCTGAATCTTAAATACTGTTATACAATTATTATTACACGGCCAGTCTGTCATTATTTGACTTTATTAATCTGAGATTGTCGCAGGAATTATGTCTAAAAAATAATAAAGTCAATATTTTGACAATAGAATATCAATAAAAAAAAAGCGTTGAAATTTGAAATTTGACCTCAAATAATAAATTATAAATCTCTAGTTAGTATAATTGAAAATTCGGAATGTTGTCTTTTTGTTTTGTCTTTCTGTCTTCTTTCGAGTATTAAAAAGACATATTATTTTAAGTCCCAGAAAAGGATATCTAAGGATAGTTTTTATCCAAAAAATGTATGGATTTCGGGTGTTAAACGAATTTCGGCCTAACAAATTTTCGGGAAACGTCTAGGTGTTTTAATAAACTTAAATTAGCATCGCTAACTGTACCCAACACGAGCAGGTCAAAGCGATGATATAATTCAGTACTAGATCGGCGCGGCGGTAGAGAGAGGTCGGTTATATTCTCCTTGATCATTAACTTCGTGATCGTTATCTGTGTCGAAATCTGCTATTATTTGAAGCGAGTGCAACATTGCATATGGACGTTATTAACACGTTCGTAATTAATTCGGCAAATTGTCCTTGTGGACTTACACCGGTTACACCACTCCGACAAGACGTGAAGCAACCCTACGATATCAAATTTTAAAAAATAAAAAGTTTCCATCCGGTGTTTACCGGACACGGTCGGATGTAGCACAACACAATGAATGTCCATGCTGACCATTCTTACACAATTTTGCTTGCATCCGGTCATCCACTGGTTCAAAATAAAATTAAATTAAGAAATTTAAAAAAACCCCCGCCAAAAAACTTTAAAAAGTAATGAAATAATATTTATTGATTTTAAGTTCAAATAATTCCTAAGTGTAAAGTAATATTTTAGTCCATAATTGTTGTCACGATGTGTCGGGGGACCGCCAAGTAAACTACAACCTACAACCGGCAAGACGCTGAATATCTCGATTCGGTTTGCTGTGAGCTGATCCTTAAAGTATAATGTTATGTGAAATCAAATATCTACATTAGCGGTCCCCCGACACACCTTGACAAAAAATATTAATTACTTTACACTTGGGAATTATTTGAACTTAAAGTCAGTAAATATTATTTCATTACTTTTTAAAGTTTTTTGGCGGGGTTTTTTTTAAATTTCTTAATTTAATTTTATTTCATGCTTTTTAAACTTGTGTTGGTTATAGTGCAGAATAATTCCAATCAGCAGGATGATATTATCCCCATGATTACCTTTGAACGTCGAAAAGAGGCCGTTAATATAAGTCCAAACTTGAAACCTCCACTCTGGGTTCATACGGAGCTCGGCTTCTATAGAATCCAGGTGATGCTGCAGCAGCAGCATGCAAATATTTACTGTTTATCCACGTCTTACTGGTTGTCGCAATTAAAATGAGACCAAACACGAAACCTCTGCTTTAAGTTGGTGAGGAGTTGGGTATCCTATTGATTACCAGGTAATGCTGCAGCACCAGGTCAACTTTCCATTAATGTGTATGTAATTCATAAATATCACGAACCAGAATGCAAAATATAAAACTCTTCAAACGACTGCAAGTTGAAACGGCCCTTCACGAACCAGATAAACCACGATTTTCCAGCACTGAGCAGGTTGATGATGATGAACTTTAGCAAAGAACACTCTCGATCATGTCAGCTTTCAAACAAAAAAAACTAGATCAAAATCGATCCATCCGTTTGGATGCTACGATGCCACGGACAGATACAGACACAGACAGACAGACACGTCAAACTTACGAGTATAACACCCCTCTTTTTTGTCGGGGGTTAATAACACCCCTCTTTTTTGTCGGGGGTTAAAAAGCTCGCACGCAAGCGTTTTGGGTCTCTAATAGAGTTCCCGGATTGGGCTTATCCCTCGATTTGAGCATCCCTGAGGTCACATTAATGGTTTACGTGTTTGGTCACTAACTCACTACTGCATCGATCCTGGCGACATACAGATGCAGTTAATCCTTCTATGTTCTTCTGATAAATTTATTTGCGGGTCCCAAGACAGCTTTAGCATGTCCCTCAGGCTCCCTGAGATCATATTATCATAAGGTTTTCGTGGTTGGATACCGCTGTCGATCCTGGCGACACGGGAGATACAGGTGTAATGGTCCAAAGCCCTTTAAAAATGATGACCAGAAATAATGACTTTAATTTAAGAGGCAATGATTCAGCATTTAATGCGAGTTGTTAAATATTCATCAATAACTTTTCCGCTAACCACGATTCTGCATAGATTTGCATAACTACGTAATTACTCAACAAAATAAGCGAATAGTATTGGCGTGGCCAAACCGTGCCCATACGGTCGACGTCCACAGTAAGTTCGATAACTGACCTTGACATTGTTTTATTGATACTGATTTAAATATTTTTTTTATTCATTCTTTTAAGGTACCGTGCCCAAAAATTAAAAAAAAAGCATATGCTCTGTCTGCCTCGGGGGTTGAGAACTCTATGATGACTGACAAGGCTTAGGCAAATTGTGTTTATTTTGCTCAAGATGACATAGTCAGATATAAAGATTGAAGACACTAGCAAAATTCGTTTAAGTAAATAATTGTGCTTTCTGTGAACCTGTGACGTTTTATAGAGCACCTGAGTCACCTTTTAACCGACTTCCAAAAAGGAGGAGGTTATATGTTCGTCTGTATATGTATATACAGACGAACATATAACCATATGACATAGTCAGATATAAAGATGAAGACACTAGCAAAATTCGTTTAAGTAAATAATATATATATATATATATATATATATATATATATATATAGAAAACGGCCACGACGCGTTCTGGTAATCGAGAAAAGCCATGACGCGTTCTGAGCATTTAAAAACAGCCACGACGCGAAATCGCGTTGTGTTCCTAATGAAAACGGCCACGACGCGTTCTGAAACCAGGCCAGCTACGCAGGAGTAATTTTATAGCGCCCAAGTGTGTGCGCAATACACAAAAGCACTCTGGTTTCAATGAAACCAGGACAGTTACGCAGGAGTTATTTTATAGTGCCCAAGTGTGTGCGCAATACACAAGAGCACTCTGGTTTCAATGAAACCAGGCCAATGTTATACTAAGTTGATTTTTCTAAAACTGAATAATTTAATAATTTTGTTGTTTATGAATCGTTTATTTAGAAAAGTAAGTTACTGATCTCATGAGTCATGTGACTTATTTTATTTCAATTATTTACCCTGACACAAAAAGTATGTCATCTTAAGCACAATTCCCCTAAAGATCTTCTCCATCGGCCGTGATGGTTATCTACGATTGCTTCCATGATTGGGAATCTAGCATGTACAATCGACGGCGATCATGGGCAATCATAGACGCATATTCCCCTCTATAACAGGTTCATAATAATCGAAAGACACGTACAAGGGAATTGATCCCGATATAGTAAATTATATGGTAAATTAATATAGACTTTTTAGTCTGTCCGTCTATACGTCTGTTCTTTTGACTGTCACGTGTCACTAGGCTGTATCTCCTTAATTAACACTGGGATAATTTTCGTTACCCTTTACTTCATTTTGTTTTACTTTTTTAATTTTTTTAAACGCTGATAATATTATAGAGAAGAAAACTAGTAAACACCTGCTACCTCTGAACCCTTACCACAGACCTAATTGTATATAATAATATTAATAATACTTCATTAACCAATTACTACATCTTGTACATTTTAACTAAGAGGAAACAAGCAATTCATTATTATAATATAACAAAGAGATATAAGAAATTAAGATAAGATTAATATCAAAGTGTTGTTCATGTCGAAATTGCATAATTGTGTTAGTAGCCTAGTCTCCTAGCTACTATACACCGTTAGGCAATACAATAATCATAATAAATATAAATATTGAGATGTCATCTATTCACCATCGGTATGGTCAGCAGGCTCTATTATGATTTAATGTCTTTTGCAATAATCGTGAAGCAATTAACGAATTATGTTATAATATTATTGTTAATATTTTTAACCGACTTCCAAGGTAAAAACAATATTCTTAAAATAATCTAAAAAGTATGAAATAATTGTTATTCTTCATCAGTGCCTTTTTCAAAATTCGACACAAGGCAATAATGAAAAATAACAATTATTTCATACTTTTTAGATTATTTTAAGAATATTGCTTTTACCTTGGAAGTCGGGTTCAATTTTTAGGGTTCCGTACCCAAAGGGTAAAAACGGGACCCTATTACTGAGACTTCGATGTCTGTCCATCTGTCCGTCTGTCCGTCTGTCTCCAGGATGTATCTCGAGAACCGCTATAGCTAGACTTATGAAATTTTCACAGATTGTGTATATCTGTTGCTGCTACAACAACAAATACTAAAAACAAAAATTAATTAATATTTAAGGGGGGCTCCCATACAACAAAAGTAATTTTTTTGGCCTTTTTTTGCTCGATATCAATAATGGTAACAGGAAGGCTCTTGAAATTTTTACAAAGTCCTAGATTATATTATGTGTTCTTTATTAATTAATAAAAATAATAAAATTAAATAAAAAAATTAAGGGGAGCTCCCATACAAAAAACACAATTTTTGGCCTATTTTTGCTCTATAACGGTACGGAACCCTTCGTGAGTGAGTTCGACCCGCACTTGGCCGATTTTTTGTTAAAAAATAATAATGTTTGTTTACTGTTAAATTTTGTGACTTTAATCATGTATTCATGTCACAAAAAATAACAGTAAACAAATTAAAAGTGATATAATTAACCATTTGTATGTAATTTAACTTAGATATTGTCATTATTATCGGTGGCTACTTTTTAATTTGGTTGCAATCACATTCTTCAATATAAAATGCTTCGAACACAAACATACAATAAAACTGTAGAAATGAAAATTCTGTACATTAAAGATATTCAAAAAATAATAAGCGGGGGGTACATCGCTATAGAAGCCAAAAATGTGGTTAGTTTTTTTGTCTGTCTGTCTGTCTGTCTGTATGTATGTTTGTTCCACTATCACACGAAAACTACTGATCCGATTTGAATGCGGTTTTCGCAAATATATTTGTCTTCTTCCAACTTAACATCTGGTGTATAAAAAAAATTCCCCCCACCCCTCCAAAGGGACGAAAGAGGGGTTCAGATTTTGTATAAGACTTTTGCTTTAACACGAAAACTACTGATCCGATTTGAGTACGGTTTTCGCAGATATATTTGTCTTCTTCCAACTCAAAATCTGGTGTATAAAAATAAACCCCCCCATTTACTCAACCTAATATTTGTGAGATGGGTAGCACAAGTAAATAGCAAGGATTCGTTACACGTCTTTGCCAATAGCATTTTGCTTAGACTACACACTCCATTTCAATCGTTTCTTTTTTAGGGTTCCGTAGTCAACAAGGAACTCTTATAGTTTCGGTCTGTCCGTCTGTCTGTCTGTCTGTCCGCGGTTTTTCTCAGAGACTATAGGACCTACAAAGCTGTAATTTGGCATGAATGCACATATTAATGATGGCGACAAAATGGTACAAGAAATCTTAAAAAAATATTTTTTTTTGGTACCTTCCCTACACATCAAGCCGGGATGATTTTTTTTTTTTCACGTCCACCCTATCGTGTGGGGTGTGGTTGGATAGATTTTTTAAAAACATTACGAGTATTCATTGATCATTTTCCGATTAAGGGATCCGTTTGTGAAATATTAAGTTTTAAAGTGGAAAAAATCGTTAAGAGTCCAGTGTCCCCCCCTTCTACCAGCTAAACAGTTGCTTCTGGAAATGTGAAAAAATTCACTGGAGTAGGAAATATGCTCAATTTAAAAGGAAAACTATCACGGCTAAGAAGACTTCTTAAGTTGTTGAGTAACAGTCGATCAACTAAAAAAAATTTATTCGGCGAAGTATAAAGGAACTTTTCGTTCAAATTCCTTTGAAAGTAACTGAGATGATGTTGTTAGTAGTGTAAAACACGTTATAAATGAACATTCATTGACCATACAAAAAATTAAAAAAAAACTAGCGGTTCTACGGAACCATATATTGCGCGTGGCCCGACACGCACTTGGCCGGTTTTACCAACTACAGGCTGCAAGCAAACAGCAAACGAATGTTCCAAATTTGATGGGTCTGAGTATTTGTCGATCCTTAACTATGGGTTAGTTCGCACTTTGCACCGAAAAGAGACGAAACAGAAGAATTCACATTATTTTTTGTTTCTCATTCAATTTTCGTCGCATCTCGTCTCGTTTTCGTGCAACTTGACCCTAACTATAAATAACAATCGTTACGCTTAGAACAGGCAAATAGGTAATATCCCATTTGTATTCATATCAATACTAGACGCTTCATGAGATTGCACAAGGATGGTCGAGCTTACGCTCTTGTGTCGCAAGAGCTGCACTTCAATAAATACATCCTAAATGTAACCGGAATGCCAGCGTCCACGACTACTGTGTACGGTCAGAGAAATTAATGGCTATGCTCAGGGGCTCCCAAACTTATAACGTAAAAAATTATAATAATAAAACTCTAAAACTTTGATTTAATGGAACTCCAGTGAGGGCGCAGGAAGAAGCTTCAGTTGATGGTGCCCTAATCTAGGCTGAATTCTTGCTGATTTGGGGACTTTTTAGAGAATCTAATCATCATATTTCCCGGGCCGTACCTGCAGCATGGCGGAGTTCACGTAAACGGTAAAACATTAGCTGATTAGTTATTCACCAAGCTTAAGAGGGCGACCTATGACAATTGACAGAAAAAAATCGGTTTTCACCCGCGCACTTCACACCCCCCGCACTCGTCCAACTTATTCAATATGTCACCGCGGCTATAAATTTGTGTAATTACTCTCGTAACCACTTTTTGTACGAACGTAGTATAACCAAATATATCAGATAAAATTTTGAGAAGTTCAAGTCACATTTTCCATCTGTACTTTGAGAATCAAATTAATATACTTTTTGCCTTATACACTAGTAGTACTTTATGATATGTTTATTTATCGAAATCGAATAGGCTCTGACACTACTGGATCGATTCTGGTTAGAATTCCTAAGCTGTAGTTGTTACAAAAATATAATAACTTTATATTTTAATATAATCTACTAGCCACGTCTTCGTCCACGTCCGAATTTGGTTAGTTTTTGTGTGTATTTGCGTAAAATATATTAACATTTGTCAGATTAAAATACACAAAATTCTCATGTCACAATGTTTGTGTGCGAACTGCTCAATCGATTCAATGAAATTTTGTATACATATATTCGTTAGGCTTGAGAATAATTTTTTATCTGCTTTTTGATATAATATATTGATGCTAGAAATAATTTATATGGCAAACTAACGTTTGCCGGGTCATGTAGTCAAACATGTATATATAAAATTCTCGGGGCACAGTGTTTGTGCGCGAACTCATCCAAAACGGTTCAACCGATTATAATGCTATGTACATTCGTTAGGCCTGACAATAGGTTTTTATTTACTTTTTATATTGATACTAGAAAAGAAATTAAATGGCAAAACAATGTTTTCCGGGTCAGCTAGTTTCCTCCTTTTAGCTCCCGTCAATTTCTCATGAATTGCACCATCAGATAATCACTTTTATTAACATGTTACGAAATTCGGACTACATCTTATACAATAACAAAAGAATTTTGGAAATCCGTCAACAAACGGCGGAGTTATCCGCCATGGTATCACTAAAATCGTCTCTGATGCTGGTGCTGATGAAAACCCCAGCTCAAATTTCATCTTGATACACTAAAATTACGTTTTTGGGAAATTCTGCGTCGATTAAACCATCCTCATCCTCTGGAGAGCCATTATTCGTCCCATATAGGTGTTACTATTATTAATTTATTATCAATGTTCTAAACTCGTGAAAAAACAACCTTTCACATTTTCCAGATTGCAGTACTGGAATACATTTCAAAAATTTTGGAAAAGGCTCAAAAAATGTATGTTTAGGTACTCTATACCAAGTATCGAATATTTGTTATTTAATCTATTGGCAAGAAAATTTCAAAGATTTTGTCTTTTTCGAATAAATTTTCAGTTTCATATAACGAAATAAGATTTGTTGGCTTATAACTTTTCTTTAGCCATAGAAAGACTAATGAATTTTTCATAGAAATAAAACTATCCGGAAGTTTTTTTGTTATTAATAACTTTAAAAATAAGCTAAAATTCTTTCATTTACGGTCTTTCAAATAGATTCTTAGATATTTTCAGATATTTCATAAAACACAAATATCATAAGACTTTGTTGATTTGTGTATTTGAAAACAATCGGCCACAATGCTCACAGCAAGGCAATGATTGGAGTTAGATACAAAGTTTGAAAGACAAAATCGTAGTAAATTTTAGTAGCTTTCATAAAGTTCTTTACGACTCACTCTTTTAAAGAGCTAAAAACTTAAAAACAGGAACTTTTGGCCTTAATTAGAAACTCGTAACTAGCTAGATTTTTTTTTCTATATAAAGTGCTTTTATTCAGAATTCGCCTAAAATTCATGTATTTTTGAAAAATGGTATTCGGTTGACACTTGAAAATGCTCAGCAAGTTGGTAAGATCCTGGTTCGACACCAAAGCAATGTGCAAAACGAAAAATCACCCCTAGAAATGTGATGGTCACATCATGTTTTTACAAAACGGCGAGAGCATTACTGCAGATGTGTACATTGAAAACTGCCCACAATGATGGCGATACTCGTACGTCTGCAACTAGTTTTTGTCAATTGATCGTCTTCGCTGCTCCTTGATGACAACGCGCGACCCCATTTTGTTTGGAAGCTCTCCCTCATCTGCCATACCGACTATTACCTTTTTCAAAATTGGGAAAACTTTTACCGGGAAGAAAATTCAATTCGCGAGAGACAGCCTCTCAAAATGCCTTAGAAGTGTAGTCTGCCGTCCGGCTGACATTTTCAATAATGGCATCAGCTATACACTGCCACTGCGTTGGTGAACGTGCATTGATTGCAGGGGTAATTACTTTGAATAACAGAAATATGTAAGTTCGAAATAATCAGCCAAGTGTGAGTCGGACTCGCGCACGAAGGGTACCGTACCGTTATAGAGCTAAAAATAGCCCAAAAATTGTAATTTTTGTATGGGAGCCCCCTTAAATATTAATTTTATTTTGTTTTTAGTATTTGTTGTTATAGCGGCAACAGATATAGGTACACATTCTGTGAAAATTTCAGAAGTCTAGCTATAGCTGTTCTTGAGATACAGCCTGGAGACAGACAGACGGACAGACAGACATTGAAGTCTTAGTAATTGGGTCCCGTTTTTACCTTTTGGGTACGGAACCCTAAAAAGAAGAAATTTTAAACAAAACGGCAATATCATAGGTATAAAAGACCTTATAATATATTATGTAGTATATTATGTACTCTTCTAAATCCTTTCATAAATGTGCCATCACCTTTGTTCATACTCTAATTATTATTCATTATCAAGCGAATGGTCGAAGTATTGAATTTTGCATATAATATTATAATGTTATCACTGTTTGACAATTATCTTATCATTTCTAGACCGTAGCGTTGTTACGAAGAAATTTATTCGATATTTCCATAGTATCGAGTTCAACATTCATTGAAACCAAATCGATTTTCAAATCGCTGTCATACACTAGTTTTTGTCAAAACTATATCGATTTAAAGCCGATTTATTTTTTCAATCTCTATTGCCGCGGCCGCTGATTCGTCTATCGTCACGAAGCTTCGTACTATGAGACGATACCATTGGACGATACACGCAGATCGTCCAATGGTATCGTCTCAAGCACGAAGCACTACGCATGTGCGGCCGCAACATATTATGCGTTTGACAAATTATTTGTCATGATAATATTATCATATTTGTAAACAAATATACATATTTTATTTTAAATTAACACCTTCTACAATTGTTCATCGGCTCCCGTTTTCTCCTGCAAAGGTTGCTTTTAGTGTATTTATTTAATTTTTGTTTGTTTCTCAATCCGGAGTAAAGGCAAAGGAAGTACGTCCTCTCCTCAGGCGCGCGCGAACGCGTCTATTGGAGGTGAGACAAATCTAGCGGTGAAGCGCGAATGTGGTTTTTCTTAAATATCTTAAAAAATATAGAGAATATTAAAAATCCGCTAGGTCGAACCCTCGGTGATAGAATTTTATATGATGTGTAAAAATATTAACTTAGTTTAATGCATGGTTTTGGCAATATAGGAAAAATTCGTCAAAGTTCGATGCATTTTTGTGATTTTTTTCTATCGAGAAAATTTTACGATATCGTGTTTTCGCTCAGATCAGATTCTTGGAAATATAATGTAGTATCTAGGTTTAGAAAATTAAACAATTCGGGGCTTATTATCAAGTCCAAAAATGATTTATAAAATCGACAATTTTGGGTTAGTCGCCTTCTTAAACAACAAGGTTACTTGAATTGGCGCATATGTGATATGGGTTTTCGTTTACCTAAAATTGTACTCCTAGCGTCCTAGGTTTGTACTCGAGAAGCGTCAGCTGTATTTATACCCGAGGAGATAAATACAGTACATTGCAGTACGTGACATTTAAAAATTCTTAAGTCCTGTTTAATAAGTACAGGATTTCAGTGTGAGTTCGATAAGAACAGGATATCTGAAATCGCCCTTAACGCCCACTTGCCTCCACTAAATAGAACTCTACTTACATAATATTATGTAGATTAACTAATTAATCACTCATGCAAAAAACTGATAATTTTAAACAACTTCCTACTTCGCACTAACCTCACGTCAGAATGGCAATGCGAAACTAGTGAAAACAAATCAATAAAATGTTATAAGGTCAAAGGACAGGAGGTGACTAGCGAAAAATACGATAGGCTTATATTACTGTTATATGTCTTGACTCTTGAAAGTTGAAATATAACACAAAAGGTAACAAGACACCTCGGTCTAAGGAAACTCTATATAAGAGCAAGACCACGTAAATTTTTACATGGAGTAGAAAATTTTACATCTTAATCATTTTTAATTTGTAATGGGTGTGAAAAAAAGGTGCTAGCACACCACCCTCCCCCCCCCCCCCCTTTAAAATTTTAAAATCCTATCGTAATCGCGCATTTTTGCGCAATAAAAACTACAAGTAGATAACTCTATCAGCGCCGAATATCCTCAAATTATGTGTAGCAGCATGTCACGCGTGCTAAGAAAAACGACTTCCTACTCTACTCAGCTAATGTATGTCGTGACGTTTCATGTTTTTTACAGTACCACAAGCTGACCACTAGTCACAATACAGATTACTTCATCTCCACAATATCTAACCTTTGGGTTACGTAGCACTGGGCTTGTAAAGGTTTTATTCGAATCCACAAAGATAAATATGTGTTGCGAAATAAATCAATTTAATCAATGTCAAATTACTGATCTTCGGACTCTCTATGTCGATCGTTTGACCCTCATAGTTAGTTTGATAGTGAGCTGGCTAATTATTTGTGATGAGAAAAAGCCCAGAGTCAAGGACTTTTTGGCACATATTATCAGCAAATTGCAATGGTGAATGAAAGTTGGAAAGCCTCGTGCAAATATTATGTCAATGCGACTACTTTCCGAAACGGGTCCTTTTACAGTATCTATCCCATGAGCCATAACTCACGATTTCCCAACTAAGTAGTATTTCAAGGGTTTCTATGGAGAATTGGAAAAATTGCTGTATTTGTATTTTATGATTTTTTAATTGATTTCGAAATTAATAAAAACTACCTATCACAACATCTTGTAACTACAATACCTACTTGGGAATGGTCAATCGGAATCCTAGATCTCCAAACCTTGTTTCCAGCTAGTTCACATCCAAAACGTATGAAATAAATCATACCCCAATCATTTCTGCAAGTTGTAACCTTCGAACTTCGGCCAAACCGCTTCAAGTCACTCGCGTACATAATGAAACACCGTGTAATTGCAATATTATTGTAACTTATCTTTCACTTTACGGTGCGTCGGCAACAATGTGCCTTAGTTCATAATTGAGGAGTAACGGGCGACCTAGGGTTGTCACTAGGTCGCCCGTTACTCCTTACAGGGATACTCCTTACTCCTTATTACTTACTTACTCCTGCTCCCTCACCGGGAGCATTCGCTTGTAATGTAACGTTACAGAGTCGAGCATTACAATGCGCACCTTGTAATGATACAGTGTGTAATAAATATCTTGATACAACTTGTAACATCAACTAGTTAGTTAGCTCAAAGTCAAATGTTACACTACACGCGAATGCTCGTCAGTCAGGAGGTAGTATTGTAATGTAATGCTCAAAGTCGAATCTAAAATGTTACATTACACGTGAATGCTCGCGGTGAGAGAGCACCTTTATGTCAGGAGTCCGCACAACTGGAAATAGACTGTTCGTTAGCCTTTCTGGCCAACATTACCAGCACGATAAACGTAGGTATTTAGTCGCAACAAAGTTACGGGCAACATTTATATTCTGTCAAAAAAGAGTAGACGCTGAACTAAATTTTCTAATCGTAATCGGTATCGAATAGTGGTTTTTTCGCCTTGTATTTTCACTGGCAAGGACAACGTTTGTACACTTCAAATATTATTATTATTATTCTGGCACATTTTTTATTTGGCTCAATAAAGTTTTTCAATATGTAAATTTACAATTTGTGATCGGCGTCTACTCTTTTTTTGACAAGCTATATAAAATGCTATATAATCAATATATAATAGTTTGATGCCAGGTTGGAGCCGCAAAACGAAAAAAACTATTTTTGACATACTTACCGTTAATAACAAGAAATAAGAGTTTTGCCGGAAATTTGAAAGAGTGATACAGTTGTGTTTTTGTATGGTTTTCGTATTATTTCCCTAAAATTGTGTTAACTGGGTTTTAATGTGTAATATTGGTAGAATATTAACCATTAGATATTCGTTATCGTGCACAGGTGTAGGCAAATGCTGCAACTTCCAGAAACGTGCTTTTTTGGGTTCCCTCCAAAACTCCGTCGAAAGTTTCAGTAAAGCGTCTACCACTTTACTGAATTGACCGACTTGACTCCTTGACTGCTTTGACTTTTACTTAGACTTTGACTAGACTTTAGACATGACGTTATAGTAAAACATCGATGAAAATTATTATGAAGAAGACTGACTACCTTTGTATGTGGCAAAGTACACCCCCGGTGTCAGTGCCAAAAGCCAACAAAAAAAAACAAGAAATAATCTGACCGGTACATTCTTACTTTTAAGTACATAATTTATAATATTAAAATTTTAGTTGTGTCCCAACTCCCATGCCCCTTTTTTTTTTTTTTTTGATGCGCAGGGGAAACCCATCATGGGTGCCCGGGTTGGGGATGTGCCTCAGTTAGCTGAAGCACCCCGGGGGTATGTGGGACTCTTACCCACTAAAACCACCTGCGGTTTGCCTTCAGCCGTATACGGAGGGATATCCTGGATCTGTCTAACACAGGACTCCCTCCACGACCGGCCGGTCTACCTCAAAACGGCGCCGGGACTAGCTGAGCCGGGCAGCTTCCCATCCTTGCCCGGAGCCCCGGATTAGACGGAAGTTTGGAGGTTCGCGTAACGACGCCTCCGCACTCCTGTCCTACGCCGGCGGAGCGGCTCCGCGGCCTCTTTCTGCGAAAGGACGATTTCGCACTAAGAGACCGCCGCCTGCCAGGCCTCATCGCTCTCGAGCATGAACTCCCATGCCTCTTACCAAAAATAATTTATAGATAGGTAAACATTTAACGCCCAGGCATATTGGCCATGTATGGCCACTTTGCCCTTCTCTACCCAAAAGTCCGGTTTTTTTAAAATGAAATAAGGGGGCAAACGAGCAAACGGGTCATCTGATGGAAAGCAACTTCCGTCGCCCATGGACACTCGCAGCATCAGAAGAGCTGCAGGTGCGTTGCCGGCCTTTTAAGAGGGAATAGGGTAATAGGGGAGGGTAGGAAAGGAAATAGGGGAGGGTAGGAAAGGAAATAGGGGAGGGTAGGGAAGGGAAAAGGGTAGGGGATTGGGCCTCCGGTAAACTCACTCACTCGGCGAAACACAGCGCGTGCGTGTGAGCCCGTGGTATTTCTCCGGTCGAGCCGGCCCATTCGTGCGGAAGCATGGCTCTCCCACGTCAAACGTGGGAGAGCCATGCGTCACTTCGTCGGTTTTAGGTGGTTGTTATGTGCGGCTATTAGTTTCGGGCTTCGGCGACCCGACAACCCTAAGCGGGCGATACCGCGGATGAAGCAACCACTTCTGATTTTATCCTACGCGTGTAAACTCGCCTCCACAAAACAATTCATTATGCAAATAGTAACAAAAGTCCAGAGTCTCTGCAGATTTACGCGTTTCTGTTAAATTCATTTAATTCGGCAGTTAAACCAATTTGCTAATGACCCTCGGCAATATATCTCTTGTCTATGGGAATGACATCATGACTCCCGAAACCTAATGTTTGATCATTATACATAAATAGATGACCCGGTAAACTTCGTATCACTTCCCTCATGATATAAACCTTCCCTGGACTTCCACGAATATTTCAAGACTAAAATTAGCCAAATCGGTCAAGCCGTTCTCGAGTTTCTGCGAGACAAAAAAAATTAAATGAAATCTTTATTTACATAGATAATATGTAGATAGTATTTTAACTTTGTATCCATGGGGCAAGGGCTTCACTAACTTCTCTTAATTTGAATATCGTCATCCAAATCCGTACCTATTAGATAGAGAAGGCTAGGGCTTTTTTGTAAAGAAGAACCCGCAAGCTGTTAGTAGGTATAGGTTATAATCGAAAATACATCAAATCCCAACGGATTTAGATGCAATCATCTATACAGCATTGCGATATTATTAGAATAATACATAGAGCAATACAAGAACTTAGAACATAAGACTGGTTAAAGATCTTTTATGCTAACAAATACGAAGAACTCTACTAGATAATTACCAAATCTAAAACCTAGATTCTATTTCTTCTAATGCTACGAATAAAATAAAAACTAAGGAAAAGTAACTCCGTCAAAAAACATGTTCTACAATACCTACTTGTCAAAAATGTGTACCTAGGTTCAGAGACGTTACATGACAGTTCGAAAGGAACCAAATTTAAAACGGTAAAAGTATGGGAGTTACGTTTCCTTAGTTTTTATTATTCGTAGTTCTTATGCAATTTATTATTTAAATTAATCAATTTGGAAAGAAATAATATGTTATATTAATAGAATAAAATAGTATAATGTCGTCTAGCAGCTTAGTTCATCACAAAATCAGTTAATTTTTGATTAAGTATAATAATTATTAAAACAATTAGTAGTCATAAATAAAACAATGTTTTGTTTTCACTTTTCAGACTTAATGCTACATTGACACGGGCGTTAGGCGAAAAAAAAATGTGTAGGTATTAATATGTATGGTCGAGTTTTGTCGGGAATACGAAAGAGTGACGTTGTGTTTTTGTATTATTTTCCTAAAATTGTGTTATTTCGGTTTTTAATGTGTAATGTTGGTAGAATATTAACCATTAAATATTCGATGTCGTGCACAAGTATGGGCAAGTGATACAACTTCAAGAAACGTGCAATTTTGTGTTCCCTCCAAAACTCCATCGAATGTTTTAGTAAAGGGTCTACCACTTTACTAAAACAACTGTCTTGACTCGTTGACTTTACTGACTACTTTTTTGGACTTTTACTAGACTTTCGACTTGACGATAATCTGGAAAAACGACTTTAAATTTTGTAAACTTTTTACGATTTTTTTTTCCCCGCCATATTTTACTTGACACTGGACATGGTTAAAAAGCCGAGCGCCATAATAAGAAAAAAAAATGTGTATGCCCTCGATGTCTAAATTCATGCCCGATTCATAGCTTCCTTTTAGATAAAGAAAATTTTATATCTTTGTCAAAGTAGGTGAAAATGTAGAGTTAGGGTGCGTTAAGTCAGAAGCTTGGCTCTACATACATTCAATGTAGGAGTATATATTATTTCACTTTGGCTACTTATTAGAGTTCCGTAGTCAACAAGGAACCCTTATAGTTTCGGTCTGTCCGTCCGTCTGTCCGTCTGTCCGTCTGTCCGTCCGACCGTCTGTCTGTCTGTCCGCGGTTTTGCTCAGACTATAGGACCTACAAAGCTGTAATTCGGCATGAATACACATAATATTAATGATGCCGACAAAATGGTATATATTAAGATCTTTTAAAAAAAATTAAAGTACCTCCCCTACACATCAAGCGGGGATGAATTTTTTTTTTTCGCGTTCATCCCACCGTGTGGAGTGTCGTTGGATAGGTTTTTTAAAATATTATGAGTGTTCAAAGATCATTTTCCGATTCAGGGATCCATTTGTGAAATATGAAGTTTTAAAGTAGAAAAAATCGTTAGAGTCCAGTGTGCCCCCTTCTACCAGCTAAACGGTTGCTTCTGGAAATGTGAAAAAATTCACGGGAGTAGGAAATATGCTGAATTTAAAAGGAAAACTATCACGGCTAAGAAGACTTCATAAGTTATTGAGTAATAGTCGATCAACTAAAAAAATGTATTCGAAGAAGTATAAAGGAACTTTTCGTTCAATTCCTTTAAACGTAACTGAGATAATGTTGTTAGTAGTGTAAAACACGTTATAAATGTGCATTCATTGACCATACAAAAATTATAAAAAACTAGCGGTACTACGGAACCCTATATTGCGCATAGCACGACACGCACTTGGCCGGTTTTTTATTAATGTCTGAATATTGTCTCCAGCATCGCTTGAAGATGGACACTGGAATAATTCCTTCACTTCCCTTTAAACATAATTATGAATGTCCTTGCGGGCTCCAAGACAGTTTGACTTGTCCATTAGGCACCCAGGAGGACTTAATATCAAAAGAGTTTTCGTGGTTGTATAATGTATACCAATCGTTTATCCTGGCTAAAACTGTCAGAAATCGTTGGCCAAAGCCCTAAAAATTAGGGGCAGCGCGCCGATATGTAACGCCCTATAGCCCTATATTATTTTGGGCGCGATGGTCCGGTCTGCAGGGACAATGGCTTGCGTCAGTCGGAAGAGCTTCCGTTCTCCGTCTCACGGCCGGAGCGGGCTGGTGGGAGCGCCGGTATATAACACACCACGCCGACGACTCCACATACACTCACCAACATGAAGGTAAATACATGTGTTCACTCGAGAATTGAGATACACTTGTAATAAAATAAAAAAAGTAAAGATATATTTTAGTAAAATAGGGTGGTAATTAGTGTATGGATTGTGCTCATCCCTTTACTAGCGCATATCCTATAATTCCCGTCGCTCGCGCCGATTAAAAATTCACTTACTTATATTTATTGAAATCAATAGAAGTTTTCGAGTATAAAAATTGATAATCATCATCAACCTATCGCCGTCTACTACTCAATAGGCGTCTGCCAACGAGGGCCAACCGTCCCGATCCCATGATCTTTGATATTGGGGACGATAAAAACTAGATTGTTGGTTGATTATAGTTGGTTGAGAACAACAAAAACTATGTGTATCATACCTTTCGCTTTTCCAGGTATTCGTCTGCCTGTTAGCCGTAGCGGTGGTCGCCCAGGCCGGTTACATCGGCGGCGGCGGTGGCGGCTGGTCCGGCGGCGGCGGCGGCTACGGAGGCGGCGGCGGCTACGGAGGCGGCGGCGGCTACGGAGGCGGCAGCAGCGGCTGGTCCTCCGGCGGCGGCGGCTGGCCGAGCGGCGGTGGATACGGCGGTGGCAGCAGCGGCTGGTCCAGCGGCGGCGGATACGGTGGCGGATACGGTGGCGGCCATGGAGGTGGCGGCCGTGAGTATTATTGTAACATCTTAAAACAAAAATATGGTGGACCTACATATTCCAAATACCAATTCGGTTGGACAACAGCCACAGCCCGTCGAAATATGGAGCGCCCTAGTATAGCTATAGGGTACTACGTCTACTGCTACCACCAGTAGACGCTATTTTGTAGTTCGTGGTCGTCTGGAGCCTTAAGTCTAGACTTCACTATAATACTAGTTCTGCAGTAAAGAGAATGTATATAACTTACATTATCAGCCGAGTTTCCGTAATACCCAAAGGAAGCTCGGATATATTTGAAAGCTCTTCTAATAATTTTATAAGGATAATCATTTTGTATGAGTTCTTAGATCGCAGTTTAAACCAAAAGATAATATAATTATTTGTGGTAGTTGAATGATTGTGTATCCTTAAAGAAAAATGAAAGAACCACTGCTTAATTTAAAATTCAATTCAATAGAGTCTGCTGCCATACCCAGTATTTTACCAGTATTCAGTAGAATACCTACTGGGATATGGTGCTCTTTTATTGTTGCTATTGTGAACACTTTCACAATTTTGAATGCTAAAATATTAATGTAAATTAAAAATATGAATTCTTAAATATAAATTTTATTCAAGTATTTTTTGTCCTGTTGTCGAAATAAATTGCGTAAAATAGCCTCCGGTTAAGCAATTTTAGTAGTACCTAAAATAACGAATTTTTAATGATTACATTTTACATACCCAGGTACTACCCATTTGTAAGCATAATAATTTTTATTAATATTATGTATGTACTTACTTGTGTATTTCTACGTTATTATGAAACAACCACACAACCTTAACCCTTTATTTTTTTTATTTTTACAGAGGTGAAGATCATTAAAGTGATCACCACTGGGGGCGGCGGCGGCGGTTACGGTAAGTTAATCAATTTATTCAAATTAGGCAAATTAATTCGTAACCAGTCATTAAACTCAACAAAAAGTTATATAGCATTCGTCATCTACTTAGAAAAATATGTAATAATATTATTATATTGAAGACGAAACTGTTCAAAAGTATAATAGTCGTGAAGACTCAATCTCTGCTTCCGGTTATCTCAAAATTTTGTGATGTAGGTAAATAATTAAGTTACAAATTATGATAGAGATCAAAAGTATACTTACATTAATACTTACAAAATTGGTTTGCTCTACTTTGTGCATTACCTGACATTAGCCGCAAATCAAATGCCATGTCAGTACTCAGTACCATTAAGTGCGGACCGCCAACCATTACCAGAGGTCAAAAGATCGCACGGCCATCCGTTCACTCGATCGATATGAATCAACGAATTTCACAATTTTGTTAATGGCTAGGACAACGAGTCATCGTTGTAAAGATTATCTAGCTTCGGTGCGTCCCGCCATCTGTCGGTGTACTTACAACCTACTTACAGTTAAGGTGAAAAGTCAAACTGCTAGCCTACTAAGGAGATATTCGCTAGTTACGATTCCTATAATATATCTCGTGCCTCGACGCACTCACTACGACGACAAGTATATTTCGAAACTCTTCTTCAGGAGGTGGCCACGGAGGTTGGTCCAGCGGCGGCAGCGGTGGCGGCTGGAAGAGCGGAGGAGGTAGCGGCTGGTCCTCCGGAGGCAGCGGTGGGTGGAAACTCGGAGGTGGCAGCAGCGGCTGGTCCAGCGGCGGTGGAGGCGGTGGCTGGAAACTGGGCGGCGGTAGCGGTGGCTGGTCCTCCGGAGGCAGCGGCGGCGGCTGGAAGAGCGGCGGTGGCGGCTACGGCGGCGGCAGCGGTTGGTGGTGATCTCGACACAGTATTATCGAATAAACAAATTACCTCATAAAACGTATTATTTTTAGAACTTCAAGTCATGCGCGTTAACTTTAGCTTAAGATGACACACATTAGAATAGCGTCGCCTTGCATAACTCCGCGGCGCAGTCATTTTTTATTTGCGACCGGTCACCGGGTCATTAGTCCAAAGCGCAGACCGAAAAGATATTTACACAAGAATCGTTATAAATAATTTTAAAATCCGAATTATGCAACACTCTCTCAGACAATGCCAATTAAGACACGCGTGACGAAACCTTTTGACGAGAGAGGGAACTCACGAAAGTCGAAAAAGTTAAAAATAAATACCTATAAATAATATTTTTTATCGAGGTCAAAGCGGGAACTTGATATTGTCAAGGATACTGACAAGTAAATCTGACCAAAACCCAATTAAAAGTAGGAAAATGGTGTGATGAACATATTTTACTCTGTATGAAAGATTTAAAAGACAGAGTAAGGACATGTCAAATAGTTGTGTCTGTAGTTTGTACACTACACATGATATCGAGTAGCTGAGCAAGTTATCAAAACTGTCAAAACATGGCATAACTATATACAATTAATTAAGAAGTTTACAGTGCATAAAAGGCAGGGGAGAACCTTTTGACATCTTATTTGAGGAATAGGACTCAAAGGGTTGATGTCAATAGCAAAAGGTCCACTGGGACCAAAATAGAATTAGGTGCCCCACAGGGATCCATTTCGGGCCCGTTTCTTTTTCTCGTCTATATAAATGACTTACCTTATCTAGTTAAGGATAATGATAACGAGATAGTACTTTTTGCTGATGACACTTCACTTATTTTTAAAGTGAAGCGACAACAGTCGAATTATGACGAGGTAAATTGTGCTCTCTCAAAAATAGTAAATTGGTTTAATGTAAATAACTTACTTTTAAATTCTAATAAAACAAAATGTTTAAAATTTACCATGCCAAATGTTAAGCAAGTGCAAACCAATTTGCTATTAAATGATGAGAAAATAAATCTTGACAGTACTGTGTTTTTAGGAGTAACACTAGATTGTAAACTGCAGTGGGGTCCTCATATTGCCAAACTGGCCTATAAGCTCAGTTCCGTAGCATATGCAGTCAGAAAAATTAGAGAAATCTGTGATGAAGACACGGCGAAATTAGTTTGTTATAGTTATTTTCATAGTAGAATGTCTTACGGCATTCTATTATGGGGAAGTGCTGCTGATGTTAACACAATATTTGTGCTGCAGAAGCGAGCTATACGATCTATTTACAAAATGTCATCCTTTGAATCTCTCAGAGAAAAGTTTAAAGAAATAAAAATTCTGACCGTTATCTCTCAATACATTTTGGACAATGTGTTAATATGTGAGAAAAATTTAAATAATTTTAAAACGAAAAGTGACATTCACTGCAGGAACACTAGGAATAAGCACAAGCTAGATATACCAATAACCAGGCTGAGCAAAGTAAGCAAATCTTTCAAAGGTCAATGTATACGCCTATACAATAAAATCCCAGAAAGCGTTCAAAATCTTTCAATTAATAAATTTAAAAAAGTTGTTAAAGAACGCTTGTGTGCTAAGGCTTATTATAAGGTAAATGATTTTCTCAATGATAGCACACCTTGGGAAAAATAAGCTGACAGAACATAGGCCACTTCTATATAAATGTACCACATTTTTACATACCTATTGTAAATTAGCTTAAGCTATATTATTGTAATTTTCCACCTTTTTGGTAAAAGGTGGCCCCGTGCGAGTTTCTTACGCCGGTTCTTCTCGCCGGGTTAGTTCCCGATCCGGTGGTAGGCCTCATGTAGACGTTCTAAAAGTGTTAACTTTGTTAACCTATTAAGAAATAAATATTTTGATTTTGATTTTGATTTTGAGAACCACTGGCAAGCTTATAAATTGTCAGATAACAAAAATCTAATCATTATAAAAATTATTTATTGCATAAATCATTAAAAAAATATATCAATATTAAAAAAGTAGAATTTTGCTCAACACTTGCAGATTGGAATGCTTAAATTATTTCTTTTGATAACACTTTTTGTCATGATTCATTCTCTTCATTCTGTTGGGGTCGTAGTTCTCCTTGTCGGAAGAGTCTGTGCTGAGCGGAGTATTCTCTCGGCAGGCGTGCCGCGCTCGGTTTTCAGATTGATTTAAATTCAATTCAGATAAAACTGTGTAATCCCTTAACAAAAAAAAAAAACAGTGTTATACATCTTTATTAATATTGACAAGAAAATATTCTTGTTGATTATGGCAGAAAACTACTTACGTCTCATTGCAGGATCTATGGACTTCTACAACAACTTCTTTATCAATATAACTTAAAATGCTATCACTGTCGGAGTCACTCACTATAACACCTTTTTTGAGATTATCATTCTTTGTATTAGATTCTATCTTGGCTTTTAAATTTTCCTCGTGGTAGTCCTTAATGTTAGGTATATCTTCAACTTGCACTGGTTCTTTAGTTATATTTTTATTATTTTTGTCGCTAATAGGAGCCTGATTTAAGACAATGTGTTTTGATTTTTTGTCTCCAACAGCATTTTCAAAATGTTCTTCACAATTTGAAACATTGATCATAGTAAGAAAGGACTTATTTTCAATAGTTATAGAGATATTCTTAAAACTAGTTTTTTTTTGTTCATCAATGCAACAACTCCGATGACCTTCACAAGTTTGGTACAGAAAACTTTTTTTGTAGAAAGGCACTTTGTATGTTTTTGTAGTTTCATTGGGAATCACACACACTTTTGGCAGTGTTTGCTCCATATAGGAACTGTCATTAAACAAATCCATGCAAACATCATCCTTGTTTAGTTCAGCATCCTCAACAGCTCTACATGCAAGTTTGTCCTTATCGGCAACCTCTTGGCTATCCAATATCTCAATAACATCATCATCCATCACTATCCCACTTTCATCAGCCTCGTGTTTCCTCTGGTGGGATTTATTGAAACTCTCCATGTGTTTCATACCTTTGTTAAATGAGGAGTCACTTTTAGACTTCTTAACTGGCACATTTTCTGAATGATTAGAAATTGTTTTAAAATGCTTTCTTTTTCCAAATGTCCTTGTTTGTCTCTCTTTGATGCTGGTATTTTGAATAATATTACTGTTAGCATTTAAATCTGCAAAAGGTTTTCGTTGCGTTTTGGATGTTGTGGGACTCTGTATGTTGTTGAGCCATTGCTGCACATAACTATTTTGGTTTTCCATTTTCAAACTTCTACTAGCAACCTTTTCGCCAGATAGGAGAATTGGTGGTTTGATGTTTTCTTTGCCCTTTGAAAAGGAAGTGGAGCTTTTTCTTTTATTGAAATACTTGTTAGACGCTTGAATGCATTCAGGAAATATAAGCTTTTCTAATTTTTGTTGTTTCGATATACTTACTCTCTTGTCCACTGAAATACAAAACGACATATTTGTACATAAAGTATGTTAATTTATAGTATGTAAAAGTTTACATAGGGAAAAGTTAAGTATAGGTTACCATCTTCTCCGAATAATTCTTGATAAGCCGAAACCAATTGTGATGCATGCTCTACTCGACGACTTAATGGCTCGTCCTCATAATGTGTAATTTTGGGAGGCGGTGTAATACAGAGTAAACAACATTCAGCTACGCTGACGCACTCCGCGCAAACTGCATGGCCGCAAGGATACCTCACGCAAGGTATGTTCAATTTATCACTGAAAACATTATTCGAACATCAAAACACAAAACATCACGCTAAAACTTTACTTTAACAATCCAAATAACAGTTAGGTATGTTACATAAATGTACCAAGTAATGCATCGATTGTTGTCAGCTAAACTCTTTATACATTCAGCGGCAAGCTCTGTATTTATGTTGAACATAATAGATCTTGCATGTTAATATATCAAATTGTAATACAAAATTCAAATAAATTAGATGTTTTGTCGCTTGTTTATTAAAAATTACGAAGAAAGCGTTTATTGACAAAATACACAAAATATGCCACGACCAATGAAAAAGGAAACACGACAATTGACATTTTTTTTTTCTTATCTTATTATGGCACTTCGGCTATTTAACCATGGCCAGTGTCGAGTATTTAAAATATGGCGAAAACAATATTCTTTAATACAATTTTCAGCTTCGTTTTTCTATATTGTCAGGTCGAAAGTCTAGTCAAAGTCTAAGTAAAAGTCAATACAGTCAAGAAGTCAAGTCGGTCGATTCAGTAAAGTGGTAGACGCTTTACTGAAACTTTCGATGGAGTTTTGGAGGGAACACAAAATACCACGTTTCTGGATATTGCATCACTTTCCTACGCTTGTGCATGATAACGAATATCTAATGGTTAATATCTTACCAATATTATACATTAAAAACCCAATTAACACAATTTTAGGCAAAACTCCCAGACATTTTTTTTTGTCACGCTGCAAAGCACCCAAATATTGCCAATGGAGGAAAAAATAATACCTAGTGTAAAATACAAATATTATTAAATACCTTATAAGTCATTCATTAGAATTTTTAAGTAAATCAGTAGTGGGACACTTTATACTTTGATCGTAAAAATAAAAGTTTGTGGTTTTTATACGACGTAAATAATAATAAAAATAGGGATTTTTATCAGGTTGCGGTGTAACCAAAATAAAACATCTTTTTGTCGTCATGGTCATCACGTGCGCCTTGGTTTTGCAAATGAAATAATAATAATAATATAATAATATAGCATTTATTTCAAAATTACAGCAATGTTTATAAATATTAAATACTATGTTAGTTATCTAAGTTTATCAATTTCTGATTCCCATTTGGCAAAGGCCTCCTCTAGCCTCTTCCATTCTCGTCTGTCTCTGGCCACTCTACTCCAAGCTACTCCAGCAATTGGTTTAAAATCATCAGCCCACCTTTTTCTCTGCCTACCTTTACTCCTTTTCCCATGTCTAGGGTATGAAGTAATTCTTTCACTCCATTTTCCTACTCCTCGGACGGTGTGGCCAGCCCATCTCCATTTTAACTGTCTGACCTTAACATCAACATCTTGCACTTTGGTAGTTTTTCTTTCATTTTAAGGTTTTTTAGCCTGTCCAATAACTGGTATGTATGCTGAAAAACAGTATTGGACAAGTTATTAGATGAAATAATACTGATCTACTTGATAATATATTCGAAAGATGAGAGTATTATTCATTACGAAAGTTAATTTGCAGCAGACTTGTGCTTAAACAGCTACTGTTCTCGCGAGTCGCAACTCCGTTGTGTAGAAATTCGTTTATTCCGGTTGTTTAACAAAAATAAACTTTTTTATTACCATTCCTGGGACTCAAAAGTCAAAGTGGAAGTTTCGACGACCTCCGTGGGCGTGGCTCAGTGGTTCGTTCGTTCGTTCGTTCGTCAGTCGCGGGTTCGAATCCCGCCGACGCGACGGAACTAAAAGTTTTTAATGTTCCTGGGTCATGGATGTGTATTAAATATAATATTATGTATCATATAATAAAAATCTGGTATTACTTTGGAAGCTAATATAATGAGTTTATTAAACAAAAATAGAAAATTTAAAACGGGGAAAGGAATGTTGATATACTGAAGATTATTGCTGTATTTTTATTATAACGTTGCAGCTTTCAAATTATGAGTTTATAAGGCTCTAAATACGGTAAATTACGGAATCTCCGTAGGGGAAAGCATTTAAGTGTAAAGAGGTCACAGACAGACACGCATTTATATTTCATATTATATTTTATAATTTTAAAAGTGTGGAGGATAATAATAAGAGGATAAGCATGGTAGTGCAGCACCTGAGAGAGAGAATATCAATATTGAGAAAATAAAACTTCTCTATGTTTTCGATTTTTATTTTTTAATCTTAAAATTCTATTTAAGATTTCTAATACAAGCGTTTGCACTTTAATACCTTACGTTATATTTAAATGCCTCTTTTGAACTTTGAAGTTAAAATAGATCTTTTGTAAAATTTTTAAAATATAGAATTTTCATGTAGAAAATTCTATTTTGTTATTTGGAAACAATACAATAGAGTATATTGAACAATATAAGGAATCAAAATATACATTCAACTTAATGTAACAATAATAAATACTCTAAATTCATGGAAACAATAAGTACAAGTTTATCGCTCACGTCGAGCGCGTTTAGCTCTAGCGGTGGGAGCAGAGGGGTTGGAGTCCTCCTCGACTCGTCTCTTTGTGGTCAAGTGTGGCCTCTGCAGTTGGCTCTGAGCCGTCAGTTGCAACTGTAAGGCGTGAGTGTTCAATCTCTCGGCTAACAGCAAAGGTTTGAGTGCTGCCATCTTGTGGCTATACAATGTAACTTTAGGTCTGCTGTTAACTGCAGCTGTGAGTTGCTCTCGCACTGTCATCTCAGTGCTCTCAGAGTTGTTGTTCCAGCTCTCGTTGACCTCAGTTTTATTATCATTTTTGTTGTCGTCATTTTTCTGTTCTCCGTTCTGATTGTCGTCATTTAGACTGCAAATAATGTTGACTTGTGCCCGCACCTCGGCATCAAACTTAGAAATAGTACTCACGAGAGGCTTGGCCCAGCCAATGTGGAGGATAGGTGTTTGACTGCCCTCTTCCCATTTGCATATGCCATCATAAAACCTGCAACATACATTTTGTTTGTGATTTTTTTTAAAAAGGTGTTTGACTTTAAGAAAAAAAATTGTTAATACCTTAGCAAAGAGGCAAAACATTCAGGATCCTTCAGTATAGATCTTGCAGAGTGTCCTGAGCTCTCGGCTTTCATCACCTGTGGTATAAGCTCATTGGCTATCTCTGAGAACTCCTTATAGATCTCTTCATCATCACGAGAGTAATTGTAACTGTAAAAGCAAAAGTGATTGTATATCAAATTTAATCTAAATAATATGTATGTTTAAAAATATGCTAACATCAGAAATGAGAACAGGGCATTCAGAAATCATGACAATAGCATTGTTTAGTAAAAAAAAACTAGATATTTTAAGTTAATTAACACGTTTGTCTATGTAAATAATTGAATTGATTACATTATTAATCAACTCAATTTAGGCACTCTGATTTTACTTCGATTACCTACAAGTGGCCCCAAAACATTAGAATAGATGTCAGTTGTCACATAATTTAACTTTCGAATTAACTTACAAAACTATACAAGGTTTGCCTGTCTTTTTCTACCACATTAGAAAAGTCACTTGACAGACAAAGACAGCAGTAGTTTTTTTTTTGGGTATAAGAATTTTTAATTCCCAGTTGACAAATTATTTATTAGGGTACTTACTGTCTGATTACATCACCGGCACCAGCCCAGGCCTGAAAAGCCTCCTTGTACATTTTCTGAAGGTGATAATATCCTCCTTGGACTGTATATGGGTAGACATGCCTGTCCTCGTAATAGGTCCTAGAAGACCTTATGGCCTGGATATACAAAGCTGCGGAATCAGGCCTCCCTGGAATGTTGGTTTTCATATCCTCTTCATCTTTACTTATGTGACAATTATCTGGCTCGTCAGCTCTATTTGAACTCTTCATGTACTCACATAAATCACCAAGATTTCCCAGGGCCATTGGGTAGGCATCAAGATGACCTGAAACAAGCCAATTTTATCCATAAAACATAAATCATGCCTTAGCTAAATAGAAGCAAGTCTATATTCATACTTTCTACACACCAGTATATTTTATAAAACAAAATCACCTTTTTCATATAACAACCAGAGCAATTTGTGTTGCATAAGAGCCACTTCATGAACATCAATAGTCGGTGTGAGTGATGGGTTTATTGATGATACTAAGGCCGCTAGTTCCATGACCCTCGTACATACCACAGGCTTGCCCGCCACGTACAGCCAGGATCTGGCAAGAACTCCATCTCCCACCGATCTGCCTCTCTTATCTTCATTTCCTTTTCCATGCCAAGTTACCTTGTAAATGAATCATTATTATAGCTAAAATAATATATTTTGTATCCTGTTATTTTAAAAATTAAATTTTTAACATTCAAGACATCACTGAAAATATAAGTACATTGTGTATACAAGTATAATAATTAATGTATGTTGCTTTTAATCGTTTACCTCTGCTGTATTCGAACCATCCTTTCCAAATACGACCCAAGCATGGTCTTCGGAGAGAGCGAGATGCACGTCTCGTTTCCCGAGCACCTGACAGCCGGCGGTCACCGCGAACGCCACTCCGAAGCAGTCCAGCTTGTTGCCGGTGAGAAAACTGTAGATGGACTGCAGGTGAGCGCGGTCCTTGTAGTAGCTGCGGGTCAGCGAATTCCACACGGTGTCCGCCACGCGCTTCACTAACTCCCGAGATGCGAATTCCCCGCCGACCAACTTTGCGTCAACGCCGCTACGCATCAAAACACCAAATCGATCGTAAAGTGATTTTATCTCGTCCCATTCCACCGATGGAAACTTCTTGATCACTTTATTAGCATCTCTATCGGTGTTTTTAATGTTAGTTAAGTTATTCTCGACCGCTCCTACGATTATGGAAAACAACGCCAAATCCGGTTCTTTGTCGCTGGTTAGTTGTTCTTCGAATATATCGCACACTTTCTGTATGCTATCTATCGGAAAGAACTTCTTGATATCTCCTAACCCTGTCATGGTTTAATTTAACATGATTATTGTAGTTTATTATATTTTATTTTATAAATTATTTTACCGGCGCAATTTACAAATAAACATACAATTGTTAGTTCACACTTCACCGATTTTTTTCATCACGTCTGACAAGTGACAACCTATTTTTTTATATTTCTCGAAATGCACTAGGTGCATGTCCAGACTCCAGACATCCGAGTTCCGACTCGATAAAAGTAGGAAAATATAATGGGGCATATTCTTATTTTTTTAATTTGATTGTCAAACAGTTTCCATTTTAGTAACTAGATGGGGTATGGGTAGATAACTATCGGAAATACCAGGTAATATCATCGATAATTGCTACAAAACTGGGCAAAATAATGTAAAACTTGATACATTTCAATTTGAAAAAGACAGAACGATATTCCAACGAATAGAATAATAAAGTTATTATAACGATGTTTTAGTTAAAACTCACGGAATAAATAGTCCTATTTATCGTTATTCACACCAAATGTCACAGGAATTATAAATTTTGGTTTTGACAACATCTTACCTGCACTTGTGCACGATAACGGATATTTAATGGCCAATATTTTACCAATAATGAACATCAAAAACCCAAATAACACAATTTGGGAAAAAATAATAAAAACCACACCAACAATAAAAAGTAGAAGAAGTTTCAAAGTAACATGGCCGCCACAACTTTTTCAGTTGTCAGTTTTCAGTTTGACATGTTTTTATTATGTGAGCGTGTTCCTAAACTATTACCAGTATACTGGCTTAATCGCTTAGGCCAATGATCGCTTATATTTTTATTTATGTCACACTTGACAGTACACTGAAATTTTTAGAAACACAACCAATATGTAGTCAGTGACGCCAACCTGCAGATAATTTCAGATCAGTGGGGAACCAATGGGAAATCTAGAAGTGTCTACCGTCGCGCCGTCTGGTGGAGATTTAAAAAAGAAAACAACCCATTGCAAACAAAAGAAGGAAACTAATAGATTTTGGTAGTTTCTATTTCATTTTGTTTTTTTTTTTAGTTTTTCCACTGACCTCCATTATACAAGTACGCTGGACTAATGATACCCTTTAAAATGACAGCTATTTTTTGTGCCTGTTTGAAGCGGAATCAGCTCCCCCAATGTGAGTGATAGGAACTAAATTTGACGTAAAAACACAGAATACAAATTACTCACGGACGTAAAAATGACGTTTGAAAGTCGCCATATTGGCGCTGATAACAGTAGTGGGAGTATTTGGAACTAATACTAGTGATGACAACCGCAAGTTACGTCAAATTTAGTTCTCTTCCCTCTCACTGGGCGCGCTGATTCCGCTTCAAATAGGCACAACAAAAAAGTGGGTATCATAGGTCCAGCGTACTTGTATATTGGTATATTGGAGGTCAGTGATTTTTTTCCCATTTATTGACATTTAAGCGCCAGATGCACGGTTTAATGGCCCGTCCGCACGTTTGCCAAACCTCAACAAATCGTCACAAATGGTCACAAATACAAACGTGTGGATAGGGTGTTTGGCTTGGTTTGTTTAAGTTTGCAAAGACTTGTAGCCGATCCGACCCAGTGTCGGTTTTTGAACACAAATCAAAGAGAATTTGCCGCAAGCGTTTGCCACTCGTCCACACGTTTGTGCGCGTTCATTCTCATCGATGCTCTGTAAGCGAACAGACGTGCTATACGTAGTATCCCGTCTGTGTGTGCTTTCGATAAAAATGAATGACTGGTGGTCTAATGAACACGTTTTACATTTTCCTGGAATGTTATAGGTCTACCAGAATCTGATGGCAATTTTTGACAGCAGATTTTCATAAAATATCCTTGATCATTGGATAAATTTTTAAATTTGCATGTTTAACACACAGAATCAGCCGCTATAAGAAAAAAAAAGGATCAAAATGTTTTATTCCAATTACCCCCGTATTGCTAGAGTCAATTTATTTTCTCACTTTTTGCCATCAGATTCTGGTAGACCTATATATATATATAATATATATATATATATATATATATATATATATATATATATATATATATATATATATATATATATATATATATATATATATATATATATATATATATATATATATATATATATATATATATATATATATATATATATATATATATATATATATATATATATATATATAACGGAAATTAAGTCTTTGTACGACTCGCATTTTATTTTTTTATTATTTTATTACTTGTAGAGTGTAGACTAACATAAATACATATTTAATATTATTGGGATTGGGACTTGACTGCTGCATTGCGAGGTTTAAAACAAGCGGCTAGACGGTTTCAAATAAGTTGCAAACCGACGCTTCTGCCAGTGGTTTCAAACGCAGGCCTCGCTACCAAGGACGTTTAAAGGTCAAACCAAATTTGGCATACAACAACTATCTACACGGTTTCAAACTTCAGTTTCAAACCGCCGTTTTAAACCGTGTATCAGGCCCTTTAAAAGAATATTGTTTTCCCGCCATAATATTTTACTTGATACTGGCCCACAGCCCACAGACCTATAAAGAGTTTCCTTTTTCATTGCACTGGCCATGGTAAAAACTTAAAAAGCCGAGCGCCATAATAAGAAAAAAAAAAGGAGTTTTGCCGGAAATGTGAAAGACTGATGTTGTGTTTTTGTATTATTTTCCTAAAATTGTGTTAACTGGGTTTTGAATGTGTAATATTGGTAGGATATTAACCATTAGATATTCTTTTTCATGCACAAGTGTAGGAAAGTGATGTAATATCCAGAAACGTGCTATTTTGTGTTCCCTCCAAAACTCCATCGAATGTTTCAGTAAAGCGTCTACCACTTTACTGAATCGACCGACTTGACTCCTTGACTGCATTGACTTTTACTCAGACTTTGACTAGACTTTCGACCTGACGATATAGAGAAACGATGCCGAAAATTGTACACTAGAATATTGTTTTCCCGCCATTTATACTTGACACTGGCCATGGTTATATAGCCGAAGTGCCATAATAAGAAAAAAAACAAAGAAGAAGAAGATGGAGTAAAAATTGCCAGTGCCAATTTTGTAAATTAATAATAATTAACACAATGGGTTGTTTTCTTTTTTAAAGCTCCACCAGACGGCGCGATGGTAGACACTTCTAGATTTTCTATTGGTTCCCCACTGATCTGAAATTATCTGCAGGTTGGCATCACTGACTACATATTGGTTGTGTTTCTAAAAATTTCAGTGTACTGTCAAGTGTGACATAAATAAAAATATAAGCGATCATTGGCCTAAGCGATTAAGCCAGTATACTGGTAATAGTTTAGGAACACGCTCACATAATAAAAACATGTCAAACTGAAAACTGACAACTGAAAAAGTTGTGGCGGCCATGTTACTTTGAAACTTCTTCTACTTTTTATTGTTGGTGTGGTTTTTATTATTTTTTCCCAAATTGTGTTATTTGGGTTTTTGATGTTCATTATTGGTAAAATATTGGCCATTAAATATCCGTTATCGTGCACAAGTGCAGGTAAGATGTTGTCAAAACCAAAATTTATAATTCCTGTGACATTTGGTGTGAATAACGATAAATAGGGCTATTTTTTCCGTGAGTTTTAACTAAAACATCGTTATAATAACTTTATTATCCTATTTGTTGGAATATCATTGAGTCTTTTTCAAATTGAAATGCATCAAGTTTTACATTCTTTTGCCCAGTTTTGTAGCAATTATTGATGGTATTACCTGGTGTTACCGATAGTTGTCTACCCATACGCCATCTAGTTACTAAAATGGAAACTGTTTGACAATCAAATTAAAATTTTCGTCGAAAAATTAATAAACATATAACTATCTCCTTTTTGCCTATGCTTTTTTACGTCAGTGAAAAGTTTACCAGTTTGAAAGAAATATTTGCCAAAATGCCTCTTTGCGACCAAGTCGCCATTACTAGCCTGCAACAATTAAGGTAGATAATCTCTCAAAGTACGTAAACAAACAGCATTTATTTTCAAAATTTCGACATTATTCTAGTTATTTTTGGTAAAAATTGTTTTAGGAAGTGAAATTTGGAGTGCCGAAACATGTCCACGTGCAGTGTTATTGGATGCCGTACTCGAATCCGAAGAAAACAACCAAATTTGTCTGTACATCAGTAAGTTTAGTATTTTACTTCGAAACACACCAGATTTTTAAATCCAGACGACCGTGTTTTCTTAAAATGATCTATTACAGAAGGTTCTATTAATTTCACTGCTTCGTTCCTTATATTTTTGATATTTTCCGTATAAAATACGTGGTAGTAATATTGTATGAACAATAGTGATTGACTTTATCGATAAATTTTATTTAAAGTTTTTTTTTACCTTATTTCATCACTTTTAGTATGTATGTGTGTTTATTTCTACTTTTAAATTACCTAATGATGAAGCAAAAAGAAAAGAGTGGATAAATATTATAGGTGCAGAAAATATTAGCATGAACAAAAAAGGATATATATCTGCTCAATACATTTTGAAGAGTGGTGTTTTAATAGGACGTTGGGCAGATTAAAACTACAAGATGATGCTGTACCATCAAAAATATTATTGGTGGATTTCTTTTACTTCAGGCAAATTGTGCAAATCACACGAAATTACATAGATAAGTATGACGTATAACAACGATTTGGTTTTTCTTTGATTATTAAATCATTTTATTTATTTTTCAGCCTTCAGCCAGACCAACGGATACGGAACGGATATTGTTAGAAAAAAACACTACTACAGTTCGAGATAATATCAGTAAAACCATAAAAAGGAAAGGAGATTTCTCAATCGATGATGCTGTTTATGCTCTGGTAAATAGTTTAAGTAATCATATTATTTAAGAAATGTAAAAAAAATAACAATAGTTAACAAAATAACAATAGTTTTGCCAAGGGTGTGATAAAAATATATACTTAATTATGTATTATAAAGCGGAAGAGTTTGTTAGTTTGAACGCGCTAATCTCAGGAAGTACTGGTCCGATTTGAAAAAAAATTTCATTGTTAACTCATTTATCGAGGAAGACTATAGGTTATAAACTATCACTCTAAGACCAATAGAAGCGAACAAACAGAGGAAAATGTGGTAAAAACCGGGAAAATTATTTGAAAGCGCTTATCTGGCGAACTACTGAATGAAATTTTAAGTTATTTGGCACAGATGTACTGTAGACTACGTGAAGGGATAAAGGCTATTTTCTGCGGGAAAATGAAGGGTTTTCGTAAAATTCCTCATGTATGTGGGCGAAGCCGCGCGGAACGTCTATTATTAAGATAAGAATAGAGAAGACCTTTCATAAAGTCATTCATATTGCAGCCTCCGGCCAAAGCTTCAAAAGGAGTCATCATGGTCCCAAGTCCAAACCACCGCCGCCGCCGCCGCTGCCGCCGCCGATGTTAAAAATAATAATTTCACTCTTTTTATTTATCTACAAAATAAGGCTTTGTGCGTAAATAACCAATACGAATGGTAACTATTCACATTATGTTACTGTAAGCGAAATTGTGGTAAATGCTTGCAGTTATCTATATTCATCTATATTTGTTAAGAATAAGGATTTTTTGTTATTTTATGTAAATTATTTATTTTTGTTTCTGTTATCGTTAGCCGCAATTTTTACACCTTGTACTCTTTTAAACTCCTCCATAGGACAGGCCTCGCCTAGTTTGGGGCACCGTTACTTGTAAAAATGATTGTAAACCAATAATTTATGGTCAATAAACTATTTGTATTTGTAATTTCTTAACTTTTATCTTTAAAGGTTCAGTTCTGTTCAGTGCCTTTGGATCAAGAGACGCCTTCGTATGAAATTTTTCTTATTCGTAACATAATATGTTTAACTTACTAGAAACAACATTTTAACCACTATGAGTGTTTTGATAAATTTCAAGGATTTCCCTCGATTGCTCATAGATCCCACCATCAGTTCACCACTTTCGTAATTGTTTATTTATTTCGTAATTGTTTCAATATTAAGATTATTTCCTATACATCAACACGAGAATTCTGAAAATCGGTCCACAATTAATAGCGAAATCATCATCAAAAACATCTGCTTCGATGCAAAATATCACGAAAAGTACCAATAATTGGGTCGTAGTGTGATGACCCATGGTATAATTTAGGTTGTGGTGATGATGATCAATCAAATTGATGTGTTGGCTTATGCTTTCAGTTGTTTAACTCATCAAGCCCCATACGAGCACCGGTGATTGCGACAACAATAGAATACAATAACATTTCCAAGAATCCGCGATTGAAGGGCCGCCGAAATCCCCGAACCTGTACCTATAAGCATTCAAAATTTCTGTTCAGTACCTTCGGATCCAGGTTATAACCCTGGTGCAAAGTCTTACTTTTTGGTAGCATTTATCTCGAATGCTTCAGAAAAAATCAAAATCACTATATGTTTCCATACAAATTTCAAGGAGTCCCCTCGATTCCTCAAGGATCCCATCATCAGATCACCACTTTTGTGAACATGGTACCGAGTTCAACCCTATACAACACAAAAAGAATTTTGAAAATCGGACCACAAACGACTGAGTAATCGTTGAACATACATAAAAAAAAGATACAGCCGAACGTATTACCTCCTTCTTTTTGGAAGTCGGTCAAAAAATAAAATAAAATAAATATTTAAATATTTATCCCATACAAAACAAATACAAGAAACGTGATTTTTTCGTGATTTTTTGGCCTTTTTGCCCGTAATCAATAATGGTAACAAATAACAATTAGGCACTTAAAATTTTCACAAAACCCTTAAAATTATATTTTTACTTTAATAATAATTAATAATAAAATTAAAATAAAGTTTAATATTTAAGGGGGGCTCCTATACAAAAAACACATTTTTTTGTCTACTTTCACTCTATACCGGTACGGAACTCTTCGTGTGCGAGTACGACTTGCACTTGGCCAATTATTTCATTCAGTGACGTCTCTTGTAAAATCCGCCGTTTTACTTTTTAGTCCACAAAATTTTAATTAAAGACCAAATTAATACTAATAATAAAGTTTATTTCCAACTACAATAAATTTAGGTGTTTGCCTTTACTATTATTTGGAAAAGTATCGATATCGATATTTTTGCTTCGTCTCTAGTAAAATCCGCCATTGCTAGCCCTCAACTTTTGAACGCGGGCGCGTTCCTTTTGTGGTCATTTCGTGTCCTCTTGTTTCTTTTGTCATTGGGTAAGATGTTGTCAAAACCAAAATTTATAATTCCTGTGACATTTGGTGTGAATAACGATAAATAGGGCTATTTCTTCCGCGAGTTTTAACTAAAACATCGTTATAATAACTTTATTATTCTATTCGTTGGAATATCATTGTGTCTTTTTCAAATTGAAATGTATCAAGTTTTACATTTGCCCAGGCTGGTATTAGACATTAGTTATTAGTTATTACCGATATTTGTCTACCCATACGCCATCTAGTTACTAAAATGTAAACTGTTTGACAATCAAATTAAAAAAATAAGAAAATGCCCCATTACAATTTAGTAAAACAGAGATACCAAAGAGATACAAATAAAATTATTGAGGCTTGTCACGTAAACGTAATACCTGGCTATTAATTTATATTTTCTACCTACTACCAGTAATCTGTGTATTGGTTATAATCAACAATTCAGTTTAAAGCCTTTCTTTTAAGCATAGGTACACTACTGAATTATTTTTTGCACATTTTGGTTTCAAAATTATTTAACTACCAAACTTGACATTCTAATTTATATGATTCTAAAACCATCTGAAATGAATAATACAATTATTCACACTGATAATCATAATAAGCAATATCGAAAAAAGTACAAGTATATGAAGCTAAGAGTTAAAAATGTAATTCTGGTAAGAAACTTAAAATTTTCTTGACACCCCCTATTAATATTGTGTTAAAAGTTTTATGTTAAGCAACCTTAAGTTGTTAATTTTTATTTTCCTTAATTTTTAATTAACTAATCTTTAATTATTATACCACATAAAACTTTAAATTGTTCACACATATTACAGTAGGGCCTCGTTAATCCAGAGAGGGAAAAACAAGACCCTTTTGGAATTAAACTATGTAAGAAATCAGAAGTTAAAATAAAACATTAGTTAATTCTTTTTGAAAAAGTCTGTAATATCCGGTTTATGATTTTCACACTTCATTTTGAAAGCCCGGTTTCTAAGTTGACAGAGAAACATAACTTTGTGGCTATCAAATTCATTATCTTCAGCCCATTTTAAAGCAGTGTTTAAAGCTCCGGCCGGCCGGATTACAGCGATCACCAGACAAGTGGGAGTCCGGATTACAGAGGCCCTACTGTAGTTCAGTGCGTTTTAGTTTTAACCATAAAATGTACATTAAACTTTAACATAACATATTACTAATAATTATAAGTTAGTAATTAGTGTTTAAGGTATATTAATATTTAATTGGTAATATTTAAGGAAAATGCTGCACTGTGTGATGAGGTTGCTAAAATCCAGGAAAATATACAGATAGTGAAAGAGGAAAGGAAGTTTCTACTGTGTAAATTACTGGAATATGAAAATGATGCAGACACCGCTCACATGTACGGAAGAAACGAAAGTTTACCTATTGCCAATGGTTCAAGGGGAAAACAAAGGAAGAAAATTGAAATAAGATAAATAAAAATATTGAACTTTGGAATTTGCTACAAAACATTTTAAATGGTAAACTTTTGGAAAGGCAATAACTATAATTTTTTTCTCATAGATCTTGTCTCTAGGTTTATGTTTAACATAATATTATTTTAGGGAAATAAAATGTAAATGTAAATACAGTTATTTATTTTAATTTAAGTCAAGTTTCATCTTCTGATTCATCATCCCCAAAAGATAGGAGTTGTAAGTTTTTGCTTTTATCCTTATCACTACTTTTATTTTGCTTTGATGTTGATGTTTTCTTGGTTTTAGACTGGAATATAACTTTTTGGCTAAGGTCTGCTTTTTCTGTAGATTCTGCTTTTTCTATTTTGAGTTTCTCTTCCTTAGCTTCTTCAGCAGTCAGGTCACCTTCCTTAAGGACCACTACTTGTGGCAACTCACTTTCTTCATCATCTACAAAATCATCTTGCTCCAATTTATCAAACTTGTGATTACTGTCATCGTAACCTACCTGCTTTTTGAGAACTTTCAAAAAGTTTGGATCCTCAGGCTTAATAAACGCTACATTTCTCTTTCTATTCATCTCTATTTTATTGCTTGATTGGTGGTTAATCTAAATATTTTTAAATTTTCTTTAGAAAGAAACGAGTTTATTGCGAGTAGAGAAAATTATAGGTCTACCAGAATCTGATGGCAAAAAGTGAGAAAATAAAATGACTAGCAATACGGGGGTAATTGGAATAAAACATTTTGATCCGTTTTTTTTCTTATAGCGGCTGATTTTGTGTGTTAAACATGCAAATATAAAAATTTATCCAATGATCAAGGATATTTTTTTAAAATCTGCTGTCAAAAATTCAGATTCTGGTAGACCTATACATTTTTTTTTTGTTCATTTAATATTAATTGTTATCTCGATAAATTACATACACTAAAACAAGAAAAGAACTCCAAAAATCAAGCAATCAAGTAAAAACAAAATATCCCAATAACCACAGAAAGCATACAGTCCGACAAGGCTTTATATGAATGTGTCAAACTGTCAATGGGCGCTGCTGCTGGTAAGGAGAACTGTCAAAAATGACGTTTTTGTATGATTTTTTTTTCTTCTTATTATGGCACTTCGGCTATTTAACCATGGCCAGTATCGAGTATAAATATAGCGGGAAAACAATATTCTTTAATACAATTTTCAGCATCGTTTTTCTATATTGTCGGGTCTAAAGTCTAGTCAAAGTTAAAGTAAAAGTCAATACAGTGAAGGAGTCATGTCGGTCGATTCAGTAAAGTGGTAGGCGCTTTACTGAGACTTTCGTTGGAGTTTTGGAGGGAACACAAAATAGCACGTTTCTGGATGTTGTATCACTTTCCGGCACTTGCATGATAACGAATATGTTTAATGGTTAATATCCTACCAATATTACACATTAAAAACCCAGTCAACACAATTTTAGGAAAATAATACAAAAACACAACATTACTCTTTCACATTCCCGGCAAAACTCTCTTTTTGTATGATAGAAGCGTAAAGCGTTAGTTCCTTTTCTCGCCACGTCCATAAACAGCCTTGTCGAACTGTAGAGTGTAGAGTGCGTTTCATCGAATAGTTCCTTTGCCGTCATGTTGGCATTCCTGTCTATCAATAACGTAATTTACACGGTAGACACGCTCTGCGAGTATTCATAAAGCGTCTCCCAGACAGACGCGGCCTGCGGTGGCGGTCAGTTGAATGGCTTGGCCGCGTGGCCGCGTGTGCCTGTGTCGTTCCTAGAACTCCCAAGTCATCCAACTGACCGCCACCGCAGGCCGCGTCTGTCTGGGACACGCTTAAGTTTTACTGTGATTTCGTGAGAAAACCATGCCGAAAACATTAAAGAGTGTTGAAAGAATGATGGTGCTAAGAGTGAAAGAGTTTTGTGATTGTGGAAAACGTAACGAGGGCCCAATAATTCCATTAAGATGTGTACAAGCTCGGGTTGCCGCCATTATGCTTAGTGAAATAGGGTTACCAGCACCAGTTTAATCACCCTTAAACACAGTAAAACTTATGAATATTCGCAGGGCGTGTCTTCCATGTTTACGTTATTAACATACAGGAATGCCAACATGTAGGCAAAATAACTATTTGATGCAACACACTTCTAGTGACGAAAACTACATACAGGCGAACGAAGTCGCGGGTAAAAGCTAGTATAATAATATTATCAGGGCGAGCGAAGCGAGCCCTAGTATATCCCACAGCCTGTACACTTTACGGAAAAACTATGTAGATGTGTTATCATCAGTCAGTCAAGGTGTGACGACGCGAGCCCTCACAATTCACAAAGCTCAGCTTTTAGCTAGTAAATGCGAAAGTGACTTTGTTTGTTAGTTACGCCTTCACGCATAAAGTACTAAGCGGATCATCATGAAACTTTCATAGGTACACATTGTCTGGGGTATGGAGAAGGACATACCTTTCATCCCGGGAAAAAGAACGGTTCCCTAGCGATAGACGTTAACGCAAGCAGAGCCGCGGGCGAAAGATAGAATTATATGAAATTTTCTTTAGGGAATTATTAAAAGTATTTTGTGATAACATAATAATCCTAGTTTTCCAATTAGAGAGCATAATGCGACTCAGTGGCGCATAATGCCGAATTATGCTGAAACTACTTTTCTGTCACAGTTGGTATCCATTGCACGCATCAAGCGAAAGCACTACTTTTGATAGTGCTCGATTGTGTGAATCGGTGTTGTTGTTGAACCATTCAATGTTAACCTTTTGCGTGCGACCTGTCAAAATTTTTGAAATACCTGGTGTCGACCCGGATCCCGGACGCACGACAGTCAGGATTTGACAGCTCAGTTTTTAGCTACATTATGATTTTTATAATATTTTACCAGATTCTAAGTGGAATGATGTTAATTTACAATTAAAATCATATAGTTTGTTAAATACTATTTATTTTCTTCTGAATTTATGTCTGCCTAGTTATAAAATAAATCTAGTACAGTACTTAAAAAAAAGTAGCTTGAGATTTAAACAATTTTCTGATTTATTTTTAAATAAAACAATATTTGATTTTCAAATTGTATTTTATTTGCACTTCAGCATAACTTCACATGCCACAATACACTTTATTTGCACAACATTTGTTTTAAAATAAACACAAGGGTCAGCCACTTGAATGAGTCGTAAAAAGTGACTTTTATTTTCTTAATTTTTTACTTAGCCGAACGAGGTAAAGACATACCAAAGTAGTTCCTTCCTTCTTCTTTTTAATTGCAATGTGTTTTAAAGGATTAAATATATTTAAATACGCCGTTTTGAGCGGAAAAGAGGACGCGGCATATGGCGTCCGGGTTCCGGATCCTCGACTGTTTACGGCCGTTCCCAATATTTGATCTATCTCTGGTTTTGCCCTACTAGAGATAGGAGTAGCTCTCATTAGACATTAGAGACATATATTTTATGTCAATTCAATGTTAGCTGCGATCGGTCGTATGTCAAACCAGAGATATATTGAATATTGGGAACGGCCGTATGTGTATAGTTGATCGCGTCCGGAATCCGGTTTGTCGACACGATAGGGGTTAAGCATTATGCTGCATAATGCGCTATAATGCTCTTATTGGAAAACACCCATTATCTCCCCTAATTTAAGACAGCACAGTAAGGGTAATGAGGCAACACTAATTTGCATTAGTGCCAACATGACGGCAAAGGAACTATTTGATGAAACGCACTATACAGGATTGTACAGTACCCAGTACCTACCACAGATTAGTAGTATATAATAATACTGTTTTGCATTACAACAAAACAGATATTATATGGGCAGGAAACACATATGTTAATTGGAGAGAAGCTATCCTCGACATTGCCTTATATGGTCATGAATTTTTACACTTACCCCTGGCGTCTTGCTATTTCCCTCGCACTTGTGGGAGATATTGATTTACTTACTCTTTCCTTATGCAGGCAGTTCCAGGCACGCCGGAGCATGTTCATAGGAGTCTCCAATGAGCCAGCAAGAGCTTGCTGTTAACATATGTGTTTCCTGTCCATATAATATCTGTTTTGTTGTAATGCAAAACAGTATTATTATATGTCCTTGAAACACATATGTTAATTGGAGACCTGTTTGATTTCTGCTGGTGAAAGAGTAGAATTCATTATTCTTATCTACTGATACGGACACGTAGTGCCATCTAGCGTCAAACCAGCGAAACTGATCAGGGAAACACAGAAAACATAAATCCCCTACTTTATACTAGATGGCGTTAGGTGTATGTTTACTTACGCGTATTTTCTAGAAACATCCCACAGTTGTTTACTTGTTTACGTTAATCGGGGAAGAACTTTCTAGAATTCGTCTCGCCATATAAATAGCCGCAGGTAGACGGCCCGGCAATTCAGTTTTATCTGAGCGATCCTCGAGGCGACTTCGGAGCGAAAACAAGTGATCAATAGTGCTTAGTGTTTGGACTTAGTGCTTAGTGTTTGGACTTAGTGCTTAGTGTTTGGACTTAGTGAATTGTGTGAGCTAGTAAAGTCTTTTTTTAAGAGTCAGCAGGTCTTTTTCTCCAAATCCCTCGAACCCTAACACGTAACAACTGGTGTCGGAAGTGAGATTTGGAGATGCCATTGACTCCGAGAAAGGACTTCAAGGGAAGTGTCAGGACAAGGGCGCGACGGGCTGCGGAGGCCACACCCACTGGGGACCAAGCTCCACCCATGGCGGGGCAGGCCCCACCCTCTGGCCCCGCCCACCAGGCTCCGCCCACTGACCACGCCCACCAGGCTCCACCCACTTCGGGTGAAGCCACGCCCACTGGCTCCGCCCACCCGGCCACGCCCACTCAGGCCACGCCCACAGGCCCCGCCCACTGGGCTCCGTCGACTAGCTCCATTCATCCTGCCACGCCCGTGGATTCTACGGCCCCTCAAATGGCTCTTCAATTGGAAAGCATAATTGAGTTAATTCAGGCTTTGCAAGATGCCCAAGACCGCAAGCTCGGCGCTTTACAGGAGTCTCAAGAGCAACAAAAGGACCTCCAAGAAAAAGCGCTTGGGGCTATAAAGGATGTCAGTGACGCGGTGGTTAAGCTTCGAAAAGATGTCGACGTAGTAAAAGAACGAGTATCCGGGTTAGAGTTGGTTGTGGAAAATTTGAAAACCGGCTTCACTGAACTGCAGAAGAGAGTAGTGCGCCTTGAAACTACGGGAGTTGCGGTATCTAGTGGAGCCACGGGAGTGGCGCAAGGGCCAAGAGTCAAGGTACCGCCGTACGACGGCACTACTTCATGGAACGCATATCGTCGGCAATTTCAGGCTGTTGCTACCGCCAACGGATGGACGGAGGAACAATGCCTGACCGCCCTCATTGTTGCGCTTAGAGGGCAAGCTTTGTCGGTCCTGGAAGCACATACAGGAAATGGGTTCCAAGACCTGATAGAGGCACTTGAATCCAGATACGGGGAGCGACACCTGGAGCACGTGTTCCGTGCCCAACTGCGTGACAGAGTCCAACGCTCAGAAGAAGGACTTCAACAATGGGAGTTGGAAATTGAAAAGCTCGTCAGGAAGGCATATCCAGGAGCCGACACCAAGATGGTCGACACAAATATTGTTCAAGGATTTGTCGACGGAATCAGGGACCTGGAAGTCAGAGCTGCAGTGAGGCTACGTCACCACACCTCGTTAAAGGAAGCGTTGGCGCATGCTTTAGAGGTCGAGGCTGTTCGGCGTGACATACGGCAGACCTATGAAATCCGCAAGGTCTCTGAGAAAGTCAAAGAAGTTAAGGCTCCTGCAAGGAAAAGATTTGAAGCCATGTGCTATAAGTGCGGGGAGAGGGGCCACCTCCAGCTCAACTGCCCGCAGAAGAAGACCCAGATGGCAAGGATGGAAAGGATCGAGGAGCAAATAGAGGAGCTGAGGAAGCAAGCAGTTTCGTCCCCTGTCCGGAATAAGGGGAAACGAATAGAATCCAGGACTAGATGGCGAGTATTGGACAATGATGCTATGAGGAAGGCTCAAGAAAGAGATGACGACCTTCGGCACATCATCACATGGAAGAAAAGGGGTGACGTGAAACCAATCTGGAGTGAGGTTGCACCCACTGGCGCTGTCACTAAGGCGTACTGGGAGCAATGGGACAGTCTGATACTTCAGGACGGAATACTCTACCGGAAATGGGAGAAGGCTAACGGCAGAGAGTTCTACTTTCAGATAATCGTCCCAAGGGCGAAAGTACCAGATGTTCTCCGCGAGGTACATGAGGGCGTATCAGGGAGTCATCTAGGTGTCAAGAGGACGCTAAGAAAAGTACGAGAACGATTCTTCTGGTTGCATTGGCGAGATGATGTGCAGGATTGGTGCCTCGAATGTACTACTTGCGTTGCTGTGACGGAACCACAGAGCAGGAGTCTTGGGGACAGCGTGACGCGTTACCATGGCAGTAACAACGATGCTCGGGACGAGCATCTCTAAGAGAGGAGTAGTGATACGGACACGTAGTGCCATCTAGCGTCAAACCAGCGAAACTGATCAGGGAAACACAGAAAACATAAATCCCCTACTTTATACTAGATGGCGTTAGGTGTATGTTTACTTACGCGTATTTTCTAGAAACATCCCACAGTTGTTTACTTGTTTACGTTAATCGGGGAAGAACTTTCTAGAATTCGTCTCGCCATATAAATAGCCGCAGGTAGACGGCCCGGCAATTCAGTTTTATCTGAGCGATCCTCGAGGCGACTTCGGAGCGAAAACAAGTGATCAATAGTGCTTAGTGTTTGGACTTAGTGCTTAGTGTTTGGACTTAGTGCTTAGTGTTTGGACTTAGTGAATTGTGTGAGCTAGTAAAGTCTTTTTTTAAGAGTCAGCAGGTCTTTTTCTCCAAATCCCTCGAACCCTAACACGTAACACTACTAAAAAGACGCTATGTGATTCTGAATTCAATATCTAATAAAAATATGTACAATGTACAATGTCCCTATTAATTCATACCTGTACCCTTTTAAAGCAAAAATAATGTGTATAATGTATTCCTTAGCAGCAAGCTCCCTGTGAAAATTGGAAGATAAACATTAAATACAAAAAGAGAAGAAAATAATTCACATAACTGCTAACATAATATTATGTTCCTAAGATCTTTCTAATCCTCTGCTTATTCCTTTATATTCCAAAAATAATTGTTGTCTCTTTAGTACAATAACGATAATAATATCTATGGACGCTTCACAAATCACACCATGTCACTTCACAATACATAATAAATACTATTTTTAGTCTTGTTATTTCAATATAATCTTCTATCTGAGATTACGAAATATGAATTATTTAACTACTCCTCATACTGTTATTAATTTAAAAGGTTAATTTTCTGTTTACTATAAATGTTCAATGTCTAACAGCCGTACTCAGAGTGGAACATTAATTACCTAAATGTAGTTAATTTAAAATGTTGACATAAGCCTCATACCTTATCTATCAGACTCTTCATTAAATTAAGGGTTAATCATAATTAAATGTCTCTGATGTGCAGTAAGAACACAGCCTGCTCTCTCAGTGCCACATTTGGAGTGGAACATTAATTACTTTAAACTATTATGTAATTATTTCAAAATTTTGATAGGCTCCATACATTATCTGTCAAACTAATCATTAAATTGAAGGTTAATCATAATTAAATTAAGTCACCTAATATTATTAGACTAGAAAATATAATATTTTTAAAATAGTAATGAAATCAAATAAATCTGCAGTTATAAATTTTGAAAATTTTCTCTTAGTAGATTCTCACTACTCTTGTCATTGTTAACTCCTTAGAGTACATCTTATTTATTATTATTATTATTATTACTGTCCAGCCAACTCCTTAGAGGCAACTGCTGATCTGAATGCTACCTCTAGGAGCAGCTGTTCTGAATGTTACCTCTTTGAAAGTGAACCTGATCCCTCTTGCTATTATAAACTTTGTTGCAATATTAATCTGACCTGATACAGTGGCTACCTGATCTCTTCAGGGTTGTGTAAGATTTATTATGTCCGTAGGATTCCGTCCTAGGGCCAACTCTAGGCCATATTGTTATTGTGCCCTCCTTAATGAAACAAAATCTTGTCCTCAGCTACCTCAAGAATGTTAGGTTTTGTAACTGTCTGCTAGATACCAAGAGTACTATTAGTTCTTACTATTTACGGTTCTCCTAGATATCTCAATTATTGTTTCTTTGGAGTGTTAATTATCCCTATAAATAATATGTTGGCAGATGTTGATATCCCAAATAGGTAATTTTCTAGGTTATGGTTTTGCTATTGCCCTATATATCTAGTTTATAAATGTATGTCTATAAAAACTTTTTTGGTAGTATTTCTGGAGTCCTAGCATAATTATTATGACTTATGACTGATTTATGTAACAACCAAGTCTTAGACTCTAGGTCTTCTTTTAGATATAAATGTGCTAGGAATCCAGCTACATCCCTTCCACCCTTTGGTATGGGTGACCTTGGATTTATCTATTATATGCGACATCAGTCTGTCCAACCCTGTACTAGTGCTTTCTATGTCTCTAATGTTTATTGTACACAAAAACTTCTTGAGTTTGAGGAATGGTTCCCTGACCCGACTGCCCCCCCCCCCCCCTAATTTTCCAGGCTATAGTTGTATTTTATTTGCCTGAGTGGGGGCCTATTGTGCAAGTCCTGATATCTGGGCTAGTAATCTTAGGTAATATTTGGGTCTTAACTATGGGCTTTTGCTCCCAGAAGCAATGCTTCTATTGAGGAACTATTCCCTTGGCACTGTACCTGTGGTGCAGCGCCTAAAGTGTTATTTGGGGGGTTGGTGGAAATATCCAAACTAAAGGTACTGCCTTCTTTTGACTAAAGGCCTCACAAAATGTTGCAGCACCGTCTCTCGAGTCCCAGGTAATATGCAATTGCATCAAGGCTGATCTCCAACCGAGCAAGTATAGCCTTTGGGACACCCCATATTGAAAAAGGCCTCCGGAGCCTGGGGTAACAAGTGCCCTTCCGGCACGGTTATGTTATGAGACACCCATCCTTGTAACACCCTATATTTAAAATGGCCTCTCAGGCCTGGGGTGACAAGTGCCCTTCGGGCCTGGGCTTGTTGTGAGATATCCACCTTTGTATCGCCCCATATTTCAAATGGCTTCCGACGCCTGGGGTAACAGGTGCCCTTCCAGCACGTTTATGTTGTGACTTGTGAGATAGCCACCTTTAGGAAACCTCCTATTAAAATGGCCTTTAGGGCCTGGAGTAACAAGTGTACCGGCACAGGTTTGTCATGACTCACGCGACAGTCTGTCTACTCTGCTGTTGTATCTTCCTGGCAGAAAAGCTGCTGATAATATTATATTTAACAATATAATATTGTAATTAAAAGTAATAATCCTATAATTAAACTAATAATACATATTACTAAATTTTTTGCTTTTCTGCCAGTCTTAATGTCAGGTTTAACAGGTTTAAGGAACGGGTCCCTCCCTCGTTTCCTCTGTACGCTATCAGCGTCCTGTTGTATGACTATATATGTATAATAATAGCATATGTATGAGCAGTCTCAGACTTTGTTATTGCTACCAAAGCTGCATACCTTTTCCTTTTTGTCTGAGTGCCACCCTCTCCGGTGTGGTCACCGAACTCCTGATTACTACTCCTGTTTTAGTTTGGCACCTCGGTTTGTGTCTGCAGCATCCGCTGTCAGACAGTGGAAAACCTTATTCCTATAGAGGTTTATGGAGCTGTTTTTAGGGCCTGTCACTCTGTCCGTTGATGTCGCAGCTGCTTTAGTATTTAAAGCATTTGCCTTAATCTGTTGTCCTTGAATTTATTAGGAAAACCTGAGGCTATTGACAATTAAAACAGCCCTGAGGTGTTGAGGTGTTTGCAAAGTGTAGAGATCCCCCTATGGCTTGTAGTTTTCTAACAGTACAGTTGTTCCTGTCTATTATTTGACTTATGAGTTTGCTTATCTTTAGGACTTTTCTGCTAACAGAAAGTTAAATTTTCAAGGTGTCACTCACAATGCATAAACAGATATTTGAAAAATCTGACTAGGTTTTGGAATTGATCTACCTGCTTAAATTTGCTCAAGCTTCTATTGCGATTGAAATATTTGACACTAGTGTCACCCTTGTGAGAAATTAGCCTGAAATATTTTTGTTTCATATGCGCCTCTAGACCCCTTAAATTTTATTATATAATTAGACAACAGTATGGGTCTTGAGCTGCAGTCTGATTTTCTTATTAACTACTGGCCACTTTTCTACGATATATCGGGGTTGCCCTGGTTTTGAACTTTTATATTATTTCTTTTGAGGGAAAATGCATCAGTGATCTATTTACTGAAGGGAATGTAAGATCCTATAAATAACTAGAGTATACTTTTTGCAACCAAGTGTTTTCCCTGCGACTTAAGTTTTCTATAAGGCAGTCCCTCCCCCGGAACTTTTTTATAATTTGTTTTGAATTATTTACCCTATTAGATGTTGCTGAATATGTAGGTATCCTTGTTATTGTGTTATTTCTAGGATTATTTATCTCTTTGTAATGTCTATAAGTTGCTAACCCTTTTTGTGCGCCTCCTAGAGACTGTCTTAATGATTGATTTTCTCCTGACTAAATAAATGTTCAGCACTTCTACTTCTACCACAGCTAATCTGCCCTGACCTGTCCTATAGTGACTGAATTTCGGAGCCAGGGCCATAAAGGTCTGCTATCTTAATAAACAAGGTCTCAGGCTTTAGATCCTGTGGGTTATGTACTGCCCAGTCTACAAAATTTTATTGGTTTTGTTTTAATAAGTCTCTTTGTACAAGACCTACGTGTGACAAGTCCTGCCCTCGGAATAGGCTAGGTGATTTTTGGAACTATTATTTGAATGGCAGAGTTCTTCATTAATCTTTAACTCCCTGAAGGTTGGAGTGGTAGCTACAGATCCTAGGGTAGATCTGTAGCGGATGACCTTCCAGGCCTGTGAATTAAATCTTTGGAGATCCTCGATCTCCTGTACACGTTCTTTTCTCGCCTCTGGTATCATGTTGTTCTCTGTGTCATTTACGTTCGAACTTGTGTTATTATAATTTGCTATCTAGTTTACCAGGAATGGCTGAGACTGAGACGTTGTATACTTAGTGTGTTTTGAGTATCTTGTAGGTGTGAGTAAATTTTACCAAATATTGAAAGAGTTGCGTTATATAGTCTGAGATAATGTAACTCACCTATTTTTCTAGGTTATTGACTCGATCAGAAGAACGCCAACTTGTGCGCCTGGGGCTGAAGTCTGAACAATCGTCCTACGAGGACGTCACTCCGTTTGTCTCTCGAAATCACAGAACACCTATTATTATACTTACAGAGTTCGAAATCTAGAATATTTACACATCAGTCATCCCCACGTGCAACGTTTGTTTACAAACAAATTAGCAAAACAAACTGAGAGAAAAATTAGTTATTTCAAAAACTAAAGAATTGAGGTTTAAAAACAATACCCAAAACACTTATTTCTATAAAAGGGAATTGATTAAGTTATAATTTAAATAAGTTACACTAAAATTTTATCAAATTGACCGAAAGGCGAAATTAGATGTTCGCCTTAGCAATGTTAAAGACGCTATGAACATGCTCCGGCGTACCTGGAACTGCCTGCATAAGGAAAGAGTAAGTAAATCAATATCTCCCACAAGTGCGAGGGAAATAGCAAGACGCCAGGGGTAAGTGTAAAAATTCATGACCATATAAGGCAATGTCGAGGATAGCTTCTCTCCAATTAACATATGTGTTTCAAGGACATATAATAATTATATATTGGTATCTACCATTGAAAAAGGAAACAGTGTATAGTGCGTTTCATCAAATAGTTCCTTTGCCGTCATGTTGGCACTAATGCAAATTAGTGCTGCCTCATTACCCTAAAGCGCTTATTCCACTTCACTAAATTTAGAAGTTCTAAATGATTTAGTGACTAAATTTAGTCAAGTGAAATAACACTTAAAAAGCTAGGATCCTAATTAGTGTATTAAATCGGAAAAAGTGTGGCTTCTAACTGACTAAATCAGTGTTGCCAGTTGGTTTCAACCTTTTATCTGTAGTGGGAACTGCTAAATCTGTATTAAAGTCAACAAAAGAATAACCTATATAACCATAACCTAATCATTATCTACGCTTTTTTATCATTATTGTGGTGGTGATGTTAACATTAATTTATTAGATTTAACATCCACTACTGTTAGATTCACATCTTTATTTCAATCGTATAACCTTAACAGTTTGTTTCAGGAACCTACAAGAGTCTGTGAGACTACAGCCACTTGTATTGACAATATATTTACTAATCTTATTCCTGTTACAAAAGAAATAATTAATAAGCTGAGTTCTGATCACTGTGGACAAATAGCTTCTTTTATTATGAAATGTGACAGTGATGCGAAGAAAAGTCTTGTGTTTATTCCTGTGACCACAAAACGTATTGAGCAATTTAGAAGTAAATTAAATTCAAATATCCATTTATCGGATAGGTCACATAGCTCTGATGAAGCTTTTAATAAATTATTTAAGGTGATAAGAACTCAATTTAATTCAATATTTACTTCTAAAACGGTTAGAAACAGTAATAAAAAAACTAAATTTATTGAATGGGCAACAAAAGGGATTAAAATTAGTAGGAAAAGATTATATGAACTATATGATGAAAGGTGTATTAACAATAGTGAAGAATTTAAAGCATATGTTAAAAACTACTCAAAAACGTTTAGAAAAGTTTGCAAAGCTGCAAAAGCCCTGTACATAAAAAATAAAATTAAAAACTCTAAAAATAAAATAAAAACAACATGGCAGGTAATAGCTGATGAGACTGGAAATGTATCCTGTCGCAGCTCTGATTTTGAACTATACTTTGAAAATAAAAAGATTACTAATGATCAAGAAGTTGCGACGGTCTTTGAAAAGTTTTTTGCTGACATTCCGGTCTCAACGACTAAAAATTTAAATTCTTCACCTGAAGCTGCCGAAAAGCTACTCAGAGACAATGTAAAGGAGTGTGATGTCAATTTTAAGTTTAGAGAAATTAACCCCAGTGATATTATTGATGCCTTTAAATTGTTGAATATAAAAAATACTGCTGATCTCTGGGGCATGTCTACAAAAATTATTAAATCAATAATTGACATCGTAGCTCCTCATCTAGCAATGATTTTTAATGACTGCATAAAAAATGGTGTTTTTCCTGACTTAATGAAGCATAGCAAGGTTGTTCCTTTATTCAAAGCCGGAAGTAAATCGGATCCCACGAATTTCAGGCCTATATCGATTCTACCGACCTTTAGTAAAATATTTGAAAAAATTATTTTAAAACAATTACTAGTACATTTTAATTCAAATAATTTGCTACACGATAATCAATACGGATTTACTAAGGGTCGATCCACAACGGATGCTGGTATAGGACTTCTTTGTAGTATTTTTGAAGCTTGGGAGGAGTCGCAGGATGCCTTAGGTGTGTTTTGCGATCTCTCCAAAGCCTTCGATTGTGTTGAGCATGCTACATTGATCAGGAAACTGCGCCACTACGGCATAAAGGACTCTGCTCTCAGCCTTTTGACTTCTTACCTTAAAAATAGGACTCAAAGGGTTGAGGTAAATGGTAAAAGGTCCAATGGAACCAAAATAGAATTAGGCGTCCCACAGGGATCTATATTAGGCCCATTTCTTTTTCTCATCTATATAAATGACTTACCTTATCTAGTAAAGGATAATAATAATGAGATAGTGCTTTTTGCTGATGACACTTCACTTATTTTTAAAGTGAAGCGACAACAGTCGAACTACGACGAGGTAAACAGTGCTCTCTCAAAAATAGTATATTGGTTTAATGTTAATAACTTACTTTTAAATTCTAGTAAAACTAAATGTATAAAGTTTACTTTGCCCAATGTTAGGCAAGTCCAAACCAATGTACTATTAAATGATGAGAAGATGAATTTGGTAGATAACACTGTATTCCTAGGTATTACACTTGACAGTAAATTACAGTGGGGTCCTCACATTGCTAATCTTGCAGGTAGGCTCAGTTCTGCAGCATATGCAGTCAGAAAAATTAGAGAAATTTCTGACGAAGACACGGCACGATTAGTATATTTTAGTTATTTTCATAGTAGAATGTCATATGGAATCCTTTTATGGGGAAACGCTGCCGACATTAATGCAATATTTGTGCTGCAGAAGCGAGCCATACGTTCTATTTATAAAATGTCTGCTTTAGAATCTCTGAGAGATAAATTTAAAGAAATTGGTATTCTAACTGTTGCTTCTCAATACATTTTGGATAATGTAATATATGTTAGAAAAAATATAAGGAAATTTAAAGTTAAAAGTGACATTCACTGTAGAAATACTAGAAATAAGCACAAGCTAGATATGCCGGTGATCAGACTTAGTAAAGTCAGTAAATCCTTTAAAGGTCAATGTATACGCCTTTACAATAAAATCCCAGAAAACGTTCAAAATCTTTCCATTAATAAATTTAAAAAAGTAGTCAAAGAACGTTTGTGTGCCAAAGCCTATTATAAGGTCAATGATTTCATAAACGATGGCACATCTTGGGAGTAGGATGGCTTCTTGCAAGGCTACTTCTACATTAGTGTATGACTTACAATTATGTTGACATTGTATAATTTTAAGTTACAACATTGTAAATTTTATTTAAAAGATTAATTTTTTTCTCACTTTTTTTGGTAAAAAAGTGGGCCCCGTGCGAGTTTCTTACGCCGGTTCTTCTCGCCGGGTTAGTTCCCGAACCGGTGGTAGGCACCATGTAGTATCAACATTCTGAAAGCATTTTTTTAAAATCTATTCAGAAATAAAACTATTTTTATTTTTTTTATTTTTATTTTTATTTATGAAAAAAGGGATACGTATTGTCTTGATAAGGTGATAATCGCATAATAAATAAAAATATACTTAAATTATATTTATTTTAAGTAAAAATACATAAAATCTAATAAAAAAAATTTAACACACTAAGGGCCTATTTCACTACTTCCTGATAAAGTGCCAGATAGGCAATCCACAACTTTTTTGACAGATTCTCCTTACTTTATCAGCTGCCAAGTTCTGGATAGAATATCCGGCACTTATCAGGAAGTGGTAAAACAGGCCCTAAACATAATAAAATAAAATAAAAATATGGCAATAAGATAGAAATATGCAATGTTATTCTACTTATACAGATCTGTTACGTCCACACTATTTTCCGGCTCAAATCTCTTCCGAACAATTTTCAAATTCAAAATTGTAAACATTGACAAATTTGACAGATAAGTGAAACAAAAGATACGAAAAACCATTTACATAAAAGAGACAGTTCTATTTTTAAACGTCGAATCGTATCGCTGTCTCTTTCTTCGCCTGAGCTATGACGAAAATTCGATTTTTTCCAGATTGTTCGAAAAAATAATTGAAAATGTAAATAATGGAGGTATTTATTGTAATCAAGACATGTGGTAAGAGATTCCATGTGTTTTGTTTTCTTTTGAGTATTAATTGGTACATTTTCGAAACTCGCACGACGTCATTTTCACTCATTTATTTAGGTAAGACAAGATGCTGCACGTTCGTGACTGCGCCCGATGCAGACTAAATAACAGACGACCCAATTGGGCCGTATTTGAATCTTCACAACGCGCGCGGTAGTAACATATCTGCTTTGAGTTTTTCATCATTGGAAATATGTATATTATTATTTTCATTTGTAATTCTTTTTGTTAAATTTTGACAGCAACTGCTCATCAATCTCTAGAATCTAGATTATAGCATTCGTAGCATTCGTAGGTAATTTCTAAAGTCTGCTGGTTCCAAGGTAGTTCAGAAACTTCATAATTCATAATTTTTCATGGAGCAAAAATTCTTTCAACCATCTTTTTCGCCTTTTATTTATTTTGATTTTCATTGAGCCAACAGCTAAGCCTATGAGGAGACCAATTTTTTGTTGCTTTGACAGAACTGGAGCCATTAAGAAGACGTCTGGCCAAAATCGCCGCGTGGTCACAACTGATTAACGGCCGTTCCCTCATCTAAGGGGACCAAAGAGGGAGTCAGATTTTGTATCAAACTTTTTTCTTTAATGGATTCCATATTATAAACTGTGTTTTCCAACTTAACATCTGGTGTATAAAATTTTCCCCCACCCCTCTTAGGGGACAAAAGTGGGGGTAAGATTTTGTATCAACTGATGAAGTAGAAATACTTTAAATGGCAAAACAACGTTTGCCGGGACAGCTAGTGTATAGATAAATTAATTTAATTTAAATTAATTAATAATAATATGTAAGTATTAACTTTAATACTTACTTCACCTATACTTAATGTGATAAACATTTATAGCACAATTTTTTTAAATATATATTTAGGTATTTACAATATTACATCTTTTATGACTTTAAAATGTAAGTGAATACTAACCCTAATTTTGGTAGCGTAGTGGAGGTGGCGAATATCTGCGCCACCGGTGGCGATGAAGCACAAATTTGGTGGCGTTTGTTCAATCTAACGCCACCGTCGCGTTGATAATTCACAAGATATCTCTGGAAATAACGCACAATTTGAGTTGAATGATAACTTAAAAGATGGCTATCACTTTTTCTCACATGGTGCATTGAAAGTGGTTTGTTCAAAGTTGTACTTACATTTTTATGCTCAAAAATCTTGTCTCGAAAATTCTGTGTACCTACACGCGCCGACACTCACGTTGACATGACATTAGCATTTAAAATGGCGTTGCTGGACGCCATTTGGGGCGCTGGCCATATACAATAGAAGCTCAATGTTGCCACCTCTCAATTTTTAATGTCCCCGACTTCCAACTTTAAAAAGATAGGCGAATATTGGTGGCGTTGACAAAGTGGCGCAGAATTTTAGGATTTCGCGACAAAAATGTTTTTTAAAAGTTTTCAATAAAATTCTTTATTAAATGTTATGCACGTAGCTGCACTAATAACCAAACATGTAACAATTCATAATATGTACACCATGTTTCAATAGTTCTCATAGTTTTTGCTACAGCGACAGTCAAAGTCAAAGCGGCGGATTGCCGTTTTTGGGCCATTTCAGCATCTCTCGTCAAGGTTTTTCCGAAAAAACTTTTAGGTTGTCAATTTGTTGCTGAATCCGACATTATAGTCAAAAATTTGATAACTGCAACACTTTTAAAAATATCGAAGGCGGAGTTTTTTTTTATGAAATCAGCAAAAAACGGCGGCCTCACCCAATATAGAGTGCGTTTCATCATAGTTCCTTTATTTGCAAAATGTGTGTTAGTAAAGATGTTAGTTTGTCCGTATAGTGTACCACAAAATGTACAGGTTGTGAGATTTACTAGGGCTCGCATCGCTCGCCCTGATAATATTATTATACTAGCTTTTACCCGCGACTTCGTTCACGTGTATGTAGTTTTCGTCACTAGAAGTGCGTTTCATCAAATAGTGCCTTTGTCATCATGTTGGCATTCTCTGTTAATATCGTAAACACGGTAGACACGCTCTGCGAGTATAAGTTTTACTGTGTTTAAGGGTAATTAAACTTAGTGAAATAGGGTTACCAGCATGGTAACCCTATTTCACTTAGCATAATGGCGGCAACCCGAGCTTGTACACATCTTAATGGAATTATTGGGGCCTCGTTACGTTTTTCACGTTCACAAAACTCTTTCACTCTTAACACCATCATTCTTTCACCACTCTTTAATGTTTTCGACATGAATTTCTCACGAAATCACAGTAAAACTTATGATAACTCGCAGAGCATGTTTACCGTGTTTACGTTATTGACAGACAGGAATGCCAACATGACGGCAAAGGAACTATTCGATGAAACGCACTCACTATATTGGTTATCGTGCGCGCACTCTAGTGAGGCTACAGCATAGATTAAAAACATGCGATAAACCATAGACATTCAATGACAATAGACTTAACGACATTTGCTCTACAGTCTACTCTCTAGCTGTTTCAAGCATCTCGAAAACGACGAAAACAACGGGCTAGTGTCTAGAGAAGTGTAATTGTCCGATTGCGCCGCAATTTTTATAATCCGGTGAGCCAATTAGTTCAATTGATATTTGTATGCTCAAATAACAACCCCTGAATGTTTTATAAACAAATACAGTAGTTAATGGCTATTGCGAATGTCATTGTTGATAGTACGGGTGTGTGCTTACACTAGATTTTATATACCTAAAAAAGTGAGAATATAACCAAGCAACAGTACAAACATGTTTTTTGATAAAAATCTAAGTTCTTTCTCGACAAGTTTTCAATTTATTTAGTTCGGTATATGGTGCCAATGTATATTTCAGTAAGAGGTTAGATCAAGTAAGAGCTTGGATCATCTAATTATATCTTTGTTTCTTTCAGGGTTTCATCAGATGAGGAATGAACGTCATTAGTTATTTAGACTTATTATAAAGGGATCAAAACTTAAAGTACTTATAGCAGCATGGCAACTTTAGAGCAGCAGGCTTCCAAACTTTTAGATTTCAATCAAAAGTTAGATATCAACTTACTGGAGAATATTGTCGGATGCTTCTATTCCACTGTCGGAGACCAGCAACGCGTCGCACAAGAAATATTAACCGCCCTCAAAGAGCACCCAGATGCCTGGACTCGGGTGGATACTATTCTTGAATATTCTCAAAATCAGGAGACAAAATACTATGCCTTGCAAATATTAGAACAAGTTATAAAAACACGATGGAAAGTGTTACCCAGGAACCAGTGTGAAGGTATCAAGAAGTACATTGTGGGTCTGATTATTAAAAACTCTTCGGATCCCGTTACAATGGAAAACAACAAGGTATATTTAAAAAAATTAAACATGATCCTTATTCAAGTTCTCAAGAGAGAATGGCCTCACAACTGGGAGACTTTCATAAGTGATATCGTCGGAGCTTCAAAGACTAATGAAAGCTTGTGTCAAAATAACATGGTAATTTTAAAACTTCTGAGTGAAGAAGTGTTTGTATTCAGTGCAGGCCAGCTGACCCAGACTAAAGCCAAGCACTTGAAAGACACCATGTGCTCTGAATTCAGTCAGATATTTACTCTCTGTCAGTTTGTTCTTGAAAATTCACAGAATGCACCTTTGGTTGATGCAACTCTTCATACACTTTTGAGATTTTTGAACTGGATCCCCCTTGGGTATATTTTTGAGATGAAATTAATAAGCACACTAATTTTCAAGTTTTTGAATGTTCCCATGTTCCGGAATGTAACTCTCGGCTGCTTGACCGAGATCGCTGGGGTCACTGTTAGCAATTATGAGGAGCAGTTTGTGGCTCTTTTAGTACAGACGATGGAACAATTGGAGGTAATGCTACCTACAACCACTAACATTCGTGAGGCTTACGCGGCAGGTAGAGATCAGGAGCAAATTTTCATACAAAATCTTGCTATGTTCCTTTGCACCTATCTGAAGGAACACAGTCAGCTCATTGAGCGTAGAGGTTTGACCAACACTTTGATGAATGCACTCCGCTACCTTGTATTAATATCTGAAGTTGAAGAAGTTGAAATTTTCAAAATTTGCTTGGAATTTTGGAATGCACTAGTTGCTGATCTGTATAAGATTGCACCGTGTCAGCACACTGGAGGACTGTACAGTTTAGGAAAGAATGTTGGGAGAAAAGCTTTGTATGCTGATGTACTGAGTAGTGTGCGATACCTTATGATTTCGAGAATGGCTAAACCAGAGGAGGTTTTAGTTGTTGAAAATGAAAATGGAGAGGTAGTCCGAGAGTTCATGAAAGATACAGATTCCATCAATTTGTACAAAAACATGAGGGAAACTTTAGTGTACTTGACTCATTTAGACTATCAAGATACGGAGAGAATAATGACAGAAAAACTGCAGAACCAAGTGAATGGTTCTGAATGGTCATGGAAGAATCTTAACACCCTCTGCTGGGCTATAGGGTCTATCTCGGGAGCCATGATGGAGGAGGATGAAAAGCGTTTTCTGGTTGTCGTGATCAAGGAGCTTTTAGGCCTCTGTGAACAAAAGAAAGGGAAAGATAACAAAGCTATCATAGCCAGTAACATCATGTATGTTGTAGGTCAGTATCCTCGTTTCCTCAGAGCTCATTGGAAGTTTTTGAAAACTGTGGTCAACAAACTCTTTGAGTTCATGCATGAGACACATGATGGCGTACAAGACATGGCCTGTGATACTTTCATTAAAATTGCACTCAAATGCCGCCGTCATTTTGTGACAACACAGGTGGGCGAAGCCTGTCCGTTTATTGAGGAAATATTAAGTACAATAAACACTATAATCTGTGATCTTCAAACTTTGCAAGTTCATACATTCTACGAGGCCGTTGGCTATATGATCAGTGCCCAGATAGACCAAGTGGCTCAGGAACAGTTGATCGAAAAGTACATGCAGTTGCCCAATCAGGTGTGGGATGACATTATCTCCCAAGCGTCTCATAATGTTGACATACTGAAAGACCCGGAGGCCGTCAAGCAGCTTGTCAGCATCCTGAAGACGAATGTGCGCGCGTCGCGAGCACTGGGCCATCCTTATGTTGTTCAGCTTGGCAGAATATACTTGGACATGCTGAATGTTTACAAGGTAATGTCAGAAAATATCAGCCAAGCCATTTCCCTGAATGGCGTCGTGGTTATCAAGCAACCTCTCATCAAGGATATGAGAATAATCAAAAAGGAAACCTTGAAGCTGATTGCCGGATGGGTCTCTCGCTCCACAGACAATAATATGGTGTTAGAAAACTTTATTCCACCACTGCTGGATGCAGTGCTACTAGACTATCAAAGAACAGCAGTGCCGGTGGCCAGAGAGCCGGAAGTGTTGTCTTGTATGGCAGCCATTGTATATAAATTGGGAGGGCATATAACTTCTGAAGTGCCTAAGATATTTGATGCAGTGTTTGAATGCACCTTGGAAATGATAAACAAAGATTTTGAGGAGTACCCGGAGCACAGAACAGAGTTCTTCCTGCTGCTGCAGGCTGTCAATACGCATTGTTTCAAAGCATTCCTAAGTATACCACCAGCTCAGTTTAAGTTGGTGTTGGATTCCATCATATGGGCATTTAAACACACGATGAGAAATGTAGCGGATACGGGCTTACAAATTTTGTACAGATTACTACAAAATGTTGAACAACATCCGCAAGCCGCACAGAGCTTCTACCAGACATACTTGTGTGATATACTGGAACATGTGTTCAGTGTCGTTACAGACACCTCCCATGACGCCGGTCTCACTATGCATGCTACTATTTTGGCATACATTTTCTCACTAGTTGAGACTGGAAGAGTATCAGTTCCCCTCGGCCGCACCCCTGATAATGTTCTATATATACAGGTATATTATATCAAATTATTACAGTACACTGGTTGCTAAATTATAATATAAATTTACACAAAATAAAAGAAATTAATATCTCCCCATTTGTGTTCCAGGAATATGTGGCTAACCTTCTAAAAACTGCATTCCCACACTTGACTGAGAATCAAATCAAAATTACTGTCCAAGGACTGTTCAATCTCGATCAAGATATTCCTGCCTTCAAAGATCATCTCAGAGACTTTTTAGTTCAAATAAGAGTAAGTACATTCTTTGATATATAATGTGTAGATCAAGCTCAACTTCGAGGTCTCTCGCAAAAAAATAAACGGAAAGCGAGTGCTTTAAATCTCTGGTCCTCACCAAAGAAACTTAAAACACTCGCCTTCTTGGCGAGGAGTGTGCGGCATGTCTCCCCATGCTCCCGCCGCCCGCGCATATAGAAAACTATATTATTAATGTAGATTGGAGATCAGACGCACTCAAGCGGTTTGGCCCGGCACGGCGGCGTTTAAAATTGTAGTTAAGTTCTTGTTAGTTGAATCGCACACTATGACTTTGTGCGTACTATGACCCTGTGCTATGAATTATGATTGAACTAGACAAATGATGATGTAATTTCAGGAGTACACGGGCGAGGACGACAGTGATCTGTACCTGGAGGAGCGACAGTTTGCCCTCAGCCAGGCCCAGGAGGAGAAGCGGAGGGTGCAGCTGTCCGTGCCCGGCATCATCAACCCGCACGAACTCCCCGAGGAGATGCAGGACTAATGTTAAGTGTACCAGTGTAAGGCAAGGGTAACAGTTCATTCAAATGCAAAAACTGTTTAGGATAAATTTATTTATGATAGTCCCTTGGTGGTGTATAAAATTGATCTGTCAAAATTTTCTGCAAACAGTCATTGTATATTGTTTGTGTGCTAGAGATTTATGTGTAGACATTTAAAATAAAATTTGATACACTACAAATAATTAAAAAGGAAATTATTAAAATGCGTAATTTTTTTATTTATCTGGTTTATCAATTTTATGCTATAAATTGGAGTAATCATAATTATTACTAGGTTTTTCTGAATCATCATCATCTACAACCTATCATTATCGAGCATATAAATAAACTATAATTTGAAGTACAGAGTAATAAAAAGGAATATCAATGTTATGCGCAAATCCCACTTGCACTCGGCCCGGTTTTTTTAAATTAAAATATAAAGTTACAGAATAGTAGCAACATAAGCTATAAAGTAAATGTTATCACAAAAATTCAAGACATATAATGTTACTAAATCATTTGTGATTTATGCAGTTTTGTGATAGGTTTCACTTTATAATTTTTAACCAAAAATAAAATATGGAATATATTTTCAATCATTTTTTTAGAAAACAATGTTGATATTATGAATACAAATTCAATAAAATTATCATACTTCATTCTATATTGTTTAATCCATGTGAATGTTTAGTGGTAAGTGCACAGAACGACCGTAATATAATATTGTATTTGTAATATTACATTTAATCTATTTAACAATTTATCTTAATTTTTATTATCTGAGTAACTTGGCCATGTTTGCCTGTAGAAGATTAGCGCGTATTAACACCACGTTTAATATTAGCATTATCATGGCTTCTACTGTTTCTGTTGTAGCACTGATTGTTCTGACACGTGGGAGGCGTCAAATAACAAGTCTACTACTGCAGATAAACTGTCCACAGTAATCCCTTAATTTACGTCACAACATCATAAGATTACTCGGTTACATCTGTTGTACATCGGCCACAAACCTGGGTGGTTAATATATAAAATTATCGTAGGGGATTGTATTGAAATGAACTGTTGCTTCGTGGAGTAGAGATCTTGTGCTATGCCTAAATGTAACTTTGTTATGCTAGTATGTACAAAGGGTCGCCTGTGTTAGTGGAAGATGATGTATGCAAGTGAGGTATCGACCGGTCTCAGTGGTGTATTTAGCGAGCACAAGAGGTAGTGTATGGCCTTTTTATTACCGTTAGAAAGGAAATCGTGCGTTGTACAGTATGGCGGAGTAAATTCCAGGGGAGTATTTCACGTTTCGAATAACCCTATCGTTGTAGGTATTGAAATCCTTGTGATGGATATCTGTTGGTCAACATGCGCGCTATGGAATCTTAAGTATTATAAGTAGCTCCTAGGTAAAACTTTATTAAGTGAATTGCTGTTAGTAATATCTTTTTTATGTTTTGTTTAATATTGTCATAACTAACTCGACAACTTGGAGTCTAAGAATAGATTTCTAAATGCTTTTGGGTCCGATTAACTGTGGAGTCTTAATTTTGTGTTTGAAATAAACAGATAATATAACATTAGTTTTATTTATTCTATTTTTTATAGATACTGCCATTTTTATTTAATGTAATCCATCCAATGTAATAATTCATAGTTATAACGCTTCCGATTTCAATGTCAAGTAAACACGACTTAAAAAATGCAATAGCACACAATTGCATTTTTTTGTTTTTAATTTAAATTTTCAATGATAAGTCCGCAGTAAGATTTTGTTCATGAATTTCGTTTGTGTTAATTATTCTAACCTTTGTTAACAGTCCATAAATGTTCTATGGAACATTTATGGACTGTTAACAAAGGTGATATAAATATAGTCTATTTCTATATAGTCGCGACCCCCTTGTTACGCTAGAGATAGGACCGCACTAGGTGTGTCTGCATAACACCCGAGCGGCGCAATACCACAGATTACTATGCGCATCATTCTACTTGAATACTGTGTCGCGTAGTTTCGCTGCCGTGTAATGTGGTTTAGCTTCAACTTCATAACAGGGCCGGCATATTTTTTATGAGTATAATAGGCCACTTTATTTTGCCGCCCCTAAGTACGAAATCTGCCGCCAAGGACATGGCCTATACAGTATACTATGTTTAGGTTTAGGTTCTGCCTCTGTATAGTAAACAGTATACTGCTGACTTCATAGAAGGAATAGTGCAGTGAAGTTGCGTTGCGATTTGCGCACTACCGCATGCGGTAGTGCGTCATTAGCTAAAGTAGTTAAAGTGCCCCATGGGGCACTTTAGCTAATGAATTTATTTAAAATTGAACAACAATTTTAGTAGGATGATACAGTTAGTTGTTAATATAACCTGAAGCTTGGATCTATACCTCAATGTCCTGAAATATACAGCAGCAGCAGTTTGATAAAACAGCGCCATCTCTTGAAAAGTAGCACAATGATAATATTATTTTAATTTTTCATGCTATTCTGCTACAAATGGCGCTTTATCTCAACTGGAGCTGCTACGTGTAACAAAAAATATTTTTTGTAACACGTAGCAGCTCCAGCACACTTTGCATGCATTTAAAATTATACGAATATTGGGTATAATCCATTGTATAATCACAGAACACATATGGTATAATATTCACAGCAATAGATTCATAAAATAAATTATAGATGGAAAGTGTTGAAAAACCACAGGTGTTGTACTTTGGTGCTCCGTGTTAGAATTTAGATACGTCGCGCGACTCATATTAGTGTGACACATGACAGCAGAACCAATTTTTTTCATATATTTGACGTCCTGTGTAAGTGTATACGTCAGGGCTTCCCAAACTTATTTGTACTGTACGTGTACCGCCCTTGGGACTTTGCCATTTCTTTACGACGCCCCTCAACCCAGCCCCCAAAAATACTTTCCAATTTTAGAACCAGCCTACATAGGTTATGATAAAAACACTATTTGGACGTTTATATTTTTATTAGGAAATAATGACCAAATCAAAACATAAGCATAAAAATTAAACAAGATATAATTTATGAAAGCTATTAAAGCCAGCAAAGCTGGCTAATGTGAAGGATGCGCTTGCTTTTCTGAGCATAGCTTCTGAAACCGGGGATCTGTGAATGACATATTTGGTTGCGTTGACATGCGACGTCCCTGGGACAATGTCGCGACGCCCCGGGGCGTCGCGACGCGGCACAGTTTGGGTAGCCCTGATATACGTAAACAAATTTTTACACACTGACGTAAATCAATTTCGGTTTCGTTTGACAGCTCGAGATTGTTGCTCTATAATCTATTCCGCTAGGTATATTAACTTTATGGTCGTAACACGTTTAGTCTGTGGTTAACAAAGACAATTAATTTTTTTGGCTCTTGACAGTTTTCCAATTTTCTAATCAATTCGATTGACATTAATTGTTCGTGAATCGTGGTGTCATGATATCAATAAAATTGTAAAATTAAATGGTATTGCGATAAAACGCGTTTTGTGAAAGATTTTATTAAGCTTATTAATAAATTGGTGGACCTTTTTATTCAATTTGTAGAATGGCAGATGTCGGTGCAGATAAATCCTCGGGAGAAAATGCGGACGACAAATTAGTTCCCAGTGATAATGCTGCTGAACAAAATGAATCAAATGATACCGTGGACGTAAGTAAATAAGACTAGCAAATATTTACCAGACAGAGATATAGTTAAACTTGTTAAAATAATGTCTCGAACATTGGCATACTTATTCGAAGTATTATCATTCTAACCAGTTTGTTCCTAACCAAATAAAAATCCTTGATATTGTCACACTGACCTAAATGATTCAATGTAATTTTTTTTACAGATTAACGCTGAAATCGATGAGCAACGTCGCAGGATGCAGCCCACAAAGATGGAATCATTTATGGCCATCACAAAGTCATTAATAATTAGGGCTCTAGTGGTATATTTTATTACATCATTTTTCCGTCAGCCGGCGGCTCCAAAGGCCGATTTGGGTAATCCTGGAGCGGCAGCCCCGCGCTCGGCCGCCGTTAACATGTTCCCTAATGGAACTATGTTGGACATGTTCACTTATTTATCTGAAAAAGAGACTTTGCAGAAATTGGATGATGCCAAACTAATATGGAAGCTTCCAGGATTAACATACGGCGACTGGTATGGAGGGCCTGATGGTGACGGTACATTCACATTTACCACCAATTTTGTACCTTCGAAGTCATTACTCAACAACGGTTCCATATACTTGCATGTGTATATTGTGCCCGCTGGAAAGTCTCCGGACCCTCAGGACAAAGATATTTATGCTGGCCCATATGTAACTTACAGTAAGAGAATGTTAAACAAGTACAAGAAGCTAAGGTATCAGAAGACTCACAATTTATTAACAGGCCAGACAGAAAAGTCCCCAGAAGAGGTGAAAAAGGCTGAAATCATGAAGGAAGAGATTGTATCACATTGGCATCCAAATCTCACTGTCAACTTGGTCACTGATCAAACTAATTGGATGAGGGGAAGCGTTCCTGCTCCTCTCGATGAGTTCATATTTTTCTTGCCCGATGGCTTGGAGTATAAGCCGGCAGTTTTTCTCAACGACTATTGGAACATGATGAGGGATTACGTGCCACTCAATGAAACAGTCGCAAGCCTAGAGTTGAGGCTCACCTACCAGCCCCTGAGCTTGTTTAAATGGCAACTGTATACAGCCCAAGCTATGAGAGAGAAGCTCAGTGTGTTTTCAGCTCTGGGAGCCGAGGAGCAGGACGAGGAACAGGACACCGTCAAAGAGTTGCTCCTAGACACATCTCCATACTTACTTGCTCTAACAATTTCGGTCTCCGTATTGCATTCCATTTTTGAATTACTAGCATTTAAAAATGACATACAGTTCTGGAATAACAGACAATCCCTAGAGGGGCTTTCCGTTAGATCTGTGTTCTTCAATGTGTTCCAGTCTGTTGTGGTACTTCTATACGTTTTGGACAATGAGACTAACATGATGGTCAGAATTTCATGTTTCATCGGATTGTTGATTGAAGTTTGGAAAATAAACAAAGTGATGGATGTTAAAGTCAATAGAGAGGATAGGATTTTTGGTTTCCCCAAGCTCACTTTCACAGACAAGGGTTCCTACGTGGAGTCTAGCACAAAGCAGTATGACATGTTAGCTTTCCGCTATCTCAGCTGGGCATGCTTCCCCCTGCTTCTTGGGTACGGTGTATACTCCCTGCTGTATCAAGAGCATAAGGGTTGGTATTCGTTCGTCCTGAACATGATGTATGGCTATCTGTTGACGTTCGGATTCATTATGATGACTCCCCAGCTGTTTATCAACTACAAGCTGAAGTCTGTAGCTCACCTGCCGTGGCGCATGATGACCTACAAGTTCCTCAACACGTTTGTAGATGATATCTTTGCATTTGTAATTAAAATGCCAACTATGTATCGCCTGGGATGTTTCAGAGATGGTGAGTGTAATATTTCAATACATAGGTTTTATTTAGTCACCCTCAGCAAAAATAAAGCTATGTAGGTTGTAATTAGCTAATTACAGTCTGACTGACTTTTGCTGAATCAGCACTATCGATATAAGGTTCAGCATCATGAACAACATAATAATATGTTTTAAAGTTTGAACAATATAAATCAGCTCATAAAGCAACATCAGAATTAATTTAAATTAAAAAGTTATGTTCAGTCACTATGTTCATAGGAAGCTAAATACAGTCAAACCTGGATAAGCTAGAGTTCAAGGGAGCACAATCTCATTCTCGCTAATAGAGGTTTCTCACTAACCCGAGTTTCTTGCTAATGCAGGTACATGAGTAGTGTTGCTCTTTTATAGAGGTACGCAGCAATGACAAGTCAAAAATTCATGCACAATGTAATTTTATTTCATTTAGAACTTATTTACACAAGTAGTAAAATCCGTCAATTTCGTTTGGTTTTCTATTTTGAATCTGTATTTTGAATGTTTTTCTCTAACTCATTTTGTCAAATATTGCTTGATCAACAACCACCGCGTATTCAAAGTACTGATGGATGGATACTTCCATGTCCATCAAAGCACTCAGATTTTATAGTCTTTTGATTTTATAATTTAATAATAGGCGGATCCTCGTAAATTAAACTCCCTCTGAATTTCATTCCGCGATTTTCCGGATTCAAACGCATTCACTGTTTTAAGTTTATCACTTATTGACAGTACTTTAATTTTCCGTTTTAACATGATACAGAACAGAACTTTCCTTCTCTGCAAGATTGCATTCTTTTTTTTCCGTCTCTGCATTGATTAACTATAAACTGAGCAAGTCCATTCGAAGAGAATTCGATAAAATAAGAACGTTATTTAGTTTCACAAAATAGAATGGGTACAATATTGAGAAAACAATACAATACAAAAATTGTGCAAAAACAATGGTAGGAAGTTTCACGAAATTTGAGAATGAGTCATAATAAATTTTATATTACTATTAAGTTATAATCCTCAATATATTATACAATTTGCATGATAATAAAAGTTTGTCGCGTGGATTTGACTTGATGTCACGTCACGTCACGTGACGTCACGTAAAGTCACGACAAGACACTACACGTAATGTCACGTCATGTCATGCCACGTCACGTCACATCACGACACGTCACTTCACTTCACGTCACGTCACGTCACGACACGACATGACACGTCACGACACTACACGACACGACTATTACTTTTCAATTTACTCTCAATGAGCCCTTTTATTTGATTCCTTGTAAAAGTGCTTTAAAAAACTATTCCCCTATCTTGGCTAAGCTGCCATATTGGATATAGAATGACATTACATTCGTTTCCGAGCTACTCTCAATAAGCCCTTTCATTTGATACCCATATTGCAGAAGTGCATTAAAAATAACTGTTCCCCTATCTTGGATGAGCCGCCATGTTGGATGTAGAATGAAATTACATTCGTTTTCGAGTTACTCTCAAAAAGCCCTTTCATTTAATATCCATATTGTAGGACTGCATAGAAAATAATTATTTCGCCATCTTGGATGGTCGGCCATATTGGATTTAGAGTGATGTCACATACCATATCGTGTATTGTCATCCAAACTAAATGCGTATGCAAAATTTCAGCTCAATCGGTCAAATATTACTACTTCAAAATTGAGTTCCAAAATTCCACCGTAACACACATACTTACATACATACAGAGCAAGTTAAATAAAAGCTTTTAATAATAAAATAGCAGATGTTCAATTTGTAATTTGTTTTGTCATTTGTTACTGTGTGTGTAAATAAATAAAGCTCGACTGTCGCTTATAGAGGTATAGTCGGTATAGATAAGTAGCAGTCTCACTTACGGAGGTCCATGAGGGAAAAACGACTCTCTTATAGAGGTTTGTGTTTCTCGCTAATAGAGGTTTAAGAGCTTAAAATGACGGGTCCTGGCTATTAATCTCACTTATAGAGTTTTCGCACTTATCCAGTTCTTTCTTACCCAGGTTTGACTGTAATGTAATTGTAAAACACATGATAGTACCAATACTATGTCAGCAAAAATATTCCCATTTACAATTTTATGAATCTATTTCAGATATTGTGTTCTTCATATTCTTATACCAGCGTTGGATCTACAAGGTGGACCACAAGAGGGTCAATGAGTTTGGTTTCTCCGGCGAGATGGAGGAGCAGCAGAAATCTGGGAACGGAAACCTCGCCATCACAGAGGGAGAGGCCACCGCAGACAAAAAGAATGATTAATCATTCTATACATTTTAGATAGTGAAATTTCTGAATCATGTAGGTACATTATTTGGTTTATTTGCAAAATATTTATATTCGAATAGTATTTATTGTGAAGATAATGTTTTTGTGATGTACTACTAAGTTAGGTAGTTTGATAGATACTCCAAAAATGTAATTCATGTTGATGTGATTTTAAAATAAAATATTTAAGTCCACGTACAAATCATATTAAGTAAATAAATCAATAGTTTAATTCTCTATGATTCTTGGTCTTGAACTTAGCTATTCTACCAGTGTGTTAAGTACTGTTTGGGATTTTTCTAATGTTTCAGTATTTTTCAACTTCTTTCATAATTCTTGTTGAATGTCCTTTTGAGTGATAACATGGAAAATTATTTGATTAATTCATCAAGCCCCATACGGTCATCGGCGTCCAAGACACAATAGAATATCTATTGTGTCTCGTTTTCCCACGATCAACGGGTTAATTATTATGGATATAGGCATAGCAATAATAATAATGTTATTATTTTATTAATACCCTTCTATCTATAATTATTCTTACTATGTTACTTGAGATGAGGATAAAATTACATACTTATTTGTGTATAATAGCAATTGGTCGTACATTTCGTTAACTTTGTTACCAAAATATCATCAAAACATTCAGTAAAACGAATGATTTGTTAACAAAACGGTGTTGATACTACTAATCTTTATTTTGTCAGTGACCAGCGAAGCATAACAGTAACAAAAAAGTGGATCTTGCAATGTAAGGCGTGTCGAATTTACATAACAACAAAAAAAGAGAAAAAATATTATTACAAACTTTGTGACACTACTTGGTAACAGCCAAAGTAACAACTAAGTATTTTGATTGTAAAATTGTTTTGAGGGATTTTTTTTATTTCTTCTCAATAACATTTTGTCCTTGCCTTAATATTATATGTACATATTATTATGAAGCATTTATAACACTGATATATTTGAATGCTATGTAGTTTACTGTATTAGGTGTTGTGATTCGAGAAGTGCATAGAAACTTGTAGTAGAATAGCTTTTATTTTTTTGCTTATACCTATCGACTTCCTTTATTTCAATTAAAATGTACAAGTTCCTTATTCCAAATACCTTTAATGTTATTGAATTTTTCTCTACCATTTTTTAAAGTAATTTGGTTATTGTAGTACTAGTATTTTTGGTATTTAGTTTCATTGTAAACGGATTAAAATGCAAATGCAAAATAGACAATTATATTTTAATATGCTTTGCTTAAATTAGTTAACAATAATGATAAAACTGGTCACAATTTTCTTATCGATAATTTTAAATTCTTGTGCTCCAATGACTCGTGTCCATTTTAAATTGTTTGGATTCGAAATGTTCAATTCTTTAGAGTGATGACTTGTGGGTAGGTATGTTTCTTATGAAATATTATATTTGAATGTAATGGTTTTGATAAACGATACATGAAACTGTTTGTTACCTATTTTAGGAGTCTTAATTATTCATAACATAATATTTTAAGTGTTTAGTATTCTTATATTCATCTTTGTCTGTATTCTTCAATTTCTTTCTTATTCATCGTAATACACGGTACTTTATAATATTTTCTTTAAATTTATTACATTACTCGGATTGTGGATATTTTAATTACTTCAATACATAGTTAATATTTTTTTAATAATAATGTTTCAAAATAATCGCTGTGCAAAAGACATTTCGTTTATTAAATTGTTTCGAATGTTACAACTTGTTTTTATTTTAGGCCTAGTCTAGGTAGCTTTACATCATGTAGTCAGCACCTTCTTATCAACTAAGTTAGAAAAAGGTTTCATAGATTACAAAAGAAAATATTGTAAATTAAAAATATTTATTTCGAACAATAATAATAATCAATGTATATATATTTACAATGACACAATAATGCATGTCGTGTTCAGCGCGGGGTGTCCTGTATCGTGATGACGTCGCCGGCCAGCAGCGCGTCCATGTTGTCCGAAACTATTATCAGGTGTAGCGGCTCGTCGCCCTACAAATAATATCAGAAAAGTTTAACAAGTTGATGGGATATGTACCATCGAGGAAATTGATTTCTAGGCAGTTGACAGACCAACGTCATTTGGTCGGATCATGTCAATTCAATGTTAATAATAATAATAAAACTCTTTATTGCACACCAAAATACATACACAATATGAATGATAAATTAATAAAATATATATGTTAATTGTGATCTGTCGGCTGGGTTTGACGTAACGCGACCAAACTACGTAGGTCCCTCATCTGCCTAGGAAGATAGTACTTGCTTTGGTTGGGTTAGAACTTAGAGCTCGCAAAGGCTTTAAATGAACGTGGCGAAAAAAGGAACGCTCCCATTATAAAATAATCGGCCAAGTGCGTGTCAGACTCGCGCACGAAGGGTTCCGTACCGTTATAGACGAAAAATAGGCCAAAAATTGTGTTTTTGTATGGGAGCCCCCCTTAAATTTTTATTTTATTAAAATATATTATTATTAATAATTATTTAAGTGGACATATAACTAAGGACTTTATGAAAATTTCAAGTGTCTAGCTGTTGCCATTATTGATTACGAGCAAAAAAGGCCAAAAAATAACGTTTGTTGTATGAGAGCCCCCCTTAAATATTAATTTTATTTAGTTTTTAGTATTTGTTCTGGTAGCGGCAACAGAAATACACAATCTGTGAAAATTTAAGAAGTCTAGCTATAGCGGTTATTGAGTTACAGCCTGGAGACAGACAGACAGACAGACGGACAGACATCGAAGTTTCAGTAATAGGGTCCCGTTTTTACCCTTTGAGTACGGAACCCTAAAAACGCCATTTTTAACATGTTTTTGACAGTTTTCCTTTACCAGCAGCGCCCCGCCCCGTCCACGTTCATTTAAATTTTAAAGCTTTGTAGCACTTTATGTCAAACCCTTCCGGACATCACGAATAACATGTAGACCAACGTAGGGCCGCCATCTGACTATGAACTGATGGTGAATAATATATTCTCGCTAAAATAATATAGCTTGGCAATATTCGATTTTTAGATCTCTATTCTCTTCGGTGGGGCGTAAATTTGTTGTGTTGTAAATTTTCATCCAAACTCAGTATAAGCGGTTATAACGAGAACGTTATGAATTTAAATGTCGTAAATTAACTACAAATATAAATCATAATCTAATTTTGATCTCATTACATACAACTATTGTGTACAGAATATTATTATTAATTAAAGTGAATCAGAATGGAGTCTATAAATATATTTAATACCTGAATTTGTTGGATCGGCGCGCTAAAAGAGGAAGTCAGATCCACCGTCGGAAAAGTCATGTAAGGAACCTCTGAAAACAGGGAAAAAACTAATTAGTTTCTGTAATATCGATCTCGGAGCTAAATATATTAGCTCAAAATGTGGCCGATATATTTTTATACATTTCTGAGTCTACCGGCCGCGTCGATTAGCATTGCGTTTTATGCCTAATTCAGCATTCATTTAGGGACTTTTATTTATTCATTTATAATAACTAATTTGACTGCCCGGGCCACTTGCCCTAGCCACAGAATATATAATAGTACCTTACGGTACAGAAGTCTCACTCCCGAGTTTAGGTATGATAAACGCAAGCGTCCGGTCACCGGACTAGTCTCGATAGGCTGGCACTCGCTCGACTTGTCACACACGCAACGCACGCATCCGCGATACAAAAGTAATAGTACCCGGCCCCGCGCCGCCGCGCCGCTCGCTTGACAGCCCTGGCAGATTGAAGCGAGACGGCAGACAGTTATTGTACTATGAACCCTAAGCGCAATGCAAAAGGTTGAAATTAGGTTGTTTTACAGAATAGTAGGTAAATATCTCGGCGATTTCGGGCCGTTTGTATGGAAGTGAGACAGGCCTGCCCTAGCCTAGGCCCAGATCGACGCACCCGAAATGCCAGACAATGGGAAGTTTTTGTAAGCCTATAGTCTATAGTTTATACTATTCCATTGCTAGGCAAAATATTGCTGGGCTCGTATGAAAATGAAGTATATTTAATAAACTTCATGTTTAGTGTCTAAACACACTAGGCCGAAAAAACGCGGTCGAAGTTCGGCATGATTACGCCTGCAGGCTGCAATGTATTTGAAACTACTGATGCCGAAATAACGTCGCGTTATATTGTATGCGTATAGCGCATTGCAAGCGTAATCATGCCGAACTTCGGCCGCGTATTTTCGGCCTAGTGCGTTTAGACACTTATACTGCAACGTGACAAGGATATACGATTTCATCAATTAAGGGGCTCATTCTCTCACTCGCTCGTCACGTTGCAGTGTGAACTCACCCTTAGGCGACTATTAGTCTCGTAGGCCCGTATAAATAGTCAGTACTTAAGATGCGACCCGGTCTCAAGACGCGGTTCGGCTCTGTGATTGGTCCAAATCTTGACAGCCAACCAATCACAGAGCCTGAACCGTGTCTTGAGGAGTACTGACTATTTATACGGGCCTAAATGTGTAAGGTAAATTTATAACCCAAGAGCCAGCGACAGCCAGACTTTCGTAATTTTATAAAAGCTGAAAGTTTGCTTGTATATTATGACCCTTATAGGGGTAAGATCGGCCGTGTAACATGAAGGCCGTGTTCAAACCATAAAGTTTATATACCTAACGGAATAGAGAAACAGGCCCGAGCAAGCGAGATGTCACTATCAGTAACACTGCGTGGTAAAAAGAGACGTGTGATACATGACAGTTGAACCAATTTTTTTCATCTGTTTGACGTCCAGTCGGCACTTATCGGCACGTTGACAATTTAATCTCTTAGAAACACTGACCTCCATTATACAAGTACGCTGGACTAATGATACCCTTTGAAATGACAGCTATTTTTTGTGACTATTTGAAGCGGAATCAGCTCCCCCAGTGGGAGGGATAGGAACTAAATTTGACGTAAAAACACAGAATACAAATTACTCACGGACGTAAAAATGACGTTTGAAAGTCGCCATATTGGCGCTGATAGCAGTAGTGGGAGTATTTGGAACTAATACTAGTGATGACAATCAATAACGATTAAGCGGCCATTTGCAAGTTACGTCAAATTTACTTCTCTTCTGTAGTGGGTATCATAGGTCCAGCGTACTTGTATAAGAAAGATGCTTGTGTAAGTGTATACGTAAACAAATTTTTATACACAGACGTAAATCAATTTCGGTTCCGTTTGACAGCTCGAGATTGTTGCTCTATTCCGCTAGGTATATTAACTTTATGGTTCAAACCAAACTGAATTTCAGCCGGCGAATGTGAGCGAGCGTTAAGCAGTTTATTGTATTTCCATATATATACACTTTTTCGTTCACATCTAACGGACAATACGTTATTACGCTATGCGTAGGCGCTGACATTCGGCGGCCGATTGATATAGCACGTCACTACACTCCGCGGACGCTGATTGGCTACGTAGCTACGTCAGCTATAGCGTATAGTCAGCATACTGTGAACGAAAAATACCGTTTATTTTATCGTTTACACTGGGGCTCACAGTGAGCCTGCTCACATTCGGCGGCCTACAGTCAGTTTGGTTTGAACACGGCCTAAAATTCATAGTAAGAATTGATCAGTTCGGTCATGAACATTTCCTCGACGAACATATTATCAGCAAGCATTTCGTACTCACGATGAGTCATGCTCCTCTGGTTCGTGGTACTCGTAGTACTCGAACTCGTTCTCGGCGTAGTTGGCAAACTCGTCGGAGTCGTCGGAGTCGTCGGAGTCGTCGTAGTAGTGTTCCTCGTCGACCTCCTCCTCCTCGAGTTCGTCGTCCTCCGAGCCGGCGCCGTCGGAGGTCTCATCCCAGCCGCCTCCTCCGCTGGAAGGTTAGGTTGTCGAGTGATAACCGCAGCGAAATTTTCGCAACAGGCGAAAATTATAAAATATCTGCCAGTCAATCAAAAATTTTGCATACGACGATCGACTACAGTCAATAAAAATATTTGCAGGTTATAGATTGCAACTAAACGCCTGTCGCGTTGCTATTTAAAGAATGGAAATTATAAAACGAGCGAATAAAAAAAAACTTTGCGACTGATGATGACATACTGTTTTAATAACTTGAGCGGTATGAATTTGAGTAAGCGAAATATTAACTAAACTATCGACGAATATTGATTAATAATAAAATCCAGAACGAGCTTACAAAAAGTGTACTGTGATTAATCCATTTCACATATTAAACACACAATTTTATTCAAGCGACTACATTACTAACGGCCGTTACCAATATTCAATCTATCTCTGGTTTGACATACGACCGATCGCAGCTAACATTGAATGGACATAAAATATATGTCTCTAATGTCTAATGAGAGCTATTCCTATCTCTAGTAGGGCAAAACCAGAGATAGATCAAATATTGGGAACGGCCGTAAGTGAGCGATTGGAAATACAGAGAGGGCAACTTTAATATTTATACATAACGAACTACTAAAAAGTTCACTTTGAGCAAAGTTTTGTAAGCTGCTTTATTAATGATTATTGGTTACTGATATTCTATTTGAGGGCTTATGTTTTTTTTATTTTGATACGTTTTTTAATGAAGACTACAGATTGTTAAAGGGGAATTATAAAACGAGCGAATAAAAAAATCTTTGCGGCTGATGATGACTTGAGCGGTATGAATTTGAGTGTACTTTTAAGGTTTACAAACCTACCCCAATTTTTTTTTGGTGGTCACATGGGTTGACTAAGGTTGTTTTGGCTGAGATAAACCTCCCCGTACCACTTCCACCCCCGGAAAACCCCCCCGTTTAGAAGAAATTCGCATTTGAAATTTTCGTAATCTTGAGATAAGGTCTTATGTTTTCTGGTGTTTACGTGTTACTTACTTTCTAAGTAATACGTACTTAGTGTTTTCAACTCATTCAAGGCATCGTAAGGCTGTGGCGATTGGGGGACGATAATTTATTATTCCAAAAGTATTGTATAAGAACAGTATATTATAATTCTTAGGTAATTAATAGCAATGTTGGCCGAATACGACTCGATTGGGTTAGGTTAGATGTTTTATGTGAACCACACAGAATAACTCGTCGACTTATAATTATTGAACCGAAAAAATTGGGGTAGGTTTGTATACATTTACCTTTGAGTGCGCCATCACTACATATTATAAAACAAAGTCGCTTTTTTCCCTCATGTCCCTTTGTTCCCTTTAATCTTTAAAACTACGCAACGGATTTTGATGCGGTTTCCTTTAATAGATAGAGTGATTGAAGAGGAAGATGTATAAGTATAATAACATTCATTAAATAGTGGAGAAATACTGTTATTTTTGGGATTTCTAATGTGATATCGTAAATAATTACATCTTTTTCCGCTTACATTGCAAACGCAGGCTGAACCCTACGGAGATTTATCAAAATAATGTACTAAGTATTGTACACAATGAAAAGGTCTACAGAAAACTTCGCGATGGTATATGTCTATCTCTTATGGATATCCCACAATAACATATTTTGTCATTTACTTTTAACTTCAAATAATGGCTAATTTTCTATTTTGAACCAATACAGCATTAATCCTTATTCAATTAAATACTTTAAATACATTATTGATTTAATATAGATCTGTATGGCCCTTTACAGCATATAATTTAAATGAATATTTTCGAAGATATTACAGATTTAAAAATTGCGGGACGTTACTTTTGCGGCGGTACCGGCCAATGCGGGCCACGGGTAGTAATGAATATTAATCAAAACTACTGAATCGATTTTAATCATTTTTTCAGTGAGTGACATAGGCTATATATTTTATACCCGTGCGAAGCCGGGGCGGGTCGCTAGTTAATAAATATAATAAAGTACTACAAAATGTGATTTACCAGTGACGATGAAGTAGTAGGGCTCCGCATTCCTATCAATGTTCCTATTAGTATTATAAAGAATTTTTTTTTTTTTTAGTTGTCTCAAGCGTCTTATTTTATTTTTGTTCATTTGATTTAAGTAAATGCATATAATTATGATATTAGTTTATTTTTACGGATTAGTGAATTTTTCAAAGTGGTTTTTGTATTCGAAACACTTCATTTAAGATAATAAAATAATATGTCAGTATAAAAATACATTTGCCAAATATTAAAAAAAAAATAAAAATGCAGGACGTAACATTGACACACAAACAAATATTAGGTCGCTCAAATATTATGAAGCTGCTCATTTTGTATTTTAAATAACTCAAATTAATGTTTGTAAGTTGCAGTTCTGTTGATTTCTTGTCACTTGCGGTCAGTCGCTCACTTACGGCCGTTCCCAATATTTGATCTATCTCTGGTTTTGCCCTACTAGAGATAGGAATAGCTCTCATTAGACATTAGAGACATATATTTTATGTCAATTCAATGTTAGCTGCGATCGGTCGTATGTCGGCCGTTAGTAACTCTATACTTAACCCAAATTAATTAAGTTTGACACTTAAAACTGTAATTTACAGTCACTCGTTTAAGGTTACTACCCTCTAAAGAATAGCGCAAGATACATAACCCTCCTGAGACAATCACAACATGACTCTTTTGCTACCAGTGTCTTGTTTTTGCCTAACGGTAAAAATATTTCAAAATCAATCTTGTTATTTTAAAAATAAGCTACTTCTCATGTTTATTTGTTATATTATTGAATACAATAACGATCATATTTAAATTAGATACTAAGTTTACATCGTGTAGTTCATACCTAGTAGCTAGTGGTCGCTTGTTTTCGTTTGCCAGCTGTGTTTCAAGCTCTGTAACAATACAGCTTTATAAGTATTTTATTTTGAATAACATCAAAAAATAAACTGTTTATAAAACAATGAATTATTGTATTTTATAAAGCTGTCCAGTCCAGAGATTGAATAATTAAAGGCTTTATTACGAAGCTCACTAACATGTGGCTCAATAGATTTCGCCCGTAGATATTTATACAAGGGATTATTTACTATAACATGACAACTGCTGAAGCAAATCTACCATACTTCTAATGTATTAAGAAATATATTAACCTTCTCGACTTTTTAGCAGTTCCTCTCGTTTTTTCTTCATATCTTCGGAGAGATTTTGTACGGCTTTCTCTATGAAGGAGTCCAACACCAAACTTCTACACTTCGACGTTATCATCGCTCTGGAATTTAAGCACACGATTGTTATTAGTAAACGTTTATTCGTGTACCCCGATTCTAAAATAATATTATGCGACAAATTCTTGCATCAAAATAATGGAATCGGCTATAATTTAATTTACTGCAAGGAAAACTTCAAAGGAAGTAGTTTTTCATTATAGTGATATAAAGTTTGTGTGCTGAATGTGTTCCTTAGTGATGTACCCGAATATATCAGACAAGTACAGCTGTATACAAAACATTGAGAAGCGTAAGCATTATATAAATATTTTTATTAACAAGTAGGTTGAAAAATAGCTCCTACTGACAAAATCCGGTAAATGAAATAATAATTATTGTTTTATTTCCAAATAAAAATATAATAACCCAACATAAAAAAAAAACCCGCGCCAGAAAGGTAAAAAAGGCCAATAAATTACCTGCACACGGGACAATCGTTCTTCTTCTTCGTCCACTTATTGATGCAGTACTTGCAGAATGTGTGCGAGCAGTTGAGCGTAGTGGCTGCTACGAACAGCTCTGCGCAGACGCTGCACTGCAACTCGCTCTCCATCATCTCGCCGAATTCGACCAACGCGGCGGCGCCCGCACCGGCCGCCTCGTCGGCGCTCGTGGACGCCGTTTCGAGAATCTTCTTCTCGTTTTCCACGCTTTGTAGCTGGCTCTTAACCTGGGATGTTAAAACAATGGAACGTTTAGCAACTAACTGCCGCACTCAGAGACATTTAATTATGATTTATGATTAACCTTCAATTTAATGAAGAGTTTGACCACATACATAGATCAAGATAGATACCGCATGTCCCTCCATTTGTATGAAAACGAGCGTGCCACTTTTTTCCTACTTACTGTGACGTACCGATGATAAAAAACGTGTCCATTATCTAGGCCAACATTTCTATTTGAATTTCTACAGCTCAATACGGCACAATTAGGCATTTTTTAAATTCCGATTGATGTCCGATTCCGATAACGGTGGAGCGCAGACTAAAGAACAGACTTTCGAAAGACGAGTATTGCTCGTCGTTTGGGAACGCGATGGCACCCCGAAGTACATACACGTGCGGTATCTATCTTGATCTATGTCAGTGAGTTTGACAGATAATGTATGAGGCTTATGTCGAAATTTTAAATCAATTACAATTAATAAGTAATTAATGTTCGACTTCGAGTACGGCAGTTAAGGTTAGTAAAGAGAATTTAATGAGGGATGTTTATTGTTTAGCGCTATGTAGATTGTAGCCGTAGGGTCTATCCTGTCAAACAGGTGTCATATATCACGAAATAGCTTCCACATGTCACGACTCACGATATAGGTGTAATATGTCTGTCTGACATGAAAGACGTTACCGTCCCTCTTGTGGCAAATGATATATGGACTCATTGAGAGGGAGTTTTTTTTAAGTTTCATATTTTTACGGTTTTGTTGTAGGTTGTACTCCGCCTAACTTCGCGAACAACTTTAAGATCGCTTTGTTAAAATAAAGGAGGCAATTGTTGGCACATGTGTATACTGTACAATATCCACTAAAACAATTTTTAATCAACAAATAATTTGGATCTACTGACCTACCAAAATGGGTAAAACACCCCCATCCGTTCCACTCAGCCCACCAAACAAACCTTGAAAAATCAAACCATCTGCCAAGGAATCAACTTCTCGATAGTACTATAATGATGCCATAATATGTGGGTACCTTCTCGAGTTGGTCCTGCAGCGCCTTGATGACCTCCGCGGACTGGTCGGCCTGCTGCTGTATCCGCTCCGCCGCCAGCGCCGCCAACTCCACCTCGCGCGCCGCCACGCGCGCCTGGAAAACACACAACATACATAATATTATCATATTTTATTATACAAACACACTGTACATATACAAGCATAATATGGTCACTGTGAAGCAATTGTGTATTTACTATTAACCCACAATTTATTTTTGTTGAATAACTAATGCGGTCTTGTTCTGAATGATCTAAAGCAGGGTTTCTCAAAGTGGGGTACGCGAACCCGGGGTTCGCCATTCGAAGGCAGGGGGTTCGCGACAAGATTTACGTAATGGTGGCTTGATAACTGGCAGGCACGCGCGCCACTCTTTTGGCAATTTATGTGTTACCTTTTATTCAAATAAAAACCTTATTTTCTTCAACGTCAATTTTATTATTTTCTTGGGGGGAATTCTAACAGGGGTTTGTGGAGCCGAAAGTTTGAGAAACCCTGATCTAAAGAACATATGACTGCATTCATAACTCAATTTTTTGTGGGATAATTAATACATAAATGCTTAACAGCATCCATATACATATAATATTGTTTTGTTGGAAATAAACATTTATTTATTTATATAAATTATCAAAAGCCAATAGTGAAACTAAGGCGCTGCTAACTGGTATCGCTAATCCAAATTAGTATATTTAACATAAGCTCTCTCTAGTTCCGACGAAGAAAATGCTGCCTAAAATATGTATATAATTAAATTAAACAATAATAACTGACAATAACTACCTGTAACTCTTCCAGCTGCTGTTGTGACTTTTGTGGGGCATCATTCAATTGTTTTTGCATCTCCTCTCTTTCTTTCATCTGTGAAATATTAAGAATAGCCTAAGGTCTAATTTTATCAACGACTGTTAAAGTTAATGCTCGAATTAGTATCACGCTTCCTCTTTCATTTTTCAAATGAATGAAAGAGAAGACATGACATTTTAACAAGCTGTTAACACTAACAGACGTTGGTGAAATTGGGCCTTAAGGTAACAATCATTACTCACATACTGTGAAGTAATTTAAATGAGTTTTGCTTTTCTGAAATTGATCATATTATGACTGCACACTGTTCAGTAGCCGACAAATCTACTATGTTATATTTGATCCTTATTCAATAGGGCGAAAATGTGGCCCTCTTGGTCTCACTTGACTGTACATGGCGACAAGCTACGAATAATACAAACTAAGGAAGAGTAACTCCGTCAAAAAAATTGCACCAAGAGGCTACAAGCGTCACGAGTTTCCCCATACAAAAGTGAAAATAAATTTTGGTCTCTCAGCGCTGCTACTTTCACAGTAAACTCTCTACAAGGAACACATACACACCCTAAAATATTATCACTTAGTTTTGTTACACCTTGTATACTCGAGTGACATTCAACCAGGTTGACACGATAATTTTGTCAAACTCATTTTACAATTTGTTTACTTACTTTTTACGTAGCTTTTTACAATATTTTTGTTGTTAAAATGCCTAAATGCCCTGTGAAATGGTGTAGAAGTCATACAGATACGACTTTTAATAACTTTTCAATTGTAAGTGAGTTTTTTAAAATTATGCTTAAACTTGTATTTTTTCCGACCCAAAAAGATGGTTTATTTAAGTTGGACGCTAGGGTATTTGCGTAAAATTAAGCTGGTCTCTTTGTGTTTGTCTTATTCAGTTTACATGTTATTGTAAAAGTGCAATAATCAAAAAATATAGTCTGTCAAAAAAGTTAAGAAATTAAAAAGTGGCAACATCATAGTGTCATCCCTTTCAAATCAATCTAAGAAAAAAGGAATGACACTACGATGTTGCCACTTTTTAATTTCTTCACTTTCTTGACAGACTATACATAATATAATTACAAAATTTTTACAAAGTCGCCATTGTCAGTGTTATGCAAGATGTAACAATTTAATCATAAACGAAATTTTAGGGTCTGGCTGACAATAGTATGAAGTATTTTATTTTGACAGATTTCCTAAGAACGAAACGAAATGGCAGTAATCCACTTTTTCCAACGAAAAAAGTGGATTACTGCCGTTCGTTTACTAAGAATCGAACCGAATTGGATGCCGAGCCAGATTACTTGTTTATGTAGCATACACTTTAATAGTCATGATATTTGTATGAGTAATGACTAATGACCGAAAATTAAAGAGATTACGAAAATCTGCATTGCCTATTTGCACCGTAAGTTTTTTATTTCAATTCTGTAATAATTTAGCACATAGATTTTTATAATCTGAAAACGTCTTGTCTAGGTGCTCTGGACAGTTTTAGATTCGTCCGAGTCGTATAAGGTTTGTTCAAAATTATTATATATTATCATTATCGATGACTTAAGGATCAGAGGAAAATGTTTGATTTTAAAATAATAATTATGTATGTGCTCCTTTTTTTTGTGATAGTAGATGTGCTTGGTGTATACTGCATAATACTATCCGCTTTTGACAATTATTGTCAACGGCTTTGTTTCATAACTTTGACAATGACAATAACCCGCGCAGACTGTTGTCCGGCGCGCAATATTATGATACGTTACCTGGGATACGGCCGTGGCGAAAATCTGAATTGTCATATTTTAGTGTGCGAAAAGGAGCCAATTTTAAAACGGTTGAAGTATGGGAGTTACGTTTCGTTAGTTTTTATTATTCGTAGGCGACAAGCCACTAATAATGTCATTAATGATGCATAATAATTACGTAGTTATAGGTCTACCAGAATCTTATAAGAGCGGGGCGACGTAGTAATGACAAGACAACCGATCCGGACAAAACATTTATTCTGACTAAACATTAGGGCCGCTACAATATTCCCCCCTTTAAAAAAATAAAAAAAAATAACAATATTCAATAACGAAAAACAATCATTACAATGAGTAAGTACATACAAGTAAAAACGACGAACATATTACATTACTATATCCAAAGGTTGACAATGCCTGTGCTACATAGCATAACAATAACAAATCGAGATATCTAATTACAATGATATGACATCTCCATTACCAACGATAAGCCAACGGAATTTAATACTAAGAATACCTTCGTTGCACAACACCTGACGATACCCCTTCGATCGCGGATTCTTGGAAATGCTATTGTATTCTATTGTTGTCGCGTCCACCGGTGCCCGTATGGGGCTTGATGAGTTAATACTAAAAACACCTTGCAATTACATACCTATCAAGCATAGGAAACTTGGGTGGGCTGAGGGTTGGACTTAGCAACCGAACTCATTGACACTGCAGATAACATCTCCTTCTTGGCCCACTTTTTTATACTTTTATTACACTTTTTCAATAACAAATATCCACTAATACAAAGTAGGAATATCATAATGCTGATTATGACAATACTAAAAACTTCCATCTTATGCTCCATGGTAGTGGTGCTAGCGCTATTGGCACCATTTTGCGCTATAACTATTTCTTCTTGCTTGCTATAACTTTTGCCCATTTTTACTTGTACTTCAACTCAAGAAATAATATTTAAAAGTATGCAATTTACTGCAGCGGTACGCGCCCAATAAAATATATGAGAATGAAATATACTTTAGAGATCGAACATTCATATTTAACCTAAAATATTGTCTACTCATTACTTCATATAATTTGGAACATAAAACTAATCATACACTTCAAGCGATCGAATGCTATACTTCGATTCTTAATATAAAACTATAAAACCTACGCTAACACTATAAGGTATCAAGCGAAATGCAACCTAAAACATATCGCATAGCTATCGTTTCGCATACACTGTAGCGAATACTAATAAAATCTTACTGGCTGCTTTATCGTACGACCACTCCGCGATTTTTGCGCCGTAAGCTTTGTTTCAGGTTCGATGTCCGAGTTCTTATTAGGTACATCGCACACTACATCTTTATTACAATCTGGAACTAAACCCGATTCACTATACCGTTCCGGTAATTTATCCTGCTCTGCCTCTAAACAACTATCCCTAAACGTATAAGCCGGTTTGAGACGATCTATCGATATGCTTGCTCGTCTACCTGGTAACTGTAAAATATAAAATTTCGAAAGTCTTTTTAAAACGCGGTACGGTCCGTCATATGGTGCTTTTAAAGGTCTACGCACTGTATCGTCCCTTACGAAAACGTATTCTACTTTCGCCAAGTCCGGATGAACAAATAGTGTGCGCGCGTCCTTATGCGCCACGGACTTAGGTTTCAAATTACTTATACTGTTTCGCAACTTTTCAACATATTCACTATGATCAACTATCTTATGACTATTTTCAGCGTAAAAATCACCTGGTAATCGCAAAGTAGTACCAAAAGTCATTTGCGCTGCGCTAACCCCTGTGTCTGTCCTAGTAGCGGTGCGCAACCCTAGCATGACCATCGGTAGCTCGTCCACCCAAGTACTGGAGTCTAACCTAGCCATCAAAGCGGCTTTCAGCGAGCGATGAAAGCGCTCCACCATGCCATTAGCTTGAGCGTGGTAAGGAGTCGTGCGAATCTTATGTATACCGAAACATTTCATAAGCTCCTTAAACAGATTGCTTTCAAATTGTCTGCCCTGGTCGCTTGTCAGCTTAACGGGGCAGCCAAAACGCGCTATCCATCCTTCAACCACTACTTTTGCTACAGTCTCTGCACTAATGTCCTTAACCGGGTATGCCTCCGGCCAACCTGTCTGCCTATCGATAATTGTAACTAAATACCTATAATCCTGTTATATATATATTTTATTATGTATATAATGTTTAGAGGACCGACTATATCTACATGTATATGTGTAAAACGATCAGCTAAGGGAAAAGTGCCTAGCTCTGACTTAATATGTCTGCCTACTTTAGCGCGTTGACAGTTCAAACATCCCTTTGCCCATTTACCTATATCTTTATTCATACTACCCCAAAAGAAACGCTCTTTAACTAATTTTTTTGAAGTCCGTATGCCCGGATGACTTAAATTGTGTACTGAAAGAAATGCTTGACTCCTAAACTGTTCCGGGATATAAGGTCTAATTTTATTTGTAGAGGTTTCACACACTACAGGTAAGTCGCTTCCACTTAACATTATTTCTTTAAATGTCAGTTTACATCCTTTGTTATTTACAGAATTTTCGCGTAACTGTACTAACTGTTCGTCGACTCGTTGAGCTTGCGCAATAGCGTCGTAATCTAAAACCGTAGGTAGCGTTATCGCGTCCACATGCACTCGCGACAATGCGTCAGCGACAATATTTAATTCGCCTTCAATGTGACGTATGTCTGTAGAATACTCGCTAATGTATAATAATTGTCGTATGCGCCGAGGTAATTCGTTATTATTATTCACTTTTTTAAACGCGAATGTTAGCGGTTTATGATCCGTAAAAATTATAAGATGACGTCCTTCGATTAAATTTTGAAAATACCTAATTGCTAAATAAATTCCTAAAAGTTCCCTATCAAATGTGCTATACTTAGTTTGTGTTTCAGACATCTTCTTAGAAAAATAAGCTAACGTGAAATAAAACATCCAAACTCACTGCACACTTTATTTATTTATTCACTGATTCACACTTTATAATTCACTTTGTCACAATTAGTTATTATCACTTGTATACACAATTTTACACTGTTAAAAATTTATTGTTAAGCACTAGTACACTGGAGACACGACTTCCATAAATTTCAGGATGAAACAATCCTAGTTTGTGGTGAAGCAGGAACTTTTATAGTATTTCCCCCTCACTTTTCCCACCAAAGATCTGTTACCGGATATGACATTCCAATATCATTTAAATTCAATATTTCCCAACACTTGTTACAAAAATCATTACTCATGTAAAAATAACTTTACAGAATAAATTATGATTTATAATATACACGCATGAAACAATTATACATTCTTAGTTAATTTCAATTTTAATAAGCATAACTTCCTGTTAAATTATTTAAACAACAACCAACAAATCTTTATAGATAATTATACTAAAATCAATAAAATAATTAATGCAATTTATTTGTAATAATAAAATTAAACATTTATTTTACAATGTTATTATGAAAATATTAATTAAAATTAAAACTCATGTTACTTACTTGAAGTTATAAAACGTTGTAAAATGTCAGTTAATAAAATAAATAAATTCCATAAATCTAACATTCGTCCATCCTGACAAATTTCGCGACCTCGCGAACATAATTTTATTGGTTTATGAGTACACATTGTACGTATTTTACTAAAATCATTATGTGCACCTTGCACGTTCATAGTCATAATATTATGTACACCTTGCACATACTTTGTTTTATCAATAACTATAATATACATTGTACACTTTGCTTTACAAACTAAGTTGTAACCATATTATATGTGCACCTTGCACCAATTATGCACCTTGCATATAATATACTTAAAAGCAGTTCATTAACATTAATCAACAATTATTACTTTCATAAAAAATAAACTGACTAGTAAATCTATTAATTTATTGTTTAATCTAATGCCAAGTTTAGATTAAAATATTTGTTGTATGAAAATTGAAAATAAACTTCATAAGCACAACTAAATGTAACCATATATGTGCACCTTGCAACAATTATGCACCTTGCATATAATATACTTAAAAGCAATTCATTAACATTAATCAACAATTATTATTACTTTCATAAAAAATAAACTGACTAGTAAATCTATTAATTTATTGTTTAATCTAATGCCAAGTTTAGATTAAAATATTTGTTGTATGATAATAAACTTCATAAGCACAATTAAATTAATATATTTATTTACATTTATAATTTAATTGATACAAAATACAAAATAGCATTACTGCGAATAAAGTTATCATTTATGTATTTTTTAATTTATTATAATATTTAATACCGCCTACTAGGCGACTTCGATTTTTGTTCTTAATTAATATGTATGTGTAGTAAGAAATATAAATTTTATTCATTTATTTATATGTATTTAATCTAATTTTCACATTTAGGTACAATAATTTATCAAACATAAAAATATTTTTTAATAAACAAAAAGCATATTAATGTATAATTCAATAATATTAGAATATTATTAACAAATGTATAATTCAATAATATTAGAATATTATTAACAATAATAAATCATTTCTTAACTTTTGATTATAAATACAATTTTAATCTACATCTTCAAATACCATTACTTAGTAATTAATTATACAATTTTTCTTCTAATCAACAATAAATACAAACATTAATTTCTTATCTCAACCTATTATTTACCTTGTATCTTGACACTTTAAGACAAAAAGTAAAATGTTTTAATCATCATCACTGTCAATTGACGAATCACAATCTTTATTAAAACAAAGCCAAGGATAAATTTTGTCAATAGAAAATATACCCGTATATTTCGATGAACCTTTTTTTGTAATAGGAGTATCCTCTACCTCATACCTATCATGGTCTAGAACCTTTGTAACTCTATACGGCCCCAAACACTTAGGTAAAAGTTTTCTACTTTTCCCTGTAGTATGTGTCATTCTTTCTACCCTAACCAAATCTCCAACTTTAAATTTTTGAGGGTTTATTCTTTTGTTATCAAACTGTTTCTTTTGCTTTTCTTGCGAGTCTTTTATGTGATTATCTACTTGCTCCCTTATTTTAGTCAATGTATCACTATTAATATTTTTATCATTTGTATCATTTATGTCATCATTAATTTCTGTAACTATTTTACTATCATAGTACCTCTGTTGGAGTTTTACCTGTACCCTTATTGATTGTGTTATTCAACCCCCACTGTACTTTTAAAAGACATTCATCCCAAAGTCTTTCGTCTTTACCATGGTTTTGAGAAGCTATTGAATCTAAAATGGTTCTATTATATCTTTCTACTTGTCCGTTGGCTCTAGGTGTAGCGACGGCATTTTTAATATGAATTATACCTAACTCATTAATGAAATCTTTAAATTTAGTACTAGTAAATGATGTTCCCCTATCGCTTATTAATCTTTTTGGTACGCCAAATGTTCCAAAATAATCTCTTAAAACGACAATACTTGAATTGGTTTTAGTATTTTTAACAGCTCTTAGTACAATAAATTTAGTGAATGATTCAATTATTACAAGTATATAACAATTTCTTTTTTTTGACCTTACAAATGGACCGACATGATCAATATGGATGGTGTGGAAGGGCACAGGCTCTTTTGGTATAGGGTGTAAGAAACCCCGTTTTTTACCTGCTGGTAATTTATTGTGAGCACACTCTAAACAAGAATTAATATACTTTTTTACAAATTTACGCATTCGTGGGAACCAATAATTTTGCTTTATTTTATCCAATGTCTTTTCTAATGCAAAATGTCCGATCTCATCATGATTTTTCTTTAGTATTTGCCATCTGCAGCCCTTCGGTACCACCCATCTTAATCCGTCATCAGTTATTTTATAAACTCTGTCACGCTTTAACGCAAAATTTTTACATATCTCTACAATATTCTTAGAGTCGTTACTAGACAAAATATTTTTAATACGTAAAATTTCACTATCTTCCGATTGCACAGTCGCTAACCAATCATCTGTTATAGTCATAATATTACGAGAATCGATATTATTAATTATTCCAGGATCTTCTGTCATGGGATTTCGGCTTAATGCATCTACATGTATCATACCTTTCCCAGACTTATAGACTATATTGCAATCATACTCTTGAATCAAGCTCCACCATCGTGCAACACGTGGTATCATGTCACGTTTAAGAAAAGTGGCTCTTAATGAATTACAATCAGTAACGATAGTGAAACTTAACCCTAAGATGTATGTCCTAAATTTGCATAATGCCGATATGACAGCAAGAGTTTCTAATTCATACGACGAAAAATGAGATTCTTCTGGAGATGTTTGTCTGCTATAAAAAGCTACCGGTTTAAAAAGTCCATCGATTTGTTTCTGTAATAAAATGCTTCCTATACCATGCTTACTTGCGTCTGTATGTATTTGAGTTTCGTATTTAGGATTATATAGTGCCAGTACTGGTCTTGATACAAGTGCATGTTTTAATTTTTCAAACGATTCTTCTTGAGCTTGTGACCACACCCAAGAAGAATTTTTCTTTAATAAAAACGTGAGCGGTCGCGCTAATTCACCAAAATTTTTAATAAATCTCCTAAAGAAACTAGCGAGTCCTATAAATTGTCTCACGTTATGAACATCTTTAGGCTTAGGGAAACTTTTAACTGCTTCAATTTTTTTACTACCTGGCCTAATACCTTCACTAGAAACCTCAAATCCTAAATATTCAACCTTGTTTTGAAAGAAATAACACTTTTGTGGCTTCAATGTTAACCCGGCCTCTCTAAATTTTTGTAAAACAATTTTTAATCTTTCGATGCCTTCCTCAAATGTTTTACTTGGTACTAATATATCATCCATATAGGCCAATGCAATGTTATACCGCAAGTTTCCCAAGACCAAATTGATAGTTCGCTGGAAAACTGCAGGCGCGTTTGCTAGTCCAAAAGGCATTCTATTGAACTCAAACTGCCCATCAGGTGTAACAAATGAAGTTTTATTTTTACTGTTTTCCGTTAAAGGAATCTGATAATAACCTGATGCCAAATCTAAAGCACAAAAATAATTATTTCCAGCTAAACGATCAATCTGATCATCTATACGCGGTAAGGGATAGTGTTGTTTGATGGTCTTTTTATTTAGAGCTCGATAATCTATACATAAACGCTTATCACCGGTTTTTTTCTTTACCAGCAACACTGGACTTGCGTATGGGGACTGAGATTCCCTAATTATATCATTTCTTAATAAATCCTCAACTAATAGTCTAACTTCTTCTCTTTCTGAATGACTAAGTCTATATGGGCGATAAACAACTGGTTCATTATCCGATAGTTGAATATCCATTTCAGATATTGTTGATTGTCCTAATTCTGTCAAATCCAGAGCAAAACAATCACGATATTCATTCAAAGTGTTTAGTAACTGCAATTTTTGGTGATTATTTAAGCTATCATCAATATTAAGGTCATTTAATACCAAAGGAGCTTTATTGAATACCTGTTGTATTTTATTAATAAATTTAATGTTATTAACAAAAGCTCGAGCTAAAATCTGACCTTTAACTAATTTAATTTCGTTGTTTTCATAATTGTTAATAGTTAAATAACCATAACCATTTTTAATTTCATAAGCACCAACCTCAACAGAAAAATTAAATCGATAACCATTTTCTACAAAAACGGTACCAGAAAAATTAGCTTCATCACTAAACACCTTGACTGAGACACAGCCATATATAATAATCGATTGAAGAGACTTCAAAATAAATCGTTGACCGTTCGAATTTTGACTATCCGTTATGAATAACTTAGTGCTAGATTTAAAAACAAACACGTGTGGTTGCTCTGTAGCAGTTTGACCGATCAGTAAATCATAGTTTAAATAATGATCAGGAACAATTATTGCCTCTACTTCAATTTTAGCATTATCAATCATTAAAATAATATTACTTCTACCTAAAGCCCTAACGTAAGTATTTCCGAAACCCTTAAGCGATGGTAAATTGTCTAGTTTCCATGTTTTAGGTGAAGTTAATTTATTTATAATAGACTCTTTAATTAATGTACACTGACTTCCAAAATCTACGTATCCTGTTAACGTCAATGTATTATTAACTTCAACAGATTTAATAAACTTTTTGTCCTTATCTATTTTATCACTTTCATCTAGTCATATTGTCTTAACTTCAGAATTCATTGCCCAAAAAGGCTTATTACATTGTGGATTATCATGACCAACACGGTTACATTTTTGACATCTAACAATTGGCTTTTTACACGTTGATACTACATGACCAACTTCATGACAGTTAAAACATTTTACCTCTCTATTTACATTTTTTATTATCTTACGAGAATTTTCATTTGTAAAGCGAATTGGTTTTTTATTATCTACTCGTTCATGCTTAACTCCTCTTAAATAACCTAACAACTTATCAGCATCTTCAAATCCTACTGCTTCTGCACCGTACCGTATTGACCTATCCTCAATCCCATAAACAATGCAATCGATAGCATTCCTTCCAGTAATGCCACAGCGATTTAAATAATTCAACTTTTTATAATAATATTCTTCAAGATCATCACCAAATTTGGCCTTCTTTGATAACATTTCAGAAAGTAAATGACCATAGTTTTCGTAAGACGGAAAAGCTGATTTAAGCTTCACAGACCATTCTTCCCATGTAAGTAGTAAAGATGGTTGCCCTTCATACCATCTCTTTGCTGTACCCGCTAGTTTGGGAAGAGCATAATGAGCTATCTGCTTACTATCCCAACCATAAATCTCCGAGCATTCTTTTACTTTATTTAGCCAAGTGGATATGGATTGATTTTTTACTTTCGGATCAAATTCTGGAACTACGTTTATATTAGTAAATCTTTCTTTAACATGTGGATTTGTAGCCGAAATAGTTTCTAATGAATTTTTAATACACTTAAGTAACTCTGCATTAGTATCATTATAGTGCCTTTTATTATAAACTGGACTGCGTGATCTACTTTTATCATTTCTAATTGGAGTTTCTAATCGACGATACTCGTATCTGCTACGCCTACCACTATACTCATCACGATACTCATTATATTTTGTACTCCGAGACCGATGACTAATTGGGCTACGTAATCTATCGTTACTTCTAGATGGAGTTTCTAAGCGACGATATTCACGTCTTCTATAATTACGGTATATAGATCTATGCTCACGATGTACATTATGATTAGTGACTGACCTATTTCGAGACCTGGACCGGAAACTTCTACTGCCAACTTGTGAATTTGCAGACGGTGATCTTCTGTTTCGGTGATGCGAGTTTACCACCGAACGATTCATCCTCTCACGTGTTCTGGGTCGGCTGCGTCTGGTGAATTCTTCCGAAACACCAGGGTTCTTTGAAGCAGATACCGCCAACACAGCGCTGGAAATCCTCTGTCCTGATCGCCCTAATATAACGCTGGGGCTTCGTGATGTTCGTTCTTCCGACATTTTTGGGCGTGAGATACCACGAAGGATTGCTTTTCCTTTGTGGCGTACCGCTTCTGAATTGAAATAAAACATCCAAACTCACTGCACACTTTATTTATTTATTCACTGATTCACACTTTATAATTCACTTTGTCACAATTAGTTATTATCACTTGTATACACAATTTTACACTGTTAAAATTTTATTGTTAAGCACTAGTACACTGGAGACACGACTTCCATAAATTTCAGGATGAAACAATCCTAGTTTGTGGTGAAGCAGGAACTTTTATAGTATTTCCCCCTCACTTTTCCCACCAAAGATCTGTTACCGGATATGACATTCCAATATCATTTAAATTCAATATTTCCCAACACTTGTTACAAAAATCATTACTCATGTAAAAATAACTTTACAGAATAAATTATGATTTATAATATACACGCATGAAACAATTATACATTCTTAGTTAATTTCAATTTTAATAAGCATAACTTCCTGTTAAATTATTTAAACAACAACCAACAAATCTTTATAGATAATTATACTAAAATCAATAAAATAATTAATGCAATTTATTTGTAATAATAAAATTAAACATTTATTTTACAATGTTATTATGAAAATATTAATTAAAATTAAAACTCATGTTACTTACTTGAAGTTATAAAACGTTGTAAAATGTCAGTTAATAAAATAAATAAATTCCATAAATCTAACAAACGGAACCCACTTATTATTTATACACTGCTGCAGAACAGCTCCGACACAAGTGTTCGATGCGTCAGTCATTAGCGCCAAAGGAATATCCGGTTTCGGAAATGCTAAAGTAGCTGCATTCTTTAAACTAGTTTTACATCGCGAAAATGCTTCCGTTGCTTTCTCCGTCCAAATTATTTTAGTTCGATCGCGTTTTTTAGAGTTTTTTAAATATTTATTTAAAGTTTCCTGATACTCTACGGCGTGAGGTAAATGTAACCGGTAGAAATTCACCATACCTAAAAAACGTCTAAGTTGTTCGACCGTTTCCGGTTTGGGAAAACTATTTATTGCTTCGACCTTATCCTGAAGCGGTCGAATACCTTCTACTGAAACTTCAAATCCTAAAAATTCAATTTTTGTCTGTCCGAAAGCACATTTATCTAAGTTTATAGTTATACCATATGTATTCAAACGGCTGAAAATTTCTTTTAAATGTTGCTGATGCTGCATTTCGTTATCACTAAATACCAAAATATCGTCGATATAGCAATATACATAGTCTAGGCCACACAAAACTGTATGATTCATAAATCGTTGGAATGTTTGAGCCGCATTTCGTAAACCGAAGGTCATTCGCGGAAACTCAAACAATCCAAACGGTGTTATGATCGCCGTCTTCTCTACGTCGTCTGGATTTACACTAATAAAATGGTAGGCCCTACACACATCTAAGCGAGAAAACAGTTTCTTATCAGCTAGTAAATAAGTAAAGTCATGCAACCTTGGTATAGGGTAGCGATCCGCTTTCGTAACGGCGTTAAGCGCCCTATAGTCGCCACACAGTCGCATATTACCATTTTTTTTTATTACAACATGCAGTGGGCTCGCCCATGCACTCTTGGACGGCCTACAGATACCCATCTCCTGCATTAATCTAATTTCATCCCTTACCTTAGCGTAGCGATGGGGTGGCAGCGGCCTCGCCCGAGCGTGCACCGGCGGTCCACTGGTCTCTATATAATGGTACACATTATGTTTAGGCGGCTCCCTAAAAGAAACTGGTTTAGTTATCTCCGGATAGTCGGATAAAATACTATAATATTGACAATTAATATCTAAAGTTTTAACTGATAGATCTACACTACTGATTACACATGCTGACACTTTTAGATTCGTTATTTCGTCAATTAATCTATGACAACTTATATCCACTAAAAGCTTAAAGTTCGCTAAGAAATCAGCCCCTAGTATAGGCTGTCGCACTTCCGCTATCACAAAAGTCCATCTAAATGCACGACGTAAACCCAGATCTAGCACTAAAGTTTTTGTTCCGAACGTTCTTATTTTTGTCCCGTTTGCTGCATATAACTTATAGTCATTACACTCTACCTTATTATAGTTTTTTAAAACCTGTTCAGCCGCAAGCACAGATATATTGGCTCCGGTGTCCACTAGAAACCGCAAGCCGCTGTTCCGGTCCGTGACACGCAGTCGATGGCATGGGCTGATGTTCCGGGGCAGATCACAAACTTCGGGAGTCGTCGCGGGCACTAACAGTCAGACATCAGGGCGGGCGCCCTTCCACGCACAAGGTTCCACACACTTCTTGGCTCTGGCCCGAAAGCGATGGTGGTAAAAACATAGCCAGTCCGGGCTGTCCGGATTCCTGCGTGGCACCGACGGGTCGCGCCGCTTCCTGGAAACGGAGCGCGAACGGTTTCCGAAGCGCCGTTGTGGTTGCCGGTACCTCTGTGTCTGGGCTATGTCCGCCAACTTGCCGCTGAGCTTCGCTATTTCCGCCATCAGGAGCTCGGTGTCCTTGGAAACGCCGGAAAGCTGCTGGTCGATCTCGCTAACGTGCACTGTCCTGGTCGTCTCAAAGACTTTGTCAGCTACTGCAGCCAAGTTGTCTAGGTCTTTGGTATCAGACACTGCCAGTACAGCGCGTATCTGGGAAGGCAAGTGTCCCTGCCAAAGCAACTTCAAGGTTTCGTCGGGGACCTTCCCTTTCGCCAACTCTCTCATCCTCCGCAAGAGCTGGGAGGGCTTTTGGTCCCCCAGGTCCATTTCACTTATCAGCTTTTGTAGTTGGCGGCTCTCCGATTCTTCATATATGGCCAGCAGACGCTGCTTCAAAGCGTCGAATTTCTTTGCTGCCGGCGGGTCGATCAGCATGTCGGAGACCTGCTGGATGGCGTCCTTGGACAGTTTTGACACTACGATGTCAAATTTGGCGTCGTCGGACAACTTCTGGGGCGCCAGCATGGACTCGATACGGATGAACCAAACACGAGGAGCGTCGATCCAAAATTCCGGGATCTTCGACGTAAGCGTGATAGCTGCTAACTCCCCTGCAGGACCCGATGGGGCGGGCGGCGCGGACGGTCCGGGACCCGGTTCCTTCATCATTCTGACGGATAATACCGCACGATAGCAAAGAAACACAAAATATAACTGTCCAGTCACTCCCGAAATTCAGTCTTTTTAAAAAGTCACTACATCGCATCGCGTCGCGTACCCGACCGCGTCACATCACGTCGGGGTCACCACTATAAGAGCGGGGCGACGTAGTAATGACAAGACAACCGATCCGGACAAAACATTTATTCTGACTAAACATTAGGGCCGCTACAATCTGATGGCAAAAAGTGAGAAAATAACAACTGGCATCTTAACATCACAATTTTGGGTTTTTGGACCTTAAAACCACATTAGGTCTAAGCTTAGTATTCCACTAGACGATTTTACTTACAAGTTGTTCTACTCTCATTTTCTCCTCCTCATTAATTTTCTTCATCTTTTCAATCTGCTCTGTCAGCTGTTGTTCCGCTTGTTGTTTCTCCTGCTCCGTCTTATACACCTGTTCTGTGAGGTTCCTTTTCAGTTCATTCAGCTGACCCATTAACTCTTCTTCTCTTTTAAGTTTGGCTTCGTTTAATTCATGTAATTCCTGAAAAAATGTTGTAAAATAATTAAAAATAATTCTAATAAAATAACACTGCTTTGCAAATTATAAATATTAAGTGATATCTTTTAGATTTTTAATAAAAAACAAATTTTTTTTTTTTAAATAAATTGAAACCGACTTCTAATGTAAAAACGACATTAATATTCCTAAAAATAAATTTTAAGAGGGCGACTAAAATTGGCGATTTTATAATTCATTTTTATACTTGATAATAAGCTACGATTTGTTTCATTTTTTTTTACATAATATATTAGACACTATAACTGCGAGGGTCTGTACTAGCGAAAACACGATATCTTAAAATTTTCTCAATAAATAAAAAATTACAAACATCGAAATCCCCGAACACGTATCTACAGGGATACATTACCAAATTTGAAAGAATTTTGAATATCGGTCCATAAACGGCGGAGTTATCCGCGAACAAACATAGAAAAGAACATAATATTTAATATGGTGGAATTGAGAAACCTCCTCCTTTTTTGAAGTCAGTTAATAATATATCTAGGGTATATCTATCTATGGACGCTTCACACCACGTCAGTCTGGCCCCGTGCTAAGTACCTGAAGGACTTGTGTTACAGGTACCAGACAAGGGAAATATATTTAATACTTTTATATTATACATATATTTAAGATTTTTATTATATCATACACATATTTAATACACATCCAGACCCGGGAACATGAAAACTTTTTGTTCCGTCGGCGGGATTCGAACCCGCGACCCCCGGCTTGAGCTGCCACACACTCAACCAATTGAGCCACAGAGGTCGTCATAATAACATAGTCTTAGCACAGAACGGCCGCGTACGTACGCAAAACGCTTAGCTCCCGCACGGTGACAATTGGTTACAAGTGGTTACAAGGGGTTACAAGTGGTTACAAGGGGTTACAAAGGGTTACAAAGGGTTACAAGGGGTTACAAGTGGTTACAAGTGGTTACATAGTGGCCACCTAATGGTTACAAATTATAAGCAATTTGGTGACTGACCAGATACATGCGGTGACAAAGCAGTTACATGGTGGTTACCTAATGGCTAATGGTAGCAAAAGTGGTGACAAAGTGTTTTCAGGGTGGTGACTGACCGGTTACATTATGGTGACAGCAGCAGCAAATCGGCAGGAGGGCACGGACAAAATAATTACGTATTAATGCAAACAAGGTGTGAACTAAATTAATCTAAACTCCTAAAAATGAGTGTTTGTGCTAAGTGTAATGACGAGGTTACCGAGGGAGTAAATTTTTTGACGATATTTATATTTTTAACCGACTTCAAAACAAGAAGGTTATCAATTTTACCCGTATGTATGTAATATTTCCAGAACTGTCCAGTTTTTCGTATATTGCTAGTCTATAGACTGATATATCAGTATATCAGATATGATCTGATATATATCAGTAGTAACTATTAGTTTTTAAGTAAATATTAAGTTTAAGATAATGTAAAAAACTGTTTGGTTTCATAACTAATACTTTTGTATTATTGTTATATTGTTTAGTACTATTGTATAATAGTATTATCATTACTACTAAATAAAAATAAAATAAAATATAACATACCTTTTCCTTAGCTTCTCTTAGTTGTTCTGTTTCAAGTCTTAGTTTGTGTTCAATCTCTTGTTTCTCTTGTAATCTCTCCTCCTGCTCCTTAATCATTATATCTAACTTATTCAATAAATCCTGCTTCGAGATGTTCTCCCTGTTTAGTTCAGCCAAAAATTCCTCTCTCTCCCTCAATAATTTTTCCTTGAGTTGATTATTTTCTGACAGTAGCTCTGTTTCTATTTGATTCTGTTTTTCTATTTGTTCCTGAAATAAATAACAAGGTATAGGAGTAGGTTAGTTTTATAAAGTTCTCTTAATGCTATTAGCATGCTATGTTATGATAATTATTTTACTCTGTCTCGAATTTGAATCAAAATATTATAATGTATGAAAGGTTAAAGTTATTAAAACTTTATTTACCATGAGTTCTTCTATTCTACCGCCCATATCTTTTCTCAATTCTTCTAGTTCAACAATTTTTTCTTTTTCCAATTGGGCCTTTTGTTGTTCAACTTCAAACTTCTCGCCTTTTATATTTTCTATTTGCACAGCAAACTTTTCTTCAACTTGACTAATTTTTTTCTTCATATTTGATTCCAGCTGCTCCTTCAGAAGGATGTTAGTTGTTTGTATATGTTTTGCATTCTGAATTTGAACTTCTAAATTTTTCATAGCGTAATCCTGAGATTGTTCAAATTTTATTTTCACATCATTTATCATGTCTGCTTCTGGTTCTTCAAACAATTTCTTCCTTTTCCTTGGACAATCTGATGGGGTTTCTTCGTGTACAAATTTGTATACGAACTCCTTCAAAGGTTCCATGCTTATTATGTCACCATTTTCAAGTTTTTTGCTTTTGCCCTTGCCTAATGTGACACCATTTATTTCAATACCAACAGAGCTGAGATCATGAATGATCCATACATCGTCTACACTTTGTATCATGCAATGGTTTCTTGAGATAGCCAGAAATGGAATGATTGCATCGTTGCTGAGAGACCTTCCCAAAGTAAACTGGAACAAAATGAAATTATAGAAGTTATAAGACACATAGTAATTAGAAGTTGCTATTATAAATTTCCACATTTTTTTTATTGAAAGTATTTAAGTAGTCAATAGTCAAAATCAATAAATTTACATTGTGCAAAGGCGCTGTTTCAAAATTATTCAGCTGGTACCAGCTAAAACGCAATAGGCTTCAAATCTTTAAAACCTTTTGGAACGACACTATGTAAGTAATTGATTCTGCTTAGGGCAGAAGACAGCGGCATACAATGGTGCATTTTTATGTTATCATTTTAAACTTACTTCAGTTGATGTAAGGCGAATTTTTTTCAAATTTACAAACTCTGTTTTCAACGGCTTACAGGTTATCAGGCAAGGTACATCTTCCATTTTTACTGTATAAATTCTAAATGAAATACATTTCAATTGGTGTATATTTTTAGATATTATGGGTATTTAAATAAAATATTTCAATAATCAGCATTAAATGATAATAATAAATTTCAACAATATTTCTAAACAAAATGTAGTGTTTACAAGACACACACAAGACATAAAGACAACTGAACTGACAGTTGGGACTTGGGCGGTCCACGCAGTGTTGCCAACCAAATCACAGAGCTTATTCTAACTAACTAAAGCGCTTATTCCATTTCACTAAATTTAGAAGTTCTAACTAGGATCCTAAATAGAAGACTAATTAGAGGCTTTGTGAAATAACATTTAGAAAGTTAGGATCCTAATTAGGATCCTAAATCGGAAAAAATGTGGCTTCTGTGGTTTCAACCTTTTATCTGTAGTGGGAACTGCTAAATCTGTATTAAAGTCAATATAGCCTGCTTATTGCTGAAATATCACGGTTTATCTGGATCGTGATAGGCCGATTAGAAACTTGCAGTCGTTTGATGGGTTTTATATTTTGCATTCTGGTTCGTGACACTTATGAATATATACGTATTAATGGAAAGTTGACCCTGGTGCTGCAACATCACCTGGTAATCAATAGGATACCCAACTCCTCACCAACTTAGAGCAGAGGTTTCGTGTTTGGGCTCATTTTAATTGCGACAACCAATAAGACGTAGATAAGCAGTAAATATTTGCATGCTGCTGCTGCAGCATCACCTGGATTGTATAGGAGGCGAGCTCCGTATGAACCCAGGGTGGAGGTTTCATGTTTGGGCTCATATTGACGGCCTCATCCAAGAGGATATTTATAGATCGTATTCATAGGGATATGATCCTGTTGATAGGAACTATTCTGCACTATAACCAACACAAGTTTAAAAAGCATAAAATAAAATTAAATTAAGAAATTTAAAAAAAAACCCGCCAAACTAATTTAAAAAGTAATGAAATAATATTTACTGACTTAAAGTTTAAATAATTCCTAAGTGTAAAGTAATATTTTAGTCCATAATTGTTGTCAAGGTGTGTCGGGGGACACACAGTATCGCTGATTGTCTCGATTCAGTTCGCTGTGAACTGACCTTTAAACTATAATGTTATGTGAAATCAAACATCTACATTAGCGGTCCCCCGACACACCGTGACAACAATTATGGACATTTATGCGTACAGTCCGGTATTTTCGAGGCCTGTTCGGTAAAAAATAAACGGTCATACCGGACAGAACAATGTCCGATATTTTGAGGAAAGTCTACTTATGCTATTACTATTTTATGCTACTTGTACCTAGTTTTAAGTGATTTTAATTTTTTAGAAGTTCCTACCTTTATTTTGTTAGGGTGCGTTTCCACTGAAGCGGAGCGGAGCTTAGCGGTGCCCGAATTGACCAATCGTGCTATTCCAGCGGAATGACAGCGAAGCGGAGCGAAGATTTCGAGCATGGTGATTGGTCAATTCGGCACCGCTAAGCTCCGCTCCGCGTCAGTGGAAACGCGGCCTTAAGTAAGTAAGTTGTAGTATATTATAATAATAAACCTTTGTTTAATAAAGGCTTTCTCAAAGTCTTGGCGACCACAATTTTATGACCGCAATAATAATATTAAAAACTGTATTTTTGCGACCTACCATACACAACCCCCCTCCCCCCATTTTGGGGTTGTCCGGTATTTTTTTGTGGCTCACCTGGCAACCCTATTCGCAACGCGCGATAAGGAACTTCGTTCCAAAAAAAATATATCGTCGCTACACCAGGCGGCACCACACTGTTCAATGCGAGAGAGATGCTTCTCGCCACGCGCGCGTCTCAAAAGTGTCGTTACAATTTTTCGCCTAGCCCCCTTTCGCAACGCGCGATAAGGAACTTCGTTCCAATATGACATTAAATCAAGCGCGATCGCAGCCTAAAAGTTGTGATAATTATAACTCAATAACTTGGTTAGAAAAACAAGAATCACACGGTGATCATGTTCACTGTAAGCTCCCCGTGGGCGGTGGGATATGCGCATGCAGACAACTGCTACCAACAATATCACATGTTTAACGTAATAAAGCCGTCATATTGACCCCGGGCCCCAGCCCCCAAACGTACGTTTTTGTGAGTACAATCTGGTAGGTAATCGCACGATGAGCGATCGTCGTCTAAACGTTCCCTTATTTCTACCTTTCTCCAATATTTTTATATCGTAGGTACAACGTTGTTACTAAATATTTTAAGTTTAAACTGAACTTCGTTTAAACAAAAATAATGGAGTCTAAGTTACAGCGTGAAGCCACGATTCTTGCGGTTGAAAATTTCAGTGTGTATCCGAGAGGAGAGGAGGATCCGCGGTAGGGCATCGAAACCCGGACCTAATTTTTGTTTGATGAAAACCGGGTACCCGGGTTTTTCGGGTTTTTTCGGGTTTTTTAACAATTCAACAATTAACAATGCGAAAATACTTTACACATGATTTTCTGCGATTGCCATCACCTATCCAGTAAAATACTATTTAAATACCATTGTCTGGGGTCGTGCCCAACCAATTCTCGAGTAAGCTGGCACGGCCGTATCATACTTTTATTGATGCGACTATTTTACCTCTCCTATATTTTGGATCTTATCAAAGCTAGGGATTAAGATTTTCGGGCCAAGATTAAGTAGTACAACAAGCTTCACCTCCAAATTACATATATTATTTAATGTATTTGTATTTTATGAAATATATAAAAATGTATCCAGAATTTTTGAAGACATTAAATGGAAATAACCTTAAATATAAAACGTATGCCTACAAATCTTTATTTAATCTTTTACATTTTTATTGCTGATTGTCAAATTATTAATAATCATTTAGTCCTAATTGATGTTAGCATACTTTATACCTGTAATTAAATTTTTGTGCCTAGTTTTTACCTGAAATTGCCTTTTGTCTGCCTTGCTACGGTATGAAGCGGAATGTTCTTTGCAATTTAACGTAACTTTTCGCTGTCATCTAACTAACTGGAAAATCTTACATTACTGAAAAATCTTACATTACACTATACCTCAAAGCTTTTTGTAGTTATTAGTTCTAGTCACAATAGACAGAATTCATGTCAGATAACCATGTAATTGATCAGAACAGACCACGTGGCAAATGCGGAAGGATGCTTTTAATGAGTTTGGAAGATTAACCATGGTGGCATGGTGTTACACACAAGAAATTGTCTCTGGCGCTGGTGCTGATAAAAATTCGGCTTATATTTCATCTGGGTTCACTAAAATCACGTGTTTTAATAATTCCGCAGTGAGTATGACATCCACGGACGGCTAAGGAAAGCCATCACTCGTCCTATTATGTGTTACCAACATCAGTCTCTCAAGCAATGAAAAGCAATCTGCCGCATTTGCCAGACTGCAATACTGGAATACAAAATGGTTTCACATCATACTTGATGGAAACTCCTCTGCATGATTTTGTCAGTTTCTAGGGGCTCTCTTGGGACCTTTTTACTGATTGCATTGTCTTAATATTGTCGTTATTTTTTATATTGTGAATATAACAAATAATGACAAAAAGCATAACGACAAATAAAAATCTCTTTTAAGGTTTTTAGTAAGTTAGACGACTGAAAATAGTGACTTTAAATTGCAAAAAGGACTGGGCGTCATACCGCAGCAGGGCACAAAAAATATTTTTTAGTAAAAATACTGTATGCCAAACATCGATCAGTATAAATTATTACTATTTATTTGACAATCAGCAATAAAAATATCTCATTCAAATGAAAATTTCAGTTTATAAAACGAAATAAAGATTTGTTGACTTATCATTGATTTTTTATGACTGTAGAATTCCGAATTTTATAAAATTCGGAAAAGTGTTTTAATAATATGTTTTATTAAATACCAAAAAATAAGCTATCATTGTTCCATACACACTGCCTGCAAAAAATCCTGACAGGTTTTTAGATATTTCAAAAATACAAATATCCCTAAGACTTTGTTGATGGGTGTATTTTATCAGCAACGGTCCATACAAGTTCCAACGTTTTGTCACTAACTACTGACTTGCCCATCATCATCATCATTAAGCAAATAAACGATTTCTATTTCTATTTCTATCAAAAGTCTACGGTACTTTCAGCAGACTTAGAACCCTTTGAAGCTGTCCACACTTTATTTTGTAAGCCTTTGATCACATAATAAAGAAAACTGTGGTCAATCACTGAATGTTGATTGAAAACTATAAAATAAGTTTAACAAGACTTGCTTCTATGAAATTTGAAAACTTTTTGCGATGGATAGATTGTTTGAAGAGACTTGGCTTTTTTTACATTGAATAGTTTTGGTAGGATTTTAAAATATTATTATTAATAAATATTTTTGTGACAATTAGTCTTTAATGCTCTTGAAACAAAACTTTTAGGTACTTTAAAATATTATATTTTGTTTAATTATGACCAATAGAAATAATTAAACCTATACTTATATTATAAAAATAAAGAATTTGTATGTTAGTTTGTTATAAATACCTTAAATCAGGTCTTGCCTTTAATAATTATCAAAAAAACGAAAAACCCGAAAAGCTCGAAAAACCCGGGTTCCATTTTTGAAACCCGGGTTTTTTCGTGATCCCCAAAACCCGGGTTTTCCCGGGTTTTCGGGTTTCGGGAAAACCCGGTCTCGATGCCCTAATCCGCGGCGACCGGCAGCGTTGCATTTTTCGAGAGTACTAATATAAAGTCTGCTTCGTTTATATTAAAGAGCTCTGTCTATTCGTTTTATCTGGGAAGAAATACACTCTCACTCCTGTTTCTTTATACAGACGCTTAAGCTCCACTTCAACTACACTGAACTAAAATCTTATTTGGTAGTTTAGCTTTTTGCGTGGAAGTTGTTGTGGCAAAGTAGATACTTAGGCCACAACAAAACAAAAATTAAAACTTGCAGGTTTATTTTAAATGAAGTACCTACTTACCTAGTTTAAAGATTTTTGATAAGTTTCATGTCGTCGTTCTCTCCTAGAAGAATAACATGGCTTAATTTTTTAACTGGCATAGGACATCTAAATTATTCTTATTCTACCTCATACTGGTAAGTATAAAGTACCTACATTAACAGTAACCAAATTGGGGGCCCCTTGACTCGAAGGGGCCCCAGGCTTTAGCCCAAAAAGCCATAATATGCTAGATTTGGCTCTGAAAGTAATTAGAAGCATTTAAACATTTCTGTTGGCTTATAAGACATTCCAAGGCGCCGGCGTTTTTAACAACATAAATCAATGACAAGAAAATAATGTTATAGGCATTTTCCCGAATTAGTTTCATTGATATTGGTGAATATCACGTGAAAAAATAACGAGCCGTCAGTGCGCTAGGGGTGGGAGTGGAGTGTGGACTCGCATCGGCCTTCGATATATCAACGTAGACAGGACGAAAATTGGAGCGGACCCTTGTTAATGTCCCGCACTTAGTCCCTTCACCCATGTTCGTGATTATTTATTTAAGACCTATTGATACAGCTATTTCTTTGTACAAATACCACCTATGGAATATTGACGCGCCTCGTTTAGGATGCATACCTATGTTTTCCTGGGTATTTTGAAGGCAATTTAGATATTAGGACTATTAGTGTTTATGAGGTTCGGAGGAAGCAGGTACATACTTTTTGGAAATAGTCATTGTCCACAATAAAATGGGACCTGCTAGGAGTAATAGACCGCAGTAAGTATCTCCTGATCGCTCGTCTCTCGTCTGGTCATTATGATGAATGATGATATTGCTATATAAAAATAAGTAATGAACTTTACGCATTCGATAGTTACTTAAATATAGGTAATGATTTTTTTGTATGCTATGAAAATTGAAAACTAAAAAAAATTCAATCTGAATTTCCACGAAGACTGATTTCAGAAACGCATTTACCCGTTACAAATGTTATACTTGCAGCTTATGAAATATTTTTAACAGAAAAATATGTTTCAAATAAAAGTAATGTTTATATTCCAGAACATTGTATCATACCGGGTCATTCGCCGGTCAAGAGGGCTGGTGGTGAGTGGACCGACACGAGCGTGACTCCGCATCACGAATCACCTACACTTCGCATACGTGGAAAAAATAAAAATAAAATACAACAACCTCTTTTGTGGAAGTCGGTTTACTGATACCGTAATTTCCATACTAATTATCCATACTTCCATACTTACTTACTAATATACTTACTAATATTATAAATGCGAAAGTGTGTCTGTCTGTCCGTCTGTCTGTCTGTCTGTCTGCGTGTCTGTCTGTCTGTTACCTCTTCACGCCCAAACCGCTGAACCGATTTTGCTGAAATTTGGTATGGAGATACTTTGAGTCCCGGGAAAGGACATAGGATACTTTTTGTCCCGGGAAAATGTACGGTTCCCGCGCGATAAACGAGTTTTGGCGCAACGGAGTTGCGGGCAAAAAACTAGGCCTTTGCATCCGTTGTGGATGATTTATACAGTATTTTCAGAGAAAAGCAACCACTCTTCGAATACTGTAGTGCCTGGGACAAGATTTTTTTAAATGCCTGTGTGGTTGCCCAAGCACATACGGCATTCTCGCAACATAGTCGGCCTAGTCCAGAGGAAACAACGGGTCAATACGTCTGGGACCATCCATATGCGGGTTTCCTCACGATGTTTTCTTTCACCGTATGAGTGTCCGTATTATGTACTTGAGATCAGAAAATGTCTCATTGGTACACGCCTCCACCTGGGATCGAACCTGCACCCTCTGCGAGTGCGAACCAAAGTCTACCCAATAGGCCACGGACGCTCATCAGGTAGTTGTCAGTTGCGACTTGCGGGCATCATCTAGTAATATTATAAATGCGAAAGTGTGTCTGTCTGTTACCTCTTCACGCCCAAACCGGTGAACCAATTCTGCTGAAATTTGGTACGAATATACTTTGAGTCCCGGGAAAGGACATAGGATACTTTTTATTCCGAAAATATGTACGGTTCCCGTGCGATAAACAAATTTTGGCGTAACGGAGTTGCGGGCGTCATCTAGTATAATACAATATTTGCTATGTCGGCATATTATAGTTACCATTTACCAACTGAAAATAAAATTAATTGCGTTCTATAATCATGACGTTTTGAAAATAAATTTGCTCTTTAAGTAAGAGAGAGAGCATACATCATTAATTATTATTAATCAATAAAAATTTTGTTTTCTATAGAAATACATTTGCAGGACGGACGAGGTCGACCCTTATATGTGTTAGAGAACCAAGTTGAAATTGTCCAAGCACATCGTACACTATTGTTCAATACTTATGTTGCATAATATTAAATATCTGTATTGAATTTTGTGATGAGTCTCAAGGAGCATATTAAAAGCACAAAAAGTAGAAAAGCAGCAATGTATCTAAGAAGCTACAACAATACATTACTTAGCGAGTTTGACCCGACCCGAGTTTCGCTTGTGTTTAAATTGCCCGTGCAGAAACTTTTTTGGCGATAAAATCTATTTAAAATCAGCCCCAAAGAATAAAACTTTGACTACGTAAGCATTAAATATAGCAATTTGTTCAATAAAGACGTATACACAAAATAATAATATAATAATGATGTGTCTAGAAAAAGGGTGGTAAGGTGTTAGATTTATCTGTAACTATTCTAACCCTTTGGAAATTTGTTAAAAAATTTCGAGACCCCCACAAAAATCTCGTGACACCCCCTACTCCACTCCCAATTTTAGGCTGCAATTGCACTAAGCACCTAAAGAAGTCTTATTAATGCCATCAAAAACATCCTGTAAAAAAAAACCAAGTCTCGCAACTCAGTTTTTCTACCGTAAAAAGTTGTGAGATCCATGTAATACCAAGTCAGTTTTATTCAGGTGGGAACTTTTGTCTTAAGTTATGACGTAAGTTATTATCATATCAATATTAAAAATCTTTTGTTTTAAATAAACAGATCGACTTGGCCACCGCACGATTAGATTGTTTAGTATGTAGCACACAACACTACGGGCCAGCAACCTGGTTTCTCATTTCTCGCCAAAGTCCTTCCGAATGGATATGGAATTATCTTTAAGAAGTCAATGGTTCTGTAATGGTTAACTTGAGTATTAGTGAATTGATTGTATATGTACTAGATCCCGTTCCCACTTCTCGGTTTATTGGAAAAGTTATACATTCGTTTTGGAGACGAGTTTCAATCGCATGGAGCGCAATAGACTAGAAACAATCTAATATTATTATGCATAAACTAGATGTTCCGCGCGGCTTCGCCCGCGTAATTTAGGAATTTCACGGAAACTGTCCATTTTTCCGCAAAAATAGCCTATTCACGTGGTCTATTCTTCATGTGTGCCAAATAACATAAAAATTTCTCCAGTAGTTCTTAAGATAATAAGCAATCTATACTAATAATATTGTAAAGCGGAAGAGTTTGTTTGTTTGTTTGTTTGAACGCGCTAATCTCAGGAACTACTGGTCCGATTTGAAAAATTCTTTAAGTGTTAGATAGTCCATTTATCGAGGAAGGCTATAGGCTATATTTTATCACGCTAAAACAAATAGGAGCGAAGAAATAGAGGAAAATGTGGAAAAACGGGGGGAAATTATTTGAAACTAGACGTTCCGCGCGGCTTCGCCCGCGTAAATTAGATATTTCGCAGACAAATCAGTCTACAAAAAATAGGCGGCTTACGCCTAGCCGTGTTACAATGCTTGCTTAGCAACTGAAAATTCAGGCTTGTTCTTTTATTCACAACGAAGTTATAGGGGGGTCAAAAAGAGCCTGAATTGCTTCGAGAAAAGGATGGACGGCCGTGCCGCTTTTTTGCTCGACTTGGCGGGGGCACTGCCGTGCCCCCAGAAAAATAATAATTATTATACTATATTGTATTGATCAAAGTCATGACAAGGCTGTTCAGTTATCGTATATGTAATGGTATGTCCCCTCAAAGGGGTTGAGTAAGCCTGACTGGCGCGAGCGGACTGGGGGACAATTCATTATAAATTGCCCCTGATAATTGCTTCGTCAGGATATTTATTATTTACACAATATTACAAGTACCTACACCTTAATCTTTTAACGTAAATTACATGATCAATCATAAACGTATACAAAGATATAAATGACATACAAAGTGAATTTTGGAACGAAGTTTCTTATCGCGCGTTGCGAAAGGAGGCTAGACGGAAAAAGTTATAACGACACATTTTTATTAGTTCCTGCGCTGTAGGGGCAGAGGGCGTTGATAGTATTCCTTGGCGTCAACGAGATGGCGTTTTTGAGAATAAACAGCGACATCTACCGCACGTTTAAATAAATTTTATTAAAATTCCACAAAAGTGTCGTTGTTAGTATTCCTAGGCGCCAACTAGATGGCGTTTTTTTAATAACTTCGTTCCATCCGGGTGTCCCTTGACACCTCTCAAGTTTTTTTAGAAGGGCGAAATTAGTATAAAGGTGCGCCCTCACCGGGAGCATTCGCTTGTATTGTAACGTTAGAGAGTCGAGCATTACATCAGTGAGAGAGGAGAACCGAGCATTACAATGCGCACCAGCTTGTAATGATACAATGTGTAATATCTTGATACAACTTGTAACATCAATGCTACGTGACAGCTCGGCTGCCCCATTTCAAAACCTAGTAAGGGACACTTTTTACAAAAATCATTTTATTGCATAAACTTCACAAACCTAACCTACCCTACCCAATACAAAAACACCAGTGCTAAAAAGTCACTAAAAAGTTGAAATATTTAAAGTTTGATACCGAGTCAGCGTACTAGTCACTACTGACATATATTTCGTTTATGAGCTCTCCTGCTAAATTTTGTTTTAGGCCCTTACTAGGTTTTGAAATGGGACAGCCGAGCTTGCTATGGAATGCTCGAAGTCGAATCTATAATGTTACATTACACGCGAATGCTAGTCAGTCAGGGAGGTAGTATTATAAATTGTAATGTACTTAATGTATAATGCTCAAAGACGAGTCTATAATGTTACATTACACGCGAATGCTCCCGGTTAGGGAGCACCTTATTATGGCAATTGGAAGTAGAGAGTACATCTAGCTAATTTTGATTAAAACTAAAAGTATATTGTAACAATCATAATAATTATCAACCACGCCATCTGGTGTAATTCATAAAACCAGATTTGTAGGCGGGACTTGTCATCCTTACCAACCTCTACTTTCATAGAGGCTGGTAGGGGAACTCTATATAAGGTCGACATCGCATTCGGACGGGACTCTTCGTTCAGATCTCTTGGCTAGTGGAACCCATGCCGGAAAATTGAGTGAAGTGTTTGTGTATTATAAATCTACTATATTGTGGAACTAGCTGTCCCGGTAAACGTTGTTTTGCCAATTAAAGTATTTAAATCTTACCCCCTCTTTTGTCCCCTAAGAGGGGTGGGGGGAAAAATTTTATACACCAGATGTTAAGTTGGAAAAAACAGTTAATAATATGAAGTAAGTCCATTAAATAAAAAAGTTTGATACAAAATCTGACCCCCTCTTTGCTCCCCTTAGAGGGGTGGGGGTGGGGGGGGGGGTTGATTTTTATACACCAAATTTTGAGTTAGAAGAAGACAAATATATCTGCGAAAACCGTATGCAAATCGGATCAGTAGTTTTCGTGTTAAAGCAAAAGTCTTATACAAAATCTGACCCCCTCTTTCGTCCTTTTAGAGGGGTGGGGGGAAATTTTTTTATACACCAAATTTTGAGTTAGAAGAAGACAAATATATCTGCGAAAACCGTATGCAAATCGGATCAGTAGTTTTCGTGTTAAAGCAAAAGTCTTATACAAAATCTGACCCCCTCTTTCGTCCCTTTAGAGGGGTGGGGGGAAATTTTTTTATACACCAGATGTTAAGTTGGAAGAAGACAAATATATCTGCGAAAACCGTATTCAAATCGGATCAGTAGTTTTCGTGTGATAGTGGAACAAACATACAAACAGAGAGACAGACAGACAGACAGACAAAAAAACTAACCACATTTTTGGCTTCTATAGCGATGTAGTAACACCCCCCGCTTATTATTTTTTGAATATCTTTAATGTACAGAATTTTCATTTCTACAGTTTTATTATATGTATAGATAAGAATAAAGTCGATTGGAAAAAATATCTTGTTTTAATTGATTTTACAATATCATTGGATTTTGTTTAATTTATTGCATCTGAGTGCACCTAATTGCTTGTGTAAAATATTTTTGCACAGCAACCGTATAGGGCGTGAAATTTTGTTGTTAATCTTCAAATAATTGTATGACCTTATTAATTACTCGAGTTTGCATTACAAAAAAATATGTTTATTGGAACACTGAGATACCGAAGTTTGTAAGTAGGTCGGCATAAACACTTCGTTACCAGTAGATACGGGCAGCCGGCAGCCGGCAGCGGTATCACGTATCTTGCGAGAGCAATGCGATAGCAATTATTGCGCGATAATTGCTCTAAAATCGCAATTTCGTATCACGTATCAGCCAAAACAATACGATTGCAATCGATTGCTTACATCAATGGTTCCCAAACCTATTTTGTCTACTGCCCACTTTGAGAACAAATTATGTTTTAGCACCCCCATTGTTTCAATTGAAAATGCATCCAGATAAAATAAATCACCCTCCAAGCCTCTACACAACGCCACCATTTTTTTCTGGGTCCCACAGCGCCCCCCTTTAGACCTTCAGCGCCCACAAGGGGGCGTTATCGCCTACTTTGGGAAAAGCTGGCTTACAATATGATACCATTGTTTTTTATACCCAGCAATCGATCGCGCGATTATTGCTAGTGGATTGTTGATCGCTATTTTTACGTGATAGCCCTGCCGAACTCGGCAACAAACAACACGACGCTCCACTTGCGACCTGAACTTCCACCAACTTACATATTTACTTCGTTATTACTTCAATGTAATTTTAATTAACTCAATAATATGAATGATATTCACATTTGAGAGATATTAATATCTTAAGGGACACAGCAGATTATAGAAATTGATATTTTTTTATTATTAAATTATTATTAAATTATTATTTATTATTAAATTAAGACGCAACTGAGTGACAGGCGTCATCTCATAGTAAAAAGTTTTCAAAAATGTTTATTGTGAATTAAATAGCACATCAGCTCCAAGCATAAAATCCAACCTTCATTCGAAATGCATAACCAAAGAACCCCGCTCGAAGTTAATACATTTAAAAAGGAAGAATTCAATTATTGTAGAATGGAGTAGAACGAGATGGGAGGTCATAAAGGGACTTTCGAGTTATTGGGGAATATTCGAGTATGGCCGTCGGTAATAAGTCGGTATCGGAGGAGTCGCGGCTGCCAAAGGGTTCGGTAATCCGTCCATCACACTATGCAAATTGAATCACGTCCTCGCGAGTGTCTTCCGAACGTGCCGCCCCCCACCCCACGTAATATGGCGGCTTTCGGCGAATTTATAACATATCCCGCGGCCCGCCTTATTATTTTTGATGTTGACCCCGTATTCTGCGACACCGATTTTGTTTTTTTTTTCAAAAATGCTACGAGCTACAGACTACCCCGCTGTGCTACTAAAATTGTATATTAGGTACAACACATAACACTGTAATTCTACGATTGTAATCGAAGATAGATTTGCAGTGTGCGGCGATCGGTGACATAATACGGATAAAATATGATCTTATTACGTCGAGCGGGAACTTGTATCAGGCATCAATAGTTGTCCAACAAAGAGGGAGTTGGATCCGTTCGAAATTCGAATCGCGAGCGAACTACGGCCGCTTTGTGGGGAACAATGCGCGCAGATAACGTTCTTTATGGAACTTATTGCGAGGCGGGAGATACCAACTTTGCACAATTATCGCCGATTTAGATTTGCCGCCGGCCATTTTGGGTGTAAATTGCATTAACTACTACAAAATATATATTCTGTGCTACTAGTAAGTAAATATATTATATTTAGTTACCATTCTTGCTGGCTTCTCCCCAACCATGTAAAAGAGCGACCATCATCGAACATGATTTATATAAAGAGGTGGCCGTAAGTCACCTCTTTATATAAATCATGTCAGACACACTTAATTATTATTTATTAGGTACTTAAGAATACTTAAGATTAAATGAATGAAGAGTTCAACAAAACTTAAAAAAAATGTATGCAGTAAATCTTCATCATATTAAGGGCTGATTTTTCAATCGTCAGATAAATTTTATCTCTGGAATAAATTTCGCGTTTTGACAGATTTTATATGAAAAAGTGTCATATTTATTCTTTAGGTAAAAGTTATCTGACGATTGAAAAATCGGCCCTTAAATTAATTAACATAAACTAGTAATCTGTGTTAATTAATCATGAAATCTCTCCGAGTGCCTTCTAACCGTTGTCTTCGACAGAAGATATTTTTCGCCCTGCTTGTAAAAATATTGGTATGTAAATAATCTTGCGGGTACAGCTTTGAGAATGCGCGAGGATAATTTGAAAAACATTATACACCATCGCCGAGAGGAAATCTCGCCGGATACTCGGAACTATTTAGAATTGCTAAACAACAAACCGAAGATACAATTTTCCAGTGTTTTGTAGCTTTTAAACCGGCATAAGAAATGAACTCGCTGGCGCGGCGGGTGGAGTTACATAAGCGATTGCAATTTACGAAAAGAATACACTTTCTTAATATGTAATTTTATGTAGGTATTTTAGTACAAATTAAAATACTTTTTCTATAAAATAAGGAGGAAACGAGCAAACAGGTCGCCAGATGGAAAGCAATTACCGTCGCCCATGGACACCCGCAACATCAGTAGAGTTGCAAGTGCGTTGCAAGCCTTTCAATAATACCCATATTTAATAAATGTTTACATAACCAAGCTACCAGCGACGATACCAAGATACGGATGGAAGTAAGGGTCTTTAACGAAACTAAAAGGCTAAACGCCACATAAAAATAAATAATTATATTTCAAAATAATTCAATATTGATTAAATATACCTCGTTATTTTATTAATTAAATATATAGTACATTAAGTTGACCGCCAAGTTTTGTCATCAAAGAGCTGGGTATCGAAGTTGGCGGAGTAATAGAATGGCGGCAGGTAGTACGATTAAGCTTTTATCGGCCCTGATTAACTGTCGGCCGCGATGGATTTATTGTAAAAGTTCGACCGCGGGTGCCCGCTTTACCTATAATTGTCTACGTGAACGGAATCAAACCTGCGCCCTCCTCTCAAATCTTCCAGTCGCTTGCACCGTATTAACATGTTATATTAGAACTTTCCCTGGAAATAAGATCTCTCGTTTCAATATTCATCGTTTAAGAATACATATTTGAATATTAAAAGGTGCATTTAACGCTCGAGTTTTGAAAAACATTTCAATTTTAAATCCTTTTGATTACGAAAAAACGAAAAACTATCTTCCGCCTTTCTCCTTCTTGCTTTTGTCGTTAAAATATATAAGATATAATGCTTCTCGGTTTTCTCAATATTTTATCTTCTTAGTTCTTACTGCAGTCTGCACTTTCATTTGTTTTCTAGCCCCGACAGGAAATAATAATGCAGATATTTTATGAGTATATTTTAGATATGAGTGTTTAATATCGGTGGAGGAAGTCTGCCGACGGAAGCCATGCCAGGATATTAGATCTGCCCTCGCCGCCCGCGCCGCAAACTAAATGAAATCAGGACTTTCTTTCAGCGAGAATATTATATCCGCCTTAGATTCGCTTATTGCGTTGAGCACGACTTATTCGATGATTGATCGTGTCGCGCGTGTTATAGGGTTATATTGTTTTTATAAGGAGGATGTGAATAATAGATATAAAAAATCAAACGTTCCTTTTTTCCTTAATGTACCTCAGTTAATTTTTCTTGCATTTACTTAAAAATTGGTATTTATTCATAATCAGGAATTGCGTCGGCACTTCGCCAGAAACACGGCTAAAATCTCAATTTTTTAGAAGGTTTAAGACAGAAGTTTATCTTTTACGTAGCGTAGTTTATTGGTTAATTTGACCTAGGGTCAAATCAGACCGCAACGCGACGCGCAGATGCATTTGGGTGAATTTTAACATGTAAGTACATTTTTTTTTTTCATTTCGGTAAACTTTTTTGTTTCTATGTTTTTTTGAGTTTTTACGGAAGTTTCCTCTCAATTTTAATGTTTTATGACTACAAAAATAATGTCATAAAACTAAATAATAAACAAACGAAGCACACAGATTTTTATTTTGGCTGTCACCGAGATGAAAAAAAAAATCACCGAAATGTAAATTCACCGAAATAGTATACAGCATGATTGTAAAACAAGCACCCCGGTTAAATAAAACAATGCGTGATTTAATAAATTCGTATCTAAAATATATAATTAACTAGCTGACCCCCCGAACTTCGTTTCGCTATTCTAAGAAAGTCGATCCATGCGTAGACCGAAAATGCAAAGCAGTCAGTCATTTGCCAGTTCTCTCACCGGTCGTGTCGGTCAGCCGTTCCACCTGATGGGAGAGAGTGATGGAATAGAGAGGGCATACATTTGGGCAACTTTCTAGCGTATTTGGAAGAGAGATGGAGATCGGTAGCCGGTCGTTCGATTTGGAAAATATTAGATATCATGACACACTCGCGCCGCCGTCGCGCCGTCGTCGGCGCGTTGATAAGTTTCAATCAAACTGCCCTATTTGTTCGATTGTAATACTGTAAAGGACAATAATTCTATTCTTTACATAATAGACGCCCGCAACTCCATTGCGTCAAAAATCGTTTATCGCGCGAGAACCGTACATTTTCCTGGGATAAAAAGTATCCTATGTCCTTTTCCGGGGCTCAAAGTATATCCACAACAAATTTCAGCAAAATTGGTTCAGCGGTTGGGGCGTGAAGTGGTAACAGATAGGCAGACAGAGAGACAGACATACAGACACACTTTCGCATTTATAATAATAGTATGGATATGGATTGCCAATCAATACTTTGGTGTTTATTAAGGTAACAATTAATCCATTAGTACATTTTCCCGGGATCAAAAGTATCCTATGTCCTTTCCCGGGGCTCAAAGTATATCCATATCAAATTTCAGCAAAATTGGTTCAGCGGTTTGGGCGTGAAGTGGTAACAGAGAGACAGACAGACAGACATACTTTTGCATTTATAATATTAGTATGGAAGTATGGATTTGGATTGCCAATTAATACTTTGATGTTTAATAAGTAATATTATAAATACAAAAGTGTGTTGACAGACACAGAAAATATATAAAAAAAGGTAACAAACAGACATGTCTGTTACCTTTTTTTTATATATTTTTTTAATTTTTTTTAACGGTTGGAAATGCGTTACGCATTCCCAGCGGCCCGGGGGAATGGTCGCCGGGGTATGTGGGACTCCCCAGGTGCTGCGGTAAGGAGGAGCACCCGGGGCTACCCACTAAAACCCACCGGTGCTTCCTTACTCCGCTACGCTGCTGGGCCACCGGACCCGCCTACGAGGGCGATAGTTGCGGCAGCCCAGTTAGCGGCGTCTGCTTGAGCAGACTCCTCCACAGCAAGCTATTTAGCTCTGCTGAGCCTTCCGGGAGCAGCCCGAGGCACCGGTCGCTCTTCTGCCGGGCACGAATTTTGGCGCAACGGAGTTGCAGGCGTCTAGTCTACGGTAAATAGCTTGCTGCTGGGCCACCGGACCCGCCTACGAGGGCGATAGTTGCGGCAGCCCAGTTAGCGGCGTCTGCTTGAGCAGACTCCTCCGCAGCAAGCTATTTAGCCCTGCTGAGCCTCCCGGGAGCGGCCCGAGGTACCGGTCGCTCTTCTGCCGGGCACGAATTTTGGCGCAACGGAGTTGCGGGCGTCAAGACTACGGTAAATGCCTAGGCAAGGCCATTTAAACAACAATGAGATGGAACAATGTACATTTATTTTTTTTTTTTTTTAAATTATAATCGATTTTAATTTCAAATAACAAAATATATTGGTACTGAGAAATAATTGACACATTTGCTTTGAATAAAAATTACCACGCTCCAACTCCACTCGACAAAGGATAAATGCTGTTATTATTTTGAAGAGGTATCTTCTAGTTCTTAATTAAAATTAAATTTCGTTATAAAATCAATATACTTAAGTTGAACAGTTAATAATAATAATAATAATAATAATCATTTATTGCAGGCAATAAACCCATATAAAAATATATAAAATTAAATTAAAAGTTAGAATTAAATAGTACATATTAATATACATTGTGAACAAATTTAAATAATAATAGAAACAAAATAAAATGCTACAAAAAAACGTTTAAAAAAAATTGAATTAAAGTGAAAATTGAGTAATTATTCTAACATTATTATAACCAAAACTGCTTTTGGATAGGATTCATTAAATTCTAATATTAATTAACCATAATATTATATTATTATACATAATGCAATAGACTCGTACTGTTTTTGCTAATTCACTAATCAACAAAAGTCAATATTATAGGTAATCCTAATAAACTATAATATGAGGTCACAAAATCAGTCTCTGAGTTTCTTATACATAAAATCAAAGGTAAATATCCTTATGAATATTTAAAGTTAAAAAAATAACAAATATTGACAAATCAGGCAATGACCGGCACAGAAATGCGGCGAGCACCACACATCGAGCCACACCGAGCCGAAGGCTGCCGAACTGAGACGATATTAGACGAATTTTAGGTGTTTTTCGTTACGGAATTTCTTGATAATTGCGATAAAAGCTTAAAAAATTCAAACATTAAGCAGCAGCAGCATATTTCTTTTTTATTCATTAACATTTTTTGTAATTTCGCAGATTATTATTTATCTATACTAATATTATAAAGCGGAAGAGTTTGTTAGTTTGTTTGTTTGTTTGAACGCGCTAATCTCAGGAACTACTGATCCGATTTGGAAAGTTCTTTCAGTGTTAGATAGTCCATTTATCGAGGAAGGCTATAGGCTATATTTTATCACGCTCAGACTAATAGGAGCGAAGAAATAGAGGAAAATGTGGAAAAAACGGGGGGAAATTATTTGAAAGAGCTTATTTGAACGCGCTAATCTCAGGAACTACTGGTCCGATTTAAAAAATTCTTTCAGTGTTAGATAGCCCATTTATCGAGGAAGGCTATAGGCTATATTTTATCACGCTAAGACTGATAGGAGCGAAGAAATAGAACAAAATGTGGAAAAAACGGGGGAAATTATTTGAAAGGGCTTATCTCACGAACTACTAGAGCAATTTTTCTGATATTTGGGTCAGATAAGAAGTAGACCACGTGAAGGATCATAGGCTATTTTTTGTAGACTGATTTATCTGTGAAATATCTAATTTACGCGGGCGAAGCTGCGCGGAACGTCTAGTCCTGTATAAAACAACTTTAAAAATCACCGAGATGAAAAAAGTATTCCCCGATATGAAAACTATTGTCACCGAAAGTCACCGAAGTCACTGAGTCACAATTTCCGTGATTTTTTGGCATTTCGGTGATTTTATGCATTTCGGTGACCAAATAGGTCACTGGATTCACCGAAATGGAATCACTGAAATGCAAATTTGCGACAAATCGTTGAATATTTTGACACCTATATTAATTATAACGATATATATATTATATTCTGATACATATTATTAAAAGTGTTTGCAAGAAAATAAATTAATATTTCTAGCTGGTTCAATTAACATGATAAATTGATTTACGGAAATGTAAAGCAAAGTGTCGGGCGTCACCGAGACGATTTACTTACGTTTTTAGCGGGAACACGCAGCGACGCAGCAGATCATCTCTCGCTTCGAATGCAAAAGCATGACTGGTTCCATAATATAAAAAAGTACTCTGTGGTGACTGGCGCTTGAGTTCGAGAAGCGGCAGTACGTTCAAAAGTACTTCTGTTCTCGACAATTCGTGTTTCTTTTTTAATCACCGAAATCAGACAAAATGTTGGGACAGTTTCTTTTGTTCCACTGTATTGAAAATATAAGGATTGAGATTATGAAATTTGTATCGATTATACCTCAATTCTGTTTGTTTGTACCACTAATATTTTTTCCTCGGCTGACGAAATAAGGACTAAAAAGTGTTTGGGGACAGTCACCGAGGGCCCAAATTTCCACCATTAGAATTTTTTATTTTAATGTTATAGTTATCGAATTAAAACGTGTCTGTTGCTTCATATGGATAAACACACAAACTATGCGATACAATTTTATTTAACGGTTTTACAAAAAAAAAAAGCCTTTTTGCACCTCCATTTACACCACATTGGCCACCTAAATATTGCAAATGTATTGAAATGTGTACCTAAGGTTCACTTTTTTGAAAAGTATTGTGGAGCATGTTTTTTGACGGAGTTACTTTTCCTTAGTTTATATTATTCGTAGCCCTTTTCTAAATTTGTACTGAATTGACAGATCTCACTTGCGTGACTCGTGAGACGTCTTGCAAATCTGTCAAATCCATACAAATGTAGAAATGCATCTGCGCGTCGCGTTGCAGTCTGATCTGAATTAACCCGTAAACCAAGTGTAACGCAAACTGCAAAGTGTTAATAAACAGATAAACTTCCGTCAGGAAGCTCAGAAGTTAGGCATTAGAATATCACGATTTAAAAATGGGACCACATAAATAACTAGTATTTACTACGGTATAAATGTGTGTCAGGGGGCGGTATGCGGCGGGGTGTTCCGGCGTCCGGTTCTGCCGGAAGCACGTATGAGTTACGGAGGATGTCCGGACACTTCCCTCCAGCCCTTGGCGCCCGTGCTCACCGCAATCGCCCTTTATACCCCATATACTTACAGCTGAAAATCTAAGTTAAAGAAAGTAGGTTGAGTTCTTGTATCTTAATTAAATTCTGTAACCTAGGGTGATTAGCTATAAGGTTACAGAATTCCTAAAAATATTGTCACTAATGTCGAATATTTAAAAAGTATGTGCTAATAAAGAGAAAAGGGATTCTGTCATTTGTTTAAATTCTAGTTATAGATATTTTTATTCACCGGTTCAGCATAAGCTGCTAAGAACTGATAAGGCAAACTTGGTCTAAGCTATTACAGGGGTGTTTCGGCTACTTCATTAGCTAAGAAACCATGTTTATTACGGATCGAATCGATCCGTAATCAGATCCAGAAGAGAAACATTCGACATGTATAAATGCACAATCTCAAAGTAACAAAACAAACTCCACCTGAATCGCTAATCTTTCATCTGATAAACTTTTCACTGGCCGTTCCGCCGTACTCAAACGTAATCACCAGTCCTTCAGGATTTAGAATTTACGATCGTCGTTTATTGGCTGTAAACCGTCTGCTACAATTAGTCGTACAATAATCACAGACAAAGGAGGACGGAATAAGTGTTACATTAAGTCCCATTTTACTGCGAGGCAATCAAATGAGGGATAACAATTCATATCCGATTTCCTTTAGGGCTCCCTTTTCTACGATGGAAGCCGCTACCCGCTGTTTAGTTCCATAAGATAGAGGTTGTATTGTCCTTATGGAAGTTATAATACAAGCTTGTCTGAAAATCGTTTTCTTTGTGACAATACCAGCCTTTAAAAGCACATAATGCTGAAAGTATACCTAGTCACTTTTTAAATAGTGCGTTGAGCAATAACAAAACAATTGACTAAATCTCAACTGATCAAAAATCTGAACAGGCCTCTAAGTTCAAAGCACTGTGTTATTTAGTCCATGATGGAAAAAAGAAGGCTCGGTTTAGCGGTTAGGGCGTGAAGAGGTAACTGACAGACAGACACACTTTCGCATTTATTATAATATAGATTAATTGTATGGATATATATTAATTTATATCCCGTGCTTAAAAAGCGAAAAAGTATAGCGTTTGTCTATAGTTAGTGATTAGATTTTTTATAATTTAAATAAAGAACATATTGTAATGAATAATTACAATTATTAGTATATCTCGGAAAAAGTGTTCGGTTTAAGTTAGCGGTCGTATATTACAAGTCGCGTCATATTCCAGGCGTGAGTTACGAGCGGTTCCGGGATAACTTACACCGAACAACACTCATTTTAATAAAATAGCGTTTTAACTATCACACTAATAATATAAAGCCGAGAGTTTATTTGTACCTTTGCTACTTATTTAAGCAAGAAATGCGCGTCGTACCACGCGCAATATAGGGTTCCGTAGTAGGTACCACTAGTTTTTGATATTTTTTTATGATCAATGAATGCACATTTATAACGTGTTTTACACTACTAACAACATCATCTCAGTTACGTTCAAAGGATTTTGAACGAAAAGTTCCTTTGTTCTTCTACGAATACATTTTTTAGTTGATCGACTATTACTCAATAATTTATGAAGTCTTCTTAGTCGTGATAGTTTTCCTTTTAAATTCAGCATATTTCCTACTCCTGTACATTTTTTCACATTTCCAGAAGAAACCGTTTAGCTGGTAGAAGGGGGGGGGGGGGGGGGGACACTGACTCTAACGATTTTTTCCACTTTAAAACATCATATTTCACAAATGTACCCTAAATCGTAAAATGATCTGTGAATACTCGTAATATTTTTAAAAAACCTATCCACAAGGTGGGGTGGACGCGACAAAAAAAAAAACACCCCCGCATTGATATACATACAGGGGAGGTACTTACCGTAAAAAAATTTTTTTTCAAAGATTTATTATACCATTTTGTCGGCATCATTAAGATGTGCATTCATGCCGAATTACAGCTTTGTAGGTTTTATAATGTCTGAGCAAAACCGCGGACAGACGGACGGACAGACCGAAACTATAAGGGTTCCTTGTTGACTACGGAACCCTAAAAACGACTGAGTTGGTTTTGACAAGTTTGTTAGTAGTTAAGCTCTGGACTAATATGAAGACAAAGGCTCGATTTATATGCGGCCTCGCGACCGAGCGGCCCGGCCACTACTCTACGAGATCACAAGTAATTGTATGTAACGATTTATTTAAATTTAAAATTACTCCGCGATGCCGTGAACCGGCCGGGCCGCTCGGTCGCGCGGCCGCATTTAAATTGAGCCAAATATTACTCTTTGTCTTGATTCTGCGTTACAACCTTTTTTATGCAAAGTATTTTAAAGTACTCAGGTATATAGGTACCTACATTATTTAATAAATCCTTTCACCCATGTCGTTCATGAAAACTTCGTAGAGGCTCTACGCGTCTACGCGTTCGTAGCATCGTCACCAAGTTTGACGTAGATGACGATTGCAATATAGACTGGTTGCGGAGCACCTAGAAATTGACACATACAGCACATCGGCCTGTTGATATAATTATTATTTATCTCTGTGACGTAGGTTACACGCTCAGTTTCTCATCGGTTCGTAGTAGGATTGACGCGAAACTGAACGTCTAACTGGTGGATAACGGACTGATCATTTCTTTATTATGTACTTTTAAGCCATCAATCTGGCGTCAGTCTCAGATTGATTGACTGAACTGATGCCAGATTGAGCGTGTAACCTACGTGTTTTACTTTTGCCCAAAACTATTATTTACGCGTATTCATCACGTTATCTTTCTTACTCAAGTATGAGTTTTTGTCTTTGATATAATTTCGATTTAAGGAATACTATGATATAATATCCTTCTTCTATGCCTTGCCTTTCAGTATAAATGAAAACGAGCTATTGTGTACTTACAGCCTTTATAAACGAATCATCATTCAGCATTGCGTTTACAGTATCAGCCGTAACCATCTGCGATGCTCACCTCGTTTCCTCCCGTAAATGTACAGCAGCACGCTTCGTAAACACAACCGTGCATAAAGTCACAAGACTCCAGACAAGTTGACATAGTTCGAATCTCGATGTAAAATGTGCATAGCGGTAATCTGAACTCAAATGTTTTTATGAAGTTGGAGCGATGATAGTTTTCTGTATATCCGTTTGCTCCAAAGTAAACATTAATATTTGTATCACCTTTGGTATTAATGCCATTGCATTCGAATTCGTCTAAAGGTTAGTTCACATTGCAAAGTGATGAGGCGATGCGAAGATACACAGTGAATTTGCTCGCGTTGTCGGGATGCCTCATCCAAATTACAATGGCTCATAATATATTATCAATGCATCGCATACCCTCATCATGTTGCAATGCGAACCAACCCTAAGTCGTTTCTTCACCACGAACCTAGTTTACTTCTAATAAGCGTAGGGCCATTTAATTTACCGTTTTGTTTAATTGTGCTTGGCGCTCGTGATGTAACCGGCCTGGCCCTGCGCCAGCAGTTGCTTCTTGTACGGGGACGATGTACTCTTGTTCTTGTTGAGTCGATTACTGAAATATCAGCGTCTGGTCCGATTACGATATGCAAAGATCGCTGCAACAGGGGACATATTACGGAAGACGTCACGTATATTATGGAGGTTGCAGTGATTTACAAAGTATAGTTTGAAAAGCCGATCTAAAATAACTAAAGAATGACTAGCTATTAGTAAGTAAGCACGACTAATACGTCTTTAAACTACAGTGGCTTTTTCAAGTACGCAGTCTTCGCAGTCGATTTTACACAAGGTGCGATGTCCGTAGATGTGGTACGTCAACGCAAACGCTGAACAATATTCTGGGGACTATATTGCGCTATTCGGATTTTAAACCTTAATAAAAGCCGCAGGGAGCTGGAAACGAGTATTACCTGCAAAATAAACAAAAACAGAAAAGGTATCTCTCAGAGGTATTCTCAGCTGCACGGGTTTAAATTGTACAGAGTATGAAAATGAAGGGAGAGCGATAGCGTTTTGGTAACACAATCTATATTGCTACGACGAGATGTTCAATCTTTATTCTTCAGTTAGGGATAATGTAAGTTTAGCAACTGTATCTTTGAAATGGTCACATTATGTCTCTGGTTATGTTAAAATATGTACCACTACTGATTTTCCGCGATTTTTATAACTACCTGGAAAACTAAGCTTTGCTCGGATTATAAAAAATATGTAATCCGAGTATATGACGTGAATTATTAAAATGCATTTTTTGCGATTTTCCAGGTATTAAACCTAACTAGGTCGTATCTCAGAACACATCTTATATTATTATACTCATGGAAATGCAAGGAGGTAGCTGGAAAACCAATTATAATTTTAATCAAAATAGCTTCATTTAAGTGTAAGAATGAACTATATTATGAATGAAGTGGAAATACAAAAGTGATGTGTTAGTCGGGGTAAATCGTAGAGGAAGCTGTGGTTGTAATGGTGAACATTAGGGCGGTCAGATATCAGGGAAGTTACCGCTATGAATTGTTACTGTTGCTCTAATTGTGTATAAATAAAGGCCGATGGACTTGTTGCCTTGATTTTGCCTCGTTACTGCCTATTTTCATTAGGGATGTGATATTTTTTAATAATTTGGCATGCTATAATAATGATTTTTCAAATATGAAAGTATATTACCCAGTCCGTCTTCACGGTTATACCGCTAAACTGATTTCGATGAAAGGTATGGCGATACGGACTCATAAGACCCGAGAAAGGCCAAAGGATTGTTTAATGTTTTTATGACTGAAAATCACGCGATAAACGAATTTCCAACAACATCTACATGTTACCTTAAGTCTGCAATATAGATCCATAATGATTTAGGAACTTACATACATACTTAGTCGTCGTCGTCAGTCTTAAATTAGGAAAACATTATATTTTGTTATTATAGTAGCAAGCAGAACTTAGCGATAGTTAAGTATTATAGTCGTAGTTGTAATAAATACCTAAATTATAATGTTAATTTGGCATAAGCAACGACTCGTATGGTGGGTACATTCGGTAGTAAACAGGCGCTCACAAATAGCGGACTGGCGGCTAATTGGATTATCGCAGAGATTTCTTTCGCCCGCACCGGCTTACCGGCTTTGCGCCTCAACCCAGCTCGCACTACTTAACTATATGTCTGTTATTTCGCTGTAAGTATAACGTGTGATTTGTAAACGGCAAAATATGCTAATGTATAATATGAAGTTAGCTCAGAAAGCGGAAATAATGGATAGCTGAGATCAAATTGAATCCCTTTGCATGCTCATTTTATAACATTTATGCTATGGCCTGAGGCAATAAACATAGTTTAAATGACAATATTTTATAGTTGAAGACTTCCGATCGAGCACATCGCAGCGGTCGTTGACAAATGACGGGAAAACGTTTGTGAGCCTCAGAACCTCACGAGAATAACAATTCCCAAATCACTAAAAATGTACTCGTGGGGAAGCGGCCGACGACGGACATGCGAGCTCATTGGTAAACAATGGCCGCCGCATCTCGACGCGCCATTTGTCAGCATTACGTGTCAATTCGTTACTGGGAGCTATGAAATGAAAAATAAATAAAGTGGGAGCCGCGATAAATAACTGATACACTGGCCGTCGGAAATGGAGTCGTTTTGTTGAGAAATAAATCGGTGTGAATGGGCCGAGAGTCGAGACTGTCGCCGCGCGCGCCGCGCCGCAGTGGGCGCGGAGCCAGTGCCGGCGCTCAAATCTACTGTCATATTTCAAATTAAATTCCGCGTGCTCTCTCCTTATATTTATCTCGAGGATTTAAGTTGGATCCACACTTTAGCGGGATCGCTAAAAGGATATAAAGAGGAGACGTCGTACCTACGTGTCGTACTGCGTACAAAATATGTATCAGAGAAGTTGATTCCTACGCAGATGGCGGACCTAAGTAATTTGGTCGTGTTAGAGTCAATTCAGACCGCAACGCGACGCGTAGATGCATTTCTAAATTTGTACTGAATTGACAGATTTCAATTGCGTGAGCGGTGAGACGTCTTGTAAATCTGTCAAATCCATACTTTAGAAATGCATCTACGCGTCGCGTTGCGGTCTGAATTGACCCTAAGTCAAACCCACCCGACCGATCACAGCTAACATTGAATTGACATAAGCCGACCAAACGACGTAGGTCCGTCAACTGCCTAGGAATCAATTTCCTCGATGGTACTATCAGAGAAGTTGATTCCTAGGCAGATGGCGGACCTGAGTAATTTGGTCGCGTTAAGTCAATATCATCCAACGACGTAGGTCTGTCAACTGCCTAGGAATCAATTTCCTCGATGGTACATGCCAAAGTGATATAAAATTAGAAGTAGCGACGGTAGTCACTTAAAAAACCTGAAGCGCCCCCATTTTGTTCATCAATCATAGTACCACGAAATATAGCACTAAATTGCTCACATGAAAAAGTGATGAATCACGGAAAAATGACACATTAATAATGAAGGATCGGACGAGGAGCACGAATTATAGTATTAAAACCGTAAATATGTTCGGCGCGATACGCGGTTACATCATCGTTCACCCGCGCGACGGGCGGCAACATATTCTTTGAACATGGTTTAGAAATTGATTTTGGGGTATTATATCAGAAGGCTTGGGCGCTAAGTTGAGTAATGCGTAGTAATTACAGTAAGTAGCATAGATCAATAAAAATTGAGGCCTCAGTACGCAATGTTACAAACGTATTGTTTGTAACATTGCGTACTGAGCAGGGATGAAATAGACATTAAAAAACCCCCGCCAAAAAACTTTAAAAAGTAATGAAATAATATTTACTGACTTTAAGTTCCAATAATTCCTAAGTGTAAAGTAATATTTTAGTCCATAATTGTTGTCACGATGTGTCGGGGGACCGCCAAGTAAACTACAACCTACAACCGTCAAGCGCTGAATATCTCGATTCGGTTTGATCCTAATTAAAATAAACTATAATGTTATGTGAAATCAAACATCCACATAAGCGGTCCCCCGACACACCTTGACAACAATTATGGACTAAAATATTACTTTACACTTAGGAATTATTTGAACTTAAAGTCAGTAAATATTATTTCATTACTTTTTAAAGTTTTTTGGCGGGGGATTTTTAAATTTCTTAATTTAATTTTATTTCATGCTTTTTAAACTTGTGTTGGTTATAGTACAGAATAATTCCTATCAGCAGGATCATATCCCCATGATTACCTTTGAACGTCGAAAAGAGGCCGTTAATATAAGCCAAACATGAAACCTCCACTCTATGTTCATACGGAGCTCGGCTCCTATAGAATCCAGGTGATGTTGCAGCAGCAGCATGCAAATATTTCGTGTTTATCTACGTCTTACTGGTTGTCGCAATTAAAATGAGCCCAAACACGAAACCACTGCTCTAAGTTGGTGAGGAGTTGGGTATCCTATTGATTACCAGGTGATGCTGCAGCACCAGGTCAACTTCCCATTAATGTGTTCATAAATATCACAAACCAGAATGCAAAATATAAAACTCATCAAACGACTGCAAGTTGCTAGCGGCCTCTCACGAACCAGATAAACCGCGATTTTCCAGCACTGAGCAGGCTGATGATAATGAACTAAAGCTAAGAACACTCTCGATCCATGTCAGCTTTCAAACAAAAAAAAAACTAGATCAAAATCGGTCCACCCGCTTGGATGCTACGATGCCACGGACAGATACACACACAGACAGACACGTCAAACTTATAAGTTATAATACCCTTCTTTTTTGTCGGGGGTTAAGAAGTAGCATGTCAAACTCCCGATAGTGGGAGTACGAGTGTAGTTGCAGCCCGAATATGTAGTTGTCGTTGCAGCTCGGGTGGCGCAGGCGGGTGCAGGTGGAGCCTGTCCGACGTAGGCCGCCGCGGTTAATTGAACGACCTCCATTCCGCCGTTTAATAGAGACCTCCTAAACCAACATTTCAAAACGTCGCCCGCCGAAATTGAAAAAATCTAATTATGGCCGTGTAATGGAATTTTCAGAACCGATCAGCGTTCGTTGTCTCTCGCTAATGCTCACGTGCATGTTCAATTGAATTACGGAATGCTTTAGTTTACGTTATAAACAAACGAAATGAAAAGCTGAAAACGCTCCGAGAAAATGCTCGTTCTTTTTCTAGTACGATTGGTGCGGTGCACGTACAATTTTGTTTACACTGGGGAGGAGTTCCATAATATTGCAAGTTTCTTTTCTTGCCTGCAGCGTTGTTGAATACGTAGTATGATATTTGTATTTTTCGTACTCGGGGAATATATTTCGTTGTTCTATTCGATCGATCGAACGATCACATTAACTATGCGTTATCGTCATCTTATTGGAATTCTGCATCTTAGAAGGAAGCTTCGAGGAGACGGCAGTCGGCACAGTTCATTATTTCCACTAATTTGAGTAAACTTGTCTAACATTATTATGTGGAGTCAAGTTCTGCCGTGCTAGCATACGCCAACGAGAAAATTTTGTCTACACGTTTTCTCGATGTTAACTGGTTTATCTCTTCATCTCTATTGACCCTAACATGACATACATTTTTCATTTCTCGTACGTCTGTCGTCAAATTTAGAGATAATTTTGTTTTTTTTTATATGTGCTATTTTTGTCTATAAACTAACGAACTATATACGATCGAGAAATTTATCTCTCGAGTCTCGACGTACGCATGTTAGCGAAAAAGATATATATCGATATCAACAATATCACTACGCTCGATATCCACGAGATATCTCGTTGGCGTATGCTAGGGGGGCTGGTGAACTAAAAATAATTAAATTAGATTGACTTAGAAGACTACACTGTCCCCCCGTCTGTCCGTCAGTCACAAGGATGTTTCATTGACCATTGTAGCTAGACAGTTGAAATTTTCATATACGAAATATTTCTGTTGCCGTTATACAAAAATTTAAAATATATAAAAAGAGAATAAAATAAATGTATAGCGGAGGTTCTCATACGACAAACAATATGTTTTTAAGTAGCATAAGGGCTAAGCCAAACGAGCGTAATTTGTGAGTTGTGAGTCGCAGAATTTCGGTTCGGCAGAATTCTGCTTCATTCAGTTTCATACAAAAGTCCCGTTTGATTCACACGAGCGTGATTTTGTGAGTCATGATTTGTATGAAAAGAAATTTACGCGGCAGAAATTCTGCGACTCACAACACACAAATTACGCTCGTTTGGCTTCACCATAATACGGAATATGTTACGAGTCGGGCTAGCACTTGGTAACTTTTATACTTTCATCTACTTATTTTAAGTTGACGACAGTGGTTACTCAAACTTGTGACAATATTAAAAAAAAAATTGGTTTAAGTAAAATGTTTAACAAACATACAAACACTATGCAGTCGCAAAATTGTCTTTCTAAACTTCCAGAATAATCCATACGCCTAACCAGTCGCGTTAGTTAATCAGCATTAATTGGGACAATAGTTTTGTGTTATGATTTAGCATCATTAGCTTCGTCAGCCGCTGTACGTAAATACATTGTACGGTGACGGATTACGTTCGTTAGCGACGTAAACAAGTATCGTTAATATCGGATGTGTATACAGCGGTGTACACGAGCCGCCGATCAGCCGCGCCGGGGGACCGACCGACATTATAATTATACACGAATTAAAGTCTAATTCACGCTCGCCTATACAGATTTACTCGTTTCCCGAGGCACATTCGCACGTACTCGTGGTAAATAATTTCATTAAATCGTGCGAAATGAATACTAAGAGCCCCCGCAGACTGCAGACTTTCTATCGGCCGATAGTTTGGTCGGGTTTGGGCTGTTAGCGCGCACACTACGCCAACTAAACAGTGGGTTGGTGGTGAGTGCGCAGATTAGACAACAGTCGGCCGATTGTTCTCGCACGATTCCATTCATAAAGATAGATTTTTGAATGGAAAATTTTACACGATTCGGATTTCTGCCAAGTCAGCCGACCAAACAATCGGTGTCGTGTGCGCGCGTGGAAGAAAGTCGTACTGATTTAGCATCGGCCGACAGTTTGCCGATAGTTAAGTTTGAAGGAAATCGTATAGCCCATCAAACTTAAGTATCGGCCGACTCGGTATCGTTGTAATATGCGCACTTTCATTCAGCTTCATACTGATCAAGAGCCAAACCAAACTATCGGCCGATAGAAAGTCTGCAGTCTGCGGGGGCTCTTATACTTATTTAAATACTGAAACTAGCGACACGAAAAGGTAAATTATGATTTCGAATATAAAATGCGGTATTTATGAGTCGCAAAGTTGTATTTTGTATGACGTTGAATGAAATAAAACCCCGACTCGTAGGATTTCTCGTTGTCAGTGGAGCGCGCGCCGTAACCTACTTTCGAAGGCTTCGAAGGGCGGCTGGATGAATTCTTTTAAGAGATTTAAAAGGAAATAAGCTAAATAAAATGCACGAACATTTGTACGTTGATACGAAAATTGAAGACGTCTGAAATAAAACGGGAAGCGCTAACGTTTTGTAAGATTTTGTGGCCTCTCGGAAGCCCTTTTTAAGGCACCTGTTTGGCGACATAAGGAAATACTAAAAGTATAACATTGTTAGATTTCTACGTACAGTGGCTTGTATTTGAGTTTTGCGAGAAATTCGTTGTAACATTCGAGGTCTTATAATTATTGTCCTTTTCTTCCTTGAATTTTGGAATTCTCTTCACTCCTCATAGTCATAATCATAAAGAACGGCAAATTTCGGGACACTCGGTCGGCGTGAGCCACGTGTTCATCGAATTCCCTTTGATGTGTACGTTTTATTTATGTTCGGCGCTCTCCAGCTGTCGGCTGAGAGCGGCCGATGGGCGATTCATCACCCGAGTTCGTTCATTATATACTTACATGTTTCCGCGGAGTCGTAATATTTGATTCAATTACCTAAGAACAATAATTTCCCGAGGAGCGAGCGACTCGGAAATTTGTTTCCTCGTGTATATGAAGCGTGAATAATTCGCGCGCAAATAAAAGTACCTGCCTGATCTTTGATGTAGCCATTAGCGAGGGGAAGCCGGGGACCCGAGGTTTCGAGGCTAAATGCAAATGCTCGGTCTCGACTCGTGACTCGTGAGGCGTTATTTGAAAAAAAAAAATGTTAGCACATACGATTGATTTATGATAGGAGTGAGCATACTTATAAAGCTGCTGAATATTGGGGGTTATATTTTGTTAAAAAAGCAATTTACAGTTTAAATACGTTGCTAGGAGGGAAAATGTAGAGTAACCCCACTCGATAGGCCCGGGGTCCGGGGAGCGTCTGCCCACTCGAATGGTAAATAGGCTTAAGTCGAGGAGTGATTTCCTTTCTCCAAAATTAATGTGTACAAAAGCTCTCGCTGTACGTTCAACGTCGCTAGTTACACAGTTAAATATTACCGAGAACGCGCGAGACGGCCTGTAAAATACCGTTAAATGATGAGCTCCGAAGCTCTCGTTACACGAAAACATTAATAATCCCCTTCACATCATCTATTATTCCGAAGTTCGTAATCGAAAATCTCCGGCCGGATCGCTGTAAGACGGCGTAATAAAAGTAATGAAGCGGAATAATCAAATTAGCAGTTTGTCAAATTTTTCTGCGTAATAAATTCGGCGGGGGAGCAATTATTTGGAGCCGGTCGGCCTCCGGGGGACGTTTTCATTTGCAGCGGCGCGGCGCCCCGCCGTGCCCGCGCGGGAGCCACCGAAACCTCTGAACATTGATAAAGACGAGTCTAATCAAGAGGGTAAAAATTGCGGCGCCCGCTTTGCATTCGTCGGCACCTCGGCGCGGCGCGGGGTTCACAAATAGGGCGATTGCGAAGTTATTTTCGTTTGAATATTTGCGCTCGTTCCTTTTATTGTTTTATCGTTAGCGCCAACTTCTCCGTTTAATCTTGTGAGATTGAAAAGAATTATACAAGTAGGAGGACACAAAAAATTTTTCTTAGATGCTTGTATTTTATGTGGTTTTTTTGGCACAATAACATTTACAATATTGAATGTCTATTGGACGTAGCAATAACATAATTGCTACCAATAACATTAATTACTTATTTTGTAATATATGTGAAGAATGACACGGTGTTTATTTGTTTTCTAGAGAATAAGCTACTGTTGCGCGCGCTATCACATCCAACTTTTGGAACGAAGTTCCTTATCGCGCGTTGCGATTAACGACACTTTTTGTGTCGTTGTGACGTTGTAAGCCATGTGGTAGCGCGTGTTTCTCTCTCTGTCTCTCTCTCTCTCTCTCATAGAAATCAAGTTATTTTCGTTTCGTCTTTCTATTTCGCATTGAACAGTGTGGTGTAGCGGGCTCATTGAGAGTAAAATGAAAAGTTATAGAGTCAAGTCAAGTCAAGTCAAGTCAAGTCAAGTCAAATCGTGTCATGTCGTGTCGTGTCCTGTTGGCTCATGTCAAGTCAAATCCAGCCGGGTTTTAGGAGTCGAAAAGTTACAGAGTCAAATCGTGTCGTGTCGTATCGTGTCGTGTCGTGTCATGTCATGTCAAGTCAAATCCAGCCGGGTTTAAGAAAATGCCCAGTTGAAATATGATCAGTGATCACTTTTGTTGAGTGAAATCCAACTTTTTAGTCATGCAGAAATAAACGAAATACATATAACAACTCGATAAATTAATATAGACACGGTTTCTTCACTTATCAAAATCAAGTAGGTACGATTTCTTAAGGATTTAAGTTAATCAAATTTTAACGAATTCCCAAGAACAAAACAAACTGCAATCAAACAGACTAAGAAATCTAGCCAGAGATAACTAAAAAACAAAAAAATAATAAAATTTTTTTTTGGAAAAATGCTTTTATTTAAACACTCTAAATCTAAAAAGAAGAAAAAAAAATGTCCTTAAACATTATAACTATAAGTTATAACCTCTTTATATTATTATACAATTTGCATGATAATAAAAGCTTGTCGCGAGGTTTAACAATTTGTCCGTATTTAATAAATTTATAACAATAAAAGACTTTAACATAATATATAACTCAAAGGACTGACTGACTGACTGACATAGTGATCTATCAACGCACAGCCCAAACCACTGGACGGATCGGGCTGAAATTTGGCATACAGGTAGATGTTATGACGTAGGCATCCGCTAAGAAAGGATCCGTCTTTATCAATTCTACCCCCAAGGAGAAAAAATAGGGGATGAAAGTTTATATGAAACTTTGTCAATTTTAAACCGATTGAGCTGTGACTTTGATACCTACTTCTTAACGCGAGCGATGCCGCGGGTAAAAGCTAGTATAATATAAATTTACTCAGTGATATTGGTACTAGTTTATTTACAAATCACGCGACAAGATTTTATTATCATGCAAATTGTATGATAATGGTAAAAACGGGACCCTATTACTAAGACATCGTTGTCTGTCCGTCTGTCTGTCTGTCTGTCTCCAGGCTGTAACTCAAGAACGGTAATAGCTAGAGAGTTGACATTTTCACAGATTATGTATATCTGTTGCCGCTTTAACAACAAATACTAAAAACAAAATAAAATTAATATTTAAGGGGCGTTCCCATACAACGAACGTGATTTGGCCTAATTTTGCTCTATAATGGTACGGAATCCTTCGTGCGCCATTCCGACTCGCACTTGGCTGATTATTTATTTGTCACAAATTTTTAATTTTGTATCTAGCACAAGAAACGGTATATCTGTAATTTGTAATTTGTAATTGTATCTCATACTAACATCCACCCTCTATATCAAGAAGATGGGATAGGTTAGGTTGGGTTTGATAATTTTTTTGTTGTTTCTGTACTAATATTATGTAAAATACCAAATTTCAGCTTTCTAAGACTTCAGGAAGTACCCTATCAGTTTTGATGATCGGTGAGTCAATGTCAAAATTGTGGGTTTTTGGACACCTATAAAATCTAAAGTATAATAGCTACGATATTTAAACTTTGTGCATTTAATTATTATACTTATGTCATTATATCTTAAAAATTTGAACTATCTGGCATTATCCAAACCAAAGTTACGAGGGTACAAAAATACAACGAAACGTTTCCAGAAAAGGTAGGTAGTGCTCTTGCGCTTCGCTTGGCTCGTCTTGGCGGGGGCACTGCCGTGCCCCCAGATAACCTTAACACTGTACGGTTTACAAAATGTACATTAAAGAAATCTCCGAGGACTCCTAAATTCAAAGCCCGAACAATAAAATATATCTTCTCTAATTAACATCAGCTGTTATATTTTTTCTTTTTTGATTCGAATACTAATTGCTGGCACGTACTTCTCCCGACAAAAGAGAAAAGTTTTTATGAAGCGCTCCCACTTCCAGATTCCACGGACAAATTATGAGCCGTCCATTAGGAAATTTGACGTTGATTCTTGCGGACCATCTGTCTTGTCTGAGAGATTTGTACAACCTTACTAATGTTACTTCTGTGTTTAGTGTTCTATGTTATATGCTTTAGTAATTTGTATAATAATATTATTTAGGTATTTATATTACTAATTATAATTAAATTATTTACTCGTATTTAGCTTTATAGAAAAAATAATTATGCATTATTTATTATTCATAACGATAAACACTGAAAAGTACAGTTTAGACTAGAGTATTTACCTAGCTGAATTACTTTAGCTAATTCGTTGCTATATATTATACAGTGTGTAACAAAAATAAGTGATAATACTTTAGGGTGTGTACGTGTTCCTTGTAGAGAGTTCACTGTGAAAATAGCAGCTCTGAAAGACGAATTTTTTTTTCACTTTTGTATGGGCCAGGACCCGAGCGTCACGAGTTTCCCCAAACAAAAGTGAAAAAAAATTTTGGTCTTTCAGCGCTGCTACCTTCACAGTGAACTCTCTACAAGGAACACGTACACACCCTAAAGTATTATCACTTATTTTTGTTACACCCTGTATAATACGTCTTTTTTTTTGTTTGTGGCGAATAGGATATTTATATAGATAGCTGTATCAGTTCAGAGAAAGTTCAAAAGGGAGAAAATTTAAGAAAAATTTGGACAAGAGTCACAAGACAAAGGGATATTTAGTAAATTTTTTACGTCACAAAAACTGATCCAGTTAAACAACCGTTGTTTAAAGTAATCGTACATTTAATTGCGGTTTTATTTTGTTCCTTTGTAAAACTTGAAAATGCGCTTTTATCTAGTACTGTTGCAGGAGCGTGTTGATTTTTCACCCGCATCCAGGTCGTAGAGAACCACAGAAATGAGAAAACGTTTAAAATATTTTTTGTAATGCCCAATGTAAAAGCATTATTATAGCAGACTAGATGTTGCCTGCGAGTTTATTCGTAAAAAAATCAGCCAAGTGCGAGTTGGACTCGCGCACGTAGGGATTCGTACCATTATAGATTAAAAAAATCGGCCAAGTGCGAGTTGGAGTCGCACACGAAAGGTTCCGTACCACAATAGAGCAAAAAGGTCCAGGTCTAGGTCCAGCAACTTTCAGTCTAGCTATTCACCCGGTCATCGAACTCCTAAATTCCAAATTCAACGTGTGGTATCTAGATGACGGGACCCTTGCCAGCGACGCATCTACAGTTCTTTCGGATTTTCAGACCCTGATTCGCGAATACAAAATTATAGGTCTAGATCTGAACTTGGGGAAGTGTGAGCTTTTTGTCCCTGATGATTGTGAGGATAAAGATGAGATAATATCCAGTTTCAAGGCCGTGGCCCCAGAATTATCAGTGATTGAGAAGAGTTCACTTTTTCTCTTGGGTTCACCTGTTCTAGCCGATTCTTTTCCGGACTATATAAATAAAAAAGCACGAAATTTTAGTGAAAGTTTAGATCGTCTTCTCCAAATTAACAGTCACATGGCATTTACTCTGATTCGATATTGTTTATTTGTTCCTAAATTTACGTATGTTTTGCGGTGTTGTCATCTCTGGAAGTTCCCAGAACTTCTCCATAGTTTAGATGACACCCTAAAACATACGCTTTCCACAATTTTAAACATAAAATTTGACGATCGTTCCTGGACCCAAGCTACATTACCAGTAAGGTTCGGTGGCCTGGGAATACGAAAAACATCAGACACAGCTTTACCGGCGTTCTTGTCCTCGGTCCACGCAAATCACGTAGTAATAGCCAAAATTTTAGAGCCCTCTTCTTGCCCATTCGTCATTCCCTTTGCGGACGAGGCCAAGAATGCCTGGGACATTGCTAGTGCCGGCAGCGAGGTCCCCAAGAACACATCTTCCCAAAGGCTCTGGGACGAGCCCGTCTGCGAACTGGTGCGTAATAAACTGTTTAACACGTCTACCAGCGCGGTAGAACGGGCTCGACTTTTGGCCGTGGAGAGGTGGGAGTCGGGGGCTTGGCTGCAGGCACTACCATCTAAAAACACAGGAAGATTGCTGGACCGTAATACATTCCGTCTTGCCACTGCCCTGCGTCTTGGTGCCCCCCATGTCGTCCCCCATCAGTGTGTTTGCGGCGCGCACGTAGGCAGCTACGGTCACCACGGGCTGTGCTGCTCGCGAAGTGCTGGACGCTTTTCGCGGCATCACAGCCTGAATGACTTCATTCGCCGGGCTCTTCGGGCGTCACTGCCGGCGTGCCAGCGATACTGGAGCCCTCCGGTTTGGCGCGTGACGATGGCAACAGACCCGATGGAATGACCCTGGTCCCCTGGAGTGTGGGACGGGCCCTTGTGTGGGACGCTACTTGTGTCGACACACTCGCCTCGTCCCATATTCAGGGCACCTCGAGCTGTGCGGGCGCAGCCGCAAACCAAGCAGAGAACCTCAAGCGGCGCAAATATGAGAACCTCAGCGGAGATCTCATATTTGAACCGTTTGGGGTGGAAACTCTAGGCGCATGGGGTCCGGGGGCACATAAGCTTTTTAGAGGAATATCTAAGAAGCTTGTTGAAGCCACCCGAGACCCTAGAGCTGGGAGCTACCTGGCACAGCGGATAGCAATTGCCATCCAACGTGGCAATGCTGTCAGCTTGCTGGGCACTCTGCCAGATGGGGACGACTTGGGCAAGTTTTTCTTTTTATAGTTTTATATTTAAAGTTTATATATATATATATATATATATATATATATATATATATATATATATATATATATATATATATATATATATATATATATATATATATATATATATCTGTATATTTTAGATTGTATTTTTAGTGCTTAGATTTTTATCCTGTAATTCATAACATTTATTATTATGTTGAGCAAAAATGCGTGCCTATGTATTGCCGTTATTGATATTGAGCAAAAAATAGCAAAAAAATCATGTTTGTTGTATGGGAGCCCCCCTTAAATATTTAATTCATTTTGTTTTTAGTATTTGTTGTTATAGCGGCAACAGAGGGAGGGAGAGAGTGGGATTATATACACAATCTGTGAAAATTTCAGAAGTCTAGCTATAGCGGTTCTTGAGTTACAGCCTGGAGACACACAGACAGACGGACAGACGGACAGATATTGGAGTCTTAGTAATAGGGTCCCGTTTTTACCCTTTGGGTACGGAAACCTAAAAATAGGCCAAAAATTGTGATTTTTGTATGGCAGCCCCTCTCAATTATTTATTTTATTTTAATTTTATTATTAACTAGCTGACCCGGCAAACGTTGTTTTGCCATATAAATTATTTGTAATTGTAATGTACTTCTTTATTTGTAAAGAATATTATTACATACAGACAGACAGACAGACAGACAGACAGGCAGGCAGGCAGAGAGAGAGAGAATTTTATACACCAGCGACCCTAGCATGGCCACAGTAGAAATGCGAAAGTATAGAAAAACTGTGGAGATAAACTGAAGGTACCGTTCCGATCTTTACCGCGGCTAGTCGCGACCGACAAAAAATCAAATACAATGCCACTTTATGACATAGACTATAATCCTAAAAATTCAAATAAAACCCTACTTTATGACAGACCCGTACCAAATCCAAGCCCCCCAGTTTTGGAGCTACTCACCTTTGAAATTTTCAGAATTCTGAGGCTACATCATATTTTATTTGCATAGTGTTTTTTAACGCCTTTAACCTAACCTACAGCGTGTTTTGTGACGGTCGCCGCTGCTGTCGCAGCACAGTCACAGTTCTAACCTAACCTACTTTTGGACTTTCTGGATTGTGTTTGTTTTTGTTTTGGCGGGGGGCTGCGCCCCCCGAGCCCCCCTTTAATTTGTAACGGTCGCCGGCTGCTGCCGCAGCACGCTCGCTGCGTTCGCTCGGCTCCCTCTGTGTTATGGTCTAAGTTCTAACCTAACCTAATCTAACCTACTTTTAGAGTTTCTGGAATGTGTTTGTTTTTGTTTTGGCGGGGGGCTACGCCCCCCGAGCCCCCCATTCGGAGGGGCTGCGCGCGAATACATTCTCTAAAGTTACAACTCATGCAACATATAAAAAATATTTTACTTGATATTAGTATGATGAGTTTTGGTTAATCCTATAATCCTCTCAGTATGAACACATTTACTTGCTAATTCTCTGTCTTTAATGACTGTCAAGCCTGACAACTGTGGTGCAAAAAGCTGCGGAATCCTTACAGTAATATTTCTATCTACCTCCGTTGTTTTTAAGAAGACGGTTTTAGCGGGTAAATTTTATTTAAAATCTAAATCTATTAAAGATGGTGAAACTATCTCGAGCATTTCTAAATTAGCATCTTTCTGTTCTGATAATTCATATTGGCGTAGTAAAAAAATTCCGTTATTAGTTAAAATACACAGAGAAAATTGTGACATTAATGTTTATACTTCTTTAAAACCCGAGATGTTTTCACTACCGACCTGGATGATAAATATAGATATTAAGCCATGTATATGTTTAGACATAGAAAAAGTAGACAGACCCAAGCGTGCCCTCAATTGTTTTTTCATCTTAAGCAATACTGTAACATATTTAAATAAAAATTATAAAGATTATTATAAAATATACACAGATGGTTCGAAGAGTAGTAACGGAATAGGCGCGTCTTTTTACGACCCGCAGATTAACTTGAAGGCATATTTTTCTTTAAACAGAAATTATTCAATTATGTCAGCTGAATTACATGCAATTTCCGAAAGTCTTACGTATATTAAAACTTGCTCTTACAGAAATTATGTAATACTTTGTGACTCCAGAAGTGCTTTACAGCATTTGGCTCGGTGCTCCTCGTCCTTACGAGGGCTACCGATAGCTTATGTTGTAATCGACTCACTTTTGGAGTTACAAGGTATCTATGTGAATGTCAAATTTCAGTGGGTGCCGTCTCATATAGGTTTGACTGGGAACGAACGAGCCGATGAATTAGCGCAGCTGGGGGCACACTCGGGTATAGTAGTGCAACAACTGCCTTTCTTCACGGATTTATTGTCGGATTTAAAAAATAATTGCCACAGCTTATGGAAAACTCATTTTGATGAAAGATCGGTGGAGAAGGGTATTTGGTACAGAACTCTGTGTAATGAGCCACCTAAGATCCCGTGGTTCATATCTATAAAAGCAGACAGGATTAGGCTAACGACGCTCATGAGACTTCGCTCCGGGCACGTTCCACTCAATGCATTTGGGTATATGATGAAGGTTTGTAATTCGCCAGATTGTAGTTTGTGTCATAAGCGGGAAGATATTTACCATGCTTTGGTGGAGTGTGCCCGGGTGGAGTCAGAGAGGCGCAGGTTTGAGGCTGATGCGGGGGTGGCGCTGACACAGCTCGGTTGTGTGAGCGCCATTCTCGCTCAGCCGAAAGATCCTGTTTGCTGGGAGCTAGTAAATTTGTATTTATATTTTATTAAGTATAGATTTGATTAGTATCTCTGTTAATTACTAATTTTTTACGCATGTGAATTATGTAATTTTGATTTTTATGAGGCTGGCATTGTCGGATTCGACACAAGCCTAAAGATAGCATATTCCCATTGTTTGACAGTCACTTATGGGTGAGGCCGCCAAGTTTTGCTGATTTGGCACTGAATTATTGCGTTGGTAGCGTAGATACTTTTACTACAAGAAAAAGTGTCTACGCTACTCTACATACTAAAATGGTAGTGAATTTTTATTTCTACGCTACCGTAGCGTTGACAAAATCAAACTTATCTCCATAAATAATACACAATGTGGTTTGTATTTAAGTCCCAAACATGGCCCTTTTGACTACTCACATAATGCATTGATAGTTTTATATGAAAAGAAATACTTACATTTGTGTCACAAAAACACTTCCTTTGAAAATACTGTGTACGCAGCCCGTCTGAGGTTCAAATGTGAACTGTCGAAAAATGGCGGATATTACGAGATTTTTCATAAAGTATGTAAAAACTCAGCATTGCCACTTCCCTATTTTACCTTCCCTAACACTTAACGATAATAATAAATGGGTATTATTGATGACGTTTAAAAAGTGGGATAGAATTGATGTTTCTAACAATTCATTTGATTTTAAAAAGTTTATAAAGAAAGTTATTAAGTTAAATACTATAAAAATTAGGTGAGGTAATAGCCATTTATTTAAGTATTCATAACATATCCGATTTATCTTCAAATCTGTCATACTTACTGCTACAGCGACAGTTGAAGTTCACCTCTTCCACGGCGGATGGCATATTTTAAGCTATTTTCTTACCTTTTTTTATGTTTAATTGTAAATATATTTTTAGACTATAATTTGAACTAAAATAATTCTAATGCATTCTTGAGTGCTTTATTTTCTTCGTTAGAATCAGTTTTCGAACATAAGATAAACACAATATTTTTTAAAATATTGATTGCGGAGAAAAAATATTACCAAATCAACAAAAATTGGCGGCCTCACCCTTATAAAATTCTTGCATAATAATTATGCTATTAAACAGTAAGACAACAGAAGCTCTGTATATAGCCTATAAATACAAGTAGTATTAGGAACTATAGCTCCAATGAGTATTTATAGGGAATTTGTATGCTTATAAGTACTCCAGGAAGTTTGCTGGGAAGTTGGATTCTTTGGTTTTTGTACTGCTATTTCAGTTCCATCTAAAACTACTCTAATATTTTTATCAAACAGACGGTACAGAAGTTTTTCTTAAAAATGTTTCTTGTGGCTCAGCATCTGGAAATAAATGTCAGAATTTGTAATTAGTTTGTTTGTAAGAGGCATGTCTAGGAAATAAATAGGTTTGACTTAGGCTAGACATCATAATTTCACGACTTACCTGTGTATTTACTTCTTCCAAAATAATCATCTTCTGTGAAATGAAGTGAACATAAGCGTGCGATATTCTTTGTTTGAAATTCTTTGTTCACAAGGCATTTTCTCACTTTTTCTTCACTTTGAGTCTTTAGTTCAAAATATAACTCTCCAGTTTTTAAAACTTAAAGCACAACATTGAGGCATTTTTACGAAAATCGATATATATATTTTTTTTGTTAATTCGTCCCGGTCGGGACAGGCAAAGGGAGCGTTGCCCATACAGCCATTTCTATGTTTTCCAGAGTCTATACAATTTAAGCTTCGTTTTTCAATATTGTCAGGTCGAAAGTCTAGTCAAAGTCTAAGTAAAAGTCAATACAGTCAAGAAGTCAAGTCTGTCGATTCAGTAAAGTGGTAGACGCTTTACTGAAACTTTCGATGGAGTTTTGGAGGGAACACAAAATAGCACGTTTCTGGATAATGCATCACTTTCCTACACTTGTGCACGATAACGAATATCTAATGGTTAATATCCTACCAATATTACACATTAAAAACCCAATTAACACAATTTTAGGAAAATAATACAAAAACACAACATCACTCTTTCACATTCCCGGCAAAACTCTCCTCGATATATATAAAATAGGTAATACTCTTGTTTACAAAAAATGTAGGGGATTTGACAGCTCTAATGTCAAATTGGGGTACAGTCGACGATGCGACGCCTATTGGGATAAAAAGGCAGTTATGGCTGGTTTACGCGTATTAAGTTGATAAGTATAAAATTTTAACTTAATTTTAAGTTATTAATTGCATGTAAGCACAAAATTTTGTAGCAAGTAGCAAGTTCAAATTTAGTTAAGTAAGTATAAAGTCATAAGTTAAAATTTAGTTGACTACTTATCTACTTAATACGTGTAAACCAGCCATTACTTACCGGGTAACCATGGCAAAAACAGAGTAGACAGATTATGTCTATTGTGGCAAAAAGCTATGTCTGGCGTCTCTAACTCTCTAGGTCGCCGCAAACGCTGCTAAACCCTGTAGCCTGTAAAGCGCTGTAAACTATTCACGCTTTTTTTAAGACTTTTGAGGATAAATTTTAACAAACTATGAATTACATCCTCCATAAAATACATCAAATAATAATGATGCAAATTTTCGAGCAGATCAGACTAAGGAATCGAGTTGTCCCATACTAACTTCATCCCCCCTTTTCACACCCTTAGGAGAGGAATTTCTAAAAACCCCTTCTTATCGCACGCCTACGTCATACGAAAAACACTCGTTTCGGCCGTAGCGTGATTCCATTTTCATGTCATTCAGGACAAAGCCTTTTATATAATGATATAGATATATAATGATATAGATGATAATGATGATTTGATTCCTGAAATCAAAATATGAGAATCTTTATTCTGTCATCACACAACTCGGCACAGCAATTTCTTATCCTATCCAAGAAACTGACATCTTATCCTGCACACGAGTTCGAAAATTAGACGAAACGAATAAGAGACCTCGAACAGTAATTGTCAAATTTAGAAACACAAGGGTTAGAGATACTGTGATCGCCGCTGTCCATAAATTTAACAGAAGCAAACCCAACGATCGACTTAGCTCAAGTCATTTAGGATATGGCACCTCGAAGTCAAACATATTTGTATCCGAGCATCTTTCCCCTCACTACAAGGCATTACACGCACGAACTCGTCAGGTAGCAAAAGAAAAAGGTTTTAAATACGTTTGGATTAGAAACGGCCGCATATATATCAGAAAAGACGACCAATCACCAGCCAAACAAATTAAATGTTACGAGTCTCTTAATAATATTTAAGCCCCAAAATGACAGACCGAGACCTTGACTCTACAAATCTCTCTAAATGGCTAATATCTACTACCAAAACTTTCGCGGTATGAACTCTAAACTCCAAGATATTCGACTAGCTACTCTACAATGTGGACTCGACATTATAGCAGCGACTGAAACATGGCTCGATAAAAACGTACTTGACAGCGAACTCTTTACCAGTGAATATACCACATATAGGCGAGATCGAGAAACAACCTCATCATGCTCAAAATCAGGTGGGGGCGTTCTGCTCGCTGTTAAAAATAAATATGAATCTCGTCGAATAGAACAGTATGAAAGTGCACTGGAAGACCTTTGGATTAACGTTAAGTTAGGAAATAAGAATTTATTAATTTGTGTGCTCTATTTACCTCCGCCAGTAAACAATATTACATTAAATTCTGTTCTAGATAACATTAGCAACACTTTACAGTCTTATCAGGGTGATTTCTTATTACTCGGAGATTTCAACTTGGGTTTTATAAACTGGACACTAGACAAAACCACAACACATTACAACACGTCACAGACTACTCCGAATAACTACAATTGTACGCTAGGTTTCTCACTAATAGATTTTATGTCTCTAAATAATCTCGTACAATATAACAGTATAACCAACCACAATGGGCGCATCCTAGACTTAGTGTTATCTAATTCCTCTAATATCACAGTAAAAAAATCCTGTGAACTATTAAGCAAATTGGACCCACACCACCCTCCGTTAGACATCGAATTCTCATTTGATTCAGCAAAACCACTATGTAACAAAACCTTCGCTACCCATAACTTTAGAAAAGCGGACTACAATCTTGTTAACGCCAAGCTCCGGCTTATAGACTGGAGTCACGAGTTACAAAAATACAATAACGTGAACGACATGATTTCTGCTTTCTACCAAATTATAAAAAATATTATTGATACATGCATTCCCAAAGTCAAGCCAAAAAATAGAAAATACCCGATTTGGTTTACAAATAATTTAATTAGACTGATCACGGAGAAAGAAAAAATTAGGAGACGTCTAAAAGCACAAAATAATCCCAGAGACAAGATCGAATTCAAAATGGCTAGATCTAGGGTTGAGGCTCTTATGAAAGCTTGCTACTTAGAATACATATCTAATACGGAATATGCTATTCAACGTGAACCGAAGAAGTTCTGGGCCTATATAAAAGAAAAACGAGCATCGCTGTACTCAATTCCTTCCGAAATGACTCTCAATGATAAAGTGGCTAAATCAGGTAGAGACATAAGTAACTTGTTCGCTAACCAATTTTCTGCTCTGTTTTCAGAGCCAACTCCTAACCAGAGTACCGTATCAATTATGACACAAAATTACCCACAGACCTGTCTTTCTTTACTATACATTTCTGAACGAGAAATATTCAAAACCCTAAAAAGGCTCGATGCTAGCAAAGGCGCCGGGCCGGACGGTATCCCACCCATCTTTATTAAAAAAACGTATAAACACCTAACGCTACCCCTTAAGATTATATTTAATAAATCTTTAGAAACCTCAACTTTCCCCAACACATGGAAATCGGCAAATATATTCCCAATACATAAAAAGGGATCGAGACACAGCGTATGTAATTATCGACCTATATCAATGCTCTGTGTGCTAGCGAAGGTATTTGAGAGCCTGATCTGCCCGACTCTTACTCGCTACTTCAAAGGTATAATCACCAAAGATCAACACGGTTTTTGCCAAGGACGCTCTACAGTTACAAATCTACTAAGTTACTTAAACGATATAATAAAAATTGTAGACGGCCGACAGGAAGTTGATGCGATATACACAGACTTCAGCAGTGCTTTCGACAGGGTAGACCACAAAATACTAATAGAAAAACTACAAGCATACGGCATTCACGATCCTTTACTCTCCTGGTTTAGATCCTACCTAGAGAAACTAGTTTTGACGGTTGCGGTGAATGGATATTCCTCTGAACCTTTTTTCGCAACGTCAGGAGTGCCTCAAGGCTCCCACCTTGGCCCAATACTCTTTCTGGTTTTTATTAACGATATCACTTCAAAAATTCGTTTTAGTAAATCCTCCTTGTTTGCCGATGATCTCAAAATATACCGGGTAATAAAATCGATCGAAGACAGTGCCTTATTGCAAAAAGACCTCGACTGTATCCAGAAATGGTGCAGCGAAAATAAAATGTCCCTTAATGTCCTCAAATGTGCTCATATAAAATTTTCCCGCAAAAGAATTAAACTCAACACGTGTTACTCTATCGAAGGTCAGCAGCTTCGAGAAACTCCAATAATTAGAGATCTGGGCGTCACGCTCGATAGCAAATTGTCATTCCTGGAACACCAAAACCAAGTTGTTGCTAAATCATGGTCACTGTTAGGATTTATCAAACGAAACACCAAGGAATTTAAAAACCCAAACTGCATTATCACAATATACAACGCTTTAGTACGCTCTACACTTGAATATGCATCGGTGGTTTGGAATCCTCATTATGAAACGCATATCCAAAGACTAGAGCGAGTTCAAAAATCTTTTACACGATACCTTTCCTATAAAGACAAATCATGTCCATACAGAGCAAACTACGACAGACGCATTAAACATTTCAAAATCCACTCACTAGAGCAGCGAAGGCTGATTGCTGATCTCTGTGTTCTCCACAAAATTGTCAATAGTACACTGGACTCAACAAATTTACTAGGTCTCGTCAACTTATATGTACCCAGATGTGTTCCCAGGCACCCCACAAAAACATTTATACCCAGTTCTGCTAAGACGAACCTGGGTAAATACTCTACTATGAACCGACTCTTAGACTCTTACAACAAACTAGCCCATCACGACATCGACATCTTCCGTGACTCTTTTGTCAATTTCAAGAAAAGGTTGTACGATATTGTTTAGACTTAAGAATATAAACTACCAATAACAATTTGTAAATTGATGTACTATGATTTTGACATACTTGTTTATTTTTATTACTATTGCTAATGTATTTTGCTTTTACCTAAGACATCCCGTTACTTATAATTACCTATTCTGACAAAAATTTAATTGTATTATTATTGTTGCTAATGTATTTTGTTTTTACCTATGACATCTCGTTACTTGTAATTATTCTGACAAAATTTGATTGTATTATTATTATTGCTAATGTATTTAAAATTGTTTTTTACCTAGACTAAATCTCGTTACTTGTAGTTGTTCTGACAAAAATGTAATTGTATTGTTCTTTTTTTTTCTTTCTCAATTATAATGAAATAAAATTAAATACTAGTTTTTGTAATTAATTGTAAGTTGTCTATAGTAATTATATCGAATATAGTAAGTCAAGCATTTTTTATGACACATTTTAACTAAACTTATTTTTAATGTAAGGAGCAAACACCTCTAAAACAGTTGCATACGCCTGTAATTAACTATTGTGTTAGTATAAAACAAAAATGTATTAGTTTTAAGTTTTGAATGCTGTCACAATATGTTGTTGGTGTATCTTTTGAATAAAATAAAATAAATAAAAAAAAGATATAGATTATTAAAAATTTAATACAAATAAGTATTTTGTGAACATTTCCAGTGCCTACCTGTAGCCATTATTGATATAGAGCAAAAAATTTCGATTATGCTTATATCATACACTTATGTAAACGATTTACAATTTGTGAAACGTTTCCATAAGTGATAATTTGTGACATAATTTAGTAAAGAAGTTGTTATTAGTTATAAGTAGATATTTTAATTGCTCTATTAATGTAGTCAATTATTTTAGTTTTCTTGCTATTATTTCTTAGTGTATCTCACTTCATTGTTACTATTATGCTATATTTTGTAACTAGTTATTAATGTAGTGATAGCGATGACTGGTGCATGAATAGTAGCCATCTTAGCGTTTATTAAGTAAAATATCATTTAAGAAATCTGTGGACAGTGCTGTGGGCTACACTATTATTATTGTATTTCATATAAGAGCTTTTTATTTCATGTACATAGTGTAGCTGTTTACTGTTTCTTTTATAATAAGATAAAATAAAAAATAAAAATAAAAAAGGCCGAAAAAATCGCGTTTGTTGTATGGGAGCCCCCCTTAAATATTAATTTTATTTCATTTTAAGTATTTGTTGTTATAGCGGCAACAAAAATACACAATCTGTGAAAATTTCAACTCTCTAGCTATCACCGTTTTTGAGATACAGCCTGGAGACAGACAGACGGAGAGACAGACGGACAGACATCGAAGGTACGGAACCCTAAAAACCGTGGGTACCGTACCGTGTTTTTTCCTTTAGGTGAAAAGCTTCATAATGTAGAGTAGGTAACTTTTTATGTCCGGTTTATGACTAAAGTTTATCAATTCAGTAGCTATTTTTATTGGCTGATGAGTGATGTAAGAATGAATGTAAATTAACCAATTAAGAACGCTGCTGAAAAAATAAATTCTTGTCAAAAAACCTAAGAAACTTTTGATAATATTGACAATCGCACACGAGTCACTGCGTACTAACTTTAACGTAATAAGCTTTGGTTTATTGTGTACAATAATAACTTAGAAATTCTGATTTCAAATGTTGGCATGAGACATCATGTTTATATAACATCGAATCCTTTATTCTGATGCGATGCGATAAATATTAAATATACGGTTACCGGTGAAAAGCACAAAGCGCAAACGCGAGCATTGTCTGAGTCACGTGACCAAACATGGTGGCACTAAAATGGCACGTTTTGGGCGACCGTGTGAGAGGCGTGCGTGACACATGGGCCTTGTTATGTTGCCCTTTACACATAGGCCAGCGCATTCGCCAACGCGCTTGTGAGTAATCCACACATTGGAAGGTCATTCAGTATGCTTGGGTTCGGGCCAGTGACCAATGTGCAGAGGGATTCAAAATGGATGTTGAGTTGCTAACAGCTGCAGCTGTATATTTATTCACAGCTTATAATTACTTTGTAAATATGTATAAAAAAAGAGTTTTAAAGGGTATTCTCGAAACAAAAAAGTAAAAAGCGTGAAAACGCAACTAGCTTTCACATTTATAATATTAAAATAATAATTACATCGTGAGAAGTAAAAACATCGTGAGGAAAATAGCATGTCCAAGAACCTTATTTTTTAGCACTTTTGATACCTACAACATTTTTATTTTTATGGTACTTATTTTTATGGTACTTTCCACAGGCAGTTTTCACTCTGATAGAGCTCAATAAATTTAAATGTTTTCTCGTTACTCATATTATTCGCCATTTTGTCAAGTTAGGTGTTAATTTGCCGCAAGAAGAAAACATGCAATCTTGATCACTGCTCCGGGCAAACTGCCAATGTGTGGATGGGCGAGAAGCTTGTGACAAGTGTCCTTTGATGTTCAAATACCTACCGCCAATGCGTCAACGCCCGTTCTACACATTGGGCCAGTGGCTGGGACAGCGCGCTTGCCAACGCGTTGGCCTATGTGTAGTGCCGGCATTAGGGTCAATATAGACCGCAACGCGATGCGTAAATGCATTTCTAAATATGTATGGATTTGACAGATTTGCAAGACGTCTCACGCAATTGAAATCTGTCAATTCAGTATAAATTTAGAAATGCATCTACGCGTCGCATTGCGGTCTGAATTGACCCTAAAATGGCACGTTATGGACGCCCATAACGTGTGTGAGGTGTAATCAGTGTGAGGCGTGCGTCACCGGCGTGACACATGGGCCTTGTTAGACAGTACAGTAGACACACGTTTTTGGTATGATATAAACCGCTAATAGTGAGTCAATGTTTGACCTCAAAACGAGATGCTCGTAATGATGTCAATATTACATTCATATTGCATCATTACCTCTGTATTAACAAAATTCATGAGTTTTTTTAACTATCTACACTTACATACACATTTGAAGACGAACATTAATTACTTAACTGTAACTGTAAGTCCCATTCATTATCTGTCAAACTTTTCAATAAGTTGTAGTTTAATCGTCATTAAAATATGTCTCAGTTCGGCAGTTAGACTAAGTGGGCGCCTAGACCTACAAAAATATTTAACAATATCACGTATTGCGTAATATTGTTGACCGTCTAAGGTTGATATTTGAACATGTCGCGCATTCATACCCCAGTCAAATTAGACATTTGAGGTTGCATAAATTCGCACCAAGCTGAAATCGGTAAAATTGTTTAGAACATGATAAAAAAATTATTATATTATTATTTAAAAGGTCCCATTAATTCCCTTGTGTGGAAAAAAAAATACCCAAACGACGATTACAACTCTAACAACTTTTTGAATTGTTATATTAATATTTCAAAATCGGTGGCTCGTAGGAAAAAAATATTGATGCATATTTTGTACTTAGATAATTTTATGACCTACAATTTTGTTTCAGGCATTTTTATGAAAAAACTTACCGTTTCGCTAAAAATCGTGAAAAACAAATTTTTTGGACCTTTGACCTTGGGTAAAAAAAAATCCATACAGGGGAACTATGGGGAACTTTCAAATATTATTTGTGATCATATTCTAAACGATATTACCGATTTTCAGCTTGGTGCGAATTTTAAATGCAACCTTACAGAGTCAATGAAATTGCTCGTCTAGGGGGCCGGTAACTACTTATTATACAAAAGCTGGGCAGTTCTGGAAATATAACATACATACGGGTCGAATCGATAACCTCCTTTTTTGAAGTCGGTTATAAGTAGCGACAGAAATATACCATCCTCATCACCTTGATCAGTGGCAGTCTTCTACCGTGTGTTTTTCGCGTAACTTTCTGCCGCGCACTGTAAAACTCTGGAACGAACTGTCACCAGCAGTAGGTATTTCCGGACCTATACGACCTGCAAACCTTCAAGAAGAGAGCGTATTGCCTCTTAAAAGGCCGGCAACGCACCTGCAGCTCTTCTGATGTTGCGAGTGTCCATGGGCGACGGTGGTATCAGGTGACCCGTTTGCTCGTTTGCCCCCCTTATTTCATAAAAAAAAAGAAACTAAGTATCCTAATAATATCTTTTTCAATAAAATCAACTGGAATCGTTATTGAGTTTTTATTTACTATGACTAACGTCTGCAAATATTTTCATAGCGACATTCAAAGCGACAGTTTGATCAAGGTTGTAAGAGCGATGTAGAGACAAGTCGAGACTTGCCTGCGCAGACGCACGCGGCTGCTCACTGATAGCGTCTCATAATCGACATCAAACTGGGTCAAATGAAATTGAAAATATTTAGTATTTACCTTTGGTTCTTCTTTATAAGTTACTTCTGTTTTGCGAATTAAAAAAATCATAACGTATTAAAAAATATAATGTGTAATGAATCTGGATATACTTACTTAAATATTTCTCTAAGTACATAATATTATACATAAATTCTATTTCTCACTATTAATAAAAATATTTACATCTACTCTTACCTTGACCGCGAACAGCCAGGTGCTGTCCGCTGTCTTTGTCTTATGGATTCACAAGGTATCAGAGAAAAGCAGCAACATTTTTACTGATAAGTGGTGTTATGTATTATCACAATCAGCTTATTTTTGATTTGTATCTACTAAAAACTTTTTCTTTGTTTCTACATAACGAGTAGAGCCGAAAGCTCGACAAAATCGTGGAATTATGTTTTTTATCGACAACTTCCACGCCCATCGTTACCTAGTACCGTGCACCTTTACATTTTTTAAATTTTTGTTTTTGATTAGAATACGTCTAACCCATGGCCACGGGCCTTGGGTTAGACGTTATTTTACCTCAATCTTGTTTTGATGTTAGATTGTTTTGGAATTAAATAAATAATATAATAGTTTATACTCTAATCTCTTTTCAAATCTGCCTTGAGTTTTATTAACTTTACTAATTAATAATAATAATTAATAATATCATTATTTATAACTAGGGCTGCCATCCGTCCGGATTTTCCCGGATTTGTCCTAGTTTGAAGGGCGTCCGGGGACCGTCCGGCTGGGTTTTTTAAAGGTGTCCGGGTGAAATCCGGACACTTTTGTTGAGAGAAGTCCAACTTTTTAGTCATGCAGCAATAAACGAAAGTTAAAACTAGCTAAGCAATAAGCATACATACGGTTTCTTGTTTGATCAAAATCAAAGTACGATTTTAAGGACTTGAGCTAATCAGATTTTTACAAATTCTTGTAGGAAAAAAAGAAGTCTTACCAATTTTGGCTAAAACATAATTACCAAAATTGGTAAGACGTAATCGTAAATACTTTTTAAGGGGTGTCCGGGGAAATAACCACATTTCGGTCAAATATCCGGGATTTTGGTCGCGCTTGACCGGCGACGGCAATTTAGGTGATGGCAGCCCTACCCACAGGCCACAACCATAATATATGCAATTTTAATATCCCTTCAATTTTTTAAGCTGATTGTGAAGAGAAGCCAGTTTTATCATTGGGACAACAAAAAAAGTTGTTTTTTGTTGTTCCAATGATTTGACATAAATTAGCAAAAAATTGGTATAACAAAAAAAAAAAAAAAAAACAAAAAGAAGTCGTTTCGATTTGACTCCAAAATAAAATTTGGACTATTTTATATCAAAATTAAAATCGATGTTTTCTTCAAGACTCTCACGGTTCTTACATTATGAATAACATTGTTTCTTAGATTTCGTAACGTAAATCGTACTTCCGTGCGAAGCCGTGCGGGTGGCACTGGCACGTCGCCATTTTCAATAACAAGAACAGATTTCCAGTTTTGTGTTTGACACAATAAATATTACGATTGAGGTCTTTCTGTTCGGTCGTAGGACTCGTAGGGAACAAATTGTAAATATCCATACCTTTTATGTCTTTAAAAAAAGATTTGGTCCCAATGTCTTTTTGATTGCGCGCTTATTGTTCTGAGACTCGTGTTTACGGCAGAAATAAATATTACTTTTTAGGGTTCCGTACCCAAAGGGTAAAAACGGGACCCTATTAAGTACTAAAACTTCGTTGTCTGTCCGTCTGTCCTTCTGTCCTTCTGTCCGTCTGTCCGTCTGTCCGTCTGTCCGACCGTCCGTCCGTCTGTCTGTCTCCAGGCTGTAACTCAAGAACCGCTATAGCTAGACTTATGAAATTTTCACAGATTGTGTATCTGTTGCCGCTATAACAACAAATACTAAAAACAAAATAAAATTAATATCTAAGGGGGGCTCCCATACAACAAACGTGATTTTTTTGGTTTTTATCAGTAATGGAAACAGGTAGGTTGAAATTTTCAAAAATGCCTTAATCATAATATGTGTAATTTAATAATTAATAATATCATCAAAATTAAATAAAAATTTAAGGGCTCCCATACAAAAAACACAATTTTTGGCCTATTTTTGCTCTATAACGGTACGGAACCCTTCGGGCACGAGTCCGACTCGCATTTGGCCGATTTTTTTTATTATAGGTAAGTATGTTAAGCCATTAAGGATTGCAATGTTTTCATAGCTTAACTTCCAAATCCAAAATAAGGAAGAGGAAAACGACCCCTATATATTTAATGTTTCTCTGCAACCAACGCCACATGAGCTAAGAAAATACTATTTTCAAGTTACTTCTGTTTATTTTTTTGACTAGTAGGAAAATATATGGTTAATTATTTCGTTTGCTAACCTAAATGATAATATACAGTGCAGTAGCCAGTAGGTGACTAACCTGTTATCTATCGTAAGTCTTGGGTTCTTTTAAATTTTTTCACATTACTAAAAGGCGGAGAAAGCTATGTCTTCCAGGTACCTACTCATTATTAGTTATAATTTATGACAGTACTCAAGTCCTGTACTGTAAGCAGTTGGAAGATGTTGCGCAATCGCTGATTATTCCGGTGACAGTAACAAATGGCCCTAATTAGCTAGAACAAAACGCGTGTATTACTCCCAGATTCCAACGAGTACTGTGAAACATTGGGAAGAACGTTGAAACTAAATGAAGACATAAGTGGATGAAACGAAATATGGTAATTTTACAACATAAGAGTAATTACTCATTTTTTCAATAATTATAAATTGAACAAAAATTAACGACCTGCCTATCTACTTCATCATATAGTTAATAAATAATATAAAATCCACATTGATTTCAAGTCATTTTCCCGGTCCCAAAGCCTCCATTTATGCAAAAAAATTGCAGTCTTTAAATTGTTGTTACCCACTCCATCTACTCATGTCTTCAAATATTTCGTTTTTAATTTGACTTGATTCATATTATATATAATTATAAATATATGATTTTGATTCATATTAAATAAAATATCACCGACATAAAAACATATTAATATTATTGTCTCTATAACATCCAAATTGAAAGGAATTGATGGGAAATATTGTCGGAAAATAAAAGTTGATATTTACTGTTTCTGCGTAAGCTGTGGTCTTTTACCTCCCCTCCTTCCAGGAAAAACAACGAATAACTCAAATTCCTGAAAGCCAAAGGAATAGTGATTTAATATTGAAAGCGCTACTTTTGTGTCATCGATATATTTACACTGTTAATAGCATTGCGCTAACACGGGCTCTATAAATATGTAATCCTAATTTTAATTTGTATTCATAGAGCGGTGTGTAAATTAATAATTAATGTCATTTTCGATATGTACAAAAATAATATGTCATCGGACGGAAATAGTGGATGCGGCTCGCGCCGGCCGCCGCCATACATTATTCAGTAGGCTGAGTCGTCGGTAAAAAACTGACAAGGTGCGAGTCAGATGTGTGCACGAAGGGTTCAGTATCTACTATCTTGATTAAATGAACGTTGATAGCGAAAAAGAAATGGCTTTTGTTGTATGGGAGCCCATCTTAAATATTTATTTCATTTTAATTATGTTATATTTGTTTATGAATTATTATAAAAGTTAAAATACAGCTAAGTATTTTGTTAAAATTTCGAGTGCCTGCTTGCTGCCATTATTGATATCGAGCAAACTAAATTACGTTTGTTTTATTGGAGCCCCCTTAAATATTTATTTTATTTTGATTTTATTGTTTTTTATGAAATAAATAATTTGTTAAAATCTAGCTGTCAACCTGTCGCAGTTCATTTGATACAGCCTGGTGACAGATAGACAGAGGGCCGATGGATAGACATCTACATACATACATATACTGCGTGACTGGTGAGATATGTTCAATACTCGAGGACGTGATATTTGGCTATTAGGGAACATACCCATACTACGTGACCCATTTAGGGGGGGGGGGGGGAAGGGGGGTCTTCAAAATACTACGCTCGGTCACAAGAGGGGGGGAGGGGGTCTAGAGTTTTGTCACGTAGTCAATTTCACCGAGAGAAACGTCATACGAATTTTTTTTCTCGCCATTTAATACTTGACACTGACATTTATTATGGTTATTTATAGCCAACAGCCATTAAAAAAAACAGGCACTGTTGTCACTTGTCAGGCATTTTAAAGTTTGGTGGAGCTGTCAAGCTTGGTGATCATTTACTATATTTGGTGTTCGATTACAATTTGAACTACAGTCGTGACTAAAATAGCTAGTATGTACCATCGAGGAAATTGATTCCTAGGTAGTTGACAGACCAACGTCATGTAGTCGGATCATGTCAATTCAATGTTAATTGTGATCTGTCGGTTGGGTTCAACTTTAAACGCGACCAAATTACTTAGGTCCGCCATCTGCCTAGAAATTAATTTCTCTGATGGTTCTATTGTAATTTTAGACTATTACTATATATATCATACATAAATCTAAGTGATAATACTTTAGGGTGTGTATGTGTTCCTTACATAGAGTTCACTGTGAAAGTAGCAGCGCTGAAAGACCAATTTTTTTCACTTTTGTATGGAGAAACTCGTTACACTGGGGCGCTTGCCCATAAAAAAGTGAAAAAATTTTGCTCATTCAGCGCTGCTACTTTCACAGTAAACTCACTGTAAGGAACGCGTACACATCCTAAAGTATTATCACTTAGTTTTGTTACATTTTTATAGTATATCTTAAATACTAGCTGTGCCCCGCGGTGTTACCCGCGGTTTAAGTGATATATAATAAAATACTATGAAAAGTACCAATAAAAGGGTCAAAACGGGACGATACATGGTTCTATAATTGTTTATGGTAGTGATGATGATGATGAATGTAATTTGCATAGCAGCATATTATGCTTTGCGTTCTTAAAACAACGTCGAAACTCCCAAAGTTGTATCTATAAAGAGTTAGGAGTTCTCTCAGCACCTTCCGAACCATGGTATACCTTGGTGCAAAATCTTACTTGTTGGTAGCTTATGCTTAGAATTCTGGTCACGAAACCGAAGTCACCACATGTTTCCATATAAATTTTGAGGAGTTCCCTCGATTACTTATAGATCCCTTCATCAGGTCACCACTTTTATGAATACGGTACCAAATTGGGATGATAGCCTATACACCAAAAGAAAAAAAATTGAAAATCGGTTTACAAACGGCAGAGTAATCGTTGAACATAAAAAAAACTCCTCCATTTTGAAAGTCGGTTAAAATTGTAGCCTATGTGTTTTTATGATGTATAAGCTATATTATTGTAAAGTTTCATTAAAATCCGTTTAGCAGTTTTTGCGTGAAAGAGTAACAAACGTCCATACATCCAAAATTTTCGCCTTTATAATATTAGTAGGATTGGTGTCAAGTATTTCTTTTTGGCAAACTATTGGGTTTCAAAGTATTTTTGGTGATCGTTATTTTTATTCCCATATTTAATTAAGTAGTAATAATTATTATAAACATGCAAATAGTCTTTCGTAATAAATAACTTAATAAACACAAATATGAGTAAAATTATTTTCATTTGCTATCTACTCTTTCTACTTACAAAATGATTAAAAATTATTCATGTCAATACCACGTGAACATTTGAAGGGGGGGGGGGGGGGGGCTCCTTGGCATATACTACGCGTGGTCACCAGGGGGAGAGGGGGGGGGGGGGGTCAAAAAATCTTAAACAGTAGGTCACGTAGTATGGGTATGCTCCCTTATATTAAATGAAAAAAAATATATAAAAAATAATATCAATTGATCACTGAGTAAATGTAGCTTAAATTTAATTAATTATTTACCCAACGCATGGACACCGCGTAAGGGAAGGGTAGCGGTGCGGTGTTTCTTTGGTCGTAGTATGCCTACTTTTTTTTTTTATAAAATAAGGGGGCAAACGAGCAAACGGGTTACCTGATGGAAAGCAACTACCGTCACCCATGGACACTCGCAACATCAGAAGAGCTGAAGGTGCGTTGCCGGCCTTTTAAGAGGGAATACGCTTTCTTCTTGAAGGTTTGCAGGTCGCTATTCCGGAAATACTACAGCTGGTGACAGTTCGTTCCAGAGTTTTACAGTGCGCGGCAGAAAGTTACGCGAAAAACGCACGGTGGAAGACTGCCACTCATCAAGGTGATGAGGATGGTATATTTTTCGCGTGGGACGATGGCGAAAAGTTGCAGGTGGTATGATTCCGAACAATTCCTCAGAGCACTCCCCGTGATACAACCGATAGAGGATGCAGAGTGAAGCTACATCTCGGCGTAATTCCAAGGGGTCCAAGCTGCTTGAAACACTATGGCAGTTAACAATTCGAGCGGCCCTTCATTGGATATGATCCAGAGGGAGCAGTTGGTATTTTGGCGCCCTGTCCAGAGATGAGAACAATATTCCATATGAGGCCGAACCTGCGCCTTGTAGTCTGTAGAGTTGTAGGCGTTGGTCCGGACTGAAGTACTGTCTCACTCCGTTAAGAACACCAAGCTTCTTCGAGGCTAACTTGGCCTTACCCTCTAGATGATATCGGAACTGGACTTCGCTCAATATGTTAACGCCAAGTATTTCAATGCTAGGGGAGATGGTTAAAGATGTGCCCTCAAAACGAGGATATACGACCATTGGTGACTTTTTAGTGGTGAACGCGCAGACTTGTGTCTTAGCGGGGTTGAATTGGATTAAGTTATGTCTACCCCATTCAGAAATTTTCTTCAATGAATTCTCTATTTTAGACACAAGTTCGTTTCGACTCTCAATGACATTTAGCCGAAAAATATTGGGGGAGCCGGTATATACAGCATCACCTGTACTATCATCCGCATATCAATGAATGCCGTTGGTATGTAACATGTCATTGATATGCAGTATGAATAGGGTAGGCGATAGCACACAGCCCTGAGGGACACCAGCATCAACAGACTGAGTTTCCGAGCATTCACCGTCAACTACGACCTTTATGCTTCTATCTTTTTTTTATGAAATAAGGGGGCAAACGAGCTAACGGGTCACCTGATGGAAAGCAACTTCCGTCGCCCATGGACACTCGCAGCATCAGAAGAACTGCAGGTGTGTTGCCGGCCTTTTAAGAGGGAATAAGAGGGAATCTGCTAAGAAACTTGTGACCCACTTACATAATTTCTCGGGCAGCCCGTATAGTGGAAGCTTTGATAGCAGCGCTTTATGCCAAACCCGATCAAAGGCCTTCGCAGTGTCCAAACTAACAGCCGATGCCTCTTCCTTCGACTCAATTGCCTGAGCCCAACGATGAGTTAGGTACGCCAAGAGATCACCAGCCGAGCGACCCTTACGGAACCCGTATTGTTTGTCGCTTAGTAATCCCTGGCCGTCCAAGTATCGAAGAAGCTGGCTATTGATAATGGATTCCATTATCTTCGAGAAGAGAGAGGTTATAGCGATTGGTCTGTAGTTGGAAGGATTTGAGAGATCACCTTTTTTGGGGATTGGGTGCACCAAGGCTGTCTTCCAAGAAGCCGAAAAAGACGCGTCAAGACCGGAGCCAACTCTGGAGCACACTTTTTCAACACAAAATCAAAATCAAAATATTTATTTCTAAATAGGTTAACAAAGTTAACACTTTTAGAACATCTACATGAGACCTACCACCGGTTCGGGAACTAACCCGGCGAGAAGAACCGGCGTAAGAAACTTGCACGGGGCCACCTTTTACCAAAAAGGTGGAAAATTACAATAATATAGCTTAAGCTAATTTACAATAGGTATGTAAAAATGTGGTACATTTATATAGAAGCGGTCTATGGTCTGTCAGTTTTAAATAAAATAAAATAATATGAAAACTTAAGTTTATTTGTAATCAAATTTAAACTGGGTACAAGAATTTTTAGAAAAATAATGAACACCGCTAATAATTACCATTTTATATCATCCCCTCTCTTCTCCTCGCCTCTCCCGCCAGTCTCCTCTGCTATACCCTTCACCCCTCCTCCGATTACCGCACCACTCCGCTCCGCTTGTTACAGTCGGCCATCCTGTAACCATTGCGCCGCAATTGGCACAAAAAAAACATCATTAGCTCTCCAATAAATCAATCAAATCATCTCTATCAACTATTTCTTCATCACTGCTGGTCTCACTACACTGTGGGGCACTGCGATATGGTCTTATAGAGTCTGCGGCTACAACCCCTGTAAACTTTTTATATCCTCGCATGCCTTTAATGCTTCGAATTTCATATCGCCCGTTAGGTAATACCTTTTGCACAATATAAGGCCCCGAATAAAGTGCTTGTAATTTTGTATTTACATTCTTTACTTCACCACCAGTAGGCGCCTGCTTCCATAAGACCAAATCGCCTTTAGCAAACTTTCTTTCAGGCTTATGACGTTTATCAAAATTTCTTTTCATAACTTCGCTACGATGTTTTAACCTACGAGAAACAATTTCTCGTTTTTCTTGAACAGATGTGCTACTATTAGCTTCATTGTGTTCGTTTGTCAAGTTTGGCATTAGTCTACTGCGATAACTAAATAGAATTTCAAAAGGATGATAACACGATACGATAAATGAGAGCTTGGGTCTCATTTATCGTATTGTTTATTCCCCACACGACATCTGGTAAACATTCGGTCCACATATTTGGATCTCTTACTCGCGTACGCATAGCATCAAGTAGAGTTCTGTTGTATCTCTCCACTTGGCCATTAGCACGCGGACACGCTATAGCATTAACTGTGTGACGAAAGTTATATTCTATGGAGAATTCTTTAAATACTCTACTTGTGAATGCTAAGTTCCTATCCGATATGATTCTTTTTGGGTATCCGAATAAACTGAACATGTCTTTAAGTACCCTGACAGTCTCCACAGAGTTTATGGTTCTAGTGGGGCGTGCAATCAAGAACTTTGTAAAAGAATCGACAATCATAAGTATATTATACTGATAACCTTTTGGTGACCTACTGAAGGGACCTAAATGGTCGATATGTACTGTGTCCATTGGTGATGACGGTTTAGGAATTGGATGTAACTCTCCGGCGGGCTTATCATAATCACCCTTCCCATATGCGCACTCTAAACATGAATTTATGTACTTTTTGATGAAACGTGTCATTTTCGGAAACCAATAATCAGCTTTAATCAACTCATCGCACCTCTTAATACCAACGTGACCTATTTGATCATGGAATTTTTGCATCAATTTCCAACGAGCAAAAGAAGGAACTACGAGTTTTTCCCCGTTAAAAGTTTTCCTATATAAACGATCGTTTTTAATTTTGTAATTATTAATCACGTCATTACACGCATTACCCTCTTTTAGTTGTTTAATAATATTGTTTAATTTTTCATCCTGTAATTGTACTGTTAAATACCAATCTTCATTTGAAATTTGTAGCAAATTACACTGATCATAATCATCAACAGGTACACTAATAGGGTTCCGACTGAGAGCATCAACATGTTTCATTCTATCGCCCGGCCTATATTCTATTTCAATATCGTATTCCTGAATTATTAACCACCATCGTGCTATTCTAGGTATTAATTCTTTTTTCTGTAACGTATACCTGACTGCGGAACAGTCGGTAACAATTTTAACTGGCTTGCCTAAAACATAAACACGAAAACGCTTGAGTGACGCCACCACGGCTAACGTCTCCAATTCATAGCTATGATACAAGGATTCTTCTCGAGTGGTTACCCTACTAAAATAAAAACCTGGCTTTAAATTCCCATCTTGCTGTTTTTCTAACAAAATTCCTGCTAACCCACTTTTACAAGCGTCCGTATGAATTTCGCACGACAATTTTTCATCGTACAAAGCTAAAACTGGACGAGAAATTAGTCTTGATTTAAGTAACTCAAAACTTTGCATCTGTTCATGACCCCGTTGCCACACATTATTCTTTTTTGTCAAATCACTAAGAGCCTTAGCTAAAATCGCAAAATTTTTAACGAACTTTCTAAAATAACTACATAACCCTAAAAATTGTCTCAATTCATGTAAATTATTTGGTTGATTAAATTTTGAAACGGCTGCAATTTTATGATCCCCTGGTTTTATTCCTTCACTACTAATTTCGTGTCCTAAAAATGAAACGCTAGACTTTAAAAATGAACACTTACGTTTGTCCGGTGCGCTACACTCGGGAGCAATGTGTCCAACTTCATTGCATCGATAGCATATAGGTTGCTGACGAGCATTTTTACTACCAGATGCTTCCGTCGGCCGAGATGTTATGTTCCTGTTACTCACTAAACTCTTGGTTACCTACGTCATTTGGTAGTTATCAACGGCTGACAAAAATCCCTCGTACAACTCGTCGGGACTCGAGCACTGGTATGCCTGAGCGTTAGCATGCAACTCTTGCGGTAGCCCTCTAATAATACACGAAACAGCAGCCTTATCACTTAGCTGGCATCTATAATACATGGCTAACTTTTCTTAAAAATACTTCGTCATAGATTCGTTAGGTAATTTCTTACGGTTCATTAATTCCTCCAATAGAGATGCATAATCGTGGTGACGGGGAAAAGCTCTCGTGAGTAGGTTTTTCCACTCGTCCCATGAATAGTTATAGGAATCCAAGCGGTTCAACCACACCCGTGCTTGACCTTGTAATTTAGATTGAAGGTGAAATGATTTTACTTCTTCTGACCAATCGTAAATATTTCCTAGTTGATCAATTTTCTTTAACCAATTCTGCACATTCATATCACGATTTTCAGGATCAAATTCATTAATTAATTTATCCGTATGGAGCAATTTGTCTACCCTCGAATTATTGTTATTTTGAAATTTACTTATTACTTCACTAATCTTTTGCGTTATTATGGTATCAACACTTTCGGTTAAGGAATTATTATCTTCATTGTTACTCACGTGTTCATTACTTCTCATTTTCTTGGATTTTGTGTTATTACCAGAATAATGCCGCCGGAAACGCTTCATCTTCTTAGCACGTGGTAAAAACGCCACTTCTGAACTTTAACTAAGATTTTAAATAAATTAAATAAAATAAAATAATATGAAAACTTAAGTTTATTTGTAATCAAATTTAAACTGGGTACAACAATTTTTAGAAAAATAATGAACACCGGTAATAATCACGCCATTTTATATCATCCCCTCTCCTCTCCTCGCCTCTCCCGCCAGTCTCCTCTGCTACACCCTTCACCCCTCCTCCGATTACCGCACCACTCCGCTCCGCTTGTTACATCAGCTTATTTTTCCCAAGGTGTGCTATCATTGAGAAAATCATTTACCTTATAATAAGCCTTAGCACACAAACGTTCTTTAACAACTTTTTAAAATTTATTAATTGAAAGATTTTGAACGTTTTCTGGGATTTTATTGTATAGGCGTATACATTGACCTTTGAAAGATTTGCTTACTTTGCTCAGCCTGGTTATTGGTATATCTAGCTTGTGCTTATTCCTGGTGTTGCTGCAGTGAATGCCACTTTTCGTTTTAAAATTATTTACATTTTTTCTCACGTATAACACATTGTCCAAAATGTATTGAGAGATAACGGTCAGAATTCTTATTTCTTTAAACTTTTCTCTGAGAGATTCAAAGGATGACATTTTGTAAATAGATCATATAGCTCGCTTCTGCAGCACAAATATTGTGTTAATATCAGCAGCACTTCCCCATAATAGAATGCCGTAAGACATTCTACTATGAAAATAACTATAATAAACTAATTTCGCCGTGTATTCATCACAGATTTCTCTAATTTTTCTGACTGCATATGCTGCGGAACTGAGCTTATCAGCCAGTTTGGCAATATGAGGACCCCACTGCAGTTAACAATCTAGTATTACTCCTAAAAACACAGTACTGTCATTTTCATTTTCTCATCATTTAAGAGCAAATTGGTTTGCACTTGCTTAACATTTGGCAAGGTAAATAATAACATTTTGTTTTATTAGAATTTAAAAGTAAGTTATTTACATTAAACCAATTTACTATTTTTGAGAGAGCACAATTTACCTCGTCATAATTCGACTGTTGTCGCTTCACTTTAAAAATAAGTGAAGTGTCATCAGCAAAAAGTCTATCTCGTTATCATTATCCTTAACTAGATAAGGTAAGTCATTTATATAGATGAGAAAAAGAAACGGACCCAAAATGGATCCCTGTGGGACACCTAATTCTATTTTGGTCCCAGTGGACCTTTTGCTATTGACATCAACCCTTTGAGTCCTGTTCCTCAAATAAGATGTCAAAAGGCTGAGTGCCGAGTCCCTTATGCCATAGTGGTGCAATTTCCTGATCAACGTAGCATGATCAACACAATCAAATGCCTTAGAGAGATCGCAAAATACACATAAGGCATCCCGCGACTCCTCCCAGGCTTCAAATATACTACAAAGAAGACCTATACCAGCATCCGTAGTGGAACGACCCTTAGTAAAACCATATTGATTATTATGCAATAAATCATTGGAGTTAAAATGTACTAACAATAATTGTTTTAAGAATTTTTTTTTCAAATATTTTACTAAAAGTCGGTAGAATAGATATAGGCCTATAATTTGTCGGATCGGATTTAAGTCCGGCTTTGAATAAAGGTACTACCTTGCTATGCTTCATTAAATCAGGAAAAACACCATTCTTTATACAGTCGTTAAAAATATTGGCCAGATAAGGAGCTACGATGTCAATTATTGATTTAATTATCTTAGTGGACAGACCCCAAAGATCAGTAGTATTTTTGATGGTCAATAATTTAAAGGTGTTAATAATGTCTTTAGAATCAATTTCTCTAAACTTAAAATTGACATCACATTCCTTTACATACTCTTTGAGTAATTTATCAGCCTCTGCAGGCGAAGAATTTAATTTTTTTGTTGTTGAGACCGGAATGTCAGCAAAAAACTTATCAGTCAGTAGTATTTTTTTTTATTTTCAAAAGAAAGTTCAAAATCCGAGTTACGACAGGTGACGTTTCCAGTCTCACCAGCTATAATTTTCCTTGTAGCTTTTACTTTATTTTTCGAATTTCAATAGGAGGAATTCCGTCAGGCCCACTTGACTTTTGGATATCAAGGGAACGGAGGGCTTTTTGCACTGAGCGCTGATGAAACCGAATATCCAACATGATGCTCGTGCATCGCGGTATGGTCGGCGGTTTCTGCCCCCCGTCATCTAGGGTCGAGTTTGACGCAAAGAGCTTGCCCAGAAGATCGGCTTTGTCTTTTGCGTCCTGGGCCAACGATCCATTTCCTACGTGTAGGGAGCCGCGTAATTAATTAGTGTCCATGATTCATTTATTTAAAGGGAAATTCTGAAAAAATTAAGAACCTAATTTTATTACATAATTATAATTAGAATCGAGTACAGAGTACTCTCCTTAAGTATTGAACATGTCTCACCAGTCACGTTGTATTGTATATCATTAACCCAGATTTTACAGGATTTTTGAAACCATGAGTATTCTCCCACTCTCCCCATAGAAAGAAATATAGGATTCCATTTTTACCATTTAGGGCACGGAACCCTAGAAACCTCGTCTGGTGCGCTTCATTGTGGGCCCGCAGTCCCGCACTCCCGAGCCAGACGTCACATTCCTGATAGTTTTTTCTATGGACAGGGTGCGACAACTTGGTTGAATAATGAATTTATAATGCCAACTTCCTGCCTGTTACTGCCATCGAACCGGTGGTGACCGGTAAGACTGCACGGAGCCGAGTTGGTATTATGTATGTAATAATATTGTGAAAAGACTGGAAACTCTGCTTTATTGATAGATAATTGAAAAATCATCGCACAATTATAATTAAGTACCTTTAGGTACTGAACATAATACTTCAATGTGACCAACATTATCTTCACAACATAGAAAAATAAAATATATTAGACATAATAAAATAATCGTCAACTAAATTTTATTTCGCGCAAAATCTCCTTAGCTATCTATGGATGAGATAAACCGTCTAGGATAGGGGTCACCAATTGGTTTCGCTCGGGGTCCATTACAGAAATTACAATGGTATTTTTTTACAGACAATAATTTTTGTTGCTAATTATTATTATCTGTCTGAAGTTTGGAACGAAATAATTGGTAAGTCATTCATCAATACCTAAGTCGAGACCGATTTTAGATCCGCACACAATGGGTCGGCGGTCCGGATGCGGACCGCGGTCCGGATGCGGACCGCGGTCCGCCATTTGGTGACCCCTGGTCTAGGACGTTTAGAATAATGTCTGCAGACTGCAATATTTATTATTTTAAGACAAACAACATCATTGTACGAAATTTTAAATTGTTTATAACGAACGGCGTAGCTAACAGCTTTGGCCAACTTAAAGCGCTGAGCGATCATGAAGCGATTTCGTTCACGGTTATTTTCGTTCTTCGTCGCGGTGCGTGAAGCGGTGGTAAGAGCGAATCCACATTGTTCCTTTTGAACGCGCTTTTATTAGCTTGGGCTGTATGTATGTAACGGAATCTTTTTTATCTATCTCCAGTAGTCTAATTAATTCAAGACAATGCAATAATTTGTTAAAACTTTTGAAAAAAAAAATTAAAAAGCGTGTTTTTTTTAGTTTTTTCTTAAATATTATTAAGATAAACCGCAACATTGTTGTGTAGTGTCATCGGATCCAAAATTCTGAAATTAGTAAATCAATATTAGATAATCTGAACGCAATTTCTGAAATTAATGATGTTTTGACGCAACGACAGACAGAATGTTGCCTTGCTCTATGGCGCGTATTGTGTAAATTGTATATTGTTGTCATATGTCGCGGCAAGGCAGTAATGTGGTATACAATGCTTCGCACAATGATCGTAGTGGCCTCGCACTGAGTCGTAAGACTCGTAGCCCGTAGGTCCAGACTCCAGACTCCGGAGTATGCGTGATGCGTAACAAATTATTGTACAAGTACGTTTTATTTTCTTCTCCAGTTTAATTTGTAGCATAAAGTTATAGTAGTTAGTGTAATATATGGACGTTTTTTTTTAACATGGTATTAAATCTGTCAAGAGAAAAACGTTTATAATAATTATAAACGTTTTTTTCTTGAAATACATTTTTTTTAAGTAGGTAAATACATTGTTATACGGAAACGAAAAAATATAATTTGATTTAATTGAAAAACATTATTCAAGAATGTTGATTTGGAAATAAAAACCGGACAAGTGCGTGTCGGGCCACGCGCAATATAGGGTTCCGTAGTACCGCTAGATTTTTAAAATTTTTGTATGGTCAATGAATTTATAATTTATAACGTGTTTTACACTACTAACAACATCATCTCAGTTACTTTCAAAGGAATTTGAACGAAAAGTTCATTTATACTTCGCCGAGTACATTTTATTTAGTTGATCGACTATTACTCAATAACTTATGAAGTCTTCTTAGCCGTGATAGTTTTCCTTTTAAATTCAGCATATTTCCTACTCCCGTGATTTTTTTCACATTTCTAGAAGCCCCCGTTTAGTTGGTAGAAGGGGGGGGGGACACTGGTCTCTAACGATTTTTCCACTTTAAAACTTAATATTTCACAAACGGACCCTAAATCGGATAATGATCTATAAATAGTCATAATATTTTTAAAAAACCTATCCAACGACATCCCACACGATGGGGTGGACGCGAAAAAAAAAATCATCCCCGCTTGATGTGTAGGGAAGGTACCATAAAAAAAAATATTTTTTTATAATTTCATGTAGGTACCATTTTGTGGGCATTATTAATATGTGCATTCATGCCAAATTACAGCTCTGTAGGTCCTATAGTCTCTGAGCAAAACCGCGGACAGACAGACAGACAGACGGGCAGACAGATGGACAGACAGACGGACAGACAGACGTACAGACAGACGGACAGACAGACGGACAGACAGACCGAAACTATAAGGGTTTCTTGTTGACTACGGAACCCTAAAAATCATGTACTTCACTTACGGTACATTTTCGCTTAAATTCACAAACTTTTCCCCAATCAAGGAACAAAGAAAAATTGAGTTTGAATTGTTAAGAGATTAACGTCCTAACTTTTTATTATTTATATACTTCTATATAAAAATAATAAAAGTTAGTTCTATAAAGTAATTAAACGTACACAGTTTTAATTTGCGGCTTATATCCGAGGGTGTGATTGTTACTAGGGGAAGGAGGCTGCATAACGAACCGGCGGAGACAAACTAGCGGGGAGGCGGTAGAGATGTGACGTGAAGCGTCCATCACATTATATCGACGACTTTACTAGTTACACTTTATACTCTTCACATTTCATATCATACTATATGTACTTATATTACTAGCTAAAAGCCGAGCTTTGTGAGGGCTCGTGTCGTTTTTCTGCGTGGTAACAATCTTTAAGGCAGTTTTTTATTTTATTTTAATAGTAAGTAAACCTTGACTGACTGATGATAACATATATATATAAAAATTAACATCTACATATAAATAAAAATTACTATGTTAAAGCACAAATCAATAGGCGTGATAGTTTTTCCGTAAAGCGTACTACAAAAGTGCTCAGGTTGTGAGATATTGTAGGGCTCGCTTCGCTCGCCCTGATAAATGCGAAAGTTTGTTAGTTTATAATATGTTTGTTACTTGATACTTCTTCACGTCTAAACGGCTGAAGTGATGACGAATTTGGTATGGAGACAGCTGATATCCTGGATTAACACGCAGGCTAAATTTTACTGCGGAAAAACATCGGAAGTCATACTATATTTATTTCTACTTTTAAACAAAGTGACTGACTAAAGTCTAAACGGCGAATTGAGGCAGAAAAGTTCATATAAAATGTAAAATATATAAAATTATGTGCCTCGTTATATAGTGAGTTACAAGTAAATTGCATCTCAATCGAAGTGAATGTGTAGAATAAAAGAGGGTTATGTTTTAGAGCTTTAAATACGGCTTCACCGCTTTTACCAAGAGGGGGATTATTGCTTCAAAGTCAAAAGTTATGTACGAAGTCGAGGTTTTTGATTTATGAAATAAAACAGTTCTATTTCCTTGGCCACTTTTTAAATGGTAGTAGAAAGTATCAGAGAGAAAGTATAAGAGCACGTTATGGCTTAATAGAGCTTAATCTAAAAGTTTAAGCTACACTTTTTTCGATAGCTTTTAAAAAAAGCGTAAAATAATGAACAAAATCACAGTATCCGTTTCAAAGCTACGATCGTGGAATAAGCTGTAGTTTTTGTTTGGTTGGTGTCATGCTCGATGGAACATAAACCACAACATCCTTACCGCAGAGAACTCATCAGAGTGATAGAGAAAGAAAAATATAATATCATAGAGAAATTATGAAAAATATAATTAAAGAAAATATTATTTTTTCTTATACATGATGCCCGCAATCCGTTGCGCCAAAATTCATTTATCGCGCGGTAACCGTACATTTTTCCGGGATAAAAAGTATTTTTAGATCCTTCCTGGCACTCAAAATATCCCCATACCTTTCAGCAAAATTTGTCCAGCGGTAACAGACAGATATATACACACTTTCGCATTTATAATATTAGTATGGATTTGAACCTACTTTTGAACACAACAAAGCATATTCATTCTCTTGTATTAATAATATAATAATAATAATAATAATATCTATGGACGCTTCACACCACGTCAGTCTGGCCCCGTGGTAAGTACCTGAAGGACTTATGTTACGGGTACCAGACAACGGAAATATATTTAATACTTTTATACAATACATATATTTAAGATTTTTATGATATCATACACGTCATATTTAATACACATCCAGACCCGGGAACATTGAAAACTTTTTGTTCCGTCGGCGGGATTCGAACCCGCGACCCCCGGCTTGAGCTGCCACACACTCAACCAATTGAGCCACAGAGGTCGTATTATATCGATACCTAGCAAATCCCTAGTCTCGTGACGCGTTCCATCGTTTGATACATTGTATATAGCACGTGAGCGTTCCCGTCTTCAGCCAGCACAAAGTATTCCGCCGCCTCAGTCGTCAAAGATCCTTTGCTACGAATCCTTGAAATTCGAAAAAACCGGCCAAGTGCGAGTTGGACTCGCGCACGAAGGGTTCCGTACCACAATAGAACAAAAATAGGCTGAAAATTTTGTTTTTTGTATGGGAGCCCCCCCCAATTATTTCATGTATTTAAATTAATAATATCTATGGACGCTTCACACCACGTCAGTCTGGCCCCGTGCTAAGTACCTGAAGGACTTGTGTTACAGGTACCAGACAACGGAAATATATTTAATACCTTTATACTATACATATATTTAAGATTTTTATTATATCATACACATATTTAATACACAACCAGACCCGGGAACATTGAAAACTTTTTGTTCCGTCGGCGGGATTCGAACCCGCGACTCCCGGCTTGAGCTGCCACACACTCAACCAATTGAGCCACAGAGGTCGTCAATTTTACTATAAATTATCATGTCAAATGTCAATTTTACTACAAAAGTGTTACTATAAATTATTACAGTACAAATAAAACTGAGTATTTCTTGAATATTTCAAGTGCCTATGTATTGCCGTTATTGATATCGAGAAAAAAATAGCAAAAAAATCAAGATTGTTGTATGACTTGTATGGGAGCACCCCTTAAATATTTAATTTTTTTTGTTTTTAGTATTTGTTGCTATATCGGCAACAGATATACACAATCTGTGAAAATTTCAGAAGTCTACCTATAGCGGTTCTTGAGTTACAGCCTGGAGACACACAGACAGACAGTGGGACAGACATCGAAGTCTTAGTAATAGGGTCCTGTTTTTACCCTTTGGGTACGGAACCCTATAAAACCACGGAATAAAATAAAGATAAAGAAGTGCAGCCTTACGACTGGCCGGTCAAAGCTCTTCCGGCGCCAGCTACTTTTCCCCTCTACTGCGGTATTGGACTTTTACCAACAAATCTCTGGGAAAAGAAACTCGATAGCGCTTTTTAAAGACGATTTAAATCGAATATTTAACTTTTTACTGTTCGTTGATTCGGTCCGTTTGTTACCGAATTGTTTGAGGAAAAAAATGGGGTAGCTAAACGAATTATATCTGAAATTTTATTTTAACCGTTTCATGTACAAAGCACACGAGGGTGGCGATTAAAGGCCACTATGTATAGGATGGCTGAATACCGTCGGACTGACTGCAGGCCGATCTGACCGATTTCGTTTTGTGTATAGCCATCAGTCCGATCTGCGATCCGACCGGAAAACGTATGTGTTAAGGCCTCCCCGAGGCCTTAAGATATACGTTGTTGGGGTGAGGGGTTGTTTTTTAGTATCAACAATGTAACAATAACGTTTAATTTCAAACCGAATCGTAAATCGGTCACCAAATTCGGTATAATGATGATGTCGATTAAACGTCGCGGCGCGCCTAATGACCCGCGGCGAAATATGCGCGGTGGTGTGTATGAAGACCGCGGCGGTCACACACCCCGTGTAATGTTCCTCTACATCAACAGTGAATCATTAGCCTTTTTTCGGTAATATTTAGTAGGGTATTTGTAAAGGGTATATACTTAGTGTGCCCACACACGTACATACTTTTTATAGGATCAATAAACGGGCATGACAAAAGTTTCATTTTTTTCTGATCGACTTTTTGTATGCGTCGCACTATAATTGCAATCAGTATGTTCTAATTTCTCTTACAAATAATCCATATTCATATTATAAATACGATTTTTTTACGGCCTGTTTTTCTTTCTGTGCGTTTGTTATCTCAACAGGCTGAACCATTTCAAAATAATTTAAGTATTTATTATTCAAGAAAATTTCTGCACAAACGAAGGTGCAGACAACATCTAACATTCCATTATATACTTCTAACGGATGATGCAAAGCTCGAATGCACGTTTAACGTCTCATTTCTGTAGTTGTCATTCCCCATGCACTATGGGGGATGTATGGGGGAGGGTGTAACACAAGGAGCAGACGACATGTGCGCGGTTACTGCGGGCCCTCTCATTGTTCGTCTAAAAGGTATGACTTGTTTACAAAAGATGTCTGGCTTTCGGGACTTTTGCTTAGAGTTTTCGTTAAATTAAAACCAGCGCTGAAATCTTCACCTGTATTTTTGTAAAGTCTTTCCCCCTTACTAATAAACGTTGTATAAACTTTGAATAGTTATACAGTGTTTTGTTCCTGTCACACAAGTGACATCTTTAATTGGATTGAAGAAGACAAAACACTGTATAACTATTCAAAGCTTATACAGCGTTTATTAGTAAGGGCCCAACTAGCACATAAGTGATAAAAACAGCCAACGTTGCAACTTTTGGCTGTACTATGGCGCTTTAGGGAATCTTGAAGCAGTTTCTAGTTCTACTAATGCTTCCGTTACTCTTTAAGACTGAAAATACCACTAGGGGTCGTAAAACCTGAACCTAATGCCACTCTAAGCTGAAAACGAGTTTTTTGCAACCCATTTGGAGATTATAGATTTAAAACAGAGCTAAAAAAGGGTCTACTGCCGCAGCTGTACGCTTTAGAACTGGATAAAGACTGATAATGCAGACTTCTTGAAGAAATAGTTTAAAAGGTTTTTTTTATCACTTTTCTGCAGTTAAGAGTTTCATTGCAAAAATAATTTTCACTTTTGCGCAGGTTTAAGTAGCAGTTTGATCGATTGTCTTTACAATAGAAGCAGTAGCGTAATATTAGCGTACTGATTACTCATTCGATTTCATACTGCTTTCATTACATATAAATCACATTTTATAACAATATATTTGAGACCGTTTCAAATAAAAATGGATTTAAAAAAATGGAAGAATAAACAAAGAACGGGTGGATATCGCAACAAAGTGCATAAAGTTTATAAAAATATGCAGAAATTAGGAAAGACAACTGGATGTGAAAAGTCAGTGGATAAAATATTATTAAATTTCACGTAAGTTTATTTTAATCTACTACTTAAGAGTAATTTAGCTGTTGTATAAAGCTATCTTAATTTTATAATATTTTTAGGCATTTCTTGGAAACAAATGAAAACAATGCTCCAAGTTCGAGTTCAATCGCCATAAGAGAGGGTCCCGTAGATTTTTCTTCTCAAATTAGTAATAACGGAGAGGTTACAGAGGAAAAGTATGTTTTTTATTTATTTTTTACCATCATTGTCGCAAGTTCTTTAATCGAAAACATTTTCAAGTTCATACATCCATAATTCCTTTTAAAGAGATACTTTGAGTCCTGGGAAAGGACATAGGATACCTACACAGAAAAATGTACCGTTTCATATAGGTCATAACTAGATAGTTGCGCCAAAATTCGTTTATCGCGCGGAAACGAGAACGGTACATTTTTCCAGGATAAAAAGTATCCTATGTCCTTTCCCGGGACCTAAAGTAAGTACCTACATCCATGCCAAATTTCAGCAAAATCGGTTCGCGCGTGAAGAGGTAACAGACAGACAGTCATACAGACAGACCGACACACTTTCGCATTTATATAATAAAATAATTAGTACCGAATAGTAAATAAATAGTAAATTAGTATTAGTAAATTATTAATTAGTAAAATTAGTAAAAATTAGTAAATTATTATGGAAGTATGGATGCCATTAACAATGTTATTACTTATTACATAACTAGATGACGCCCGCGACTCCATTGCGCCCAGGGAATGTAATTATTCGACAAATTTACTATTCGAATAATTCGAATATTTAACAAAAATATTCGAATAATTCGAATATATGGATTTATATTAATATTTAAGTTTACGTATATTTTTTTTCCTTCTAGATATAATTATAGTTACTCAGATAGCGATTCTGGACATAATATACAACTTGATAATGTGGATCATGTTAGAAAATCGAGCTATCGTGAGCAAGTAAGAATATGGGCACTCAAACATAATTGCAGTCACGCATCTTTAAAAGATTTATTTAAAATTATAAATAAATTTACGCCGAATGCAATGCCTCAAGACCCACGCTCCTTACTGTGTACTCCGAGAGATGTCGAAATAAAAATAGTTGAGCCAGGTACATATTGGCACAATAATAATTTTAAAAATTATATTGAGAAAATTTTAGAGACTTACGGAAATACGCTCGATAATATATCCATTTTAATTAACATAGACGGAGTGCCCATATACAAAAGCTCAAAACAACAGTTCTGGCCAATTCTATGCAGCATTCATGAATTTCCACGATTAAGTCCCATTATTTGTGGCATTTATCAAGGTTTAGCGAAACCAAAAGATTTACATGAATTTATGAAAGATTTTATTGAAGAAATGGGCAATATGCTTCAAAATGGAATTATCCTACAAAACAGAAAAATTTCTGTGTCATTGAAATGCTTTGTTTGCGATTCACCTGCCAGAGCTATGATAAAAGGTAATTAAACAAAATTATGTACTTGGTATTACATATCTATAGGTAATGCGTGTTAATTAGAAGATTAAATTGCTTAATGCCCTTATCTTTCCCTACCGATTGAAATGACGTCTTAAGGCGACTTTACGAGCAAAAATTCATCATTCACTGAAATCTATAACCTATAGTTCATAAAGTGGCATTTTACATAATTGCATTTTTGTCGGTTGCGGTCGTATGCCAAGAGGATCAGAAAGCAACCTCAATGGGATTTTAATTTTTTACCTTTTCACCACATTAATTATTTAAAATAATGTCATTATTTACTGTGTTTTGGTTTTATAGTCTCTTTTGTAAGTGTATTTTTTTTCAGGCGTGTGTAATTACAATGGAAAGCATGGCTGCCTCAAGTGCACAGTTGTGGGAGAATATTCACATGTTTCACACACTGTCATTTTTCCCGACATCAACTGTCCGTTGCGAAAAAGCAACGATTTTAGGGAAAACAAATACGGCAACCATCATAAATTCGACTCGCCACTATTAAAACTACCGATTGACATGGTGGAACAATTTCCTGTCTCCGATTCTCTTCATTTAATTGACTTGGGTGTGGTAAAAAGATTAATTGTTGGATGGCGAGATGGGAATTTTGGGAAAAAAACCACTAAATGGTCTTCAAGTGACATACAAATAGTCAATAATTTTTTAAACTCCTGCAAAACTCCAACTGAGATCCATAGAGTGGTTCGAGGTTTGGATAGTTTATGCCACTGGAAAGGTTCAGAATTTAGAACATTTTTTCACTATTTAAGTGTGGCTATTTTGCCAAAAGTATTAAAGACCGATGCTGCGCAACATTTTCTTTCGCTATTTTGTGCAATAACAATATGTTCTAATGAGGAATACTTTCCTTTGCTGAATTTGGCCGAGAAACTTTTAGAATATTTTACAGTACATTATAAAGATTTTTACGGCCTGGATTATGTCACGAGCAACGTTCACAATCTGACTCATGTTGTTGATGAAGTCCGACGATTTGGAACGTTGCAATCATATAATGCTTATAAATTTGAAAATAAATTATACCAAATTAAAAAATTACTAAGACAAGGCAATAAACCTCTACCTCAAATTGCGAAAAGACTAAAAGAGCACGAATTTTTTGACTATGAACAATTTATTGTCCAGGCACAACGTAATTACCCATATATTAAAAAAAACAGAAAGAATTTAGTATTGCATTTTAATAGTTTTATTTTATCTAATCAAAGTGCAGACAAATATTTTTTAACGGCTAAAAAAGAGGTTATGGAGGTGAAATATATTAAAATTAAAGAAAGTATAATATATATTCATTGCAAAAAATTTTCCAATTTATTAAATGCTTTTGATCTTCCCATCTTCTCCTCTTATCTTAATATTTTTAAATGCAACGTTAAATCAGTTTTAGATTCAGAGCATGTATGTTTGCCGTGTGATGTCAAATGTAAACTTGTGGTTACACAATATGATGAAGATATATATTTTGTTCCTTTGCTACACACATTGTAGCAAAGGAAAAAAATAATAGTAATTAAAAGTAGTAATTGGAATTAAAATTTGATGGCCCTGCATGCTACGGCCTACGTGTTATTGCTTTGCTATTTGCTAAAAACGCGGCATTGTGAATTATCGGTTCGCATCGCTCCGCTCGCGTCGAGTACTATTTCGCATCGATGGGATGGGAATAGCCATGCTTCGGCACGAATGGGCCGGCTCGACCGGAGAAATACCACGTTCTCACAGAAAACCGGCGTGTAACAGCGCTTGCGCTGTGTTTCGCCGAGTGAGTGAGTTTACCGGAGGCCCAATCCCCTACCCTATTCCCTTATCTTCCCATCCCTACCCTCCCCTATTACCCTATTCCCTCTTAAAAGGCCGGCAACGCACCTGCAGCTCTTCTGATGCTGCGAGTGTCCATGGGCGACGGAAGTTGCTTTCCATCAGGTGACCCGTTTGTTGTTTGCCCCTTATTTCATTAAAAAAAAAAGTTAGCGCCGCGGTGCGTAACAGCGTGGACGTGTATTTTTTATCATGATCGCAGACTATTGCTGCGCACGATAATATTAGCAATCGTCTCCATGAGACGCTGTAGCCAGCTTCATAAAAAGAACCACGGAGGCGTATAAAAGACAGGAACGATGAAATCCTAAGCCACATAGCGTGTCGTAAATTGTGATCCTCAGAGGTCAGCAACAGTAAAATACAAATTATTAAAATGTAAAACTAAATTCTTTCTGTTTTTTTATAAATTTTATAATACTAACTCAGTCTTAAATAAATTGATGAAACTTAAGTGTCGACCCCGGACTGGTCAGTGGATCGACAGACCCTCGCCCTTTCCTAGCAATTCACACATTGCAACATATGAAGGACATGGTTCTGGCGATTCCACTGGTTGGTATCTGGTAGATCCGACACATAACGATATCTCTCAAACATCCTAGAAACTCCACCCAGCTTGAGTGACCTCTCTCCACCAAGCCAATGCCACAACATCTAAAGGCAAAGAGGAGCATCATACCTAGGGAAATCGAAAAATGTCGGATCTACTGGCCGCCACACTGGGACCACACCGTTATTAAATTTCAAGGCGACTTCGGAGTGAAAAACAAGTGATCAATAGTGAGTGAACCAGTGAATCCTACGACTTGGCTACGACCTAGGACAGTGATAGTGCTTAGTGTTTGAACCTAGTGCTTAGTGTTGGACCTATTGCTAGTGAATAAAGCCTTCAAGAGAGTCAGCAGGTCTTTCTCTCCAAATCCTTCGAACCCTAGCACGTAACAGTATTTTTTAAAAGTTTCTCGGCCAAATTATTGCTAATGAGCATTTAACAATAAATTATTGCATAAATATTGCATATATTATGCATAATAATCAATACGGGTTTACTAAGGATCGTTCCACTACGGATGCTGGTATAGGTCTTCTTTGTAGTATATTTGAAGCCTGGGAGGAGTCGCGGGATGCCTTAGGTGTATTTTGTGACCTCTCTAAGGCATTCGATTGTGTTGATCATCATGATATTACAAGGAAACACTTACGGATTTACTTCGCGGAGCACTTTTACTAATCCCGACGTTTCGGCTGCTTTACAGCTGCCGTGGTCACGGGTGGACTGAGTGGACAGAGTCCACCCGTGACCACGGCAGCTGTAAAGCAGCCGAAACGTCGGGATTAGTAAAAGTGCTCCGCGAAGTAAATCCGTAAGTGTTTCCTTGTAATATCATGAGTGATACTCGCGTAAATTTAAGAAATCATTATGCGTTGATCATGCTACATTGATCAGGAAATTGTACCACCATGGCATAAGGGACTCGGCACTCAACCTTTTGACATCTTATTTGAGGAACAGGACTCAAAGGGTTGATGTCAATAGTAAAAGGTCCACTGGGACCAAAATAGAATTAGGTGTCCCACAGGGATCCATTTTGGGTCCGTTTCTTTTTCTCATCTATATAAATGACTTACCTTATCTAGTTAAGGATAATAATAACGATACAGTACTTTTTGCTGATGACACTTCACTTATTTTTAAAGTGAAGCGACAACAGTCGAATTATGACGAGGTAAATTGTGCTCTCTCAAAAATAATTAGTTGGTTTAATGTAAAGAACTTAAACTTTTAAATTCTAATAAAACAAAATGTTTAAGATTTACCTTGCCAAATGTTAAGCAAGTGCAAATCAATTTGCTATTAAATGATGAGAAAATGAATCTTGTTGACACTACTGTGTTTTTAGGAGTAACACTAGATTATAAACTGCAGTGGGGTCCTCATATTGCAAATCCTAGCTCCTAGCTAAGGCCGATAAGCTCAGTTCCGCAGCATATGCAGTCAATCAAAGTCAAAATTAGAGAATTTTGTGATGAAGACACGGCGAAATTAGTTTATTATAGTTATTTTCATAGTAGAATGTCTTACGGCATTCTATTATGGGGAAGTGCTGCTGATATTAACACAATATTTGTGCTGCAGAAGCGAGCTATACGATCTATTTATAAAATGTCATCCTTTGAATCTCTAAGAAATAAGAATTCTGACCGTAATCTCTCAACACATTTTGGACAATGTGTTATACGTGAGAAAAAATGTAAAGTGACATTCACTGCAGGAACACTAGGAATAAGCACAAGCTAGATATACCAATAACCAGGCTGAGCGAAGTAAGCAAATCTTTCAAAGGTCAATGTATACGCCTATACAGTAAAATCCCAGAAAACGTCCAAAATCTTTCAATTAATAAATTTAAAAAAGTTGTTTTAAAAAAGCTGACAGATCATAGGTCGATTCTAAATAAATGTACCACATTTTTCACTTACTTACTTAAGTGCATACTTAAGTAGTGTAAATTAGTTTAAGCTATCATTGTTATTTTCCACCTTTTTGGTAAAAGGTGGCTCCGTGCGAGTTTCTTACGCCGGTTCTTCTCGCCGGGTTAGTTCCCGAACCGGTGGTAGGCCTCATGTTGACCCGACGTTCTAAAAGTGTTAACTTTGTTAGCCTATTTAGAAATAAATATTTTGATTTTGATTATTATTGGGAATGCTATTTTTATAATAATTTGGCGAATACTCGAATTATAAAATCCTCGAATATTCGAATAAAACGAATATTCGAATAATATGCCTGAGTTAGTACTAAAATGTTGAGAAATAGAGCTTACGAAATTTTCCTAAAAATGTGATGTAATCATTAACCTTGGAAGTTATACTGTACCTATATTACCCTTATTGTTCTGGTAAATATAAATAAAACAATGTTTTAGAAAATAATCATCTTGTTTTATTGGCAAATTGACAACTGACAGCAAATTTATAATTTTTCCCTCGTTCAGACTTCAGCGTTCTTGAATCTCGTCCCGACTCCCGGCTATAATCTAGTTCCCGGCTTTCTTGTCAACCAATAATTTGTTTCTTCTCTTGAAGTAAGTTCAAATATATAAAATGTGTGTTTTAAATTTAGAATTCGGTGTGATTTTGTAAAGTTTTATAAGGGATGACGGTCCACTTATACTATATATTACTATATATAGTATAAGTGGACCGTATATATATATAATGTATATATATTCTGATGACTTTTTAAAGTTATCTTTTAATAATTCCAAAATTGCTTCCTGATTTTTGTATAGTTCAGCTTGGTTAGTTACAAGTTTATTCAAATCTAGCGGGTTTATATCTTCTATGGGAACAGAATTGGTTTCACTGTTCACAGTAGCTACAGGCCCATCTATGGCAAATGCATATAAGGGTTCTTCAAATGGGATTTCTTCTGGTGGATTAAATTTTGTAGCAGCACCATGGCTTAAGGTCTAAAAATAAGGAAAACATTATTGTTGAAGTCAAAAAAGGAGAAAAGAAGAAAAAAAAGTTATAGCCTTGCAATGAATATAGCAAGACATAATATTATACAGAAACTGACAAAAATTATAATTATAGAGATGTTTATAATTATAACATTTTGTTTTTAACCACCTTTTGGATGCGGCTTCTCTCACATTAAAAAGTATTATTATATACAATTTTTCATCTCCTATTTTATCCCCTTAGGGGTGGAATATATCAAAATCTTTTCTTAGCGGACTAAGCTAACGTCACAACTCATAACATATACCTGAATGCCAAATTTCAGCCCAATCCGTAAAGCGGTTCGAGTTGTGTGTTGATAGATCACTATGTCAGTCAGTCACCTGTGAGTTATATATATTTAGAAGATTGTAAAGATTATCAGAACAGCAAAAAATGCTTATTCAACTGATTCAGTTATACAAATTAATGTGTGTAAAAAGAAGAGTTCCATGGTTTCAAAAATTTAAAGTTTTTACCTGTTGTGATATTTCTAGTTGGTAGCTTTTTCTAATAAGGTGTGGCCAACGCTGTGGTAAGGCTGTGTTCGATACTGTAGCAGAACCAATATTTAATGCCTAAAAATAAGGAAAACATTTGGCTGTAAGAATGTCAATAGTAAAAAATTAAGGTAAAGGTAGGTTAACTACAGCTCTAGCTCTAAAAACATTAAGTGCTCAGCAAAAGCAGTGTAAGAATCAAGACAAACATAATACCTGAGTAGTGAGTATGTAAAAATGAGTTTCTGGGCTTAAGGAAATTTAAACTTATTTCAAAATTATACCTGCTGTGCTAATATGTTGAAATTGTTTAATTCATTATTTTTTTCAATAATGCTTGACAAAAATGTAGGTTGCGGTATGGTTTCTGTGGCTTCTTGTTCTGTTGTTGTACAATTTAACATTTCTGTCAATTGTTTGTCTGCATTTTCATAGGTCACTATGTTTCTCCTTTTTACAATGCAATTTATTTTAGTCCAGTTGGTTTCTGGAGTTGCCTCTTCATTTCGGCACAATTTTTTTCCTTTTTTTTTCGGCCAACGCAAGACGCCTCTTTTTTCCCATGAAGCCGGACAAACACATAGTTCCTTTCTGTTAAGTTGTTCATTCAAAGTTCCAACTATTTTAAACGGCATTCTGAAAACATAGAAAGGCTATAACAATATTATAGCACAATAAACAAACATCAGTACCTAATAATTAATTTCTTTAATCGGGTATGATCATTATAACAAACATATTTTTATATTAATTGTCAAACCCAAATATTGTAACGGCTGTACTGTATGTATATTTTACTATTAGAGAAGTTGATTCCTAGGCAGATGGCAGACCTAAGTAATCAAACCATCCAACTGATTACAGCTAACAGTGAATTTTCATTAGCCGACCTAATGATGTAGGTCCGTCCTTCAACTGCCAAGGAATCAATTTCTTGGGGTACATACAGGAACAAGTAGTACCTAATCAAAGTAGCAATATAAATAAAGGAAGTTATTTAGGAATTAAGTATGATCAATAATAGCTATGAAATATGAAACAAAAAAAAAACAGAACAGAAACTAAAGCAGTGACAGAAATCTGTGTTATTTACTTTATTACATGTTAATAAACTATGATTATAATGTTTTCAAAATATATTAGTATGACAAGGTATTATAATAAATATATTTTACAGTATTTTTAAATGTAAGTTATAACTTCTCGACTTAGGTTTAGGAAAGTTTTATAAGGGATGACGGTCCACTTATATATATAAGTGGACCGTCATCCCTTATAAAACTTTACAAAATCACACCGAATTCTAAATTTAAAACACACATTTTATACTATTTGAACTTACTTCAAGAGAAGAAACAAATTAGTCGTCGACAAGAAAGCCGGGAACTAGATTATAGCCGGGAGTCGGGACGAGATTCAAGAACGCTGAAGTCTGAACGAGGGAAAAATTATAAATTTGCTGTCAGTTGTCACTTTGTGACAGTCTGCTTCTTCTTCTTCTTTTTGTATGGCGCAATAAAAAAAATTATAATCGTAATTTGGTATTATGGTTTTCATCTAATGCTACGGACCTCTAATAAAATAATACCATATTTTGTGTCGTTCCAATACGTGCAGACAAAGTAACTGCTTTGGCGGTACAGGTATTACTTGGATATTCTGAAGAGTGAAACTTGACACTCTGATGCGCAGAGAGGAAGGAAAAAGGTAGAAGATACGACTTAAAGCTGCTTCTCATAACATGGCGTCTATGGCGTATAAATAAGATTATTATTTATCAAAACTTAAAAAAAATATGGATTTTATCACAATATAAAGTAAAATATAGCTTTATATCTAACAGGAATATCATTAAATACAAATATTGTAGTGTGTATACACCGTGTGTGTTTATGCGGTATAACATTATTCACTAGTAATATTCTTATAGTAATATTATATTCCATATTTTACTATAAATTGAGGGAATTATGAAGGCGCGCTAAAAATACTCCAATAATATTAACTATATGGACGATAGACATACCTGCGTTTTTAAAATAAGTCACATTGTTGAAAAACACTTCACTTCACTGCAGATTAGTTATTTTATTTGTATTTTAATAATGGCTGATTTCGTAACATAATATAACGCACACGTCATAATAAAAAATGTGACTGAGGCCGGTCAATGATCATATTTTGTTTACTTACTCTGCTTTGTAGCTTCCCTTACGCTATAGGCGCCGCAAGAGGGTTAGTGTGGTGCTGACAAATAGTTGCAGCTCATGTATCAACGTAGTGCCACTATTCTGGAGTTTCAATGGAACGTAGGGTTGCAAAAGTTGTGCCTATTTGGCTGCAGAGTGCCTGTTCTAGGTCTGCAGTGGACGTTCTAGTCCTTGAGCTTGGCGTCTTTGGAAATAATCGGATTAGCTCCGAAGCTCTTATGCAGTAAGTTGTGCTCCTTGGGGGGGTTTGTGTTTTATTTGCGTGTAAGTGCTGTGTTTATAATCTATTGTAGACTGGTTTGCTTTGACTTTTTAACTATAAAAATCACTGAAACATGAATTGAAAATTCATAACTTCAAAAACGACGTACCTACATAATGTGTTTATAAGATATTGTGTATTTTTAGGTAAGCACAAAGAATATTAAGCAGCGTTTTCGCATTTTCTGTATGCAAAGGCTACGGAAGGCTAGTTTTTTTATGAAAGCTATTAGGAATTTAGTTTTTGCATGGTCAAAGCGGCGGAAATCTGGCTCGCGTCGCCTTTGACGTGTAAAGTGGCTGCAGGTAGCGCGGGACCAAGATATTGACATTTCCGACGGAGACTGTCCAGTGTCCAGCCAGTGTAGTGAGGACCAAATAAATATAATCATCGTTTCGTTTGAAAATGCGACGCTATCAATGGGTTTTTTCTATGGTCTTTGAAGCGGGGTCTATTATATTATGGTCGTTTTCGTTTAGATTTGGATTATACTTAATATTGCCTTCTTCATTGTACCGGCCGAAAACCGTACATTATTCCAGGATAAAAACTATGCTTTATCCTTGTCCGGGTCATCAAGTATCGGCATACCAAATTACATCAAAACCTGTAGGGTACGTGGACGATGGTGAAATATGTACAGGTAATAAACCCAAAAAATTTAACTCGAATTTTTGAGATTTTCATCGTAATTTAGCCACAATTTACGTGGCGAAGGTAACAAAGTTAACAAGTAAGATGAAATGGCACCACGTGAGTTAATTCTGATGCAAGCCGGCGACGGTGAGGGTCCTTAAGCGGCGCGGCCGTGCTAACTTCATGAGCTACAACAGTGAGACTCAACCTTTTTTAATACGGGCTTGGTCTTGGTGTCGCGGGCCACAACCAAATTTTTTAGGGTTAAATAAGGTTCTTCGAAATTAGCGATTTACAAGTTGAAAAATTTTCATGACTTTCACGACGACACTTTGCTCTATTTTGCAGGTGGACGTGAATTTAAAAATTGTTTAACTTCACGCGAGCCATAAAAAGGTCCCGACGGGCCGTAGGTTGAGTATAGCTGAGCTACAGTGTATACTGTATACGGCTGCGCTCACATTGAACGCCCGTGCTATAAGCTAGGGCCCATCCAGATAATATATTACGTCACACAAAAATAAAATATTTGAACCACCCTATGTCACACTTTTTAATACATATAAAATGTATTGGATACCCCTATAAGGTTTTAGTAGTACGAGCACTGTAGCTATCATGAGCTGCCGTCTAGAATTAGGCTACGTTCACACAAAACTATTGGCTGCGTAATTTGAGCAGATTTATAAATTGAAAAAGTTGTAATAACTAAGTGAATTTGTATGGAAATACAGTAAATTGTGTATTGCTGACCTACAAGATTATCTAGTCAAGAAATGCGCATTACAAAAAAAGTTATACAGTAGTAATTTATTACAGCATGTAACATTACAAAACATCTCGTAATGTTTATATAAACATCGTGCAACCTAACTAATTCTGACAAAATCCGCTGAACGAAAACCCTTTTTCATGTAAACGGCAAAAACTCGTGTCGTATTGGGTATAAAGTGGGATCGGGCGTTTAAAGAAACATTTAGGTAGTCCTGCATTTACATTATGGGGCTGCGAACACGTTTTTGCAACAGGGCGGGTGGCGAGGGCGGGAAGGGGGCGGGCGGCGGCCGCTCGGGCGATAAATGTGGCGACTATCCGCCACTTTATACTAAACAGAAGCTCTTTTTACATCAATTCTTACTTTACGCGTCAAAACAATTTATTTTTGTAAATTACGAGCTTTGTGCAGTGTTTTGCAGTAGGTATTATATAAATAATAAATATAGTATTTGAACGGAAACACTATACTTTAAAAAATTACTTTATCCCTAAAGGGATTTTGTGTCAATTTTTGAATTTATTGAAAATTTTGCATTATCTGTTCAGTATTTTTTGAATGCAGAAGTAACAAACATTAACATTCACCAGCCTTTATTAATTTCATACTTTGTCTTGGAAATGTTCTTTTCTCTACTCCGTTACCTCAATTAACTTGTTGAAACGTTATTTTTTTAGAAAACTTCTCCATTGACAATGTACAATCTAGGCTCTATATAACATGACAGATGATGTAATACACCCTCGCATTATGAAACTGGCGTTGGGGACTGCAGTAATTGGAAAGCCGTGATGAAAGGCAGACTTAGATGTTGTTAGCTGATTCAGGCGGCTTGATCAATATCAAATCTGTAAACTGACTCGGGGTTCACCAGGGGATTTATTCTCATGATGCGAATGTCACTTCGAGCGTAGGCATCACAATCGCACATATGATGGTGCACGCGTGAAACTGTACTCTGTACAGTTAACAATCTTTAAATATTTGATTACGGGCGTATTTCTAACTTTTCTTTTATGGCAATAAATTTCTGTTATGGAAATGAAAAAGTTTAAGGTCTAAAGTGATTGATTTTCGAAGATTTTATTTGATTATATCCGTCACCTGTTCAAGCGTAAAGCGTAAGCGTAAGCGTTTTGATGTATTTCATCATTTCATGGTATGAATAAATACTTTGCTACCACAGAAATAAATCAAGATAGAACGGCTAAGCAGGTGGAGTACGCGTGTTTCAATCTTGCACAAGTATGCAAGATTCGTTGAACGTTAATTCAGTCAGCGCGCACGTCTCGACTTGATTACACCGGAGCGGTTGTGCAAAAATGCCTTATTGTGCAGTGTCTAATTGTAAAAACAGACGTACGAAAGTGAATCGGTCAAAAGGAGGTATATCTTTTCACGGGTAATATAAGTTATTTGTTCTCACTAAAAGCAAGAATTGACACGAGCGATTCCTTAGCAACGCACACGCGTCACCGTTATATCTTGATTTATTTCTGTGTTTGCAACCCAGGAAAACTTTTGCCGTGTATGCAGACGTACTCGTATATTAATATGCGATCAGTAACTAGTTTCAAAGTATCTAAAATTGGTTAAGCGGTTAAAGCGTGAATAGTTAACAGACAGACTGACACACTTCTGCATTATAATATTACTATGGATAGTTTTAGTGCTAATCGGCAATTTCTTAGTCTTGAAGACCTAAATAAGTAAACCTAACACAACAGTCGGAGCAACAATAAAGACAATATCCAGGATTTGAACAATCAATTAGTTCCGAATCGGGGGTAGATCTAGGTTCGTGATCGTAACCTAAATGACCTAAATCCTAGGCCACTCGCAGTTTCCCAGCCGATAGCATTATTAAAGGAAGTGTATACACAGAATATTGTGCAACTCGGACTTCGAATTTACTCGATAGTTAACTGTAATTGAATCAACGATACACTTAATATTATAAATGCGAAAGTGTGTCTGTTACCTCTTCACTCCCAAACCGCGGAACCGATATTGATGAAATTTGGTATGGAGATACCTTGAGTCCCGGGAAAGGACATAGGATACTTTTTATCCCGAAAAAATGTACGGTTCCCGCGCGATAATCGAATTTTGGCGTAACAAAGTTGCGGGCGTCATCGAGTTTTTTAATATTTTTTTCACGGGTATACCTAATAAAGATTACTTTTAAATATATTAAGTAGTAATGTGCACATAGTATACAAAAGGATTTATAATAATTAAATAGGTTAATTTAAATGATTATTGTTATTATTATTATTAATGACCTAATAACTACCTAATTACCTAAAATTTGTATGGATTTGGCAGACTTCAACTGCGTGAGACGTCTTGCAAATCTGTCATATCCATACAAATTTACAAATGCATCTACGCGTCGCGTTGCGGTCAGTAGGCCTATTACGAAACTGTTTTGAGACTCAAACAATCGGACGAGAATGCCGCGCCCTGCTCTAACAACGTCATTTCACGTTTGTTAGAGTAGCACGCGGCATTCTCGTCCGATTATTTGAGTCTCAAAACAGTTTCATGGTACAAGGCCTGAATTGACCCGCCTACGGCGAAGGCCGTCGCGTAGCGCGTAGCTACGATACAAATGTTTTTGTGGTAGTTGCAAATACATATCGAATTTCCATTTTTTTAAGTCTTCGAACTTTATAAGGACTAGCTTTAAAAATGAGACCTTTAAAAAAATAAAACATTATTCTTACGTTCATAAACACGCGTTCCCGCAACTTCTGAATACGTGTCGGAAAAGGATAGTCGCGTAGTTCCAGAACTAGACGTTTAAGCGAGAACAAAGTAAAATGATAATATCCGTGGTACTAAAACTAGATAAATGCTTCATGATTTAGAAGTGCGCTGTGATAAAAGCAATATCTAGCAAATCATTTACAGATTGTTATGTTTTGTATATTCTCATAGAAAACAAAACACACTTGTTTCTTACTTCTTGTAACAGCAGGCACGTCCCGGGGCTGCGGGACAAAGTGCGGGCCTCCATGACTCACTCTAACAATTACCCCCTGTTTTCGCGGGATTTCGTTTTATATACGTGATCCTATTAACTTCATAAAGTCTATGTTAGTAATCGTATAATACAAACTGGCCCGGGGAAGGGATTCAACGGAAGAATTCTTACTAGACTAGTGTATTGTATGACCTATCTTGTGTGTAAAATGTAGATAAAGTGTAACTATATTTTGTGTAATTTAAATAGGGTCGTTTTGCATTCAAATATTATTATGTAATGACGGATTGAACATTGAACAACTTAATTGGCTACAATTTTAATTAAGACACACTAATTGATACTTAAGCTCAAGTGCTCAAGCCAGTCTTGGTGGTCTCCAAACTTTTTTGTATTAACAGAGCCGCAGCAACAGCTATAGTAGGCACGAGTTTATCATAGACCTAAAAAAGAGTGCTAATTTGATACTCGTTGTATAAATCGTAATGATGTTACAATTCCCAAAAGCCAATATAAATGGACTATCCAGTTTCACTCACCCTTTATAATGTTAGTTTGGATTGGCTAATGCAATTCAGTTCGATATTCGGTAACTATTCAGTTTGGCGAGCACCGTTGTAATTTGTGATTTAGTTAACGATTCTACCACAACGATATCAATGCATAACTTTCGGTGTTCAGGTGTTTAGATAACAGACAAGCCTCGATTCTACCACATTCTGCTATGTTACGTATAGGTCTACCAGAATCTGATGGCAAATTTTGACAGCAGATTTTCAAGAAATATCCTTGATCATTGGATAAATTTCTATATTTGCATGTTTAACACACAGAATCAGCTTCTATAAGAAAAAAAAAGGATCAAAATGTTTTATTCCAATTACCCCGGTATTGCTAGAGTCAATTTATTTTCTCACTTTTTGCCACCAGATTCTAGTAGACCTATAGTTTATATTCTCTTTGTTCTGCTACAAAAAAGAAAGAAAAAAAAGTATTCTCACGTCAAACAAACGTCAAACGACTGACTTTTGGAGTTTTGGCCAATAAGAACGCGTTTGATATTTCACGGAGAATATTACTTTATTGTTTAAGGTGACGCCGCGTTAAAGTAAAAAATCGTTTTTGGATATGTTTTAGATCGCTTGTTTTCTATGAGAGGCCGGGCCGGCGTCTCATAGAAAACAAGAAATGGAACAGCAAGAAATGGAAAGGGCGTAAACGACAAAATTGTTTTTGTCGTGTAATTTAAAAACCATAAATATATTTCATATAAGTGTATGCTTGAACTAATCTATGTACAAATTTTGGAAGCTTAAATCACTCTCCTTTGTTGGCAAAATTAGAATCCCTGTTTTTATAGAGGTCTTTTTGATTAATTATTCTGTGTTATAAAAGTGTTATGCTATGGGTAATTCAAAGATAAAGACATGATGAATACTGACAATGAACTTTAATTTCTTAGCTTTAGTCATTATTGAGAAAAATCGATATCGTTGCAGCCAAATTATCAAGGCGTCACCTTAACTGGACGTTCCGCGTCGCTCTATTTTCCTGCAAAAAGGATCCTTGTCCTTCCCCGTGGTCTTATCTATATCTAATAATAATAAAAAATCCTCCTCGTAGTGGTTATCTATAACAAAATTATAAACATATATTAACGGAAAAGCTGCACAATCGCTGGTTTTTAATTGGAAGTTAGTTTCACAATATGACGAGTGTTTCATGTAGGTACTAGTAACGGAAATCGGAAACAGTACTTTGCTAACAAAAGCACGAGTCTTTGTAGCGCCATAGGCGTTTTCATTTAGATTTAATCTGTACATCAAGAGCCTTTTGACTTAGTAGCAGCTTCGAAAAAAAAAAAAACTCTTTAAATTTAGGACAACTCTTTCTGTGATTAGATTGTAATAAATTAGAATAGAGATTTATGCTTCAGATGGAACTGTAAAAAGTCAGACCTACATCGCTCTTTCGCCAGTCGTGTCCATGTAAAAAAAAATGTGCTAATTAGATCAGGTAAGGTAAGTGAGCAGTGTAAGCGAAATGATGATGATGATAGCGATGTCTCCAGCAATGTTGGAGGTATCCGAACGTTGTACAGCGGCAGGAGCCATCGATACTGCCGTCATTCCAGGCCGTCAGTGCGATACATTCCATAGGGCGAGCCCTCGATACACCATACACAGGGATATCGCAAAAATATGAGAACACATTTTATATAATCATATAAAATCATATTATTATTGTAAATACATCAAATGAGGGCGCGTTGAACGTGATCGTTTTCTGCGCGTGCTGATTCAGGTTGCGTGTTTTCCAAAACGCTACAGCAGAAAACGCGTACGTTTAAACGCGCCCTTATTTTGATGTTTTTATAACGCACGGCATAAATGTTATGCTAACTATAAGAATCATTTATACCTGTTCCAATCTATGAAGTTGTAGGTTATAGTTAATAGAATCAGGCGTTACTTTGCGGAAATCCATAGCTTAAAATTTTGTTTGTTATTATTTTTAGCAATATTCCGCGAAATAAACCTCAACCTTTAAGTAAATGAGTGAGTGTACGCATAGGCATGAGTACAGCACCTCCCTCCTCTCCCACACTGCCTCAAGTCAAAGTCTTGACGGACGTTGTTCGTAGAGTCCACATCCTGAGGATGCTCCGGTGTTGGGGCGAAACGCGCGTCGAGGTTTTCAACCTGCGTGGTGGTGAGGGGCCTTGCACGGATTTGCCAACATTATTGCTTGTGTGGTGGTGGTGTTTGTAGGTTCTTGCATGCGAGTGTCCGCATAGGCAGTGTGGGAGAGGAGGGAGGTGCTGTACGCATGCCTATGCGTACACTCACTCATTTACTTAAAGGTTGAGGTTTATTTCGCGGAATATTGCTAAAAATAATAACAAACTATATTTTTTTTAGGTTATAGTGATGCTCAGTTCAGCTGCGTTCGACAATGAGATCGCATATTGCATAGTGTAGCGTATAAATAATAATATTATACGAGTACAAGTAAAGTAGAGTGTAGACCATCTTTAAACCAGTAGGCCTACTACAAAACTGTTTTGAGACTCAAACAATCGGACGAGAATGCCGCGTCCTGCTCTAACAACGTCATTTCACGTTTGTTAGAGTAGGACGAGGCATTCTCGTTCGATTGTTTGAGTCTTAAAACAGTTTCATGGTACAAGGGCTGGATACTAGACCGCTTAAACAAAACGTGGTTTGAAGAAGTTATCTCTGTGCCGAGCGAGTTTAATTTCAAGGATAATCTCATAGGGGCTAGGCCTGTAGAGTTACTCCACTGTACAATATTTATGAAATTGCATATAGCATATTAGCAACAAGGCAATAATGGCTTCGTCTGATATAAGTTAGTAGCTTGGTAGTTGGTATTTACTATAATTTTGTCAGCAAATAACAGCTGGCAGATAGGACGTCCATGGGCCGAGCGAACCATCTGGAGACGGGCGCGACGATCGATCCTGTGTATCGCGGCATTCGTCACATGCCACAGTAATGACTCGAGCAGGCGGTTACGGACTATTAACCGAGTTTAATTATCTCACCGAAACTCATTTGTCCCGAGATCCAGGGAGATTCCCGAATTAATCTCATTATTAGAATCGAATTATTGCTTATATTTTTAGAATCGAATTTAGACAGTTAACGGTGAAGCCAATTTGAACCTAGCCAACTTCTAAGAAAGGTTTATAAATTCTTTGGAGACTTAATAATTGTGATAGTCGTTTAATAGAATGCCTTTGTATTCAAATGAGTAAGAATCTGGCGTGGGAGGTATTGATGAGTAATCCCCGCCCACTGCGACAGATTTGTCCCGCGGTCACCGCGTGGCGCCGACGACGGCAACACAACCTACAAATCTTATGAGTTTTTCATTTCCTGTCACTTGTTTGATTAAAAAATACTCTAGATATAGAACTCGGAGACTGTCGCGGTAAATAAATAAAAATAAAAATTGTTTTATTTCTGAATAGATTTGAAACAATTGCTTTCAGAACATTGGCTATTGCATAGCGTTTTTATCTTATGCAAATAAAATTCGCATTCGCCGAAGTCTGCCGGACTGAAATGGCGTTAGACGAATGACGATGCACGTCAACGGGGAATATTACACGTATCAATATTATCACGATTCCGTGATAATATTGATGGTGTAACAGGCCGAATCGCAGTATCGCAGTACCTAGTACTTGTGATTCGCGTGATACTAGAATCATGATAATATTGATGCGTGTAATACCTGCCATTGCCGCAGCGACGTGGAGTGAGTGGTGTTAGGTTTATTTACGTTACGGAATTTCTTGATTCGGTCGCCGCGCTCAATGACCGCGATACAATGCAATAGTTTAAAAAATATAATTTTCATGTAAGTATGTATGGCCTATGGGTAGTTCTCTGCCGAACGTTTTAGCACTATGTAATGTCAATTCATAGACAAAAATATAGTGTAGCTATTTTACTCTATTTCTATCCCGACGGTATGCAACTTTACCTAGAAGATTTAAAGGCTAAATTCACAAACTGAGTTTAGCCTTCATAATAAGTACTACTTATTATGAAGGCTAAACTCACTGATAAGTAGCCATCAGTTTTGTTACTAAAATAATCTATACAACGATTTATTCCCACCGTAGTACCAGCTGTAACTATAGGTCTACCAGAATCTGATGGCAAAAAGTGAGAAAATAAATTGACTCTAGCAATACCGGGGTAATTGGAATAAAACATTTTGATCCTTTTTTTTCTTATAGCAACTGATTCTGTGTGTTAAACATGCAAATATAAAAATGTATCCAATGATTAAGGATATTTTTTGAAAATCTGCTGTCAAAAATTGCCAGAAGCTATGGATTGTACAGCAGCCGTGAGGGATGAGTCGGTATGAAACCAACTTCTATATCAGAAGGTAGACCTATACATGACCTTTGCGTCAATGTTTCTGTTATAACTTACTTCACAACCCATGCGCTTCTTTATTGTCGTGAACATAGATTATACACAATTTCAATAACTAGTCGCTGTGATGATTAATTCTTTATGGATGATAATAGCGCTATTGATATATTTTATGCATATAAATTTTCAATAACATAAATGATTGTAAGATTTGAAGATTTCCATGTATTAGAAGTTGGTTTCATACCGACTCATCCCTCACGGCTGCTCTACAATCCATAGCTTCTGGCTTACGATGGTTACAATTTATAAATCACAATAGGCATAAAAATTCACTGCAAAACGGGAATTTCATTGCAAGTTTCAGCTAAATATAAAAAGTAATGTTTCATCATGAAAATAGGAATAAATTTTAATATGCGCTCGCGATATTATAATAAAAATCATACGGCTGACGCATCTAAAATATAATTGCCGGCAGCGAGCAAATATAGAATGAAACTATGCGGGTAAAAATGATTTTAGTCGGGAGCTCGCGGCGGGTGCAGTCGGCGGGATGTTCATCCCCAACAAAACCGAAACCTGGCGTCAGCAGCCCGTGCATTACGACGCTAACAAGCGCTGAATAAATATTCAACTTTTACGATTATCCGGATTTTATGTGTTGCAACTTTCCGAAATTCTGTTATTAACACAGATGAGTGTAACGTAGTCGGTATTCTATTCAAATGTTTGCGAAACTGAAACCTATAGCTTTAATCAGTCATTTTGCTATCCATCATTTTGATAGGAAAGTTAGAAATTACGTATAGGATATTGTATAAGGCAAGCCCTAGGTATGTCTCTATATCAAATTATTGAATACAAGTTGTCTAAGTACCGATACCCCAGTTAACATCAGTTAAAAAGCTTTCTATCTGGCATATAACATCGATCTTATTCAAAACAAAGTACGAAAGATTTAAGTCGCAGAAATCAAAACACAATGGATGTAAAAGCCATATAAATATGCTCATAAGCCTCAACTACTCGTATTAAGTGGAATAAATAAATAAATAATAAATAAATAAATAGTTTATTGCCATCAGAAAACTAATTTAGTACATAACATTTTAAAGAACACATTAAAAAAAATTATTACATAGAATATCTTGTTAGTTGCGCAGCCCCTACACTAAGAAATTCTTGTGCTGTAGGGGTTGCCTGCCAATTGACATAAATTATGAAGACATATTATAAAAAGACATCAGAAATATTTATTTAACAATTCAGTAGGTTCCTATCTAAATTATATTATTATTATACAAATGTCAAGTTATATATATTATATTGGTATGTTTATGTATTCTTAGTGACAAAAGTTCATACAATATATAATATTTTTTTTTTTTAATTTATGATTACCATTTTTGCATTAATAGAATACCCCACAAATACGCGAGCACATCAATAGAGCCGGACATGTGCAGTTTTATGAATAATACACAAAGGAATTCGGAATTTACGATTGCTTAATTCCTTTTATTGACTCACAAAAAGCAGGAAGCGGGCGAGATTATAAACAGGCGGAGGATGTTGATTTAGTCCTGCGAGGCCCTTTGTTGCCGGGGCGCGAATGTGCCTCGCGGGCCCCGATTTCGCTCCTAATTCGCTCCGATGCCGCCGTTTGCCGCTTATTTGTCTGTCTTATAGAGATAAGCAGAGGGAATAGGATTTTATGACTTAAATCAAGAGTTTAGACATTCTGTGTTGAACTACGAATGAATTAAGTATGAGTATTTTAGGAAACGATTCACAAAAATCTGAATAATCGGCCAAGTGCGAGTAAGACTCGCGCACGAAGGGTTCCGTACCGTTTTAGAGCAAAAATAGGCCAAAAATTGTGTTTTTTGTATGGGAGCCCTCCTTAAACTTGAATTTTATTTAAATATTATTATTTATTATTAAAGAACACGTATATCTAAGGCCTTTGTGAAAATTTCAAGTGCCTACATGTTGCCATTATTGATATCGAGCAAAAAAGGCCAAAAAAAATCACGTTTGTTGTATGGAAACAAAATGATATTAAATATTAATATTATTTTGTTTTTAGTATTTGTTGTTATAGCGGCAACAGATATACATAATCTGTGAAAATTTCAGAAGTCTAGCTATAGCAGTTCTTGAGATACAGCCTGGCCACATACAGACAGACAGACAGACGGACAGACGGACAGATGAACAGGCGGACAGACAACGAAGTCTTAGTAATAGGGTCCCGTTTTTACCTTTTGGGTACGGATCCCTAAACACAGATTACTAAATAAGTTACTACGTGTATTATTTCGACGCTTCAGTACAGAATTACAGTACCTAGCTTCGATCAAATATTTCTGGTACCTAGACTACATGCCGGGTGTTAACACTATACATTATATATCATATTATACGAGTAGGCATAGGGAACAACAACATATTACTTTGAATTACTTGTTTATTCAAAACTAGATGTTGACCGAAAGTTTGTTTCCTTGTTAGTATGTGATGGTTCACAAGCTACGAGTGCATATCCAATTTGTATTTTATAAATATCATCACAACATACTACAGATGATGCCCGCAACTCCGTCTCGTGAAAATTATTTTATCGCGTGGAAACCGGACATTTTTCCGAGACAAAAAGTTTATAATTATCCTTTCTTAACTGAAACTCGAGTATCTCCATACCAAAACCTACCTGTTGTGTCGTCTTTCTAATATTGACGACCTCTGTGGCTCAATTGGTTGAGTGTGTGGCAGCTCAAGCCGGGGGTCGCGGGTTCGAATCCCGCCGACGGAACAAAAAGTTTTCAATGTTCCCGGGTCTGGATGTGTATTAAATATGTGTATGATATAATAAAAATCTTAAATATATGTATAGTATAAAAGTATTAAATATATTTCCGTTGTCTGGTACCCGTAACACAAGTCCTTCAGGTACTTAGCACGGGGCCAGACTGACGTGGTGGGAAGCGTCCATAGATATTATTATATTATTATTATTATTATTTTGTTACTTTTTAATGGTTTTGTGTGCAATAAAGTGTAAAATAAAAAAATAAAAGCAGTTCTACGCAAACTTCACACCCAAAGGATACAATTACTGTTAACTTTCGATAGTAAAGGGAAGGACTTTACATCATCTACATGTTATCAAAATGGGTCCTTTAATTGGACGCCAGTTAATTGGGCGGCGGGCTCCGCTTCCGAACCCCGATCTGTCCCAATTACGGCGTGTGTAAATTAAACATCACCTTACCATCAACTCATTTTTGAATTCCATTTAAAGTTAAGACTACCTTAATCCGCAAACTCGTTAATATGTTCTTGACAGATTCACAAACCTCTGCTTTGTTTGAAATTAGTTAAAAAATAATAATGAGCTTAGCACGGGGTCTAATATTACGTAATTACGCAAACAAAAATATTAATATCGATTTCGGACCCTTTACCAGAAAAAAAGGGATGAACTTTTTTACAATAATTAAAGGGAGGGTTGTCAGAGGGATTAGAAGTTAACTTTCCGAAGTTATAATTAACAGAACCGATAATTGGATCGGACAGAAGGCCACAAGCCCGCGCGTACGCCGTCGGGAGTGAGGACCGATCGTCCTTACTTCTGACCCAGTCGGTTAATAATAGAAAAGTAGTAGGAATATTCTAAACGGACTTCTAAATATAATATATTTTTACGGGTAATAGCCTACCAGAAATACCTGTACAACAGCATTAGAGCCGGTAGCCAAGTAGGTACGAAATCCAGTTGAGAGACGATATAGAACCTTCTTCTTGTCGGCAATGGATATTTTTTTGAAGAATTTTACGGCCTTGCCTTTTCTAAGTCAAGCGATAAAAGTTTTACAGATGTCGCCGATTTATAGAAAGTTTTCCAGTCCTGTAGTTTTTTAAGTTTTGACTAATGCAACATTTTCACTAGGTACATAGACAACTAAGTCTTTCTAAGGGATAAAACTAAATCTTTGCCCTTTATGCTATAAACTTCTTCACTATATCTCGTATTGAAATAAACAAAAAAGACAGCATTACGATCTTAGCACCATTGCGCGAATTAAATGCTCGTGGTTTTAAAAGAATTTTAATTGAATATTATATTTCGTTCACCACTATTCACGGCGATATAAATTTTGACCAATTAGTGAGTAATTAATGCAACGCGAGCTGTAGAGGATAGTGGAGTCACGACTAACGTTTATTACATGATATTATCCGCCATTATGTTTTATTGAACAACCTTCAATATTATTGAAAGGATAGAAATAGTTCCCTTACTATACTGTACTCGGCGAAACATGGCGGTAGCGGTCATTAACTCCCTGTCAAAAACTTGTCATTTTCTATACAAAGCCGCGATTGACAAAATCTGACACTTCATTGTCAATCGCGGTTTATATAGAAAATGACAAATTTTTGACTGAGAGTCAATAACCGCTATCGCCATGTTTCGCCGAGTACAGTATAATGAAAAATAATATTATGTGTATAACAGCCATTTCCAAAATTTCCAATTGACCAAAAGTCACATTACAGACTAAAACAGCAAACTTTAAACATTTAGATATACAGGGTGTAAAAAAACATAGTGATAATACTTTAGGGTGTGTATCCCAACTAACATTACCGCTGCTAATAAAGCTTATTTAGAACCTGAAGTGTTATAAAGGTTGACTTGGAGCTGTATTTATAGCTTGTTGCGACTATACAGAGATAGAAATAAAATATAAAGATTATAGTGATAAAACGGGTCTATAAGAGCGATTATGAAGGCTAAAGTGGAACTGCAGCGATTATTATCCCTACAGTACAGACCAGAGCTTCTGTTTTATAGCTTTGAGCGAATCACACCACTATAAGATCTATATAAGAAATTATCATCTCCTATTAACTCCTTTAGCGCATTTAGTTGAACAAAGGAAGCAATTAATGCTACTAGCTCTACAAGGCTGTTTTTTAAAACTTTTGCAAAACCAAACTCCTAAAGGGATGCGAAACTATTTTCCCCTATTATATATTCATGAGTCCACCATTTTTTGAGTACAAACTTAATTCACAAAAATAATAAAAAGAAAGCACAAAATGAAAACTTATTACAATGAAGTTACTTATCTTTGTAACGTTTTGATGCCTTGGTCACGAAACTTTTAAGACAATAGGTAAAACATTAAAACAATTTTATCAATAAAAAATGTTTTGCTTTATTTGAAGCGACACTTTTTTATTTAAAATACACAACAAAGAGTGGGCCCCTTCATTATTTGCTTATAATACATAGTCACATTCACAGTAAACTCATCTTCGCAAAGAAAATTTCGCTTCAGCCTTCCACTAACAAGTCAAAATATTATTTCACTACTCAACTCCGCCATTATAAAATCAATGGTTATAGTGTAAGTATATGTGTAACATATACATAAACACAATATTGTTAAGACGGTTGGAAAAAAAGTTAAAGACATATTATAATTACGTTACAATTTACCGTATTACCACCCTTAAGATGCTTAAAGAGTTAGTAAGATGCATAATAGATCTACTATAACCCTAAAAAGGATAATATTCGTGAATTTGCTTCCTTTGTAGCACTTAAAGAGTCTTTAGGTAGCATGTAAGTCTGTTATACCGCTTGAAGAGTCACTAGTCACTTAAATACTTCACTTAAAACGCTTTAAGCTCAGTTATCGCTATTGTACATCCACAATAATTTTACTGTATCTCTAAAATTAATTCTATAGCTCTACTATATCGTCATAGTGGAACATAAGGCGATAAGAATTTGTGCCCAATTCAAGGGTACAGTAGAGTTATAGCGAACTCCATGTGATAGCACTTATTAAACACCATTTGATGTGTTTAGCTCTCTTGTATATCTGTTCTAACGCTTTTGTTAGCGCCTAATGTTAGTTGGGATATGTGTCCCCTGTATAGAGTTTACCGTGAAAGTAGCAACACTGAAAAAGTGACTTTTTTACCTTTTCAGAGCTCCTACTTTCAAGTTTAATTATTATACAACGTGACATTTTAGTGTTTGTTTTCCCGCAGCTGAACGATTTACCTATAGTAGTACTATCGAATCATGCAAGTTATTTTTTGAAAATAAAAAATATGTATTTTTTTGGCAACTTATGCTGATAGGCGCGAGCGGCAATGACCCGGCCGAATTTAATTTATGATTTGAATAAAAAAAAACTTCACAAATCTATTTTACTACTAAGATAGAATCATTTTACTGCGGGAAAATCACCATTAAAATGTCACGTAGTATAAGGGACACTACACTTAGTTTTTTTTACTGGTTTGTCTGTCCGATTATCCATATTCATATCATAAATGCAAAAGTGTGTCTATCTGTCTGTTGCCTCTTTTGCTGAAATTTTGTATGGAGATACTTTTAGCCCCGGAAAAGGGCATAGGATACTTTTTAACAAAAAAAAAAAAAGTACGGTTCTCGCGCGAATAATGGATTTTGGTGCAACGGAGTTGCAGGCATCATCTAGTTCATAATAATGAAGATGACATAATCAAGCCTAACCACAAAGTTCTGAAACATGTAGAGACGTAGAGCACCGAATATACTGAGATCATAATCTGACTCAATGTGTGTCTTTACTATCTACTATATTATCTTTAGCGCGAAATAATAAGGATTTCCTCCTGAGCGATAGACGTTTCTAATAAAAAGGTACATCATACATTGAATTAATTACGAAGCTAATAATAGTATATCTTAGCCTCTAAGTGAAATAGCTCAAATAGCGTGAGTTCAAAACTTTTAGCGCGTGCCCATAAACCATTTCAACTTAACTGGACCAGAGTTACTATAAATTATATAATCACCTATTAAATCTATATCAAAGCGCACGGAAGAGCACAGGCCAAGTTCCAGCAGGCCGCGCGCATGCCGTGCACTATTTACACGAACCGTTTCCACGCACTGTTGGCTGTAGCTCAGTGTCTATTGCGAGTGCAAACATAAAATTAAACCTACGTAATTATATACTAGACACTAGTACTAAAGCAGTATACCCAATTTCATAGGTATAGCTTCGGTAGATCCTGAAATATGTCCCTGTAAAAATAGCTAATTTTGGCACTGACTCACTCACTCACTCACTCACTCACTGATCGGTAATCAAAACTTCTAGGCCACTTCCAATTGTCCTAGCGTTATGAAATTTGGCACACAGGTCGTGTGTATATGTAATTAACAAAAAATTATTATTTATATCGGGCGTGGCACAAAAAGAAAAAAATAAGTATGATTTCTTGAAAAAAATCTATTGAAATCCCACCAAAAATATACCTGTTAAAATGGAGCCAAGTTCCTATCGGCTAATTTTTTAAATTAACCTGCCAAGTTCAAATTAGAAGCATAATTATTATGGATCAGGCTGTTGATGAAGATGATTTAGAACGATAAAGTGCATCTAAACTTGGCATTGGATTGGATTTCAACTCTTTTATTAGGTCAAAAATGAGCCGATATGAACTTGGCCCCATTTTAACAGGTATGTTTTTGGTGGGATTTTCATTGCCTCACATTAATATAACAATTAAAACGTTGCGTAGGTGCTTCGGGCCTAACGAATTTATGTGTATGTGTTATTAAAGAAATGTAAGTATGAAGTACTAGGAAGCTTTAGGGGTTTTAAGCTCTTATAGCTCTCTATAAAGTAGTAATACGTTTAAAACTATAATTCAACTGCGTAGAAAATACAAAATGTATAATAATCGGCCAAGTGTGAGTCGGACTCGCGCAAGAAGGGTTCCGTACCATTATACAGCAAAAATAGGCCAAAAATTGTGTTTTTTGTATGGGAGCCCCCGTTAAATATTAATTTTATTTTGTTTTTAGTATTTGTTGTTATAGCGGCAACAGGAATACACAATCTGTGAAAACTTCAGAAGTCTAGCGGTTCTTGAGATACAGCCTGGAGACAGACAGACAGACAGACGGACAGACGCACAGACGGACAGATAACGAAGTCTTAGTAATAGGGTCCCGTTTTTACCCTTTGGGTACGGAACCCTAAAAATGGCCTATGCCATCATCATTACTAATCCATTATCGGTAAAATCGCACCAGTAGTTTAGCTACGAAGGCACATATTACATACATAGACTGTCAAAATAATTACCCTTCCTTTTGGCTTCGTCGTAGTCGGGTAAAAACGCGTAATTGTTACGGCACGTATGACACAAACCAAATTTGAAAGAGGCCGCAGTTAAAGCTTATCGGCTTTATTTTTTCGCGCAGCTGCACGTCAATAATAACTTTATTTGAATGGAGGGCTTAAGTTTCTTTTGATATTGATGTTTTTTCCTAAAGATATACATTTTATATAGTCGATACGTACACTAAAAAATCTACGAGCACTCCGAGAGTGCCGGCAGAAGTGGAGTCAAAACAGCAGTGCAGGCATACATTTTCGTTGCGCTGTAGAAAGGGGAATATTGTTCCTATGGCGAGCCGAAGTCTCTCTCCCTTACGAATTTTCGATCAGGTCACGTGTTCTTCAAGAGTTTAACATTTTTACTCATCTCAAAAAGGTGCACAAACCGGCTTATAATTATTCATGAAAAAAAAAACACCATTAAGCTTCAAAAAAGTTAGAAGTAAGCAAGTCCCCTCTTTATTTTTACTATGACCAAGTGACAAGCGAGAATCGAATGAAGGGTTAAGAAATCTCGTGTTCCCAGATGTGGCAGTGTTCACGTGATTTACATGTAAAGTAGAATTCCCGCTATTAGTTGTGTTAGTTTAGGCGCGAACCTTTATCCTTGTGTGACCTTGCCAGCGACTTGGCAGCTGCCTAAAACTTGCCGACATTTTTCTACGAATCTAATAAAGATTTAGCACTTAGGAAGTTTTGTCAATACTGTTTCATCCAAAATATTTTTATTCAAAGTTAATTTTATACAGAGCGTTCTCTCTCTCTCAATGTCCTCATTCAGGTAGCTTCAGGAACTAACCCAGCCGAAGAACCTCATTTGCCTAGATAATCTCAGCTTTTATTTTAGTGTCCTTGACGCTATAAAATGTATCTATAAAGTAAAGCACGATGTTAATGGAATGGGGTGATCTATGCTTTCTAACACATTTCAGCCGAATACAAATACTTGATGAGAACCATTGAAGACAGAAGTTTTCTTTTCTACATTAAGTACAAGGGGACATGTTATCTATTAGTTTTGGAAAATATTGAAATCTAGTGGCGCGATTCGACACGTCGAAAGGCAAGTCTGTTAAATCAATGTGTATTTTCTTGTGTATTAAATAACGTTAAGTTTTGAATAATGAATGGCTCATTTAAAAATGCACTGCATCGATGCATCGCTTTGCAACACGTATTTCCCGAAGACGTAAGGATGATGATGATGATGATCTCTCATGTCCGCTGCCGCACACTCGTGTCAATTCGGCCCGCGACCTGCGACCCGCGACCCGCTTACACTCATCAGCTAAGTGCCCCATCCGGCGTGACATAATCACTTCGAGACAAGCGTTTTTGTTATCAACGTAGTCTCTTACACTTGTTATGACTGTACACTACCGAATGTGACTCATGATGGGGTTATTTATTTATGGACAACGCAGGGTCATTTGAATTTAATAGCGGGTTTACATTAGTACGATCGCGTAATCCAATCCAGCTCTGGATTATTACTGGAAGGAACTGGAATGCAATTCAGTGCGTTCAAGTGCCCGTTTACATGATTTCATTAGCAATCTGTCAGTACCAAAATGTCAATATTAAACAAGCTATAACATTATTTTTAAGAAGTTTCGATTTAATTCTTTAATCGAAAATTTTTCTTTAAGGCCCTTCCCCTACGGAGATTCCGTACCGTATTTAGAGCCATATAAACTCATAATTTGAAAGCTACAAAGTTATAATAAAAATACAGCAATAATCTTCAGTATATCGACATTCCTTTCTCCGTTTTAAATTTTCTATTTTTATTTTTTATTTTTATTTCTTTATTAGACTCGCCAACAGCAAAATACAGAAATACATTTTGTTTATTATACTCATGATATTAGCTACCAAAGTAATACCAATTTATTAAAATTGAAGCATACTTTCGGCATCTCCCTAGTATTTACAAATTACGTTTATTTGAAACACACGACAATAGATAGATAATTTCATTAACTACAAATTCCCCGTTTTAATTTTTTTTAGATCAATTTTGAACTAAGATAAGTAAAAAAAATAGGATTTTTGTGCGATCTCGGCAACGCGTCAAATGTATGGTCAAGGTCGTTTGCTCGGGGGATGGCCTTAAACTACATAATTTAAACAAACTTAGCAAACGCCCTTTGCCATTTCTGAAGCCACTTTATCCACACGTTCTTACGCACATGGTTGAGTGCAGCCAGGCAATAGCGTATTTTGAGTCATACTTATCTATTTTATGGTCATACATGAATGAAAGCCGCCCACTTCGAACTGTCTGTACTATTTATATGCCTAGTTTTTGAGATTTTTCGACATCCGTTTGTGTACTATATGGCGTTGTTGATTGGATAATATTTTTACGTCAGCCAATCAAAAGCGTTAGTGAAAAGATTAACTTGAGTCATTTTTGACTGAAGTTTTTCTCCGCAACCTTAACATACCTCCTCCGGTCATTACTCCATACTTCTTCTTTGTATCAATTTGACAGACGTTAAGAATTAGGATTTTAAACTAAACGTCTGCTTTTGACCCACTGCCGCCAGTTATTCGGTAAGTGTCGCGGGTAAGTGGATTTGTAAAGCAATCAAAACAGTTAACATTTAATGCCGGAGCACCGTCGCTTGTTACTTTTAATTGGACAACTTGGAAATTAAATAACTTTAAGAGGCTTCCGGTGACTCAGACTAGAACTGAGTTTATTCTTTCCCTTTGAGAAATTACCCGCCCACAATTCTCGTGATTCAACGTGCGTTGGACGATCGACGTTATAAAATAATAAAAGTTTATTCCCCGATTATACTAACCACACATTTATCTTTTGTATTTCAATCAAAATACGGCTTTCTGTCGTGTTGTTAAGGTTCAGTGTAGGCTGTAGCCTACACGTTATTCGAATATTTGATGCCTACGGAAGAGCGTAATCAGCGAGACGATTGTTTAATGTTTATTGATGAATGCAGTGATATGATGAATGTGTGAGCTTGAATGTACCTCCAGGAAAGATTTTAAAGATAACTGTAATTTTATTTCAATACGGAGTAAAACGTAATTATAGATAGTTATAACCAGCTAACCAGCATGGGCGAATGTTTAAAAATGGCTAGGTGCGTAATGTCAAATATGCATATAGCTTGGAGGTGGTCTCAAATCTCAATAATTAATGATATTGTTGATTTATTATAATCGCCTTTTAAGAGGCAATCACTTGCCATCAGATGCATCTGCTCATTTACTGCACTTTCAAAACTAAAAATATAAATAAAAATGTACAGACGAAGCTGAGTAAGCAAGTTGAACAGGAAATAGTGATCGGGCGGTACAATTTCACGCGCGGGTGAGACCAGAGACCTACTCCGAAGTGCTAATTTCAATGTTTCGGATCGAATGATCGGGCCGTGTCCTAATATACGAAATAATTTCGTTCGAGTTCGGGGATCGGGCCGACCGAAGTTTGTCACGTGACTACGATAGACGATAGGGACTTAGGGAAACCCGATGTAACTTGGAGTAAGGTCATTTCTAAGATTTGGACGGCTTTCGGTCGGATCCGAGGATTTGAATGCCCCGTTTCGGAGTAGGCCCCCAGGCGAGCCTGAGCCCATGGGTTTTAATTCACCGATTGGGGCCATTACCGATTGAACCGATGCTTCGAAGTTCCAAAATGTTTATAAAAAAAGCCGATAAAAAGCTTAACTAAAGCTTAAAGGCTTAAGACGCGGTAGAGCACGAAGCCATAGGAAAAAGTTTTGTTTGTTACAGCATTGGGCAGATGTTGGTTGTGTTTAGTACTCATCTAAATATTCATACTTAAAAAGTGTGTCTGTCTGTCGACTGTTTCTCTTCACGCTCAAACTGCTAGACCGATTTGGCTGTTTGGTAAGGAGATTCTTTGAGTCTAAAGAAAGGACAGATATTGGTTTTTATCCTAGAAAAATGTAGGGTTCCCGCGCGATAAGCGAATTTTGGCACAACGGAGTTGCGAGGGTTATCTAGTTTAAATAAAAAATATAATTTTCAAAGAAGAACTAAATTTAGTTAGGTAAGGTATTCTACAAACAACTCTTCTATTGGATTTTCTTCTAAGATATAATTTAGATCTGAAAAAGGTTTGACCTTAAGTCCCGCGGGTGAAAATCCACAAAAAGCATTTCTCTATTAGGAATACATTTAAAGTAACCTCAGATTATCGAAAGATAAAACTGATTATTCGAAAAGACTTGGCCCTTTTGGGGTTCCATACCCAAAAGGTAAAACGGTACCCTATTACTAAGACTTCGATGTATGTCCGTCTGTCTTTCTCCAGGCTGCATCTTGAACGGTAATAGATAGAGAATTGAAGTTTGAGTTCACAGATTGTGTATTTCTTTTGCCGCTATAACAACAAATACTTAAAACAAATTAAATTAAATTTTCTATACGACAAACTTTATTTTTTGCCATTGTTTGCCAGATATCAATAATAGCAACAGGTAGGCACTTGAAATATTCATAAAATATAAAAGTTGTGTTGATACTTTAATAATTAATAATAAAATTAAAATAAAATAGATATTTATCTCATACAAAAAACGCAATTTTTGGCCTATGTGTGCTCTATAACGGTACGGAACCCTTCGAATCTAATTCGACTCGCGCTTGGTTGATTTTTTTTCATTTTGATTTGGGGCGTTTTGAATATCGAAGGATGTCTTATCTCGGCGCTTGTTAAAAGCAAAGGAAGTCGGGATTTATTAGGGTCCATATCTGCCAGTTAATTATGTATATCTCACTCATTGTATACACTATACACTGTATACATTACGACGGCCGACGAGTTTATTAATAAAACAACACTTCACAATTATTAAGCGAGAGATGAGATTGTAGTTAAATATTGAATCGAAATACTTTATTTTACACCGTGAGAGTATTTTACATTTTGTTTTGTTGATTTGTAATGAATTTGGTTTAATTTCGAATTACATTTTGAATTGTGACCTGTGATATATCAACTTAGGGTCAGTTTATATTGCAACACTGCGATAAGATTAATTTTAAAATGAGCCATTCAAAACACAGTCAACTTTCTGTATTTACTTACGCCATAAGAAGATTGAATTGACAGATTTGCCACCCTTGTGTTGGGCTGTTTATTATAATTGAAGACGTGAGTGGAAGAATTGAAGAAGTAACATTTCGTAACATACGGACAATAACTCATTTTTTCCCTGATTATTTTAATAAAACTTGTAACTTATCTACTTCATAACCTAGCTAATATATCTGGCTACACATATAATTCATAGTTTTTCTATTTCAAATAATTTTTCCGGCCCTAATTTTTTCGGTTTTTTGCTTAAATGGAGGCTTCCATTTAAGCAAAAAAACAGTAAGTTTTTTCATGTTACTTACCTTATTCTTCCACTCACGTCTTGAATTATTTTGAATGGTTTATATGCAAATATAGCAACATGGTCTAGGGATATTTCAATTAAACCTAAATAACTAAAATTGTATTAACTTTTTGTTAAGACACCTACACATTAAAATAAACCTTGTTTAATAGCCTATCTAATCTGATAAGTGATAATAAACTTTTAGATAAAGTTAAATTAAAAAAAAAAAAAAAAACTTAGAAGAAGAGGAAAAGCTCAGACAAAATTTCAATCTTAACTTTAATTTTGAAGCATCAAAACCTAAACATAACAACTAATTTTTTGTATAAAAATTGTTGAAAACTTAAAATTGATAATCCGTGGATCCACCTAAGACTCTCCTGACACATCTGCAGCGGTTCTGCATACTCAAAACAAGGGTGTCAATATCCTATTGTGAAATACTGTTCCAAGTCCTGCTAAGATGCAAGAAAAGTTTGTTTTCGTGCACCATATTTTCAGGGAAATTCCTAAGAGCTCTTCTCTGAGGCATGCTAAATAGGATTTAAGTCAGGGGATTGTGCAGACCAGTCTAAAGCTTGGATATTATGCTGTTGTAACCAACTTGTAACGATACGCGCCGTATGTGGACGGGCATTGTCGTGCATTAGCTGGAAATGTCCCATTTGTTGTCTGTGGGGCAAGATAACATACTCTAGCACCACATCTCGGTATTTTAGAGCAGTCATATTGCCTTGTATCCTAACGAGGTCCGTTCTACCGCCGAGACGAATTCCTGCCCAAACCATAATCGTGCCACCTTGATATGCATGAGCTTGTTGTGGGTGCTGCAGTCGATTTCAATGTCCAGGTTCTCTCCAGATGCGTACTCTTCGCAAATCATAATGAAATCCAAACCTGGATTCATCAGTGAAAAGTACAAGTGACCATTGAGAATGGTTCCAGTTTTCGTGTGCAATAGCTTATTGTAATGTTCTTCCTCAATTGTCTCTCCTTAGCGCTGGTACCCGAAGTGGCCTATGAGCACGTAGGTTAACTTAATGCAGTCGTTTTCTCAAAGTTTGACCGCTTACCAGCAAACCAAACTCTCTCTGTGGCCTTTGAAATAATTGCATCGCCGTTACATTTGGTTGACTTCGTGCAGCATTTACTATGAATCGGTCCTGTACGTATCTTGAAATGCGTTGAGGTGCCGTTACACCACTTCCCCCGTGACACGATAACGTGACCAAAGCCTGGATATAACGCTCTGACTGGTCCTCATGACTTCAGAAACCGCAATTTGGGTAGCGCCAGCTTGAATCATGCCCACTTCTCTTAACATTTCGTTCCTGGTCAAGTGTCTACGTGGCATGATTAAATGAACACCGGAGATGCGTTTGACATGACAATTTTTATAAAAAAAATACTTGTTTTGTTTAGGTTTTGGTGTTTCAAAAATAAAGTTAAGATTGAAATTTAGTCTAAGTTTTTCCTCTTCTTCTAAGTGTTTTTTAAAGCATGACAATTTTTATAAAAAAATACTTGTTTTGTTTAGGTTTTGGTGTTCCAAAAATAAAGTTAAGATTGAAATTTAGTCTCAGTTTTTCCTCTTCTTCTAAGTGTATTTTAAAGTTAAGTTTATCTAAAAGTTTATTATCAGATTAGATAGGCTATTAAACAAGGTTTATTTTAATGTGTAAGTGTCTTAACAAAAAGTTAATAGAATTTTAGTTATTTAGGTTTAATTGAAATATCCCTAGACCATGTTTTTGTGTTTACATCGCATCGCCTCGTCACGTCACGATGTCAACCATGAGAGTGTAGATTCTCAATTTGTGTTTCAATTCTAATTTCGTATCTCTCATGGGCACCTAAATTAAGAGAAAACCATATTTTTATTTTGATGCTGGTAACCCAAATACGACAATTAATCAATGAAAAGGAATAGTGTATCGACGGGCTCTTTAACGTAACCCGAAATTGTGCCGTCGCCGGGGACCGGGGCTGTCATATTATGTTTTATTCAAGTACAACCTGACCCAAAAAGTAAAAAGAATATCGAGGCGATACGGCGACATCTATTGAAGGTTAAGCACCGACTTTTATAGAGTGTCTACCTGTACGTGTATTTTGTATCGGTCACTACGACGAGTTCTGCAGTTTTCTAACGGCCGTTCCCAATATTCAATCTATCTCTGGTTTGACATACGACCGATCGCAGCTAACATTGAATTGACATAAAATATATGTCTCTAATGTCTAATGAGAGCTATTCCTATCTCTAGTAGGGCAAAACCAGAGATAGATCAAATATTTGGAACGGCCGTTAAAGAGTTTTTCATCTTTAAAAAATGGCCAAGTGCGATTCGGAGTCGCGCACGAAGGGTTCCGTACCGTTATTGAGCGAAAGATGGCAAAAAACCGGCCAAGTGCGTGTCGGGCCACGCGCAATATAGGGTTCCGTAGTACCGCTAGTTTTTGATAATTTTTGTATGGTCAATGAATGTACATTTATAACGTGTTTTACACTACTAACAACATCATCTCAGTTACGTTCAAAGGAATTTGAACGAAAAGTTCAAATACTACTACGGAACGTACTAAATACTACGGAACCCTAAAAATGTGTTTTTTGTATGGGAGCCCCGCTTAAATATATATATATATATATATATATATATATATATATATATATATATATATATATATATATATATATATATATATATATATATATATATATATATATATATATATATTATTAATTAAGAATTTTGTGAGTATTTCAAGTGCCTACCTGCTACCATTATTGATTACGAGCAAAAAAGGCCAAAAAAGTTACGTGTGTTGTATGGGAGCCCGCCTTAAATATTTATTTTATTTAGGTTTTAGTATTTTTTGTTATAGCGGCAACAGAAATACACAATCTGTGAAAATTTTAGAAGTGTAGCTATAGCGGTTCTTGAGTTACAGCCTGGAGACAGACGGACAGACGGACAGACATCGAAGTCTCAGTAATAGTACTAATAGGGTCCCGTTTTTACCCTTTGGGTACGGAACCCTAAAACTACCTTAATTGCTGTAGATAACATGTGAAACTATAGAATATTCCGTTTTAACAATAATCATTTGGATATTGTAACTATTTGTAACTCAAATTCGAAATTAAACTCGACCAAATGAATAATATTCTATTGTATTTCTGTTTTGAGCGCTTAATAGGTAACATTTTAATTGGCAGTATCAGTAGCATTTAAGCTGCCAAGAGCTTTGTTATATTATTTAGATCGAAGAAAAAGAAGCGTGTGTTAACTGTTACATAATGGACAGTTTGTATGTGACTAATAAAGGGAAACTTGATCTGACAAGGCCGAACAAGAAAGCATCTGCTGGGGCGCTATTTTGCCTTGCAAAAAGTCTGCCAATCGCAGTTCGGCTTTATTTCGTCAGCACGCTATCAGATCGCCGTTTTAGGGCTCACGCTCACCAAGAATGAAAGAGCAGTTAGACTGACTATTGTAATATGAAACGTCTTTTTTGCTTCAATATAGCCTGATAGCCTCAAATCTCCCCGCGACAGCCACAGTATTGAAGGAAATACTATTCCAAGACAATGGAATGGAAATGGCAATTTAAAGACTAATGAATTATATTTTGTCTCACGTAGTCAAGATTGAAAAACACAGCTGCGGTGTCGAAGGTAAGACAGTTCTAAAGCAGTTTCGAGACAGTTTTTAGGCAGAGTTATCCTACACATTATCATGACTGACTAACTACTGTGTCTCAACTCTCAAATGAGCGTGCGCCCTTAGATAATGGTTGAGCAGTACCGAAGCCCTACTGGTGGCATATGCAGGCCGGGTGCGGGGCAGCTGTCGGAGCCCTACGCGTGCCAGCCGCGTGCCGGCTCCCCATATGTCACTTTTTGCGCCACTCCACACTAAAAACCACCATATTTATAGGTAATCATCGCTCTCGTTAGGGCTCGATAATAAACATGTGTAAAATGTGGAGATGAAAGTTGACAGTTTGGAAAATACGTACGTCTCGGCTTATTTGTGTGCAACTACTACGTACGATTTTTGACGTAAGTTATTGAGGAAATTAAAAGTGATAATAAACCAGAAAATAATCTTCTGCTTACCTATATAATTATCTGCTATCTGTCTGTACTTAATTTAAAAATGCAGGAGGACAGAACTTTAAAGAGTTTTTATTAATATGGAGGATGTCTCTTCTCGCGGTGTTAAGTCTATCTTTTAAAAGCACTTACCCGTTTTTACCAACCGAGTCAAAACGCTAAGTTTCCCAAACCGATATTTTAGTGCTCAATCTATTCAATAAAAAACTATTTAGTATGTTTCGGTAACGTATAATTATGTAATTTCATGTCTTACCCTAGAGCAATAATTACTAATAAGTAATTAGTAAGCTGAAGAACTAAGGTAACACGTAAGGGTCGATTCAGACCGCAACGCGACGCGTAGATGCATTGCTTTTATATCGATTTGACAGATTCGCAAGACATCTCACGCAATTGAAATCTGTCAAATCCATACAAATTTATGCCGCGCCGCGCCTCGCCTCGCCTCGTCGCGTTGCGGTCTGAATTGACCCTAAGTATTAATTAGTGTCCGACCGAAACTGATTTTTCAGCCGAAACCGAAACCGAAACCGAACTTTCGGCCTTACTCTCAGTTTCGGCCGAAACCGAAACCGAAACTTGATAAAACATTGAAAATGACGATTATTTACTGAAATTTACTGTTCTGTAACATTTGTTAATACATAAGAAAAGGTGCCAAATTGGATTTTTAACTTTTTGTGACATTCCTTAAAATAAATATTATTAATCTTAGACTCTAATATGTTCCCTAGAAACTTTTCAGTATCATATTCCGATATTTTTATCCGATTCCAAGTTTTTAATATATTAGAACGAAGGATTACCCTAAAAAACATGAGCAGAATTTGTTTCTAGACATTTACTACTGAAAACAACCAATTGCAGTCATATTCTTTGTATGGGAAACACGGACATGGCACGGATTTGGTTCAGAAGACGTTTTGCCACTAAACCAAAGAACTAGTCAACACGATTTTTGTGCCTGAGTTTTGTGTACCTAATTTGAATGTCTTACACTTAATTAATTAGAGAAACAATGATTTTAACTCATAAAGTTTGCTTTTATAGAAACTTTCAAATTTGGAAGAAAACCTGAATTTTCTTCTTTCAGTTATACGTATCAAAAGAATATTATATTATTTTTTTATTTATATCGTTGCTTATATTCCCAAAATAAGTTTGAAATGGAAAATATATGTAAGTATATAATTTAGATATAAAAATTAATATTTTTTGTGTCTAGGTGATTTTTTCATAGGCTTGACTAAGTCTTTTATTTGTTGATGCAACTAACATTTTTAACTCTTATTTTAATAAATTCTTCGAAAATGTAGCAAAAACTTTTCTCGTGTATTTTGTAAAATATGCATATGCAGGTTGTATTTTATTTCGTTTAGTTAGGTGTTAAAATAATAAATTAGGTTTAAAATTTGATATTTTTTGTATTTAGGCGAGCATACTCCAAACATAGCTTGTAGCATGCCTCTTTAATAAGTACATGAGATATGTGGTACACATATTTTTTCTGGTTTTTAATAGGCAGTTTAAAATTTGTTTCAAAGGCTTGATAAATTCTTTTATTTGTCGGTGCAAGTAACTTTTTCGCTATTACTTTAATACATTTTCCGCAAATACAGCAAAAACTTTTTACGTCCACTTTACACATTTTTGAAGATATTTTTACGATTTAAAGTACATAAAACTCATAATTTCTCTAAAAATTTAATACGCACAGTCAGTACCAGCGGCAAACTTCTTTCAATCTTGGTCACGAGTAACGACGAGCGTTAGTCTCAAAGAATTTTGAAAAAATCTTATAATTTTATTTATCTTCGCCTAGATTATAGAAGCAAACTTTTTTTTATTTATGTTTCTGGTTAATTTTCAATGCAAATAATCCGATAATAGTCATTAAGTAACAGGCACAAGAAAAAAATATTTTTTTGTTGACTAGTCTAATGAGGGCCGCAAGTGTGAAGCTTACGGGGAAGTGGGGTAGATAAGATTCTAGCAGGGTAGGAACGGTCTGTGAGACTGCGCGTCCATATTTAAAGGTTAATTATTTTAAATATAAATAAAACGCGTGGTAAAAGGAAAAGAATGAGGCGAGATATTGACTAGAAAAATCTCGCAAGCTATATCTCATAGTCAAACAAAATTATTAAGTAAATAAAGTTTACACACAATATAATCAATTTATCATAGTATTTACTTAATCGTTTGTTTGGGAAACATTGTTAAAATAAGAACATAGCACGTAATTCACCATCGGTTACATATATCATTAAATAAACGTGCGTTTGTCGTTTAGAAATAAAATTCAACATTATACCTCTAATGTTCGATAAGAGTAAGTTTAGACAATTTGAATAGAATAAAAAACAAAATAAATACTTAGTAATTTGGCACTTATTTTCAAAACATAACCTTAAAACACGATTAAATGGACGGTGGCGAAATGAGCCGGGGCCTCGGCGGCGAGCAAGCACGAATTAACTGCGAAGTTTACCGAACGACGCACGAAAATTCACGAATACTGAAGTTTCGGCGGGGCCGAAAGTTTCGGCTATATTTTGGCCGAAACCGAAACTAAGGCCGAAACTAGATTTTATAGCCGAAACTGGCCGAAACCGAAACCGAAACCGAAAGTTCGGTCGGTCACTAGTATTAATAAACGCTTTTCTTTAATGGCCTTTCGGGAACGTTAAATACCTTTTTTGCAGATGTTGGAAACAGGCATAGAGCCTATTATATTTTTTTTTCTTCAAAGAATCATTTAATAACTTCTAAACTATTTTGCTCTATAAGCATTCGTTATAAGTTGTAAGGGCTCCTCTATATAACGTGTGTAATAAGAAATAACTAGCATTACTCCCGCGCGTCAGTTGGCCCGACAGCCCGACACCTGTCTCGAGTAACAAACTTATTATAATATGGCGCAACGTGCGACGTATCCTGATTCCTGCTACTGAGGGTTTCGTTAAAACTGTCGCTTTAGTCCAAATTTTTGTATAACCTTGTTAAGTATTGACTTATTATATGCTATATCTTGCTTTTTTTTTTAATGAAATAACGGGGCAAACGAGCAGACGGGTCACCTGATGGAAAGCAACTTCCGTCACCCATGGACACTCGCAGCATCAGAAGAGCTGCAAGTGCGTTGCCGGCCTTTTAAGAGGGAATAGGGTAATAGGGGAGGGTAGGGATGGGAAGGGAAGGGAATAGGGGAGGATAGGGAAGGGAATAGGGTAGGGGATTGGGCCTCCGGTAAACTCACTCACTCGGCGAAACACAGCGCAAGCGCTGTTTCACGCCGGTTTTCTGTGAGAACGTGGTATTTCTCCGGTCGAGCCGGCCCATTCGTGCCGAAGCATGGCTCTCCCACGTATAAAATTGCTATTGCTAATGATAAAAAAGATGATAGTAATATTAATACTAAAAAGTCTAAAAAGTTGGGATGAGTTCAAAAGACTCTACATTTTAATTTGTTTCAAACGACGAATATGAAAAGGGTAAAAACGGGACCCTATTACTAAGACTTCGTTGTCTGTCCGTCTGTCTGTCTGTCTGTCTGTCTGTCGCCAGGCTGTATCTCAAGAACCGCTATTGCTAGACTTCTAAAATTTTCATAGATTGTGTATATCTGTTGCCGCTATAACAACAAATACTAAAAACAAAATAATATTAATATTTAAGGGGGGCTCCTATACAACAAACGTGATTTTTTGGCCTTTTTTGCTCGATATCAATAATGGCAACAGGTAGGCACTTGAAATTTTCACAAAAGCCTTAAATATTTAATTAAAATAAAAATTTAAAGGGGGCTCCCATACAAAAAACACAATTTTTGGTCTATTTTAATTTAATTCTATAACGGTACGGAACCCTTCGTGCCGAGTCCAACTCGCACTTGGCCGATTTTTAAGTTTTTGGAGTACAAAGTAGGGAGATTTCTACAAAACAACCAAAAGTCTAAAATTTGATAACTACAGTCTACAAGTATGATCAATAGAGGTTATAAAATATCATAGACTAGCTGTGCCCGCGACTTCGTTCGCGTGGAATAGTTATTATGGGCATCATATTTATTATGGCGAATAACTTCCTCAGCTTTATAAATTATAGTTGTTACCCACGACTTCGTCTGCGTCTATTTCATTAATGCATTCATTTCGACCAAATTTGATTCTTAGACCATATAAAAACGATTATTGTGAGTAAATCTTAAAAGATAGACATATACTATCACAGACATTTTTTTAGATCATTTAAAGAGGAATAATTCTTCTATACATATTTTTTAGGTATCTTGGACCGTTTTTGCAGCGCACGCAACGAAAGCTCTCAAAGATGAATAATGTTCCCCGCTTTTTTCCACATTTTCCTCTGTTTCTTCGCTTCTAAAAGTCACAGCGTGATGTTATAAAGCCTCGATAAATGGGCTATCTAACACTGAAAGAATTTTTGAAATCGGACCAGTAGTTCCTGAGATTAGCGCGTTCAAACAAACAAACAAACTCTTCAGCTTTGTAATATTATTAGTATACTAGATGTTCCGCGCGGCTTCGCCCGCGTAATTTAGGAATTTTACGGAAACCGTACATTTTTCCGCAAACAATAGCCTATGTTCCTTCACGTCATGATCTACTCTACATTTGTGCCAAATAACTTCAAAATTCATCCAGTAGTTCGCGAGATAAGCGGCTTCATATAATTTTCCCGGTTTTTTCCACATTTTCCTCTATTTCTTCGCTCCTATTAGTCTTAGCGTAATAAAATATAGCCTATAGCCTTCCTCGATAAATGGGCTATCTAACACTGAAAGATTTTTTCAAATCGGACCAGTAGTTCCTGAGATTAGCGCGTTCAAACAAACAAACAAACAAACACTTCAGCTTTATAATATTACTAGACGTTCCGCGCGGCTTCGCCCGCGTAAATTAGATATTTCACAGACAAATCAGTCTACAAAAAATAGCCTATGATCCTTCACGTGGTCTACTTCTTATCTGACCCAAATAACAGAAAAAATGCTCTAGTAGTTCGTGAGATAAGCACTTTCAAATAATTTCCCCCGTTTCACATTTTCTTCTATTTCTTCGCTCCTATTAGTCTTAGCGTGATAAAATATAGCCTATAGCCTTTCTCGATAAATGGGCTATCTATCACTGAAAGATTTTTTTAAACCGGACCAGTAGTTCTTGAGATTAGCGCGTTCAAATAAGCCATTTCAAATAATTTCCCCCCGTTTTTTCCACATTTTCCTCTATTTCTTCGCTCCTATTAGTCTTAGCGTGATAAAATATAGCCTATAGCCTTCCTCGATAAATGGACTATCTAACACTGAAAGAATTTTTGAAATCGGACTAGTAGTTCCTGAGATTAGCGCGTTTAAACAAACAAACAAACAAACAAACTAACAAACTCTTCCGCTTTATAATATTAGTATAGATTAGTATAGATATGTATTAAAAACAATGAAATAGTAGTAATTTTGCAATGTAATATATTATGTAATGTACTTTGACAATAATAATAATTTGCATGCCTCAGATAGGTTAGAATAAGTTGTACCTCCTGTATTATGTAACATCTTTTTACCTACCTATTCTGCAAATAAATGATTTGATTTGATTTGAAAAACTAATTAGTAATTACAATCAAAGGACACTCCTCGTATAATAAACGCCGTCAATCGTCAAACAAGATCCAGAAATTGTAAGACTGCGGCCTGCGCAGACAGAATAATTATTATTTATGAAAGATAATAGTTAATAGAAGCAAAATCGAACCCAATAAAAACGCTTAGAGACTATTATTTATAGACATCACTATAGAATTAGAATCTTGTTAAGGAACAGCCAGGATTATTGAAACTAGTGTTTCTAATCCATACTAATATTATAAATGCGAAAGTTTCTCTGTCCATCTGTCTGTTGAGCGGTTTAGGCGTGAAGAGGTAACAGACAGACACACTTTCGCATTTATAATATTAGTATGGATAAATTAGAATAAAAAGCTAGAAAACGGCAGTTCCGATGATATTATGAAATTGCGGGAAAATAAATGGTTGCAAACAATAAGTTGGAGAAGATTGAGCTTACAGTTATGCCGCGGTCACACATGCGTCTATCGTCACGAAGCTTCGTGTGAGACGATACCATTGGACAATTTTTTTCACTGTCCAATGGTATCGTCTCTTAGCACGAAGCTTCGTGACGATAAACGCAGGTGCGGCCCGGGTATTACTGTTAATGAAAGTTAAACAACAGTTATGTAATAAGAATTGAGATTTGATGCTAGTTATGGATGAGAACGATGATCATTTATAACGATAGTTTAGGTATACAGTGCAACCTCGATAATATAGCAAATTTGAGGGGAATAAGAAAATATTCGTTTTATCAAGTAATTCGGTGAACTGAGGTTTGTTATGTTGAGGTTAGTTTGGTCTAAATTTTCATTTTTAAAATTTCATTTACCTCAACATTATTTACTAATCTTGATAAAGCGAATAACTTTTACTAATAAATTATAACACATTTTTATAAAATTATTGTATATATTTTCTATTTAAAAACAATTAGGTAGGTAACAACATTTTTTCTTACATTAATAATCAAAATTAAATGCAGTGAAATCCGTAAAAGTAGGTATGTACATACGTCTACATCATGTAGGCAACCAATAAGGAACACCTTTTACGTTTCTGAGCCATTTTAACTTAAATATTTAACAATAGTGATGAGCAGGAGTGTTTACATTACTTTTCATCAAACAACAATTATGATTGTTTTACGAATAAATGCGTGTAGAAACATGTCGCGACATGAATCACATACTATGAGATTGGTGGAAACTTTATATAAAGGTTTTGGGTTGACAAAACTCGTTAATTAGAGGTATTTATACTTTTTCTTGATAGTTGAAAAATCGTTATAAAGAGGTTGTTCGCAAAAAATGTTCGCTATGTAAAGGTATATTTTATATTGACTCTTACGGACAATTCAAGGGGATTACGAAGAATTTGTTAAATCGAGGAAATCGATACATGGTGCTACTGGATTCTGGAATGTTTGTACTGTGTATTTCCTCAAAGATCTAACTTATTAAGTTCACGCGTGTATGACTCACAATATTTCCCAAGTCATGAATGAACTTAAAAGTAAACGGCGGTCGGCGGCACATGTATCCAAAATAGAAATTACTACGAAGAAGGACGAAAAAAATGAATGAATTCAATTGTATAGTAATTTTTGTCACATCCTGTGTCTCACTACCTGCGTCTTTTATTCTCTGCGGCCCACTACCTGAGGGCTCGGGCTCAGCGGAACGTGACATTCAAAATAAAAGTATGTACGGCACAACAATCGAAACGGCGGGCCCGAATGGATCCGGCCATCGGGGCATTGTTACATTCTCGGCAGCGAGCACCGCTCCCACCGCTCGGCGCTCGGCTCAGGTATTTATGAATGAACGCGAGGGGCCGGCGTGGAGCATCGTCGGCTGCGGTCGTGGCCAGGTAGAAAATGACACTTTAGGAATTCTTTCGACAGTCGAGAGGAGCTACTCGACTCGGTGGTCGAGGATAAGCCGCAGAGCGGGGCGGGGGCGGGGAGCGCGGCGCATGCGTGCGGCCCGCTCGCTCGCACGCCGCCACCGTCTCAGTCGAGTCGTGGCCGCCGAGGGTGCGCACCGTGCCGACATGCGCCGCTCGCCAACTTTCTCGAGTAGTGATGTGATTCGGTACTTAACGATGTGTAAAATTTCGGAGTGACACTGAGTTCTGTGAGTTTTTGGAGCGCGATGCTCTAGTGATTTTCGACTCGACCTAGCTAGTGAAGAGTACAATATGAAGTGGTTAATCGTGGCTGTGACTGTGATCGTTTCGAAAACGATTCTGGCTGGGGTCGCTCCCCCTGGATCTTGCCCTGCGGTGTGCGTGTGCAAATGGAAAGGTGGTAAACAAACTGTGGAGTGTGTGGATCGTGCCCTCATCACCGTGCCGGAGCCGGTGGACCCGGCGACTCAAGTCCTGGATCTGTCCGGAAACAACTTGCAAATTCTTCCTCAGGAGGCCTTCGCGAGGACGGGCCTCGTCAATCTTCAGAGGGTGTACCTTCGGAACTGTAATATAGGCCAAATAAACGACCGTGCGTTCAAGGGTCTCACCAACCTAGTCGAATTAGACCTATCCCACAATTTACTCACGCAGATACCTTCCAGTAGCTTCATAGACGCTCCTTTTCTTCGAGACTTGACGCTGTCTCATAATCCTATTTTAAAAATTCACGCGGACTCCCTGAACAATCTCGGAAGCGTGGTGAAGTTAGACTTATCGAAATGCGAAATAAGGGATATCAATTCGGACGTATTTAGAAGCCTGCAATCAGTCGAATCGATAAAATTGAATGGAAATAATCTGCGCGACTTACCGCTAAGCTCTCTCGAGAAGTTAGAAAAACTGAGAGTTATAGATTTATCCGATAATCCCTGGATTTGCGACTGTCGCCTGCGCGACGTTAAGATGTGGCTCTCGAAACACAAATTGTTTTCGACGCCGAGCTGCGCCATGCCCCCTCGCTTAGCTAATAAATCTTTTTCGGAGCTGTCGCTGGACGAGTTCGCGTGTAAGCCGGAAATATTACCGGTGAGCAGACACGTAGAAGCGACTCTGGGAGATAACGCCACGATCGTTTGCCGAACCGAGGCCGTGCCCGCCGCGAATATCAATTGGTACTGGAACGGCAGGCTGCTCATGAACGGAAGCATATTCAATTCCAACCAAAGAATACATATTTTCGAAGCGGGGGAAGCCAAGAAACGCTCGACTCTCGTCATTACGAATACTCAGGAATCTGATTCGACTGAGTTTTACTGTGTAGCTCTAAACAAAGGAGGCACCGCGGAAGCCAACTTCACGGTTCATATCACCCAGATGGCCGCCGGAATGGCGTCTCTAGGAAGCGCTCAGATCGCGAGCTTGGGAGCGGCATTGTTCCTAGTCATCATTCTCGTCTCGTTGGGTCTACTCGTCACTTTCGTTAGATTCCGCCCCGTCCCGGCGTGCGAAAGTAAAACGCCGAACACACTGGACAGGGTGGTCTCCGGGAACGAGGTCCACCCGACCGTGACCGACCGGCCGCACGTGGCCGTGCTGGCCAACAGGCAGGACTCGCCCAGCTACGACGATGGCAAATGCAACCCCGTCACGAAGCCGCCCCGGTCCAACGACATCCCCTACACCACCAACCACTACGAGGGCCGGGGCAGCGTGGTCACGATGGGAGGCCAGGTGGCCGTGTCGCCGACGATATCCACCGGCATCGACCCCGACCTCATCAACGACACGCGGCCGGAGAGCGCCAACCGGCCCGGCAGCGGCGAGTACGCTCGGGAGACCTCCGACTCGCTGTACCCGTCCGGCCTCTGGGATCAGATCAAGATGAACCAGGCCAATAACCTGGCGCGGGCGATCAGCTCGGCGATCCCCACGTACTACAACGACCGGACGCCGATCATCGAGAACGGCAGCGTGAACGGGTCGCAGGAGGAGCTGGGGTACGCCAGCCGCACGTTCCCGCGGTCGCACGCGCTGCACGCCGCGGGCCCGCCCGACGCGCCCTACCCCGCCGACTACGGCCTGCCCGTGGGCGGGGCGCGCACGCTGCGCGTGTGGCAGCGCGCGCCGCCCGTGCTGCCGCCCGTCTCCACGCTCAAGCGAGTGCTCACCATCACCAGACCCGCGGACGGTGGTTTCCAGGACGGCTGTGCTACCGACGTATAGACTTTAGGAAACTCACTGTTACGGGTCTCAAATATTTATTACTGTACATATGTATACTGCTAGCCTGTAAGGACGTTCGTGGAATAGATTTTGTATTATATAATTTATTTAGATAGAACTAGCGGGGAGCTCCCGGGATCCCGAGGCGGGTCCAAGACTGATTAGAAACGAAGGATGTAATAATTGTATATTATATAAAACGGATAGATGAGTAAGGTCGCCAAATAATTAATACTATTGTAACTACTGATGTATCCTGAATGTTGAAACTCTAAATAGACGTCGCGAGCGAAGTATCCAAAGATCTCCTTCGATATACATAGTGTTATCGTGTCCTGCACGTTGAATGTTACTCGATGTAAGTTAATGTATGTGAATATTTTATGTTGAAAAAAGAGTTTTAGACGTAAATGGAAAAATAAATACGGCGATAACAAATTGTATTTATTGTTTCACTTCAACTCCTCGAAGTCGATAGCGGGTCACGGTCTGTGTCCGGGGGCGCGGCGCGGGCGGAGCAACCCAACACTCGGCCGCGGTGTACCGTTACTGTTAGTTAAAAAATAAGATTCGAGGCTACTTCAGCAGGCCGTAGTGACCGGTATTGATTTTCCGCGGGTGACCTATATGCCGCAGGCGAGAATAATATTTATTATATAAATGCGAAGGTATGTTCGTTTAAAGTCGCGTTACTCGCGCGCGAACGCTCGGATAGATTTGGCATAGGGAGGATTACTCATTGAGAGGGAACGCTCCTTTTATCGTTCCGTAAAGAAGTGTATAATGCGAGTAGATATTGAATAAATTAGTTCCTTTGATATTGATGCGGAGAAATGGAGCTATTTATATTGACACACGAATCGCTAAATCACGACAGAAAAAATCTAATTTGAAATACAGTATCATAACATTAGGTATAGTATTGTTATTAGGATTTGTGAAATCGATTAAGGATATTTTCGGAATGTCATCTACTGCTTGTGTAATTCGTCAAGGATAAAATTGATTGTCATACTGAAAGCCTTCGTATGAGAACTCTAGCTTAACGCAAAATCGCTAAATGTATTTTCATCATATTTTATAATGTCGAGAAAGATCATTTTTTTGTAAGGCTTAATTGTTTATGTGCCTGTACTAGTTAAATCTAAAATGTCTTAAGGCCATCCCCCGAGCAAACGACTTTGACCATACATTTGACGCGTTGCCGAGGTCGCACAAAAATCCTATTTTTTTTACTTATCTTAGTTCAAAATTGATCTAAAAAAAAATTAAAACGGGGAATATGTAGTTAATGAAATTGTCTATCTATTGTCGTGTGTTTCAAATAAACGTAATTTGTAAATACTAGGGAGATGCTGTAAGTATGCTTCAATTTTAATAAATTGGTATTACTTTGGAAGCTTATATCATGAGTATAATAAACAAAAATAGAAAATTTAAAACGGGGAGAGGAATGTTGATATACTGAAGATTATTGCTGTATATATGTTTTATTATAACTTTGTAGCTTTCAAATAATGAGTATATAAGGCTCTAAATACGGTAAATTACGGAATCTCCGTAGGGGAAGGGTCTTAACATAAGCTATAAATAATATTCTCGGAAAATCCGCATTTCCAAACCTTATAATATGTACCAGAGTTCACTTTACTATGTTTCTGCTACCCAGGCTTATTCACAGCCGATGAAATATAGTTCTAGATTCAGAGATCATTTAAAAGCCCAGAACCTTAAGCCAAGACGATTTTTTATGGCTTCTTTATAGAATCGCCTATCAATATGTATGGAATTGACACGAGTCGAATGTCGACTTTACTATATCAAATGCTTATGTCAATTTACATTTTGATCGGCGATTCTATAAAGAAGCAATAAAGAAAACGTCTAGGCTAAAGGGCCAGGTTATTTCTCTGAAATTTGGACGTTATATTTTACACTTGTGCAATCTCCGGCAGTGTTTGACTGAGCGTTATTGTTCGACGCTGGGGTTCGGGAATTCGGGGACTTTATTGCTTCATTTTGATCAGTTGATGGTAGTGCTAGTTAAATCTTTATAAACTCTCCTAGGTTTATAAATATTTTACTGGTACCATCAACTCTATTGCTGATGGTACCAGTGAGCATATTCTGTATCTAGGATACGCGACACTGAAGTCGATTTAACGGTACCCAGTAGGCAAGTCTTTCTAAAATATTTCAAAACAATCTTCAGATTATCATTTTAATAACGATTTTAATTTTGAGCTTTCTAGTATTCCGTAATTATTACTTGCTCGGCCGCATTAGCATAATGATACTTTTATTAATTTCCGTTGTACATAACTTTAACGACACTTAACTGTACACTGTAGTTTAATTGCAGGTAGAGCGTATGCATAGAGCAGGGGTTCCCAACATTTCTTGGTCAGGGACCACTATGAAAGTATAATAAAAATAAACTATTTAAATAATAAGTCAGTCGTAAACTTCCAAATAACTTGATAGGAAACAACATAAAAAGAAAATTTTGGTATTTTGTAATGTGATTTTTGAGTCTGCATCTTTTTCACGAGTTTGGCTATATACAGGGTGTAACAAAGCTAAGTGATAATACTTTAAGGGGTGTATGTGTTCCTGACATAGAGTTCACTGTGAAAGTAGCAGCGCTGAAAGAGCAATCTTTTTTTCTGATTTGTATAGGCAAGCGCCCCAGGGTCATGCATATGCCCATACAAAAGTGAAAAAAAAAGTAACTCTATCACTTATCAGCGCTGCTTCTTTGACAGTGAACTCTATGTCAGAAACATATATACCCCTTAAAGTATTATCGCTTAGTTTTGATACACCTTGTATATAATTTATTTATTTATTTATTTATTTGGGAAAGCAACAGCCATCAATTTTACGGATTTTTAATAATATGCATTTTACAAACAGAAACAGTGAGTACATAGGGCCAATAACAGCTATCCACAAGTAATTACAATAATGGAAATTTACCAGAAGTAACAACATAGAACTAAAAATGAAAACAGTATGTTTGACACTTAAGTAATGCTAACAATATTATAAATTTATAAATTTTACAAGCCACATTTATTTATTTATTTATTTATTTATTTATATATTGTCCCTCAAAGCTAAATCCAAAATCATTCGCGGATTTGGCTCCTGTGGACCACTAGTGCTCCACGGACCACTGGTTGAGAACCAAAGACATAGAGGAAATGAGCGGGACACAAAAAGGCTTTTACTGCGCGGCGCTGCGTCGGGAGGCGTTGACACCGGACGAGAGATAAGCGACGAGACGTCGCGGCATATCTCTATCCGGTGCCGCGGTGTGAGCGCTAATGTGATAATTAAATATTTCGATAGCTTACACGTTTAGGGGTTACTCAACCGGTATTTAAGTTAGTTTCGTTGTTAGGAAAATAAAGCGAGTTAGGATAATAATATTCAATAAAGCAATGAAATAGACTTAATTACTTGTTCATAATGTTATTTGGTTCCTATAAATAGAACTTGGCACTCATTTAGATCTCCATTCTTTTTACGGCGAAGCCTATAAGTATAAACAAGCATAATTTTTTATTGAACTTCTTTTTTACATTTACGTTTTTGGTAGGATTCAATACTTCGATAACATTACACGTTTTACCCAACCGGTATTTAGGTTGGTTAGTTTCGTTGTTAGCAAATTTTACGTAAGGCTTTTGACTCTTTCAGGGCCAGTAATAGTAGTTGTTTCTTTATTAAGCATTCTTAGCTTCTATTGTTTATTTATAATTACGTGATTTGTGAATCTTGTGTGATTTTTCAACATAGTTTGGACCTGTATACAAAAAATTAGGTTCTCAACTTTTGCAATAATTTGTACTTTACATTAATAGTGATGTATGTGACAATGTGTTCTAGGTTTAGGTAGGTTAGGTTGGTCAGCTTTTAAAACACAGTCACAAAGTAACTTTATCACAATGTAAGCAATGATTCTACAGGTAAGTAGGGTGAGAAAAGTACATAAATAATGTAGATGTACGGCGTGGTTTTTTCAGAGGAATTTCCTTTAAATTTATTGGCTTAAAAATGACGATTCCAAAAACATTTTAAAGCAATGTAAGTTTATTTTATACGATCTTTTACTTTGTAATTAATGCCTCGGTTGATATCTAATGAATAAAATTTATCGTAGGTAGTCTTTCGTGATACAAGCAAATTAATTTCTAAATATTATAATTAAAGCTTACTTTAAGTCAGAATTAATGGCTAAGTTACTATAAATTAACATTGTATTTCGTGAATTGTCATAATAGTTCCAACGATCGACTGATATTGTTACATATTTTATTGAATAGTAATTAGTACATCGATAGCTTAACTAATAATTTAGTTATTTGTTTAGTAATATAAATTCCAAAGAGATTTTGTTCGATTGTTTCGTTAAATTTCATACAAAATTAACATTTCCAGCAAACCTGGTTAGTAAAATTGAGCATAATATTTCACACAAAAGTTTTGCATATTTAGTAAAATGTTTATGTAGCTAAGTATAGATAGTGTTTTGAATAATGAATACTAAATATTCAACTAATAACACGTTACGACTTTGATAAGTTAGAGAAATGCGAAAAATGAAAATACTAATGAGCTCGCTTTGGACACAGAAGTAACTTGTTGGTTCAATATTTTTCTTGTTCACTTATATTTATGTTTTTGCCTACATTTGAATGACTCATTCTAAAACTTATTGTAATAAATGATATGTATTATTTATTACAAAATACATTCTGTTGGACTTGTTTTCTGGCGACACAGTTCACACGGCAAGACAGATTAATTGAAACACTCAATTTCAATTCATTTGTTCTAAATTCAAATAAAAAACTGGAACTCTAGCAAATTAATTTGCTATTGTATTCCTTTATTGTGCGGTTAATACGTGACACTTAAATTGGTAGCATTATAGCGATGCATACTGAGCTTTATGAAATTATTTTTTAACAAAAAATTTAACCCGAATTCCAAGATATAAACGATATTCTTAAAATGATCTCAAAAGTATGAAATAATTGTTATTCTTCATTAGTGCCTTTTTCAAAATTCGACTAAACCTCAACTACTTCTGCACCCAATATTCATTCTTTTGAAGTCGGTACCGGCTAAGTTCTATGTCAAGGATCTCAGTTCTGAGCTGGTACCGACTTCAAAAGAATAAAAATTGGGTGCAAAAGTAGTTTAGGTTTAGTCGAATTTTGAAAAAGGCACTAATGAAGAAAAATAATTATTTCATACTTTTTAGATCATTTTAAGAATATCGTTTTTTTTCGTGGAAGTCGGATTCAATTTTTTGTTAAGAAATAATTTAGTCATATTATATGCGATTGTGTTTTTTTATTTATATTACGATGTAGATTGATTTCATATGTAAGTATTTTCATGTTTTGTGTTTTAAGTTCGCGCCTAAGCACATACTTTTATACTTGCAAGTATTTTCTGCGCATACCAGGGCGCCGTACTTGGAAATGAAAACCTGGCATTAAAACCTGGTAGCGTAAAATGTAAATACATCTCATGCCTAGATCCCATGATCAAATTGCCACCTTAGTAACCGCAACACTAATGGTCAATCTATACTAGCGTAGAATCGAAGCAACTTACTTCTCTTTTTTCTCTCGAATCTCAGAAGTAATGTGTGCCTTACGCTCTGGAGTTAAGGTTGAATTTGTTAAGTTGAATTTTCGTTTAGAACTTGAATCATTTATTTTGAAACAACATTATATTTACAAAATCGCTATGAAAAGTACCAATAATAAGGACATAACGTGATAATATATGGTGTTGTGGGGAGATATTGTATCCTATACAATAATGAGACACTGGTGACCCTGACGTGGTAGTGATGATGATGATGATGATAATGTAATTTGCATAGTAGCATATGCTTTCAGTTCTTAAAACAGCGCCTAAACCCCCAAACTTGTGTCTATAATAAATCCTGAGTTCTCTTAGTATCTTCGGAACCATAGTATACCTTGGTGCAAAATCTTACTTTTTGGTACCATATGCTTAGGATACTTCTCGTAAAACCAAAATCACCATATATTTCCATATAAATTTTGAGGAGTTTCCTCGATTACTCATGGATCCCATCATCAGGTCACCACTTTTGTGAACATGGTACCAAATTGGAGTAAAACCTAATACAACAAAACAAAAATTTTGTAAATAGGTTCACAAACGGCGGAGTAATCGTTGAACATACAAAAAAAAAATATATACACAGCCGACCATATAACCTCCTCCTTTTTGGAAGTTGGTTAATAAAATTAACGGTATACAATAATATTTTTTGACTTCAATCGATTGACATTACAAAAATAATTATGTATAGTTTTTACTTCCTCAATTGAAATAATAATATTATAACAAGTTCTAAATGAAAGTTAAAAAAATATCTAAATAATTATTCCCGGAAATATTTATCTATCTTATGATAGACAATCTATTACTTTAACAAAAGCTTTATTTTTTTGGATTTATCTAAAACAGTATGTTTAGTAAATTTTTTTTTAATTTTTTTTTTAATGAAATAAAGGGGGCAAACGAGCAAACGGGTCACCTGATGGAAAGCAACTTCCGTCGCCCATGGACACTCGCAGCATCAGAAGAGCTGCAAGTGCGTTGCCGGCCTTTTTAAGAGGGAATAGGGTAATAGGGGAGGGTAGGGATGGGAAGAAAAGGGAATAGGGGAGGGTAGGGAAGGGAATAGGGTAGGGGATTGGGCCTCCGGTAAACTCACTCACTCGGCGAAACACAGCGCAAGCGCTGTTTCACGCCGGTTTTCTGTGAGAACGTGGTATTTCTCCGGTCGAGCCGGCCCATTCGTGCCGAAGCATGGCTCTCCCACGCATTCATCATGTCACAATTTCCTTTATTCACATAATCACATTGATCATTATTTATCGTGTAGTTTATCGCAGTTGTTTTAACTTAATTTATCACGCCAAATAGCGGTCGCGGCGCGGCGTCCCCTGTCCACAGGCACATACGCATTCCCAACTAAATGAGCAACACCTACAGTCCTACATTAAAACCTTTTCCATTATATACCCAGATTCCAGGAAAGGACGCGTATTATATATTTACTGGCTGCTTTTAACTCATACCCTTTAATGACCTCCGACTATAATTCAGAGGGCAAAAAAAGGTAGGTTTAGACAAAAATTATGTGATCTGAAGTTCACTTAGGAATTCACCAAACACATAATATTACACAAAAACTTATTAGTATATCTCTATAGTGGTGTTGTATCATTGCTAGAAAAGGTATTTCGAGAAACGATGATCATTTACAGGCATTGGCGTAATAGGAGTTTAAGTTAAGGAAATCATTTCACTGCCCTCTCTGCAGACACTGAAGCATTTACAAGTTGTTCTAGAAAGTTCAAATTTGTTTTTTTTTATAGTTAAGGACCTATCAGATAGAGAGCGGCCACGCGTTTAAGGGTTCTTCGTTCGCATTTTGCGCTCGAACGGTCAGTCACACAGGAGGAATTCTGACGCGGTCAGAATGCCCCCTGTGTGAGTATTTCTATATAACGTAAATACAACACAAAGAATGCAAAACTGATCGTTTGACCGCATGACCGCACTCTGTCTGATAGATTCCTTATAAATGGCAGTAAACTATTTTACAAAATGCCCAGAGTTCAAAAGTCCAAGTTATTCTCTTGGGACCAAGTCAGCAATAAAAAATTGGCCTATGACAGAAGAAAACTTTGGCGGTTGAACGTGCTCTTGCAAAGAAATAGACCGTAAGTAAAGTCTTATTTATTACAAGTTTTACAAGACGTGTTTTTGGCGACAGGTGTTTGGCTTTTTAGCCTAAAAGCCGCACTCAGAGGCATTATTTTTTATTACATATTACCTTTAATTGACTAAAGCGTTTGACGATAATATATTATGAAGTTCACGTCAAAATCATAATTAAATTAAAGTTTAGTGATCCTTAATTTTCCATAGAAAATTCAGGATCACTAAACTTTAATTTAGGACTCAGAAGTTCGGCTACAATATAATTTTTAAGTGAATAGAAGATTAAATAGAATTATTTCAGATAGTCCAAATATCAGATTGTGAAATGTAAGGTAAATGTAACTCTACATTTGTGATTCGAATCGGCACTTTCATTACGACGTTTTCTCCGGTGTGGGTGAATAATGCGACGACAATAAACAACCGCAGAGGTGGACACACAATCACACATTAGGGACGCGACAATCATTACCACAATAATGACACAATATTTTTACAGTAGAGTAACTAAACCGTAAAGTAAAATCCTCTCGGAATACGGAGGACAGAGACAATAAATATTGTATTACTAGCATAAGACTTAATTGTTTTTCTCTCTTAAGTTATCAATTTATTATTACCACCCGATTCCTGGTGGTTTCCACGTAAATGCGAAAGTCTGTCCTTATCTCGCTGAACCTATTTTGGTATAGAGATCCTAGGAAAGAATAGGTAAGTTTTTATCTCGGAAAATGAATAGCGGTGCAAGGAAGTTGTGGACAATATCCTCAACTTATAGATTCATGACCATCACCAGTGTATCGCCGTCCACTGCTGGGCATAGGCTTTCTCAACGAACGTCAACCACCCGATCTTTTGTATCCCTCATCAATGCACCTTTAAATCGTAGATAATTAAGCTGCAAAGAATCATAGTGCAACGTTTGCCTCAGGTAAAGCTATCTTTATCTACCTATGTAGATAAACAATTTATTATATAATAATATCTATGGACGCTTCACACCATGTCAGTCTGGCCCCGTGCTAAGTATCTGAAGGACTTGTGTTACAGGTACCAGACAACGGAAATATATTTAATACTTTTATACTATACATATATTTAAGATTTTTATTATATCATACACATATTTAATTACACATCCAGACCCGGGAACATTGAAAACTTTTTGTTCCGTCGGCGGGATTCGAACCCGCGACCCCCGGCTTGAGCTGCCACACACTCAACCAATTGAGCCACAGAGGTCGTCAACTCACATTAAAATAGGTATACAAACAAATGACTTAAATTACTTACGATGACGGTCTATTGCAGTGTTCCGCAAAAGGCACACTGGTGTGCCGTGGCTAGTAGTTGTTGTGCCTCACAAATTGTGGTCTTGTATATTCCTAGATTATAAGAACAAATAAAGGGAACATTTTAAGACGATCGACGAAGGGATGGGTCCTCAGAGCACCCTGTACACGCTGATCAATTTGTGGTGTACCTTCAAAATTTTCATTTTTCTAGAATATGTACCTTGAACACAAAAAGTTTTCGGAACAATGGTCTACTGTATACATATTATTTATTGCGACAATGCGGTTTCGTCAAGCCGGGCACGTGTCGTAATCCACATCAGTCAGTGAAAGGCGCTGGATTACCTCGTACGATCATTATTAAGTAATTAAAACTAAAACAGTGCTTCACACGGCCATGTTTGTCTAGATTGTAGCTCAAACAGATAATTATGTTTGAGTTCACGAGCCAGCGCAAATTGATCCTTGGGGTGTCGAGTTAGAGTTTAGTTTGCAAGGTCCGATTTGTTGATTCATGAAGCTCTGTTATAATGCTGTATCTTGGTTCTGACGGTTAAACTTGTAGCTTTGTGTTTTTAATATGTGGAATTAGTTGTAGGTTGAAACATACAATTCGTATTGAGGAAAAGTATTGTAGTTATTTTAGCATTATGCACATTTTGGTAAATGTATGTAAATTATGCATATTTTGGTAAATGATGGTTCATAGCATGTGATGTTGCTATACATGCTAACTTGCTAAGTTAATATTATTATGTCACAGACTCACTAGAATAGCACGCACGTTAGTTGATTATATTTTAAATTCTTCAATGAACACGCATGATAATATTATACAAAAGTACAAAGTTTATCTTTATCCTTTTGACAATTCATACTTCCATCCATATCCATACTTCCATACTAATATTATAAATGCGAAAGTGTGTCTGTCTGTCTGTCTGTTACCTCTTCACGCCCAAACCACCGAAACGATTTTGCTGAAATTTGGTATAGAGATACTTTGAGACCCGGGAAAGGACATATAATACTTTTAACAACGGAATTACGGGCATCATTAAGTTAAAAATATTTACACATCGAATAATTACAAGGTCTGCTTGTCTTTGTCGGGGATATTAAAAGTCACGTGATAGATAATAGACCTTGCATAGTTACACTGCTATGCAAATATACAAAAGTGATAAGGAGAGAAAGTGATCTAACTAGCTTTTATCTAGGAAAACCGCACATTTTAAAATCGTTTCACATTAAACAAACATTAGGTAAAATGTGAGAGCAAAAACTTTGTATGCATGGAAATTCATCTCGTATTCTCTTTTCACAATATTAACGTGGTAGTCCTCACACTGTATCATATTTCCGCGGTGCTGAGTAATAATTTATATCGGTAATCTGTCATCAGGTAGATAAATCTCTCGACTGTCAGGGAACAAAGGAGCCCAACTCTGATTTGGAGGCCATTAAGGTTATTAAATTATATGGCGATAGCTCTATCTAGATGATATGATAGAAGCCTTCATTGTCTCATTGTTTACTTTTATTACAATGTATCTGATTTCTTCGATCATATTACATTACAAAGTTTGGAAGACCTCAGCGTTGATTGACGATACACTTTGTGTTATTTAGCACTGATAAAATATTATTTATAATACGACTATAACCGTGGTCGTCAAACTGCGGCCCGCGGGCCGCATGCGGCCCGTGGCCGTTTGCTGTGCGGCCCGCGACAAAGTAAATTATTTAAATGTTCAACTTTACTACACAATGGTTAAAATTACGCCATATTTAATGATAAACGTAACTGGCCAATTCTGGCCGGTTATCGTTAATGTTTAGTTAACAAATGCCAAAATATTAACCTAATCTAGTTGTTTTATGGTGTGAACTGGGCTTGATTACACCTATCGAGTAGAGTGGCGAGACAGTGTTCTCGAACAAAAAAAATTGCCGAGAGTACTGTCTCGCCACTTTACTCGGTAGGTGTAAAAAGGCATTAGTGTGGAACCGCTCTTGGAGCCTCTTGGAACCTTTACATACACTGTGGCCCGGTGCTGGCACTCACATTGTCATGTGTGGCCCTTTGTTAGTAAAGTGTGACGACCGCTGGACTATAATATAGTCGTTATTACCACACAGGAAAACGTAATATACGTCTACATCTGTATTTAATTTGTGAATTTGAACGAGCTAATTTCAAGAATTATTACTTGACCGATTTTTGTGTTATTTGACACATAATATGTAGAGTAAGCCACGGGGAAGATAATACGCTACTTTTTTGTCGTAAAATATCCAGTCCCAAGGGCATTCCTTAAATGACTAGTTAGCTATATAATGGTCTACTTATTATGTATAACTATTTAGTATTTAGTAGTCTGGAGTAGGAGTAAGAGTAATTAAGACAGTGGATGAGTGCTGAGTTGGATGGAGCTTTTGTCCTCGCGTGTGGCGGTGCGGCGCGGGCGGCGGCGGTAAACACGCAATTAAAATGCAACTGAACAAACGAATGGCCGTCATTAAGAATATTTTTATGAATCGAGTTTTGTTAATTGCGGGAACCGAGATATAATGTACATCCGTCGGGCTGTGAGAATATAGAAAGCGACCGGAATGAAACTTTATTTTACCGCGCCATTGTAACGTTGTCGAAAAATAAACCTCGAGACTACCTTCGGAGGAGAACCGGTCGGCGGTATTTCATTTCCGCTCAATTTAGTTTTTTATTGGAACCGAACCCTCGCCCGAGTCAGGCGCAAAGTGGACAATAATGTCAAATGAAATTTTACTTAGTCCTTAGTGGGGATTGGACGATCTCAGGATAGTGCTGACTGCTGAGTACACTTTATTTTAAGTGTTAAATCAGTTACAAGTATTACATAAAACTTTGATATGAAAAAAATATCGCATCTAGTTATAACAGTTTTGAAATGTAGAATCAAAATGGCACTGACTCTTGCGCGTGGAACGCGTTGAAGTCTTTTTTATTGCGCTACTGATTTTAATGCACTTTTTAAATTTTCATCGATCTGATCGACCGAAGATATTTACTTTACATTTTTTTTTTATTATTTTAAAATAATTCTATAATATTTTCTATCGGATACCATAGGATTTAAATATTGTATTTTTCATAATGTTATTTCAAATCCTATGATATTCTACATAGAATATTGTGAAATATACTAGGAAGTAGGATCTAATAAAAAACTTGAAATAAAACACAATTATGTCTTTACATTAGGTATTTGGTGTACGGTATAGACGTGCACCATAAGTTTATGGTAATGTGGTGAATCCTCAGAATCCGGTCGGGCGAGTCACCGGCGCCGCGGGATGGCCATCACGCTGTAAGCTGGGTTCACACTTAAATTTCTGTAAGTCGACGAGAGTAAGCTAGCCTGACAGTACCGTTCCGATCGACGTCACAAGCGACCGCGACCGAAAAAAATTCAAAAAAATGCCACTTTATGAACTAGGTTATAGATTTCATTTTGCTATACGCCACTGCAAAGCAGCGGCGACATGGGTCGCTAGATCAATGTCGGTAGAAAATGAAACCTACAGCCCATGTCATAAAGTGGCATTTTATTTGAATTTTTGCCGGTCACGGTGGCTGGCGGCAAAGATCAGAAAGTCACATTCAGGGCCAACCCATACGTACTACAACCACACGACAACCACAATCACATCACGTGGTCGGGCCTATATTTCGTAGTGTAAATGAACTGGACTATTCACACGTACCACATTTTGCAGTCGTTGTCGACCACTTGTCAGATACCGACCACATCGCAACCACATCGCAACCACAACGTTGCGTCGATGCAACGACAGTGCGCGCATACCGCCCGCGCTCTTCCCTCCTCCGTGTCAAACGTAGTATTTGTCATATTTGAAGTAGTTGTCTATTGAGAAAATAACGTGAAGAGCTATGTAGAGATTCGTACAATAATAATGTAAATAAATGTTTAGAAGACCTTTAGGTGTTTTCTTCACTCCGTTTCATTGACTTTCGTACGTAACCACATCGCAACCACATCGCAACCACTGGCGACAACGCAACCACGTCAGCATTTTGTCGGTACCACAATTACGCAACTACAAAAAGCTGCAGCGACACTATGCACACGTAACCACTGCTCGACGACATTTTGTCGTTGCGATGTCGTGTGGTTGTGGTACGTGTGGGTTGGCCCTTATGCGCTTACTGTATTTCCGTTCATTCACATATTCGTTCACAAACCACAACAGACTAAATATCAGTTTGTCCGTCCTATCAGTATTATAAGATTGAATATAGAGTTTTTGTTTATGATCACACATTTAGGCACTATTAAAAAATGACCCAGCTTTGCTCGCTTAATTTCAATGAATCGGTTCACATACTATTATGAATTAAAATATTTGGTTAATAGTTTATAGAATAATTATTATCAGGGCGAGCGAGAACTTTACGGAAAAACTATCTACTACTATCTAAACTATTGATTTGTGCTTTAACATAGTAATTTTTATTTATATGTAGATGTGTTATCATCAGTCAGTCAAGGTGTGACGACGTGAGCCCTCAAAAAGCTTGGCTTTTAGCTAGTTGTAATATTATTCTATTGAGCTAGTGAGCCTTCTCGCACTCGGCAGCCGACAATCAGTTTGGTCTAAACGAAGCCTTATACTGCCAGTGTCAGAAATATATAAATTATCGGTAGGTATGTTATATATTATGATTAGATAATATTATAAAGCGCTATAATTGCTAAAATCTGTTTCGTGATAAGTTGGTATACGTTTCGGTAAGTAGTAGTTCTTCCATATTTGAATTCATAAGAAAAAATATACACAAGTTTAGATGATGCCCGCAACTCCGTTGCGACAAAATTCGTTTATCGCGCGGGAATCGTACACTTTTCCGGGATAAAAAGTATCCTATGTCTCTTTCCAGGACGCAAAGTATCTGCATCCCAAATTTCATCAGAAACCGTGCTGCGGTTTAAGCGTGAAGAGGTAAAAGGCAAAGTATGGATTTTAACCTAATTTTTGGGAGGCTATTGTTAGTTGTGATGAAATTGTCAAATCCTCTACATATCCCATACAAGGTAAAAAGATACTTAGAAATTGGGTTGTTGGACGAAGGTAATATTAATACTCCATACACAAAGTTTTTTTTTACTAATAGCGGTACAGGCGATGAATTATAGATGGCACCATTTCGGCTGGCTAAAGTATAAAGTACCTGCAGGTACCTGTGCCTTTACCATCAATCGTACGGTTGACAGTCACTTTTGTGAAGTAAATATACTTACCTTTACATACCATTCATTGAGTCGACAGGTAAATATAAAATTTGTCTACTTTCTTTATCATACATAAATTATTATCATTGATATACATAAATTATTCCACGTATGGAATAAAATATTTATTAGCATTTTTTTATAAAAGTCTGTGTTTAAATTCTACAATAAAGAAGCATCATGTATGAATTTAGATATTCCTTACCTAAAGCGTATAATTTACAATAAAATTAGATATTTCATGGCGTCATAAACGTATAATATTGTAACAATTAGGCATAAATTGTGCATATTATAAAGGAGCGTTCAATATTGTTACTCAAATTTTTACGTTTTTTTTTTATTGTAACATTATCGTAAAGAATATTTAAATTTTCTTGAATGATACACATGAATATAAGCCGTGCGACGTAGGAATTTATTAGAGGCGTCTGACGCCCACATCGTGCGACCGTGGGACAGGCTCGAACTGTGAATGACGACAAATATTACGCATTAACAGCAGGAGAATATACCCGACTACGAAGCTAAAAGGTCAGGTCCTCAAATGGTCACTCTGTACAGATGTATTCAAACTTGGGAGTCAAGTTGTATATTGTATGTGAATGAATAAGTTATTATGTCTTTAATAGTAGCATGTTTGCTATTATTTCTTTTTTTACGTTTAAAATTTGGTCTAAATAGAGTAACTTTGATAATGGCTGAAGCTTGTAAATAGTTTTAAAGCGACAAGCGTTAATACGTAGCACAGTACGTATGTAGGACTCTAAAGAAGGAATAGGACTCTATTTCTATAACGTGTGATGGGTGGTTGAATAAAATATCAGAAATTCGCTAAATAATTCGCTATATCCATTTATAGCGATCGAAATATTCGCTCCGAGCGATGAAGTCGGTCGAAACACATCCAAAGACGTCCAAAAACGAGTAGCAGAAATAAATGGTGTGTCGCACCGTTCTCCTCGAGAGCGCTTTTACAAATACAATTGTCCCGTCCCGGCCGAGATTTTATAATGTAATGAATTTATTTACCTGGCCGCCGTTACGCGTGGCTTTACGCTTTCTTTTCGAGTAAGATTTTTGCTTATAATAATAAAATGTTTGAGCAACAATAGCGGCCGCGCGATTGTGTCGAGCACAATGCTCGGTCCTGTATCTGGGTAATGATTTCAATTTTTCTTAATGTTACAACGTTTTGTCCGCACTGAATGGCGGAGTAACGTGATGTTTGCCGGAATGATGTAATTGTTCATCTCGTCTAATACAGATTTATTTCGTCGTGGGGCTGATTTTCCTGATTAATCTTGAATAGCGAAGTACGGTATGCTTTTTAATAATATTTTTTTAATTATTGTATTTGTAAGCTTGAGTTACGGCTGGTCTGGCGTATATCCCGTATGATAAGTAATAATTGTCGCCTCCTAATTGTCGGCACTCCTACCGGTGGCGGCGCTCACGACTTGGCACTATCGGACGGACTAATTGAATCGTCCGATGCTCTTATTTCCGTCTCCGTTGGTCCGATGCCAATCACACACTTAATTCGAAGAACAAATTTAATGAATCCGCTTTCTCGACAAATTAAAAGTGCATAATTTTTTCTCAATTGAGAGTCTCGAGTTTCTTCACTTTAAAATAAGAGGCTTATTAATTTACGCGCCGCTCTTTAAAGTGAGATTTCTTTCGGTCGTAATGAAAGAAATCGAAAAACTCTTGGCGTTTATATTTCGAGACTGAAGCCGAAAAATTGAGGCGATTGTCTCGAGAACGACTAAAACTGAGGACGGACTCAGCTTGCCGACAGATCTTTATAATTTCAACTTCGAGCCCTTGAATATCACAAAAATGTATATTCTATTATACTAGATTTCTGCTCTGTGCGAATCGAAATTATTATGCAAATAATAATTTCGTTAGGTTAGGTCAGAATTACGTACAATGAATATTGTTTAAATAAAGAGATTATTTTCCAACGCATTGGGGAATGCCTGTTATAGTAGAAATATATGTGTATTTTGTAACTAATAAAATATGAGTGTGCAGCCAAAACTTTCTATACCATATTATACTCGCGTGTTTTATTAAACATATACAGTTCTCATATAAAATAATCTCCTTCATATTTAAATGTCGGTTAATTTAAGAGTCTGTCTCGTCTAGAATGTGCGCCGGCCGGTACGAAGTGGACCCAACACCCGGCGTTTCCACAGTGGGAGTTATGCAAAACACGAGCGCAGCTGTGCCCCAAACTACTTGACAGACAAATTTCCACCTTCTATCTAAATATCGACTATTGGTATCTGGTGCAAGTTTTTTTTTATATTACACTAGCAACCCGCCCCGGCTTCGCACGGGTATAAAATATATAGCCTATGTCACTCACTGAAAAAAACATTAAAATCGATTCAGTAGTTTTGATTTATATTCATTACGACCCGTGGCCCGCATTGGCCGGTACAGCCGCAAAAGCTACGTCCCGCAATTTTTAAATCTGTAATATCTTCGAAAATATTCATTTAAATTATAATATGCTGTAAAGGGCCATATAGATCTATATTAATTTAAGAATGTACGTCATATATTTAAAGTATTTAATAGAATAAGGATAAATGTCGTATTGGTTAAAATCGCTTCGAAAATAAGCAATTATTTGTAGTAAAAAGTAAATGATAAAAAAATGATATTGTGGGATATCCATAAGAGATAGACATATACCATTGCGAAGTTTTCTGTAGACCTTTTCATTGTGTACAATACTTAGTACATTATTTTGATAAATCTCGTAGGGTTCAGCCTGCGTTTGCAATGTAAGCGGAAAAACATTTAATTATTTACGACATTGCATTAGAAACCTCAAAAATTACAGATCCATACCGCAAAAAAAAAAAAAAAACACGTAGAAAAAACATTGTATACCTAACTGTAACGGCAGAAATCTGTAATCTTACAATTTAAAATAGTACGTAGGTATACCTACGTAGTATAACTATTTATCCATACTTGTATGTCTGTCTGTCAGTTTGTTGTCTCTCTGTCTGTTACCTCTTCACGCCCAAACCGCTGTTTGGTATGGAGATACTTTGAGTCCTGAGGACATAGAATATTTTTTATCCGGAAAAATCAACGGTTATCCCGCGCGATAAACGGATTTTAGCGCAAGGAAGTTGCGGGCATCGTTCAGTACTAAGTAACTATTACAGTTACTTAAGGGCCTTCCCCTACGGAGATTCCGTAATTTACCGTATTTAGAGCCTTATAAACTCATAATTTGAAAGCTACAAAGTTATAATAACAATACAGCAATAATCTTCAGTATATCAACATTCCCTTCCCCGTTTTAAATTTTCTATTTTTGTTTATTATACTCATGATATTAGGTTCCAAAGTAATACCAATTTATTGAAATTGAAGCATACTTTCAGCATCTCCCTAGTATTTACAAATTACGTTTATTTAAAACACACGACAATAGATAGATAATTTTATTATCTACATATTCCCCGTTTTAATTTTTTTTAAAATCAATTTTGAACTAAGATAAGTAAAAAAAAATAGGATTTTTGTGCGATCTCGGCAACGCGTCAAATGTATGGTCAAGGTCGTTTGCTCGGGGGATGGCCTTAAGTAAGTTATTTAAGTAAGTAATACACCTAGTATTAAAAGACCAGTAAATAGCAAACTTGTAACTAGTAGACACGTGCATATTATATTTATCAGGCGTAGATAGGTGGTCCATAGGGGTAGGTGGAGGCTTCACAATAATTTCCAGTCCCACGATAGAGCCACATGGTTTGTGGGGAAGTTCGGAATTTCATTTGCATAGATTTATACCTAATGTTTAAAAAAAAAACATCATTCTTTGAATTGGAAAACTAACATCATTCAAGGATACGTCTTGAGCTAGACACTAGTTTTAGGCTAGAACAGACTGGCTCCGGTTTGATCGCTCATCGCTTAAAAAGGTAAACTTACATAAGGTACAGTACCTGCTTAAGTACTCACACACTTCTGGGATTTCGGTCATAGTCACAAATCACATTTTAATCTGGATGCGTCTGATAACAACGAATGCTTTGTATTTTCTTCATAATGTTCGACACGGTTCCCAGTCAAATAATTATAGACCACTAAAAATCTAATATTAAAAAAAAGTTCTTCGAGCTACATCTACATCTACCCTGGCCCAATCGCTATCGAAATACTCGTCTGAGCTAGCTCCATTATAAAATATATTTGATATAGCGAATTGGCGAGGCGGTAGTAATTTTGCGCGTGATTACACAGCCGATTCGATGAGACGATAACTCGGTTGAGGCCAGCCGATAACATTCGTTGGCAATTACCGCCGAGACTGGGGGTTCTGCCGGATGTTGTCGCGGCGTATCAGTCTCTCCTTTTACCCGACTGTGCTAAGGTGGATTATTTTTTTAGAGAGTAATAACTCCCGCACCGGTTTCGGTGACGGTGGCCGGTTTCAATGAAAGCAGGCCAGTTACGCAGGAGTATTTTTTTATAGTGCCCAAGTGTGTGCGTAGTGCACAAGAGCGCTCTCTCTTCCTTTACTCTCATAACCCAGTGGGATAGACGACCGACAAGACTGGCGAGAGATTAGGCGCAGAACCGACTTTTTACATGCCCATCCGACGCATGGATCATCATACTTGTCAGAAAATCTGGTGATCGGCCTGCATTGTCCTAACCAAACTTGGAAATAACACGTTTACAACTTGGGAATCGAACCTACGACCGCCGAGTCAACAGCAACGCTCTGAAGTCTAAACCACTGGACCACGGAGGCGTTATATTAGAGTGTATGTATATTGTATAATGCGAGTATGTATTACTTGTTTGGCATATTTTACAGCCTAAAAGAGGCTAAACGGCTTAATGGATTTTAGCTTGAGAGGTGTCGTTAGATTCGTGTGATATAACAAAATTCAGTCGGCTCTTTATAGTTTTTTAAATTAGGTAGGTACCATGTTTTTATTTTATTTATTTATTTATTTCAGGTTTTTGTTGTGTACGTTTTCTTCGGGGTAAGGGTCAATTCACACTGGAACGTCGCGAGACGTCGACCCTACAGTAATTTCAATGTGTATCTTCTTGTGTTGTAAGCTCAGTTTTGACCGAGACATAAATTAAAAATGAATGTTCTCAGTTCTAATGTGAATAAACTATTTAAATAGTAACTTGGCGATGCATGAATGTAAATGTAAATTATGCAGATTTTTGGCCTTCAATAGTAGGTCTTGGACTTTTTAGACTAGGCCTTGGTTAGGTGTTGCGGTAGATTCTATCGTACCTGCAACTCTGCCTTAAGCGGGGAGTGGAGCACCAGGGGTTTAGTGGGTAGACCGTATACCTGGGGACCGTAGACATACCCCGGCCGATATCCCTAATCCGCCGCAAAGCATTTCTCCATGTAAAAAAATAATAATAAGTGTGGCACTCGGGGACTGCCGCGGTAAAACTATTGCATAGTATTTCTTATCAACTTAAATTTATGTAATTATTATAATTCGCACGCACACAAACACGTTAAACGATGCACGGCAACGCCGCACCGACCGACGTTGCCGCACCGCTGTGCCGGTTGGAGTGGTGGGTGTTAGGTTTTTTTCGTTACTGAATTACGGACAAACTATGCAATAGCTTAAAAGGCCTTGGTTAGGTCATTAGGCGATAACCACAATACCAAGACCGACCATGCTCATCATCAGTTTTCAACACTGCAGCATTTCTTTATTTAAACTGATTTGCTGCAAAAGTATCGATACTCGAACGGCAAACTTTGAGCATTGAAGAGCGCTTGTTTCGTAAGCGATACCAGATTTTCTTTGTCTTGCAGCGCTCGCTTCCTGTTTACATGTACTATTTCAGTGCGCCGCTGGAAACATAACGACGTTGAAGTATTTGGGTCTGCGATATTTATTGAAGTTTATTGATACAAGAGTGCTTGTAATTATTATTATTCTAAACAAACGATATAACATTTTACTACAGTAATTGTTTAGTATTGATTTGTGATAATACTGTCTTTAAAATATTATAAACGCTGCACGTTGCTCCAATCAGCCTGAAGAGAATATTCAGGTTCATTAGTTTACATAGTACAGCTATTTACTATTTAGCAAACCATGTCTAAGAAATGCCTCCGAAAATGCTTTATTACTTTTGATTAAATACGATAAATGGTTAACGACGCCGGGTTTACCAAGGATATTTTTTACCGTCAGAAAATGTACGGTTCTTACGGTATATTTTTCAGCGTCTTGTGTAAATTAAATTTTCACTTGTAACAAAGCCTTGGCTTACACAAAAAGGGAAGCTTTCGCAATATACTAAATGTTACTCTCATAGCAGAATTACAGCTTTTTTATACCGAACCTTACTCGCAGTCGTTTCATATTTACCATGGTCATAACACGGCTAATATACATTGTGGTATTCAGCCACTTGATTGTACGGCTGACGGAAGCGGTCGTAATGTTATGCGAGAGATTGCCGACCGAGATTACCGTCAAATGGCTTTTTGGCCCAAATGAACTAGGTACGCCGGTTGATCTGTTATCAATGAGCAATCATTATTTCGTCGTTTAAGAACTATTTATAGATTTACTAGCTGTATCGACAAACTAGCTGTACCCTTAAAGGAAGAGCTTAGCGGGATTTAGGATTGTGTGCTATTTGGCTCTAGTAGAGAAATCAATCGTTTCTTTTCGGTGAAATATAAGCTTTACAATTCACCCGACATCTAAGCATCATAGAGAAACAAATATTTTGTTTTAAAAAGTTTTTAGGTACAATAATCTGTCTCAAGACTGTCGTGTCTTAACTGAGCGAGCTTAAAATGAACCGATATAATCCCAAATAACGACGTAGGTTCATCATCTGCCTATGGTTTAATTTATCTGGTAGTACGTGGTGTAAATTTTTGGCCAAAGTTACCATGTCCCAACAAGTATACATTCTCGTAAACTTCATCAGGGTTTAATTCGATAAACTCGAAAACATATACAGTTTTACGACGACAAATGGAAAAACATCACCAGTTCGTCGTTCCAATGAAATGCCTTTGGTGAAATATGATTGGGGGGTTTTATTGGCCTCGCAGCGTGAGGCGGGGGTTGTAATCTAATGACCTACATGGCCGGAGATGTAGCTGGCCGATATTTTGACTGATTTTCAAAATTCAACACCGAGAATTCGTTACCGCGATGTGGTTCTGAATGAACGTTTTGATGGCCTTCTGTGTCCATATATTATTTTATTGCTGCTGAGTTTTGTTAGGTTCAGTAAATAACTACAAAATATTTTTTATTAAGAGCACTATTCGTGTTATTCTGACTCGTGCTATTGGTAGATTTCCATCAGACTGACTAGCTATTGGTAGCTATTGTAACTTGTAAGTTAATTCATTGTTATTGTATGCGTCAATGGTCCTCTCCAATTTCACCAAGCGATCTCAAAATCTTTGGCGGCCATGATGATTGCTTAATATTCTCATTTCTTATGCGAGTCTGCTTGGCTTACACAGTAATTTAATAATTGCAGTAGCTCGTTACGTTTCCAGACAATTCTTTCTTAAAGTAAAGAAGTATTCTCATTGCATTGATCCAGCTCTAGAGTCGAGACTTTCATTTTTACCGAAGACGGCTAAGCCTCTTAGCAGAAACTATCAGTTAAAAACTGATATACTGTTAGAAATATGGGTTTAAAGTATAAAATTCCGCGGCCAAAGGACTGGAATATAATAATATTCTACAGTTTTTGTATATTATGCCATTTAATTATTTTAAATATAATGTCTAAAAGCAAATCATGTAAGCAAATCAAATACGTTGACGGAAATCATCGTAACGAAAGCCGCACATGGTTTGTCCCAGACGTACTGACCTGTTCATTCCTCTGGACTAGGCTTACTATGTTGCGAGATAGCCTGCACCTTGGCATCCATTCCATACGGATTAAAAAATATGTCCCAGGCACTATTATATTATATTTTGAAGAGTGGAACTATTTACTTCGATCGGAAATACTGAAAATAATTCTTCCACAACAAATACCTTATTTTATTTATATTTTGATCAATTTCCGAGTATTACTAAATTATGATCGTCGTAAAAGGAAAATATGTCGGCAATGACGTCATCAACGTGGAAAAACGCATTTCCGGAAAATGGCGCGCTTCTTATCCGAGCTATCTAATACTGATGAGGATTCATTAGGATTAGTAGCCATCTCCCGTATATTGTTTGAAAAATGGGTCGATTTAAATTAGATTGAGTGCATCAGAAAACAATTAATAGATGTTTTTATTTCTTCTCAAGATCTTTCAATTAACTAAAAGATATTTATTTATTTATTTATTACAAATCACAACTATCATTACAGGTTAAAAACCTAATACAATAGAGTGTTACTATTACATAAAATATTATATTATAACTTACTTGCTACACAATATGTGACCTTGGTGAACTCATTCAATGAACACGTAAACAAATCGACCGTGTTTGCGACCGTGTTCAGCGTCCGCAGCGGCCGCGTGAGCGGGGCCATCCGTAGCAGGTTGGTGCGCGCGCGCGACACCACCAGCAGCGGCGCTCCGCGTGCCCGTCCGGCACACTCAGTCTGGCTGCTTGTAGCACAGCTGCAATCCAGCCAGCGTTACACCGCGCAAAACATTAACCACATAAGTAGCTAGAGCTACTTTCCTCCTAACTTTTAGTTTGTAATATCCGACCATACCCAGAACAAATAGCGTTGGATACAGCAAAGGGTAACCTGGGTAAACCCCGTACCTCTTGAGGTATATAATATAGTATATATAGAGAGATTATGTTTTGCTCGGAGTTAAAAAAGAGAAGACATAAATTACTTAAAAATCGGCCAAGTGCGAGTTGTACTCGCGCACGAAGGGTTCTGTACCACTACAGAGCAAAAATAGGCTAAAAATTGAATTTTTTGTATGGGAGCCCCCCTCAATTATTTAATTTATTTAAATTTTATAATTAATTATTAAAGTACAAATACAATTAAGTATTTTGAGAACATTTCAATTGCCTATGTGTTGCCGTTATTGATTAAGAGCAAAAAAAATCACGTTTGTTGTATGGGAGCCCCCCTTAAATATTTAATTTATTTTATTTTTAGTATTTGTTGTTATAGCGGCAACACATATACACAATCTGTGAAAATTTCAGAAGTCATGTCACCAGGCTGTAACTCAAGAACCGCTATAGCTATATAGCGGTTCTTGAGTTACAGCCTGGTGACAGACATACGGACAGACGGACAGACATCGAAGTCTTAGTAATAGGGTCCCGTTTTTACCCTTTGGGTACGGAACCCTAAAAATGCAGTTTGTCTGAGCTGTTTTTCAGTTTTAAAACCAAGCTAGACAATGATTTTGGATTTGGATTTTTTTTTCTCACGAAACCCGCTACCTTTATCAGTAAAGGTAGCAGGTTTTGTGAGAAAAAAAGTGAAAAGTTGCAGGTTCGTTTCCTGCGTATTACACAATTTCTTCAGTAACATGTGGCATCCGAAATTGCCGAAAAAGTGATATTATATACTTGTAAATTACACGATAGTCTCATAAATAGAGAAAGTTACCCTTTGGATATAGGCTAGAACTTAGGCACAAACAGTGACTGGTCTGTTTGTGGCACAGTTAACTAAATTGTGGCCGGTAATGGACCTGACATGATCGCTTTGAGGTCCAGCTGCGGCACGGCGCGGGCGTCTTATTACGTCTGAGCGACGTAAATCAATGTGCTGGGAACTGGGATTGATTCTCAAACTTCGAATGTCACTTCTATTGCAGATTGTCTCACTCGAGCACACATGTCAATTAAGCAGCGTTTTCAGGTGTCCGGTAAAAGCCGGAAATAGGATTTTGCGTGTCCGGATTGTTAGTGCTTTGTATTTATTATTAAATATGAAAATCCTACCAACACTAATAGTCCGAACGGCGATTCAAGACACAAAAATATTTTGGTTACCGTAATATACGTCGGCTTTTACATCTAATTCATATACGCGAATTTACACTTATTAATATAGTGTTAATAGAAGGTATGTCACGAGTGAGAGAGATTGCGGTCGAAGGGACATTCGAAGCATGAGAATAAGTGTCCTGATCGGTGTTATATTAACTCAAAGGTGGATAAGCACAACTTAATCACGCTAATAACATAGATTGAACCTATTATCTAGTGACTGCACAGAATCAGTGGGCATTATTGATGATGCATTATGTAACTTCACATGTGTACACTATATTGGCGTCAGCCAAATATTAAACACACTGATAACTTGTTAAACACTTTATTTGTTCACCAGTACACTCTAGTTATAGGTTCTTTACACTTCCGTGCTCAGTCGGCAACTGTCACAAAATAAGCAGCCATCTTCTTATAAAGCAACTGCCACCTCTACTCTTACAATGTACAGGAAGAGTAGAGTGGGCGGCACCGGACATTGTATAAAAATAATAAATTCATAAAATTAATACAACTATTTAATAATCTAATCAATATTATTATAATATTAACCATGTAATTTAATGAAAATCTATTACATTATTACATTTTTATATATTTGCAATGATAAATCTTAATAACAATCAGTAACCGGAAATTAAACAAATACATTGTAGTTAATTATTATAAATATTTGCAAAATTAATTAATTAATACTTTGAGTATAAATAATTATAAATATAATTAGTTTCAACTTTAGATATTTATTACTATACCTTTACTGCCAGAGACATTTCCGTTAGATATTCACATCCGGAAATGTGGCTAACATTATAAATATTTGCAAAATTAATTAATTCACTTTGAGTATAAATAATTATAGATATAATTAGTTTAAAATCAACTTAAAATAATTATTACTGTACCTTTACTGCCAGAGATATTTCCGTCAGATATACATATCCGGAAATGTCGCTAACAACTATAATGTTATATGATATATCTACAGTGTACACGAGTACACGGTAGATATATTATTGTATTGGAACCAAGTTGGCCCATGATAAACGTACTGAGGCATATTCGTCTATGATTGCAACAAAAATAAAAAGTAAAAAAAGTAGGAACGGTAATTCAAGAAATATAAAACCCGACATATTTTTAGTATTCTGATAATAATTCAAGTCGTCTCATAGTTAACACAAATCTAACGACACCTAACAAGCTTAAATGCTTCAAGCCGTTCAGGCCGCTAAGTATGCCATACGAAACATAACTACCTGAAACTCTCTAAAAACATTACTCTTCTGGCGCAGTCGATTTAAACGTAGCAATGATATCACAGCAAAACACTTACAGATGTAAATTCCCGTATAATAAACTGTGCGTCGGCAAAAACCGTATCATAGCTGTGTCCGCGTCACGCCGGCCGCTTTTTTCCAAACTCCGCCATTATTAAATTGTCGCTGCAAAAACTACGGCCAACCCGAGCTTCGCATGCAAAACATCCGTCCGGATTGCGACTATTTGGTTTCATACATCCATCAACGATATGTCGACAGAATGTGATGGACGATCACTTGTCCACGTTGATAAACACATTATAAGGAATTTAAAACTGAAAACAAATACGGTCTTATTGCTAACAATAGTTTCTGCTAGACAACCTTTAGTTAACTTAAAGTAATATACCTGTAATAACCAATGTAGTAAGATTACGTTTTGCCGATGTAAAAAATTAAATTTGTTCTCTCTCAGACCATGAAGTTTTTAGTGCCACAAGCGCAGAAAGGATGGACACCTTTAAAATAATAAAATGGAAGTTAATTAAATATAAATTCCTTTATTATGACATTACATTAAAGGTCTCGATACGATAAAAAGCTCATGCTACATAATATTATAGGTTACTGTTAAGTGGACGCTGTTTGAAGCATTCGTATACTATCCCACATAAAAATTACGTATTGAGTTGTGAATGCTATGTTCTTTAGATGATTTAGAATAAAAATGCATTCAAATTTAACAACAAAAAAAATTATGGGTTAGGACACTAATGCTTAACAGCGACCAAGTATACTTAAGGCCGTCCCCCTCGGAGATGCCGTAATTTACCTCTTTTTAGAGCTTTATAATACCAATTTATTAAAATTCAAGCATACTTTCAGCATCTCCCTAGTATTTACAAATTACTTTTAAATGAAACACACGGCAATTGATAGACAATTTCATTTGCTACATATTTGCCGTTTGAATTTTTTTTATGTCAATTTTGAACTAAGATAAGTAAAAAGAAATAGGGTTTTGGTGCGATCTCGGCAACGCGGCAAATGACCATACATTCGTAGGTCATTTGCCACGTTGCCGATAATAAGGTCGTTTGCTCGGGGGATGGCCTTAAAGGGCAATAATACAGCGACAGCAAAGTAGTAGTAATAACGACAGAGAAATAGTTTTATTATATAGTAACAGTTATGTGGTGACCTTAGGGCCTGTCCACATCTCCACGTCACGACGTCGTCAACGTGGAACGGTGCAGTAACGTGGCACGGTACGTTGACGTGACGTGCAAATTTACGTTAACGTAACGTAAAATGCGCATCACGATATATTAGCAACATTGTACGTCGCCATGCCTTGTAAAACTGTTACATTCTTCACTACTGATCTAGATGTGGACCGCAGAATACGTATTCTGCTTTTGATATTCTTAAAAAACGGAGAAAGAGAAGAAAAAAGACGTGCATTTTTACGTTACGTTGACGTAAATTTACACGTCACGTCAACGTACTGTGCCACGTTTCCGCACCGTTCCACGTTGACGACGTCGTGACGTGGAGATGTGGACAGGCCCTAATTCTCTCTGACTAACTCGCTAACTCAATTGTCAATATGCTATACACTTCCCTTACTCACACTTCCCTTGGATAAATCTCCTCCACACTTCCCTTAGGTAAATCTGGAAATGTATTTTCGTATTTAGAGTTGAATGGGTTATTCTAGTTTCTGTTACATATCCTGGAAATGAAAACTTATTTTGAAATTAGTGTTGGAATATCCTATACTACACATATTATATAGAGGTTAGAGGTACAGTTACGTTCAAAAGTCCAGTAGCAATCGAACGCAGCGATAGCGTCAACACTTAACGTTACTTGTGACCTTTTTCCATAAAGACAATTCACACACACATACACTTTGTTTGTCTGTATATTCATATCGTCAATTTCGTGTCAACACGCGAGCATTGCCGTGGCCCAGTGGTTTAGCATATGCGTCTATTGAGAATTATTAAGTTACTAGCTAAATTGCAGGATCAAATCCGACCCAAGTGTTGCGTAAAACACTTTTTGAGAAATATTTATAAATTATTATGAACTATTAGTATTGATACAACTATGTAGAATATAAAAATTACGTTTCTAACTAAAAGCACAGTAACTTTAGTTAGAAATGTAACATTCTAGTCACAGCAAAGAATGAGGGTAGATTAAAAAAAAATATTAAAAATAATGTTGTTGGTTGGTGAACTCAGCTACGAGTGTTTGTGTTCTTACTTCTTACTGTTGCGATTTACAATTTATCCAATATGCAAGCAAATATTACTATCGAAGCAAGAGCTAATATTGTGGCCCTATATTCGAATGGCCTGAATATTTCTCAAATTTCTAACGAAACTGGCTTCTCAGTAAGTAGAAATTAATTATATTATTTTGATGTGTATTTTTTCAGTGGTAAAAATCGTCTTTTACAATTTGTTCTTTTTTTTAGAGAAATACTGTGAGTCGATGGGTGAAAAGATTCGAGGAAGAAGGTGGCTTGCAGAGTCGTAAACGAAGTGGAAGGCCACTTCTTATTAACCAGACTCAGCGGCGTTATATGGCAGCGGAGTATGAAACGTGTGGTTTCATACCGACAAGACGTTTTGCCGATGAATTTAACACGTCATTGGTCACCGTTCGTCGTGCACTTCATGACGAGGGACTGCACCACCGAAAGCCGGCGAAAAAACCGTTTTTGACTCAAAGGCATAAAGACGAACGGTTACGCTTTGCACGAGAGTATTTAGATTTTGATTGGGAAACAACAATTTTTTCCGATGAAAAGACTTTTAAATCCTCTCAAAAAGGAAGACTACATTTATGGCGTAAAGATAACACCCGTTGGTGTGAAAATAACGTGGTGTCAAACACTGAATCTGGCAGAATAAGTGTGAACATGTGGGGATGGATTAGTGCGCAAGGGCCGGGTGAACTTGAATTTATACCTACGCGAGCCAACAGTGCAAATTATGTGGAAGTGTTAGAGGACATTATGTTGCCTACTGTGCGAAATGTGTATGGTGATAGCGAAATAAGTTTTGTGCATGATAATTGTCCAATTCACCGAGCCTCCGTAGTTCGCAATTGGTTCAGTGATCATTCTAATATTAAGGTTATTCCGTGGCCAGCACGATCCCCAGATTTAAACCCGATTGAAAATATATGGGGTTTAATGGTGCAAAGATGGCGAGCACGCGATGAAAGATGTCCGGAGCTGCTCAAATCCCATTGCATGCAGTTGTGGGAGGACTTACGTGGAACAGATATTTGTAAGAATATTGTGGCTTCCATGCGCAGACGTCTTCTTAGTTGTATCGAAAATAATGGAGGTTACACAAAATATTAATAATCATTAATACTTATTATTAAATTAAAAATGTATTTCTATGTCGCAATAATTAGTGTCAATTGTTATAATATTTATATTTTGTAAGTTTCAATTGGGCATTATACAAAGGAACGTGCTGGCCAATAATTGGTAGGTTTTTAGGTTGAGGTTAAGTTTTAATCCTCTTTTCCTCGGAAAACGAATAATTAAACTATTACCTCAATAGCATGAAATATTGATAACACAATAGATATAATAGGTATTATTATATTGATAGATCTGCGGATCAAATATTTTACCGTCGTCCGTCAATCAATTCAATTGTTCAATAATTGTTATGTCATTGAAATAAATATATATTTTATTTTTTGTAAATGTTGTTTTATTATAATATATTTATAATTTAATATAAGTAATTATCTAAGTAACCAAAATATAATAATATTATCCTCACTTAAAAAAAAGCTTTCAAAATAGTCATTTCATTAAAATAACTTTATTATGATAACTGAGATTTGAACCGTGACCATTTCAACCTTGCGAGGCCAACTATTTACTGATGGAGCTATGAACTGTTTTACGTGTCCAACGACATTTTTGCATTTATTGACACAGTGCAGTGCATAAATGAAGAAGAATGAATGAAGAAGACAAAAATATATGTTATCTTTGTCTCTCATCCACTACACGCTTAAACTTTGTTGTATTGATACTGTACGACATTTAAGTGTGTGCACGGTAACACGACGCACACATAAATACGCACTATACCGGCAAACGAATATGGTCGTTACGGTGCTACTGGACTTTTGCACGTTGACTGTACATATAACATACCCTCTTACTAATAAAACTATTATATTAGTGAGGGGGTATGTAATAATTGTAATCTTTTGGCGCTAAAAGTAAACTGCTTAACATTTACGCGTGAATTATAATGTAAACAAGTGCAGTTCTGTAAACGTTGTGATAAAAATCTTATACAATATCATGCAAATAACTTTAAGTGTGCGCTTAGCCTGTAAGTTTAATAATTCCACGTTTTAAACAGTATAATTGTGTTAATCCAATTGTATGTGCACCTATTATTTTGTCCAATAAAGAATTATGAAAAACAAAAATGAACTAATTAAAGTATTCACACAGAGAATATATTATCTGCGAGGACATGCAGATATCTGTGATTGGAAAGTCTACATGACAAACAAAAACAGCAGACCTTGAATAGATACACTGCTTTATTATCTTTATTAGTAGGAGGATATCATTTAAACTGGAAAAACGAAACCACTTCTAATCTGCTGTCACTGGCGCATACAAATGAAATATTTGATTGTCCTAGGTGTGAGTTGACTGCAGTATAAAGTTGACATATTTAATTCAATAATATGCGGTCAGCTCGCGACTAACTCCGATATCCAATAATTTGAAATTGTTAATTTGATCAACGCGCGCCGCACCGCAGTTGAATAAAATAGTAGGCCTGTTGTGACGGTTTGTAGGATTACAATACAAAATACAATTTAAATTAAGCTTATTTTTTATTTAAAATTACAACTATAGATTTAGTTCACGCGGTTTTTTCTCACAAATGTACAATCAGGGAATTGATTCATAGGCAGATGGCAGACCTACGTCATTTGGTTGGGTGATTATTTTTGACCCATCGGCTGGGTTTGGCATGCCTCGACCAAATTATGCAGGTCCGTAATTTGCGTACGAATCATTTTTTTGATGGATCATACCTCCAGTAACCCTAGCACGGCGACCAGTAGAAATGTAAAAGTATAGACAAACTGTGGACATAAACTTAAGGTGCCGTTCCGATCTTTACGGCTAATCGCGACCGACAAAAATTCAATTAAAATGCCACTTTATGACAGACTATAGTATATGTCATAAAGTAGGATATTATTTGAATTTTTAGGACTATAGTCTGTCATAAAGTGGCATTTTAATTGAATTTTTCGGAACGAAAAAAGATCGGAACGGCACCTTAAGTTTATCTCCACAGTTTGTGACTATAGTCTGTCATAAAGTGGCATTTTAATTGAATTTTTCGGAACGAAAAAAGATCGGGACGGCACCTTAAGTTTATCTCCACAGTTTGTCTATACTTTCGCATTTCCACTGGTCGCCGTGCTAGGACTACAGATGTCAGAAGTCAGAACTCAGCACCTTTGCCCAGCAGTGGCACACTGTAAGCTTTAAGAATAATAATAATGTACAAGCCAATTTTTATGCTCTGTCAAGATTCAAGACAGATTAAATTCTAAAATATTATTCTAGAATTTAAGTTGTCTAGAACTTAAGTTGTCTTTGTGAGTGTGCAACTCTGTCAGGATCTAAATTCTTCAATCATTTCTTAAGCGGCCAAGATGAAAGATGGGATTTTCTAGACTGAAATATTCTGTAAAGAGATTAACCTAGATTGGTTTTACATTTAATAAGCACTGATTGCTTATATTCTAAGCACTTAGGTCTACTCGAATTTACTAGATAACATTAAAAATAATAATTATTTAAATAAAAGTAAAACAGTGATCACACTCAAATATACCTGCTTATTTATGAGCGACAAACGTGAATTTTCAATCCATAATAATATTACAAATGTAAGAATGTGTCTGTCTGTCTGTTGCCTCTTTATGCTAAAGCTGCTATACCCATTTTGATAAAATTTGATATGGAGATAGTTTGAGTCCTGGGAAAGGACATACTTAGGATACTTTTTATCCCGGAAAAATTTACGGTTCCCGCGCGATAAACCGGCGCAACGGAGTTGCGGGCATTATCTAGTATCTAAATAATGTAAGAAAAATCGGCCAAGTGCGAGTTAGATTCGCGCACGAAGGGTTCCGCACCATTGTAGAGCAAAAATAGGTAAAAAATGTTTTTTTTTTGTATGGGAGCCTCTCTTAATTATTTATTTTATTTAATTTTTATTATTAATTATTAAAGTATAAATACAACTGAGTATGTTGGGAACATATCAAGTGCCTACCTATTGTCATTATTGATGTCGAGCAAAAAATAGCAAAAAAATTACATTTGTTGTATGGGAGCCCCCTTAAATATTTATTTTGTTTTTAGTATTTGTAGTCATAACGGCAACAGATATACATAATCGGTGAAATTTTCAGAAATCTAGCTATAGCGGTTCTTGTGATACAGCCTGGAGATAGACAGATTGACAGACAGACGGACAGATAGACGGACAAACAGACGGACAGACAGACATCGAAGTCTTAGTAATAGGGTCCAGTTTTTACCCAAGTTGGTTACGGAACCCTAAAAATTAAACACCCAAAATAGAAAAAGGTATGTTGAAAGAGAACAAAAAGCACGTATTATACTTGTAAAGTATATTCAGCATTAAAGTTGATGTATGTACGAAGTTAGGACTCAGAAAAATATTCTCCCACTACCAAAGAACATAACTTCGGTCGTAATTGCCGAAAACTTTTTATAGTTTCATTTTATCGGCGTTATTGCACGTAGATCATCTATTATAATCATAATTTTCTTATTAAAAACATCTTCGTGGTCTAGTGGTAGCCCGGGTTTCAAAGTGGTCGTAGCTTCGATTTCCCCGTCGGAATAAATAGGTTTTTGTTTTTAATTTGGTTATGATTTATGACAATACCGGCTGATCTCCTGAATTTCTGACAAGAAACTTTAGTCTCCATGTATCGGATGGGCATATAAAAATTTGGTTCTGCGCCTGATCTTTCAACTGTCTAGTCGGTGATCCACCCCAATAGTTATATTGTAAGAGTATCAGGTAATATTACCTGATTTGAGGTAGCGCAGTTTACCAGAAAATATTAAATTGATATGTTTGTTATTGACTATAGTTTCCCACTAACAGCATCATTATATCAAGTTGGCGATCGCCAGTTTCAAATGTAAATGGAGTTCCGTGGTTTCTTTTGTTTATTTTTCTAAGCTGAGTTCACTTCCTTGACCCACTTCCTGCAGTCAGGGGCGATGCAAAAGCAATCTATTACTGTCGTCGTATTAAAACCCGTTCGAGAGCGACCGGGACACACCTCCCTATTGTCTCCGCTAAAATGAGCATAAAATTGGCGAAATGCCTGCACAGTGTGCTCGTTGTTTCACTAGCAGGCGAGATATAAATTTCAGCACTACTTTCACAGATAGAGTTTACTGGGACATTGAGTTCATACAAGGTACAAGGCATACAAATTACAAAGTACAAGGCACCCTAAAGTATTGTCATTAACTTTTGTTATATCCTGTAGAATTAAATGTGTAATTATGTTGTGCTGTAAACCTGTTAAAAATTTATCTTATGCATACCGATTTCACTACAATCCGTTTATGACGGATGCCTGCTTTGTTTTAGATGAATATTTTCCGAATACTCTATTATTATTATCACAAATATTTTTTACATATAATAGGCAGTTTACGTGGGAGAGCCATGCTTCGGCACGAATGGGCCGGTTCGACCGCAGAAATACCACGTTCTCACAGAAAACCGGCGTGAAACAGCGCTTGCGCTGTGTTTCGCCGAGTGAGTGAGTTTACCGGAGGCCCAATCCCCTACCATATTCCCTTCCTTTCCCTCCCCTATTCCCTTGTCTTCCCATCCCTACCCTCCCCTATTACCCTATTCCCTCTTAAAAGGCCGGCAACGCACCTGCAGCTCTTCTGATGCTGCGAGTGTCCATGGGCGACGGAAGTTGCTTTCCATCAGGTGACCCGTTTGCTCGTTTGCCCCCTTATTTCATAAAAAAAAAAAAGGCAAAGAGTTAAGTGACCTTTCCAAGAAAACCATGCCATTTTTATAAGAGCTACTTTAACCTCCTTTTTTATTTTCAGTCGATAACAATTACATTTTACATTTCCTACAATCTATGTAGACAACCAAAGCGCATTTCCGATAAATTTCTACGGCAGCATTTTCCTTCATTTTATTCAATTTGTTCACTTCTCTCTACATTAAAATCATAGAAAGCATTAACAAATGTAATCTTTACCGGCATTCTGATTCTGCTAAAATAATTCAATGTTAATAAATTGTTGATCCAGTCCTGATATGTAAAAAAAAAAAACAAAAATGTTATATATTTTCGTGTACGTTAAACTCATATGATTTTGGAGATTTGACCAGTCAGAGTGCATTACTACACTGCAGCTGAGAGACGCGACTCGCCACGGCTAAAATATATTCTTTGCATGACATTGTATGAGCTAAATCGCACTACGCAGTAATGGCACTCCAGTAGTATTAAGTATGGAAAGTGAAGTGTCGCGTCGCGTCGCTCGCTGCCTTGCAGTGTAGTAACGCCTTGTGCGGTCTCACGATGTTATTTAAATACTAGCTGACCCGGCAAACGTTGTTTTGCCATATAAATTATTTCGAGTATCAATATAAAAAGTACATAAAAACCTATTCTCAGGCCTAACGAATGTACATACAAACTTTCATTAAAATCGGTTGAGCCGTTTTGGAGGAGTTCGCGCATAAACACTGTGACACGAGATTTTTATATATTAGATAATGTTATTAACTAGCCAAAAGCCGAACTTTGTGAGGGCTCGCGTCGTCAGACCTTGACTGACTGATGATCATAACACATCTACATATAAAAAACCTTGACTGACTGATGATAACACATCTACATGTTAATAAAAATTACTATGTTAAAGCACAAATCAATAGGCGTGATAGTTTTTCCGTAAAGTGTACCACAAAATTTAAATATTGTGGGATACACTAGGGCTCGCTTCGCTCGCCCTGATAAATAATTGACCCTAAGTTTGAATAATTTATTTTGAAACAACATTATATTTTCAAAATCGCTATGAAAAGTACCAATAAGGACTTAACGTGATGATGCATGGTGTTGTGGGAACATATTGTATCTATATACTACCAGAGTAAATAGAACTAACGAGTAGGCCGACTCAGAAGAGATCTCGTTTATAGGTTTACATAGTATGTCATACCAGCCGGCGCGCGCAGTACTAATGCGTTACTCAGCATTGTGGAAACATGTTGAAAGTGACAATCGCGCCCAACTCGCGTATATACGCCCGTTTGTTTGAAGTCAGAGTAGACAGAACTAAGGAGTACTTACTACTCCTTAGTTCTGTCTACTCTGATACTACCACGTGACATTGGTGACTCTGACGTGGTAGTCTGACGGACTCTGGATGATGATGAATGTAATTTGCATAGTAGCATATGCTTTCAGTTCTTAAAACAGCGCCTCAACCCCGAAACTTGTATCTATAAGGTATCCGGAGTTCTCTTAGTATCTTTGGAACCATAGCATACCTTGGTGTGAAATCTTACTTTTTAGTAACATAAGCTTAGGATACTTCTCATAAAAGCAAAATCACCATATGTTTCCGATAAATTTTGAGGATTTTCCTCGATTACTCATGGATCCCATCATCAGGATGTATATAATATGATGATGCCTGGTGTAAGGGTAGTGATGATGATGACGAATAATCTAATATGCTTAGTAGCATATGCTTTCAGTTCTTAAAACAAAGCCTAAACCCCCAAACATGTATTTACAAGGAGGTCGGATTTCTGTTCACCACCTTCGATCCATGGTATATCATGGTGCAAAAACTTACTTTTTGGTAACATATGCCTCAATATGTTGTGATTTTGGTTTTATATGAAGTATTCATATCTACTAAAATCACCATATGTTTCCATTTGAATTTCGAAGAGTTCCCTCGATTACTCATGGATCCCATCATCAGATCACCACATTTGTGATGATGGCACCAAAAAGAAAATCGGTTCACAAACGGCGGAGTAATCGTTGAACATACAAAAAAAAAAAGAATCACGGTACTGAGCTGAAACAATAATTCTGTACATATTGGTCGAGACGCTCTGTCAATACTTAATAGTTATAATATTATTATACTCGTTTACGAGAATCACCCCTCAAACAAAAACCGCCTGCAAAGTTTCGCGCGGTTCCACGAAATTGTTTGGCGCTGCAAACTTTGATTAGTAGGAGAAATTATGAACTAAGAGACATTAAATTATCATTAGAAAGGCAGTCGCTCGAACGCCATTAACTAATGAGTGATTTATGTTGCAGTTCCGCGCCGTCGTGACGTCACACGCTCGTGTTCCACCGTGAAACGATCTCCAATAAGCACTGGGTACTTAGGCAACTTGTGTTCGATACACCCAGATCGGGTGTAAAATGCTACACTCAGAGACATTTCATTATTACTTAACTTGAATCAAGATTTTGACATATACTCCATTAATTTATGTCAAACTCTCGTTTAAGTTAAATAATAACAATTGCAGCCGTAAGTATGTTTTCATGTAACTATTTTTTTTAGTAGTTTATAAATAAAACTTTTCTCTGGGTTGTGGGGGAACGCTATCGGCCCCTTTTGACAGGGGCGGTTTTTTGTCGCCGCGTAGTTGACCGCGTGGAAAGCTCCGACCGTCCTTCGTCTGAGCCGGATCCGGAGTTAAGTTTCAGCCAGCCAGAGACTGTGAACAATCCGAGTCCGACAACCGATCACTCAGCTCTAACGGAGTCCGTTTTGTATAGCGTCGTTTTTGGGGACAAAAGTCATCGAGTCAATTGACACCCAGCGACACATTATGATTTATGACAAATCCCACACATTTTTTTATTTCTATCTTCGACGTCAAAATTATCGATTGTAAGTCGTCTAAGTGCCCCGGTAAGGGAGTTTCTGCTCTGTTTCGTCCATCGCGTCGCTGTGTTATTACAGCTTTTTCTAGAACAAGCTAATCAATGTCACCATAATAGGTAATCATTGTTAATACGCACATGTCAAAGAGAAATTACAGTACTATATTACAACCGACGTGGAAGGAAACGGTACAGTGAACACAAATACATAGTTGTTCAGTCTGGTTAATGGTTGTATTAAAGTTCCTGATTAAACTGTTATAAAGCTATCTTTGCTATAGGACGTTTTTAATGGGATGAGGTGCTGTTAAGAAAAAACACAAAGGTTTTATAAATCATACATTAAGTAACAATTTATAAATGGAATAACAATTTATAACTTAAGGACAATTACTCATTTTTCCCCTCACAATTTGAATTAACTAACTAACTTACCTACTTCATATCTCTTCTATCGACCAAATATTTTTTTTTTATTTCAAATCAATGTCCTCCATTTATAAAAAAAAAAACGTAAATTTTAAAATTGTTAATTACTCACTTCATCCATATACATCATCAAATATTTATGAATAGGTATACATCATCAAATATTTATGAATAATTTATGAATAGGTAGTAGTTTTGTAAGTGATTTTTCCATAAAGTAATTCTATGTAAAGTACGGCCTCAACTTTTAAAAGTCAATCCAAACAATATAGCCTAAAAGCTCTCTTTGTCAGTAGTTTTAATACGTGTTCGTAACTGAGTAATGAAATATTCAAAACGATAGCTTTCGTGATGGAGGCTTAGCACGGTTTGTACGGTCACAATATAAATTATATACAGTATCTTTACACCTTTGACGGATGCTTAATCCGATGTCCGATTCGGAATCGGACGCATGCATATGGGTGTAATTTCAGATAACTTGTAGTAGCAAACCAATAAGTATTATGTCGCACAAACTTGTCTTAGCTTTGAGATAACAGTATTCATATAAATTCAAAGATAAGGCTGAGTAGTAATAATAAATCACACTATTATAATATATTACCTACGAATAATAAAAACTAAGGAAAAGTAACTCCGTCAAAAAACATGATCTACAATACTTGTCAAAAATGTGTACCTTAGGTACACATTTCAATACGTTTGCAATATTTAGGTGGCCTTGAGCGGTTTCAGGCTAACGTTACATGACAGTTCGAAAGGAACCAAATTTAAAACGATAATAATATGGGAGTTACGTTTCCTCCGTTTTTATTATTCGTAGTATATTACCCAACTAGTTCTGCGCATTCCCGTGTATGTGCAAGAGTCCAATCAGATCGGCCTACGATCAGTCCCTTTCCGTATATGGAGGCATTAAGAGTGTCGTGTCCCAAGTGACCTCTTACTCTACTGCAGAGGTTCCCAAACTTTTTTTATCTACCGCCCACTTTAAGAACAAATTATATTTTAGAGCCCCCATTGTTTCAATTTAAAGTGCATCCTGATGAAATAAATCACCCCCCAAGCCTCTACACAACGCCCCCATTTTTTTCTGGGTCCCACACCGCCCCCCTTCAGACCTTCGGCGCCCACAAGGGGGCGTTATCGCTCACTTTGGGAAAGGCTGCTCTACTGTATAATATTTCAACTATGTCACAGTCGTGCTCACGATCTCGTCTCACGGGCGGCGAGCTGTGACGATCGCAGGATCACTCGACACGCCCGATTTCGCCACGGTTACCGATTCCCTAGCGTTAAATCCGAGTTTTGGGTTACCGACACCACACTATAAAACCAACAATCTATTATCCCAGAAGATACCGTTGTTTAGGTATACTAACTTACTAAAGTCTTATTCTACTAATATTATAACATTCTAACCTAAACACACAGCCTAAAACTAATCACACGGCCCCTCTCCCCCGCTCTTAAAAATGTCACTTTAGGTAAGAGACCATAAAAAGGGGAAAATTATCCATCTCTGTTATTATACTATGCTGACGCGGACGAAGTCGCGGACAACAGCTAGTACTTGATATAGGACAATCTATATATTTCGTCGATTTCTTGGCAACGGCTGAAATAAAGAAATTTCATATGGTTTTTAAAAATAACAAAATGTTCTTTCTAGACTTTATTTTCAGTGTGCCTAGCATGCACATAACGAGAAAATTTTGTCTATATGTTTTCTCGATGTTTGATGGTTTGTCTCTTCATCTCTATTGACCCTAACATGACATACATTTTTTCTCGTGTAGATCTGTCGTCAAAATCTATCGATATAATGTCAAAAAATATCGATATCGACAATATAACTACACTCGAGAGTGAAATATCTCGTTGTACGCGCATGCTAGAAGCACTGGACATCGCGCTTTTTCAGTTATTCATTACCTAAAGTTAAAGGAAAGCTTGGTCTACCGTGTACCAGTCCACTACTACATCCATACTATAGCCCCACAGATGCGGCTTATTTTTGCAATATGGCCGCCACAGTTGAAGGGATAATAATTTGACCCGGAATCTACGAATAATAAAAACTAAGGAAGAGTAACTGTGTTAAAAAATTTGTTCCGATTGTACAAAATGTGACCTGAATACATGCATACTTTATGCAAAAAGAGGCCCGAATACATGCAAGAATTTTGTGTAATTATAGAAGTGACAATTATTGTCAACGGCTTTATTTTGTCAATTTGAATGTAGTGTTTCGTAGCTATTGCCATATTATTTTAGTGTGCGAAAAGAACCTTGAGAACCAAATTCAAAACGATTGAAGTATGGGAGTTACGTTTCCTTAAAATAAAATAAAAAAAGTTTAGTTTTTATTATTCGTAGCCCGGAACGTTAACAACTACAAAGTGTTGGAACGTGCGTATTAAATCAAAACTTTGAACTTTCATAGCTATCTGTGCATTTTCTAAAAAGTTAAACCTAACAGAAATAATTTGTTACTTTAAAACTACACAAACTTAAAACACTACGGAACTCTCAAATTAATAAACCCATACTCGCCTTTTTATAGCGAGCACCGAGCGCCCAGAAACAAAACAAATGAGATGCTTAGCGTTTGATGTCGAAGCTTATAGTTACACAATTTAGTTGAATGCGCCGGAGTTGGGAAGTGCCTAATTTAGTGGGAAAGTCGACGCGATGCTGCCCGATTATTACGCTAGTTATCGTTTTAAATTTCGTCATTTATCCGGTAATGTAATTAAAAATATTACAATCTACGAATAACAAATAAAAGGACAAATAATATGATACGCTGTATGACGCTTGCAACGTTGCGCAAAAATTCGTTCATCGCGCGGAAACCGTTTTTTTAAGGATAAAAAGTGTCCTATGTCCTTTCCTGGGACTTAGAGTACATCTATACCAAATTTTAACAAAATTGGTTCAGCGGTTTTGGCGTGAAGAGGTAAGAGACAGACAGACAGACACACTTTCACATTTACAATATTAGTACTTATGGAGTTACACTCAATCCATACTTACTTTAATTCATCAACATACGGTCACCGGCGTCCGAGACACAATAGAATATCTATTGTGTCTCGTTTTCCCATGATCGACGGGTTAGTATTATAAATGCGAAAGTGTGTCTGTCTGTCTGTCTGTCTGTGTGTCTGTCTGTCCGTCTGTCTGTCTGTTACCTCTTCACGCCCAAACCGCTGAACCGATTTTGCTGAAATTGACATGGAGATACTTTGAGTTCCGAGAAAGGACATAAGATAGTTTTTATCTCGGAAAAATGTGCGGTTCCCGCGCGATAATCGAATTTTGGCGCAACGGAGTTGCGGGCGTAATCTAGTAATAAATAAATACTATTAATGTGATCGAATAATTAACAAATTAAGAAATCAAGGAAGACATTGGTTTAAGATCATTAATAAAACCGGCCAAGTGCGTGTCGGGCCACGCGCAATATAGGTTTCCGTAATATCGCTAGTTTTTGAAAATTTTTGTATGGTCAATGTACATTTATAACGTGTTTTTAACCCCCAACAAAAAAGACGGGTGTTATAAGTTTGACGTGTCTTTCTGTCTGTCTGTCTGTTTATTTTTATTCAAATTAGGTATGCTTCATTTTTTTGTTGTATAATTGTAAAATGGCTCTAAAACAACATGATTTTATCAATCTAAGCAAAGATGAAGCAGATTTCATTCTAGAAGCCTGGCTTCAAGAATATTTGGACGAAAAATGACATTTTTGCACTTTAAACCTTAATATTTCACAAATGGATCTCTAAATCGGAAAATGATCTATGAATACTCATAATATTTTTAAAAAAACCTATCCAACAACAGCCCACACGATGGGGTGGACGCGCAAAAAAAATCATCCCGCTTGATGTGTAGGGGAGGTACCATACGAAAAATATTTTTTAAGATTTTATGTACCATTTTTTTGGCATCATTGATATTTGCATTCATGCCAAATAACAGCTTTGTAGGTCCTATAGTCTCTGAGCAAAACCGCGGACAGCAAACGGACAGACGGACAGATAGACGAACAGACAGACGGACAGACGGACGGACAGACCGAAACTATAAGGGTTTCTTGTTGACTACGGAACCCTAAAAAATAAACAAGGATGTAATTTAGATAAAAGGAAGTAGATAATGGCTACATTTCTACCTAAAATAGTATCTTAATATATTCTCATTTGATGATTAGGAAAGTTTTTACTTAATATTAATTGGTTTAATTATTGATTTAAATGTTAATCAAAAAACGAAACTAGATCGAATTCCCGTGCAATTTTATTTGGTTATTGCGCAGCTTAACATTGAATTGGAATCATCAGACCTGTATCATAATTCATAGCCAACCATACTAGTTTTAGATTTATAATAAATAGTAAGTACTTTATTTAAACAACTAGACGTTCCGCGCGGCTTCGCCCGAGTAAATCAGATATTTCACAGACAAATCAGTCAAATAGCCTATGATCTTTCACGTGGTCTACTTCTTATCTGACCCAAATAACAGAAAAATTGCTCTAGTAGTTCGTGAGATAAGCTCTTTGAAATAATTTCCCCCGTTTTTTCCACATTTTCTTCTATTTCTTCGCTCCTATTAGTTTTATGATATTTTTTATTCATGATAAAATATAGCCTATAGCCTTCCTCGATAAATGGACTATCTGACACTGAAATAATTTTTCAAATCGGACCAGTAGTTCCTGAGATTAACGCGTTCAAACAAACAAACAAACAAACAAACAAACTAACAAACTCTTCCGCTTTATAATATTAGTATAGAAGATAAAAAAAAAATTATTATGTATATTAATCCATACTATCCATAAATACTAGCTGTCACGGCAAACAGTTTGTTTTGCCATAATATAAAGTATTTTGCCCATATTATTTTATTGAAGTGACTAAATAAGTATGGAACCATGGCAACGTCCATCGCTATCCCGTCGCACAAACAATGGTCGCCGTCAGTCTCGAGTTGTAATAATTTAATATTATTTATCCAACAAATGCACTTATCAATATATAAAGTAGCCAGTAGCCGATTCTCAGACCTACTGAATAATATGCATATAAAATTTGGTAAAAATCAGTAAAGCCGTTTCGGAGGAGTACGGTAACTAACATTGTGACACGAGAATTTTATATATAAGAGATACTACTAACAACGTCTGCAAGTCTTACACACAGACAGAGACACAATAGAATATCTATTGTGTCTCGTTTTCCCACGATCGACGGGTTAAAAAAATGACCAGTCGATTGACCGCCTCGTTCGTGCGATTTAGGTTTAGGTTTAGGTTTAAAGATTCTTTATTTCTCAAAAGATTACAAAATCACTTACGAGAAATACATTTTGTGACTTAAAAGTAATTAAAAATCTACGTGTGCTGCGCCGTGCGAGCGCATAAATAAATACAACAAAAAGATTATACATAGTAAGATAGACTGATAGAAGAATACCCGCATTTTTTTGTTTTACCAAATGCGTGTAATATTATACATATTCAGTATAACAACTTTACAAATTACAATAGGTGGGTATAGATGTTAGATGAGAAGGTAGGATTTAGTTCGTTAATAATTATTTAAAAATTTTCTTCTGACATTTACATTTCATAATGCTTATTTTAGTATATTAGGTTTTATTATAATATAGTATATTATATTATGTGTTTTTTTAACAGCATAAGAGTGCGTGTCTTTGTCTCATACTGTCAGTGAGTACGTACATGTGTGTGTGTGTGTGTGTGTGTGTGTGTGTGTGTGTGTGTGTGTGTGTGTGTGTATGTTTAGAAATAGAAAACTAGTTATTTAGACCAATTAACCAATTATATGAGTATTTAACAAGGACTTAAACTTTTTTAAACTTTTACAGTCTTTGATATTTTCTGGCAGTGAATTATATAATTTAACACCTTCAAAAAGTATAGTTCGCTTTCCAAGATCAGATTTAATGCTTTCAATATGTAAGTTATTTGCTCTTCTAAGATTACGCTTGTTAATATCTATATTTCTTTTAAATTCTATTTGTGATCGAGTATTATTATTTAATATTTTATAAATAAGAATGTATTTAATTTATATAGATCTGATATATTTAGTAATTCAGTTTTTTTTATATATTATGTTAGATGACGTTCTATAATCGTATTTAAATAATGTTTTAATTATTTTATTTTGTGCTATTTGTATTTTACTAATGATTGTTTTATGTGCAGATCCCCACACCTCAATAAGATAATTTAGCTGCGATTTTACTAATGAATTATAAATTATGTACCTAATGTTATATGGTAGACTACCTGCCACGCTTTTAATGCATCCTAATAATGACATTAGTTTTGAAGCTATTTTATCTAAGTGTGGTTTCCATGACACCTTTTCATCGAGTACTAAATACTTTTCGGAGCTAACTGTCTTTATTTCTCTGCCATTAATATTGAGCGGCTGATATTCCCCAATCTTCTTATTTTTTGATTTAAAGATTATATAATTTGTTTTATCGGTGTTAATTGTAAGTAAATTTTCCTCAAACCACTTTTGTAATAAATTAAGATCATTCTGTATATCATTCATAATTTCAGTAATATTACTGCCAAAGTAAAAAAGACATGTATCATCAGCATATAAAGTAATTTGTCCTTTTAAGGGCAGCGTGTGTATTGAATTTACATATATTAGGAATAGCAGGGGGCCTAAAATAGATCCTTGCGGGACGCCATATTTTATGGTTTTTGGACTACTGATAGATTCACCGATTTTTACTACTTGGAACCGATTTTCATGGTATGATTTAAGTATCTGTAAAGCAGTACCAGAAATTCCTATGGCTGAAAGCTTTTTCAATAATATTTTATGGCTGACTGTATCAAATGCCTTCTTTAGGTCAATGAATACGCTAACCGCTATTTTCTTTTTATCAATAGTAGTTTTAAGTTTAGTGATAAGATCTACTGTGGCATTAATTGTGCTGGATTTAGGTCTAAAGCCGTATTGGCAATCAGATAAGAAATTTATTGAGTCTAAATAATCATTAAGCCGGTTGTGAAGTATTCTCTCAAATACTTTTGAAAGAGTGGGGAGTACGGATATTGGCCTATAATTTCCGGGATCTTGTTTTGATCCTGATTTGTATATTGGTGTAACTTTTGCAATTTTAAGCGTGTCTGGAAAGTTCCCTTCGTCAAAACATTTGTTGATGCTATTAGTTAGGCTTTCTAAAATTGAGTCACTTATGCACTTTACGGTCTTAGTGGTAATGCCGTCAATTCCAGCACTGCTATTAAGTTTAAGATTGCGGATAATTTTACTAACTTCTGTAGGAGTTGTGTGTTTGAAGTGTGTAAGTTCATTTGTTTTTGTGTCAGTAGAACGATATTGATTTATGTTGTTTTTTGTAGGAAATTGACTAGCTTTAAACCAACATTACAGAAAAAGTCATTGAATTGTTCACAAATTGCCAACGGGTCTGTTAACATTCCTTGTTCTGTTTTTTAGCTTGGTGGGAACATTATTATCTTTGGTACTTCGACTAGACAATTTATTTATCAGCTGCCACATCTTTGAAGGGTCATCTTTACAATTTTTGAAAGCTTTTAGGTAATAGTCATTTTTAGTTTTTTGTATATATTGTGAAGTTTTATTTCTTTTTCTTTTAAATTCTTCGTAGACAGCTAAATTTTCAGGGTTTTCTTTTACAGCCATAGTTTGTTGCGTTCACTAATCATCTTTAATATTTCTTGATTTATCCAGTCTTTGTGAGGGGGATTCAATATTTTAGTTTTCGTTATTTTATTAGCTGTAACCGCTAATTTTATTATATCTTCAAGTAAATTATATTCATTTGGTAAGTTCTTCTTTTTTATAGCTTTCTGTAGGTTGTCAAAATTAATTGCTTCATATTTTATCTTCTGGGGTTTATAGCAGATGTTTTGCTTCACTTCAAATATATCTGTTTATGGTCTGATAAGGACGAATCAAGAATAGCCATAAGTTAGTTTGTGCAGATATGATCCAGTCTTGTTTTTGAATTGGTTGCTTCTCGTGTGCAGTATTTATTATTTATTTTATTTAGTATTGTATAACCATTTTCCAAAAGTGTTTTCCTATATTCTTTAGTTTGGCTATTGTTTTTTATCAGATCGTAGTTGAAGTCTCCAAAAATGATTGTGCGTCTTCTTTTTTGCAGTAAGTTCGAGTAAGTTTGTAAGAAATTTGTAGTGTTTGATCGTTCTGAATCGTATATAGCTCCAATGTCAAGTGAGAATTTTTCTAAGTGTATCCACAGGTAATGGTTGTCGTCTTCACATTTTTCTTCAATAAATGAGTGTTTTATATCGTCATGTACATATATTGAGACACCACCACCTCTAGAATGTGGTCTATAGTTATAATAATGGGTGTAGTTTGGGATACCCAGTCTCTTTGCTTCACAGTCTGTCTTTATCCAAGTTTCAACTAGTATAATCACATGTGCTTTTTCTAGCGATGTGATTATACAACGAAGTTCATCTAACTTTCCTGGCTTTACTAGGCTTGTTATGTTTGCGTAAAAGAAATTTAGTGATTTTTTTGTCTTCTTAATATCTTCGTAGTTAGTAGCAATTTGATATGAGATTATTTTTTGTTGTGTTGATGTGTTATTGTCTTTCTCTTTAGATAGTTTTTTGTTATATTTTTAATAATTTTAGGGTTGCCTTTGATATATTTGATAGTCAAATCCAATTCACCTCCTTTAGTACGACGCTGTAGTTCTTCTTTTAATTCTTTTATTTGATTTTGTTGGAAAACTGTCTTATCAGAGTATATTTTAATTGAAGGATCCATGTGTTTAAGATTAATTTTGAAGATGCGCTTAGGTATTTCTTCTGAAATAAATGACAATTTTAGGGGTCGGTTTTTCTCTGGGTTATATTTGCCGAGGCGTTGAATATAGATAGGGTTTGGGCAGTCCTCATATGTTTTTTTTATTATTGTCATGGCATTGTTTATATCGAGTACATTTCTTTCTTTGAAATTTTGGCCAGTTGATTCGGGAAGCCCAGTAATGATTATATTTTTCAGCCGTTTTTGTCGTTCCTCTAGTTCCGAGTATATTTCATCAAAAGCGGTAGTCTTAGACAATTTTGAACTACTGTTTGACTTTTTTACTATGTCAATATGATTTTCCATCTCAAATATTTTTTTCTGTGTATATTTTACACAGAAAAAAATAAAGCTTGAAAGCTTTTCAGCTCAGCAATATCTGTTTTGAATTGACTTTGCTCCGAAATTATGTTTTGTGTAGTGACTTGCAAGTTTTTTACGTCTTCTGATATAGATGTCACGTCCTCAGATAGCTTTGTTTTGCGTTTCAGTAAAGGATTTAAAAATATTCAAAATTTCGCTGCGAAAACTTTCAAACTTCAACGAATCACCGCTGCAAACGTGCCTGCGGTGGCTATATGAGCGAAGTCGAGTTCCATTCAAGCATGTTTTCATTGTACTTCAAACCGATACTAAAATTTTTTAAATATCTCAGATGGTTTTAATTTTATTTTGAAAAAAAGTTGTCAAGTCCTTATTAGAAAACCCCTTATTATAAATGCAAAAGTGTGTCTGTCTGTTACCTCTTTACGCCCAAACTGCTGAACCGATTTTGCTGAAAGGCATGGAGATACTTTGAGTCTCGAGAAAGAAGATAGAATACTTTTTATTCCGGAAAAGTGTAAGGTTGCGATAAATGAATTCTGGCGCAAGGGAATTGCGAGCGATATCTAGTAATATAATATGGCAGGGGTTCCCAAAGTGCGCAGTGGAAAGGCAAGAGGGGCGCCATGAGTCGATCCCTCATCACTACCCGAAATCACAAATATTATAAAATAAAATTATAATATTATATTTTATGTAAAGCAGGTAGATGATTTGTTTATTATTATTGACCTGCTTAACCTAACTGTAATCATTAAGGCGGGCTGAAACCCCATTTTGTTATTTCTTGATACCCGATTTACCTAGTTCCAATATAATAACGAAATGTAAAAAATTTGAGACAAAGAGCACAATATTTAAAGGGGCTTAAATCAAAAACATTTTAATATAAAAAATAATACTTTCGCTGTAATTAATTTACAAACTCACCTCCGACAAAACTCTTTGTCATCGAAATATAAGTATTAACAAGAATAACTAACATTTTATTTTAATAAATTGTTAATGAATCTATTTTAAAAAGGTCTGAACCGAATAATCTTTTTTCTTAATATTTATTTAGAAAGATATTTAAAAAACACATGAAATATAGAGAAGATCCGCCCCTAGAAACTACAATTTTATGCTAAGCTAAAATGAATCTTATTGCGATGCGTACACGCTTGGTCTTTGGTTGTGTGCAAGGTTATCGTTTGGAATTGAGATAAGTCCTCGCCCTAAAGGTGTTTATTTATGAATCTTTTTCTAATAGCTAGATAGAGTAGGGCGCCATGACAAAATATTGTGACGTGTAACTGCGCCGCAGGCTGAAAAAGATTGGGAACCCCTGCAATATGGTGATTATGGTGTACTGCTACACGAGGTGTCTCGGGGCGGTTCGTAGCCTCGTAGGCCGTAGCACCGCCGCGGTGTAAAGTCAGCACGCGTAGCATGCATGATCGTAGCATATGGTTTTTTTAACATGCATTTATTAGCTTGGGCTGTATGTATGAAACGCAATCTTTGAGCACGATTTTTACCTATCTCCAGTAGTCTAATTAATTCGAAACTTTGCATACGTAAGAGCCAATGACAATGCAATAATTTGATAAAATATTTGAAAAAACTTATAGAAAAAAGCGTGTTTTTTAATTTTATTTATTTAAAAATTTGTTGCACATACAGTTTAACATGAAAATATACACAAAAAGAAAGACGACACAACAGGTACTGCTTATCTCTAACAGAGATTTCTTCCAGCAGCCCTACGGAGAGAAATTTGATGGGAAATATCAAAAAGGGTGTGCATAGATAAATATAAGGATAACTAAATATTAATACACTTACAATTAAGATAAAATAATACAATACAAAACATAAATACTATAATAGACTAAATACAATACTATAAATATAGTATTTTAGTTTTTTTAACTATTTTTTTAAATCTTGAAATTACTAATTTTGACTTTACTTACACCCTTACAATAAGTTAGTATGTCTTTTCATAATCATTTTTAGATCTCCCTCGTTCTGTCATTAGCAAAATTACTGTTTTATTTTTACAAAACATGTCACAAGCACTTTATACAAGCCTCTACACTCGCTCGCTGTTGAATATCTCATGTCTCATGTCTATAGTACGACGATAATATTACTTCATGTTATGTAAAATTTTGCCATTAGGTTTACATGGACTTACACTTAGCATTTACTTCGTGGTTTCATCAAGAAGTTTCAACAACTTTAATATAATGTATTAATTCATCAAGCCCCAAACGGTCACCGGTGTCCGAGACACAATAGAATATCTATTGTGTCTCGTTTTCCCACGATCGGCGGGTTAAAATGTGGTTATAACTCTAGTATCTGTTCTAAAACTGTAAAACCAATTATATGCTACAATTTAAATAATGTACATCATTTTAAATTTTAGAGAACTTAAATAAATATAGCTAATAGTGATTTCTGTTTTAAAAAATATTTTCATAGCAGAAAAACCATTTTAATTGCATCTCATTTTTATAGAAATTTGCAATAAAAACAATACTAGATGACGCCCGCAAATCCGTTGCGCCAAAATTCGTTTATTGCGCGAGAACTGTACATTTTTCCGGCATAAAAACTGAAGAGGTAACACACAAAAACACTTTCGCATTTGTAATATTAGTAAGTATGGATATGGATTCCTGACCGCTTGACCTCAAATAACTTTGAATTTATTCAAACAATTTCTTCAAAGACCAAAGTTCAGGGTCAAGCACAATAATAATTAAAGTAAGTACAACGTATGTAATCGCTAGGTACAATCAAAGTTCAATCGCAAACGGGCCGCCGATCCTTGGGCTTGTAAATTCAGTTTTGGGGACAGTTTCTCGTCGCTTCGCAATGTTATCATGAAATTTTCTTCTTTAAGGGCGAAGCCAAACGAGCGTAATTTGTGAGTGTGAGTCGCAGAATTTCGGTTCGGCAGAATTCTGCTGCATTCAGTTTCATACAAAAGTCCTGTTTGATTTACACGAGCGTAATTTTGTGAGTCATGATTCGTATGAAAAGATATTTACGCGGCAGAAATTCTGCGACTCACAACTCACAAATTACGCTCGTTTGGCTTCGCCCTTAAAGAAGAAAATTTCGTGATAACATTGCGAAGCGACGAGAAACTGTCCCCAAAACTGAATTTACAAGCCCAAGGATCGGTGGCCCGTTTGAACTTTGAGTAGTCCAGTACTTTAGAGCGAGGCTTTGAACTGGAGGTCGTGGGTTTCTTGTATTGGAAAAATGTTGTTTTCATGATTGTTTAGGACAGTGCAACCTGATCACCTGATGTCTGATAAGAAGTCTGTCTTGAGTCTGTTCTTTGCCAGTTGTTTCGGTCGTCCGTCCTATTGGGTTTTCAGAGTAGAGGAAGAGAGAGTGCTTTTCTGTGTGCGCACACACCTGGGCAGTATAATTATTATAACCCCTGATTTAAATTAAACTAGCTGATGTCATTAAAACGGATGTGGGAGGTACTATTACAAAATTAGATTAATTCCTAAATTCCGAGAGGAAACAATTCTACGAACGAGCTAAAACTTATTCGATACTTCGGAAATTTCGCAATAAAATTCATGGTAAATTGAAGTAAGAATTTCTTAAGGAAACAATGTCAAATTACGTTTATAATTAGCTGGCATTAGCGAGACTTGGGCGAAATTATACGGCGCGGTTAGGTCGGTTACAATGGGGAACTTTCAAACTAGAGCTCCGGTTGAAATTGAAAAGAAAATTGGTAAATTGCTGTGTGGAATGGGCTCGAGCACGATACGCGGTCGCCGTAACTACGTCGTGGTCGCGCCCATCGCGCCCACGGCTGCTGGTAGGGCTGGACGTACTGTAAACTAGAGTGCGTGCACGATAACTCTGCGCGCGATTGGCGCGACAGGTGACAGGTGCCAGCGTAGGGATTCATTAAAAAAATGGGTAATCCCAATGATATTTTTTTAAATAACATTGGTAGTTTTACTTTAATATCTTTATTTACTTATTTAAATTATGTATAGGAATAGGCGTATCGATTATCATGCAAACGTGGCGGCCCGACAATTAGTTCCGATTTCAGCCGCGCGCAAAGTTATCGTGCGCGCACTCTACCCCATTGTTGGCAGTCATTCTATTACTGGCAACTTACATTTTTGTTTGAATATACTATGCTCTAAAAGTACCCATAATATTTGGGCGTTTTACTTTATGTTATGTTTCAACTCGAGATGGCTAATACAGTCATGAACTGCACAATAATTTTCGACTTTGTGTAAATTCAAGAGTTTGGAAATTTTGCGACAGGCCTGAATCCCGCAATAGAACGCAATGATATATTATGGAATATTTGTAGATTGTCTGACATTTAAGGTACTTTGCTTTGTTGTTAATTTCTTCGCGCCGTATTCAACATAATGAAACGATACATTGGTAGCTACATAAATCAGCATAATTATTTAAGTTACTCTTAGTACTGCTGATTCCATATAAAAAGTAAATTAATTATATTTCTAAGACTAAATTTGTTAACTTCTAAGAATTGAAAGTAAGTTCGATCGTGTTTGAAAACGAAACACTTCCATTATGCGTGCGTGTCGGGTCGCAGTTTAAAAATAGAATTTGTTTTCTTTATGTTCCACTTTTATGCTCGTTTGTAGCAAAAAGTTTAACACACTTTGTATGAAACTTGTCAAGCGGATATTATGGTTAAGCAAGGGTATATAATTATTGAAGCACAGGTTTTAAATTCTTATAAATTAGTTTTATTAGTAACTTTGCTTTAGTATTTCTTTTTCTTAAAGATAACAATTGTTTATAAGTGTAGATTAATTTTTTGGTCGTGAATTTGAGAACTTTACTAAATTTTGGTTGGTAAGTTTGAAACATTTGTAAACTATGAGCTGTTTAATTGAACACTGCCAGCCTTCTGATATCTCATATGGAGCGTTTTTGGTATTTGATAATATTATATTGTGGCGTTATGACTTATGTCATCTGACCAGTCATATTATAATTTCTTTATATTAAAATGGAACTCCCAAATGTTATATTATTATATCCTTTAGGGCCATAAACGTTTACTCGACTGCTAATGAATTTCTTAACAAGCTTCTGTAATTGGACAATAATTGTTTCTCCATTCGTGAGCCGTTTCAAATCATTTCTGTTACAATAATTACTTAACAGAATATTTAATGGCACTCCTAGATGATTCCTTTAATAATAACTTAAGTAGGCTCACTTTAAAGAGGAAGATTTTATTATAATTATTATAATCAGTGGAAAATTCTAACATTTTAAATCAAATCGTCGGCCTCTCCACTCCTCCTTTCTACAATTCAGGGGGAGGAGGCGAAAACTAGTCTTTAAAGCGACATATTCATATTAAATTGCTTAAAATCGTCGTAATTTGAGCATACATCAGCGTAAAATGTATAGTACCAATCATGGCTCTAAATCAAGTCCCAACGTGAAAACGAGCCTTGACATTTTCAAATCAATGTTAACGACACAAAAAGTCGTAACAATAAACGTTTCACTTTCGAACATGATATTTTGAGAACATCTTAACGATCGAACCACAGGAAAACAGAGGACAAAAATTGTACTTTATTCGAGTGCCGTTAAGCACCACACTAAATGCAGATTTAAAACGCTCTCGCATATGCTCCCCTCACAGGGGCGCACGGCTGGGAGGGTCGTTATTTAGCCCAAAATGGGCCGGGAAATAATCACGCTGAAACGATTCTTTGCACTTAATGAGAGATGTGGAGTTGATGTACTCTGATATCCCTCACGCGTGCGGATTATGTACGTATTCACAATGTAATGCACTTTACAAATGGCTGTCTACTGGTTTTAGTTCTATTTGAAGCCTTCAAATTAGATCATTTGAGTCTATTTATCCGGCCAATGCTCGACAGGAATTTCTCAATTTATGTTACCAGCTTACATAATTTTTTTTATCAATTGACAACTTTAATGATAACATTTACTTTGCTTAGCATTGATAATGATAATATGTTATGAATAGGGCTTCTATTTATAAGCTTTACGTTCGGAAAATCAAGGTGATAAACTCAACAGAAATTGTTATTTTTGCTGAAAAATTATGCTAGTCAACCACTGTAGTCAACTCATTTCTTGCCAAACCACTTTCTGAACAGTCTAGACAGTACGAGCAATCAGCCTCGAGAGTCGAGTATACTCGTACAAAGCGACCAGCATCCAGCCGCATACTTTCAACGTAGTTGGTGCTTGTTTTGTTACAGCATAAAGTGAATATTGATGTTCCGGGGAATGTTTGCAGCGGAACATACTCCTACAAGTAGCGGCTACTTCGGCAAACTCCGTACGAAACCGCCGAAGAACTTGCTACAAATAACGAATTGCCTTATTCATTGGCTTTTGAAAACGACTTTCGTTCGACTTGTATATTGCTTGAGAACTTAAATACATTGTGGGAATATGAGTGGTAGCCACAAAGATCTTAAGAGCCTTAAGCCTACTAAAACATTTTTTTCGACCGGGTCTCTCTATCCGGAAATTACTGTTGTTGTTAGTTGGTTTGGAGATTTCAGTCGTTCCAGTCGTTGCATTGAAAAAACTTCGATAGCGCGATGCAGGATTGTGGCGCTAGTTGGTCCGCCACATTTGATTACTACAATCGTTTTTTTTTTCTGTAATCTGTTTTAATGTTTGGAAGGAGTAATTTCGACGATTGCGTAATGTTATGCAAAGACGACTGGAGCTTACGTAGATGTACACAATAAACTTAAAGTGAAACATAATGTAAAGGAGCTCAAGTCCTTAAAGTGTTTGTCGAGATCCCGACAGAATATTACTTAATCACAGCGTCGTAAATGAAAGTGCTTTTACACAAGACATTGTATTGTCGAATCTGGATCTTCCCAAACGATTATCTGATCCGTAAACAATGTGGAAAGCCGGGGGACGCAAAAAGGCGGTCATGTGGACGGTCGCGCTCGGCGGACGAACTCGTAATGTTTATTCTTATGTAGATCAAAATTGTACTAAAATATTGTATTGAATATCTTTATAAAAAGAGAAGTCGTGTAAAATATAATGTTTTGGGAAGATAAAGAGTTTCGAAATAAAAAAAAATCGGCCAAGGGCGAGTCGGACTCGTGTACGAAGGGTTCCGTACCGTTATAGAGCGAAAGCGAAAAATTGTGTTTTATTGTATGGGAGCCCCCCTTAAATATTAACCCTCTTACTAATAAAATGTTACACAGGTGTTTAGAGGCTGCGTAAATTTTTTTCTACTAATAATATTTTTTTTTGACATATGGCCTGTATAATGCTGTTGTAACTTCCATACAAATTTACCCAACGCTTACACAAGGCATCACCCTTGTATAGAGTGCGAATAAGATCAAGATGGCGGATTTTCAATAGATCAGCTGATTATATTTTATTTTGAATATGTAGTTTTAAGTGCGTTTGCTGATTTCTACCATCTTATTAGCAAAGAAACATAAAAAGAACTATTTAATATGTTTAATTTCTTTAATCAATTGAATGAAATAGATTTTCAATGTAAACGAAATATAACATACATCGCGATCGTTTTATTTAGGGTGCGTTCCACTAAGCACCTACAACGATAACGCTCACGAGTCACGACCGTGGTTTTTGACGGTCCACTCGCATGATACAAATCGCGTCAATGATACAAACTCAAGTGGAATGGATTATTGAGAGTTTCTAGCGTTCATTTCAAATTATAATTTTATCGCATTTTATATTGTTTTTGTCTAGGAACGGCTTTCAATAGTTTCTCGTTTTTATAGCCTTTTTTCAAGATATTATCGTATAGTTTTATTTTCCTCTTAAGTCATAATTATTTATTGTTACATTTATTTTATAAATTATGTATATTTATTTAGTTTTAATATTATCATTGTCATTCTTATTCCTTTTTTACCTCTTATTTTACTAATTTTATTATAATTTTTAAAATTTAAATTAAACCGCTTATTTTGCATATAAAAAGATGGCGGTTTTATTAAAACGTCCACTTCGACCCACCTTTAAGATGGGTCGTTTTTAGCTTTGCATTAGCGAAAATATACGTCATGAGTGACGCTTTTGCCGCGATCACAACAATCGCGGTCGACATGTGAAACGGCTGAAGGAGTATTTTCAGCGTTTGAGCGCTTAGTGGAACGCGCCCCTAACACGTCATAAGTGACAAAATAATATTTTGACAATTTCAAATTTTATTAACTTTGACATTAGCGTTGCGTTCAAAAACTTTGAAAGTAAATGTAGAAGTAGAACATTATAATATTATTTACAAAATTCACGTACTCTACTGATTAATATTAACTAAAAATTTTTAAATATCAATCTTGTGTCCAATTATAATTACCAGGTTTATAAAAACATAACGTTTATATCAATTTTCGTCATCAACACCCGAACATCAGATAGCGTGTTACTTAATTCCTGAACGTTTTCCTTTGAGTCTACAGTCTATGGTATATAACACGATTTTAGTTACACAAGTCATAAATGTCATTATCATTTGATTATTAGTAGATTTCTGTATAAACCCTGTGTAAACACAACCACCGTGTTTAACTATTCATGCGTTACACGGATGTGTAAGAAGTTTTTATTAGTAAGGGGGTTATTTTATTAAAAGCTTATATTTAACTTGCTCTGTATGTATGTAAGTATGTATGTTGCGGTGAAATTTTGGAACTCAATTTTGAAGTAGATATATTTAACCGATTAAGCTGAAATTTTGCATACGCATTTAGTTTGGATGACAATGCACGATATGGTATGTGACATCACTCTAAATCCAATATGGCCGACTATCCAAGATGGCGAAATAATTATTTTCTATGCAGTCCCACAATATAGATATTAAATGAAAGGGCTTTTTAAAAGTAACTCGAAAACGAATGTAATTTCATTCTACATTCAACATGGCGGCTGATCCAAGATAGGGGAATAGTTATTTTTAATGCACTTCTGCAATATGGGTATCAAATGAAAGGGCTTATTGAGAGTAACTTGGAAACGAATGTAATGTCATTCTATATACAATATGGCAGCTTAGCCAAGATAGGGGAATAGTTATTTTAAAGCACTTCTGCAATATGGGTATCAAATAAAAGGGCTCATTGAGAGTAAATTGAAAAGGAATAGTCAAGTCGGGTCGCGTCGTGTCGTGTCGTGACGTGTCATGTCGTATCGTGTAGTGTCGTGTCGTGTCGTGTCGTGTCGTGTGACGTGTCGTGTCGTGACGTGACGTGTCGTGTCGTGACGTTACGTGACGTGACGTGACGTGACGTGAAGTGAAGTGACGTGACGTGACACGACGTGACGTTACGTTACGTGTCGTGTCGTTACTTTACGTGACTTCACGTGACGTGACGTGAAATGACGTGACGTGACTTCAAGTCAAATCCAGCCGGGTTTCAAAAAACGCCCGGTTGAATCCGGTCACTTTTGTTAAATGAAATTTGTTAAATGAAATTTAACTTTTTAGTCATGCAGAAATAAACGGAATATAACAACTCGCTAAATATAGATTTTTCAATGGTCAAAGTCGAGTACGATTTCTTTAAAGGACTTAAGTTAATCAGATTTTAACAAATTCTTAATACAAAACAAATTACTATCAAACAGACTAAGAAATCTAGCCAGAGAAAAACAAAAAATAAATTATAAACAAAAAACTTTTTGAAAAACAGCTTTTATTTAAATAGTCTAAAAAGAAGAAAATAAATTTCTCATTAAAATTTTAACTACATATTAAGTTATAATCCTCAATATAATATTATACAATTTGCATGATAATAAAAGCTTGTCGCGCTATTTGTTAATAAACTAGTACGAATTTAACTGAGTAAATTATTGATATTATATTTTTATTTTAATAAAATTATCAAGTTGGTACTGATAGATTGTTAAGTCTCGCGAGTCGCGACAAGCTTTTATTATCATGCAAATTGTATAATATATTGAGGATTATAACTTAATATGTAGTTAAAATTTTAATGAGAAAGGGGTACGAACCTTTGTGGCATATTCTAGCCGCCGCCATCTTGATTTTTTTTTCGAAATTTCCGAGCACGATAAAAGTGATATATTTGGATAGAACGCTTATACAAACAAAAAATTTTATATAACATGGTATCCTAAAGTGTCAAGTTTCCGAGATATTTCGAAGTAAAGATCGCCATTTGTATCCTTTGGACTCATATGGTGATCTTTACTTCCAAATATCTCGGAAACGTGAGTGACACTTTAGGATACCATGTCATATAACATTTTTTATACGGACAGACATCGAAGTCTCAGTAATAGGGTCAAATAATGGCGAATTGATAACCTCCTTCTTTGAAGTCGGTTAAAAATCAAGTCAATAATAATTGATAGAAAGAGCTTGGAACAGTGTTGCTTTGTCGATAATTATTATGATAGCAAACTTTAAATTAATATTAATTTAAAGTTTGCTTTAAATACTGAACATTCAATTCATAGGCCAATCGTTTTTAGACGGCGTCTAATTAAGACTATGGACTTTATCGATACTACGTTCAATAGGCTATCCGGGGCTATCCGGGGCTATCCGGGGCTATTCGGCTGCACATCGTAATGTTATTGGCCCCGTTCTCGGGGGAGTTGGGGATGCGAGCGTTGACACACCCCGACACCGCACTTCCACGAATATCTCCACGGAGAGGGCTTTATTGCGTTTATTGCTGCATCATCATCAGCCCGGATTCACATGAGTGGCTCAATAATACGTTGTTTTGAATACCTCGATCGTGGGAATCGCAGACACAATAGATTTTCAATTGTTATGCGGCAGCCGGGTGCCGCTTGGGGATTGATGGGTTAAGCTAATGCATAGGCTTTTATCGCGGGCTTTGAGCGCTTCTAACGAATCAAAAAATTCCGTAACGAAAAAAGCTAACCCCGCCCACTCCGACCGGCACACCGGTGCGGCGTTGCCAGACTTCGGCACGGTGTTTGTGTGCGTGTGACTAGACGTATACGAATTATAATTAATAATTGCATAAGTTGAAAAAAAACTGCTATGCAATAGTTTTAGCGCGGCAGTCCCCGAGTGCCACACATATCTTTTTAACGGGTTAAACATGAGTTTCACCCGTTCAATTTTGATAGATATTGAACTGGGTCAGTAATAATTTAGGGGAAGAAACACCTGTCAACAATGTGGGTCGATTCACATTGCATCGTCGCGAAGCGTTGTAGCTGTAAATTGTAATACTATTTTAAATGAGCCATTCAAATTCGAAAATGATAGCCCAACAACGCGATCAGCAAGTCTGTCAATATAATGTGTATCTGCCTACTCTACTTTTGTGCCAACAGTTGTCACTTGTATGCTATGTTTTCAATAATAAACGTAAAAAAAAACAAATTAGTATCTTTGAGTGTATAAAAGTGTTATTTCTATTTTCATGTATTTCTCTTGTATCGTGATAAAGGCAGCATGCCCAAGGCCTAAAGTTTTTCATTTCACTCCTATTACTGCACCATAATCATGCTTGTTTATCTGGGAAGGCTTTAAAATATAATGGTCAGAATATTTAGAACATAATAACACCATAAAAGCTTTGAGCAGCACTAACAAAAGCAATAAATTTGTGGCAAAATTTTTATGGCTGAAAATTCACAACAATCATCATCATCAACATCAAGTTTTCAAACACCTTCAAAATATAATCCCGAAATCGATGTTGTTTCATTAAACTTTTTCCGCTTCCAAGAACGGTATCGATATGGTAAGCTACAAGTTTTCCGTTTTCCGGAAATTCTATCGGGGCCACAGAATCAAGGTAAGCGACAACGAAATTTTCAACTTTCAATGAACTGTAACATAATATTATTTTGTCGGAAAAAATCTTGACACAATTACATAGAATTTACAATCTACTTATAATATTTATCTTTACATCTAAAAAAATATATAAATAATAATCATCGTTTATTGTTCGTTCCCTCGACGGTATCCATCAACTAGTTAGCTCAAGGGTACAGACTACAGGATGTTTTTTTGTATTTAGTTACACTTTTTGTACAAAATCACTGTTAAGTGAAAACTAAATAGATCTCAGTCAGCCTACAATTTAATTCTTAGCTCCTTACAGTGTTTGTCTAAAGCCCCAAATTCCGAGACTGTTTATTTAATTCTAGTATTTACGAATAATGATGATTGAAGGACATACGCTTATGAAGAACATGTCATTAGGAACATAATAATTATGAGTTTGTGAACTGTCATAGTAACATGGAGTATGCATCGTGCATGCTGCTCGACAAGTTGTAAGAGCGAGGCCACGTTGCATCGCTTCGTCGCGTCGCGTCATCGCAACGGAATGACGCATCGTACGCCATTCGTGTTGCGTTGACGCGCGATTATTAAATGTCAAACGGTATAATTAGCACAGTCCTTAAATTTTTTTGTTGTGTTTTGTTTTTGTTGTAGAATCCATCAGAACATCGCGTTAGATGCCGCAACGAATTATTAAATTCACAGGATACCTATTTATTCTGCCTCTAGACTTGTCAGAAATAATATACTCCTGAATGTAAGTAACTTTTTCGACAGAAGCATCTTCCCTACTTATCGAAAAAAAGTGTCACTCACACAAAAGATGGCGATAATAATAATACTTTGGAAGCGTTGCCGCTGCGACACACTGCAACGCAACGGAGCGATGTAACCTTACTCTAAAAGCTCGTCCCGCGCACGACGTGAGCTATCGCAGTTGCGCTGAAATCATTGCATTCGAAGTTTGAAGTGCGCCGCCTGTGGGAGAGATTCAGCATCGAGTTTCATTTAGCCTGGCGCGCCGCCAGCCGAGACAAAGCTTGTTATCTGAATTACATATAACTTAAATGCCATTTACCAAATGCATTTTCACTGAAACGTCCACTTGTGCCGTTAATGTCGGATTTAAATTCTTTTTCCCGAGCTAAAAGGACGGATTGAAACTGAAGTTCTTTGTTGGGGACGTCTATAGCTCCGGCGGATGAAAGTTTTGAACGACTAAAGCGGGCGCCCATTTACACAATCACTGAGCATTGCTTGTCTCTTAATTGTGATGTTCCATTGACTACCACCTATTATCCTATGTTACCAAACCGCTTAAGGCGGTAAGACCGTCATTTTGCATATTTTCATAATTTTGTATATTTTTTTGTTGTTTAATTCCTTTATTTTTGTCTATTTTATGTGTTTCTTATGTTTTTTGTATGTGCAAATAAAGAATTTATTATAATTATTATTCTAAAATACCAGACCAATTTCGCAAGTTTTCTGAATAGACATTTTTGGAACTCATTATGCCAAAATACTTTCGGTCGTAATACGTTTAGTTAGAGATATAATCTTATATGGATCAGATTAACATACAAAGTACCCAACACACATATTACAACATTTCTGCGTTCAGAATTATCTAGTTAATAGTAGGTACCCGACGAACTAAAGTATGTCTAACATTCTGCTCCGGGCGAGGGAGTAGGGAATACGAAGTACACATAATATGAGACATAACTACACCAAATAGAGATATTGATGCTTACGTTAAACTGTATATTACACATATTACATCATATTATTCGGAAAAAAACACTCAATAGTTCAATACGCCTAAGGGTCAATTCAGACCGCAACGCGGCGAGGCGAGGCGAGGCGCGGCGCGGCATAAATTTGTATGGATTTGACAGATTTCAATTGCGTGAGACGTCTTGCGAATCTGTCTAATCTATATATAAATACGCGAGCGAAAAACTTTGGATCCCTTTTGACGAAAAATGCGGAAACGTAGGTGATTGATATTTTACACAGTTATAATAGTTTATAATATTATGGTGAAGAAGTGCATCGAGCTAATTTTATTTTGAAATTATGCTTTAAAAAAATGTATGAATTTTTTTAACAAATAAAACACCGGTCACAATCCCACGGTCAAGTAAAATTGAAACTACTACAATAATATTATAATTTACTACTTGGTGTACTGCAACAGTTATAATTTTAATTCTTAATTTTTGTGATATTGGTATTAGTTTTATTTCAAAGTATTATTTGTTTAATAACAAGAGATATTTTTTGTTACACACATATTTTTTATCATTATCATTTATCACCATATTCACTACATTCTCGTCAAATTTTTGTCGCATACGCACGCTGTACTTCACCTGTCATTAGAACTCATTTTATCTGTAAACAAATTTTATGTACAAATTTAAAATGTCACAAATGCTGTTCTGTTTGTGAGTCTATCAAATAAATAAATAAATAAATTACACACACTACAACACTCACACCAGGAGATTTTGATTGACAAGCCTATACACACGAATTGTAATTTGTACTCTTTTATTTATGGTTGAACTCTGTTGTCAAATTGAAAATAGATTTAGTTTTTTTTTATTGAATCTTAAATACTGTTAGACAATTATTACACGCCCAGTCTGTCATCATTTGACTTTATTAATCTGAGACTGTCGCAGGAATTATGTCTAAAAATCTAAATAATAATGAAGTCAATATTTTGACAATAGAATAACATCAATAGAAAAGCGTTGAAATTTTAAAATCTTTAATTTTTTATTTGAGGTCGAATTTCGACCCAAAGAGAATATAATCACTACGTGTTTCTACCGTTGGGCGATCTTAGTCCATATAAATTTAGAAATGCATCTACGCGTCGTGTTGCGGTCTGAATCAACCCTAAAATTACGAAATTATCAAAAGACTATCAATGACTTCATGTTATAGAAATGAAAATGGAATCCTCGTTTTTTTTTTGCAGCAATTACTAATTTTTTTTTTGTACAATGATCTGGTTATTTTTGTGTGGCACATTGGAAAAGTCACATGACACAAAGACAGCATAGTTGACGCTGCGTAAATATCTTTATTAGTGAGTAGGTTACAATAATAAGTTTAACATTTCTAACCCTAAGCGTTTACGATTGCGCAGAGCTCTAGCGAAGTTGTGCTAAAATATAACCTCGTTCCCCGCAGCGCTCGACGCGAGGGGTGTACATGACGTATTTGATACATTTCTTAGGGAATGGGGATCCAAATATATCGATCTCGCAACAAAAAGAGGGGCCTGCAGGGGCATCGACCCCGCTGTCACTGCAGCGGCCCGTCTAATGGAGTGCCCGCTAAAATATGAGCCCATTCCGCTCAAAAAACTCCGCAACACAGTTTTCATTTATTGCTGTCGCTTTATACGATTTCCTCCCGCCATTATTTCGCACATTGTGTGGAATGTTGTTGGAAACTGTCATCAGCGAGACTCTTCATTTTGCGCTTTCAAAGATTACACGGTTTCCTGCTACTTACCCGTTCTATATTTGTTGTTATAATAATTGAAGAACTCATGTTGCGTGCTACTATTTTTTCATATTGCCTAGGACAATATAGGCTGATCGTCAGATTGATAGGAAATAAGTTTTATTCGTCGCATGGGCATGTAAATATAGCCGACCTGCACGATTTCTGACTGAGCGTGTTGGTTGGAACAGATAGTGTCCTAGGCCCGTATAAATAGTCAGTACTCAAGATGCATCTCGGTCTCAAGACACGGTTCAGGCTCTATGATTGGTTGGCTGTCAAAATTTGGACCAATCACAGAGCCGAACCGCGTCTTGAGACCGGGTCGCATCTTAAGTACTGACTATTTATACGGGCCCTAGACACAAGGATTAAAAAAACTTCTGCGTGTTTAGTTGAGTTTCAATTTATAACTAGTCACCAATGCCAAAACAGGTGCGGTAGCTATTATCACGATTCCAAATACATACATTAAATTACTGAAGTAGGTAACTGTGCGAATCTATGCATACATTACGATGTAATTTTATTCCACGGACCAGCTGTGAATTGTGGTGCTAAATTGATAATAATAACATGTTGACTATTTTATCAAGTACCGTGCCATCAGCCGTGCCATAAACAAATTGCAATCGATTTTCAATCTACGGCACGTCACGTTCAAATCGAGCCATCGACTTTGTAATGGACGTTTTTTGGTCGTTGACGTCATTGCAACGTTGACGTCGGGCTTACAACGAATATATCGGTGGTCAGGTGGTCAAGTTACTTGCATTGACATAAGATTGCTATGACCAATGAGCTTATAAAATACTAGAGTAGCAACGTCTTACAAACGATTCTCAGAAATGCGTAACCACTTGATAGTTCAAAAGACGATGTCAAGTCCTTATGTCATTATGTAAGTCAGATAAGAACTGCATGCAGTCTGAAGGCATCTTCGAAGTGGCAACGCGTTGTTGCCGTAAACTGCCAATCTAGTTACGTTAGTAACATATAATATCATTGGCTATGACATTTAACATAAAATTGAAATTCACAAATAAACTATCAAGTCTGTTTTTTTAGCACTTTTACATACTAGCTAAAAGCCGAGATTTGTGAGGGCTCGCTTCGCTCGCCCTGATAAATGTCGGACAATATCCCCAAATCTCTTATATATTACACATACGATGTTGTTTGTTGTATTTTATATATAAATCTTTTAACTATCGTGTTCTTGTCCAAAAACGTTGATAATTGTGGAATGTGGCATTGAGTTACCGGTTACACTGTATGAATTACGATAGCAGTACAATCACTTACAGCCCCTTAAAAATATTATGTATATCATATCAAATAAATAGTTGTAGATTTATCCGCTACAAAATAAAAGCGTCTCCTAGCCCATCCTATTTTATCTGCTTCAGATTGAAAAAACTCGAAGATAAATTCCATACTTTAGCCGGTTCAGGCGAGTACATTTTAATAAATTGTGGTTGGCACACTTCTACATAATGTGGCGGAGGTCGGAGCCACAATTTCGTTATACTGCGACCCGTATAAGCCGACTAGCGCAATAAAAATACTCAAAATGTGATTGGCCCGTTAGGATTATTGTTAGTTTGCGCAGCTACGTCAATATTAATAACTCCTATGTGTATATAAATGTAACCCATAATATTTTCGGTTCTATAAATAAGAAACTGGGAGTCATCACAAAACAATAGGATTTACAAGTTGCGAATAAGATTTGCAACCGACACCATGTATTACTAATTTTATTTCTGTCTTTAAATCAATTAACGCGGCACATAACGTAAAGAAAGAACAGTCGCTAAGCGGGAAAGCTTCCTGAAAAGCTTATCCGTAAAATGTAACTATCTTATTTGTGTAAGACAGCAAAGCTTTGAAACTTTCGCAAAAAACGGCGGAGCAACTACTGATTCTGATAAAGTAGGTTAACGAAGCATTTGTATGTGAGATAACACCTCGCTAGCGGACTTGGTGTATTATGAAATAGTGATAAAGTGTGATACTAGAGCAGGCGCTGGGTGGAGTTGAGTATGCAAAATATGAGCGACGCACTCTGTGAATGTTGTTCAACTCGGTTTTTTTTTACACTGGGTTGGTTATGAAAAAGCTAATACGACCTCTGGCAATATTCAGAATCATAATTTGCATGCTTTTCATTGCATCCTGGCAAGATCCAAAATTATAAACTGTTTGCTTTTCCGAGTTCAATCTCATTCACAGAATGCGTCACTCATATTTTGCATACTCAACTCCACCCAACGCCTCTTCTATACCGAAAAAAGTACAGGAACTCGGTAACGCTTCGTATGTAAATGGATACTAATCTGTAGTAGTCGCAGCCAGACACATTCGGATTGCAGCTCATCAATATTCAGTATCCTCTCGTCTGTCAAGCGCCCAAAATGGGCGTCTTACTTTAAAACTATTCAAAAGTTCTTCTTCTACTTTGCAGACCACAAATTTAGTATTTTGTTTCAAATATAAAACTATGTGTATTTGCAACTAATAGCTTATTTATTAAAAATTCTAATTATATAAAAATTATATATAGCTTTCATGGTAATTTCTTTAGATAATTTAATCAGTTTAATGAGAGTAATTGGAAATTGAAAAATTTTCGAAAATGGTTTGACAGTTCGTGACAGATGAAAGGGTATACTAAAATAAGTCTCCCGCCTCCCTATGCAAAAAATGAAATCTAGGGGAAACCTCTATTTTATCCGTCAGAAAAGTCTGCACATCCTCATTCGTAGTCTACTATATACATTGAAATTTGAGTTTATGCCAAATTTAATCAAAATTGGTCACTGGACCCGACACTTTGTACCGAAGGTATTCGTCGATGAAAGCAAACAATTAACATATCTTTCCTCTTCATAACACGTGGAACATAAAACTCTTTTGTATCAGAGTGATTCATTTCGACTTTTGTTTCGAATAAAAATATTCGCGCGAAATATAATACGCGATGCTGTTTGAAGTGCAAAGATAGGCTCAACTTTAAAAATGGTCGGGAACAAAGCCCGCCATTCTGTTCGACGGTTCAAAGGCCTTTGATATATATATTAAAATAGAATCGCAAATTAGAGTACTCTAAATCCAAAGGCCAATTTTTAAATTGAAAACCTCGCGTGTGCTGAACCATTAAAGTTACAGGGCGATCCACATTAATATTATGAATGCGATGTGTCTGTCTGTTACCTCGTCACTCCCGAACTGCTTATCTGATTTTGATAAAATTTGGTATAGATATATTTTGAGTCCTGGGAAAGGACATAGGATACTTTTTATCCCGAAAAATGTACGGTTCCCGCGCGATAAATGAATTTTGGCGCAACGGAGTTGCGGGCGTCTTCTAGTAAATAACTCAACTTAGGGCCTGTTTCACCACTCACTGATAAATGCCTGATAGGCTATCCACAACTTATCTGACAGGTACTCTATAGTCTATACTCTATCTGTCAGATAAGTTGTGGTTAGCCTATCCGGCACTTATCAGTAAGTGGTGAAACAGGCCGTAAATGGTTTATTCCACTTCACACAAATTCAAAGATATTTTTTCGTAACGATTATTCACTCTGAAGTCTAAAATATATGAGTCAAAAGTGGCAAAACTAATAATTCCGTTGCTATCTTGAAATCTCCCCGTCTGTCAGTTCGACGAGCTAACGTATGAGCACATACATTACTGTCGAACTAGATAAATTTCCCTTACCTGGTCACCGCTGCTCAAATGTGAGTGCTTATATTAAAGAAGTAACCGAAGTTATCATTAATTCTTTAAAGAACAACAACAGATTACAGTTCAAAAGTGCCAGTAGAAGAAAAAAACAAACGTAGTTAAAGAAAAATCAGTTAAGCTTCTGTTAAGAAACTTAAGAGGTCATTAAAAGGATCTAAAGAGAGTTACATATTAACCTCCAATGTGACATATTATAATAAATAAATAATTATATACACATTAAGCAAGGAATACAACATGTACATTTACATAAAAGAAGGAAGTCTTAAAATTACACACGCTCGAAAAGGTAACTTATATTATATAAATAGAATTCAAATTGTTATTTTATATTTAAATAAAATCTTGGTTCGAAGGCGTGAAACAGTTGTTAAAACTTGTATTCATTAAAGCTTAACCCTTTACAAAAGAAGCTTTCGAGCTTTGAAATAAATGAATTCTGAATCTCGTGCTCGGTGACCACTAGTAGAAATAAAAGCTCCAAATTAATTCGCATTCATTTCGCCGTCACTCGTAAGCTCTTTAATTGGCAAAGAACATCAAAAGCTCAGGTCGGTGTCAGTTTCGTCACGTCGCCCAGAGCTTTTCGTGTTTGATGAAAAACGACAACGTGATTAAAAGAAAAAAGATAGTCAAAAGTGTTTATGTTGTGGCGTATTTTGAATTTGACTGTACTGGAATTATGTAGAATTATGTAAGGCCATCATTTCTACTCTAATCAGGGACTTTTTGATCAATCACCAATTAAGTTACCAAGTGAATCACGTTATGGTAAAATGCAGATTTTGGGAGAAAGGCCAAATAATATAAACAAGAATGACAATTTAAAAATACATACAAAGCTTGAAGAAACTCCAAACTTTTACAATTAATATTGCGGTACTTGGATGTTTTCTTATACACTTTAAACTTGAATCAGATTTTTTAACTAAAGTTGTAGTGTAAATTTCATGCGGTTGAACGCCAACAACGTATGTTTTCAACATTTTCTTGACGTGTTTGGTTGTATATATCTGAACTTTGAAAACTTAACAATCTGTTTGCCATAATGAGCATTATGGCGAAAGTAAATTTAAACAAAATACGTACGGTATTCGCAAAATATACTCAGCGTACTCCAGACGAATGGCCAATATGTATAATGTACCTGAGGCCAAAAAAAGTTTCATAATATATTATACACATCACCACCTTGTGAATCGAACCCACACTGTGTGTGAATACCATTAGGCCTCTGTCTGTGTAAAAACACTTAGTAAATAGGTGAATCGCTTTAAATACAGCACGCACACAAAGGTCTCTAAATCATCGGAGTGTAATGCAAAACAATCGCGTAGGGTTCCGGACACGATATTAATTCTGTACCCGACGCCCGTGTAAGCGCTGAATACGGGGGATTGAAAGAGATTTCCTCTTACAAATCCGCCGTCTATAGTTCTATGTTCGATTTTGGTGTTATTTAAATGATTCTCATTGTTTGAGAAAATTCGTGTAACGTGACAAAGTTTGAGAGTCGAAACATAATGTAAGGTTAGGGCAAATCATCCAACGATTAATGATAGCACTTTTACAGTCGCAAATTGTGGGAATTGTCTAGGTATATTATATTCAATCGACTGGTCGTTACATAGATATCACGCAGGAAACGATCATTAGTAGACATTATTTTTTCGTACTTTAGGATCCATATTGGATAGGCGCCAAAAATTGGTTAGTTGGCTCTCATTTAAAATTTGTTATTCATATTCACAAAATATAGAAGATTATTTCTTGCTTCCATTATCTTAAAACAACATAGAATTTGGCTTTGGTAAAATTGGGTTTTACAGGAAAAAATTAAAATATTTCGTGCAGTCAATTCACTTCAGACTAGTCCCGGCGCGCGCGGCCAGGAATCTGTTTTACTTTTACTATTTTCTGACCGCAGATTTAGAATCCAACAAGCGGATTGATGGGGCCATACAACTTTATTTTTTCGACTACAAATCGGCCATTTTTCTTCGCCTCGCCGGAAAACGACTTTATTTGGGAAAGTAAAATATATTTTTGTGACTACGAAATAGCTGTAATTTCCTATTTAAATTGTGTAACACTGATAAAAAGGTTTTTTTGCACTACTAAAACCGTATATCTTAACACATCATCCATCTTTAAAAACCCTCTTGTTTCGATAACGTTTCGGTAACGTCATTATTTTATGAAATAAAGTGGCTGTGAAGTGCGAATGGACAGACAGACAGAGAGACATTATAAAAAAATAATTAAAATTTTATTGTCTCTTATTAAATACTTTGGATAGGATTACAATTAATATTAACATAGTTCAGGTTTACAAGACTATTCTATTAGGGTTCTGTTTTCGCTATTCGGCTACGAAACCCTAAAAGTATTCAAAGTCAAATATATAAAAAATATACCAACTCCTTTTTGCAAGTCGGCTATATATAACATTGTTACTCCTCTCATTTACTACGTCGCGTCGATGGTCCCGGAACAAGCCGGATAAGATAGTGTGAAACAATGTGGAGTCAGTCGCAGGTGGCGCGCTATCTGCGCTTATCAGTGGCGGGGGAAGGGGAAGGAAATATGTGTGTCATAACTCATAAGTTCTGTTTGTTCCGTGTCTTTGTAACTAAATAAATTATCCGACTGAGATTTTGTCTAGATTTGCAACAGACGCAACTTTTTCGTTAATAACGAAAAAGTTGCGTCTGTTGCATGAAATTTGTTTAAATAACTACTTAGGTACATAAAGCTTTTGCCCGCGGCTTCGCTCGCGTTAAGAAGTATTATTATTATTTAGGTATCAAAGTCTCAGCCCGATCGGTATATCCTCTATTTTATCCCTTGTGGGTAGAATTGATCAAAATCCTTTCTTAGCGGATGCCTACATCATAACATCTACCTGCATGCCAAATTTCAGCCCGATCCGTCCAGTGGTTTGGGCTGTGCGTTGATAGATCACTATGTCAATCAGTCACCTTTGAGTTTTATATAATTATTATTTAGATTAGATTTAGATTTAGTGAATAATTAAGTATTATTTAAATCATCATTTACTAATAGATCTAAACTCCCTCCCGCACGCGCACCCCTGCCTTGGTGACGCCCACTTCGCAACGGGCCGTGCAGCAGAAATCGTAATATATTAATTTCGCCATAACTTCAAAATCAAACGTCCAATTTTAATCATTCAAAGACCAAATATCATCTACGTAAGCTGTTCTTAGTGATGAAATAATTTATTTTGATAAGGATTAATAGCATGAGTAAAATAAACGCGTTTAAATGAAGTCCAAAAAAAATCAAGATTTTTAAATAAAAAAATGGTTGTTGTGCCTTACTCGACATAGATAGGTATAGTGGTGTCGCGCACTTTTTTGTAGATATTTATAAGATCTACAATTAATTAGAACATTTTATGGTTCTATCTTTTATAGTTTAGGCAGCGTACGCAAAATAAGTAACTTTTCTGGTTGATTTTTAAACCTTGTGTCCGAAAAACCCAAATATCTTACGGAACCCTATTTTTTTCCAAAATAAAATTTATCCTATGTTACTCGTGGATAATGTAGCTTTCGAATGGTGAAAGAATTTTTAAAATCGGTCCAGTTGTTTTTGAGTCTATTCATTACAATTAAACAAACAAACAAAGTTTTCCTCTTTATAATATTATATTTAAATATATAATATATATATATATATATATATATATATATATATATATATATATATATATATATATATATATATATATATATATATATATATATATATATATATATATATATATATATATATATATATATATATATATATATATATATATATATATATATATAGACTCAAATTTCGTAAGGTGCCGACTGATGCGAATAAGGAAATATATCGTCTCATACGTAACCGATGCAACAAGGCATGCAGGGATGCTCGGCGGCGTTATTACCATAAAGCGGTTATCGAAGAAAAAGACCCATCACGCGTTTGGCGTTTCCTAAGTTCACTTGGTATTGGTAAAAATATCACAAGCTCTCCACTCAACAACCTGGACCTTGACGCAGCTATTCGTCATTTTTCATCCCATCCATCCTTTGACAGCGCAACAAAGAGCGATACGCTTAGGTCATTATCTAATACGCCAGCCCACGATGTTCCTATGTTCAGCTTCAATGAAGTCACTGTAGACGGTACAAAGCGTGCGATTATGTCTATTAACTCTGATGCCGCTGGTTGTGATAGCATTGGACGAAAAATGATTATTCCAATCGTTGATTCCTTAATTTTTCCTACAACCTATATCTTTAATACCTCCATCCGTACTTGCACGTTTCCTACTATGTGGAAGGATGCAGATATTATACTAATCCCAAAAAAGTCTAACCCTTCCGGTTATACTGACTTCCGTCCTATATCCATCCTTCCCTTCCTATCCAAAGTTTTCTAGCGTTTAATTTACCTTCAACTTAACCGTTTCCTATGTACTAACAATCTCCTTAATCCCTATCAATCAGGTTTTCTTTCAGGTCATAGCACAACCACGGCCTTATTAAATATCTCAGAGGACATACGCAACAATATGGATAAACGTCTATTAACCATCCTAACCCTTCTTGATTTTACAAATGCTTTTGGAACAGTTGACGTTGACATACTACTTGCCACTAAAAATTCTAAACGTTTCTCCTTGTGTAGTGAAATGGTTCGACAGCTATCTAAAGGGCCGTAGACAGCGAATTCGCAGCGATGGTAGCTTTTCTGCATGGATTGAACTTCTTGCTGGGGTACCTCAGGGAGGCGTACTTTCTCCCTTATTATTCGCTATTTTTATTAATTCCATCAGTAGCCACTTAACATCATCCTATCATCTTTATGCTAACGACCTCCAAGTATACACGCACTCTCTCATCGAGAATCTGAAAGAGGTAGTTGAACGCGTCAACAAAGACCTCCTCTACTTAGTCAGCTGGTGCAAGTCATTTGGCATAAGTGTTAATCCTAGCAAGAGCCAAGCTATTATTATTGGTAGCTCAAAGCTTCGTTCCCGAATAATTTGGCAGGAACTTCCACCATTGACCTTTGATGGCACCCCGTTTCCTTTTGTAGACAGCGTCAAGAATTTAGGAGTCATATTTGACGGTAACTTATCCTGGAAGCCTCACATTGATGCTCTTAGCTGTAAAGTTTTTCGGGCTAATGCATCTCTCCGTATACTTGGTAACTTTCTACCAATCTCTACAAATATTGCTCTGGCGCACACAATATTGTTACCCATACTGGACTATGCTGATGTTTGTCTTATTGATGTATCAGAAGAGTTACTAGATAAACTAGAAAGACTTCAGAACGTTTGCATCAGATTTATTTACGGCTTACGGAAATATGACCATGTTTCGGAATTCCGTAAAAAGCTTTGCTGGCTTCCTATTAGATCCCGACGTGACACTCACATTCTCTCACTCCTCTATAATATCCTGTTTGACCCTTCCACACCTTCGTATTTAAAAAATCGCTTTAACTTCCTACGTGACACCCACCAATTATCATTACGCTCTTCCAGCAATCTGACTCTTGAGATCCCCTCACATTCCTCTTCCATATTTTCCAAATCCTTTACTGTTCGTGCTGCAGTACTTTGGAACTCACTGCCACTGGAAATTCGTCGCGCTAATTCGATTAATATTTTTAAAAATAAGTTAAGACGTCATTTCCTAAATAAGCCTTCAATTTGTTTCTTTAATATTGTTTAAGTTAAATGTTACCTGGTTTGTACACCTACACAATCTTCTCAATCTCTAATAATAGACAATTCGATAAACAAAAGGTTAACTGGAAGAGATTGCTTATTAGCAATAAGTTCGCCTTTTGTGCATCATTATACAATATGTTGTTTATGTAAAATTGTTTTATTTTTTATTTTGTATTTTTTGGTGTGCAATAAAGTGTTTTTGTATTGTATTATTATTATTATTATTATTATGTTTGTGTAAGGTATTCCTTGCTCACGGGCAATTAAATCCCGGACCTTTGGAAGGCATGCGCGGGGCCGAAGCCAACACGTAGAGGCCCGTTACACAGTTTTAATCTAGATGTAATGTGACACTAGCCGGCGACTCTCCCTGTCCGCATTATGGGAGTACGACCAAGGAGAGCCAGCGGCCAGTGTAGGACTATTACAGGGAATGGATATTAGAAATGATACCGGGCTATGGGGGTGAGGTGCTAGTGGACTGGGTAACTGGGACTATGGAAGGACTATGGCGTCTGCCGATACAACGTGGAAACATGCATCATAAAGTTGGCAGACGGTGACTCGCCAACTCTTTGAATGGGCCCCTCAAAATGGTCGCACGCACGGTGCACCGAGGCGGCAACATTGACAGAGCGGCTTGAGGCAGGAGAGGTGTCGCTGGACTTTAAACGCCGATCATTTGCACCCTCAGAGGGTCCCATCACGTCACCCACTCGCCACTTACGCTTCACATCCTCCCTCCGAGCCGAAGCTCTCGCGACTCCACTCTGACCGGCCGGTTAAGGCAAGGCAGAGGTAGGGCCTGATTCTCCGTCAGTGTTCACTCCGGCCGGCCAGTGAAGGCAAGCCGGAGATGGAGAACAGGGGCTTCCCTGGGAGCACTCGGGTACGTGGGGTCGCTACTCCCCAACAGCTCGCCACAAGCTGCCCTGCGGGCTTATTATTATTATTATTAGTATAGATAGTGTAGATTATAATATTAGTGTAGATGATGATTATTATCTCATTCTCTGATGATATTATTACATCCCATTATTGGGTTAATTTGTTCCAACTTTATCCTAGTTTGATATAACGCGTAAATCTTGAGTCCTGAGCTACAGCAATACCTCGCTAGCGGTTTTCGCTTTAAGTGCACTCGTCAGTATTAACACCTCTTTGTATGAAAATCTAGTCTGGAATGAGTGAAATGCAATTTAAGACAAAAGCTCGCCCCAGCCGCTCACCGGATAGCGCCTCGCTTTGATGGGCGAGGTGAGTGGGTAAGTGCCGGTTAGGGTGGCCGCACACCGACGTAAGTGGGTAAGTGTAGGCCAGAGCGGCGGCACACCAAACGGTATTCAATCATTCTAGCGAGTAGAAGAGTGTCGTAAAAATGTGTCATTATACGCAGAATAATGCTTGAGATGGTAGAAAATCTATAGAAAACTTTCCCCCATTTCATCCTTCCACTTAAAGCCCCTTAATTCTAGCATTGTAATTCCGCCAAACAATACAGTTCACGCCTACACAAAAATGACGAAACAATTTTATTTTTTACTCCACCCGGGCTGAAATAGGAAAGTTTTCAAGTGACTTTCCCTTTTAGAGAAGTATTTGCAAGTTGTAAACTTCATAATTCCTCCGCGGCCCTTTCGCTATACATCAATGTCACCAGGAATCATTTATAAAATCAGAGCGAGAGCCTAATCATGGTCACTTTATTTTAATAAGATTTATCACTTATAGATTATAGTGAAGCGGAAGCCATATCCGTTGCGTTGCGTCGCCGCAGCGGTATCGCTCCGACGTTTTAAATACATATTTTATAGTTTGGATCTATGCGTTGAGTAGTCGGATGTGATGTTTTGACTGAACAAGGTGCAGGAGGTAAAGTGGGAAGGACAGACGAGTTGTGCTGTCACCGTCTTGTATTGTGTTGATGTGCGTCGCCACAACTATGTGGATATAACAACGTTGCGTTCCGGCGATACAACGTATCGCAAAGTACAGGAGCAGTGTGGCCTCGGTCTTATTGGTGTTAATTTATAAGCTTTTTAAGCTGATTTTGTTTAGGTCTCTTAATTATTTTTATTTTGGTCACGTGTCACACACACGTTCGTTCCATCCGGGTGTCCCTTGACACCTCTCAAGTTTTTCTTTATTAAATTTACCTTAAAGATTAATTTGTCAACTTGTTACAAGCTTATAAAGTAATATCTACATTTAATTCACTGGACTTTGAAAATGCGGGACTGAAATTAAATTTTCAAAATTGAGAAAGCATAAGTTTTAGGTAAGCGACGTGGTTAATGTAAGTTTTTAATGTCCATAACATTATTATCATTCGCAAAATCTAATTCAGATCTACGTAAGTTACGAATTGTGTGACACCTACATCATTTCCAAAACGTAGCACTAAAAAGGAAAGAGTTGGAATATGAATTGTTGAGACATACTGAATGAGCTAATAAATGCTCTACAGTCTACACAGTGGCATTATTACACATAATAATCCGTTAATATTAGGCTCTTTATACGCTCACCGGTCGTCGGCAGGGCGATCTAGTCTGGCAAGGTGGGATTATTAAGCTTCCATTACACGCGCCCGCCGCATACCTAATAACACATTCCCTTTGCAGCGAAACAATGGCGGCGATGCCGAGTATTTTCATTTCATTTTCCCTCTTAACGCAATGCTGGCCTTATGTAGCAAATGCTGTGGTTAACCCTAATGCTACTCCGTTCTTTGTTTCTCCTCTCTACTTCATATTTATTAGTCGCTAAGTTCTGGTCCCGCAGACCGCTATTTACAGAACAGTGAACACACACAAAATTATTTTACCAGTTCGGTTTCGTGTTTGCTTGCCCTGATTATTTGTGCAATAAATCTATTTCAAAAGGTTTGCTTTCCATTTGTGGTGGAAAGTAGAGATCCTCCATATGCACTCATGCTATTAGAAATTACTTGATATTTAATTGGGAATAGTTTAATTTCAGAAAAATAAACGATTTTTTTCAGAATTGTTCTACTCGTTGCCAACCTCGTTGCGTGTGCGGCTTAGGAACTAAAATCTTTTTTATGTCGAACTAGAATGACGCCCGCAACTTCGTTGCGCCAAAATTCGTTTATCGCGCGGAAACCGTACATTTTTCCGGGATAAAAAGTATCCTATGTCCTTTCCCGGGACTCAAAGTATCCCTATACCAAATTTCAGCAAAATCGGTTCAGCGGTTTAGGCGTGAAGAGGTAACAGACAGACAGACAGACAGACAGACACACTTTCGCATTTATAATATTAGTATGGATATGTATGAATGAGTAAACAGTATAATATTTACCAATCACATCAAGTTGTGTCTATTATTTCAATATGTAGGGCATACGGAAACTATCGAGTTTTATTATTTATTGTAAACATGTGTAACCACCAGCCGCGTGGCCTATGATTCGAGTCGTCACAGTTCATTTATTTATCCAACACACAATTAAGGTTTATTTTCATTCTGAGGCCGTTTGTCCACCGCCTGCCGCCGCCGTCACCGGGACGTCACCGACAAATATTCAAATAAAATGCCACTTTATAACCTAGGCCAGGGGTTCTCAATATTTTTCAGCCTGCGGCGCAGTTACACGTCACAATATTTTGTCACGGCGCCCTACTTTACCTAGCTATCAGAAAAATATACATAAATAAATACCTTTAATGATTATAGTTAGGTTAAGCAGGTAAATAGTAATAAACAATTATTTAATCATCTACCTGCTTTACATAATTAATATTACAATTTAATTTTATAATATTTATAGTTTCGGATATTGATGGAGGATTGACTCACAGCGCCCCTCTTGCCTTTCCACGGCGCACCAGGCGCACACTTTGGGAACCCCTAACCTAGGCTATTAAGTGGCATTTTATTTGAATTTGGTTCTTTCGACATTTTGGTCTAGCGACCCATGCCGGCGCTGCTTTGTAGTGGCGTAGAGCAAAATTAAACCTATAGCCTAGGTCGTAAAGTATCATTTTATTTGATTTTTTTCGATGACGTCCCGGTGACGGCGGCGGTGGACAAACGGCCTAGGTTTATTTTCATTCTTATTCCGGCGCCGTTTCGACCTAAACGGACGTAAAACAATAAACGGTACAACAAATAACGCTTCTTTCTCTCGCGTCTGACATTAAAGTTTCAATGTGCGAAACAGAGTGCGCACACGTGCCCCGCCATATGCGATATACAAGGGGAGTTTGAGTGTATCGGTGAAATGTATTCTATGAAAAGCTCTTTTTCAAAACTTTGAAGTACCCATATTTTCCCAAGTTCTTCACTATCAAGTAAAATATTTTATTTTGAAATTAGCAACCTAAAATAGGTTGCTAACTGGCAAGGGTATTTCTAATTTCTTAATGTAGCTTTATTATATCATTATTTTGTTAAAATATAATTTCATCCAAGCGTAACAAGCAATGCATACAAAATTTTATTTATTTTTAGAAAATCTTAAGGCGGCAGTACCTTCATCGACTAAAATGTACATGCAATACAATGCACAACAAAAAAAAAAAACGATTAAACAGTTCGGTAGATATTTTTCTTATATACCAGGCTCATTTGGAAACCTACCCTGTAGCTCCTCTAATGGCGGCCCCGAACGAAGGATTACCGGGTCAATCTGGGGCCCGCAGTAAAAACTAGTAATACGTCACGTCTCCGCCAGATTAAGCGAAGGGTTTACATTGTAAGACGCGATATTAACTTTTTGTTACAACTAATATCATATTTTATTATGAGAACGCGTGAATTTCATGTTGTTCCGTGTTTAATTGTAAGCAACTTATTGTTAGTGTGAGCTGCCGTTATAATCTATATTCATTATTCTAAATAAATTATAATACGACTATGCTTAATATTATAAAGGGAAAAGGTATGTGTGTATCTGTGTACTGTGTAGCTTTAAAATTACTAGACCGATTTTTATGATAAATGACATAGATTTTTGAGATTTTTTTTTATAGAGTGAGAGGGAAAGGATATAGGCCCTTCTTTTCATCCCGATAAAATGAACAGTTTACGAAACTTACAAAACTAAAGAAATAGCGGAAATATTAAGTACTAGATAACGCCCGCAACTCCGTTTCGCCAAAATTAGATTATTGGAAACCGTAAATAGTTAATAGAATCATGCGGAAATCCATAGCTTAAAATTTAGTTTTTTATTATTTTTAGCAATATTCTGCGAAATAAACCTCAACGTTTGAGTAAATGATGCGTACAGCACCTCCCTCCTCTCCCACACTGCCTATGCGTACACTCGCATGCAAGAACCTGCAAACACCACCACCACACAAGCAATAATGTTGGCAAATCCGTGCAAGGCCCCTCACCACCACGCAGGTTGAAAACCTCGACGCGCGTTTCGCCCCAACACCGGAGCATCCTCAGGATGTGGACTCTACGAACAACGTCCGTCAATTGCCGCCACCGGCCAAATCACCGCCTTTTATACCCTACGATAGGGTATAAAAGTCGGTGATTTGGCCTCTTGGACTCTACGAACAACGTCCGTCAAGTGCCGCAAGAATATTGCTAAAAATAATAACAAACTTAAGGAAACCGTAAATTTTTCCGGGATAAAAATCCTATGTCTTTTCCCCTTTTATATTCTGTCTCCATAGCCAGCAAAATGGTTCGGCGGTTTGGACGTGAAGAGGTAACAGACAGACAGACATGCTTTCCCAATAATAATATTAAATAAGTATGGATCTCTAATAGATAAACTTCTAATTATAGACAACGAAAATATAACCATAGCATTTCATCGATCGAAACACTCGACGAATCTAACTATCATTAGGTTTGGGTATAGGCGTATCTATAAATATATTTGAACATTTAAACTTGTTTAGCAGACTGAAAATAGATGTAACTTCTCCCTATAACAGAATACAGATATATCCCTCCAGATTCGCTCGGTAATTGTTTTGTCAGATGCAACTGCGACCAGAATTAGATATAGACCTACTTGCATGGATCTGAGTTACAGTTAACCCTAGGTTACATTTTTTTCTATTCCTTTTATAAATATGAGTAAAGACGGGGATTACGTCATTATATTATAATGTTAACCTAGCAAGTGGGCCTTAGCGATAAAATCTAATATATAAAATTCTCGTGTCACAGTGTTTGTGCGCGAACTCCACCAAAACGGCTTAACCGATTTTAATGGTATGTACATTCGTTAAGCCTGAGAATAGGTTTTTATCCTTCTTATATTGATACTAGAAGTAATTTATATGGCGAAAAAACGTTTGCCGGGTCAGCTAGTAATATTATAATATGGTTAGGCTCGATTTATATGCGTCCGTACGAACGAGCGGTTTGGCCGCTTTACCGCGAGATCACCCAAACCTACCCTGGACTTTCACGAAAATTTCAAGACTAAAATCGGTTCAGCCATTCTCGAGTTTAAGCGAGACTAACAAAATTTAAAATTCATTTTTAGGGTTCCGTAGTCAACAAGGAACCCTTATAGTTTCGGTGTGTCCGTCCGTCTGTCTGTCCGTCTGTCCGTCCGTCTGTCTGTCCGCGGTTTTGCTCAGAGACTATAATACCTACAAAGCTGTAATTCGGCATGAATGCACATCTTAATGATGCCGACAAAATGGTATAATAAATCTTTGAAAAAAAAAAAAAATTACGGTACCTCCCCTACACATCAATGCGGGGTGATTTTTTTCCGCGTTCACCCCACCGTGTGGGGTGTCGTTGGATAGGTTTTTTAAAAATATTACGAGTATTCAAAGATAATTTTACAATTCAGGGATCCATTTGTGAAATATGAAGTTTTAAAGTTGAAAAAATCGTTAGAGTCCAGTGTCCCCCCTCTTCTACTAGCTAAACGGTTGCTTCTGGAAATGTGAAAAAATTCACGGGAGTAGGAAATATGCTGAATTTAAAAGGAAAACTATCACGACTTAGAAGACTTCATAAGTTATTGATTAATAGTCGATCAACTAAAAAAATGTATTCGTAGAAGTACAAAGGAACTTTTCGTTCAAAATCCATTGAAAGTTAATGAGATGATGTTGTTAGTAGTGTAAAACACGTTATAAATGTGCATTCATTGACCATACAAAAATTATCAAAAACTAGCGGTACTACGGAATCTTATATTGCGCGTGGCACGACACGCACTTGGCCGGTTTTTTATTTATATCGAGGTATAATATAGATAGATTGTATGAAGTTCATACTAATTCACAATTTTAGTAACTGAGCGTTACAATTTTATTTGTATATTCTTCGTCACTCTTACCTTTTTATGTATTGCAGACGGGACGTGAAACGAAATAAAGAAAGGGTTAACTAAAAAAATTAATGAAAAGGCCTCAGGTGTCCCATATAACTTGCATACCTCGTATTCTAGGCCTAGGTCTACACAGTTTTTCCCCCGACATTTAAGGGCTGAAAAGGCAATAAAAAGCAAAATTTTAAATTATACATGAATTGAATGTTTAAGTAATTTTAGGTCTTGCACTTAGTATGGACCAGAAAGAAATAAGTACAACTACTTACTAACAAAGCTTGATGCTTTGTTAGTAAGCGAAAAGAAATAATATTGCAGCTTTTTGGTAAATATAATAAGTAAGGTATATGAAAAGTGAATGTATATATATGTAAGTGAAGGTATATGAAAAAATAAAATAAGTAAGGTATATGAAAAGCATAAGATAACCGTACCTTATTCCCGGTTAAAAATCTAATTTCTTTTTCTCCGGGATTGAAAGTATCTCCGCGCCTACATCGGTGTCACCAGGTTTAGAGACAGTCCACACGGCGTGTTGTGTCTGCGTTGCGTCGACGCAGCGCTGCTGTTTGACGCATAGCCGGCCACACGGGCACTGCGTCATCGCAGCGTTATTACGAAGCAGTCTTAACGTCAACACCCCCTCCCGCTTCGTCTCGGGGGCTGCTGTTCGTCATGTCATAGTAAAAGGAGGGGAAGTAAGATAACTTCATACAAACGCACCGCGCGCGGCTTGAATGTGTGCGCCATAGTATCTATGCGTCGCCGCACGCACACTTCACAAAATCTCAGCATGGTTTCGCTGTGCACCAGTCGGGGCTAACACTGCACGAGGTTCGCGCGTCACGGCTTTTCAGCGCCGCTAAATGAATCAAAAATTTAATTGTAATTAAAAATAAGTAATTGACTAATTGTAAATCAGATATATATGTTACCGTTAATGTGCGTAAACCAGTTAGACTGCAGATTAACAAGGTATTCTGCAGATTATCTGGGTGAGTCAGTTAAAGTGCAAAAAGTTTATTCATTACATAAAACAGGTTCTTGTTTGAATAAAACAATATGTTATTTGGTTGTAGAGAATTATTTAAATAGTACTTTTTTTAACATAAACAAAGGAATAAATTATTAAATAAGTAAAATGTTACTCCACTAATAAAATATAACAAATAACTAGATTAAAACCGACTTCCAAGGTAAAAACAATAGTAAAATCCTTATAATATGAACTAAAAAGTATTAAATAATGTTTCCTATCTAATAGTGCCTTATTCCAAATTCGGCTAAACCTCAACTATTTCTGTACTCAATCTTCATCATTTTGAAGTCGGTACCAGATATAGCTGAATCTTCAGTTCTCTGACTAGAATAGTTAGTAGAATAGGTATTTGAAACTTTTGGAACTGGCACCGACTTCAAAATTATGAAGATTGAGTACAGAAATAGTTAAGGTTTAGCCGAATTTGGAAAAAGGCACTATTAGGTAGGAAACATTATTTAATACTTTTTAGTTCATATTATAAGGATTTTACTATTGTTTTTACCTTGGAAGTCGGTTTTAATTTTTTGTTAAAAAAAAATTATTTCATTCTTTTTAGTTACCTAGTAAACCATCGCGTATATTCTACGTATCTTATTACAATTTGTTAAGAGTCACACTCAATGCGATTGTGTTTCTTATTCCTATTACGATGTAGATTGTTTTCCTATGTAAGTATTTTCATACCAAGGCTTCAATTTATTACCTCGATCGTGTGAATCACAGACACAATAGATTTTTAATTGTTATGCGGCAGCCGGGTGCCGCTTGGGTTTGATGGGTTTATAGTTAAACTAGTGTAGTACCTATCGAAGCAACTTACTTCTCTTTTTTCTTTCGAATCTCAAAAGTAATGTCAAATGTGTGCCTTACGCTCTGGAGTTAAGGTTGACTTTGTTATGTTCAATTTTGTGGTACATAAGTCGCTTAGAACTTGAATCATTTATTTTGAAACAACATTATATTTTTATTAAAATCGCTATGAAAAGTACCAATTATTATAAGGACATAACGTGATGATATAATTATCGTGTTGAGAGGGCATATTGTATCCATATACAACCATGTGACACTGGTGACCCTGACGTGGTAATGATGATGATGATGATGATGAATGTAATTTGCATAGTAGCATATGCTTTCAGTTCTTAAAACAGCGCCTAAGCCCCCAAACTTGTATCTATAAGGAATCCGGAGTTCTCTTAGTATCTTCGGAACCATAGTATACCTTGGTGCAAAATCTTGCGTTTTGGTAGCATATGCTTAGGATACTTCTCATAAAACCAAAATCACCATATGTTTCCATATAAATTTTGAGGAGTTCCCTCGATTACTCATGGATCCCATCATCAGATCACTTCATCACTTTTGTGAAAATGGGACCAAATTAGAGGGAAATCTAATAGAACAAAACAAAAATTTTGAAAATCGGTTAACAAACGGCGGACTAATCGTTGAACATACAAAAAAAAAACCACAGCCGAACATATAACCTCCTCCTTTTTGGAAGTCGGTTAAAAAAACCAATTAAAACCACAACAGTCTTAGGTTGACAAGCTTAAGGACGCTATCACATTTTTTCACAAATATCAGCGATTTTCAGATACCATTTTTAAGAATTAGGAGTCACACTGCGAGGATATTTTGGTTTCAAATGAAAGATAATATATTCGTCTCTACGTCTATACCATAAAAAATTTATAGCCGCATACAAAATTTTCAAATAAATACGTTTTAACCATCACAATAATCGCAAAAGATTAAAAAAATGGGGTTTGATTAGGTACCAGTATAGCTAAATACACTGAACTAAGGAAAATAAATATACAAAAAAAATATTGCTTATTTAGTCCCCTGTACGAATAGCTAAATATTTTACATAAAAATAAATAACATTTCCATTTATAAGAAAAATAAGAAACGCTCGCTAATTTCTTCATACATTTTCGCCCTATCAAGAACGCGGCGGCGAGCGTCGTAACCACTAACCGCCACTGTACAAGGCGCGCTGATATGAATGTTATTTTAATGTCGTTAACGTCGATATTCGTACTGACAGACATCGACCTGCTAATTTTTATGTGATAGCGTCCTGTCAAACTTTTTAGGACTTTTACGAAGGAAAAGACATACTGACAGATACATTGAAATTGATACTCTTTGGCGTTCGTAACATTATGTATAGAATTAGGATTTTAGTATGGAACTATGGATTGGGAGTTATATACTACAACACGCAGAATATTTCAAGTTTAATAATAATAATAATAATAAACTCTTTATTTGCACTTCAAAAAAAGAAAAATACAAAATAAAAAGAAACATTGTTAGGAAGAGCGCAAATTGGCGGTGTTACCGCTTTAAGCGGTCTCTTCCAGACAACCATAAAAAAGGAAATTAAAAAAACAAAAGGATTATTATAATCAACTTAAAACTATTTTTTTTTAACAAGATATTCTTTAACAAAGTTTTTACATAATTAAATAACACATAACTTAAATATATAAAATAATATTTAAAACACAAAAAAAAAAGAATATAAAAAATTAAAACATATTTAAATATAATAATATAATATATATATCCATTAAAATTTTTACATTGAAAGAGCTAGGTCTAAGAAATAATCTTTTAATCGTTTTTTGAAGATATTGATAGATTCAGAATTTTGGATAGATTTGGGTAATAAGTTCCATAGTCGGATAGCGGAAACAGTAAAAGAAGAGTCATAGAATGAAGTTTTATGGAAAGGAAAGGCAAGAATGCGTTTGTTAGCTGAACGTAGGGTAGGATTACTATGGCCAAGGAAACTAAATTTATCTTTAAGATAGTCAGGAGTAGTAGGATTGAAAAGAATATTGTAGAGTAGATGAAGAATATGAGAATGACGGCGTAATTTAATCGAAATCGATGTTCTGAGACATGATCAAATTTACGGAGGCCAAATACGAACCGGATACATAAATTTTGCAGACGTTGGAGGGAAGAGAGAAGGAGTTCGTTAAGGGCGCTGTAACAAACATCAGCGTAATCAAGGATCGGAAAGATGAGAGTGATTTTAGTCTCGACAGGAAGAAAATTACTCAATCGTCTGAGGGAAGCAGAGGCGGCAGATATTTTTTTGCGAACTTCTTGGACTTGAACATTCCAAGACAGAGTGCGGTCAAAATAGACCCCAAGGTTACGCACTGATGAACTATAGGAAATAATCGACACCACGTTTTTATTACTACTAAAATTTAATGACTAGCAAAAATTGGTCGTAATTCGCACGTAGCAAGTTTAGATACTACCTAAACAGAATATCAGTCGGATTCCGAACTAAGTCTGATCAACTGGTGGATGAGAAATCTGGATGTGTACACTGTGTAATGCAAGCGATATAGAGGGTACCGAGCTTAGCACGTAGTAAGAGTAGACCTTCCATATAAAATACTAGATGACACCCGCAACCCCCTTCGATTCGGATTCGTTTTATCGCTCGGCACCAGCACAGACAGTAAACAAAGATTTGTGTTCGACGTTTGATATAGTTTTTGTCAATATTCTGATATTATGACGTCTTCAATATATCAAATTTTGGTCGGATTATGTACTGTATGTGCTAGTAGCGGGTCCTATCTACTGGTAGATAAATATAATATGCAAGCGATAGAACTTTGCTTTTCAACAAATTATCCGCCTATGCCAGGATGGCGAACCAAGTTAGGCTAGGGTCATTATATTTTTAAATAATAATAAGAAGCCGGGGTTCGTCATCCGTGGCCTATGCTTTCTAATAAGAGAAATCAATCATACACAGAAGTTCTTCACTGCTAACCAAATTAATTTACGTGGACCCCCGCCTACAATTGTGGATCCCCATTTTTTGTCAGGGCCAACGTAGACCTCCGTCTAGTCTCGCGTGGACCACTTTGGGAATCACTGCTCTACACTATACTACTCACATCTCTCAGGGCTTATATTAACTATTGGGTAGTATCAATGATAGCTTACCCCACAGACATAGATCAAGAAGATGTCGTTACTCTCTTTGATACAATTCTAGGAATTATTTTTAATAATCTGTAATAATATTATGTTCGATTTAAATGATAACATGCAAAACTGTAATATCTTTCAATCTTTTTAATATCTAGAGTAGGTATGCAGGGTGTACATAATATCGATTGAGGGAAAATTATATATTATGTTTTATTTCGTTGCTGATTTGTCTTTTTTATAATATGAATTGGGACCACGACTTTTGGAAATACGACGTGAAACTTCTAATGTCCGTTAATTAAGTTTATTACAATAAGTGAAAATTTGTCTTCCATAAAAGGGTTCGTCTCGTCAAAACGTCAATAAAAAGTGTCGATCAGACGGCTGGTTGGGGCGGGCGGGGCCATTAACGAAGCGGCGGTAATGGCGCGACTGATTTCATTACAATAATTGTAATTCGCGGCCCGCCGCTGAATTATTCATAAAAAGAGAGCAGCTGATGAATTTGTTGACTACTCGCGCTCGTTAATCGAACTTCGCCGAAATATTAGAGTTGCGAGAAGTCTACAAATTCGTTTACGCGGCCGACGATGTCCTAAGTAGATATTGTAAAGCCTTTTATTTCTTTTTCACTTAGACTTAGCCTTTTGGAATGTAGAGATTAAGGTAGTGGCCTTTGCAGAGCCCCAGGGCTCCGCGGAGAGAATGGCTTTTGAGAATGGCTGCCGTAGAATGAGCTGTAAAGGTTTTGAATATAATTTGTGCTCCACTCAAGGCTCAGGGGCCCTCGATGATCGCGACGTTGAGTATGATGAATGTGACATAATCAAATAATAATAATCATATCTCACTTCAGGGGTAATATACGAGTGAGCCGCGGGATCTATTAATTCTGTATGCGAATATTTTAATTTATTTGCGAATATTGATCATTTACATGCATTGAGTTATAAAATCGAGATAAAAATGTGCAAGGTGATATTTAAAGTGTTAAGCGTTCTCTGTGGAAATACAAAGAGAAAATACCACCTTTTGAGCGTGATTTAGTTTAAGAAATTTTGTACTGCGTCTACTCTTTCTTGACAGACTGTACTTTAACCCGTCGATCGTGGGAAAATTGATGAATTAATATCCTTCTATTAATTATTTATAGGAATAAATATGAAAATGATGAATTTAACATTAATGTGGTCTAAAGTTACATGTTCAACATGCCTTTTAGCATTAAAAACAATTAGTTATGGTCACCACACTAATCTCTACCATAAAATTAGATTTTTTACGTTGCCATCACAGATTTTAGAAAAACAGATTTCACCCTAAAACGTTCTTTATTAATATACTATTAAGATAATTATAGTCAGGTTTAGATCATATTTTAGATTTCGATTTAATGATGATTACCAATAAAAATTGTATTCATGTGATTTATGACATTCATTTTTTTAAATAGTTTTTAATATTTCTAGATTTGATTACTTACGAATTATTTTTAGGGTTCCGTACCCAATGGGTAAAAACGGGACCCTATAATCGTTTAGACTTCGTTGTCTGTCCGTCTGTCAGTCCATCCGTCTGTTTGTCTATCTCCAGCATCGATCTCCAGGTTGTAACCGGTAGGTATAGATAGACTTATGAAATTTTTACAGATTGTGTATTTCTGCAGTTGCCCATATAGAAAAAATTCTAAAAACAAATATGATTAATATTTAAGAGGGGCTTCTATACAAAAAACTAATATATTGGCCTATTTTGGCTCTATAACGGTAGGGGAACTCTTGGTGCGTGAGTTCAACTCGCACTTGGCCGATTTTTTTTAAATATTTAGCAGATACGTTATGAAATATGTGGGTTTTTACCTATTTCCATAACAAAAGTAGGATAACAAAAAGAACAATCTCACACTAAAATTATATTCTTGAATATTGCTGTCAAATATGGTGCCCATCTTACGCAGTACACATTGCTCGAATCGAAAAACTTCAGAAACAGTATTTGTACCACATTTCTCATGCACATAATATTTGTCAAAAATTACCTTCTTACGAGTCCCGGCTAAAATATTTTAAACTTACAACATTTGAAAGAGACGACTTATCTATACTAATCTATACTAATATTATAAAGTAATATTATAAAGCGGAAGAGTTTGTTAGTTTGTTTGTTTGTTTGTTTGTTTGTTTGAACGCGCTAATCTCAGGAACTACTGGTCCGATTTGAAAAATTCTTTCAGTGTTAGATAGTCCATTTAACGAGGAAGGCTATATTTTATTACGCTAAGACTAATAGGAGCGAAGAAATAGAGGAAAATGTGGTAAAAACGGGGGGAAATTATTTGAAAGGGCTTATTTGAACGCGCTAATCTCAGGAACTACTGGTCCGATTTGAAAAAAAAATCCGTGTTAGATAGCCCTTTTATCGAGGAAGGCTATACGCTGTATTTTATCACGCTAAGACTAATAGGAGCGAAGAAAAAGACGAAATTGTGGGAAAAATGGGGGAAATTATTTGAAAGGGCTTATCTAACAAACTACTAGATAATTTTTTATGTTATTTGGCATAGATAAGAAGTAGACCACGTGAAGGATCATAGGATATTTTTTGTGGACTCATTTGTCTGTGAAATATCTTATTTATGCGGGCGAAGCCGCGCGGAACGTCTAGTTGCTGATATAGTCTACTTATCCAAACTAAACAATGGTAAGCTGGATGCTCCTTTCAATTTGCAATTTGCTGACCCACGACCAGGTAGTCGTCTGCATAAGAGGAAAACTTTTAGTTTGTCCTTATCTCGGACCAACTACTGTCAGCACTCACCACTGTACCGTATGTGTTCAGCTTATAACAGAGTCAGCAATGATATAGATATATTTAGCGCATCAATTCGTTGTTTAAAATTACATCTATTGCAGAATTGGTAATGTTTTTATAATTATGTATATATATTTTTTTAAAGTAATGATAGCGATGTACTATCGACAGAGTTCTTGATCGACTAGGCACTTGGTGCAGGTCATCAGGAACTCTGTCGTTATTGTGACCAATTTTAATTTTAATTTAATATTATTTTAATATATTAACATGCTGTGTTCACATCAAGAAGGTCTTACACAATTGTTATATTAGTATAAGCAAATATTTTGTTAAATTTTATGTAACTATTAGACTAGCTTTGTGAACCTTTAATAAAAAAAAATACCTATTGAAAAAAAAAACATTGAATTTTTGTTTAATTTTTTTATCGTTAGTAACAGTAATATTTATTCCAAAATAATATTTGTATACATATAATGATAAGCAGTATAATTAAAAAATTAAGTAATGCTAGGGACCATTGCTGTGTGGATCTTTTTTAAAAAATAAAATCCAGTCTATTTTTAAAACATTGGGTGACCATGCAGCTTGGTTCTTGTTTGCATAGTAAAAATCTGTTAGAATGAGGGTTGGTAACTTTGTTGTGAAATTGTTTTGTTCTGAGAAAATTGTCTGATCAGTGTGATCTTCATAGGGTAGGGTAGGGCAGGGTCGATGGAAGGGTCATTTTGGAATGCTTCTGCATTATTAACTCGATTTTGGAAAAAGTGTGGATTGGTCCCATTTTGCATAAGTAGGGTCAATTGAGACTTTGTATCTTTAATAAGTCTATTGATGACATCATATCCTGAAATGAACTATCTGCTACAACGGAAACCAATTCTATGAAGGATAAAAATACGTCGAAACACTTCGAGAAGAAATAAAATAAAAATTGTTTTATTTCTGACTAAATTTGAAACAAATGTTCTCAGAAAGTCTACATTGGGCCTACCATCGGTTCGGAAACTAGCCCGGCGAGAAGAACCGGTGTAAGAAACTCGCACGGGGCCCACTTTTTACCAAAAAAGGTAGGTAGTGCCCTTGCGCTTCGCTTGGCTCGTCTCCGCGGGGACACTACCGTGTCCCCAGATAGTAATTTTGCTACTGATGTAATTTAGAAAACATAATGGTACGGGAGGTAGCAACGTTTGAAAAAAAAGTATTTCAGGTCGGCTGATTTATAATATGTCGTCATTCTTGCTCTTCTGGTTACAGTCTGGGCGGTTTGGCTGCCGGTAGTGGTTGCGTTCATTAGTGCGCAACCTTTTTGTCCAGGTTATAATAATGGAAACTGTATATACTAAAATGATTTTATGTGATTTTAAATGATTTTAAAATCATTTTAGTGAGCAAGGAGTGCTTAACACAAACGTAATAATTATGACAATAATAATAATAATTGTTAAAGCCTGGCCTTTAACATGACAAGAGCCAGAAGCGAGAGATTGCCATTTATTTATATCAGGCGCTCCTTATATTAATAGCATCACCTGGATAAATTAAATGTGCACTAATAAACGCAACGACTACCAGCAACCAGACCGCCCGGACTCTAACCAGAAAAGCAAGAATGACGACATATTATTATCACAAAATCAGCCGACCTGAAATACTTTCTCAAAAACTTTGCTACCTCCTATACTATAATATTGAATAGACCACGGGGAAGACACAAGCTAGGTTTAGTCGCACGGAATTAAATTTCCAGTGCTTTAAGTTAGTTGAATTTCGTTGTCTAATTTAATATGTTTTGCTCTAGTTATGAATTTAGGATAGTGATTTCTACTCATGTTTGCATAGTACGTACTTAAGATAACAATAATCAGAACATTAACAATGTAGCAAAATACGACGGCTTAACATCGTTATTATCATACAAATAAATGGAAAATTAACTATTATATAAATTAATTACTTAATTGCTTAATTAAAATTAATTAGATAACATCTAGTCAGTCACCTCGGAAGAGTCTCACTAACGAGACGGCGATTTGCATAATTTTCGACAAAAGTTACCCGAATAACATTATGAAGCATAATTATATTAAGACGAAAGTGGATGAAGTGCATAACTAATATTTTATAAGTAAGGAAAATTACTCATTTTTTTCCCATATAATTCAAACAAACCTTGTAACTTACTTACTTCATCATCTGGTTAATATATCTGGCTGTAAATAAAACCACATTTTTTTTATTTCAATTACATTGTTACATCCTGTATTTCCAATGAAGACGTCGACTATAACTATTAAAGTGAGCCAAACAACAAACTTTGAACAAACGCGGCGGGCCGGGAAAAGCCACACTATAAGGAGGCGGAATCTGCATCGGTACAGATGTACAGTGGCCGGGATTCCGGGATTTATGCGGCAATATGTTGAACGTCTACAAGAACCCTCTGGTAACGGGGCTGTTACGTAAACATATTGCCCCGCCGCGCCGACCTCCGCTTATAAACCGCCGGGAATAGCGGGCGTTTGTCATTTTTTGAATCAGACAACACTATTACACGTCGTGAATGTTTAATGTACTGGAATATCTTTGATTGCAAACTTTTTTGCTCTGTGAGTGTAAGCTTTTAATACTTCTCAACTTTGTATGTCTAAGAGTTGTAGAAAATTGCAGTTCTAAACGTCTCTCTACAAAAATTTGAAGAGTTTTTTTCGATTTATTCGGTTGCCACTCTAGTTACAAACGGGCGAAATTCAAAAAGAAGTTTAAGAATCGGTTGGCAAATGATGAACTTATCGTTGGACAAACAAGAATAAAAATATTCAAAGAGACAAATATAATATTATTTTAGCAGTATTTTGGGAGCACATTAAAAGTAGGTTGTCCGGTGCTAGCTTAAATAGAAACGCGACAAAATAACACAATTATAGCGTTCGTGACTTAGCGAACTCTGGTTTAAAATTGTCAATTTAGAAGCATTTATTTAAAATTTCCATAAATATTAAACTAAAAGGTCACAAGGTTGTGATTTTTGTGGAATTGAAACATTATCAATGTCAAAGGTCGTTAGTGTTCTTAAATTATAAAGTACCGGACTACCTAGATCGTTGGAAATTTCCACGAATTCATCGAGAGATCCCAATTTTAAGGAATAAGCTGAATAAAATAATATTATTAATTTGTATGGTCCACTTTTGTAGTCAATAATCTTCTACTGATTAGTATAGTTTATAAAATTATAAACAGTCATCTATTTTGAGTCATATAAAATTCGGGTGTCGATGTGTTTGTTGCAACTCCTTCCAAAAGGCTAATAAACTGATTTTGTTAAATTTTTAATGCTTATTGTGTAAGCTCTGAGAATTGGCCAACCTCTATTTTTTGCACCAGAAATAAATGTAGCAGACCAAACAGCGGGCTATCCTGAATCACGCTATCGAAGTTTGTCTGAAAGTTGAAGATTGGGAAAAGAGTTGTAATTACGACTGAAATTATAAATCCTCGTTTGGTTAGAAACCTGATTTTGAAGCTCAGGAACATGCATTATCGCAAAAAAAAAAACGCTAGCTAGTTTTGGGATTAAAATAGAAAAACTAGAAACTGTCACTTATAAGAACCTACGAAGTTTCTGTAATTAGATAGAACCTATGTGGGTACGAATATTTTAGTCTTTTCAGTATTTTTCCGTAGTATCCTTGGTCTGTATTTGGACCTTAATTTGCTAATAATATCTGAAGTTGATATAACACTTAACAGCTGCGCGTAGGTCGACGTCACAAATAGACATTTTACTTTATAAAAGCTTTCAGAGACCGGACGTCCGCCTAATTTTGTTATTGCATTAGCTAATTTACATTTTTTCATGTTTTTGTACTCCGTGTTTGCTGTTTATACATATAACTGGGACAGTAAGGGAATAAAGTATTATCATGTCATTTTAACAGGTTTTTGGAACACCACATATTCCTATTACTGTATTTTATGTGTTGCCAGAATCAATAGCGCTATCTAACTATGAAATTTTTTAACATAACCTCAGAAAGAGGCCGAGGTACTGTATGCTAACTAGCGGTCTTGAGATCCGCCAACAAATTATACAGAAACATAGTAGAAGTATTCTTTTCTTTTATCCTCATACAAAGCGGGAGACAGCACAAACCAACGGCCTAAAGTCCAATGAAAAAATGGTGATACGAAGAGATTTTCTCTTTCTCCCGCGACCGTACTTACTTCCCACTGCTGACGTCTCTCTCTCGGGACTCCGCATAATATAGAAAGTGTTAGTCTGCTCAGATACTCCATTTTTACTAAGTGTAAAACCTTCATGAACGTACCACCTTTACGACGAACAAAGAATCTCTTTACGACGAAAGAAGAATCTCGAATCTGAAACAAAATATCGCATTGGCGTTAACGAATCTATAAGTTTCTTCGTAACGAAGCGATTTAAATCTGGCTAGGGGTCCAGAACTTATTAGCCATATCGATCACAGATTTCATAATTCGGTCAACTATAATGAGAAAGGCCGAAAGGCTCAGCCGGCAGCTATTAACATGGTAAACAGTGCGTGGCTGGCTAAGCCCCATTATTCTGACACAGGCACAAATTGGATTTACGACCTATCTGTCCGCTGAAATAACAAATAATAATTTGTATAACGAGATCTCTTTTTCATGGCGATGCCGCCGAGAAGGCTGATAATATCAGTACATTCATTTACTGTAGAGGCAAAGCGTTTCTGTTGAAGGCTTAAGCTTCTTACAGTTGAAGGTCCCTTATGCGTGAAATAAATACTACAGAAACCGTACATTTTTGTACAATATGTAACGTATAGCATATGCAATTATGCACATATACAATCCTGTTGTATGTGTGCATCGTTAGCATATATGTGTCAGGTACCCCTTTAGTTTTAGAGTTAGTATTAATTAAGATTCTGTAAAGGATTGTCGCCCTGCCGGCAACTACCTATATATCTTACCCATGTACTAACCTATGTACTTACCTGTGTACAGACTTTTAAGAAGAATATACGAAGTCTGAAAATATATTATTTTATTCATCTCTCAATAGGGCGCATCCTTACTAATAAAATGAATTATATGTTACGTGGTCAACTCTACATTTGTGTCAAATTTCATCAAAGTCTGTCCGATAGTTTCGGAGCTTATTTAATGCAAAAAATAAACATTATTAGTGATTTATAATGACTTCACAATAAAGTTTTAAATATCACCAGCGTGTTTTATTGGATCCTTTCTGAAATGCCTCTACTGTCTTCTTAGCTGGTGGTGGCCCTGAATATATATGGAAAGTCATAAATGGATCGTGAATGTACTAAAGGGTTCAGAATTATATTATAAACTATAGTTATTACCCAGAAGGCCACCAATACCATATAAATTAATACCAACTACTTTAGGATTAAAACATATAACTACGTTGCGATACAGCTAAAATCGGCGACAAAAAAAAAAAAACATTTAAAATTCATAATAAACGTAATCCCTGATTATGTTTGTATTATGCGTTTCGGCCACAGACATAGATCAAGATAGATACCGCATGTGTATGTACTTCGCGTGCCATATCGCGTTCCCAAACGACGAGCAATGCTCGTCTTTCGAAAGTCTGTTCTTTAGTCTGCTATCGAAATCGGACGTCAATCGGAATTTAAAAAATGCCTAAATGCCTAATTGTGCCGCATTGAGCTGTAGAAATTCGAATATACGATTATATTCGATAGGAAGTAGGTAGGAAAAAAATGGCACGCTATCAGAAAACTAATTAAGTACATAACATTTTAAAGAACACATACACGCACACGCTCGTTTTCATACAAATGGAGGGACATGCGGTATTTATCTTGATCTATGTCTGTGGTTTCGGCCTACAGCAGCGGACCACTGTTTAGTAAAGTTTCCTCTCATAATATTTAAAAATATTTTTTCAATAATCACATTTACTTTCATTTCATTCTATATAAATACAGCAATTTCGCAACTATATTGTTCATGTTGTAATGAAACTATTTATGAACAAATAGTAATATAACTTTCCATCCACTTTCTATAATAACCAGCCAGTCTGTAACCTATAAATCCACGCTCAATATTTCAATGAAAAGTGTAAAACGTAACAGGGAAACTTGTTCGACAAGTTCAAAGAAGCGAGCTTAAATAACGCTTTTAAAGTTTACAAATACGTAACCCATCGATTCTACGAAACAGAAACAGCTGAAAATAGAAAGCTTCAGCACAAAAAAAAATTAAAAATTGATTACATTTTCGGAAAAGATAGTGAGAAGTTATTACCCACAGACATAGATCAAGATAGATACCGCATGTCCCTCCATTTGTATGAAAACGAGCGTGCTACTTTTTTCCTACCTAGTGTGACGTACCGATGATAAGAAACGTGTCAATTATCTAGGCCAACGTTTCTATTCGAATTTCTACAGCTCAATACGGCACAATTAGGCATTTAGGCATTTTTGAAATTCCGATTGACGTCCGATTGCGATAGCAGACTAAGGAACAGACTTTCGAAAGACGAGCATTGCTCGTCGTTTGGGAACGCGATATGGCACGTGAAGTAATTACATGCGGTATCTATCTTGATCTATGTCTGTGTTATTACCAGTCCAATACCGTAAGATAGCCTGCAGGGAACCGAAAACCAGCGTAAAGTGGCGTTTAGTGTTTACGTCTCGTCTCGTGGAGTAGAAGGCACACGTCTAAAACCAGAGGAATAAGATTTCTAATTTCAGTTGATTTCAGCGTAGTTTGTTTACCTAAATTGTTAATTTGTAATCATTATGAACTTGAGGTCCGTAATCGTCAGTGCCGGTTTAAGCACTATCAGCGCCCTGGGCGAGATTTCTTCGGCGCCCAGGGTTATGGTAGTGCTAAAAAATGCGGCGCCCTTGTTTGTTTGCCTTTGTCGCCCCTTTTTATCTGGCACCCTGGGCGGGCCCCCAGGGTCGCCCGCCCCCTAACGCCGCTTCTGGTAATCGCCCTCTTGCTAATGAATATATTTACGTAGCATAAATTCATAATACTGTATTTGAGTGTCACCTGACTTCTCTAACGTGTCAGACATAGACAATTAGATCTTTTATAGTTTCTTGTGTAGTGTGTACATATTTCTATTTGTAAAGGTTCTTCAGAAGCCCTACTTTTACAGGCCACTAGTCCATTTATCGTTGCTATATTGCTATATAATATAATATAATTATTATAGCAGGTAAGCAGTTTTCAATAGCTAGATCTTCATTGTTTCACAAGTATTCTAGGATCTTTTCCCAAAGGTCGTTGCTCCCGCAGGATCTTCGGTTCGAGGAACAGGGCTGGGCTTCCGCACACCTGATACGTGACACGACATCCGCAGTAATCTCAGAATGCGTGACGCTCAAACAAACGCCTTGTTTATTCGTCCAATAAAAACTTTGCCATTACACGAAGCTCGAAGAGAGCGAGGAAGGAGGAGAAGAAAATTCGAAGCGAGGACTTCTTTAACACTAAATGGCAATTGAAATATATAATATTAAAATAAGAAATTTAATGTCTTGTAATAGTGGTGAAACCTTTAAAATAAGCATTGCATTGCATATTTTTACAATATTATGGTTGCTTCGCTAAAGCTTTACAAATTACAAGTAAGCGCATTTTATAAGTTAGGCCATTCCAAAACTAATAAAATTTTAGGCGTTATATTTTAATTTAAAAGTTCTACAATATGCTATAATTAAGTGCAATCGCGGGGCACATAGACCGTACATTGACCTATCACAGCATATTTTAAACATTTTATAGTCACTTTATTTCGTATCACAATACTGAAAACTTTTCAGTTCCCTCGAAAAACGCATTGGCATATTTTATTAATATCGCAGGTAACTGAACGATTGCGACGTTGTTTCAACGGTATGCATGAATAAATAGTTATCGATCTTTAAGAGCCTTGTAACGTTTTACTTACGGTTTGTATGGAAAGTTCGCGTGTTTATGTAAGCACGGCTCCCCAGGGCGGGCGGCAGGGCGGGGGCGGGCGCGATGGCTGTAATAACGTAAACACTTTAGTTTATACGATGCTCTGGGATTAGAGGATTCCGACTACCCCAGCCTACATATCAGATTATATTAATTGAACGAATTATTAATCCAACTTGCGACTGTGTTTACTGTGCTCAAGAAAGTGTAAGGGAACATATGGAAGAGTGAGGGTTCAAAGTACGACGAGAGATGGGGCTAAAATAGCAAAAGTGGTCACCTAATATGACACGTTCCCTAAAATAAAACAAATAATATAACCTAAAAAATCAAAGGCTATTTTTAGTTGCTAATAAATCCTTATTTTATTGCCTACTAGTAGTTGAAATCGATATTCGTACAACCTTGAAGCTGCAAACAATAATATTATTTAACAAATTACTTGACGTACTAATTGTCAAACCGCTAATTAAAATGTCACAGCAGAGTTAAGACGCTCCCCCTACGGAGTACGGAGATGCCGCAATTTACCGTTTTTAGAGCCTTATTAACTCATAATTTGAAAGCTACAAAATTATAATAAAAATACACCAATAATCTTCAGTATATGAACGTTCCTTTCATAGTTATTAGTTTCCTATTTTTGTTTTTTATACTCATGATATCTTGCTTCCAAAGTAATACCAATTTATTTAAATTCAAGCATACATTCAGTACCTCCCTGGTATTTAAAAATTACGGTTATTTGAAACACGCCAATAGATCGACAATTTCATTAACTACATACTGGACGTTTGAATTTTTTTAGGTCAATTTTGAACTAAGATAAGTAAAAAAATAGGATTTTGGCGCGATAACCACAACGCGGCAAATGTATGGTCAATGTCGTTTGCTCAGGGGATGGCCTTAAGGTAATCAGTCATATACGCGTATTTCATAAACTGCTTAGAGCGAAGTCACATTGCCACGTTGCGGTGCGTTGCGTCGTTGCATATTTTTTTTTTATGAAATAAAGGTGGCAAACGAGCAAACGGGTCACCTGATGGAATGCAACTTCCGTCGCCCATGGACATTCGCAGCATCAGAAGAGCTGCAAGTGCGTTGCCGGCCTTTTTAAGAGGGAATAGGGTAATAGGGGTAGGGATGGGAAGAGAAGGGAATAGGGTAGGGGATTGGGCCTCCGGTAAACTCACTCAGTCGGCGAAACACAGCGCAAGCGCTGTTTCACGCCGGTTTTCTGTGAGAACGTGGTATTTCTCCGGTCGAGCCGGCCCATTCGTGCCGAAGCATGGCTCTCCCACTTACTAACTATGTACGACGGTAAAGTTAAAGTCATTTTTTTATTCGAAATACATTTTATTTTAAACAAATATTTTGAAACCGTCGATTCTGCAATAGGCATGACGACAGTATCAAATAATCAAACATTTTATGACTTAAGGGTGGAAAACATATTAAGTGGATTCAAAAAACAGTTAAAATTTTATTTAAAAATGCAAGATTGATAAGATTTTCAATAAAATAAAAATTGAAATACTGCAATCGGCCATTGTGACTGAAACACCAATCACGCGCATGACGTCACGCTTAGGTAAACTAACTTTTTATTGTGACCAAAGAGTCACAGACTACTCAGTAGGGTGGCCGGGCAGAACTTCATAACGTTATCGAATACCAGAAAACATTATCGTCACGTACCGTTATTTTCATAACGGTAGCCAGATTACGATATTTTTTAACGATATCTAGGCTATGTTTCGATATTATGCACTGCGACCACTGCAAAGTGTGACGTCATTTTAGTATACTGTGAAGCCGTTCCTTTATAGTTAGTTATAACTTATACTGGTTACTATTTAAAACGGAACGCAATCCCGTATACTGTCAGCCGCATTTTTTGACTTTTGTTCATACTGTTGTTGGATTACTGTCAAATTACAAATATATTAATTGTGAATTGAATATTTTATAATATAATAAAAGTAAGTAGTTTTTTATTAAAAAGAATATGTTTTTCATTACTTAACTTATATTAACTTTGTGTATAACGTAAATTTTTGCAATTCTTCTATTGTTTTATTTATTCATCCAAATTAATTACAGAACTTTATAACATTGGGATTAAACTGTAGGTATTGTTTTAAAACGTTAGACACTCGAGTGGTTTTGACACTTGACAGTTGACTTTTGACTGATCACGTGATCCTTTAAAGTACTGCGAGTACCTTACCTCGAAAACGCTAGTGCTCACAGTAGAATATGGCGACGATTGATGACGTCATACATTTCACTAGGGTACTGCGGCAGTATACAGGCAGTCCATAACGGAACGGAAAGGAAATCGCCCAACATTAATAAATCAATCCTGGCCAAATTTGAGCTGTTTGCTTTAATAAAGCCCGATTCCATTATTGTGCGGTCGAGTTAAGTTGATATTATATCACAATTAAACTAAAAAATCAATGTAAATGCGTTTAAATGAAACAGCAGTTGTTAACGGTTACCTATACGTGCCTATGTAGAAAACCGTATGTACTGAGTACCGGTACTGAGCGGGTACGCCAGACTACCGAGTAACGAAACGTTACTCACGAATGCGTTTCGTTATTGCACTTTTCGTAGTTGCCATATAAAGTGCGACAAGGCTTTAACCCATCAAGCCCCATATAAACACCGGTGATCGCGACAACAATAGAATACAATAGCATTTCCAAGAATCTCCGATCGAAGGATTAAATCAGTGGTTCTTAACCTTTTAGTTATGAGGGACCATCTTACCAAATGTTTGTCTTGCCGGGGACCACCCTGATGGTTTACAAAAATTAAGCGTGGTTTGATAAAGAAACAAGCACAACTGCACAACTAGAAATAATTATAAAATTAGCACTCATTTTTTATTTGGCAAAAATCTAAAAGTTTCAGATTTTAATTTAATATGATTTTTGGGACTGCATACTCTTTACTAACTTCTGAATTCTCACGTATTATTAGGATGGCTTCGCGGACCACTTGGAATGCCTTCAGGGACCACCAGTGGTCCGCGGACCACCGGTTAAGAACTCTAAACCTATCCATCGACACCGGTCATCCTGACTTGATATGTAGGGAAGGTACCATATATTTTTTTAAGATTTTATATAATATTAAGTACCATTTTGTCGGCATCATTAATGATGTGCATTCATGCCAAATTACGGCTTTGTAGGGCCTTAGATAGTCTCTGAGCAAAACCGTGGACAGAAAAATGGACAGACAGACAGACAGACGGACGAACAGACCGAAACGGAACCCTAAAAAGTAGGTAAGCATAAATCTTGCGAAATAACTCTGGTGCTAGAAGTCGGAAGTTGGGCTGTGAGTGAGATTTCGTGCGTCTACGAACATGAACGAAAGGTGTCACGTCGAACTGGCAATGTCGCATACCAGAAAATACCGATATATTTACCAGTAAAAATACGTTTTATAACTATATTTTAACGTTAAGTTACTAGGGCTATGTTTCGATACGCACTGCGAGCACTGCACTTTAGAAAAATTCGTTCCGTTATGGACTACCAGTATACTGCCGCAGTACCCTAGTGAAATGTATGACGTCATCAATCGTCGCCATATTCTACTGTGAGCACTAGCGTTTTCGAGGTAAGGTACTCGCAGTACTTTAAAAGGATCACGTGATCAGTCAAAAGTCAACTGTCAAGTGTCAAAGCCACTCGAGTGTCTAACGTTTTAAAACAATACCTACAGTTTAATCCCAATGTTATAAAGTTCTGTAATCAATTTGGATGAATAAATAAAACAATAGAAGAATTGCAAAATTTAACGTTATACACAAAGTTAATATGAGTTAAGTAATGAAAAACATATTCTTTTTAATAAAAAACTACTTACTTTTATTATATTATAAAATATTCAATTCACAATTAGTATATTTTTAGTTTGACAGTAATCCAACAACAGTATGAACAAAACTCATTTGAATGTTGCGTCAAAAAATGCGGCTGACAGTATACGGGATTGCGTTCCGTTTTAAATAGTAACCAGTATAAGTTATAACTAACTATAAAGGAACGGCTTCACAGTATACTAAAATGACGTCACACTTTGCAGTGGTCGCAGTGCATATCGGAACATAGCCTAGATATCGTTAAAAAATATCGTAATCTGGCTACCGTTATGAAAATAACGGTACGTGACGATAATATGTTTTCTGGTATTCGATAACGTTATGAAGCCCTGCCCGGCTACCCTACTGAGTATTCTATGACTCTGTGGTCACAATAAAAAGTTAGTTTACCGCGTGACGTCATGCGCTGTGATTGATGTTTCATTCACAATGGCCGATTGCAGTATTTTAATGTTTTATTTTATTGAAAATCTTATTAATCTTGCATTTTTAAATAAAATTCAATCTGTTTTTTGAATCCACTTAATATGTTTTCCACCCTTAAGTCATAAAATGTTTGATTATTTGATACTGTCGTCATGCCTATTGACTCTCGTGGTATTATTGTCAATGGGTATTATCTGTGCACTTGATGTTTACTCTACTATATATACTAGTAATCTGTGATGTTTACCTAAGCGTGACGTCACACCCGACGCCATGACACTGCGAGCTGTTTTCGCGAACTTTTGAAAAAATAATATGAAAATGGCTTTAAACTTCGTTAAAAATTAGTTAATTACCAAAATAAAAGTTTTTTCGTAAATAATAAATCTCTTCACACATTACGGAAGGGGATTTCAAAATCATTCGTCATGCCTATGGTGCCTACCACCAGTTCGGGAACTAACCTGGCGAAATGAATAAGATAGGGATAGTGTAGTGCGTCATTAAATAATTTATCCTCCTACTTTATTTTTTGTTTGTTGTTTATCCTAACGTTGCGTTTGTTAAAAACGCGTCAGTGCACCTCATTATAATAATATAAATGTTATTTAGTAAAACGCTGTCGGGGCGTTGGCATCGCGACATCGCAACGCATCGGAGGCCATCGTTTTGAAGCAGATTTTTTAATGAAATGGCTAACTGAAAAATGTGTGCTGATACATCCGTCATTTTAATTAATATTATATGATAATTTTATGAATTGTAGGTCGCACTTTATTACTAAGTTGATAAATGGCTACTCTTGACTTTAAATCTGTCACTTTTATATTTACCTTCAATTAAATCATCGTTTAATGGTACGGGAGCTAGCAACGTTTGAAAAACAAGTACCTATTTAAGGTCGGCTGATTTTGTGATATTATGTCGTCATTCTTGCTCTTCTGGTTAGAGTCCGGGCGGTCTGGCTGCCGGTAGTGGTTGCGTTCATTAGTGCGCAACCTTCTTGTCCAGGTGATAATCCTGGATTTTAAAATCATTTTAGTATGTATGTAATTTTAATATTATGTTATTTAAAGATAAAAAAAACTTAAAATCAATTTGCCAGACATTAATTCGGTTGCTAAGCCTTAAAATACATTGGTAAAATGAAAAAGTCATGAAAAATATTGCAGATTGATGCTTTTTATTATGGAGCGCCTGATAAAATGAAATTGTAATCTCTCGCTTCTGGCTCTTGTCATGTTAAAGGCCAAGCTTTAACAATTATTATTATTTTCGTAATTATTACTATTATTATTAATATCATATGCACAATAACAAGACGAAATTTACTTTTTAGATGGTTCTCTGTCTAGTTCTCGACTTTATAATACAACCGTCTTTCTCGGACTACTAGAACTCGATTACTGCAAAGCTGTGGTTTAAGTCGTATTATAATATTATTTCGGGCAACATCCATATCAATTTCATGGATGTTATTCGAAATAAAGAGACTTATTTTAAAAAAACTTGAGAGGTGTCAAGGGACACCCGGATGAAACGAAGTTATAAAAAAAACCGCCACCCCACCCAGCTAAAAAAAAAAAAAATTCCCGCCATAGAGGAATGGTAGAATTTTAAATTTCCCGCCAGTTGACGTCATCGCCACATCAACGCCCTCTGCCTCTAGTTTGCAGGTACTAGAAAAGTGTCGTTACAACTTTTTCCGTCTAGCCTTCTTTCGCAACGCGCGATAAGGAACTTCGTTCTAAAAAAAAAAACAAAAAAAAAAGAGAGAGACAGAGAGAAATACGCGCTACCGCACGGCTTACAACTATAGCATTTTTGCTCTAGTTGTAATATACCGACATACCGACACTTTTGTGTCGTGTCGTTACAACATTTTCCGTCTAGCCCCCTTTCGCAACGCTCGATAAGGAACTTCGTTCCAATAATATTATATTTTTTAACTTTGGCACATATTGCAACTGTTCGAAATTCAAAATACATTTTTTTCAACTGTGACAAACACTATGTTTATGGTGAACGTGTATCGACGTCCATAATGGCGTCAATGGGGCGAGGTGTGTAATGCGGGGTATACCGTCGCGTCGTGTTTACTGCCGTCCGCCGGCGACGGGCTGTGATTGATTTGCATGCATAATGCCGTCCACTCTCCTCCAGTATTAAGTACTTGTATCGTAGCTCTATACCAATTTAATATTACCACAGGTTAAATATTATACAGTAGAGTAACTTTGAGGTGTCCTTCAAGGACATGATTAGCATAGATAACACAAATATTACGCGCGTGCGACGTCACACTGCATTAATTCAAGCTATGAGTGAAGCCAAACGAGCGTAATTTGTGAGTTGTGAGTCGCAGAATTTCGGCTGGCAGAAATTCTGCTGCATTCAGTTTCATACAAAAGTCCTGTTTGATTCACACAAGCGTAATTTTGTGAGTCATGATTTGTATGAACAAATATTTACGTGACCGCAATTCTGCGACTCACGACTCACAAAATTACGCTTACCTAGTTCTAGCGATTTAGTTTAAACGATCTACTGTATATTATCTACATTGTGAAATTACTGTTTTATAATGTTTGCAAACTTGATGTATTTTCCGCTATTTCGTAACCTTCATTAGCTCGTCTATTTATTCTATGATTGCAAAAGGTTTATGCATAACAATGTTGCAGTATTATCTTCTGGAATCTGACTGACCTAATGCAAATTTGACAAAGGATTCTCGGAGTCAAAAGGACCACTGCAGACGGAAGACTAACGACCAAACAGGATAGAAGTAACAAAACGAGAACTGTAAGGAATTCTTTGTTTCAGTTACTGTATCAAATGTTGTAAAAATAATAACTTACATTTTCTTCCTTGTTCTTAGTTTTACGGAATATCCTTCGTTGTATCCTATAAGATACACTATATAATATAAGATACTGGCTGACCCGGCAAACGTTATTTTGCCATATAAATTATTTCTAGTACCAATATAAAAAGTATATTAAAACCTATTCTCAGGCCTAACGAATGTACAAACAAAATCTAATTAAAATCAGTTGAGCCGTTTTGGAGGAGATCGCGCACAAACACTGTGACACGAGAATTTTATATATTATTAGATAACTATATAGGATATAACTATAGCGAAATTGATTTTCTCTGTCAGCATTATAAATTATAATGCTGCCAAAGAAAATCAATGCTGCTGAAAACCTTATTAGCTACTGCTTTTGTTTCGAATTAAAAAGCAATCGTTGTTATCATTCAATTAGGTGCAAGCTACATGACTTTTATGAGGAGTATTTGAAACTGCTTAACATCGTTATTTAACACCTCTACACGCAAATAAAACCGCCAAAATACATCATTATGTAAATAGTTATACATACCTTTGCTTTCTTTTTGTCGTGTATTTCGGTAAAAGGGTGGCTTTCTTCAGTGGGGCAACGAGTCGTTATAATTAGAAGTTTTTCAGCGTTTTCTTCTCGGGGACTTATCTTATCCGTGTCCTGGATCTAGCGCCGCACCGCGGGCTTTAATTGCAGAGACTGTTCCACTAATTACTAATCTGTTTAATTATAATTCTAATTACCGCGCGCCGCGAAACAATTTAGACATCCCTTGTTCTATTAATTCCGGCCAATGTTTGTAACAGTTACTAGTTATATTGCTCGCAGATTCAACTGCGACCGTTTTAATTAAAATATTTTCGTCTCTTTACCACATTTTTAAGTTTTAAACAAACTATTATTATCTGTTCTGTGAAATGCAAAACCTTAAGAGTAATATTAGCTTATGTGGTTCTTACACAAGCACTGGACATTGCACAATTTAGTGCCTACATCTAATTCTTGGTCCGACTATAAGCGCTCTCTTGCTCTTACATGAAGACAATAATATAGTAACAATACAAAATACAGTGTAGTGCTAGAATAAGAATCGCAAAAGTGGTGTCCACATTCACCAAACTATTTAATTGTACCAAGGCAATTTGTCGTTCGCCTACTCTTTCAGGACGAATATAGCAAAGTCCCATGCTATCTGAGAGTCTGTCTTTACACACGGAAGAAATTATGAGGAGTCCACACATGTCAGCTACATTTAACATCCTGACGATTTCTATATGCTCCTGCTCCATCGATCTCTGTATGCTGCTGCGTTAGTTTTAACGTTAACTTTATGCCAAACTGTGCGTCGCTTAATGCATTAACGTTGCGCGTTGGCTACATTTAGGCATTAACGCTACAAAAATTTAGGCATTCCAACGCTTTCTCAATGGACCACTCCATTGTCGTATTTCTTTCGCGTCAAAATGTTCGCATGCGTTGTGCGGAATGAGCCGGCATTAATGTAGCCATATCCTCTAGCACATCACACTGCGCGAGAATTCCCTTTGATGTGTTCAAAAATGAAAAAACCGACACCCGAGCTATCGCTTAGCGTTTAATGGCATTAGTAATGACGCTAGTACGTTAACACGTTAAAACGTTGGCTACATTTGCGTATCATCCTGATTAACGTGCTAATTAACGCCTTAACACGCAGATGGAGCAGGGCCAATAAAGATGTATCCTGTAATAGTATGTTAAGCCCTCATGATCAGCAGAAGAGATACGCCGCGCCGAAGTCGGCGATTCAATTTCGCGGGAATCTGGCCACGCGCGATAACACTCGCAGCTCGCTGATAATACAGAGCACTCGGGCCCTTACCGTTTACCGCCCTCGCCGTAAATACGCCACTTACAGGGATATTCTTATCAGGCCGAAGGTCAGAATTAAGGGCAATTAGTAAAACAGCGGCGCCTTCAAACCTTTTGTTCAAAATTCCGAGAAGAAAACATTCCTTCGATTGTACTTTTAATGTTTCATGGTCATCATCAGGTTAGATTGTATTCGAAATGTTTAACTGTTGTCGTAAAGTATTTCTCCCGAATTTCTTTTTGGGCGATGAACGTTCCAGGTATTAAAATAATCTACATCTTACCGTAAAATTAGGCTCAAGTTTGAGAAAAACCATGAGCCCCCACCAGAACCATTATTGTGATTAAAATTGTGAAGCTGTCTTCAAGCATTTGCATTGCCCAATACATTCTACCACACGTTCGTAATGGATATTGTATGGGTTTGTATGATCCGACGTGTATTATTCCTTACTATAATGCAAGCAGTACGATCTTGTATCCTATACCACGTAGTGTAAATATCCTAGGGTGCAATTCACTGTTTTTAAGACTTATGGCGGCTGTACACACTCGACGAGATCCTCGGCCGTACATGCTTGCTCTGGTTTTCCTCGCGAGAGCCAACGAGACGAGGACGAGAGCGCCCTGTACACACTCGTGCTCGGCCTCTCTCGGGGTGTCTCGACGAGTGTCTACAGCGACCATGAGAATTGAACGCAACTAACGAGCAACGAAATCGAGGCGTTAAATGAAATACCAAATTATTCAATTCGATAACGCATCTTAGCAATTTCTACGGTTGGTTAAAGCATGGAAATTTTAATTTAATTTGTATTCATCCCGAATTTCACACCTCTATAGCAATATAGCAGCTAAGTTCGAGCGTCCTTGTTAAAAAATAAATAAATTAAAGGCTACTTGGTACCAAATTGAGTTGCGAATCATTGTAACAATTTTTAAACGAAATCAAAAGCTGATTGTCCAGGCTGTCAAATGTACAGTGCCTCTTCATTTCCATCACAAAGCGGCCCAAGTCGAGATTGGTGGCCGCAGTTTAAACACAATTCGGCGCTGGTTCATCAGGACAAAGCGCAGATTGCAAAATGGCGCCGATTAAAAATTGTATAATTCCTTTTAAATACGACCTTTGATTATGGAAATTTTGGTGCGAATGTGTGAATACATGAAGGAAGTTGTTTTCAATGGACCCAGCCAGCTGCGAAAAGGGGAGGCTCAACACAATTCAAGTTACAGCGTTACATCATCCGAAGTCTAAAGCAAGGAGTCTTTGTAATAAAACCATATTTGAATGAAGCACCATATTTTAATAAAATAAATAAATAAATAAAATAAAACGTTTTTATTTCGGTCTGTGGACCATATAGTGTTAGTAAACATTTAATTTAAGAACTATGTTAGTAAGAATACAACGTTTAATAATAATATATAATGGGACAAGCACAATATCACGTATAATATAACTATGATACGTGATATTAGTGTCCACCTAGGACTCGAGTCCAGTGCTGCATCATAGCACTGTCCACATCCAGTCTCTCCGCAACTGTTCTCGGGAGGCTGTTGGCGCTGCCCCGAACCTGCTGTATCAGGGATGCCACACATTTCCTTATGATAGCTGAGAAAGAGAAACTATCCACTTCAGCTGAAGCTAGCATCCCTGAAGCACTGCAGCGTCGGTGCAGCCCCAGCAGCGCCCTGAAGGCATTATTATACTGCGTGCGCAGGGCTCTGTACTCTCTATATTTTAATGTATAGAAATCATCTTTGACACGAATGGACTGGCTTATTTAAGTCAATCCTGGCTGCCTGGGGCCTTACAGAAAACAATCGTGGAACAATATTTATGTTGATGGAACTCAACTTCAACAATAACGTTAGAGGATTACATGTGCAACTCCTCTGGTAATGCGACTGCGATGCGACCTTTCTTCTACGTTCACCATAAAATATACCGTAATAGAAGCCATCATTACAAACGGTGTGTCTGCTTCTGACTTCTGTTACCTTACCTGAACATTCATTCAAAGGCATTCGAGTAAAACTCGATGGACACACGAAAGATATTTTACACAGTAATTGGTATAGATTTTTAGCAACAGAACATAATCGGTAGACCTTATTAATATGTTTAAAACTATCTTCGTGTACCTTGTTCTTAATATGTGATGGTAAAAACAAACGTTTTATTCTCAATTAAGTGTACTCGGTACTTAAATACGTTCCGTCCCTCCGCCCTCGCCGATGTCGTCCCGTTTGTAATAAAGGCGAAACTTAATATCGTCCTGAGTAAACATCGTCGCCAAATAAATTTACATTTCATAGGGAACGTATGAAAAAGGTTTTCGGGATTTAAAGCTACTCGGCGCTCTTAGTGGGTATTCTGTCAACAAAATATCAAAGTAATCTACTGCAGTAATCCTGCCTTATTGTCGTGCTACAATCTTGTTAAAAATGTCTTGTTGTGAGGTTTTTCGACGGTTCGTCTATTCTACAGCAATGTTGATTGATTAATTTAATGACATTTAAAGCCAATCAAAAAAGCCAGTGAATAGATAAAATCTAGTCAAAAGACCTCAGAAAATGGGCATAAATATTAATTCTATCGTGGTTTAATTTTATGAGTTTTGTAATATCTACAGTACAAACAAAAAAAAAAATTTAAGTATTCATCCCAAAGACGTCATCTAGATATTTTATCTATGATGAAAACCCACGACAAACTATAAACACCAACATACCGAGAAAAAACCGCCCTTGTTTCGTCAAAGTTTTGTCAGTAGTTTTTCTTGATGTTTGATTTGTGAAAGATCACAAAAGAAGAACACAAAAGGCTTTGAAAAAATAAAATCACCGATACTGCACTTGAGTGGAACATGAAAATATCCAAAGAATGATATCAAATATTGAATGTATTTCAATGTCTATACTTTCGACTTAACTTCGAAGAACCATTCATAAGTTTGCCTGCGCCCTGTTGCTATGTTATTTGTATGAGCCAAACCGTTACTGCGCTTTTATGCAGCTGCAATATTATTCTGAAAGGAACAAAAAAGTTTCAACCAATGATAAAATTACAATAGTGACTTTCGTCAGGTACATGACTAAGTTTGAAAATAGTTCTATCAACTAATGGCGATTCCTGACAACGCAATTGCTCAACTCATCCGTTTTTGTGAGTGTCCACTGTCCATGGACGATGGTGATGGTAACTTTCCGACAGGCAATTCGTTTGATCGTTTTCGAACTCTGTAGCCGACAGAGCTCGAAAACGAGCAATCTAAAATATTTCTAGAATGAAAGAGAGGCTTAGTCGAACTTTTAATTGTAGATTTTATTAAAATTTAATATCCAAAGGATTCTTATATGAATGGACAACTTTATTATTCGTAAAATATAGAAGGTACTAGGAAAATTATTGCAACCAGTTTGTTCGGTACCTGAAATGAATAAATGAAAAAAACTATTTTTCTCGTTTATAGGAATAAACTTTCTAATAAGCTTCTTTCTAAAACTTAGTTGAGGTAGACCTCTACTATAACTAAGTAGGTCATTGAGTTCAACGACCTACTTAGTATTCAGTAAACATAGTTGTACCAAAAATCAGTTGATTTTGGTTACAACTATGTTTTAGTGTACACCTCTACTGTATTATAAATAGGTATTTGACCTCGTTTAAGTAACAATTTACAACTATGTGCAAATTGTAGCTCCTCCCTGTTTGAACAGCGGCAACAATCATTTCGCGATTCATTATAATCGGCAACATTCCCCAAAATCTGCTGAGCCAAACTCCATCGCTGTGCAGGATGCTTACGTTTTAATTAATAACTTTTTTCGTTTTTTTAATGTTGCTCATATATTAAATGTTTAACTTATCAAATAAGGTTTAACGGTTCAAACGTGAAAATGATACGGACAGAACAGATAGATGAATAAAGGCAAGTTTGTATATTTAATTTGAATTACAAAATATGTGTGGATATGGATTCACACACGCATATATTTTGTAATTTACAACAACAAATATAACGTATGGCGACCATTACACAGTCAATCCAGATCGCGATCCGACCACAGTCACGGATCGCAGCAGAATGATGGATCTTGGAGCGACTGAACCGACATCAGACGTTTAATCCAGATCACATCAGTCCACTGTTCGCTACCGTATGATGAACACGCGTTTACTAGTATAAAATGGCTTCCGATAAGAAAAAAGCTTGTGTAGCAATCATTATTACTACTGCTGTAAAGAAACGCGTTAAGAGGAAAGGTTACTAATCAAATCGGCCAAGTGCGGGTCGGACTCGCGCACAAAGGGTTCCGTACCGGTATAGGGAGAAAGTAGGCAAAAAATTGTGTTTCTTGTATGGGAGCCCCCCTCAAATATTTACTTAATTAAAATTTTATTAATTATTATCAAAGTACAAATATAATGAAGGATTTTGTGAAAATTTCAAGTGCCTAGCTGTGCCCATTTGCCTAGCTGTGCCCATGTGCGCATTGCGTTGCGTTTTTAGCATTTCTTGTTATAGCGGCAACAAAAATACACAATCTGTGAAAATTTCAGAAGTCTAGCTGTAGCGGTTCTTGAGTTACAGCCTGGAGACAGATGGACAGACATCGAGGTCCCGTTTTTACCCTTTGGGTACGGAACCCTAAAATTGAACATTTACACTCATTTGAACTTGTTAGATGAAATTCATAATACTGAGGAAGAGGAGGATTATGCAAACTAACTAGTCTAGTCGTCCGACTCCATTGCGGTGCGAACGCTGACTGATGTAAACTGACATAATTTCACATTAGACGCTCAATCTGGATCGCGATCCGCAGATCGCGATTATGGATTTAAAAAAATCTAGATATTTGGGATCCGATTTCGAGATCCATCAATCCAACACATTACACAGTCAATCAGGATCGAGATCAATGATCACAATCACGGATCGCGATCTGGATTGACTGTGTAATGGCTGCCTATGGCTAAATTCGTTTAAATCACAGCGATTGCATAAAAGAGTATTAAAAAGCCTGCAAAAGCATTTTACGTTTCTCATACTGATTTTAGTTTCATAAAATTACAGAAGATGAACTATAATCATTATTATTATGTACTAAACTGAACGAAACGTTGTTTTCTATTTGATAAAGGAGGACGCGTCAAATTGGGCCTGAAACTTGGGTTAAGACCAATACACACGAGATATTGTTCTTTATGATAGGTCATTTCACATACCTAACGAAAAAAATAAAATAAAAAATTAAATCAACCGGGTTCTTGTAAAGTTAAGGCAAAAAATTTCATTTATTTTTTGCTATTATTTTGCAAACAATAACGGTATTTTTAATTTTGTCCATAGTTTGGTACACGAGCTTTGCAAGACACAAAGAATTCAACCTCCCAGCCCAATATTTAGATTCCGTTATTGTGGATATATTAGATTAAACTAAAAATATATAAAACATATTATGCTTAAAAGTAAACCTGTGTTTCTTTAATATTAATCTCCTTTATTGTAATACAGATACGAATAAAACAACTTATTTAATATTCCTTCACTCGTATTGTAACAGTTATTAATTGCAAGAAAATATTATAACAAAGAAATTAAACTTTTTGATGCGACTGTACAAAAACCCGGTTGATTTTTTTATATATTTTTCCCGTTATGTATGTGTTATGATCTATCATAAAAACAATGTCCCATGTGTATTGGTCTTAACCCAAGTTTCAGGCCCAACTCCCATAGTAAAATGCCCATTCTCCATATTAAAAGGGAACATTCTGTATTTAATTCCATAAATTTAGCGCGATATTCAACATCACGTCCGTTGCTCTGTATAACAGATATTGCGAACACGGAACACGTTATTTTAGATATCACAAAAATCTCAATGTGATTATGGTATTTTATGACACGTTCACATTTTGTGGATTTTTTTGACACTAAAATAAAGATTGCTTGCCTGTTACATTCCCGTAGGAATATAAATAAATATACACTATTTACGCTATAATATTAGTCACTATATTTACACGGGCGGTGCGGCCACGGGTAAAAGTCATGGTCAAAAACGACTGGCAAATCATAGAAATTCATAATGAATGTTCCTGTGACATTTTTCGATTAGCCTCGTAGTTTGGACTTCATAGTTCATAATACTTGGGCGTAGTGACATCAAAAACCTATATAGCACCTTTGTTCGAAGTTGTAAGTTTTTTCATTTACGTGGCGGTGATTCGGCGATATTCCGACACAATTAGAACGTCCGAGGTACAAAGCACTTAATTGAGGGTGCGTGTGAGGCTCGCGTGAGCCGCACCAGGGCTGCCTCGACCATGATTTTATCCAAAAATATAAAGTACATGTTGCCAGCAATATACTAATATTATGAACGAGGTGTTGCTCTCTACTTTTAGTGTAGCAACATTTGTTTATCGAGCGGAAACCGTTTTACCGGGATAAAAACTATTCTATGTTCTTGCACGGGACTCACAGCCGTTGACAACCTCTGTGGCTCAATTGGTTGAGTGTGTGGTAGCGGGTTCGAATCCCGCCGACGGAACAAAAAGTTTTCAATGTTCCCGGGTTTGGATGTGTATTAATTAATATGTGTATGATATAATAAAAATATTAAATATATGTATAGTATAAAATTATTAAATATATTTCCGTTGTCTGGTACCTGTAACACAAGTCCTTCAGGTACTTAGCACAGAGCCAGACTGACGTGGTGTGAATCGAATATAGATATTATTATTATTCTTAGTTGTTTCCTCAAACCCGCCTTGACTCAACCTCAACCTCCTCAAATTTGGTATTCTTAAACGTAACTTCTACCTCAACGAATTACTCCTCCAGTAAGGTTGAATGGAGGTGGAGGTGGAGATGTGACGTCACAGAAATTATTTCTTTAGTGTCAACACCGACGGAAATCGACCCCAATTTGACAGAATGTCGATGAACTCCTCGTTTAAAAAAAATATAATGTCAGTGTCATTGTCAAAACTCAAATGTCACATGACACATTGTTAGGTACATACATTTGTGTCAATTGTCATTTTATTGTTTGCGAACTCGTGTTGTTTTTAAAAGCTTTTATTTAACTTGCTCTGTATGTATGTAAGTATGTGTGTTACGGTGGAATTTTGGAAGTCAATTTTGAAGTAGATATATTTAACCGATTGAGCTGAAATTTTGCATACGCGTTTAGTTTGGATGACAATGCACGATATGGTATGTGACATCACTCTAAATCCAATATGGCCGACCATCCAAGATGGCGAAATAATTATTTTCTGTGCAGTCCGACAATATGGATATTAAATGAAAGGGCTTTTTGAGAGTAACTCAAAAACGAATGTAATTTCATTCTACATCCAACATGGCGACTCGTCCAAGATAGGGGAATAGTTATTTTTAATGCACTTCTGCAATATGGGTATCAAATGAAAGGGCTTATTGAGAGTAACTCGGAAACGAATGTAATGTCATTCTATATCCAATATGGCAGCTTAGCCAAGACAGGGGAATAGTTTTTTTAAAGCACTTCTGCAATATGGGTATCAAATAAAAGGGCTCATTGAGAGTAAATTGAAACGTAATAGTCAAGTCGTGTCGTGTCGTGTCGTGACGTGTCATGTCGTGTCGTGTCGTGACATGACGTGACGTATTGTGTCGTGTCGTGTCGTGACGTGACTTTACGTGACGTGACGTTACGTGACGTGACGTGATGTGAAGTGACGTCAAGTGACGTGTCGTGACGTGGCATAACGTAACGTGACGTGACGTTACGTGTAGTGTCGTGTCGTGACTTTACGTGACGTGACGTGAAATGAGGTGACGTGACATCAAGTCAAATCCACCCGGGTTTCAGAAAATGCCCGGTTGAATCCGGTCACTTTTGTTAAATTAAATTTAACTTTTTAGTCATGCAGAAATAAACGGAATATAACAACTCGCTAAATATAGATTTTTCAATGGTCAAAGTCGAGTACGATTTCTTTAAAGGACTTAAGCTAATCAGATTTTAACAAATTCTTGAAACAAAACAAATAACTATCAAACAGACTAAGAAATCTAGACAGCTAAAAATTTTAAGGAGAAATTTATTTTTTCTTTTTAGACTATTTAAATAAAAGCTTTTTTCAAAAAGTTTTTTGTTTATAATTTATTTCAACTTTAGTTTAGCGTGTTGCATTATTGCATATATGCTTGTTTTTTGTTGAGTTTCTAAACAATCGTTTCTTGAAGTCCTCATCACTATACCACCCTAAGAAGTTTTGGGCGTCACGTAAATATCTGCGCCAAGGAAAATGATGTGAATTTTGATGGACATAATCCAGAAACTTAATAAAGTTTCTCATGTTTTTCTCTAAACACGATTTCTTGTAAATTAATGGTTGGAAACAGACAGTGAAGGCACCCAAGGAAGCATTAATTTATCAAGCCCCATACGGTCACCGGTGACCGAGACACAATAGAATATCTATTGTGTCTCGTTTTCCCACGATTGACGGGTTAAGGTACATCCTGAACTACCTCAAGTTTGACAATAATTCATTCCTCACCTCGAATAAGGAAACTAATGATACAATTTTTGAGGATTGAGGTTAAGTCGAGTGGAGAAAATCGTAAGGAAATGATTAGGAATATGGGTGTTAGAGTATATTTAAACGCAATTTCATCAGAATTAGTTTATCGGTTTAAGTGTTAAGATGTAACAGACAGACAGAAGAAGGACATAAATGCAAAAGTGTATCTAGGCTAGGTTTACTAAACCTCTTCAAGCTCGAACCGCTTAAAAAATTGTGTTTGGTAATGAAATACTTGAAGTCCCGGTTGTAGAAAGAGTAGTTTTTACCCCAAAAAAGTTATATAGGGCGGTCCCGGTGCGACATACCTACTAATTTCGGTGAATCAAAGTCCTGTATATTTTTAAGTTTAGTCTATTTTTCCTTGGCAGGCAACCCTGATGACCAGCGGCGTGATCAAGATGTACTACTAAGCCGGTGTATGTATATCGACTAACGCCCAAGAGGCTTTTTCGCACTGCGTTTCTACATTTTTTCGCTCTATTTAGCCAAAATTGTTGACGTAATAAACAATAACACGCGATTTTTATTAATATAACAGAGAAATAACATAAAAGAGATTTGTAAAACATTTTTATGTACAAATAATATTATGAAATAATAGGATTTAAATGTTAGACGCTAACTTTATTTACGACAACCTTCTCTGAGGTTAGGTTTAATAGATATTTTGATAAATATAGATATTTTTTCAAAAACTTTGTGCAGGCTGTGCCGAATTACTTGTGTAATTTTAAAGATCGTTAAAACAGGATGGTTAAATACCTTGCGTTCCATACGAACGACAGTGAAGGTAAAAATACAAATATATGGGATTCGACGTACCCGACTTTATCAAACCCCATACATTTTTCTACAAATCACTGGTTAGCTGCTGACTGAGGGCTAGGAATTGATTTTATGGTGAATTTAATAAATATTTACGGCTTAAGTAAAAACCAATACAAGCTATTGCTTAAGACGATTGTCTTGAGGTCAGGGAACAATCCCATAAGGCCGTTGGTGGGCATCCTGCATTAATATAACACGTTGGCAGCGGCGGCCGGCGGAGTGTCAACTGTGCTGACAATTAAAACTGCGACCCACCTCCAGGTCCGAACACCTGGCAAGCACGTGGACACTTAAATTACTTCAGCCAGTAGCTTTGTTCATATTCTAATTATTGTGAAGATTTGTCTGTGTCTAACATTTGAAACGAGCAAACTTTGCACTTGTAGATTCTGCGCGCGTTATAATATAGTGTTAGAAGTGTGAAAAGAAAGAACAGGCCTTTGTGCCATAAGGGGACACTGTAGGCTAATAAACTAATCCAATATAAGTATAATTTAAGAATTGTTACATTATATTTATTAAGAACAATAAATTGAACCACTACACCGTTAGCGACGGATTATCGTACGGATACGTATTTTAGAAATAAAAATTATCTTGTGATTTCCCCGGACCTAAAGTATTTACATTGTACATGCCAAATTAGTTTAGTGGCTTAAGACTGAAGAGACAACAGATAGAAGTCTGAATAAAGGGATTTATCATAAGCAATATGCCCCTAAATATCCATCGATTTTATTAAACCTTTAGGAGTACTTGGGCGATTGGACCAAAAAAAATTGGACCCAATGGGTCCAATTACCAGATTTTTTCATCTAGCGATTGGTCCTACTTTTATGATCCATTGTTTCCTGGCAATAAATTTTGAAGTAGGGTTGGCACAAAAATAATCAGTTATAACCATATTGTTTTGTAGTATCAGAGAAATTGATTCCTAGGCAGATGGCGGACCTAAGTAATTTGGTCGCGTTACGTCAAACCCAGCGGATAGATCACAATTAACATTGAATTGACATGATCCGACCAAATGACTTTGTTCTGTCAACTGCCTAGGAATCAATTTTCTTTAAAACGTTTTTCTCAACTTAAACATTTAAAATTTTAACACTCACTTTCAACTTATATTATAATTATTATTATTACCTAAATCTGTCCGAAAAGACTGATTTCAGGCATTTTTAATACTTGATTTATGATTATTATTATTATATAAAAATTAAAAAAAAACTATATATTTTTATATTTATAACCACAAAAATTACTTAATGTAATATGGGATTATTTTTGTTAAAAAATTGTAATATTATTGAAAATTAGAAAAAATAATGTATGAAGAGTATTACTCATACTTCAATAATTATATTATTACATAAGTAATAATATTATTTGAGTGACCTACTGACAATTCTAATATTTTTAAACTTAGTAAATTATATTATTAATACCTCGATCGTGGGAATCGCAGACACAATATAGATTTTCAATTGCTATGCGACAGCCGGGTGCCGCTTGGGGATTGATGGGTTAACATAAGTTCACAATTATTATAATAATAAAAAAATATTTACATTACAAGGTACATATAAGATGTTATTTCATAAGAAAACCTGTGATTTTAGTTGATAGAAAAAAAAATACTTTAGTTTTATTTCAATGTTTTCAAACAAATTAAGAACTACTTAAAATCTTATGATATTAGATTTTATAATACTTTATTTTATTATTGGCCAAATATTGATTTATTTCCTATTATTTTTACTAATTGTTTTAAGTTTTAATTTGTCTTGAGCCTTAACCGATCTCAATAAATATTTTCATACAAAGTAATTAATTTGTTTTTTATTAAAATCTACAACTTTTTTGCTGGCCCTACGGACATAAACCTGACAGTCATTAAAAATAATTTAACTTGGGACCAATCACTAGATGAAAGAATGTTAAAAATTCATATCTGGTAATTAGCCCCATTGGGTCCAATTTTTAGGGTCCAATCGCCCAAGTACTCCTCATTTCGACCTGAGTATTTTCTTATAATAATTTATTCATGTTAGCAGTCAGCACACGTGTAAGTATTACTTTTCGACGAACAATTTGTAAAACTTTTTATTTCTTTATATGGTACTTTACTGTCGTTTAGGGATTTGTGTTTATTCGAAGATATAAAATACTTCTTCATGTAAATCGCTAGGGAAGGTTGCGACGATCTCCGTTGCTGGGTGATTTCACTTCGCGATTCGCCGACGCCCGCGTCGAGGGAGCATCTTACAATTATTCCTCTACAATAATTCCCTTTTAGTTGCAAATATCAGACGAAAAGGTAACGTGGAAACCCTATCGGGATTTTCAATACTTAAATTTTGCACATCAAAATAAACTAGCAATACGTTTTTGATTTATAGTTATTACTAATTAAAAGTCACTACACAAAAAATAATACGTTTTTTGTGTAGTGACTTTTACTTAGTTACTAAATCTACACTAATATTATAAAGAGGAAAACTTTGTTTGTTTGTTTGTTTAATTGTAATGAATAGGCTCAAAAACCACTGGACCGATTTTAAAAATTCTTTCACCATTCGAAAGCTACATTATCCACGAGTAACATAGGCTAAATTTTATTTTGGAAAAAATAGGGTTCCGTAAGATATTTGGGTTTTTCGGACGGATTTTGCGTACGCTGCCTAAACTATAAAAGATAGAACCATAAAATGCTCTAATTAATTGTAGATCTTATAAATATCTCCAAAAAAGTCCGCGTCACACTATATCTATCTATGTCGAGTGAGGCACAACAACCATTTTTTTATTTAATGAATTTTTTTTGGACTTCATTTAAACGCGTTTATTTTACTCATGCTATTAATCCTTATCAAAATAAATTATTTCATCACTAAGCACAGCTTATGTAGATAATATTTGGTCTTTGAATGATTAAAATTGGACGTTTGATTTTGAAGTTATGGCGAAATAAAAATATTACGATTTCTGCTGCACGGCCCGTTGCGAAGTGGGCGTGACCAAGGCGGGGGTGCGCGTGCGGGAGGGAGTTTAGATCTATTAGTAAATGATGATTTAAATAATACTTAATTATTCACTAAATCTAAATAGTATATAAAACTCAAAGGTGATTGACATAGTAATCTATCAATGCACAGCCCAAGCCCCAAACCACTGGATGGATCGGGCTGCAATTTGGCATGCAGGTAGATTTTATGATGTAGGCATCCGCTAAGAAAGGATTTTGATCAATTCTACTCCAAAGGGATAAAATAGAGGATATGCCGATCGGGCTGAGACTTTGATACCTAAATAATAATAATACTTCTTAACGCGAGCGAAGCCGCGGGCAAAAGCTAGTAGTAAATAAGGTGATTCGTTAACATTATTAATGCCAAGGCGTGTCTACTTGCCTGTCAGTCTGTTACCTTTGTGACCGCTATAACGATTTAGGTGAAAGATATTTAGTATTTACTTACTTTAAGTCCTAGGGATTACATGGGATTGAGATAAGAATGAGTTTTTAATCTTCAGAATTTTGTATAAGTAATACGAATTGCGATATTTACTACTTACTGATTTTTTTTTTCCGACATAGACATATCAAAGTCACAGCCTTCTCATCGTTGAAATCAAAGTATAAAAAATGTATTTTGCGTGATATAAGGGCAGCCCTCCTCCATTGTTGCGACTTGCGGCGCAGCGGTGTCTGCCGGGCGGTGGACCACGAAATCGCTCCCGGCCGAGCCATAAGGCGCTCTGTCTGTCTCTTGTTTAGGGCACAATATGATATTAATACCACAGTATACAATCATACAGCAGATCATATTATTGTACTATCAGAGAAGTTGATTCTTAGGCAGATGTCGGACCCACAGAAATAAATCAAGATAGAACGGTGACGCGCGTGCGTTGCTAAGGAATCGCTCGTGTCAATTTTTGCTTTGCTTTTAGTTAGAACAAATAACTTACCCGTGGAAAGAAATACCTCCTTTTGACCGATTCACTTTCGTACTTCTGTTTTTACAATTAGACACTGCACAATGAGGCATTTTTGCACAACCGCTCCGGTGTAATCAAGTCGAGACGTGCGCGCGGACTGAATGAACGTTCAACGAATCTTGCACACTCGTGCAAGATTGAAACACGCGTACTCCACCCGCTTAGCCGTTCTATCTTGATTTATTTCTGTGGTCGGACCTAAGTAATTTGGTCGCGTTAAGTCAAACTCATCCGACCGATCACAGCTTACAATGAGTTGACATGAGCCGACCAAACGACGTAGGTCTGTCAACTGCCTAGGAATCAATTTCCTCGGGTATACTATTTCGCGCAGTTCGGCCGCACGCGAACTAGAGTAAATTCAGATAACTTCAGAGAACGAAAAATGCTGTCTTTGAGTGGCGCCCACAGAGGAAAGTCAGGTCGGAACGCCACTAGATTGATTTTAGCTGTCGTATATACAATGTGTCCCGACACCAGTTTCCGAGCCTTTAAAGATTTTGCAACCTTTTTTATGTTCAAAGGATATTTACATGAGAAGTATTGGTCAAATTAGTATGTGAACCCGAGAAAAAATAAAATTACTGCCATTTTACAACCATGAGAGAGAGAAAAAATTCGAGAGCTAATTTGTCCATAATATGCCATATATCATAACACTAGCTGTCCCGGCAAATGTTGTTTTGCCATTTAAAGTATTTAAATCTTACCCCCTCTTTTGTCCCCTAAGAGGGGTGGGGGGAAAATTTTTATACACCAGATGTTAAGTTGGAAAAAACAGTTAATAATATGAAGTAAGTCCACAAAAGAAAAAAGTTTGATACAAAATCTGACCCCCTCTTTGCTCCACTTAGAGGGGTGGGGGGGGGGGGGGGGTTTGATTTTTATACACCAGATTTTGAGTTGGAAGAAGACAAATGTATCTGCGAAAACAGTATGCAAATCGGATCAGTAGTTTTCGTGTTAAAGCAAAAGTCTTATACAAAATCTGACCCCCTCTTTCGTCCCTTTAGAGGGGTGGGGCGAATTTTTTTTATACACCAGATGTTAAGTTGGAAGAAGACAAATATATCTGCGAAAACCGCATTCAAATCGGATCAGTAGTTTTCGTGTGATAGTGGAACAAACATACAGATAGACAGACAGACAGACAGACAGACAGACAGACAGACAAAAAAAATAACCACATTTTTGGCTTCTATAGCGATGTAGTAACATCCCCCGCTTATTATTTTTTGAATATTATCTTTAATGTACGGAATTTTCATTTCTACAGTTTTATTATATGTATAGATTTAAGGCTCGGACACTGGTGTCGGGAGTCGGGACACATTGTATATCAACGCAATTAGAACACTTCGATAGCACGATGCAGGATTGTGGCGCTAGCTGTTGTAACGCCACGTCATTTAGTACGCGTGTATAGCTTGTCTCTGTGTTGCATGAACTTAGATAAAAACATATTACGATTATGTTATATTATTACTTTGTTATATAATATTATGTGTGTTCATACTTACTTACTATTCTCATTTTTATAAAACCTTAGGGCTTCAAATTGCTTAAACGAAGAATTAGTATGGATCAAATTTAAATTGTATTGTTATAAAACTTAATACAAGGGATTTGATTACTCTTCAAAAACTTGTTATTATACATTATTTACTTTGATATTAACAGCGTCTGGGTTCAACAAGATACTTAACAGATTTTGATGAAAAACATGGTGGTGAGAAATGAGTACCGGAAACCGACAAAAGATTTTATAGCGGAAAAATGTACAGTTGTTGTGCAATAAAACGTTTAGTTTAATACCTTTTTTAAGTTAATTTTTTAGTTTAGAAATAAAATTATTTATATAGGTGCTTTATTAACAAATCTGTATTTTGAACAATCATACATTTTTTTTCATAAAACACCTGTTTTATGTAATTATAGTTTTATTAATACCAAAGATATATTCTGAGAAGTGAGAATATTATACTAGAGTTATGTATATGTTTTAGAAGGAAATAAATATTATATTCACGGAATTACGGAATTAAAATATACCTGCCGAATTAAATATAATTCACCAGAAATCCAATATCTAATAGAACATTCGTGGAATATGCTTAATGCTTATAACAAAAGCTTTAAAGTTATGCTAGTATAATAAAAAAACGTTTCAAAATTATTAAGTATATACGTATTATTTTTATAGATCAAAAAGTGTGTTTTTTGTTATGTCTCTACGCCTAAACCTTTGAACCAATTTTAATGAAAATTAGTGTGGTTACACTTTGAGTACCGAGAAAGGACATGGTACCTGTAGTTCTGGAAATGTACAGTTTACGATAAACGAATTTCATAAGGGAAGCTTTTTGCTGTTGCACTTATGGCTCGCTACGGACGAAACTGGTATTACAATTTACAGCTGCACAGTTCAATCATTATAGGTTTTCCATTTCTAACTTTAATGTCTTACCATCTCCTCTCAACGCACGCTAGTATGAAGTTAAACTGTGTCTAGTCCAAACTGTGCAGTTACATCGTGTGTAGCGGATTACCTTCACCTATATCGCACATAAATTAGTGCACAAAACATAACACATGCGCTCATGAATAACTGTCTTCAGATAAAGCAGCGGTTAGTTATAGTCGGGCGCGTCGCAGATACCCCACCGAACTGTTAAGGCCCCCATACAGGGAACGTGTGTGAAGGTGCTGCGAACTGAGTGCTTAGACAAACTGCATTCGCCAACTGCATTCGCTAGTTTCTATGGCGAAGTTAGATATCAAAACCGGTCAAGTGCGTGTCGGGCCACGCGCAATATAGGGTCCCGTAGTACCGGTAATTTTTGATTGGTCGTTGACAGGACATTTATAACGTGTTTTACACTACTAACAACATTATCTCAGTTACGTTCAAAGGAATTTGAATGAAAAGTTCCTTTATATTTCGCCGAATACATTTTTTTAGTTGATCGACTATTACTCAATAACTTATGAAGTCTTCTAATAGCTGTGATAGTTTTCCTTTTAAATTCAGCATATTTCCTACTCTCGTGAATTTTTTCATATTTATAGAAGCAACCGTTTCGCTGGTAGAAGGGAAGGGGAAGGGAAGGGGAAATGGGTCGGAATGTCGGAGGTCGATCTGGCCGGATTGGTTTTATGCATTCCCGTGCATATGCACGTGTCCGGTCAGGTCGGTCTACCGTCAGTCCGACCTGAATGATCGGCCGCCTCGTGTATGTGGACCTTTACTACGACGATCACAAGCCGATATTCATCTCAATACGGCCTAAATGCAATGTATGATCGCTTGCTATTAGTCGGAACCCGATTCTGCTCTACAATAATGCAGCTTCCATACCATTTAACAACAACATTTTATTTTTCTAAACGCCTAAAGACTGATTTTTGGCGGAAAGACCAATAACATCGAGTTTAACATAGATATTTTTATGTTTTATGAGACCATTTTGTATCAATATCAAGACTATATCGAAAATGTTATTGAAATTGTTTCAATATCAGATTTAAAGAATTGGGGTACGTGATATTATCGCGATGCAAATCCGATGCAGTCGGAGGTGAGCTCTTACCACCGTACGAATTGGAGACTAAGGCTCAATTCAAACCGCAACGCGACGCGTAGATGCATTTTTTTGATGTGACAGATTTGCAAGACGCCTCACGCAATTCAGTACAAATTTAGAAATGCATCTTCGCGTCACGTTGCGTCAGCGTTGCGTCGACGCAGCGTTGCCGTTTGACGCATAGCCAGCCACACGGGCGCTGCGTCATCGCAGCGTTATTACGAAGCAGTCTTAACGTCAACACCCCCTCCCGCTTCGTCTCGGGGGCTGCTGTCCGTCATGTGTGCGTTGCGACGACGTAGCGCGCCGTGTGAACACCTTGGTTACTTGTATGTAAAACAACGCAACGGCAGCGCTGCGTCGACGCAACGCGCCGTGTGGACTGGCACTAAGGGTCGGGTCGCACTAGAACGAGATGAGAGTTAACGGTGCATAAATTGTATGTATGTTAGTCTATAAGGTATCCTTACTTCCTTACTAATATTATAAATGTTAAAGTGTGTCTGTCTGTCTGTCTGTCTGTTACCTCTTCACGACTGAATCGCTGGACCGATTTTGTTGAAATTTGGCATGGAGATACTTTGAGTCCCGGGAAAGGACATAGAATACTTTTTATCCCAGAAAAATGTACAGTTCCCGCGCGATAAACGAGTTTTGGCGCAACGGAGTTGCGGGCGTCATCTAGTTTATAATATGGGCTAAGATGCCGGATTTAAATAAATAAATAAAACAAATAAAAGTTATACAAAATTGAAACGTCAAATAGCGTGACGCCGCTTGTCAAAGTTAATGTCAATTCAGACCGCAACGCGACGCGTAGATGCATTTCTGAATTGGTATGGATTTGACAAATTTCCGAGACGTCTCACGCTCACGAAATCTGTCAATTCAGCACAAATTTAGAAATGCATCTACGCGTCGCGTTGCGGTCTGAATTGACCCTTATCTGGAATATTACGCAAAGGAGGGAGCAAAGTTAGCTACTAGCACATATAATATGGTAAATAATCCATCCGGCATCCAGGATCACGAAATCACGAATCAAAATTCAATAGATACGCTATACAATGTTGTGTGAGCGTCCTTGTCGAATACATTAAAAAGTCATTTAAAACACAAAGACTTAACATTGTATACAATATAGTGTAAACATTTTTTATTAGTAAGGCGGTTTAATTTTAAAAGCATCGTAATAAAAAATTAAATAACACTCGCGTTTAACATTATAGAACATGAAAATTACGCAAACGCAGTGAAAAGTCGGCACATTGAAGGCATTCATTCTTGGCTCATCCCGTTATTACCGTTGAAAAGTCTTGCCAAAAGAAAAAAGGATCATAATAGAATTTATTGAATATAAAAAGAGCATTTTATCGTCGGCACTGAAAAGCCGACGGGAAATAATTTTCCGAGGGGTGACCGGCCCCGGGAAGTTGTGACGTGAAAGGCTGTTTGTCCACGGCCGTTACCGGACCGTCACCGAGAACGAGATTATTTTGGGCCGATAAAACGCCACTGTATGATGATGGCTGTTAGAGGTTTCATTTTCTACCGACATAATATTTTCTACCGGTCTAGCGACCTATGCCGCCGCTGCTTTGTAGTGGTGTAGACTGTAGAGCAAAGATAAACCTATAGCCTGTGTCATACAGTGGCATTTCATCGGCCCAAAACAATCTCGTTCTCGGTGACGGTTCGGTGACATCGGTAGTGGACAAACAGCCTAAGGGAAGTTGTGACGTGAAATAAGTTTTGTGATATAAAGACGTTGGAAAGGGTCCCCGTACAGAGTGGACAATGAACACACGATAATTACTACGAGTACATTTATTGTATAGGAGTAGATTGTGGGGCAAAATGTATTTGCCTTTGCTTTGTATAGCTTTTGATGTAAAAATCTTTTGGTATATATAACTTCGAGTAAGTAATCAATATTTACATTATAATATGAGATTAATGGTCGTGAATAATAACCGTTATTGTTTATTTAAACTATTATTATATTTACTTATATTCATAAGCCTACCGCAATAATCGTTGTAGTAAAAACTGCCCTAAACCCCTACTCGGAATCAAAATAGTAATAGTAGCATCCAATAATTAATTATTTTTGGAACGAAGTTCCTTATCGCGCGTTGCGCCTTGCGGGGGCTAGACGGAAAAAGTTGTATCGACACTTTTTTATTAGTACGCCCTCTGCCCCTACTATGCAGGTATAGTAGGGGCAGAGGGCGTTGATAGTATCATCATTTGACTTAATTAATCTGAGACTGTCGCAGGAATTGTCTACAAATAATAAAGTCAATATTTTGACAATATAATATCAATAGAAAAGCGTTGAAATTTGAAACCTATAATTTTTTTTTGAGTGTTATATATACAGGTTTTTTGTACATAAGAAATAATAAATATTAAATTGGAACTTCTAGTAGGGGAGGTGGTGCTCATTTTGAAAAGTCATTTCATACTGAGCGAAAATTGTAACAATAATAGTACGAGGGGCGTTCAATGTATTGTCGGTATAGGTATGAAGGAAAAGGCTGAAAATTCTGAAATAATTTTATTTTTCTATATAGTCACCCAGAAGCTCAATCGACTTATTAGTTCTATAAATTAACTTTTGGATACCCTCTAAAAAATTATTCTTCCTTGTCCGAAAAATGCGCTAAAATTGCCGCCTTGAGCTCTTCGTCGTCGGAAAAATGCTTTCCACGAAGATCTTTTTTTAAATTTGGAAACAGAAAATAGTCGCTAGGGGCCAGGTCTGGACTGTAGAGAGGATGGTTGATTTCTTCGAACCCGCATTCTTGCACAGCAGCCTTGGCAACTCGCGCAGTGTGAACCGGTGCGTTGTCGTGAAGAAGCAACACCTCTGCGCTCAATTTCCCGCGTCTTTTTTCTTTAATTGCTTCCTTTAAATTACGTAATGTATTCACATATGACGATGCAGTTATACTCTGACCTTTTTTGGTGTATTCAATAAGCAAAATCCCTTCGAGTCCCAAAACACGGTGGCCATGAGTTTTCCAGCCGACGGAGAGACTTTGAACTTCTTCGGTGGCTCTGATCTCTTTTTGTGCCACTGCATAGATTCCTGTTTGCTCTCAGGATCATAATGATGAACCCACGTTTCATCGCCGGTAACAATCCGATCGATAATACTCGATGGATTGTCTCCACAAAGCTCCAAAAACTCCTTACAGCACTCAACTCATGCTTTTTTTTTTTTTATGAATTAAGGGGGAAAAGGAGCAAACGGGTCACCTGATGGAAAGCAACTTCCGTCGCCCATGGACACTCGCAGCATCAGAAGAGCTGCAGGTGCGTTGCCGGCCTTTTAAGAGGGAATAGGGTAATAGGGGAGGGTAGGGATGGGAAGAGAAGGGAATAGGGGAGGGAAAGGAAGGGAATAGGGTAGGGAATTGGGCCTCCGGTAAACTTACTCACTCGGCGAAACACAGCGCAAGCGCTGTTTCACGCCGGTTTTCTGTAAGAACGTGGTATTTCTCCGGTCGAGCCGGCCCATTCGTGCCGAAGCATGTCTCTCCCACGTATGCTTGTTTTTGAAGCGCCGTGAGCATTCGAGGCTGGATCTTGCGCTGTTCTTTAACAGGTTAAGATAGTCATGGAGGATGGTGTGAATAGTCCCAACTGATAGGTTAGTCATCTCTGCTAACATTTTTATTTTAATGCGGGCATCTTCAAGAACAATTTTCTCAACTTTTTTTACGGTTTCTTCTGTAGTGGCACTCACCGGCCCGCCCACACGGGGGTCGTCTTCAATGCTTTCCCTACCTCTTTTAAACTCACTTGACCACTTTTGAACAGTAGATAATTAAGGGGCAGAGTCTTGGTAAACCGCTACCAATTTCTCGTGGATCACTTTTTGAGTTTTTACCTGCTTTGTAAGGAATTTAATCACTGCACGGTGCTCGATTTTCGTCAATATTGTCGCGTCAGTCAATCTTACTATGTTTAACTTGAAATTTCTAAATAACTAGTGATGATAATTTGTTTGTTTAAGTTTGAATTTTTGTAGTTATACCCTCAAATAATGCCATTACCTAATGAGATATTTAAAGTACCGTCATAATTACTTAATCACCCTGATACCGAGAATACATTGAACGCCCCTCGTAGGTATTATATTATTAATACATAAGAGTTTTGATCGTCAGCTACTTCAGTATGGGTGGAATAAAAATCAAGAGTATCTCAAAGTTGTTGTTGGGAATACATATTGTATTGACATTATAAAGATCCCAGTTCGCACCCAATAAAAGTTCATATCTTGATTATAGACATTTTAGGTTCGATAGGTATTATTTTAGTTTTAGTATGTACCAACAGATGGCGCTTTACAAGTAAAATCTATATAATTCTTCCTCGCAAATATTGACTATCGAATTAATTACTTACCGAATAAAATTGCTATATGAGACAATTTTATAGTTAATTCAAACGAAAATCGCCGTCAGCTGAATGTTTGTAGGTGGAAATGTCGTCTACGCGACGCCCTCAGATACATTGAGCGCGAAGTATGGTTATTGGTTATGTCGCTGGCTGGCGGATTCTCCACAGTCATAATAACGACTGACAGTTTTCTTTATTTTTTACAAAGTAGAAACATTCACATGTATAAATTTTGTACGGTATAAAATGACTTTATATTCAATTTTTTTTACATATTCAGTAACGCGACTGACGTTGAATCCCCCGTCTGCAATACGACTGACGGTGATTTTTTTGTTTAAAATGACCTCAATAATCATCCATCAAACTTTCATACTATATAAAATTACTTTTAGCAAAATTTTTTCGACAAATTTGAGACACTCTCAATGTACAACCTACCACGGGTGCGGCGACTGACGCTCATTATGTTGATTATTAAATATTAATCTACTACTGGACAAAAATTTGGTCGGTATGAAATGACTTTGCAAAAAATAGCATCACCTCCTCTACTATTTATTCCATCCGGGTGTCCCTTGACACCTCTCAAGTTTTTTTATTAATATGCTTATACCAATTTATCATTTGAATCATTTCAAAGACGTGAAGACACACTTCCGCATTTATAATTTTTAATTAACATGGGTTTTCCTAGTACCTACTTATACTAAGTATTGCACCGCAGTATAATTATCATACAGTATAGTCTACTGTAAAATATTTTTATATTTTGTTGTGTTAGTACTAAACCGTGTCCTCAGCCTGTACATCAGCCAACAAAGAGTTGTCTTTTTGATAAGACTCATATCTTACAGTCAAGTTATCCAAAATAACTCTCATGCGCGTTTCGGGCGGAATCTTCACATAGCGGATGCTCTACTTTATATTATTTATATTGAAACCAACGTTCGTTACACAAAGTTTGCGGTCAGAGGAATTAGTTCGCCATTAAAAATGCAAGCTCCTTACAACGAATTTACTGAGCAGCCTCAACCGCATCCCTGTTACTCCACAGCCCTCATCCTGAGACAAACAAACATATTTTGTTTATGAGTAAATGGTTGGCACAAACACGTGATTTCAGTGCAGCGAAACCACTTATTAGGTGAAAATCTCTAGTTTACAAATTTGAATGTTTCAAAATAAGAAATCTAGTTTTGTGCGAGCAGCAAACATAGTCTAAGTGGGCCCCTAGACGATCAATTTTATTATGCAATATCATTGAACAATATTATTTGACAATAAGACTGAAAGGCGGGCACGTTCAATATCAACCCTAGACGGTCAACAATATCCCACCAAAAACATTTCATGTAAAATGTTGTCAAGACGACCATATAAGGTTTGCCCTGTGAAAAAGATATCAGATCTCATGTACAGCCAAGCTTCTGCATCTACACAGCCTAACTCTACCGACACTAACTTCAACAAATTCCACACATCAGTAAATGTATGGCTTCGCCGATTCACTATCGTCGTGGAGGTGATGCGAATATTTAGTTTCTGATCTGAAGTAACGAAACATCCAAGCCATACATATATATATATATATATATATATATATATATATATATATATATATATATATATATATATATATATATATATATATATATATATATATATATATATATATATATATATATATATATATATATATATATATATATATATATATATATATATATGTATATATATATATATATATATATATATATATAATTCTACATATTATATATACACATATATATAATATGTAGAATTTGTTGAAGTTAGGGTCGGTAGAGTTAGGCGGTGTAGATTCAGAAGCTTGGCTCTACACGAGATCTGATATCTTTTTCACAGGGCAAACCTTATATTATATGGTCGTCTTGGCAACATTTTACATGAAATATTTTTGGTGGATTTCAGTTCTTTTTTAAGTTGGTTCTTGTAAGTTCTTATTCATAGGTTTTTTGGTTACTGTATACAGTCCCGTGTAAACTTTCATGTCCTAGTTCATAAAATTGGTTAAAGTCTCATTTAAACTTTCACCCCCATTTTAGGGGATGGGGGGCGAAAGTTATAAGTTTATGAATTTTTTGTTGGTTGTATACTAAACTTAGATCACATACCAAATTTTAGCTTTCTAGCACTTCAGGAAGTAGCCAAACATTTTGATGATCATCAGTGTGTCAGTGATGTGATGAAATCGGCGTATTTTAGAAATCAATAAAATTTAAAGTATAGTATTATATCATGAATAACAGTCTGCACTGCTGAGTGGAATTATAGCTATATAAATAAATAAATAAATAAAATGTTTAATAAGTCTATTATTGATATCATATCCTGAGAATATGAACTATCTGGTACATCGGAAACCAACTCTAAGAGGGTTCAAAAGACGACAAAACACTTCGAGAAAAGGTAGGTAGTGCCCACTGCCCTTGCGCTTCGCTTGGCTCGTCTTGGCGGGAGCACTACCGTGTCCCCAGATTTCACAATACGTGATGTTGCATAATAAAATTGATCGTTTAACGGGCTTGTCTTGTCGTATTTTTATTTAAACTTGCTTACATCAGCAGTCAGAGATGATTAGATTTAACTTAACTTAATGATGGGTTTGATACTTAGTGTATGGGAGTTTATGACAAACTCTTCATTAAATTAAAGTTGTCATAAATCTCTCTGATGGACTCCAGCTATTAAACTTTACAATTAATAAGCTGCTGATTTAGCAGCTAAAAATTTTATTAATACAAAAAAAAAAAACATTTATTTTCAGACTAGAGATCCGTTATTATATATTAGAACAATCATAGCTCTGACAATGATGTCTGTTTAGGTGGCTTCTGAAGTTACGCAGTGGCTACACCAAGGTCCTTTATAGTGCCTAAGTGTGTGTGAAATATATAATAGTTTAATTGCTCTCGTTACCCTTAACAACGTCGATATACCTACTGGTGGTCTAAATTTTATTTATTTCCTACTAATTGTTATTATTGTATACAAAATCAAAATTTCTCTCAAGTGGTTTATAAAAAATTGTACATTACAGACGAAGCATGTCCGAGGCGCTAAAACACGAGCTCCATAAATAAAGTTGAATCTCGCCTGTATTATCTCGTTCGTTATAAATCCGCTAGCAACACTGTCGTGGCAGCGGGGCGGTAGCGGGGGCGGGGGCGGCGGGCTCCCCCCAAGTCCCAACAAGACAGGGAACACTAGATTTTGATAATTACTGAACTTCCCCTAATGGTTGCCAACTTAAATCTATTTAATGTTTTTGAGAGAAACAATTAAATACAATCAAGTTATTTTTTTTTTATTTCAAGGAATGGTCTGTTCATATTGCAACGTGACGGGGTAAAGCATTTTTAAATGACGCATTAAAAACTGCATTTCATTAACAACACTAGAGGATAAATAATTCTTGTTTACTTACCAGACTTACCGGTTACCGCTCGCGGTGTCAAACTGACTAGTGATGAGCAAAATCGGTCTTGTTTTTTATTACAAGAACAAGTCAAATTTTGCTCATAGTCCTGCAGTCTTGATCTTGTTGGCCTTGTAAAAAAAACATGGCCAAGAACAATTTTGCCACTAAATCTGCCTGTTCCAAATCTGAATTGATAATTTTAAAATGCATTGCAGCGGCTCGTCACGTTACGTGAACTCTAATGACCTCATTATTTTACCAACCAACTTAAGGCTTATTTAAATTTCTATGTACGCAACCAATGAACTCAGCGTTGAATCGACGATTGATCAGCCGTCAGCGCTCGCCGTAAATAAATATAAAAAAAATGGAAACATAACATTTCAATTTAATATTATTGATTTAATAATTCGCGATATTGAACTTCTATTCATACACTTATCGACAAGTTTTGGATGCTTAAAAACTATATTGTATGTTTATTTTTGACGATGATTTTGACATAAAAAATATCTACAGCCGGACAGAGAACCTCCTTTTTTGAAGTCGGTTTATTTACTATTACTATAATACTATACCCACCAAAAACATTTCTTGTAAAATGTTGCCGAGACGTTCACATAAGGTTTACCCTGTGAAAAAGATATGAGATCTAATGTAGAGCCAAGCTACTGAATCTACACGCAGCTATTAATTCTACTGACCCTAACTTAAACAAATTCTACATACCTGTAAATATGTATAGCTCAAAACACACAAATTTTTGTCTACTTTCGGTCTAATATACCAGTGCGGAACCCTTCGTGCGCGAGTCCGACTCGGACTTGGCCGATTATTCATTATTATCCATGTGAAAAGCCAACAGCTGATCCCACATGAAAATAATAATTATTTTCCTACTTTTAATTAACGCTGGCAACCCCTTCCCACCACCCGATCGATTTAATTTTTTTTTTTGGGTGCACATGAAGTACAGAGCAGCTATTTGGAAAAAAATTAAAGTTGCTGAACCTACATTTTTTTTCTTTTTTTTTCCCCACCCCGCCACTCCCACACCCACCGCCCACGGCCTGCCAGCACGCAGATTATCAGAAAGGGTTGTTCAGGGAAGTAGCTAACGGAGTTTTAGTACAGCTGAAGCCAGATGACCGATTTGGTCGCCAGCTCTCCGTCGAATACAAGATTGATGTGTGTATTTTATAACTAAAATATATTTTTTAATAAAATAAGGGGAAAACGAGCAAACGGGTCACCTGATGGAAAGCAACTACCGTCGCCCATGGACACTCGCAACATCAGAAAAATATTCAGTATTCAACGTAAGGTAGTAACCAAAAGATTAAAATATATTAAATTGCCTGCATTTGAAATTAAAAGAGTACAATCGTCATTTATTTAGGTTTACGTAGGCTTTATTTTGAGAACCATCATAGTCTCCGTTGTGATTTATCGAGCGTTAATTAAACGAGTAAGGTGCAGGCTGTGTAGAGGTGAAAATTTTAGGGCATTTTTAGGTATTTCATGAAGTTCACCTCTCTCTGAACTCCGTAATGGACTTACGGACGTGCCCCTAAACCTTTTAGCTTCATCCGACGGCCGGAGGTTTAGAATTAGAGGAGTACAGGAGCGGAGTAAAACGTACTCTTAAAAATAACTCTACGGAGTAGACGCGTTAAATATCTGCAGCGTGTTTTTTAGAACTTTGCAGGAATTTGAATATTTTCCAAAGATAATATATTTTTTTGTCCTGTCTGTTACTTTTAAAAAACTGGCTAAATGTGTATGTGAAAGTAAGTTAACACTATGCATGTGAAAGTATAGCTGGAAAGGAACTGTTTATATTTTTATCTGTCAATACTTTTAAAGTAACTTTAAATTTTTATTATTTGATTGACGGCACTGAATCCTTGGAAACAAGGGTTATTTCAAATGTCGTATTTGCGAAGATTTCTCTTTCCGCAAGTGTCCGACAACACCAGACTCGAGTTAGATGTGATAGCTTTATAATCGAAAATGTATGAAATTTGACACCACCTTATGACATGTCGCCAGAGCCATGTGAACAGTAGCGGCGTTAGGCCGGGGAGAGGCGATGCCTAGGGCGCCGGACAAAAAGGGGCGCCGCTTTTTTTGCACTACCCTGGGTGCCGAAGAAATTTCGCCCAGAACGCTGGTAGTCCTAAAGCGGCACTGCATGTGATCCATACTTATTTGCTGTCAAACTTCGCCGTTAATACAATTTTTGACCATCAAATACCAAGTGGCCTGGTTTATATTTTTTATTTTCTGTCCAGTATGATAGCGGCCGCGTTGTAGCTTGTATTGCACAAAAACCGCAGCAGACCTCACCGCGCTGCGGCTGTTGTTGACAAGTATCGAGTGCTCGGACGTCACTATCTCTGTCTATATAAATTGGAATCGATACCAATAACAGTCGTAGTGGGAATAAAATGACGATATCGTTTGAGGTAGTACAGAAGTGTAGTAAAAAAGTTATATACTTCACTTTTTTACTACCTTAATAACTTTCAGGTAATTAGGGATTCTTATTAAAATCGTTGCAGTCCAGAAAAAAACGTAATATGAAAGTATCAAAAATTATATTAAACAAAAACAAAAGTCGACTTGATTGAAATAAAAAATTCAATAAAAATATCATTAAAATATTTATTCCTTTATCAAAAAATATTCGGTTAAAAGCATATTTATATAATGGGTAAATATAAACACCTGCTTATTTTATTTAAGGGAAATGCTGATTCCAATTTTCGTCCAAAAATAACAGTGGACCGGGATCCAAATTGCTATTTCTACATAATTCGGCGTTCCAAAGGTTACGGTAATCGTTTACGGCTATCGATTTTCATTCAACATACAAAAAGGGGGTCATTAAGGCAGTATGTTTTGAAGGCAATGTGGCGGTTTGCAACTCGGCGCTTTTCTACGCCATAATAGAGTGATTAATGGCCGTACACCGCAACTTCTTTGTTGCTCGTGCAAATATTTAATAGGATGTGAATTGATTTCGCGCCACTATGGGGCATCAATCACGTCGATCGAATCTGCTGAGGAGAGTCGCGCGTCCCACCGAAAATAATTAAACTGCAATTACTCTGGGTTACATCAATCTTTTATCGCCGGTGTTGTGTGTTTTATTTTTAATTAATTCCAACATGATAAAATACAATAATGTGTTATTAATATATTATATACCATAGAAGAAATTGATTCATAGACAGTTGACGGACCTACACCAACGTTGGGTTTGACAAAACATGACCAAAATACGTAAGGTCCGCCATCAGCCTACGAATTAACTTCTCTGATATTACTTTATAGGCCTCTTTCAACTCTTAACACCTGACGTGGTACCTGGATTAGACAATAGGCAACATGTCGAGGTAAATCGTGTTAGGAACGGCCTCACTTTGTGGTTATATTACGTAACTTTAAAATACACGCGTCTCCTGAATTTTCTATCCTACTTCTTCTTATTTCTTGAAGCTCGCGCTTATTGGTACTCAATAGAAAGAAAATCATCGAAAAACCCTAATTTTTTTGCTTCAAAGGGCCAGTACGGTTTGACGTCACAGCACGATGCGGCTCAGCGTGGGCGGAGGAAAGCGCCGCGTCACGCGCTAATGTAACATCTCCCTAATTCATTACCATCTACTCCGCTAATGAATCGATATGGGTACGCAAACAAATTGGGAATATGCCGGCTTCATTGCTTATAGATAAACGAAGCTAATGTGCTACCAGCTGAACTGTAAAACCACAGTGAACTGTGAAACTCTATCGTATATCCATACAATTTATACTCTAAAATACGCGAAAGTGTGTCTGTCTGTTACTTCTTAGCTTATACTGCTAAACCAATTATGATTTTGGTATGGAGACGCTTGGAGTCCCAGGAAATGACATAGAATACTTTTTAACCTGGAAAAAAGTACGGTCCCCGCGCGATGACTGAATTTTTGCGCAACGGAGTTGTGGGCACCAAGTAGTTTATAACATTCTAGACATCACTTATGTAGAGGTAGCGTACACATTTTGCACTATCAAAGTCTCGAAACGTTTATTCTCACGGACGCAAATTATTCAGGATATAAAGGCATAATCTATGAAATTAAACTGGGGTCAAAGCGGATGTCTCGATCCTTAATACAAGCACATACAAAGTTAAAGTATGCGCTGGAAGATGTCCAAGTACCAAAGTGCATATTTAACCCTGCTGGAATCACGCTGGAAGTGGAATGAGCTATTAACCCTGTCGTGCACTTAGCTTGTGTCGGAGCTAAGCTTGCATCATAATTACATCGGCTTCGAACCTGATTCTCCCAGCCTTGTGTAACTTCTGTACAAGTGGATTCTGTCTACGGAAATATAGACAATATTGCACTATTACAGACTTACAAGAATCTTAAATGGCACTTCTATGACATTGATTATAAACGGACGTGAATGCGAAGCAACTAATGCTTGTTTCATTTTCATAAAACTAGCTTTGGTTTAAATTTAGCGACATAGAAAATTATATTTGGATAACAGGGATGAAGGAATTGAGTTTATTTGTAAGATATTTTCTTTAACACTGAAGATTAAATGGAGACGTAAGTTCTGATTTTTGCGACTCACCAAATGCAAATCTACAACAAAAAAATGTATATTCATTTCAATGAAGAATTGATTAGGATCCATAGATGGTGGTCACGCTAAGCTTGCTGATAACACGGATTATGTAATGTGTAGTAAACACCAAATGTTGTATAGGTATATAATATATAGTACGAAACTTTAAACTTAAAAATTGCTTTTATTACAGTATTTTATATTTCTTCGGAGTTGAACATTTTTCATCTAGCGCGGATATAAAGAAACAAAACTTTTATAAAGCACCCACTAACAAAATTCAAGTTTCGTTTTTACCTGCAGAATCCGTGTTATTTACACAGCCGGCAGATAATATTTTTTATCCGAGTATTACTAAGAAAGTTCGCGATAGTAAGTAGTCTAGAAACTTGTTGAATAAAGTATTTAATAATTTAATACGGGCTTTTCCCGGTGGCCGTTGGTGGTCCAATACAAGCTATTTTGAATCGTGCCTCGGCGAATAGTCGTCTGTGATGGGTCATTATCGACATATATTGTACACGCTAGACAGCTTTGCAATCATGGCGGTAATATTTCGACTGCTCTGCTAGACTATCGTAACATCAAAAATACAACTTTACAGGAGGAGAGTTTGAAGTTGCTTTGAACCACGACTTCATTTTTTAACCGATTTTTATATAATTTGGCATGAGCAACAACAATAGTGTTAGGTATTAACTTATGTAATAAAATACTATATTATATGCTTGGAAAATTATTGGAAAATTATTGCAAATAACACTAACTACAGTTTACATTGAAATTTTTTATTGGTAAAATATTGTAATGTTTACTTACCATAAAATACGGGGGACTTCTTTAACGTTTTTTAGGGTTCCGTACCCAAAGGGTAAAAAAGGGACCCTATTACTAAGAGTTCGTTGTCTGTCCGTCTGTCCGTCTGTATGTCACCAGGCTGTAACTCAAGAACGGTAATAGCTAGAGAGTTTAAATTTTCACAGATTGTGTATATCCATTGCGGCTATAACAACAAATACTAAAAACAAAATAAAATTAGTATTTAAGGGGTGCTCCCATACAACAAACGAGTTTTTTTGGCCCTTTTTGCTCTATTTAAATAGTCAATATTAAAATAGTCTCTGGCAAGACTGAGGGAGAAAGACCGCGGGGCCGCAGTCCCATGCGTTAGTCCAATCAAATCCATACCACAATTATTGAGTCCATCGTCTACGACGCTCTTCGAGTGGCCGAAGATAGGAAACGCTAGCGTAACATCATAAGGAGGAAGGTCATAGAAAGGGGAGGTCACGACCCTCTGACGTGAGGAATACGATTATAGAAAGAGGATCAGTAGGGATACTAGTACTAGTTCCTGAAAGTTTCCTGGCCGAAAAAAGAGATCATGAAATAAACTAAGTACAATCTATATCCATACTTATATTACTACAAATGCAAAAGAGTGTTTGTCTATCTATTTACCTATTACCTCCTCACGCCCAAACCTCTAAACCGATTTTTCTGATATTTGCTATGGGAATACTTTGAATTCCGGGAAAGGATATGGGATACTTTTGATCCCGGAAAAATGCTCCGTTCCCGGGCGATAAACGGGTGAGTCCAAGTTAGCTTTGAATAAGCTTAGTACTTCAGTCCGATGCAACGCCTATAACTCTACAAGGTGAAGATTCGGCCTCACGTGGAATACTGTTCTCATCTCTGGGCAGGGGCGACAAAATACCAATTATTACCTATGAATAGTAACCAACGCAGGGCCGCTTGGATTGTAGACAGCCATAGTGTTTCAAACAAGCTATACTCCTTGGAATTACGCTGAGATGTGACTTCGCTCTGCATCGTCTATCACCTGCAACATTTTGCCATCGTTTCACGGGAACATATACCATCCTCATCACCTTGATGAGTCATTCACAATAAAACTAAAACAAACTGCCGCCAGCAGTATTTCCGGACCAATACGACCTGAAAACCTGAAGAAGAGAGCGACCCTCTAAAAAGGCTGGCAAGTCCATGGGTGACGGTAGTTGGTTTCCATCATGTGACCCGTTTTCTCGTTTACCCCCTAATTTCATAAATACTAGTTGTAATAAAAAAATAGATCAGTAAAATATCGTATGTTAATGAATAATACGACGTAGAACGTAGTAAGATATAGATACAGTAAATAAAAATAATAGTTTTCGTAGTAGAATATTGTAATATTATAAGTATCATACAATATTTATCATAACTTAAATTCCAACGAAAAAAATCGTAAGTTACACTTGCAATAATATATCTTTCAAAACAAGTTCCAATGTTAACTATTGTAAGTAGTACAAACTATAATTTACCGGTTCATCCGGCGTAGTCAATCGCAACTGATGCATACGATGTGTAAATTCGGGTATCTGCTCCCGTATTACTCCGCGTTGACTATCGCTAAGGGACTTACGATAAATAACGTCGGAGGCGTTTGAAACATACTACAGTTTACGTTTCAAAAAAGGCAGTTATAGTTCGAATTTAATATTTTTTCTTGAAGATCCTAAAACATCTAACATAGTTGTATGCATTTTCGCAATAAACCGAAATTTCCCATTTTGTGGCTTACGATAGTCTACCTAGGAGCAGTCGCTTTCTTGTTTATCATGGTAAATAAAATAATTTTCAAAGTCTTTGACGTCAATTAAGTGACGCACAAACTTTGAGCGATCTATCTTTAGGTCTTATAATTTTCCAAAAGTATTTTAAATAAATGATCAGTTCAATAAAGTCGTGACGTCTTTTATGTATCAGTAGTCACAGTTGATACTTTTAATAATCGGCCAAGTGCGAGTCGGACTCGCGCACGAAGGGTTCCGTACTGTTATAGAGCAAAAATAGGTTAAAAATCGTGTTTTTAGGGTTCCGTACCTCAAAAGGAAAAAACGGAACCCTTATAGGATCACTTTGTTGTCCGTCTGTCCGTCCGTCCGTCTGTCAAGACCCTTTTTCTCAGGAACGCGTGGAGGTATGAAGCTGAAATTTATATCAATTACTCAGGTCTACTGTCCCTTGAAGCTGTGAAAAAATCAAACTTCTAAGCCAACGCAATCAAAAGATACAGCCGTTTATGCCGCAAATTTTCGACACTTGCAAGGGAATCAAAACCTACAGGGTGCTTCCCGTGAACTCAGAATCTTGAAATTTGGTACGAAGCAACGTCTTATAGCATAGATAAAGGAAAAATTACGAAAACCATAAATTTTTAGTTACATCACATAATATTTTTTTTTTAATAATTTTAAACTTACTACCCATTTCCTCATAAACGCGTAGAGGTATTAAATTGAAATTCATACCAAATACTCAGGTCTATAATACCTTTAAGCTGTAACAAAATCAAACTTTGTAAACCTTGCAGGTTTGTACGGAACCCTCGGTGCGCGAGTCCGACTCGCACTTGGCCGGTTTTTTTGTATGAGAGCACCCCTTAAATTTTTATCGTTAATTCTTGAAGAAGACATATAATAATTAAGGTTTTTGTGAAAATATCAAGTGCCTACCTGTTACCATTATTGATATCGAGCAAAAAAGGCCAAAACAATTACGTTTGTTGTATGGGAGCCCCCCTTAAATATTGATTTTATTTTATTTTTAGTATTTGTTGTTATAGCGGCAATAGATATACACAATCTGTGAAATTTTCAGAGGTCTAGCTATAGCGGTTCTTGAGATACAGCCTGGAGACATACAGACGGACAGACGGACAGACAACGAAGTCTTAGTAATAGGGTCCCGTTTTTACCCTTTGGGTACGGAACCCTAAAAACTACCTACGCTTTCTAAATATATATAATTAGAAAGCGTAGGTAGTTTTTCTCATAATAGACATTTACTTAGCAACCGGCGATGCCACGTGGATGGATTAGAATATACCTTGCGTTAGCCCTGTACGAGGCGACGAAACTTGGGACAAAGGTTAGTTATAGACAGAGTTGTGTCACCTCTCTACACCCCTTCTCAACTAAGCCTGTATTAGGGATGTCAACACACGCCATTTATAGTTGTACAATACTGTTTTGGTACGTGGTTAATGTCAGTTGAGAGACAGAGGATTTGGCACCGTCTTGTCAATATCATGCATAATATGGTTGAAATAAAACTAGCTTAATACTGGCATAATTTTAAGTAACAGCTGTTTCGAACCCACGCTCCAAAACTGTCATCGACGAGCTAAAACATCCTAGCATGACTGTACCGATCACCAAACGCTCTTCCAAACTGTATACAGTTTTGCCACGTGCTACAATCGCAAAAAACACTTAAGAGCGCGCTGTGAAAACGCTAGCCCCGCCTACACACAACGCTATCCTCCAATCGTGATACAATAATTCCATGAATCGTGCTCCCGGGCAATGTACTTTAGGCTGCAGCTAATAGTGAACAATATCACGTAACAACGGCTCCCGCATTATAGCACGAAAGTAAAGGTCGTAAGTCCCAAAACTGTTTTTTGATGATTACTTAAAAACTAAATACAATACTAATATTTCCTTTAGCTATTATTTTAAAAAGTGTGTGATTGTAGTAGTGCAAGTTATTTAATGATAGTAACTCAATAAGTGTAACAGATATTTGTTGAAATGCCCAAAAAGATTCATAATTTTGAAAAATAAAACAATCGAGTCAAAATAAGTGAATCGTGTTTTCCGTTAGCTAAATATCAGATAAATATACAATGATTAAATAAATCTCAATTTCCTTTGAGTCAATCGTCTTCCAGGATCGTAATACTTATTAGAAAACACAGCAAAATTGCACAGCCCGCTCTTAATATTTTGTTCACGTTTCTATATCTAAAACGTCAATTTGGTCTATTATTTCGGCGCTACGTCTGACGAGGGGTTAATGGAGTTAATTAAACATAATATGGTTAGTAATTTTAAATAACTTACCGAAGTTCGGCGCCGTGTGTGCTCGGGAAATACAATTTTATTCGTAACAAGTTTCTAAAAGATCCGCCAAGTTTATATAGGATAAGGCAAACCCATTTTCACTGAGTTTAAATAGCACAAGAGATATTATTGCATTCTTAGACTTGGCTTTAACGCTTAATTTAGTTCCGTATTACGGAGCTTCTCTCTATTTATTTGTTTCCTTTTTACTTAACCGAAAAACGAAACAGTAATTTAGTGACAATATAAATAAATACAAAGCATTAAGAAGATACACAATAACATAGGTTTTCGCATTATACAGGGTGTAACAAAACTAAGTGATAATACTTTAGGATGTATATGAGTTCCCTGATCGAGATCACTGTGAAAGTAGCAACGCTGAAAGAACAACATTTTTGTGATTTGTATGGGTAAGCGCCCCAACGTCATGAGTTTGTCCATACAATAGTTGAAAAAAAATTACCCTTTCAGCGATCTTTCAATACTTTAGGGTGTGTATGAGTCCCCTGTTATATAGTGAACTCTATACAAGGGAATCATACACACCCTAAAGTATTATCATTTTGTTTTGCTACACCGTGTGTAGTAGACGCATTTGTAATAAAAAAAAAAAAACATTTTTAGAAAACTAAATTAAAAATTAATATACAATTATTTGTTATTTAAAACCATATTTATGATGTTATAAAATAATAATGAAATCTCTATTGAATGCAGTGTAGAATTTATACTGAGACTTTACTTAGAGAAACTATCACAGGCTGCTTCTTTCAGTTATCTTTTATATGACAGGTTTTATAGCTGGATTTATTTTAGTTTCAAAGTTTTTATTGAGGACGAGTAAAATTCAGCTGCTAGGGCGTGGGTTTCCTCTTTATATTACATGGCTTAATGTTTTCTTCTTGTGAACTCAAGCCCTCGAAAGTTAAGATGGAATACCATCGATCATGGAAAGTTGTAAATTTATTTGAATACCATGTTTTGATGATCTTTATAAGATTAATGAATATCAGTATTCATAAATCTTAATTAAGTACTTTAATTTATTTACTATAAGAGGTATCCAATAATTGAATTAAGTTAATTAGAGCAATTACACATAAGGATTTCTTATTTTCATGGATATTCTGACCTCTAAGAGGCACTTAGAGGTCAGAATATCCATGAAAATAAGAAAAACCTTATAATTTTGTGTAAGGACAATTTAGCCTTAGGTCATAATATTTAAGCTACGTGACTAGCCTCGAACAGCCTGGAGCTAATCGATAGCTTAATTAGGTAAAGAACCGCTTTTCTTACAAATTTTTCAACATTTTTATGAAAATGTTTTTCTTGTTAAGTGTAAACCTCTTATAATTCCTAAGTGCTCCTCTTAAGAATCTTCATAGTTTAATATCGACAAAAATTTTGCATTAGCAGTTGGACTGTAGATAAACTATGAAAACTCACGAACCTTTAAAATATTGAGATACTTACGCATAAACTTTTAAGTGTGTGTGAAATCACACACTTCAACCACTCTGTAAAGCGATTATTATGATCATCGGTCAACCGCTAGTCTAGCGGTAACTTTGTTGACAGTACATGCGTATTAGTCAGAAAGTCTGAAATGAAAAAAATTCAACAGCCCAAAAATTGTAAAATAAAACCAGTAATTGACTACATTTTTACTAGTTTTTGTGATAAAATGTGACCAATATTAATTGTGCAAAAGTTTTCATTTCCAAAGGCTCCCTTTTGTGTGGAAACTCATAAAGTAGCCGATGTATTGGCTATTTCACACAACGTTGGCTCCGTATCAGTGGGGGCTGGAAACTTTTAAAAGAAATGCCGCTCTCGTGGTTTAATAAAAAATAAATAAAATTGTTTCATTTCAGCATAGTTTTCGAATGTACCTTTGTTACAGAGCATTTTTGACTAGAAACATTAGATTTAGCTACACAAAGTACGCACACAATTAGGTACGCTACAAATTAAATTCTTAAAATGATTGAAGTATTATTTTATATTCTTCTCCTGCTACCTTTAGATAACCTTTAACCTTTTTAAACTTCTCAAATGTAGTAACAAACGCTAAGAAATGAGAAAAAATATAGGAAGAGGCTGGTTACCTTATTATTTTGTAAATCAAGACAAAGATCCCGTGTATTGCAGTTGCCTCTACAGAAGTTATAATATCATCCATACAGGCGAGATTATGCAAATCCGTTGCAGTGCCGCTATGCAAATGTTGTGTCGCCCCCCTACCCCGCACCGCCCCCCCTGCTCTCCCTCCGCTCCGCAGCGCCTCTCCGCCCCCGCGGGTAAACCAACCGCTTGACTTTGAAGTGTCGATCAAAGACATCGGATGTAGTCGAAGCCCGCCCCGAACTTTACCCATTTGCATTACTCAGGGCGTGGAAAGGCTTAAGTTGGCCGCCCCTGTGTTACACAACTTAGATTTCCTTTACATCTAAAACACATTCCGCGCTCATATTTTCGTGTGACAAAGCGACATTTTCCTGAGATGAATGAAAGAAGAAAGAAATTCTTTTGTTACTAAATATATTTGGAATTATATTTTTGATCGTCCTACTTGTTGCCCTACTACTGGTTTGTGAACCAACCCAACAAGAAGACTCGGCGTAAAAACCTCGCAAATTCGTGTTGTATTGAGATTTTCATCAAGATTTCTAAGAGTAAGTTACCTACTTGATCAATGGAAATTGACAAAACTACGAAATCAGTTGAAAAATATACTTGCTTGCTATAGTCAAAACCGTTAGACAACAGAATCATGTCACACATACAACACTATCCATACTTAATATTATAAATGCGAAAGTGTGTCTGTCTGTCTGTCCGTCTGTCTGTCTGTCTGTCTGTTACCTCTTCACGCTCAAACCGCAGAACCGATTTTGCTGAAATTTGCCATGGAGATGCTTTAAGTCCCGGGAAAGGACAAAGGATAGTTTTTATCCCGGAAAAATGTACGGCTCCCGTGCGATAATCGAATTTTGGCACAACGAAGTTGCGGAGGTCATCTAGTTTGATGTAAATTCCCATGAAATATATTAAATAGATTATATTATTTTAGTAATAACACAACAGACAGAGGAAAGTATAGTGAAGGAAAATATGAATATAAACAAAACGTAAATAATAAAAACCAGCCAATTGCATGTCAAACTCTCATATAAAGTGCTTCGTAGCATTTCCCACACGACATTATACGCTATAATGTTTTAGTAATGGGCTCCCGTTTTCACCCTTCGGGCACAAAATCCTGAAAGAATAAAAAACGTCAGTCCAAAGTGTGAAAAACACGTTTTTATTCTCCGCACAAAACGCGAAAGTTAATTAACTTCCAAATAAGCATAAAGAGTATTATGTTTAATTTGTACGTTTGTCGGCTGCATGTATTTGACTTTAGGAATACTTAAAAACTCCGCTCACACCCGACGACTCCCGATTCATTATGCCGCGGCTGTTTTGTCCATGAAAATTAATTAAACATATTTAGGTGGCATCACTTGTGAAATGTTTTTGTGCGGCCAAGTTTGGGGAACTTCACTGACTCCTGTTATATTATATTTAACAGGTTAAAAGTAAATAATTAATATAATATCGCTGATATTAATTTAAGGCATGTATTTAACGCGGCGACAAACTAAATAATGAAAATGGGTAGGTGGCAGTTACAGCGAAGTAGCATTTTAAGCATAAAGAAGCAGCTTTATATTGAGTTCTAAGCTTTATTTAAATTGAAAATGGCAGTGATTTTTTGGTGTAGCAACTGAATTTATTGTTAAGCGACAACTTGACGGCGGATAACATGTAGAAAATAGGCTTTTATAAATTATACAATGAGATCGTTTATAAAATTAAATGAGATGAGAAGAAAATATACACAAGGTCATAAAAAACTTACTATGTGCGACATTTTGTGAGGTCTAAATAAAGCATATTGTGGCATGTAAAAAATGTTAATGGTTTATAATATTATTATCTCTCTAAATCGGTAAAATCGGTTTTGCCCCTTTTCTGTCATTCGTGGGAATGTCCGACACTAAGTGTTTTCTGAATTCACAAAATCTTCTGCCTCTGTCATGTTAGAAAATTTATAATAAAACACCCAAAGTTTGTTACGTCCTCGTCTACACTTCGGTTTTGGTTGGTTCGGTTGATTCCCTTTTTCTGATTCACTTGACTCATTTCTGCATTTAAACCTGGCTTTGATTGACGAAATACATAAAAAAAAACTATTTAAGGCTTCTTACAGATTAACGGCACTACAATACAAACAATAACAAGCATGAAGAAATAGCGAGTCCTGCGACATTCGCCCGCCGCTTGCTTGCTTGGCTCGCTCTCCACCTCCCCGCACCGCGGCTTCCGCTCTGATTCTATGCACCCAACACATTTGTCACTTTTTCACTAATAAGGGGCTGACCATATCTCCACATCACAACGTCGTCAACGTGGAACGGTGTGGTAACGTGGCACGGTACGTTGACGTGAAGTGTAAATTTACTTTAATGTAACGTAAAATGCACGTCACGATATAGCAACATTATACGTCGCCATGCCTTGTAAAATTGCTACATTCTTCACTAGATGTGGACCGCACAATACGTATTCTGATTCTGCTATTGTTAAAAACGGAGAAAGAGAAGAAAAAAGACGTGCATTTTTACGTTACGTTGACGTAATTTTGCACGTCACGTCAACGTACCGTGCCACGTTGACGACGTTGTGACGTGGAGATGTGGGCAGGCCCTTACGATTCTACAAAAAAAATTCTGATATCCTAATACTTAATTATTGGTCCCGTTTTATTTTTAAAACTGCTTGCAAATCACTGCCCAAAAGTGTATTTTTGTCTGGAAGCCAATAGTTGCTAATAATACAATATCTGATAGCCCACTATAATTAATTTAAATACCTCACCTATTATTATTTCATTTTCACTGTTTAATATATTTGCTATCTTAAAGTAGCAGCCGTTATTTAGTTAATTATAGATCTTGTAGCTCATTATAATATAATTGTTGCTAAAATATTTAAGCGCTACTTTTTGTAACCAAGTAGTTAGTCGCCCAATAAGTTTTTAGTCGCCTCAAAAATAATTAGCCTTAATTTAATATGCCACATTTTATGAGTTCTACTTAAGGCCCTTCCTCTATGGAGATTCCATAATTTACCGTATTTAGGGCCTTATAAACTCATAATTTGAAAGCTATAAAGTTATAATAAAATACAGCAATAATCTTCAGTATATCAATATTCCTTTCCCCGTTTTAAATTTTCTATTTTTGTTTATTATACTCATGATATTAGCTTCCAAAGTAATACCAATTTATTAAAATTGAAGCATACTTTCAGCATCTCCCTAGTATTTACAAATTACGTTTATTTGAAACACACGACAATAGATAGACAATTTCATTAACTACGCATTCCCCGTTTTAAATTTTTTTTTAGATCAATTTTGAACTAAGATAAGTAAAAAAAATAGGATTTTTGTGCGATCTCGGCGACGCGTCAAATGTATGGTCAAGGTCGTTTGCTCGGGGGATGGCCTTAATGTGTCATTCCAAGACAACTCTTCGAGTTGGGCCATTGCAAACCATGATTTACACCATAACTGAGAAGTGTCTAGATGTAGCATGCGATACACATCAAACACGAATATACAGGGTGTTACAAAACTAAGTGATAATATTTTAGGGAGTGGATGAGTCCCCTGTATTGAGTTCACTGTGAAAGTAGGAGCACTGAAAGAGAGCAACTTTTTTATCTTTTGTATGGGAAATTCCTAACGCACGAGCGCTTGCCCATATAAATCACAAAAAAATTGCTCTTTCAGCGCTGCTACTTTCACAGTAAACTCTATATAAGGGACACTTACACACCCTCAAGTATTATGACTTAGTTTTGTTACACATTTCAGACGACTGTACACTTTTATTATCTCTTGTATTGGTTCGTCACGATGTCAAAGTGGAGAGGACGCAATAACAGATATTTCGACGTTCCCATTCTCAAACTCAAACTCAATTTTTTTTATTCAGAATAAATTTTTGCAAATATTTTCTGAAAGTCTACATGATGCCTACCACCGGTTCGGGAACTAACCCGGCGAGAAGAACCGGCGTAAGAAACTCGCACAACTCGCACATTCCTAGCAGGATTAAAATACTTCATGGTTATTAAGCACAACTTTTATCGCGGGCTTTGAGCGTGGCGACCGAATCAAGAAATTCCATAACGAAAAAAACCTAACACCCCCACTCCGACCGGCAAAGCGGTGCGGCGTTATCAGACTTCGGCACGGTGTTTGTGTGCGTGCGACTAGACGTATGCGAATTATAATTGCATAATTTGATAAAAAATGCTATGCTAGCTTTACCGTGGCAGTCCCCGAGTACCAAACCTTTTCTTTTCAATTTTTGATAATCATACTGCTATAATATCTGTTGCACACATACAACTTTGGCAATTAATCTTCAACATTTACTTTGTCTTACAGCTTCATATACAAACATGGGCTATTATCTCAAGTAAACTGTATCGGGATGCAAGTATAATCGCTAATTACGATTCCGACTGTATCCGCCAGTTGAGCGGGCGGGGCCATCGTGATGCCAACCACGTACAGTTTAGCCCCGGGTTAACCCCGCCGGGGTAAAGGCGATGCTCCACTGGATGGAGTTACGCACATGCGTCAAAATCGTAAATCACGTAAAATTCTTCCTGTAACTGCACTTTCCAAAACTACGTTAACGCTTTAATTATCGTGTCGCGCACTTGTATTTTTGAAAAGTGAAAGCAGCATTAAGCTATTTTTTAGGGATTAATAAAATATAATATTAAAGTTGCAATTTGTAAGACGGATACAAAGTAGACCGCTGACCGCTTTTAGCAACTCGCGGCGAAAATTTAAATATGTTAATTTGGAGAGCAACCCGTTTTTTTAGTCAGGCTGTCTTGCATTGAATTACTAATAGCGTGTCTGATACGCGACGAGTATCACAAAGCTAAGACTACGGTTTTGCAGGGAATGTGTTACATAATCTGACAAGTCTATCAGCCTCTTCGTCAGTGGAGCGGCGCCTTAATTCCCGCCAAGGGATTTCCCCGCGGATCTACTTGTTTTGACGTTTCGCGCGCATACAAACTTCCCCAATTTATAAACTCGTCTTAAAAGTTTCACGTATCTTTGTAATACGGCTCATAATGAACATCGTGATTCGTTTCACTCATAAACTCAAACGGTTCGGTTAATCATTTAATTGAGGTTCATTCGAATGAATTTTTATTATTAGTAAAATAACTAAGTACATAGTTGCTATTATATACTATGGGCCCAATGATATTAATCCATCAATCAATCTAGTATATCCCACAATGTTTACATTTTGTAATACACTTTACGGAAAAACTATCACGCCTATTGATTTGTGCTTTAACATAGTAATTTTTATTTATATGTAGATATGTTATCATCAGTCAGTTAAGGTTTTTTATAATATATAGATCACTTAGATGTGTTATCACCAGTCAGTCAAGGTGTGACAACGCGAGCCCTCGCAAAGCTCGGCTTTTAGCTAGTAGTAATCTACACTAATATTATAAAGAGGAAAACTTTGTTTGTTTGTTTGTTTAATTGTAATGAATAGGCTCAAAAACTACTGGACCGATTTTAAAAATTCTTTCACCATTCGAAAGCTACATTATCCACGAGTAACATAGGATAAATTTTATTTTGGAAAAAAATGGGGTTCCGTAAGATATTTGGGTTTTTCGGACACAAGGTGTAAAAATCAACCAGAAAAGTTACTTATTTTGCGTACGCTGCCTAAACTATAAAAGATAGAACCATAAAATGTTCTAATTAATTGTAGATCTTATAAATATCTACAAAAAAGTCCGCGACACACTATACCTATCTATGTCGAGTGAGGCACAACAACCATTTTTTTATTTAAAAATCTTGAATTTTTTTTGGACTTCATTTAAACGCTTTTGTTTTACTCATCACTAAGCACAGTTTATGTAGATAATATTTGGTCTTTGAATGATTAAAATTGGACGTTTGATTTTGAAGTTATGGCGAAATTAAAATATTACGATTTCTGCTGCACGGCCCGTTGCGAAGTGGGCGTCACCAAGGCGGGGGTGCGCGTGCGGGAGGGAGTTTAGATCTATTAGTAAATGATGATTTAAATAATACTTAATTATTCACTAAATCTAAATAATATATTTTTATTTTTTTTATTTTGTTCAATATCTAGATACAATAATATTACAAAAATTACAAAAACCTTGCTGCAAAAACTACAATGAGTTTATCTGGACAAGATATTGTGGTCGCATCATTAATTATTAACTTTACTTAATAGATGTTTTTTAAGTTGCCGTCTATATTTACACCTGTCCCGATACAACTTTTGCAGGTCTTCCGGCAGCTCTTCTACAAACGAAGGTATTAATGTCTTAAGCATTCTGCTTCCGTAATAATTATTACAGTCTGGCTTGATAAATTTTGTTTTACAAGTTTGTCTTAAAATGCTAGGTCTTATTTTTTCTATTAATAGTGTAGGATCATTAACTTCATTTAAAACTGCAAATTTAACAAGATCAAAAATGTGCATAACATTACAATACTCAAATAAGCCTTCCTCATTTGTTTTAAATTTATTTTTTACAGGTTTACGTTCAATTACTTTTAACATGCGTAACATTAATGAATGTATATTAAGTAAGTGGCTTTCAAACGATCTTCCATAACTACTCAGTCCATAGTTAACAACCGACTGGGCCAACGATAAATAGAATATCCTTAAGGTTCTGTAGGGTAACTTGTATTTAAGAATATAGATTTTACTGAGTACAGATCTTAGTTTCGAGCATACATGGTCTATGTGTGGCTTCCAACTCAGTCGGTTGTCAATTATGAGACCCAGGTATGTATGTTGATTTACTTTTTCCAATGCTGGACAATTACAGGCATTAATATGTACTACATTTGAGTGAAAACAATCGTGAGTATGTGCTATAATCGTGGGGGAGGTGAGAGGCACATTATGAGCTGAATGAATATGTATAAATTTAGTCTTTTGTGAGTTTATTATCAGCCCCACATCATGCGCATATTTACAAATAAGATTGAAATTTTTTTGCATGGCATTTTGAGCTTCATGAATCGATTTATGAGCCATTAAGAGACACGTATCATCAGCAAATTGATAAATATCTCCTTCTATTATTAAATTGCACATTTCGTTAACGTAGGCCAGGTATTCGTCTGGGCCGATCGTGGACCCCTGTGCCGTGCCCTCCTCGGTGCTATGCAGGTCACTATACTTATCGAGAACTTTAACAGCCGTAAATCGGTCAGTATGATAACTTTTGAGTATTTTCAACAGAGGGCCTTGAATCCCCGCGTTCGATAATTTTTGGAATAGTGTTTTAAAATCCAAAACGTCGAAAGCTTTGGAAAAATCAATAAACAGCGCGATTACCTGAAATTTTTGATCAAGATAGCCGTTAACCCTATCAGTGAAATCTCGTAGCAACTCTGTCGTACTCCGTTTTCTTTGAAAGCCATACTGTTTATGGTTAATAATATTATTATTTTGAAAGAAGGATGATATTTGATCATCGAAAAATCTCTCCATAACCTTGTCTATACACGATAATATAGTGATGGGGCGATAGTTATTATAGTCGTTATGGTGCCCCCCTTTATATATAGGTCTAACAGTACCTATTTTAAGAATATCTGGGTATATACCCGTATCAATACAACGGTTAATCAGGTGCGTCAGGACAGGAACCAATAATTCGGAGGACGTTTTTATATCAAGGGCCCGAATGCCGTCGCGCCCGGGACTTTTGTTTATATTTATACTTTTAATAATTTTAGCTAGTGTATCATGAGTAGCACGCTTTAATCTAATTGACATTGTAGGTTTATTTTCGTATGTTCTTGGATCTAATAATTTAGTGTTACAAATATTTTTAATTTTTTTGATTGAGTCCTCAAATTTCTTCGCGAAGTTGTTAGCTCTAATTAGGGGTTCGAGTTTGAAATATTTAAGTAGGATATCATCAATACTTTGAACAATTTTTCCAGAAATTTTGTTTATTATTCCCCATATTTTTTTCGGATTGTTAAAATTCTTACAAACATTGGCCATAATAAATCTATTTTTAATATACTGCGCATATTTATTTGTTTTATTCCTATAGCAATTAAAGTAAAGGCGCTTAGTACAATTATTTTCATCTTTTTGCCACTCCTTATATAGTCGGTCCCTCTCAGCACACATATACTTTAAGCGCTGATTCGCCCATGCACAATAGCTACGTTTTGAGTTTGTGTTGACACTTTTTGTAATTTTACAGGTGTCGTATAATGTATTGAAGTCGCTAAGTAATAACGACATAATCGTATTAGGGTCCGTAAGAGACAGGTATTTACTGAAGTCAATGGATGAAATTTCATTTTTAAGTTTTATGTTATCTATAGATGTATAAACAACACGCGCAGGCGCACCGACGGATGATGCAACCGGGACCGGTAAGGCACCAGCGATAACGCAGTGATCGGCCGGCACGGTGTGCACCACCGCGCTGTATGCGAGTGCGTTGTTTACGTTTCTAATAAACAGGTGGTCGATACTGGACTTGCTAATTATATTTCCGTACTTTTCTATGCGTGTGTGCTGAGATATGGCACACTCGAAACCTACGTTACTTAAACAATTTAAATATGTATTGACTATAGGGCTAGATAGACTTAAGTCGATGTTAATATCACCTATGATAATACAACTATGTTTATGATCAAATTTCTTAATCGTACTATCTAATTCAAAAATAAACTTATTTTTGCATGTCTGAGGCGGTCTGTAAATGGCACATAAACCGATATAAGTATAATTATTTATGACTATCTCACCACTTAAGCATTCCATATACCTAAAAGTACTGTTATTATATCTATTAAAATTTAAAGACTTATGTATATACATTAACACACCACCACCTTTTCTATTACTGCGTAATTCGCAGTGTAAGTTATAACTAGGTAAATTAAATTGATTTGACATATCTTCCTGTATATTAGCTTCTGTAATAACAATAAAATGGATAATGGATTTTGAGCTGTTTACAATTAACTCTAGTTGGGCAAAATTTTTATTTAAAGATCTAATATTAACATGAAAGAACAACAAAAAATTTTCATACAAAGGAATATTATACAAAAATTCGTTTAAGTTCCCAAGGTTAAGTTCAATAATTTTACTATTTATGTCATCCATTTTTATTGATTTTAAGGTATTCATTTACTATTTTTATACCCTTAATCAATAAAAACCTCTGTAGGTTATTACCGATTACAAAATTAGTATAAAATAGACATGACATTATCTTAGGTTTTTTTTTTTTATATTAAGTATAGGTATATTACTTTGTTTTAGTTCATTTTTTTATTTTTTCAATGTCCTTTTCAGTTTTAATTAAAATTATTTTACCTTTATCATCTTTTCTTACTAGAACTGATCCATTTTTGCACCAGATATACTTATATTCGTTTTTCAGTTCCTCTTTTGTCTTCCAGAGTAAAAATGCAGTGGCAGGGGTCAGCGATTCGCGTAGATAGATTTTTCTACTTCCTTCTAGACCGAGGGCTGCAGCAGTAACTTCGGTTTTTCTGGAGGTTTCCAACCAAGAATTTCGTGCTCCTTCCTTCAGTTGAATAATGATGGTAGGCGGAACGTTCTTTTTGATTCCGGCATGGCGAGGCTCCTTTTTATAGGATTTTATTATGTCACCTGGATTTTGCTTAATGATTTGGGCATATTTGTGGACGATGACTTCGACGTTGTTATTATTTCCGGTCTCAATACCACACATCTCTAGTTTGTTTATTAACTGAGATTGTAATATTTGATTCATTTTGCTTTCAGTTACTTCGTGTTTAAGAAATAGGTTTTTGTAATTGTTGCGTAGTTCTGTACACTGGTTTTCAAGCTTTTTCATATTTTTTTCGTAGGTAATTATTTTAGCTTCGTATTCGTCTATTTTTTCCGAATGAAAATCGAAAGTACGTTGTAGCTCGTCCTTGATCACCTGGCTAACCTCTCTTCTGATGATATTCAGGATTTCTTGAGCTTGATTATTTGCGGATCCGCTGGAGTCCTCATCATCTTCAGGTATTATACCAGACAATCTTCTAAGTTTTGTGCCGGCACAGTTCTTACACTTCCAGTCCACCGAGTCCGTCGTGATGAGAATATTTAGCTGGTCGTTGGATAGTCCGGCGCATCCGCCATGAATCCACTTACAACACGTGCCACATTGGATTCCTGGGTTTTTTTACTAACGTTTTTGTTACAGGTATTACACTTACTCATTTTTGGTAATGTATTGATATTATTTATTATTCACGATTGGTTACGCGTACTGCGATGCACGCGCACCTCGTACTACGTTGCAATCGCGACTCAATCAACTACAATGAATAAAACTCAAAGGTGACCGATTGACATAGTGATCTATCAACGCACAGCCCAAACCACTGGACGGATCGGGCTGAAATTTGGCACGCAGGTAGATGTTATGATGTAGGCATCCGCTAAGAAAGGATTTTGATCAATTCTACCCCCAAGGGATAAAATAGAGGATATACCGATCGGGCTGAGACTTTGATACCTAAATAATAATAATACTTCTTAACGCGAGCGAAGCCGCGGGCATAAGCTAGTAAATATTATAAAGGGACTTAAAATAATAAAATAGCGCCTGTAGAATTTGAATAGCAAATACAATTTCATATTTTATAATTAATATTATTTTCTTCTCAGGCACTGATATTATTATCAGGCACTTGTATTTCAGTAATCAAATAACCATTTATACTACAATTTAAAATGGAATATTATTATATATTTCACTGGAATAATTAACGTGTAATTGCAATACATTATTATAAATCGTGCACTGATATTATAGTAATATTTCATTCCGATGATAAAATATTTTGCCGGGCAAAGTGGCGATAAATTTGTCATTACTTTCGACGACACTGACTTAATGGCTTCATAAAACTTTATAAATGGAGGTTTAATCAACTGATCGGCCGTTGGTGTATCATTTCACGTAATTGCACTAATTATGTCATCAAATTAACATTATTTGTTCAGTTATTTACTTGTTGTACTAAATAATACTTTATTGGCTTTTCTTTATTGATTGTATGTAAATAAATTTGTAAATAAATCAACGATTTTATATCCTTATCGAATGAAGAGCATTTAAAGACTTTGTATTACAAAATCTCGTTACCTCACTAAATATCTAATAGTGTAAAGAAATCTGATCACTTTATTGTGCCTATTGATCCACACCACCCTCCATTGGTAGTTAACTTGCTGATGCCAACCTCCGCCAGATATTTTAGACCTAAACGTTCTTCTTATTTAAATTTCGCAGCGTGTGATTATGATTCGGTTTCCGCTGAGTTTAATGATATCGATTGGTCTCAAATATGGGATAACCAGTCCACGATTGTTGAAAGGGTTGAATTATATTATGACAATATTTTTTCAGTGATTGAAAAACATGCTCCTCGTAAAATAGCGCGAGATTTTAAATACCCTGTATGGTTCTCGAAGTCACTTATACACGCTCTTAAAGAAAAGGCTAAACTGCACTCAAGATTAAAAAGATATAATAATAATCCATTAGACCTAATTTCATTTAACGTATTAAGATAAAGATGCAGTAAAATGATAAAAAATTGCTATAAATCCTTTAACAATAATGCCCTTGAACATATTAAAAATAACCCTAAGCACTTTTGGAAGTTTTGTAATAGTCGTAGATCTACCCAAAAGACATTTCCACAGGAGATGTCTTTGGGTAGCGCTACAGCGAAAGGAGGACAGAAGATATGTGATCTATTTGCTGAGCACTTTATGAGTATCTATCAGTCAGTTCCACAGGTAAGTAATTTACGTAATGTAATAATTAATGAATATAAAAACACTTCAACCCTTTCATCATTTAACATAGAGCAGGAGGAGGTTTATATTTGTCTTAAGACTCTAGACTCTAACAAAGGCCCGGGACCAGACGAATTGCCACCAATTTTCTTTAAAAAGAAAGGAAAAATTCTTGAATCTTGTGTACAGCGTAAAATTTACTCCCATGTTAAACATCATATTCATAACAATCAGCATGGCTTCCTACCTCGTAGGTCAACTACAACTAACTTAGTTTCATACGTATCCTACCTGACAGACATTTTACATAAAAGAGGAGAGGTACATGCTATTTATACAGACTTCAAAAAAGCTTTTGACCTAGTCCAACATGATATCTTGTTAAATAAAATTGAACATATGGGAGTTCATGGATCTCTTTTACGGTGGTGTGAATCATATATTCGAAATAGGTCTCAACTGGTATCTATTCATGGTTTTAAATCAAAAAGTTCACATGTACCATCTGGGGTTCCCCAAGGCTCACATTTGGGGCCTCTATTTTTCATTATTTTCATTAATGATTTATGCTTTGCTTTAAGGACAAACTTCAAATTTTACGCAGATGATCTCAAAAATCAAAATATACAAGGCAATTAACACTTGTAACGATACTCACCAACTTCAGGAAGACCTTAACACTGTTTATAGATGGTGCTGTAGTAACTATATGGTTTTAAATGTTGGCAAATGTAATTTCATAAGATTTACTAAAAGGCGCAAAAAAGTTACTGCACAGTATAATATCAACGGCCAACTTCTATCGGAGGTTTCAAGCATTAGAGACCTAGGAGTCATCATTGACTCTGTGTTAAGTTACCGTGATCACATGGAAAACATGGTAAATAGGACGTCAAAATTAACTGGATTTGTAACAAGACAAATGAAAATATTTAATGAACCTAGTATATCCATTCAAATATTTAATTATATTATTCGCAGCATTCTGGAATACTGCTCTCCGGTATGGAATCCAACATATCAGACTCATTGTAATCGCATCGAGCGGATACATTTGTTTATTTTTTGTGTTTTAATAATCCTACTTGTAAAAGGTTTTTCACTTATGAAGATAGACTAGCTAATTTTAAAATGTCGACGTTAAAAGCACGCCGAAAACTGCTGGATATAATGTTCCTTTACAAGGTTACACATGGACTGATTGATGCGCCTGACTTGTTGGAATCCTTGTCATTTAGCGTACCCAGAGTTGGAAGTCGTTTCCTTAATCGTAAAACTTTCTCCCTCTCATCATACAGGACAAATTTAGGACAACACGGCCCTTTGTACCGCATGTGTTCATCATATAATGCTATCAATACGGCTTATGACATATTCTCTGGTTCTCTTGTCTCTTCTAAAAAGATTTTTAAGGAGATCTTCGGTTAGGGTAAAGACTGTATTATTTTAGTTTCTTTTTGTAATTGTATTTAATTTTGTAGTTAGTTTGTATTTAATTTAATAGTTAGTAGTAGACTGTTTTTTTTCTTTTCTTTTTGTAATTATTATTATTGTATTTAATTTTGTAGTTAGTTGACACAACTCTTTTATTTTGTTATGTGCATGTTGTGTTCACTTCTTAGAGAGATACATTCCCTAGTATTAGCCATTTTATACTTTATTATTACGAGTATACGAGTATCTTGTTTTGTGAACCTAATTAAAAAAAATAGAAAAAAGAACAATTCATTTATTTTTTCCACTTCCGTTTAAATTATAAAGCACTATAAATCATAGCTGATACTGATGATGAATCCCGATTAATAAACAATTTAATGCAGTCGCTCCCGATCGACAACCCTTCAGATATTAAAGAAATGACTGAGATATTTTGGTTTAATAATATTTCAGGCATTTTTAATTAAGGCTCGCTGAACATGTCGGAATGTCTGATCATTAACAATGCCGTGGAGGGCAATATTATGCACATAAAATTAACTAACAATATAACAGTAAACTTGTGCCTAAGTTAGTGTGGTGAAAAGCGATGTTAGAGGCGCCATCAATTCAATATTTTTTTGTATTTTAAAACAATTTACGTTTATTTGATAAATTAAACTACATCTTGTATTAGCTACTATGCTAACTAATATTTAAAAATAAAAAAATATATTTTTGAATGTAAGATACATAAATCGTCTTAAAGCTCTATATACAGAGAGTCCAATGTGTTTCTTACTAAACTTTCTGAGTTTCTTTCTGACTGGTGTCGTTTTGTGCATTTTCATAAGTTTGATATTTTGTTATCTTTTATCCTAAAGTTCAAGTCAACAAAAAAGACACACTTGTTTTTTTGAGCTGTCAAGCATTTGTGTATTAGCTCACAAATTTGTTTTTGTTGAGTTATGAATGTTTTTTAAATGATCTAAAGAACATGACTGCATTCATAACTCAATATGTAATTTTTTTGTGGGTTGATACACAAATGTTTGTCAGCGTCCATGTAAGATTGCACTTCTATAAAATTTTGATACATCTTCTCACTGAAGTTGTATGAAAAGTGATAATTTGTTTGAAAGACCATAAAATTTAACACTGGATACCCCTGCCGCAGGTCTGGACCGCAAGTGCTCGGAAGTGGTCCGTTGCTTGTTGTATTTATGTTTTGACATTAATATTGACATTAAGATTGAAATTAATATTACTTTGCGATGACTAATACCAAATGATGATTTTAACTAATACTATGTATTTAAGAATGATGTCATAATTAATTGTAATGTATAAAAAATTATGAATAAGTATTGAGTTAAAATGCCTGATTATATTTTTTTTAAAGTTTAATATTTCTACGCCCCAAAGGCTGAAATTGTGATACACTCATGTCTATAATTATAACACCTTATATGTACCAATTTCATGAAATAAACGATTCTGATTCTGATTCTGATTCATTACATAATATATTATAACGTATATACTCGCAGCAATTATACATTTCGATTTTGGTCGATATTTAATTCATCAAGCCCCATACGGTCACCGGTGACCGAGACACAATAGAATATCCATTGTGTCTAGTTTTCCCACGATCTACGGGTTAATATTTATTCCGTTGCGGTTTACGAAAAAAGCTTGGTAGAAACAGCTTTTAGCCGAGTCATTGATTAATGTTATAATATATCAAAATTAAATTTAACGATGTTAGTGGTGGCCAAAAAAGAAGATCTTCCGATCGAGCGAGATAGCATGCTCGGTCAGGTCGAAGCCCACTGACGTCATTTCAGACGTTGTATATAATATCTTGCCGTTCCTTGAAACTTCGATAACGCGATACAGAATTGTGAGGCTGATTGTGGGTACCGCCACATTAAATGCTTGTCAGATCTTGTATAATATTTTTATTTTCAAACTTCGTCAAAATATTCCCTTATTTAATTTTTATTGCTATAAACTGTGATTCTGTGAAAAATGTTTTTAATAATGTTTATAGAAATAAAACGGGCGTAATATTAAGTAGAATAAAATTTTATTTGAACAAAACATCGCATTATTTTATGAAATCAACAAATATTTAACAAAAAAATATCTGAGTGGCAGCGATAGTAAATTTTGAAAATCACTGAGCTTCGTAAAATTTTATATATGAAAAATAGCGACGGAATGTGTAAAAACATTATATTGTTATTTTTTTTTAATTGTAAACAATTATCATATTTAAAATGTCATAATAATACATATAATTACAATTTATTCGAGTGAGAACTTTCACAACGTCGGGGCGAGTCATATGACAGTTAGCAATTAGCTTATCCTCGGGAGACAAGCGGGGAGCGGGAGTAGAGGAACGAGGTATAGCGGGGCACAGGACAAGAGGTACGGGGCATGGCGCGGCATGGGGCATAGCGGGGCAGGCCCGGGGCACGGTGGGGCACGGGGCTTGGGGCATAGCGGAGCACAGGACTCGGGACATAGCGTATAGCGCGGCATGGGGCATAGCGGGGCACAGGGCTCGGGGCACGGTGGGGCACGGGGCACAGCGAGACGAGCAGGACATTTCTCAGATGCGCTCGGAACATTAGCGTTTGCTGTGCTAATTAGTTCGTGATTGAATACCTCACGGCGATAAATGATTATGGCTGTAGTATGAGAGCCGTGGCCTAGTTGGTTCACACTAGAGAGGTTCGATCCCGGGTGGAGGCGTGTACCAATGAGACATTTTCTGATCTCAAGTACATAATACGAACTCTCGTACGGTGAAGTGGGTTGGTCCTAGACGTTGATTGACCTGCTCATTCCACAGGACGAGGCTGACTAGCTATGTATCGAGAATTTTGTATGTGCTTACTGATTGGGCAACCATACGGACAATTAAAAATCTTGTCACAGGCACTACAGTATTTGAAGAGTGATTACTTCGATCTCAAAATACTGTATAAATTATTCACAATGGATGCAAAGGCCTTGTTAATTAGCAGCTACGGCGCTACGGGCTATGTACTGTCTACAGCGCTTCGGGCTACGTACTGTCTACGGTGCTACGGGCTATGTATTGTCTACAGCGCTACGGGCTACGAACTGTCTACGGCGCTACGGGCTATGTACTGTCTACAGCGCTACGGGCTACGTACTGTCTATGATGCTACGGGCTATGTACTCTCTACAGCGCTACGGGCTACGTACTGTCTATGGCGCTACGGGCTATGTACTGTCTACAGCGCTACGGGCTACGTACTGTCTACGGCGCTACAGGCTATGTACTGTCTACAGCGCTACGGGCTACGTACTGTCTATGGCGCTACGGGCTATGTACTGTCTATGGTGCTACGGGCTATGTACTGTCTACAGCGCTTCGGGCTACGTACTGTCTTCTTTTTTTTATGAAATAATATTTATATAAAACAATAACTTATCCTATAACCTTAACCCAACAAATATGACAATGGAAACTCATCAAAGCACCAAAAAATATGTACAGCAAGCATTCCATCCTAGCTTCTTTAACACTAAACCAAAACAAGGAGAATCCTACAAACCTCTAGATAGTACAAATACTGAGACACAACCAAAAGATACACAAAATAGTGCCGGACAACCAGAAGAAAATACTCAAGAAAAATCTGATAGAACACAGGTTAGCTCTGTGGCCAATCCTCCTACCTGGCAGAAAGTACCAGTCGCCAGAAAATCAAAAAAAAAAGGAAACTATCAACTCCACCACCATCCGATGGAATAAATATTTCAAACAGCTTTAGCCAATTACCTATGGATCTGACAGAAAACACCGATGCTGAAATAATAGAAAAGAGAGTTAGTCGACCACCACCAATAGTACTATATGGCATTGAAAATGTACATAAACTTACCGAACTCCTTGAAACAGCTGCTGAAAAATCTGAGTTTACATACAAAATGGTAAATAAAAACCAACTTAGAATTATCACCAGCAACGTTGATGTATACAAAAATCTCATCGCCCTAGTCAGAGAAAATGGACTAATTGGACATACATTAAAAAGGAAAGACGAAAGGTTCTACAGAGTTGTTATAAAGAAACTACATCACACAACACCTCATGAAGAAATAAAAAAAACCATAGAACTGACTGGAAATACCATTGTAGGAGAAATTATCAATGCCCGCTATGGACCTGAAAAGAAGCCAACGTCTACCTTCTTCATTAATATGCTGCAAGGCCCAAACAATAAAGCAGTTAAAGACATAAAGTTTATCTACCACCAAAAAGTAGCCATAGAAGATCCTAAGAAAAAGTCGACCATTGTACAATGTCAAAGATGCCAGCAATACGGACACACTAAGAACTACTGTATGCGACCATTTCGCTGCGTCAAGTGCGCACAGCCGCATAAGACATCGGAATGCCCAAAAACAGACCGCAACACACCAGCACTTTGCGCACTTTGCCTAGGCCCTCATCCGGCTAATTACAGGGGATGCGAAATATATAGATTAAGGCAAGAAAGACAACACGACATGCCTACCGCCGACCAGAAAGTAATAAAGACCAAAAATCTGAACAAAACGCTGACAAAAAAACAATGAAACAAAGTGGCTATATACAAGCTGACAAAGAAACCACGTATGCAACAGTAGTCAGAGAACTAACAAACCAAGCAAATAATAAAATAACATCAGAATCTCCCAACCAATACACACAACTAGAAAAACTAATTATTAAGCAATCAGAAAAGTTCGATATACTCCTACAACAAATGAACACTCTCATGGGTCTCATTACAACAATGCTTAGCAAACTGCCATAAATGGGTATAATAACCAACATAAACATAGCCACCTTGAATATAAACGGACTACCCCCTAACAAGAACGAAGTAGAAACATTTATTGATCTCCATAACATTGATGTCCTATTAGTATCAGAGACACATTGTACAAAGAAAACTCAAATTACCTTTAAGGACTACTATACATATAGAACTGATCACTCGGATGGCAAAGCATGCTTTGTTGTGGTACAGCTATAATCATTAAAAAGTCTATAAAACATCATGAACTACCAAGCTATTTTTCGGCACACATACAGGCAACAAATATCCTGACTGAAGACAAACACAACACATTTAACATCTCATCCGTTTACTGCCCCCCTAGGCATATAATAACTGAGGCCCACTTTCATCAGTATCTGAGTAGTCTTGGTGACCGTTCTGTATCAGGAGGCGACTGGAATGCCAAGCATACCTACTGGGGGTCCCGGCTCATTACTACACGCGGAAGGGAACTTAAAAAGACCGTTGATAAATTACATCTTATACCTATTGCTACTGCCGAGCCAACATACTGGCCTGCAGATGTCAACAGACTACCGGATGTGTTAGACTTCTTTATTACTAAGGGGCTTAAAGACCATGTCTACAACCTTAAACCATGCTTAGATGGATCATCGGATCATACCCCTGTTATGCTTTCCATCGGTACGAATCTCCAACAGCCAGAAAAACAACTAAAACTCTATAATAAAAAAACGGACTGGGACGCGTTTAGAGAGTCAGTGACGGAAAACATCAATCTGAAAACAGCATTAAAAACTAATGTGGATATTGAAAATGCTGCTAAAGAAATTACCACAGTGATACAAAGGTGTTGTTGGATTTTGTGGAGAATCTTAAGTGTAAATAAGAAAATTCAATATCGCTAGCGCCTGTATGAAGTATGCGGGCGTGGCATCTCTTATTACTTTTCACGGAACGCCTAGATCGTGTACGAACTCCAAGAAGTTTTAATATACAATATGCATTTGAGCTTTAATATACAATATGCATTTGAGTTTTAATTTTGAATTCTCGTCTCAGATGTCGGCGGCTTAATAAAGAGTTGCGTCATGCCAACGCAACGTGGAGAATATATTATGAAGACGTGAGTGGAAGAACACAATACCTAACAGTAAAAAAAAAATCAGTTTTTTTGCAAAAATGGAGGCTTTAGGGCCAAAATATGAGTTGAAATAAAAAACATGTACATTTTATGTGTAGCCAGATACATTCGCCAGGGGATGAAGTAGATAAGTTACAAGGTGTGTTCAAATTATAAGGGAAAAAATGAGTAAATGTCCGTATGTTACAAAATGTTAGTTATCGTGTTCTTCAATTGTGTCAGCATATTAAACATAACCGTAATATTGCAGTGAGTTTTTCCGCATGTTTAAAAATATATTGCTGCATTAAAGGTGAACGCAGATTTGGCCGCAATCGCATTAGTGTCGTTAGGATTCTTCTAATATTTATTTCGATTCTCTGTAACCTTACAGTATGAGTGTTTTGAAACTACAGTAGGTGCCACAGCAAAAGTAAGCAAAAAACACGGCGCGTTCAGTGTGGTCAGATCTGCATTCACCAGTATTGGACTTTTAATTAACGTGGGAGAGCCATGCTTCGGCACGAATGGGCCGGCTCGACCGGAGAATTACCACGTTCTCACAGAAAACCGGCGTGAAACAGCGCTTGCGCTGTGTTTCGCCGAGTGAGTGAGTTTACCGGAGGCCCAATCCCCTACCCTATTCCCTTCCTTTCCCTCCCCTATTCCCTTCTCTTCCCATCCCTACCCTTCCCTATTACCCTATTCCCTCTTAAAAGGCCGGCAACGCACCTGCAGCTCTTCTGATGCTGCGAGTGTCCATGGGCGACGGAAGTTGCTTTCCATCAGGTGACCCGTTTGCTCGTTTGCCCCCTTATTTCATAAAAAAAAGATGACTTCTAAGCTGGAATTAAAAAAAAATACACTATATATATATATATATATATATATATATATATATATATATATATATATATATATATATAATGATATTTAATACAACTCATGATCCCGCGAACAAAGTAATACGCTCCTCGCATTTTCTACAAAAACATGACACATTTGCGTGGGTAGATTTTATGCTCAGTTAATTTTACTTACAAAAAATTTATTTAACTTTATGACATTAAAAATACTTTTAATACGAGACATTACCACAATATTTTCCCGCTAGAGGCAGCACCAGCATAGACAGGAAACGAAAAGTTTTGGATCGACGTTTGACAAAGTTCCTACCAATATTCTGATATGACGTGTGCAACATGTCGATATTTTGATTACTTACTGTATGCCCTAGCGACGCCCTCTGCTGCAACATTTGCGTTATATATTATACTAGCTGTCCCGGCAAATGTTGTTTTGCCATTTAAAGTATTTCTACTTCATCAGTTGATACGAAGTCTTACCCCATCTTTTGTCCGCTAAGAGGAGTGGGGAGAAAAATTTTATACACCAGATGTTAAGTTGGAAAACACAGTTAATAATATGAAGTAAGTCCAAGTTTGATACAAAATCTGACCCCCTCTTTGGTCCCCTTAGAGGGAGGGGGGGGGGGGGGGGGGGGTTTATACACCAGATGTTGAGTTGGAAGGAGACAAATATATCTGCGAAAACCGTATGCAAATCGGATCAGTAGTTTTCGTGTTAAAGAAAAAGTTTGATACAAAATCTGACCCCCTCTTTTGTCCCTACCCCTCTAAGGGGTGGGGGGAATTTTTTTTATACACCAGATGTTAAGTTGGAAGAAGACAAATATATCTGCGAAAATCGCATTCAAATCGGATCAGTAGTTTTCGTGTGATAGTGGAACAAACATACAGACAGACAGACAGACAGACAGACAAAAAACTAACCACATTTTTGGCTTCTATAGCAATGTAGTGACACCCCCCGCTTATTATTTTTTGAATATCTTTAATGTACAGAATTTTCATTTCTACAGTTTTATTATATGTAAAGATTACTTCTATTGTTTACAATATTTTACACAAAATTTTAATGATAATAATATGTTGAGTATTAATTAGGAGTGTAGAGCTGTAACAACATTCCACGTTACTGTAACACTCAATGAATGCTAATATACGACCTAACATTTCAATAATCCCTTAAGTATTACATTATAATGTTATAATAAGGAATTATTTAAATAGAGTAGCATTTAATATTATATTAATATTACAACAATGGATGTTAATAACAATTATTTTAATAAATTGTGATGAAAGATGAATGCAGCTGCGTGAGTCTTTATGACCTTTTCGTTTCAAGGGGATGATGGGATAGGGCGCAGCGGGGCAGGCTGCATTCATACAAGTTTTGTGACACAGAAGTCTCACTCCCGAGTTTAGGTATGATAAACGCAAGCGTCCGGTCACCGGACTAGTCTCTGGCACTCGCTCGACTTGTCGCACACGCAACGCACGCATCCGCGATACAAAAGTAATATAATATATAATATAATATATAATAATAGTACCCGGCCCCGCGCCGCGCCCGCGCCGCTCGCTTGACTTGATTGAAGCGAGACGGCAGACAGTTATTGTACTATGAACGCTAAGCGCAATGCAAAAGGTTGAAATCAGGTTGTTTTCCAGAATAGTAGGTAAATATCTCGGCGATTTCGGGCCGTTTGTATGGAAGTGAGACAGGCCTGGTTATAGTCAAAATGAGCGCGAAGCTTTAACCTTCATACCATGGCAATACATATCATTCATTATACAATATTAGGTATTAATAACGTTAATCGTATACATTGCTATAAGTTATAACTTAATCACAGAATTCATAATATTTTCCAAGAACGCAAATAACTCAAACTAAGTAACGAGTACAGTTTAAATCAGTTGACTTTTTACCTTCAGACATTTTGCCAGTCAACCTTTAACATTTTTATTTAATTCATTAAATTATGCAGGTGGGCCCCGGGGGGAGGGCCCTGGGTGAGGCCCCCGAGGGAGGGCTCCGGGTGAGGCTCCGGTCCGCGACGTCGCGAGTCAACAAGCAAACGTGCCCCGCTTCCCAATTAGTACGTCTCAAAGAAATAAACATGTTTCTATTAACTTTCTCATTTACCTTGTTTGTATAACGCTGATAAAACTCGCTGATTTATTATTCTAATCGTATTTTATACTTTGATGTGTTAAATCGTTGTCACGTGCTGTATCACTGTGATTATACTGTAAATAAATACCGTGTTAACACGTATGTAGGTAAATTAAGTGGTTACCATTACGTTGTTGACATTTATCAAAATATTATCATTTTCACGGGAAACTTTAGAGTAGTTAATAATTTAATTAAATAATAATAAATATAGCAGAGAGTAGTTAAAACAAGAAAAAGTTGTCCGACTTCGTCTACTGCAATAATTGGTTTATTACGCGGTATCCGTTCATTTTGCTGCAATAAAACTTAAACTATCATTTCTCATTACTCAAAGATCCTCAAACTAAAAGAACAAACAGAGGAACCGACAGATCCATTTATATGTGTGTCTTAATCTCAACAGTCATAATGCATGAAGATCTGTCGTGACTGAGCCGATCTTGCTCGAAGCCGCTTACCGCTGCATTGTTAATGTCCTCAATTATTGACAATAGGCGGGTGATTATTGAAATTGAGCCAGGCTATCGGGGAATAATTTAGTCGCTTTATACTACTGAGAGTAGATAATCCCAGCTTCCCTACATAGAATAAAACAGAGTCGCTTTCTCTGTCCGTATATCCCTTTGTATGCTTATATCTTTAAAACTACGCAACAATTTTCGATGCGGTTTTTTTTTTAATAGATAGAGTGATTGAAGAGGAAAGTACATGTATAATAACATCTATTAAAAAGTGGAGAAATACTGTTATTTTTGAGGTTTCTAATGTGATGTCGTAAATAATTACATTTTTTCCGCTTACATTGCAAACGCAGGCTGAACCCTACGAGATTTATCAAAATAATGTACTTAGTATTGTATACATTGAAAAGGTCTACAGAAAACTCCGGTCTATCTCTTATGGATATCCCACAATATAATTTTTTAGGGTTCCGTACCCAAAGGGTAAAAACGGGATCCTATTACTAATACTTCGTTGTCTATCCGTCCGTCCGTCTGTCTGTCTCCAGGCTGTATCTCAAGAACTGCTAGCTAGACTTCTGAAATTTTCACAGAATGTGTAAATCAGCTGCCGCTATAACAACAAATACTAAAAACAAAATAAAATTAATATTTAAGGGGGGCTTCCATACAACAAACGTGATTTTTTGGCCTTTTTTGCTCGATATAAATAATGAAAACAGTTTGGCACTTGATATTTTCAAGGCCTTAATTATATATGTCTACTTTTGCCATATTTTTGCTCTATAACGGTACGAAACCCTTCGTGCGTGAGTCTGACTCGCACTTGGCCGATTATTATAAAAATAAAATAAAATATTTTTTTATTCAAAATAGGTACTTATCATGAATACACTTTTTGAACGTCGTAGAAAGAACTTAGAAACTAAGATGCCTACCCCCGGTTCGGGAACTAACCCGGCGAGAAGAACCGGCGTAGGAAAGTCGTACGGGGCCATCTTTTACTAAAAAGATGGAAAATTAAAATGTTGAAATAAAATAATAATATAACAATGTTATGGCTTACAGCTATGTAACAAAAATAAAACCCTATTCCCAAGGTGTGTTGTCAATGAAATCATTGACTTTATAATTTGCTTTAGCACACAAACGTTCCTTGACTGCTTTTTTAAATTTATTTAAAGGTAAATTTTGAACATTTTCTGGGATTCTATTGTATAAGCGTATACAATGACCTTTAAAGGATTTGCTAACTTTAGCTAGTCTGAACATTGGTATAGCTAACTTGTTCGTATTTCTAGTATTCACATTATGATTATCACTTTTTTTTTGGAATTATTTAGGTACTTTCTAACATATAAAACATTTTCAAAAATGTATTGAGATGATTCCTAAATGTATTTATCATTTACTTTTTACGACATGTAATAGCTAATTTTCGAAGCGATTTTAATAAATACAGCATTAATTCTTATCCAATTAAATACTTTACATACATTGTTGATTTAATATAAATCTATATGACCCTTTACAGCATATGATTTAAATGAATATTTTCGAAGATATTACAGATTTAAAAATTGCGGGACGTAGCGTTTGCGGCGGTACCGTCCGGCCGGGGCGGCGGCAGCATGCAAGAAAGCTGTGAACGTTGTATATAAAGACATTCTGTAATATATTAATTGTTGTAAACATAAAATAAATAAGTAAAAATGTAGTGTATGAATTTAGATATTCCAAAGCCGGAGCGGGCCGCTATGTTTTTATATACAACGTTTACAGTTTTTCTGTAGTGTATTTAGTATCAGCGTTGCACTCGTGCAAAGCCGGGGCGGGTCGCTAGTATATTATAAATTAGAAAGTATTTTTATCTATCTGTTACCGGCAATATTATTTAAATTATTATTACACTGAATTGAGAACATTTTTTAGGAACAAAACCTTACGCTGGTAAATTTTATAAAACTGTAAGGCAACTTTTCTAATGTAAATTATCATAATTATCCACGTTTTTCTTATGAATAAAAAACGTTATTACACATTTCATTTCACGTGAAGTTTCCTTAATGTTATGAGGGGCTAATAATTTCCATTTCGTTCCATTACGATTGGATTAAAGGGGATACAATACAGCTGCATAGATCGTATTCATTGGGCAAGGCGGATCTCGGAACTTATAAAATTTCTTCCGCCGAAGACGATCCGGATTGCGCGGAGTTAAATTAGCTAAAGTTTTAAGCCCCAGACATCGACGTCTCATATCTAGGATCACTCAGAGTGGAGCGTAGCACGTTCATCGTGGGTATCGCAGACACAATAGATTATCAATTGTTATGCGGCATCCGGCTGCCGCTTGGAGATTGATGTGTTAAAACGGTTACGCCCGTTTACATTTCCAACGCTTTCGGACTAAAATTCGGACGAAAAAGCCCACACTGGTGACAGTATTATTACTAGAGAGAGCTAGTAGAGGCAACCAACCTTATACATTTTCATTTGAAGCATGGATCATCTTCCTTATTTTAGCTTGCATAGTTTTATTTGATTATTCAAACTTCTATATTATTAACTGTTTTACTTGTATCATATTTTTTCACTGTCTTGACATAAAGCTTCTTACAGACGAACGTGCCGTCGACAAGTGCCGTTGTCTGTAAGCGCTCTTACTTGAAATGGTACGTCAATGAAACTAAATAAATTAAAATGGGCTTATGGAGAGATTTGTGATTACCAGAAGCATCATCACTGTCATGGCCAGTCTCGCCGTCATCGATGCTGGCACGTGACAGGTTGAGTGCGGCGTTGACAGGCGTTTTGACAGCACGCCTCGTACTGCAGCTGTCCCACAGTTTGCGATAATAGATCGGTGGATTTGGGCCCAGTGGTCAGTCGAATTATGTATGATTAAGCGTTGTAAAATCATGAGCAATAGTAAGTTTCATTCGATTCTAAAACAACTATTGTGATGATTTACTTGGGAAGTGGCAACTAAGCGAATGGATAAGGGCTGCCCAAGATCTCATCAGAAGCAGAAGAATGTTCAGCAGCTGACGGCGATAGATTAAAGATGATGATGAGGCATATCCCCGTTTCCATCTTACCTGAGACCCTAAGTCCCCTAGCTGTATTTTAGGGTACCTAATGTATCACTTATAATTAAAAAAAAAAACACAGACGTTTTGGTTATTTAAGTCATAATGCTTTTAGAACTTGGGTGACATAATTTTATTATAAGTGGTTAAAAAATATATAACAGCCAGGGATTTTTCAATTTCAATTAAACTTCAATTAAATGAAGAGTTTGACACATAATAACGAATGGGGCTTATATTGTCTTATTATTGGAATCTTCATTTAATTACAGTTAAGTAATTAATAATCATCTCTGAGTGAGGCAGTTTCTCTTTTGATTATACTTTACTCGATTAAACATACATTATTAATTTTGAAATGATTGAGTAAAATGAGCAGATTAAATCTTAACTGAGTTACGTTAACGACCGGTTAATGATAACGTACACAATAATGATGGCAATGGCGCTCGCGATTACCGCGTTACGCTGTTACGGTGTATAGCGCGTTTAACATTAACAACTATATTTAACCGCACTACCGATTTAACGCATCATTTTTGTTAAATACACAAACTTTTAAAATATTTTAATTTGTTTTAGCGACCATTTGTTCTTTTTCTGTATTCGTTATTATATAAAATTAGAAGGCGAGCAAAGGGTTCACCTGATGGAAAGCAACTACCGTCACCCATGGACACTCGCAACAACAGAAAAGTGCATTCCCGGCTTTTTAAAAGGAAATGCGCTCTCTCTTCTTAAAGCCTAAGATACCGTTACGATCAACGTGGCTTAAGCGACCGCGACCGACAAAAATTTAAATTAAATGCTACTTTATGACATATAGGCTGTACAGCCTATATGTCATAAATGTATGTTTCATGTATGTTTAATTTTCTACCGACATTGGTCTACTGCCACCGCTGCTTTGTAATGGCGTAGAGAAAACTTAAACCTATATTATCCTAGGTCATAAGCGGCAAAGATATTGGAAAACCAACTTTATTCTTGAAGCAAAATGCGACCGCATATCTATGTTGTGCCGACTCAAAAATTATTTTGGCCAGTGCCGAAATCTGTTCTGGTTTAGACCGTTGGCCAATACATCCTAGTAGAATTATTGTTTTATCTGAATCTTTACAATTATTGTATATGCTGGTTGTACTTTACAACATAATGTAACAGATGCTAAAAGTTTTAAATAAAAAAGATTATTACTTCTTGATACATATTAATAATATTATGATAATGACTGTCTATTAAGGTGGTTTAAAACGACCTAAATAAATAACAAGATCGCCTGGTATAAGAGAGTGTGGTCCCGGGCTACAATAACCTCAGTAGGAGTAGTTCGCAAAACCTTCACTTTCAGAACCAACTCCAACATTTTTTAGAATTACTAGTTTATTCTCGCACAAATCTGCGTTGAGAAAACAAGCAAAGAAAACGATACGAAAAACAAAAATAAACGATATTTAATATCATTGTACGTTGATATTGTAAAACACTCGCGAACTTTTCCCAGAAATATAATTATGGGCCGTGATATCGTAATGTTTTGGAGAAATCATAGGAGGCATTATGAATAAAAAATATATCAGAGTATTATGTACTTAAACCTAGCTTGAATTGATTCTTGAAAAGATAAGGTTGTTTTGCGCAAGTGTATCGTTTTATTAGGCTGATATCACACGGACATATTTTTGAGGGTCATTAACAATTTTCGCTCAGTGACATATTTAAACACAAAATAAAAAATGTGCTTATGTTTTGAGAAGAAAAACGACAATTGAATTGCTACATAAAACACGATTAACTCTAGCAAAATAAAGACAGCAATTTCAAGTTATTAAAATAATAATTTGAAAATATTAAAATTAATCTCTCATCGTAAATTTTCCTCTCATACTATAAAAAGCTACAATATTCTCATCGAGTACCATCGAGATAATTAAAATTCGATATAAAACATAATATTAATTCGCGGAACATAATCTTAATTATGTAATTTTCGATCTAAAGCTATTTCGATCAGATCGAGAGTTCCGAACATTCCGTCAGTAATTAGGGACGCACCGCTCGAGTTTGGACTTGACTGAAATTTTTACTTAATTGGAAAGTCGATATCTCAACTTACCTAATACAGGTTGACATGTAAACTGTTAAAAATTTCGCTAACTCGAAATAAAATGCTATTTAAAGTTAGCGGTCATCAGTTTATTTTAAACTGACTTAATTTGTTTAAATTTTCGACATTGGTATATGGACCCATGCCGCCGCTAATTTGTAGTGTAGCGTAGAGCAAAATGAAACCTACAGACTAGGTCATAAAGTGGCAATTTATTTGAATTTTTGTCAGCCGCGGTCGCTTACCGCGCTGATTGGAACGGTACCTTTAGGCTGCGACACGGCTTAAAATCCATATTATATTTTGTTTTGGTATTAAGGCGGGCTGAAACCCCATTTTGTTATTTCTTGATACCCGATTTACCTAGTTCCAATATAATAACGAAATGTAAAAAATATGAGATATAGAGCACAATATTTAAAAGGGTTTGAATCAAAAACACTTTAATAAAAAATAATACTTTCGCTGCAATTAATTTTCAAACTCACCTCCGACAAAACTCTTTGTCATCGAAATATAAGTATTAACAAGAATAAATTACATTTTGTTTTAATAAATTGTCAATGAATCTATTTTAAAAAGGTCTGAAACGAATAATCTTTTTTCTTAATATTTATTTCGAAAGATATTTAAAAAAAACACACGAAAAATAAAATAGAGAAGATCCGCCCGTCGTAACTTACAATTTTATGCTAAGCTAAAATGAATCTTATTGCGATGCGTACACGCTTGGCATTCGCGTTCGCAAGGTTATCGTTTTGGAATTGAGGTAAGTGCTCGCCTTAATTGGAGACATTACCAGAAGGAGTGGAAAGTAAAGTTACTTTATTATTAAAACTACTATCTTCTGATGCATGCATTGTTCTCATCTTAAGGGCCATGCAATATTGTTATGAATTATACACAAAAGTGTGTCTGTCATAGGTTCACAAAACCTGCTAGACACTTAACAATAAGCGCGCGTTCAGACGTGCGCGTTGTCTGCGCGTTTTCTGGGCGCGCGGATTCAGCGCGCGTCGCGTGTTGTCCCAAACGCCATAGCAGTTTGATGTTCTATGCTCATTACATAAAGCTTATTTTCTTACATTTCCACAAACACCGCGTACGCGCAGAAAACGCGCACGTCTGAACGCGCCCTAATTCTATATTTATAAAAGACTAGATGACGCCCGCAACTCCGTTGCGCCAAAAAGCGTTTATCGCGCCAGAACCGTACATTTCGGGATAAAAAGGTTCCTATGTTCTTTCTCGGGACTCAAAGTATCTCCATACTAAATTTCAGCACAATCGGTTCAGCGGTTTGGGCGTGAAGAGGTAACAGACAGACAGACAGATACACATATTCGTATGGAATTATACGCTTACGTAGAACTCTAGCTCTAACGCATCAATAAGTTCTGGCTTGCAAGGCACTTTTCTTTTTAAAACGTTTTACCTAAATCTAAATTGGAAAACGTTTATATTTAAATGTCATGTAAGACTTTGAAGATGAAATTGAAACAAGCTCGGCGGCATCGGGATTCGCGTCACGTGCTCCTATTTGGATAAAAATAACATTTATAAAATTACCCAAGTAAAAATGTAGCTGCGTAGCGGGCGCAGGCAGCAAATTAAATAATTCAATTCTGAATACCCTCGACGGCCTTCTTGAATGTAAAAACAGAATTAAAAGCCAACTTTTTCCCACCGCTTAAATAATAAATATATTGTTGAGGCTCGGGCTTAGTGCTCATAAATTCACGAGGTGTCCGTTACCTCCGAGGAGCTTAAGTCGGGCCTCCGCCGAGGGCCAAACTCGGGACCTTCGGAACACTAAGTCCCGATATGGGGTAACTTGAAGACGAATTAATTTAAATTGTTCGCTATCAAATTAGAAAATAAACGTAGGAGGAGACGATAAATAATGGTCAGCTTATGTAGCGGCCGCCGGCGAGTTGAAAAGTACCCTCGCTCACATCTCCGTACAAACTAGAACTTTGAGGTGTCACTGGGTAGCCCTTGCCTTTGTCAAAACTACGTTATACTGTCCGACTTTTCGTGAAGTTTTACAATTGACAATACTTATTTTTTAACAGTTTCTCGGAGCTTGCGTTCACTGTATACAAATCTTCTATTCCGTAACCAACAAGGAAAAAATATGTTTGTAGACTATGGGTTGAAAATAAATCAGACCGCATTAACGCGATGCGTAGATGCATTTCTAAGTTTGTATGGATTTGATGGATTAATTGCAAGACGTCTCACGCAATTGAAATCTTGACCCTATAGATGTAATATAAGAGCCAGTCCACACGGCGCTGCGTTGCGTCGACGCAGCGCTGCCGTTTAACGTATAGCCGGCCATACGGGTGCTGCGTCATTACGAAGCAGTTTAACGTCAACACCCTTCCGCTTCGTCTCGGGGGCTGCTGTCCATCATGTGTGCGTTGCGACGACGCAGCGCGCCGTGTGAACACCTTGGTTATTTGTATGTAAAACAACGCAACGGCAGCGCTGCGTCGACGCGACGCTGACGCAACGCGTCGTGTGGACTGGCTCTTATTTAGTTAAAAAAAATCCGTTGTGACCGTCGTCAAACGACGAAACGTGCTGAAATTTATTTTTATAGGAACTGAAAAGTTAGGTGTAATATTGATCATTTCCCTCGCCCTAACGTAAACTTTCTCGGGACGTCAACTTTCAAATCGTCCGTAAGATTTTCTTTGAAAACTTATCTGGTAGCAGTTGGCAGTTTGAACTTAAAAACATTTTTATTTTGGTAAAACTAGCCAATGTCCGTGATATTATTGCAAAATACTTTAGAAAAAGATATTTCCCGATCATCAGCCCGATTCATATTATAATCCTCTGATCTCGTACTGTCTCATTAGCGTATTCAAAATCAAAATATTTAGTTTCAAATATCCATTTTACATTTTTAGAACATCTACATGAGGCCTACCGCCGGTTCGGGAACTAACCCGGCGAGAAGAACCGGCATAAAAAACTCGCACAACCGGCGTAAGAAACTCGCACGAATTCTCGAGCTTATCATTATATCACGTGTACGTAAAAGAGGCAGCCTGCGACCGATTATGAGAATCGAGACTCAGCTGACAAATATATTACCAGGGCGGACGAAGCGAGGCCTAGTATATCCCACAACCACAATGTTTACATTTTTAATACACTTCACGCCTATTGATTTGTGCTTTAGCATAGTAATTTTTATTTTTATATTATGTAGATGTGTAATCATCAGTCAGTCTAGGTTTTTTATATGTAGATGTGTCATCATCGGTCAGTTAAGAGGGAACGCTAACACAGTTTTTCCATACAAACGTATTCCTCAATTAACTCCCTGGACAATGCGTCTAGACAAATGATTTTTATACAATATTGGGATATGTTAAAGCTATGCCTCTACGTTCGATTTTTTCTTAATTTACTAATAAATAAAAAAATATGACCCTTCAAAAATCGCAAAAAATTAATGCCCCGTACCCCGCCAATCCACCGAGCATAAAACAAATTTGAAAGATTTTTAAGATAAAATAAAAACGTAGAGGCATAGACTCACTCTTCCTGAAGATATTAAAAAAAATAAATCAGATAGGCTCTATTTTGAAGGAGGAAACAGAGGACTACGTTACCTCGATTTACTGTATCTGTCTCTATCACAATCCCCAACAATACGGCGCAGGGTGAAGCGTGATGGCAATAGTTTTTCGTTTAAATTTTACTGCACTCGCGTTTCCTCTTAAGGTGTGACGACGCGAGCCCTCACAAAGGTCGGCTTTTATCTAGTTATAAAGTGTTTCGATCAGTGCAACATTGTATCATGCCTAGTAGTGTTTAGTATACTCTGATATAAATGGTAAATAAATGAATAATAAACTGATAACTATGGGCGCGGGTAAAAACTTTAAACAAATATTTAAAGAACAATCAAAACCTGTGAGCGCATCTCTGACATTGCACTATCACGAAGCACAATCGCTATTCCTTACGTCCGGGAAGATGGTATACCACTGAGGCCAGCCTCTTCCGGACCTTAATGGTGCCCGACAGTGATTGAGGTCTCGTGACCAACTACCGACCCTCTTAAGGGCCCTTCTTCTTCAACTTCACTCAATGTGTTCCGATTCTGTGATAAGATGAAAGACAAACTTCGGTACATATTATTCATGCTTTATATTCTTAAAATTGCAAAAGTGTCTGTCTGACTATTACCCCCTCATATTTTAGCCACTGAACCTTTTAAGTCCCGGGAAAGAAAAAAAAATAGTTTTTTTTTTTAGAAAAAATAACGAATTCCCGCTCGTAAATGTGCGATACTCATTTTTAATATATACTTCGTTATATTTTTTAATTTAAATGTATAATTATCAAATAATTCAAAATAGTTATGCTTTAATGCTGCCAATTCCTAGCCGCGTATTAGCCGCGCAATTACGTAACATAATTCATATTAATTCGGTGAAGTTTCTTTTTTTACAGATATATAAAAACTAGACGTTCCACGTGGTTCCCAGCGCATAAATAAGGGTTTTCGCAAGGACCGTACATTTTCGCGCGAAAAGTGCCTATGCTCTTCCCCATGATCTATATCTGTGCCAAATAACATAAAAATCTGTGTAGTAATTTGTAAGATTAGCGCTCAAATACTCTTCAGCTTTATAATATTAGTAAAGACTAGTAGTCCGCCCCGGCTCTGCCCGTGGTACATACTTAGCCTTTAGCACTCAAGGACATCTTAACTATACATTGGTGAAATAATTTTTGAAATCGGTCCAGTAGTTCCTGAGATTATCGCGTTCAAGCAAACAAACAAACTCTTCAGCTTTATAATGTTGTTAGAATAAACGATATACTGCATCGAGTCATCTATAACGAAAAATCTAAATTTAACAGAGGTATGGAACCAAACATTGTATAAATGGATTTCGGTCGCAATAACACCGACGTGTAGTGCGGCGGAGTGAGTGCTCCATCACTGCCCCATTACTCCGACAGCCGTTTATCCCCATGCCCCACTCCCCACTTCCCATTATTCCCCATTCCCCAATATCGGCACAACACTTCAACTTCCAATTTGCGCGGATCACGTGACGTGGCTCTTCTACTATAAACTATAGTGCTCCGATGCCGCCTACTGAAGTGTGAATAACATGATTACGATTCCAGATTTAACAAAATAATGTTTTATACATATTTTTAAGTGGTTTTTGAAATTGTATAATTATTATAAGTTAATTTAAAAAAAAACACTTACCTCTTTTTTCGCAAAAGGAAAAAATGCAGGAACTATAAATTTTTACACAATAATAATATTATGGTGTGTCTATGTTTGTATAGGTCTACCAAAATCTGATGGCAAAAAGTGAGAAAGTAAATTGACTCTAGCAATACCGGGGTAATTGGAATAAAACATTTTGATCCTTTTTTTCCTTATAGCGGCTGATTCTGTGTGTGGAACATGCAAATATAAAAATTTATCCAATGATCAAGGATATTTTTTGAAAATCTGCTGTCAAAATTTACCATCAGATTCTGGTAGACCTACAGTTCATGATATTATGATGCCTGAAATTACCAAAAATTTTAATGTAAACAACTAAAGGGACAAAATATATTCTGTCTTTGTAAGACTAGCAGCTAGAACTTCGCTTTACTTCTAAGTTTTTATTTTATATTTTTATGAGGAGTTAATATTTTCAATTGCATTTTAAATTATTGATCGATGGTTTGAGGTTAGCCAATCAAAATTATTGCGAGATAATATTATAAACTCAGCTCAAAAAACCTTAAAAACTGGACAATAATCGTCCTCATAATGCCCTGTCTGGGTATTACCAAATTAAATATATTATGATAAGTGATATTACTGTATCCGATGTTACCAGATACCATATCGGGGGGCACGGTAGTGCCCCCGCCAAGCTAAGCGAAGCGCAAGGGCACTACTTTTACCTTTTCTCGAAGTGTTTCGTCGTTTTTTTGAACCCTCATAGAGTTGGTTTCCGATGTACCAGATAGTTCATATTCTCTGGATAGCTCTAATACTTTAGATTTTATTGATATCTGAAATACACCGATTTCGTCACTGACATACTGACTCACTGACACACTTATGATCATCAAAATGTTTGACTACTTCCTGAAGTGCTAGAAAGCTGAAATTTGGTATGTAATCTAAGTTTAGTATACAACCAACAAAAAAATTCATAAACATATAACTTTCGCCGCCCATCCCCTAATATAGGGGATGGAAGTTTATATGAGACTTTCACCAATTTTATGAATAAGGACATGAAAGTTTACACAGGACTGTAGACAGTAACTAAAAAACCTATTAAGGGTAGGTTCTTCCTAAATTAGCAGGTCGATGTCTGTCAGTGCGAATATCGACGTAAATGACATTAAAATAACATTCATATCAGCGCACCTTGTACGGTGGCGGTAACGACGCTCGCCGCGTCCATGATAGGGCGAAATAGGAGAAAAAACATGTATCCAATCATTTCCCTGTAAAATTTTAATAGTAATCGAACTGTCCAAATTATTTTTTTATTGAGTCCCTGTAAGTCCTATAAAACTCAAAATGTTTTTAAAATCGAGGTTGTTTCGGATTTTTTTTTATCGAGTAAAATTATCTGTATTGTGTTTCTAACCATAAAAGTCACTAGTTAAAAGATGTATCTATACATGTATATATTATTCGGTTTTTTTTAAATGGCGCTTTCTTTAAAAATTACTCATTGTAGAAACGTGAATTTGGAATAACGTGCCCATAATAAGTACTTATAAGAACCAACTTACAAAAAGAACTAAAATCCCACCAAAAACATTTCATGTAAAATGTTGCCAAGACGACCGTCGACCACATCAGGTTTGCCCTGTGAAAAAGATATCAGATCTCATGTAGAGCCAAGCTTCTGAATCTACACGGCCTAACTCTACCGACCCTAACTTCAACAAATTCTACATATCAGTAAATATGTATGGCTTGGCTGATTCGTTACTTACTTAAGATTAGAAACTAAATATTTGCATTACCTCCACGACGATAGCGAAACGGTGAAGTCTTACATATTTACTGATATGTAGGATTTGTTGAAGTTAGGGTCGGTAGAGTTAGGCCTTGTAGATTCAGAATCTTGGCTCTACATAAGATCTGATATCTTTTTCACAGGACAAACCTGATGTGGTCATCTTGGAAACATTTTACATGAAATGTTTTTGATGGGATTGACATTTTTAAACAAGAAAAGAGCGTATTCCCTCTTAAAAGGCCGGCAACACACCTGCAGCTCTTCTAATGTTGCGACGGAAGTTGCTTTCCATCAGGTAACCCGTTTGCTAGTTTGCTCCCTTATTTTATATAAAAATAAAATAAAAAAACATCGTCAGGATTATTGGTTATGTTCCACGTCGCAGCTCGCAGCTCGGTCGCGTAACGTTCCCAGCTTTAGGTCCACCTATAACGGTGAGATATTTTTGTTATAAAAATTTATTGAGCCGTCCCACACGCGCCGCGGTACGAAAATAAAATGTTACCAGCGCGATTTCGGCATATAAACTCGGCGTTTATACGAGATATTTGATTTTGTTCGAGCCCTACTCATTTTCGATCGAATTACATTACATTATTCGTTTAAATTACCATACGTTTATAGACACCCACAGGCGAATATTTTTTTCAATTGATCCCTAACAATGTAGGAAGCCATTTTATGGATCTTAAAATCATGTGTTCGTTTTGTATTGAATATGCTATTATTTTATTGGGTACAGCTTTAAAGCTATCGAGTATACTTAATACATTCCTTGCAAATTAAAATGACTTGATTGATCATTATTATCAAATATCAGTAAGGCAATTTTACATTTATCGCACGAAAATGTGTTATGCCAGCGGGATTTAATCATGCCAAATCAGACCGCAACGCGACGCACAGATGCATTTCTAAATTTGAACTGAATTGATAGATTTCGATTGCGTGAGACGTCTTGCAAATCTGTCAAATCCATACTTTGGAAATGCATCTGCGCGTCGCGTTGCGGTCTGAATTAACCCTTAGGCTTTGGTCAAACCTGCGCGTCAGTAACGCGGGACGCGAGACGGGAACGTCTGCAACGCGAAACTGGCGCGAAACTGATGTGCACACCTCCGCGACTACGGTGCGAACCGTAGATTATTCCCGCTCTGCCGACGCGAACGTCCCGCGTTGCAGACGCTCCCGCTTCGCAGTCGCTATGGTCGCGTAGGTTTGACCGAAGCTTTAGTGCTTAATTTAAACATATCAAATGCTTAATATTTGTAAAATTATATTTTCTTTTACTAACGAAGAAGTAGTTTGATATAAAATAAACACATTTCATTGTGTTCATTCAAATTCCGAAGAAGCAATGACCCAGTTGGCGAAACGAACAAACACACCCAGCGAACTCCGAGCTCCTGATTAACAATAAAACTAAAGGAGAAATTCTTAAATACCTTACAAATTCTGAAGCACCGCCCGATAAAAGAAAATTAAAGACAAAGTCGATACGCGAGTTCATTAGGAAGTTGCTGAGCGCCCGGTGACCAGCGTGGCTAGCGGGTACAATTCACTACGTATTCGTAACTTTATGAAGGAGAATTGTATAAAAAAATATATGACATCATATTTTTTATACAATTACATAGCTATATGATTGCATAAAAAATATGATACATAGATGTGCCTTAGCACGTTTATGCTGGTGTTATAAAGAGGTAAGGTTTATGTTTGTTTGTATAATTATTTAGTAAAATCATTATATCGATTATGATTATGTTTGACATAAATATAGCAAAAAACATTTGGAAGAACATCAGTTACTTTTTACCGCGGGAAAATTTATGGTTCTTTTGGAGAACTGTACTCTTTTGGAATACTGTATTTACGCTTGCAGGGTTACACGCTACATCAAGACATAGTATTTCTTATTTGTAGTGTGACATGCAATATTTTGATTCACAAAAATAGTTTAACAAATTCGATAAAGTTACGAATACGTAGCTGTTTGTTTCTGCCATGCCGATGCAACCAGCGCCATTGATCCCGCTAACCTGGTTACATGTCCACCTGGTGAATTAATCATGAATTTTAACACATTTCGCGTCGCCCGCGCGATGTAATCAAATTGTGTATGTTTTGCTTTAAAATAAATTTCCGACGTGAATTATATTCGGATTTTATTTGGAACCATCCATATGTTACGTCACACAAAATAAAGACCTATGAATCCCTCCCCTTTAATGTCATGCTTGCCTTGAATACCTAATAATAATAATATCTATGGACGCTTCACACCACGTCAGTCTGGCCCCGTACTAAATACCTGAAGGACTTGTGTTACGGTACCAGACAACGGAAATATATTTAATACTTTTATACTTATACTACACATATATTTAAGATTTTTATTATATTATCATACACATATTTAATACACATCTATGACCCAGGAACATTGAAAACTTTTGTTCCGTCAGCGGGATTCGAACCCGCGACCACCGGATTGAGCTGCCACACACTTTTAACCATTGAGCCACAGAGGTCACGTTATCTTTAACATATTATTATTATATTGTCATTATTAGTTGGTATGACTCTCCCTCCTCCTTAAGGTGATACGTACTATGTGGATCACCCCATGTAGAGGTAATTGTGCATAAGCACAAGCCTCGCACCTCTTTCCTCTTAAGCTGTTACGTAATATGTAAATGGCCCCTCATGCACAATTACATAATGTGCCGGGTCGTGCTTGGCGTGTGTATCTCAGCCCGAAATCTAGAACTACACATAGAACGTATTTATTAATCAAACATTTCTTCAACAAAACAACACAATTATTTTTCTACTTAGTTGTGACCTCGTTTTAGTTTGTTTTGTTGAGTTTTTGTTGTAGAAGTATTTGTCGTATTAGCTGAAATAGGTCAGTCTGCAGAGTACGTATTATTTAAATAATTTCAATACTTTTATTATTAATAAGCACATTATTAATGCCAAATATTTACCGAAATCATTTTATTCAATATCAAAAATGTATGTAAGAAATTGTTACATCACACGTATTATAGCAATCTTTAATAACATGACAAAAAGATTTATCAACTAAATCATACCACGAAAACAAAATAATATTATCGCAACACAATATTATTAGTACGGAAGCCCTAGAACAATTTTTTTTTTGATTACTATCAAGCTAATTTTTTGTGAGTAGCTTCATTTTGATAAGACGAACAACATTTTTATTTGCGAAAAACCACGAAAGTGGTAGCTAACAGAGATAGAAAGGATTTTATACTTTGATTTGATGGTTCTAAAATATGGATTGTTCTATTTGTAGGACAATGTTACTCTTAAATTATATAACTATCAACCTATCAATATACAAAAAATCAGCTTGTTAGGGTTCCGTTTTAGGGTTCAGTAGTCAACCAAGTTTCGATGATTACAGAACCCTATAACGGAACTCTAACGAGCTGATTTTTTGTATATTGATAGGTTATTAGTTATATAATTTAAGAGTAACATTGTCCTACAAATAAAACAGTCCATATTTTAGGGCCATCAATTCAAAGTATGAAATCCTTTCTATCTCTGTTAGCTACCATTCGAGATTTTTCGCAAATAAAAATGTTGTTCGTCTTATCAAAATGAAGCTACTCACAAAAAATTTTCTTGATAGTAATAAAAAAAAAAAATGTTCTAGGGCTCCCGTACTATATAATACGTTTAATAGCAGTATTTCCCAGTAGACAGCTCCTGTACAAGCTGGAGCAGCTCAGTAATAAGATTGGCTAAACTTGCTTACTTCGATCTCGACTTTCGTGTGTATTAAGTTTTAAATCCGGGGACTGGCTGGTTGGGCCACGTAATAAATTGGACCAGAAACTCGTTGGTGGCTTTACGATTATGACTCCTTGGAAAAAGGGAAAAGACTCCGTCTGACAACTTTATGTACCTTGACTTTGTTCTTTTATTGTAACTTTAGTTTTTGTAGTATCAGTGTTATTGTATAGTAATACTCCGTGGTCCAGTGGTTTAGACTTTAGAGCGTGGCTTTTGACTCGGAGGTCGTGGGTTCGATTACCGCGTTGGAAACATGTTATTTTCAAGTTTGGTTAGGACAATGCAGGCTGATCACCTGATTGTCTGACAAGTAAGATGATCCATGCGTCGGATGGGCATGCAAAAAGTCGGTCCTGCGCCTGATCTCACAAAAGTAACAGAGAGTGCTCTTATGTACTGCGCACACACCTGGGCACTATAAAATTACTCCTGTGTACCTGGCCTGGTTTCAATGAAACCGGCCACCGTCACCGAAACCGGTGTGGGAGTTATTAATATAGTTATTGTTGATTATTATTATAGTTCGATTAATTATCACTGTAGCGGCCTGTAGACAATCGTATTATTGATATAACGTAAAATTATATCACAAAATATGATAGTAATCAGAACAACAGAATTAAATTTTCAAGCAATAAAAGCTCTTTTTCGTGATATACTCTATATCTGCACTGAATTTCATCAAACTCAGACGAAAAAGGAGAAAAGACAAAGACAGACGGACAGACGGACAGACGGACAGACGGACAGACGGACTGACGGACAGACGGACAGCCGGACAGACGGACAGACGGACAGACGGACAGACGGACAGACGGACAGACGGACAGACGGACAGACGGACAGACGGACAGACGGACAGACGGACAGACGGACAGACGGACAGACGGACAGACGGACAGACGGACAGACGGACAGACGGACAGACGGACAGACGGACAGACGGACAGACGGACAGACGGACAGACGGACAGACGGACAGACGGACAGACGGGCAGACGGGCAGACGGACAGACGGACAGACGGACAGACGGACAGACGGACAGACGGACTGACGGACAGACGGACAGACGGACAGACGGACAGACGGACAGACGGACAGACGGACAGACGGACAGACGGACAGACGGACAGACGGACAGACGGACAGACGGACAGACGGACAGACGGACAGACGGACAGACGGACAGACGGGCAGACGGAGAGACGGACAGACGGACAGACGGACAGACGGACAGACGGACAGACGGACAGACGGACAGACGGACAGACGGACAGACGGACAGACGGACAGACGGACAGACGGACAGACGGACAGACGGACAGACGGAAAGACGGAAAGGCGGACAGACGGACAGACGGACAGACGAACAGACGAACAGACGGACAGACGGACAGACGGACAGACGGACAGACGGACAGACGGACAGACGGACAGACGGACAGACGGACAGACGGACAGACGGACAGACAGACAGTCAGACGGACGGACGGACTGACGGACGGACGAACGGACGGACAGATGGACAGACGGACAGACGGACAGACGGACAGACGGACAGACGGACAGACGGACACACGGACAGACGGACAGACGGACAGACGGACAGACGGACAGACGGACAGACGGACAGACGGACAGACGGACAGACGGACAGACGGACAGACGAACAGACGAATAGACGGACAGACGGACAGACGGACAGACGGACAGACGGACAGACAGACAGTCAGACGGACGGACGGACGGACGGACGGACGGACGAACGGACGGACAGACGGACAGACGGACAGACGGACAGACGGACAGACGGACAAACGGACAGACGGACAGACAGACAGATAGATAGACAGTCAGACAGACAGATTTATAATATTAGTATGGATGGAAAAAGCATCAAGAATCGCGTGTTAAAACGAATTAAATGATATTTTATGTATTGGTCGTCCCCTCGATGGGTGACTGACGGCAAGTAAATTTTGAACGTACAAGTCTTGATCGGGAATACATACACGTGTCCAGCCAATATAGGAAATTGGAACGTTTTCCCCGTAAATGTCAATGAACTTGGGTTTTACAGTGTACATGCAAAATTAAGTACCCACAATTTGAAACCGGATAGGGAACATTCAAGGACTTTGTAGGTAAAAGCTTTGGGCAAAAAATACATGTGGCACTCGGGGACTGCCACGGATAAGCTAGCGTTTTTATCAAATACTAGCTGTTGCTCGCAACTTCGTCCGCGTGAATGTGTGTTATTATAATCAAGATTAAGAAAATTAAATACTCTTAATCAACAACGTATTTATTTTGATGAGGATTAATATTATATTATACGCATATTTGCATATTTAATACACATCAAAGACCTAGGAACATCGAAGGCTATTAAGTACCTTCCGACGGCGGGATTAAAACCACAGATATCCTTAAAAAATATCCTTTCTTAGTAAAATATGACTTGGCGTGGACAGGGGACAATGGTGGACACAGGACGGAAGACAGGGGATACAGTATTAGGTGGTTTTAAAAAAGTCATACTATGTCTTATGTCTTAAAAGCCATACTATGATATGTTATTTATTACATATAGACAGTATATAATATTGTTGTTGAATTATGATGAACATAATTTGCACAGTAACATAATATGCTTTCCGTTTTTAAAACAACGCCGAGACCCCCAAACTTGTATCTATAAGGAGTCAGGAGTTCTCTCAGCATCTTTGGGACCATGGTATACCTGGTGCAAAATCTTACTTTTACTTTACTGGGGGGGGGGGGTGTTAGGTTTTTTCGTTACGGAATTTCTTGATTCGGTCGCCGCGCTCTAACACTGCGATAAAAGCTATGCAATAGCTTAAAATATCTAAATTCTACAATAGGATAACTTGTTAGTATTATACAAGAATTTTACTTCATACGAGTAGGTATATTTTCAACTTTAAGGGTCAATTCAGACCGCAACGCGACGCGTAGATGCATTTCTAGAAATTTGAACTGTACTGACAAACTTCAATTGCGGGGTCAATACAGACCGCAATCCGACGAGGCGAGGCGAGGCGCGGCGCGGCATAGAGTATGGATTTGACAGATTAATTGCGTGAGACGTCTTGCAAATCTGTCAAATCCATACAAATTTAGAAATGCATCTACGCGTCGCGTATGCCATAAAAATGTAACGGAACACAAAGTCATGAATTTAATAGGCAATAATTCTATAAGCTAATAAAAGTAAATAAATTATATATGTACTGTAAACTAGCTGACCCGGCAAACGTTGTTTTGCCATATACATTATTTCTATATCAATATAAAAAGTTGATAAAAACCTATTCTCAGGCCTCACGAATGTACATACAGAATTTCATTAAAATCGGTTGAGCCGTTTTGGAGGAGTTCGCGCACAAACACTGTGACACGAGAATTTTATATATTAGATGAAGAAAAAAATACAATCGAAGAATTTAAAAGGACATGGTAGACGAAAACAAAAACAAATTTTAATGTTTCGTTTGAAGTAAATCGTGTAGTGAGACATCCCCTCCTTGTGGGCTGTGGCACTCTCCAGTCACTTAACAGCACAATATACAGGGTGTAACAAAAATAAGTGATAATAGTTTAGGGTGTGTACGTGTTCCTTGTAGAGAGTTCACTGTGAAAGTAGCAGCGCTGAAAGACCAAAATTTTTTTTCACTTTTGTATGGGGAAACTCGTGACGCTCGGGCCCTTGCCCATACAAAAGTGAAAAAAAAATGTCATCTGTCAGCGCTGCTACTTTCACAGTGAACTCTCTACAAGGAACACGTTCACACCCTAAAGTATTATCACTTATTTTTGTTACACCCTGTATAAAATGCTATACAGTTGACCATCCTCATACTAGAATCTAGAATGTCTATTGGCGCACATATGAATAATTATTATGATTTCGGATAAATTTAAATCACAAAAGATGCAGTCGTCGCACGCGTTAAAGTTGTATTATACGAGGTTGATTTTAAGATCAAGACTGATTTACTCTACTGTACATTATACTGTGCGGTATTTTCTTATACTTTAACGACTTTGACTCGTAAACCGCTGCAGTACTTGTCCGCCCACTTCTTTGTAGTACTCGGGAAATGTAACAAAAACAATCGTAACATTATGTCAATCAAGATGTAATTATACAAACACTCCCGTAATTAAACGGTGAATTAGTAAAAAATACTTTTCGTTTTTAAAAAATTAATATAGGCAGATACGCCATATTTCCTATAATAATATCGTTATAATATTGTTACCGTGTTTATATCTGTTAATCGATAAACCTACTAATATATTATGCTTAAGATCAAAATCTATTCAGTAGTTTCGGTGTTAAGTTGTTACAATATACAATAAATTATACATACTCACAAACTGTGGTGTTTATATTAGTGTGATTAATTTTCACGATATCCTTTACAGTTTACACGCATATCTTACTACATCGCTATTCAAACGAAAAAAAAAATTAAACACGCCTGCAAACAAAAAATCTGCCAATAGCCAGTTTAGAAAGGTTTTAGTTTTAAAATGTTTAACAGTCGATATATTTTATCCGTGGTCGTGTAGCGCCGCTGGAGCGCCGCCAAACAGATTCAATCCGACAGTTAACTGCTCTGTACGGGAGTATGATTAGTTAACTGCGATGTAAATACTTACTTTCAGTACTTACATACTAACAAAATTCAAAAGTGTTTCTGGTTTGTTACTTCTTGGTGTTATAGGTGGTTAATTGATTTTAATAAAATTTTAATACTAATGTAAATTTGATACCAATGTTGAATATCCTTTGGTACCAAAAATACAGATTCGAGCGTAATGGCCCAAGAGCCGAAAACAGCCAGACTTTCGTCATTTTATAAAAGCTGAAACATTTCCTGTATATGACCCCTATAGAGGTAAGAACGATTAGCATTTATTGGGGTTTCGGTCGCGGTTACTTTTGCAGTTTCCAGTTCTGAAGGATTCCAATGATACAGTTGCGATACACAATTTCTTGTAGCAACATCTTGTTTTAATGGTAATTTAATAATAATTAAGGCAATTAATAGATAGCACCTAAATGAGTATTTCATATTAATTGATTAATAAAAATGTATTCAAAGCCCATTTCATCGTTTATTTTCTCCCCAAACATAAAAGGAGTTAGGTATTTTTCCATTAATTAATTTTTCAGATTTTCCTCGTTATATTTTCGCGTGGCAACAGTGGCACGTGTATAAACTTCTGGCCGTCCGATTTCCGTCGCAGCTGCAGTTGGCTCCGCGCCATGTTATCTGCGAGTTCGGCAGAACGCGCCTGCCAGCTGTCACTCAATACAGACCAGTTACAACACACAATTAAACTCACGTACGGTTTTAGTTACTATTTAGTACGGTGTAGCGTTTCGTACGTTCCAATTCTCGTAGCACTACATATAATTTTGATGCGCGACGTAGCATTCTCGTAGCACTACCACAGAATACATATTAGTAACAACAGAAGAACCACTCCGAAAACCCGTTCAAAGAATTAGCGACTCATGCTACGATACTATAAAGTTCAAATTCCGACCGCCCAACGCTAAGTGCCTACGATTATATTCATCTACAAGTGCGTTCTCTTTCTATCGCATAGCACGTACCTTTTCTTAAGAAATCAAGGTTGTCACCTTCTAGAAAATAAAATAATCTTTTCTAATTACTATAGGTATGAATAGCAAACCTTTTTATAGTAATATCAAATTTTAGTAACCCAACCTATATTTTATAGTAGTTTTATATTTGACTAGACGTTCCGCACGGCTTCGCCCGCGTAAATTTGATATTTCACAGACAAATTAGTCCACAAAAATAGCCTATGATCTTTCACGTGGTCAACTTCTTATCTGTGCCAAATAACATAAAAATTGCTCGAATAGTTCGTGAGACAAGCCCTTTCAAATAATTTCCCCCGTTTTTTCCACATTTTCTTCTATTTCTTCGCTCCTATTAGACTTAGCGTGATAAATATAGCTTATAGCCTTTCTCGATAAATGGACTATCTAACACTGAAATAATTTTTCAAATCGGACCAGTAGTTCCTGAGATTAGCGCGTTCAAACAAACAAACATCGCTCTTTAAACTAATTATTGTTTTAACAATAATTAGTATAAAGTCCCTCAATTAACCTATTAACTGCGTGCAATGCAAATTAGAAATAGATTTAGAGAATTAAATTGTTGTTGTAATGACATCGTAATAACATTCGAAATGCGGTGTAATCGTTTTGAGCCGCCAAAGCCGCTGCGGTTGAACCGGCCCGTAATGCCGCCATGATGGATGCACTGGGATTACCCCGCCCGCCCACGCCTGCCCTAGCCTCACACCGCGCTCAGGGTCGGACTAAGTGTTAAGGGGGTCCTTTTTTTGATGACGCAGGGACAACGCATTATGCATGCCCCGGGTTGAGGATGTGTCTCAGTTAAGCTTCACACTAAAACCACCCCTGATTTGCTATCAGCCGTATAACGGAGTGATGTCCTGGATCTGTCAAACACAATACCAAATTAAGAGTCTAGACTCTAGAGTATATCGGGCCTGGGCTAATACTGCTTAGGGTCAGTTTGAATTTAGTGTAAACGTTTACTCGAATCAAATGAATTGAATGGGTTTGAATGATCGTGGAATTCGCAGGGCTGCCGATACGCACGATCTGTTTAATTTCATAAAACATTATGCTTTCACATTATCGTCTGTTTAGGACTTCATTCAACTGTTGCCCCTTGATTACGCGGGGCCCAGGGCGTAAGCCCAAAAAGTCGTATGGTATATCCGGCCCTGCTCCACCCGCTCCACTAGATATATTACTCTAATATTGTTTATTACCTATATTGTCTCCATATTGCTGTGTCATTGGATTTAAAAGCATTGTAATAATGTTTTTATTTGTCGGAGGTTTCGGTTCTTTGATCTTTCTGTATTGTGTTTCTGGTTGATGAGACGCGCTTGTAATTTTTTGTAAATAACAAAGGTCTACGGAATGATTCATGTATTTTAACTTCAATAAAGTATTATAGTACAGATTTGATAGAACAATTTTTTTTGATTACTATCAAGCTAATTTTTCGTGAGTAGCTTCATTTTGATAAGACGAACAACAATTTCTTATGCGAAAAATCTCGAAAGTAGTAGCTAACAGAGATAGAAAGGATTTAATATTTTGATTTGATGGTCCTAAAATATGCATTGTTCTATTTGTAGGACAATGTTACTCTTAAATTATAATATACAAAAAATCAGCTGGTTAGGGTTCTGTTTTAGGGTTATGTAATCAACAAGTCCGTCGTCGTAGTTATAGTTGTTCGTCTTATTAAAATGAAGCTACTCACGAAAAATTTGCTTGATAGTAATAAAAAAAAATGTTCTAGGGAACCTGTACTATTATTGTATTCAATCTTATTTAAATACTGTTTACGTTGGTGAAACTTAGTTCGAGTACAATTAGTATCGAGTTGTATACCTTACATACAAGCCATGTCATTTATTCGTTATTCTTGTTATTATGTGATCAAAAACTTGTTTATTAGTCGTCTATTCATCTATGAAATATTTTACTATTATTATTATAATACAAGTTAATGAGACAAGTTCTCAACATATTCTATTACTAGATGTTGCCCGCAACACCGTTGAGGAGAAATTCATTCAACAATCAGGAACCATACTTTTTGACGCAATAATTTTCTTAATTTCCCGAGCCTTGAAATATTTTCATATCAAATATAATCTGAATTGGTTCAGTATTGAACAGACACCCTTCCATATTCATAATATTAAACGATGTTGTTATTGTCTTAAGTATTACATAATTTAATAATCAACAGTTTACATATAGCACCATAATTATTATGTCTATTACCTCACCAGAGTCCGACACGTGAGCTCGTAATACCTCGCACAATGGACAAGACATTGTAAAGGGACAAGTTTTGCCACACCTTTGACAATATCCGGGTATTCATTGTCAAAGCTGTGAAATTACCACTGAAAATTGTGTGGGTAAAATAATTTATTGTTGTAGGTATAAATCATCTGATAGGTCCACTACACATTAAACCTCAAGGATTGTTCCACTAGCATATAAAGTTTTTCCTTTATATATATATTTTCTCCAAAGCAGTAAAAACAGCGATCTGTGGTAATTTTCTTAAACTATAACGAAAAGTCATGATGTGTTGAGATGCATTTTTAAGGAGACGTTCAAAATTGCAAAAAGTTAATTCAACACCAGAGGTACAAAGTGTGTAAATTTAATGTGTGAGAAAATACACATTGAATTTACATACATAAAGTAATACTAGCTGACCCGGCAAATGTTGTTTCGCCATATAAATTATTTCTAGTATCAATATAAAAAGTAGATAAAAACCTATTCTCAGGCCTAACCTAACCTTAATATTTATGTATTAAACATAAATATTAAGGTTAGGTTAGGTTAGGGCGTCCCCATTATACAATTCTGTTATATTTACAATTCTACTATCTTTTTCATTTGGTGCTCAATGTAGCGCTTTTAAAGCAAATATTTTATGAAGGCGCGCTTTCATAATGAACATTTTACTCATTGTGTATTTAAACTATTGTTACGCCGCTACAATTTTAAGATATGAATGAGCTTGAAAGCCTATTTATACGTAAAAAGCTTGAGTGGCAGCTATCTTCCTCCAGTTCTTCTTTATGCCTCCCTGTTATATAATTTTTGAAGTAACCAAAAGATATTAACAAAACTCAATGTCCTTCTGTCGTGAAATTTCATATCTAGCATGTTGTTTGATATTATAAGCCTATTATTATCATTATTGTATAAGCTAAAAAGGAACTTAGTGTAAACTCTTCTTAATTGCTTTCGTAGTAGCAAGTCTCGTAGGCCGCTACGAGCTCGCTACGATTTGGCTACGAGTTCACTCACTGTCTTTTTTTTTTTTTTTATGAAATAAGGGGGCAAATGAGCAAACGGGTTATTTGCCCCCATTTGATGGAAAGCAACTTCCGTCGCCCATGGACACTCGCAGCATCAGAAGAGCTGCAAGTGCGTTGCCGGCCTTTTAAGGGGGAATAGGGTAATAGGGGAGGGTAGGGATGGGAAGGGAAGGGAATAGGGGAGGGTAGGGAAGGGAATAGGGTAGGGGATTGGGCCTCCGGTAAACTCACTCACTCGGCGAAACACAGCGCAAGCGCTGTTTCACGCCGGTTTTCTGTGAGAACGTGGTATTTCTCCGGTCGAGCCGGCCCATTCGTGCCGAAGCATGGCTCTCCCACGTGTATATATATGTCTACAATAGAATCAAGAGTTTTTGAACTAATAGGTTATTTTAGCTCCGGCTACTGTTTAAATTCAATGCTGCATTATTTTTTTCTTTTAAATTTTTATTTATTTTTCTAATACTGAGTTGATTGTTTTTTTTTTTTTTAACTTGAGTTTTTAGATGAACGTCGACTTAAACGAAAGTTTAAACTTTAAATCAACGCTCTTGCATAGTTTTCTCAACATAATCTATAACTGGTACACCGGTACGTCAGCGTATATAAAACTAGGCCTTTGTATCCGTTGTGGATGATTTATACAGTATTTTCAGAGCGAAGTAACCACTCCTCAAATGTAGTTCCTGGGACAAGATTTTTAAATGACCGTATGGTTGCCCAAGCACATACGACATTCTCGCAACATAGTCGGCCTAGTCCAGAGGAAAGAACTAGTCAATACGTCTGGGACCAACCATGTGCGGGTTTCCTCACGATGTTTTCCTTCACCGTATGAGTGTCCGTATTATGTACTTGAGATCAGAAAATGTCTCATTGGTACACGCCTCCACCCGGGATCGAACCTGCACCTTCTAGGAGTGCGAACCAAAGGTCTACCCATTAGTCCACGGACGCTCCAGCGTATATAAATATATTAAATATTAATCAACCAAAGAAAATCTTTTAAATTCATCCATAAAAAGAAATTGAAATCGCTCTTTTAGTTAAAATATCGCCGACAGCTTATCTCGCAAAATTGTATTTTAAAAATATTCGTACGGAATAATTTATATCGCGAGCGGGCGAGTTTTTTCACCGGAATATATTTTATGATAAAGTCTTAAGCCTTTTCGTAAGCCTATTTTTCCTTTAAGAACAATTAAAATAATACTTGTGTTTTTACAAACGGATTTGGTGGGGATTATAGCGGGGGGTTACGGCGGGGCCAAATCTGATATCAATGGAGATTATTTATTAAACGTTGAAGGGGGAGCGCTATGTCACGTGTTTCGGAACAACTTTTAACGATACTTTCATACTGTTTAGGTGTTGTAGATTTTCGTGGAAGTTGCTTTATGACGCTTTTATGATTTACAATAAATCAAGCTATGGGTTCAGTCTAAAGTCGTAAGATTTTTTATGTGTCCTGATTTTTTTTCACTTGGCTTGAAGAAGTAAATATTAAAACATATTTGTTCTTAAGTCATCTTAAGAAGACATTTTTTGAAGACTTAATGCTTATAAAGAAATATTATAATTTAATAATAACAGAACGTCAGCTACAAAATTAGCACAAAATTAAATAATAACAGCCGTACCGACGATTATACTAACGTCTAATTTTAGTTAAATGTTAGTATAATGAGTTATAATTGTGGCTATAAGGATAATATTCGAGTCCCTCTGCATATCCTTGGCATTACATACAGACAGTGTAATTACTCCTCACACTGTTGATAGTGAACTAATTAAAGACGTGTTTTACGAAAATGTGGGAAAAATGTTTGTAAGTAATAATATGGTATTATGATGTAGCATTGGACATTCACTCTAGAGTAAAAAAAATATTGAAGGACTTGAAAGTCCAAACGAGGAATCCAGGTACTGAAAGTCCAAACGAGGAATCGAGATAATTTTTATAAAATGTCAGTATGAAATTCTGCACCTCAGTTCGACACTTTGAATATAATACGTAACTCCTATCAGTAGTAGTTTTGTTAAAGAATGTTACGCAATAGTTCTTTAAACATTCTCCCAGCATCCGATGTTTATTCGAGCGGGGAATATTAGCGGGGACCCGGCACGTTCTATTTTCAAATTGCTAGTTTGCGCCGTCAAGCAGATGTCGCATATAAGCGCGATTTAAAAGATTTATAACAGGAATAAATATAGCGAGGCAAAGCTCTTGTTAAAAGAAGGCAGCTGGACAAATAGACGTGGCGTCGGGCCTCGTCGGGCGGCGTCGGCTGGTGTCGGCCCGTATGGGGTGATAAACGAGCCTCGACGAAATATGTTTCACCCGAAACGTGTCGCTACTTACTTACCACTACTTTATTCCTCTTATCTGCAGTATGTGGGCTTTGCTAACTTGATATTAAAGCCTCTAGAATCTATGTGAAGAATCTGTGATAGTTACTCAAGTACGTGAGCATAGGACACTCGCACTAAATTATTCTGTTTCTGGTTGAGACAAATATAATCGACGCTTATCTTCTTAGCAAGTAATTTCTACCACTGTTTTCCATAATATAGCATTAAAAATTATTTTTATTGTACAAAAGCCTTATTCAAGTAAATGTTAAAGATAAATTTATTCATAGGCAGTTGGTAGTCGGATTGTTTCAAGTCAATGTAAGTCGTGATGTAGTCATGATGTAAGTCAGCTAGGTTCATTCATTACTTATAGTAATAAGTCACTTTCTCTTGTACTGCAATTGCGTAAACACCAAAATTGCTGTTATTATTTTACGTACATCAGCTGCTGCCTGCAGCCAAATCAGTTACGATTCCCCGATCAGGAGCAGTTACGGCGCGGATTAGCAATTTATTTGACATCCAAATGTTATTGAGTAATTTATTCCGCTCATAAAATATAACTAACTGCCGCGCGACTGTAAACAGCGACTATTGTCGAACTCCAACTGAATCATTCGGCTATTTGGTCGATTTATAGAGGCTATTTGCGTTTCACAGCACTATTCAGGGATATAACAGCTGCATACTGTCTGAGAACTTTAGAATACAATCAAACCTTGTCATGTTATTGTATAATCGTAAAAGTCGTGTTATTAATGCGTTGGATCAAAAAACGAAACTGTATTTGCGCTGAGACAAGGTTGGAAGTTCAGACATATTTCCCTATAAATTTGGCATGTGCCATGATTGCATATTAAATTTTACATACGCATAATATAATGTGTATGTTGTATAATTTATATGTTACTGTAAAAGCTCGAACTATGGTAAATCCTAAGACTTAGTAACACATATACCACATGCACCTATTTTAACTAAAATTTGTTATGGAGAGGGAAAAGTCAAGGATATTTTTATTGCATAAACGAATATGCGGGCCGCATCTAGTTGACTATAGACAAAAAACGCAATAATTAAAGTAAAATGAGCACATAATACAAATGGCCATGAAAGAAGTGAACTAGTGAAGCGTCCCGGTCATGACTTGGAGACATTTCTCGTTACACTTGCACCTAAACTACCCATTGTTGTCTCGAGAATAAACGCCCCGACTTCGCATTAAATCACTCTATTTATTATGCTCTTCTTAGATATATTATCTACGAGTTATTTATCGACCTATATTAAGCGTTTCGTCTACAAAAAATGAGTCGCCGACGGGCATGGCAGATCAAATAAAAATATTACAATAGATAAATCGTTATATTATATCTAAAATTACCAGTTCTACTTATGCAGATATAAACGCTAACCTCGGGCTATCTTTTTAGGGTTCCGTACCCAAAGAGTAAAAACGGGGCCCTATTACTGAGACTTCGATGTCTGTCCGTCTGTCTGTCTGTCTGTCTCCAGACTGTATCTCAAGAACCGCTACAGCTAGACATTTTGAAATTTTTACAGATTCTTTATTTCTGTTGCCGCTACAACAATAAATTAATACTAAAAACAAAATAAAATTAATATTTAAGGGGCCCAGCTAAAAAATCACGTTTGTTGTATGGGAGCCCTCCCATACAACAAAAGTGATTTTTTTAGCTTTTTTTACTCTATATCAATAATGGCAACAGGTAGGGACTTGAAATTTTCACAAAGTCCTTAATTATTTTACTTTAATAATAATATTAAAGTAAAATAAAAATTTAAGGGGGGCTCCCATACAAAAACACAATTTTTGGCCTATTTTTGCTCTATAACGATACGGAACCCTTCGTGCGCGAGTGTGACTCGCACTTGGCCTATTATTGGCCGACGACGTTACGTGAAGTATAGCTGGTATTTTCCATAAATCGTACGAAGAGCGTTATTTTTCTCTCGCATGATATTTTTCGTCCAATATATTCTAGAAATGGCGAAATTATATTTTGGTACGTTAATTTTGTACACAAAGATTCCATATTGCGCGGCCCGAACATAACATAACAATAATGAGAAATAAACAGAAAATATGAAGCAATACAATCCACGCCTTTCGAGATAACCGCAGTATAACCTAATACAATCGCACAATGAAACAACGAGCGATTTACGCCGTATATGTTTTCATCATTTTTACTTAATTATCATATTATTCAGAGAACAACTTCGGGGAGTCTCGGCTCATATTGAAATTATTTCATACTAGATGACGCCCGCAACTCCGTTGCGCCAAAACTCGTTTATCGCGCGGGAACCATAGATGTTTCCGGGACAAAAAGTATCCTATGTCCTTTCCCGGGACTCAAAGTATCTCCTGCCAAATTCATCAAAATCGGTTCAGCGGTTTGGGCGTGAAGAGGTAACAGACAGACAGGCAGACACACTTTCGCATTTTTAATATAAGTATGGAAGTATGGATAATTTTCTCTGTGAATACGTGTATTATTTAACTCGAGCTTTGTTTGATACGTGCTAGTAGCTACGTACAAAAATAGATGTATCTTATGAATTAGTTATTTGAATGTTGTATAATGAAATAAATATGTAATATTACAGAGCTGGATCCCATTAATGCCGTAACACTAACCGTGATCGTAATAATAATATTCATTTGTTTATAAAAACACTATCGCAAATTTGATTGTGAAAAATCTGCTTTATCATGAGGTAGCTGTTTAGACAAAAGTGAAAATAATAAAATAAATAGTTTTAAAAACTAAAAAAACACGCTTTTTTTCAAAAATTTTATTAAATTATTGCATTGTCATTGGCTCTTAATACGTATGCAAAGTTTCGAATTAATTAGACTACTGGAGATAGGTAAAAATCGTGCTCAAAGATTCCGTTACATACATACAGCCCAAGCTAATAAAAACGTATTATAAAGAGGCAATCGGCAGACACTCTTTCGCATTTATAATTTATCAAGATAACCCGTGAACTTCCTATCAAATAACTCCTAAATTTTCTTACCGTATAAACCCCTGCTCTTCCATGATAATTTTAACCGTTCTTGAATTATAGCGAGACTAATAAACTGGAAAATTCATTTATTTATAGAGATAAGCATATATTATTAGAATATTAGTTAGTTGTTAAGTTTCAATACTTATAGTTTTTTTAGTGCACAGTATACCCTAAGTTAATTATTATTGTACTCCTATAGATACCAAAGGTCGCTTGGAAGAAATTGCTCAACAGCAATAAAGCCGCCTTTGCGTTCTTGTATCTTTGCTGAATGTATTTTATGTTTGTACAATATCTTAAACGCAATAAAGTATATTCTATTCTATTCTATAAGGACGGATACTGCATAAAATACTTAACCGTGACGAAAGCTCGCAACTTGCTACCCAAAGCTGATGCTGAAATAAGGGGCATTACGAAAGTTTTCATTTGTTACAGGGAACACTTTTGTTGGGATCCTTTATATTTTCAGAGAAAGGAAACTTTTAGAGCTTATACAAGAAATATTAAGAGTTGGCGATTATCACCAGCTGGCGCGCGCCGGACGCGTGTGTTGCTACAAAATAAACACTCCTACTTCGTTTATCGACACTTTCAACTGGCAACACCGAAATGTTTTGTTGGGTAATACTGGGCAACACTTGTTATTGCTACGATCTTTTACGTTGCATTTGTCTGCCGGCAATATAATAAGTTGAGTTGTATTTATCTGTTAACTCTGCATGCCCAAACCGCTGATTTGATGAAAGTTCCAGAAATTGACACCTAATAGTTTTGCCGGAATAAGGAACGGTCCCTGAATTTTTCCGCAAAGAAATAGAGAGTAACATAATATAGCTATTTAAATATTTTTGAGTAAGTACGATTTTTGCCACACTATTAATTTTAAGTTTGTAAACATGTTTATATCAACACAATTACGTAGCTAATAAGAATCTTATTGACTTAACGCGATTTAAAATACACTACTAAATACAACCTAGATACCTTAGCATACCTATCTTAACATCAATGATATCAAGTATGCTCATCACAGTAATTTTACTAAATTAGAGAGCATAGTTTATGTAGGGCAATAGGGCAAGATAGGTAACAGGCGCGAAATAGTTGTACTGTACTGGCCCCCGGGGACACGCCGAACTTCCTCACATATAGCCAACTTAATATAATAATACCGCGGAGAGCCGTACACACGTAAGTAGGCCTATCCCGTGGAAACCATAAATTGAGTTTTTAACCTTGATAATATTGGAAGAACTTAAGAATTGCGCAGGTAGCACTGAGCGATTCTTAAGAAATACCTAGAGGAATGCATGGAAATAAAGCAAAAGTATATATAAAAGTGAGTTGCCCCACAGGCGTAGTTATAGCTACAGTTAAGGTTAACTTTAGCAGTAACTATATAATAACGATGACCACATAACTTTACAAACGTTTGTTGTATCATGGTTTTTTGTTAACAGAAACAGATAACGCTAATCATATTATTTTTAATATTTTTTATAATCATAAATAAATGTCAAGGATATATCTTATTCTTTAACTTAAATATGATAAAACAATTGAAAGAAGTTATTATTTTGACATTTGTTAACTGAACATTGATGATAACCGGCCAAAATTGACCACTTACGGTTATCGTTTAATGTGGCGTCATTTTAACCATTGTTAAAATGATGTAATCCATTAATATTGACTAAACCAGAGATTTGACTGTTGGTTTGACATTTTGTTTTCGTTATAGTAAGTTGGTGAAACTAACTCTTAGTGTTACAACTAAGAAACGTGACTGTGGCAATATTTTAGACACAATTTATTTATTTATTATTTTTATTTATTTAGGAAAATATACAGTGATTAACTTAAATTAAAGTAAAAACGAATTAATTTCTAAACACTATTACCATGTTGATAGCTAGTTATGTTAGTTTGTTATGTAGTAGTAGTTATGTCGGTTTTAACAATTGAATTAGAAATGTAAAGTTTGAAAGGATTTATTTTGGAACGCCGCAGAATAGAAACCTGTTTCTGCATGACCTATATCGTGCAAAAACACAATTATTTTTAATAATAATAAAAACTAAAAACTTCTCTGAAATTTGCGGATAATGTATATGTAAAACAGACGTTCGCTAAAAGCGCCAGTTAAGCCGGCGCAGTGTTTAACCGGCACGAATCTGCATTCCAAAGTAAGTTAAAAATGTACAAAGATACGATACCGATCGTGACCGGAATTACCTTCTGTACGGACTTTAATTACGGATAGAGCAGTATCAGCCTCGGTGACCTGTTCTGGCCAGTAGACCTTTGATTGTACCCTCTATTTAGATTAGGTAATAAGCTAGGTATGTCATTAGACATACCTAGATTATACAAGGTACCATAATCCATAATACGCGCCTAGTTCATAATGCTTATGGTCGCATCAAGGTTACCAGTATTGTTTTCTAGTTACTGTTACTCTTTATGGTCCGATGTTTCAAGGGGCTTATCCAAGACACTTTCTTTATCGCTTCTTCATATAAAATCGCCGATCAAAAATGTATGGAATTGACATAAGCGTTCGATAATACGAAGTCGACATTCGACTCATGTCTGGTCGATTCCAAACATTTTAATCGGCGATATTGTAAAGAATCCATAAAGAAAACGGGTTGGCTAGGGGCTCTGATGTTTCAGGTGTTTAAACCTTCGAGTCTTGTAGCGAACTATTTACCGGAGGACTTTTACCGCTTCACGCCTTATCAACCGGCACTGCACTTGTTAAAGAAGTTAAAACTGTTCTTGCAACAGTTGGAGCTTGAGTTCGATATTAACAACAGACCCGCCAAACGTTATTACGTTTGTTGGACCGCTTTGTGCCTTTAAAGTTTTTATGCAACAGTATTTTTACGGTAAAATACAAATAATAGTCCGGGTTCCCTAGAACATTTTTTTTTATTACTATGAAGCTAATTTTTCGTGAGTAGCTTCATTTTGATAAGACAAACAACAATTTCCTTTGCGAAAAATCTCGAAAGTGGTAGCTAACAGAGATAGAAAGGATTTAATATTTCGATTTGATGGTCCTAAAATATGGATTGTTCTATTTGTAGGACAATATTACTCTTAAATTAAATAACTATTAACCTATCAATATACACAAAACCAGCTGGTTAGGGTTCCGTTTTAGGGTTCCATAGTGAACGAGGCCTTTTTGATTACAAAACCCTAAAACGGAACCCTAACCAGCTGATTTTTGACGGCCACACTAGACGTTCTCTCCTCCAACCAATCGAAAACATACTTTTGTACTTAAAAAAATATAACATACTTTTATTAATTGAAAACATGGAGACGTTTTAAATCTTTTCAACTTTTTCAACTTATTTTACAAATAAGCATCTGAGACTGTGAATATTCAAATTCCAATTCCTGTGAATACCAAAAATAAATATTCACTGTACCCTTAAATTACCGATTTTCCTCAAATTTTAGTAGCTTATCGAAGTCACTAAGCTGTAACAAAATAATGCTTAGGCCAAACCTACGCGACCAAAGCGACTGCGAAGCGGGAGCGTCTACCGCGCGGCGGACGCTGCCCATGTAATCTTATAGCGCTGTGCACACCTGCGCGACCGCAACGCGGGATGTTCGCGTCGGCAAAGCGGGACGTGCTCGTCAAGTTGTCAGACGTGTGTTTTAAAGTGTACATAACTAGACTTCATTTTTAAACCTTTGTTATATTATTTTGTACAACTCTTTAGTTTATGATTTTTTGATTTGTTTACGTTTTGATAGATTATGTCATGATATTAAATTAATTCGACTTGAGTCTTGACCGTTGTGGTCGTGTTTTATTCCTCTACACCTTCCAAATCAAAAGCAAGCTTAGTACCTCCCAACCGACTCTGATGTTAAGTATAAGGATGACATTACCACAACAATTTAGCATAATTTACACCAGATAAAGTCGCGCGACTTCAGTGACTGTTCATTGACAAATGAAGTTGTGCACGCCCAGTTTCGCGCTGCAGACGCTCCTGTATCGCGTCCCGCGTCCCGCGTCCCGCGTCACTGACGCGTAGGTTTGTTCAAAGCTTTATTGTTGTACTATCAGAGAAGTTGATTCCTACATAGTTTGATCGCGTTACGTCAAACCCAGCCGACAGATGACAATTAACATTGAATTGACATGATCCGACCAAATGACGTTGGTCTGTCAACTGCCTAGGAATCAATTTCCTCGATGTACACAAACTAATTAGAATCGCAGACATGGCGTGGGCCGCGGTGAGCGGTGACACAAAACAAACTAAAATGTAATATAAGTAAACACAAGCACTTACGAAATAATTTCAAAATAATTGAAAGACGTGAGTGGAAGAACCAGATTACTAACATTTTATAACATAAGGACAATCACTCATTTTTTCCCTTATAGTTTAAACAAACCTTGTAAATTGCCTACTTCATCATCTGTCTAATATATCTGGCTACTCATACAAACGGCAATTTTTTAACTGTTACTTACCTGCTTCTTCTACTCATGTCTACATTATTAGTTATTACTTACAAAAAAAACTACATCATTATATCGATATGTATACGTTACCGTTAGAATGCAGAATACGTTAACGTGCACATTACCTAGGTAATCTGCAGATTCCTTGATACCATCCGTTAAAGTGTGAAATTTAAATAAAAAAAGCTTATATTTGTACTTTACCCAATACTAAAAACTTTGACTTAAGCTTGTCAACCTAAGACTGTTGTTGTGTTGATTGGTTTTTTCCTAGATGATACAATCTGTTATATTTTATTAGTGGAGTAGCATTTTACTTAAAATTTTATAATTTATTCATTTGTTTAGGTCCTAAAAATTATATCATATAATATATAATTCTCTACAACTAAATAAGATGTTTTATTCAAACAAGAACATGTTTTATGTAATTTAATGAGAAAAGAATAAACTTTTTGCATTTTAACTGACTCACCCAGATAATCTGCAGAATACCTTGTTAATCTGCAGTCTAACTGGTTTACGCACATTAGCGGTAACATAATATTATATATCACATCCAAATATGACTATAATTTATTTAATTTTGCTAATAGTGTGTTATAATATTTTATAATATTGTAAAACTATAAAATCTTCATTATTAAATTACAGTATTCTAAAAACATCATTCAGCAACAATAATAAACAATACAGACTGACGACAGTCATCTGATATATTTTGGTCCCTTCAATCAGTGTTATTTCTTTTGCACTTCAACTGGAGCCATGGTAAGCCTGCTGAACCGTTTCGTAAGCTCGGCGTTTCCCAGCGTATAATTTCAAATTCAAAAAAACTAAGCAGTGTACTATCAGAGAAGTTCATTCATAGGTAGATGGCGGACCTACATAGTTTGGTCGAGTTATGTAAAACCTTGCCGACAGATCACGGCTTAGCGGGCCCCTAGACGAGCGATTTTATTGCGCAATATCAGGTATTGCGTAATATTATTGACCGTCTAGAGTTGATATTGAACATCGCGTGCCTTCAATCTAATTGTCAAATAAACTTCTATAAGAGGGGATTTCGTGAAATGCTCGAGCGTGTCAGATTAAGCTTGTGTAGGCTTCCGATATGTGTCTAGTTATCATGGTATAGAAATCAGATTTTTCAAGTGGTGGGTTAAAAAAAGTTATATTTAAATATTGAAATGTCATCGGATCTGTCAGATTAAGATTGGGGATGTTCAGTATACCCCAAAGAAGCTTCCACATGCATTTAAAAGTTAATAGAGCCTGAGGTACACACGAATAGCAGACTGGGCCCCCCTACTATAAAATTGAAGGGTGATATTGATAATACAATTGATCGTCTAGGGGCCGGCATACATTGAATTGACATAATCCGACCGATTGACGTAGATCCGTCATCTGCCTATGAATCAATTGCTTCGATGGTACATCATTAGTTTATAAACTACTAATACTACCTAGGTAATACTATTGTATATTATTACTAGCTGTCCCGGCAAACGTTGTTTTGCTATATAAAGTATTTTGCCCGTATTATTTTATTAAAGTGACTAAATTAGTATGTCACCATGGCAACGTCCATCGCGGTTATCCCGTATTCCTGTCGCACAAACAATGGTCGCCGTCAGTCTTCAGTTGTAATAATTTACTATTATTTATTGAACAAATGCACTTATCAATATAAAAAGTAGCCAGTAGCCGATTCTCAGATCTACTGAATGTGCATATAAAATTTGGTAAAAATCAGTAAAGCCGTTTCGGAGGAGTACGGTAACTAACATTGTGACACGAGAATTTTATATATAAGATGTGTGTGATAGTGACACAATCGTCCCTGTAATAATATCGGCCGAACGGAATTTATTTAGAGGTTGTTGTCCTCGATCGGGAAAAGCATTTAATATGATTTCTGTTCGAAAGCGTTTTCCTTATTTTGGTTTTCCGTTTCGACCGATATAATCTTAATACGACTTTGAATTATGCAAGGTATTTTCACGTAAAATATTGAGGATTAGTCTTATTGGAGCACGTAACATAATAAAATCAATATGTATGGATTTATGTGTCTTTATTAATTACTAGCTAAAAGCCGAGCTTTGTAAGGGCTCGCGTCGTTTTTCTGCGTGGTACGAATTTTTAAGCCAGTTTTTTTTTAAATATATTTTAATAGTAACCAAACCTTGGCTGACCGATGATAACACATCTACATATAAATAAAAATTACTATGTTAAAGCACAAATTAATAGGCGTGATAGTTTTTCCGTAAAGTGTACCACAAAAGTGCTCAGATTATATTAGTTATGTAACTATTTAACTTAGGCTTAGCTTAAGAAAATCTATTTAGTTGTAGCTATATATTATACTAAATAAATTTAGCTAGCTACCATGGAAAATTAAAACTTGTTTTATTTCTTGAATTTTAATTATAATAACCATTATTATAACACTTAATAGGACATTTTATCAAAATGAGCAATACTGAAATTGACAATAAAGATCAACATTAAAATTAATAAGCACACGCCACGTATCACATTACTGCCGTGGAATAGAAACGAAATAGGCTAAAGGGCAATATAAAGATTATAAATTGGCGGGTGCTCATAAAAGTATCATAAGAAAAATCTCTTTTGGCGTTCTCGGTTCGGTATTATAGGGCATTGATATCACAACAAGCCCGGAGGCGCGCGTGCCCCGCATACCGAGTGTCAATACGCCACTGAAATGTTACAATTTCAAACGAGATTTTTTCATAACGAGCGGTTTTAAACGTCTTATCGTGTTAAAATTATGCTTTATGTGTAAAAGATTAAAGCCACAAAACTATGACCTAAAAATACCTCCCACACCGGTTTCGGTGATGGTGGCCCTTTTCATTGAAACCAGCCCAGTTGCGCAGGAGTAATTTTATAGTGCCCAAGTGTGTGCGCAGTACGCAAGAGCACTCTCTATTCCTTTACTCTCATAACCTAGTGGGACGCACGACCGACACGACTGGTGAGAGATCAGGCGCAGGACCGACTTTTTACATGCCCATGCGACGCATGGATCATCTTACTTGTCAGACAATCAGGTGATCAGCCTGCATTGTCCTAACCAAACTTGGAAATAACTTGTTTCCAATGCGAGAATCGAACCCACGACCTCCGAGAGTTAAGAGCTACGCTCTGAACCACTGGACCACGGAGGTGTTATGGACCTAATTCTGTACATATAAGACACCATAATATTATTACTACACCGCGGCACAGGTGCACCGCTGCTGTTCTTCCGTGTTTCGAAATTACTATCACTCGGCAAGCAACATAATATATTTACGTTTCCGTATGAACTGACCCCTACCTTCGTTACGTGACAGACCCCGGCTGTAGCGAACGTATATTCATTAGTATAGGCCCATATTGTGACATGAATTTTCGTTATCGAGGAGCGAGATGGGCGGCCAAATCCTAAAGTGGCATCAGGTCTGAGGTCGGCGGTCGTATTAACGAAAGTTCAATGCCGAAGTCGGATTAGACTCCCGAGTCACGAACCCGAATGTATCGTATTTGATACGTGAATAAATAAATATTGTAGGGTCGTTTTGACCACGTCAATCGGCTTTATCTAGTCCGGCGGCAGCGGGGGGGTTTTGTACGGATGCCAAACGTGGGTTATGCTTTATATTTTATAGTACTAAGGTTCTCACGAGCTTCTGAACGTTATTATGTTAATATCTAAGTGCGCATTACGTTAATACAATTTTCCGGGCGCCTCGTCACCGGGTCAGTCGCCATTACTTCTCCTCGGTTTTCGGCAGCGAGAAGCAAAAAATGTTTACTTTTAATTATTTCGTCCAACTCGAATTCATCTCGAGTATTCCTTATCTCGAAATACATAATTTAATTTCGGAATTAGCTGGCGTGAAACTTTGTTCTTTTACATTTTTGATGAATTCGAAATTGTTCCTCGGCCGGCTCTTCGAAATATTATTTCGGGTCTTCAATTTCTGTAACAAATAGTCGAAAGTTTGAGCCACTATTGTGATATTAAACCGACTTTAATGTTGTGTTTAAATTTTCAATGGACGTGAATTTTCATGATAATTGTTATCTCGTTCTCGGCCGCAGTTAACTTTTAAGATTATTACGCAATTGTTTATTAATTTCTCGCCGGGAACGACTTTAGTTCGCTCGCAGCGGTAAACAATTGGTGCTATATACCTCATTTATAAGTTACTAGATGAGGCCCGCAACTCCGTTGCGCCAAAACTCGTTTATCGCGCAGGAACCGTACATTTTTCCGGGAAAAAAGTATCTTATGTCCTTTCCCGGGACTGAAAGTATCCCCGTGCTAAATTTCAGCAAAATCGGTCCAGCGGTTTGGGCGTGAAGAGGTAACAGACAAACAGACACACTTTCGCTTTTACAATATTAGTATGGATATTTTACAATATTAGTATGGATAATATTCCAGTTGTTTCAATTTACAAACTGAAAAGTAAACGTACACCTGCTATATAAGATAACTAAGCTCATAGATGGAACATAACAGTGACCGCTTGCTCTATTGTCTTTGCGATACGAGAATAAACGTAATAAAGTAGCTGTAGTCTGTGATCGAACACGGAATTGCGTGGCACGGACAAAGTGGCCTGTCGATGACACCTACATGCAATATCTTGCACCAGCTCCGCTGTAAAAATATCCCGGGAGAAACAGCGATTGTTTGCCGGCCGTACTCCGCAGACGATGGCTTTGTTGACGAGAAACACGATTGCGCAATAGCGGTTTTCATTTATTTTCGTATTGTCTGTGTTTTGTGGGAGAAAACTATAATGAGAATAATGAAAATAAGTTATTTATACGTGTTACACCCTTTATACGGTGCTCGATGACCGGTTAGACTAAACTAAAAACTAGTTATATTATCTAACGTCTGATTATATAACTAGTTTCAATTTTAAATTACACTTTTAAAATTATGCAAGTATAATCAGATGCCTATAGTACGTTAGTAAGTTGGTCTTAAGCTAGCCTCACTATTAGTGCTATTACCTCATATTCAAATTTTCACAACCTCGTTCGAGCCACGACGATCCATGATCATAATACCCGTAAACGATTGCCCGTCTGTTTCGGTGACGCGAAATTAGCACGAAGAAAAAGCCAGGTGCTAGACAATAAATGAGTGTTTATTACTCAATCCCTCGTCCGGCGATCGGCGCTGGACAAAAACGGGAAACCATTTTACGCTCCATTGTGGAGGAGGATTGGCAATTTCGATCCGAGCTCAGTGGACCGGCGGGGACTTTTACACCGCCTTGATGTATCGCCGATCATAAAACTAACGATAAATGCAAATCATTCCCACTGAGGGTTGTTAAAGGAAGCGCTCTTGTTTGGACACTCAAATTTAGAAGGCTAAAGTTGTGAAGTTGGTATGGAAGCGGAAAAATGGGTGGCCGTGTCAAGGATATGTCGATGATATGCCGTGAATATAATCTCTTTTAAATAGTTATTAAAATGATATGTTGAGAGATAATGTAAATTTTCGAATGTACTATCAGAGAAATTCGTTCATAGAGGTGGCAGACTTTCATCATTTGGTCAAGTTATGTCAAGTCAATATTAGTTGTGATCTATTGGCTGGGTTTGACATAAACCGACTATATTACGTAGATCCTCCATCTGCCTGATTTATAGGCATATCTCTGAGTACATACCCGCAATGCACAATTTTCAGAGTTCACTTCGATTTGTATACAATGTTCCCTTACCATCAACATTTAATGGATTTAACTGTAAGTGCTATTTTTGTACACTACTTGAAATTTAAAATCTCTACCTCACAAATTACGCCGCGGAAAAATTACCAAGTTTTATTCTTTTTTGGAGTTTAGTAACTCCCAACTTTTGTTAATTTACACGACAAGACGATGAGCCTTTTCAATTAAAAAAATTAATAACTACAGCTGGTATAATGTCGAAAAATATATTATAGTATCAATTTTCGTTTGTTTATTTTTGTTTGGTTGTTAGTTTTTATATAATCATACGAAGTAGAGCTTGTAAAAATAGAGACACATTATTTATTCTGAGATCATTATTTTATTTTTGCGATTCATTTTAACTTCTAGAAGGTTAATTCTTCTAGTTTAATCTTACAACACTTTGAGTCCTGGGACATAAGATTCTTTCCCGAGGAATAAACTATTTTTAGCCCAACGGAGTTGCTGACGTCATCTGATTTATAGGCCGATGGTGGACCTACAGATCACATGTCACAGCAAATACTGAATTGACATCACCCAACTAAATGAGGTTTAATAATATCTTGGCCTATGATTCAATTTTTTCGACGGTATCTACAATATTTTGTTGCAACTTAAAGTGATGATCCCGATAAGTTCATTTAAGAACCTTGTCATGTTATGGAGATTGGACACGTAAATTAAAGACGAGCGTTATGCCAAGACTGATTTATTAATTTAGCAAACAACCTACCCTCAACCTATTTTATATTTTATAATAATTATTACATTTACCTACAAACCTAAAAAGTTTATTTAATTTGTCTAGTCTATTTATTTAGTTTATAATTTATCGACAATTACTGAGTATGTCTTCTAAGATTTGTCTTTTGAATGAAACTAAAAATTTAATCTAATTTGTTTGTTAAATATTCTATTTTAGTTTGTTTATATTTAGACGAAGTCACTTGTATAATAATTATTGTCTAGCCACAACCAACAATTTAAACAATAGCTGGAGGCGTTTTGAAACTTTGGCTGAATCCGCTAGCAATGGGCCCTCAATATAATAATAATAATTGAGTAAGAAGTTTATCGTCATTTTAATTAGTTAAGTAAAGGACGTAAGTAGGTTTTGTTCGAATTAAATTAATATGTATACTTTTTAAAGTTATTTACGATTAATGCCACTACAATGCAAGTAGAACAATATTTATAAGAAGACCTAGCTAGGCGATCTAACTTTATAGAAACGTATACTTGGTGTGGCAGGGCGTAGCTCTATCGTAGCTTGGTGTAACTACGGCGTAGCACGACGTAGCTCTGTTGTAGCACGGTCTTACTACGGCGTAGCACGACGTAGCTCTGTTGTAGCGCGGTCTTACTACGGCGTAGCACGACGTAGCTCTGTTGTAGCGCGGTCTTACTACGGCGTAGCACGACGTAGCTCTGTTGTAGCACGGTCTTACTACGGCGTAGCACGACGTAGCTCTGTTGTAGCCCGGTCTTACTACGGCGTAGCACGACGTAGCTCTGTTGTAGCACGGTCTTACTACGGCGTAGCACGACGTAGCTCTGTTGTAGCACGGTCTTACTACAGCGTAGCATGACGTAGCTCTGTTGTAGCACGGTCTTACTACGGCGTAGCACGACGTAGCTCTGTTGTAGCACGGTCTTACTACGGCGTAGCAAGACGTAGCTCTGTTGTAGCACGGTCTTACTACGACGTAGCACGACGTAGCTCTGTTGTAGCACGGTCTAACTACGGCGTAGCACGACGTAGCTCTGTTGTAGCACGGTCTTACTACGGCGTAGCACGACGTAGCTCTGTTGTAGCATGATTTTACGACGGCGTAGCACGGACGTAGCTTAAAGAAGTAGCATGGCGTATAAAAGCTTAGACTTTGGATTAGGTCGCAAACATATAATAATGTATTTTTATTTTAAATTCTTCTATTCATATATTAATAGTATTGTAGTAGATATTATTGTTTCCGTTAGATTCAAAGAAAATTATTGTGGTGAAAAATTATTTTCACCACAAAAATTGTTTTATCGCTAAAAATTGTCGAGTTGTGTTATCGCGGTAGGTGACGGCTGTATCAGCGCGGCGGCGGGCGCGGTGCAGCTCACAAGGCAACGCTTATCTCCTTGTCTAGACGTTTGCAGCTGATCGCCAACCAAATACAATAACTTCTGGTTCTGTCGCTGTCTACTGTTTAAAGATAACTGTGTTTATTTCAAAGCGTGTTTATCATAAAGGTTTCAGTTGAATATCCAATTGGTATAGTTTAAGGCTGGCCGCATACACACGTTTTCCGTATTCGATTTTATAATATGTTTTCCGTATTCGGACATCGGAATGAATAGAATCAATAGAAAATATATTTATTATCTGACGCACACGTTCACTTTTGTCCGAACGGAATGAATTACCCACGTATGCTTCGAGTGCAACCGGCACGTTCGCGAGTCTAGAAAAACGAACATTTGCGTCAGTCTCACGGAATTCAATCGAAATTCTACATTAGAAAATCGAATACGGAAAATGTTTGTATGCGGCCAGGATCATCATGTTCTAATCATAAAGTTAATATACCTAGCGGAGCGGCGGTTCCGCTAGGTATATTAACTTTATGGTTCTAACACTCATATGTTTTGACATTTATAGCGTTTCAATGCTCAATCAAAACACAAAACAAAAAAACTGCTATAATTTTTATTTATTGCTCAGATTTTTGTGTATTCTAAATTTAAACACAAAACATATAACACCGAAATCGTGGCGAGCTCTCGAGTGAGCAGACGGCCGTATTTGAAATTCCAATTAGAAAGTTTTCTCATTTACTTGATTCGGGTGCGGACGGCGCGATTAGCCCGCACCGGCCCGCACTCCGCCGCTCTCCTCGGCTCTCCGCCGCTCTTCGCCGCTCTCCGCCGCTCTCCGCCGCTCTCCGCCACGTCTCCGTGCACAGAGGAAGGCTGTTTGTCCACCGCCACCGTCCACGACGACAGAACGAGATTATTTTGGGCCGATATGTATGATGCCACTGTATGACATAGGCTATAGGTTTATCTTTGCTCTACGCTACTACAAAGCAGCGGCATGGGTCGTTAGACCAATGTCGGTAGAAAATTAAACCTATAGCGTTTATCGCAAAGTGGAATTTTATTTGAATTTTTGTCGGTGATGACCCGGTGATGGCGGCGATGGACAAATGGCCTGAGCCGCATATCCGCTAATTAAATCTTATTATTTGTAAGTCATGTTTTTGTGCCGTGATCCCAATCAACCCGTCAAGCCCCATACTGAAGCGTCCATATTATTATATTTCCAAGAATCCGCGATCGAAGTATTAAAAAAGTCTTGGATAGTAACTGATATTCTCATCAGAGTACAAACAAGTAAAGTGTGTTTATAATAATATTATTATGCTTTTAATACAAAACCAACTAAAAATTCTGTACGTCGAGAAATAAAGCACATTAACCACGTCCAGCATTTGTTTAATCGCAATCAATTAAACGCTAAAATGATGATGTAAAAGCAATTCCGCTGAATATTGCATCGGCCGTATTTCACAAAGGTTTCCATAAATTAAATCCAATGATCGAGCGCTTAGATCCGAAGCTTCCGATTAGAATCAAAGCGAATTTATGCAAAAAGTATCCAGCGGGCGGGCCAGCTCCGCCGGCATTCCAAAATTGAATTTATCAAACTTTCCGCGGGACAAACAGACGTTTTATAGTCTGTGGAAACCAATTTACTTCCAATTGATAACATTTGAGCGAACCGATTCGTAATAACTAAGTGCACGCTGCCAATTACTCTGACGATAAATCTTTGTTCGCTCGAGGTTTAAATTATAAGGACTGTTGCTGCATCGCTGCTCGGAGAATACATTTCATGCTACGACTAACAAATATACGTATGTTCTTTTGAATAGTTATTGATTGACACTAGTTTTTAGTGTATAGCTATATCTATCTATATAAATTATTATTTATTTTTCAAATTTTTCAAAACTCGAGAACGCCTCAACCGATTTGGCTTATTTTAGTCTTCAAATATATTTTGTAGAAGTCAAAGGAAGGTTTATTACGGGTTTATTATCATCTAGTTATAGTAGAGTCATTTTTTAAAAAAGCAATTTTATTCAGCAAGTTTCAAAAGAAAAGAAGAAAATACTTCTTGTAACAATCATCTCCTTTTCGTTCCAAATTCAAATACAAATTAAACTTGGAATATTCGTATTAGACACTCCAATGGAAATGGAGAAATAGCTGTCAAAATTGGTAGGCCAGTAATTGATAGGTGTTTGGTGGAGAGCGCACTAGACGCCATTATGTTCCGGTGTTTGCCGCGTCGTAATTAACGCCGTGACACGTACCTGTGACATGACCCTCGACGACCTGCCGACCCGACCCGATGACCTTACGACCTGACGACTTCCCGACTCTACAACCCAACATACTGTCCGACGACGTCCCAACCTGATACCATGATATCTTGAGACACGACTTGATGTCCCACAACAAACCGACCTGTTATTCGACGAACCGACCTATAGGACGATCCGACCTGCCGGACGACCTGGTGTCCGACGACAGCACGACCCGAGGCCCGACGGCGTTCGTTTCAATTAAACCCCGACATGTGGGGCGTTTACACGAGCGCCGTCATTCATCGCAACGCCGACTACAAAATAAAAGCCAGCGATTTTATTTTAACCAGATTTCAGCCGAGCCGACATGAACCTCTTGACATTTCAATTGATTAGTTTTTACAGGGCTGCAAGTATAAATATTTCAAGGGTAATTTTGAATAACGTGGGTAGTTGACGTACCTAATTGCTTATAACAACTTTGTTTAAAATTAATTAAGAGTTACTTAATATTATCATTTAATCATCATTAAGTAGCAGATTTAACCCATTCGCAAATATTTGGTAAAAGGCGACTGGCGAATGGAAGTAAATGAAAATATTTCAACTCTACACACTCCAGCTATGCAAGTAGGTAAATACTATCACGTGAAGCATATTATATATAACATCTCGTATATGATGACAAAAGTGTTATTAGAGCGCCATGATGGATCACTCCTGGCGCTAGATTGGATCGTGTAGGAGTAAGCCGGGGTAACGGGCCGCGCAGATTTATCGCTCGATCTCGCGATCTAAACGGTTTATAGAGCGCCTGAGCTCGCGAGCTCGCGGCGAATTGAATATCAAGATAAACTTTATACGTTTTTAATAGACGCCTTGCCCGAGATGCGGATACCGCCGGGATTCGCCGGAGACAGATGGAGTCCCCGAACAATGTTCAGCCCCAATTGTCTGTAAAAGTATATATTTTAACACTCCATCTGATATACGCGTAAATTATATTATTATTTGGTGTGCGTGTTTGTAAAATATATTGGTTAAATTTTTCAGGACGATTGGTTACCACTTTGTTACTTTTAAACGCGTCTTAAACCTTGACTAAACACACACTTACTGTACGAGGCCGAAAGACTTGACGAAGACGCTTTGAACTAGCCACAAAGTAAGTACTCAATACATTTGAAATTCACAACAAACTTCCACACATACAAACACTTCATATGATGATGAAATGTCACCTACGTGAAAGAAAATATCCGTAATACAAAGTCGAGGCATGTGTCGGCGACGCGTTATTCATAGGGAAGTTGGAGGAATGTTCAAAGGTTGCGGGCGAAAGTTATCGCAGGGCCGAGGGCCGACGAGATCGAAACGCCACAATTCCATTAACTTCGTGACAGGAGCCTTCGGCACACACGTGATGAATAATGTATTCATTACGACTACAAATACCTACTTCTACATAGGCAGTAATTATTATAATAATAATAATATCTATGGACGCTTTACACCACATCAGTCTGGCCCCGTGGTAAGTGCCTGATGGACTTGTGTTACAGGTACCAGACAACGGAAATATATTTAATACTTTTATACCACACATACAGGGTGTATACACTTTTATACTATACATACAGGGGGTGTGTACACTGCAACTGAGCGACGCGACACTTCACATCCCGTAGCACTATACAGGATGTAACAAAACTAAGTGATAATACTTTAGGGTGTTTATGTGTTCTTTGTAGAGAGTTCGCTGTGAAAGTAGCAGCGCTGAAAGACCAATTTTTTTTCACTTTTGTATGGGCAAGCGCCCCAGCGTCATGAGTTTCCCCATACAAAAATGAAAAAAAAAAGGTATTTCACCGCTGCTACTTTCACAGTGAACTCTATACAAGGAACACATACATACCCGAAAGTATTATCACTTAGTTTTGTTACACCCTGTATATTTTAGATTTTTATTATATGATACACATATTTAATACACATCCATGACCCAGGAACTTTGAAAACTTTTTGTTCCGTCGGCGGGATTCGAACCCGCGACTACCGGCTTGAGCTACCAACGCGCTCACCTACTGAGCCACAGAGGTCGTCAGTCAGATAATAAGAGAATCTTGTGATGGCAATCAAATAGATAGTGGTCATATCATGCTTTGGAGCGAACTCGTCTCGCGAGCGAGATACCAGTTACCACTAACTGGATGTGGAACTGGGCAGTTGTTATTAGCATAGCTATATAGCAGTGTTTTTCAACCTTTTTCATGACCCGATGGTATGTCAAAATATTTCGCGACTCTCTCTCTCTCGCAACCTCTGGCGACCTACAGAAGCTTCGCGACCCACAGGTTGAAAAACACTGATATATAGTAATACTGTTGCTATCGTGAAAATTGCCATCTTTAGCTCAATGTGTAATAATACAAAAGTATAAGAGAGGCGGCGTGATATTCCAAAGAATGGTTATAGTCATGGTCCCCTAGAACATTTTTTTTATTACTATCAAGCTAATTTTTCGTGAGCAGCTTCACTTTGATAAGACGAACAACAATTTCCTCTGCGAAAATTCTCGAAAGTGGTAGCTAACAGAGATAGAAAGGATTTCATATTTTGATTGGATGGTCCTAAAATATGGATTGTTCTATTTGTAGGACAATGTTACTCTTAAATTTTATAACTATTAACCTATCAGTATACAATAAATAATTTAAGAGTAACATTGTCCTACAAATAGAACAATCCATATTTTAGGACCATCAAATCGAAATATTAAATCCTTTCTATCTCTGTTAGCTACCACTTTCGAGAATTTTCGCAGAGGAAATTGTTGTTCGTCTAATGAAAATGAAGCTGCTCACAAAAATTTTGCGTGATAGTAATAAAAAAAAATTTGTTCTAGGGAACCCTATTAGCACTCTAGTACAGTTACTGGCGAGTGTATCAAGTGCAGGGACGAAAAAACAAATACATATATAAATACACACATACACAATGAACTAGAACTTTTATGTACAAAACTATTTATCAAAGTGTGAAAACGCTTGAAATTACATTCTAATGAGGCTCCACTTATGTAACACCTCGAGGCGACACAAGAGCTCGCTTACTACCGCCAGCGCTGTAAAACTTACAAGTAGATCGCAGATTCAATGTAACAAAAGTAAACTATTAGTGAGACTTATTTTTCAATGCTACTATTACAGAATAGTAAATTAAAGAGCGTCCGTGGCCTAGTGGGAAGACCGTTGGTTCGCACTCGACAGGGTGCAGGTTCGATAGCTTATTAGTACTACTGTATGAGACGTTCGTCGAATTCAGTCATTGACAGAGAAAATTTATTTACATGGTATTTTATAATCAACTAAACCAGCAATCAATTCATAAATTTTTGCAATGTGTCTTCCGAGATGTATTCATTGCTGTAACGAATTATTGGCTTTCCGCGAAAGATTCGTCACGTTTATCCGAGATTTTAACCTTTTCCTGAGCAATCATCGAGGATTAATCCGAGAAAAACTGAGGAAAGTTGAAATGAGTGAGAAAGTTTGGATCAGTAATAAATTACAGCATTTGCATGTCGAAAATATAAATTGAAGTTGTAAAGAAAAATGTATCTTCCGCGCTGAGCCGACGCGCACCTGGGTTACTCGTAAGTCGCCAGATAAATTGTTACTCAGATACGTTTACGGTCTAAACGCCGCCGTTTTTCTCATACGTTTTTTAATGAAAGGTGTCACGTGCGAAATTATGACACTTTTTCTTTGCGAGCGTAAAAATAAAGCGAGGTTATGGGACCGAAAGAAATCGAAATCTTTTATACTTATTGTAATGGGTGATGTTTATGAAAAGGCTTATTTCATGGCATCAGTTTCCGAGTAAGGCAATAAAGGTAAGCGGCTAGGGTCCCTGAGGGCGAGCTTAGAGCGATTATTGTCATACATTTGAAGTTATTTGAATGTTACTTGGAAATTTCGTAGACTACTTTATCCTACCGAGCGTTCGTTGACATTTTCAAAATAAATCCTATATTTTAGTAGGGCGTACGTTCGTGTATCTACAAATATACCCATTTTATAAATACTATAGAAATTTTACTATCTTAGCCTGCGTAGGAATAGTACAAGAGAATCGTTTTATCCAGGTAAAATGTAGCTTACGTCTTTCTTCGTCATATGAAAAATATATAATTAACATCAGTTTTAGATAATAATAATAATATTTAGATTCGACAAAAACGGATAATCATTCATCTTTATCATAATGATATTTAAAAGTATAGCTTATATTATTGCCTGTCGAATTTATAATGTAGTGTAAAGTACCTACTACTAGCTGTAAGATGATCGAATCCTGTAAGTTTTTAAGACAGCCTCAACTCGTCAGCGCGAGACGGTCGTCGAACTCACTAATTCAGTTTCGACGAGCTAACAGCTGGTTAATGAATGAAGGTTCAGTGCAAACGGGATATAGTGCGATAAAAAGAAGATACAAAAAAATTTAAGATATAGACTACCCACACACTTCTACTGTGCTAAAAGGTACTATTACCAACTTGCGCTAACTACACAATTTTCTAGACCGACTAGTCGAAGTAATCTGAAGCCAGTGTGCGCTAAGTCTACAAAAATCACAGGTCTTCTGACGTGGTTAAGTAGAAAAGCAAAACTTACATTCATTAATAAAGTTTAAGTGGCGCTCCACAACAAAGTGCAAACTATTACTAGATTAACTCCCTGCCTCATTTTACTAGCTACTCCGACGTTTATTAAAACACTGCACTGCTAATATTACAAATGTTTATGATGTGCACTTTAAAGTATTTAAACGAGGTTAAATTTTAGCGACACTAAACATTACTGCAAATTTTTGCGGACCCAGTTATACTACTCATTTCTAAACATAGTTTAAAATTGAGTTACATAGTTTATAGTTAACATAATGTTTTAAGATAAAACATCGAAAGGAGAAGTAGAGGTAAAATATTTTTTTGCGTAATAAAACAACTGTATTCTCAGTATATTTTACGCGCTTTTGCCACGTACCTACGTAGTAATAAAAACCACGAGGAGTTGTAACTTGACCCATAGTCAAATTGTATTCCATAATTTCAACAGCAAAGTTGGTTACAGTTTTTGGGATGCCTTATGTCAAATTCAATACATTTTTATTTCTTACTTTTTTATTAATAAAGCCGACTTGATTGAAGACCCTGGATGCTAATGTAACTACATATACTTAGTTATTAGTACTTTGTATGGCTCCAGCTATTATAACCGCATAATATACCTGAGCAAGTTCAAGACGCCGAAGCTCCTCACGCGGGTGTCGCGGTTACTAACTTCCGGTGCGGGTTACAAACTACTTCAGTCAACTCTCGTCTGACGTATACCAGCTGGATTCTATTAGAAACCCATCACAAGACTAGAGTTAGGGTCATTTCAGGCTACGTAATCCACTGCTGTAATTTGAAGAAAATTAACATCATTATAGAGGTATTTTTTGGTACAGAAATAAGGAGCTGCTGTAAATGTCTGAGTGTTAATTTAATCGCGTCGTGTTTATTTTCGACTTGAAATAGTTGTAATTTTTAAATGTCTAATGGGGATATTAACCAGATAATTTATAAATATTGTAAATAATATTACAGTACAGTGCAAATTCGCAACCAACAACTGCAACTGTTGATATTAATTGTACGATTACTAAAGAATCGCCGCATTAAGCAGCCCTTAACCTATAATAACATTGAACAATATTTTATTGTACAATTTATTTTAAAATAAGATTGAAAGGCGCGGCAATGTTCAATGTTATCTCTAAGGGTCAATTCAGACCGCAACGCGACGCGTAGATGTATTTGTGAATTCGGCAGATTTGCAAGACGTCTCACGCAATTGAAATCTGTCAATTCACTACAAATTTAAAAATGCATCTACGCGTTGCGTTGCGGTCTGAATTGACCCTAAACCGTCAATAATATTGCACAACTCGTAATAAGTTATTGGGCAATAAAATTGATCGTCTAGGGGCCGCCTTAATTCGTAGTTCACGTTATATTGACGAGATCGTTCACCAAGTCTAGCCTCAAAAAGCCATTTTACGGAATGACGTAACGTTATAAAAAGCTGAAGTCGGTGGATCATTAAGGAGCATCTCAGGTAGCGTTTTAGTCAAACTTTCATTTTGCTCACGTAAAAAGGCATCTTTAAATCGGCATTTGTCTCCCTAAGACCACAAGATGGATCACTGGCGTATCGATCCCCGTTCAATTACGTATGAGCTGAAGTTTGGAGCGGCCGCAGCATCAGCATCAGCCACACCAACAGAATAACACTCACACATGTAAGCAATAAATTAATATGTGACCCTGTGTTGCGTATTGATTATTTACATATTTTTTTTTTTAATTGTTTATTTGGGTAAAAAAACAATATCACAATGAAATACATTTACACACCGTCTTACTCTATACATGATATCCACATCATTTACCACATATATAATTTTTAATTTATTTATAAAGTAAAAGTTTAAAAAAGTTGTATAAAAATAATTTATATTATAAACCTTTACAAAGAAGTAAATGGCCAAAGAAAATCTTAAATATCCGATGGAACTTTTAAACTCAAATTAAGTACCTTAATTAATCCGAAATATCGAACAAAATAAGATTTTTAACAGCATAAAGCTCATCATTAAAAGTGCTCAATAGCTCGAGAGCTCACAATGTGCTTGTATTTGTCATTGATCAGCTTATGAGCAGCTTAACCCATTATGCTGCGCGTTAATCTTGCCCGGGATTTATGTGCAAGTGGTGGAGTAACTTTAAGCTTCTTTTGTGAGTATTTCAGCGGAATATTAACGCTGTTTTGTGAGTTAACTGCGTTCGGGGTTAAGTGTAATCAAAAACGACTATTTCAGTGTTACGAGGGATTTGTTTTAGCAGTTCTAGTAATGTAAGTAGTTACTCAATATTATCTCTTCATTGAGCTTATTTAACTTAGAATAATTCTAACGTATTTCTTTAGCCTTAGTGATCCTTTTTCCTCAAACTGAAAAACCCAAACTCAGCCTGGCAAATGTTCGCATTTCTAAAAAATATGACCGCGTAGTACATTAGCGCTCTACACTGTTAAACAAACGTAACTGTCTGGATTACCTCTCATATTGTTTTCGAGCTCTGATCGCAGCACACATAAAATTAAATTTAGGGGTCGTAAAGACCCCTTGCGACCCCCCGCGCATCCCGGCTCGGCCTCAAACGCGCGCTACCGTCGTTCCCCGACCGCGAATCCGGCTCACATCTCCTTGTTAGCTTTTTGTGTGAGGGTCCTTCGGACCCGCGTTATTTTAATGGTAATGTATAAAGCTGACTTTATCTCAATTAATTAAACTTATGAAAAAGGGCGACCGTTAATTGAAGAAATATATGGCCGCCGAGATAATATTATTTCAAGAAATAATGTTATAGAGATATATTTTTTGAATATTATATTTGAGGTAATGGAAGTACAGATCCACTGATGTGCCTCTCGAAAAAAATTAAAGACAAAAAGTGGTGTTGAAAGTTCAGACCGTGGTCGCACATTATTAACACTATTTAAAACTAACTTTTGGGCGTTGACTAAAATATGTCCCATTAAAATTCATCCTATTTCAATAATAACATTATTATTTCAAACAAGAATTGCTCATTTACGAGTTAATAATATCTAGCAAGTTGTGCGAGAGCTCAGTATGAGTTAGGAACAAACTCTGATATGAAACTCCCGAGGATAAGTGTCACGACTCACGCTGCATGCACTTTATTAAAACATTTCTTATGTGTAACTTGTTGTAGTTATATTGAAGTTATAATCAATTAATGATGCGACACTGCGAGATAAACATGTTTTTAACTACAGTTGTTGTAAAGTGGATAGATTTTCTAATGGCAAAAGTAGCTTTAAATATTGATTCAAATAATATAAGATGTAAAAAATAGAGTATAAACTTTTTGTTTTTCATTTAATTTAGACGTTGCCCATAAACCCCTAAAATAAATTAATGAGAGTAACATCAAAACATTCAAAAATGAAAATGAAAAATCCGAGTAAAGTAATCAACGAACTTTCTGGCATTAATTAGTTTTCAGTCGTCACATCCGCGGTCGCGCGCTCCACATAACCCGGATTCCGGAATTATTCCGGAATGATGCAACATTCAGAGCACTACGATATGTCGTATCGTGATGACTGATGAGGCATCTTACGACGTGACACGAGGTCACGTGAAACAATGCAGTAAAGAAACTTTAGACGACGTGATCATAACGACGTTTGGCAAGATCTTCTTAAAGCTCAACAGCGGTTCTCAAACTTTTTTCTACACATAAACAATGATGATTATTCTATAACCTTTCTTACAGCCTTTATATTATTAGAAGCTAGAAGAATTCACAGAGGTCAGTAAATAACTTTAGAAATGAAAAATATAAATAATTTTCCATTATTTAAAACGACAGTTATATTGTTTAGAATATGGTAACTTTATAGTGACGTATGTGACATACAATGTAAGAAAGAAAGAAAGAAAGAAACATTTATTTTGTACATCACACAATGTGGGCGTCGTATACGACGCCACTATATCGAGACGACGATACATCACGTGAAAGTACGTTCTACGACGTAGCATCGCTACGACACACGTAGCCACGACTCTACGTCGTAGAACAATTAAATATAGTCGTAGAATATCGTATCTTTCACGTTTCTACCATCGACATCCCAAAAATAATCGGCAAATGGCAATTGATCATTTATCCGACGGGGGAGAGTTACGACGAGTATTGAAATAAGAACTATTTTATGTTCAACACGCCATTTTATTATCGCACGCTCGTACTTTTTATTTATGTGCCCGCTATTGTTTCTCCACATAAATATAAATAGACTAACAGGAACGACGACTGTTGACCGTTTTGTTCACACTGTATTCAATGATATTGGACTTTATTTATTTACGTATCATAAAAAAGACAAATGTGTCATACATAATATAATTATGATTAATAATAATTTGATGATTATTTAAGCTTTAAAACCGTTTAAGGATTTTAAAAGGACTTAAAAAATTGTCATATTACTCAGAAATACAAAAATAAAGGTAAGTGGTAAAAACTCGCTATTATAAATAACTAAAATTATGTGCATTTTAAACAATTTATTGGTCACTCTGTCAGAACGTTCACTTCTTTATTTTGTCTACGAAGCAAAATAACTTACGGGCCCATCTAGACCACATTCGGCTCTCTAGAGAGCTTTTTTATACTAGTATCAATAAAACGCTGAACGATATTTAGTTCATAATCGTATTAGAGTTCAGTGTGGTACCGCTAAGTGGCTGTCAGAGCTCCCGCGCTTGATATATGAGCTGATATGAGCTGATACGTCAATTCCCGTCACTCACTATGATTTATGCGGTCATGTGTGAGCCCGGCTTCATTACTACTTGGGGTTTCTGAGGCTGCTGACGCGGTGTAAACAACGCCTACGCGTCTACTACGTCCCGCGCGGCCTCGGCCGCGTAAATTAGGAATTTAACGAAAACCGTACATTTTCCCGCAAAAAATACCCTATGTTCCCGTAAAAATCCCTTCACGTGGTCTACTCTACATCTGTGCGAAATAACTTAAAAATTCATCCAGTAGTTCGTGAGATAAGCACTAAAAATCAAATAATTTTTCCTGTTTCTTCCACATTTTCCTCTGTTTCTACGCTCCTATTCGTCTTAGAGTGATAAAATATATAATAGCATAATATAGCCTACCTCGATAAATGGACTATCTAAAACTGAAAGATTTTTTTAAATCAGACCAGCAGTTCCTACAATTAGCGCGTTCAAAGAAACAAACAAACTCTTCAGCTTTATAATATATATATATATATATATATATATATATATATATATATATATATATATATATATATATATATATATATATATATATATATATATATATATATATATATATATATATATATAATTGGTATATATATAATTGGTAGTAAGTGATACTATACGCTGAAATTAACTAACTAGGCATTTTTATATTTCCTAATGCAATGCCTCTCCTTAGAAAGGCACTTTTATATAAAAGCAGATACCAAGTTAATGGCGGTCCCATGAAATTTGTTTGGGTTCTATCGACAGAATGTCACCTAGTGGTGTCAATGTAGTCATTGACACAACCCAACCAAATGACGTAGGTCCACAATCTGCATATGAATTAATTTCTCTGGTAGCACATTGTCATAATATTTTATTTTCCAGCTAAGCACATAATGTTAGCGATCTCTCGCTTACAAGTTACATAACAAAACAAAATGATATGTGCACTGTACAGTGTGCATCTGTAACGTAAAATCAGTAATATTGGATATTTCAGCTGCATTCGGGCGTATTTAGAATTTCACGAACGAATGAACATCATTAGTTCTATTCTACTGAAATGAGTTTTTGTTATAATTTATACACCTATGAATATTATGATCTTTTATGATATGAGATCAAAAAATACATACTTAAAACATAATATTATGTAAACGTGATTATTTATCATATGAGTTAAGAAAATATATTTTTCATATCGGTTTCTGAAAATTCAGATGAAACATTCGGCTGAAAGGGGCTCAACAATCGTACAAGTACATTAGGGCTTCTTCCCCTTTCTGTGAATCGCTCGCCTCCCCGCTATCTTCAACAAAATAAAACAAGGTGAGGCAGCTAATAACTTAAGTTAGCAATTATAAATGTTTGCTATTGTAGTTAGTAGAAAGTTATTTCTTGATTTGTTACTTCAAGACAAAGTAAATGGGAGCCGTCCTTAATTGGAATTGTAAATGAGAGTTCTCTCGCGGGCGGACGCCATTACAGCTCGCCGGAATAAACTGCGATGATTTTATTCGAATTAATCGTGCCGGGGAACGAGACGTTTGGAGTCGTTTGTGTCGCGCGCCGCGGTCACTCGTCTGCGAGAGGCGACGCGACGCGAAGTTAAAAGAGCGCCATTATGGTTCCGTTTCCTCGCAGAATAACATCGGATTAAGTCACCGAACTTCGAGGCCCTGTTTTGTTTGGGAGCCAAATATTGGCAGAGGTTGGAAAGTGTTCAAACGTCGAATTTAAAGCTCCTTATCGCGCCTCCATCGGCCCTCGTTTGCCCCTCCTCGCTCATAAGCAGTGAAATTATTTTTTTAATAGCCGAGACGAGAATTATCCTAATGCCGATTATAAATATTTTACGCCGAATATAAAAGTTGATGCTGTAATTCAATGAAACGAATGTTTTATGTCGGCGCGAAGTGGGTGGCGCCGCACGTTTTCATAAACGGTCATATTTACGTTACACATGGAGTCCGGGTCCGTAAACGAAAAATACGAGGCCGAGGCCGGGCGATATAATCCATTAGCGTCGTAAAAAGGCAAGATTTCAGAGTAACCGTTGGGAGCCGGCTATGTTCACGTGTGAGAATACGCAGTAACGTTTTATAAGGGGCATTTATGCAGGGGGCTAACGGCAGATGGCGTCCCCCCCCCCCCGCGTTTGCCCCCCTCGCCCCCTCGCGGCCGCAACCTGACGCCAGTTAACGCAAACATTGGAATCATTTCACTTGTTTACTGTTTATATACGCACGCACCCGCGCCCATAGCCCTGATCATGACGCTTTTATGGGACTAATTTTCTAAGTATATTTTAATATTGCATTGTAATATTATTATACTTTTACCAGCACAGAGGTTTTTCAGGTTTCAGCTCTAACCCTAAGCTGTAACATCGACTTCTGATCGCGGGCGGATTTTGCAGCGATTTATTTTATGTACGACCTGCCCGGCTTTATTCAACTATCGTTGACGTTTGATGTATCGCAATAAATTGCTACACGGAAAAGGTTGTATCGATACTTCGGCGATAGATATGTGAAGGCTGTACGTAAAGGGCGTTGATCTCTGCGAAAATTATTCGTTTATTCGCTGTGTTATGTTATGATTCTCACTCCATATTGAAATACTATCATTCATATTAATGAGCGTAAAATTAACATTTCTGCGTTTCAACACAAAAAGTTGCTCTATATTTCTCTTAAATATTAGTGTGCAGAATCTTAGTAGGTATCGAAACGCGACGATGAACACCAATTTTTAGCCCCAGTGAGAGATCATATAGCTATACATAACAGAGCTGATTATTTTTAGTAAATTTATAATACCAACAATAATTTAATAACAACAGAGGCTCGACTACAATCGAGAATAATTACAAAATATACAACAAAACAACACCAAGGCTGAATGGAACTAGAATTTCTATAGTTTCGTTCACTTCTATTTCAACAAAATAAAAACACGACGCGAAATGGAAACTGGAAAGTTAAAATTCCAATTCTCCTGGGACGCGGTAGACATTTTTCTTTTTTGAAACAGACGTAATCGAATGTCATAAGCGGTCGGCGGCGGACAGAACTATTCACGAGCTGCCAGACCCCGCTGATTTATGTGCCAGACTCTCGCCACCGCCTGTTACACTGTGCCAGAGTCTTGCCACCTTCTGTGACTATCGTGCCAGACTTTCGCGACGCTCGCGTGCGACTCGAGCGTGTACCGGTGCCAATTTATCGATGTTGAATTACTTGAAGTCGAATTACTCGGCGATTTCGGCTTCAACTTCGAAACTAAGTAGTTCGGTACACGACGGGCGAATCTGTCTCTGTTGTGTAGTTGTAAATCAACGGGTAAGTTGTTGATTGTAGCGGCAGTTTCGGTAATCTTGTTGAAATGTTCGTGTGCTCTGCTCTGATTTTGATTTAAATCTAAAAACTAATTAATGAATTACATTTTCTTTAGAGATCATTAAAAAGTACGAGTATATAATATTACATACGTGGGAGAGCCATGCTTCGGCACGAATGGGCCGGCTCGACCGGAGAAATACCACGTTCTCACAGAAAACCAGCGTGAAACAGCGCTTGCGCTGTGTTTCGCCGAGTGAGTGAGTTTACCGGAGGCCCAATCCCCTACCTATTCCCTTCCCTACCCTCCCCTATTCCCTTCCCTTCCCATCCCTACCCTCCCCTATTACCCTATTCCCTCTTAAAAGGCCGGCAACGCACTTGCAGCTCTTCTGATGCTGCGAGTGTCCATGGGCGACGGAAGTTGCTTTCCATCAGGTGACCCGTTTGCTCGTTTGCCCCCTTATTTCATAAAAAAAATTGTCTACAACATCGTTCGCACAGAAATTTGTTTATCGCTACATCTGTACATTATATTTGTTAAAAACTCAGGATAACGAAGTATTTCTATACACAATTTCATTTAAATAAATACTCGTACCTGTAGTGTAAGCATCAAGAGGTCAAAAACAGCAAGACAATGAAAATTTGAACAGTAGCTATTGATAGCTGGATCGATTAAAATTAAAAGTGACTCGTCGTTTGATGACGAGCGATCATCACGCCCACGGCCTACACTCGGTCCACGGGGTCGAGTCAACCTTTCGTCAGGTCGATTTAATCCGACTCGGCCATAAACTCATTAAAAGTTAGCCTCACATGAACGTAGGTCGTAACGGACCCGCCGCGGCCCATTAAACGTCACGACACGATTATAGTCGACCTGGGATTTCTTAATGAAAACCCCCATACAGAGGACCGCTTAGCCACTGTTTTACTAATTCGATTTAAAGTTGAACACTTAGAATTAATATCCACAATGCTGCCGCTTAACTTTTGATTGTATTCGCGATCCCCTTAACTTTATATTAATGGTTAATGTCGACCGAATTGTGTACGCTTTATCAAATATAAACTGATAATAGCTCTTTAAACGATCTTGTGTATTTGTTTGTAATCTGTTTCTCGAAAAGGGTTAAATACATTTTCGGAACATCTATTATTTTAGGTTTTCAGAAAAATCGTTCCAGCTGGGATTTTATTTCCATAAACCGTGTATTTTTAAATTACTGTCCCAGAACTTCGAGTTGTTTCCGAAAAAGTCTGGTCTCCCAGGTTCAAAAATAAATAGGGTAAACCTTTTTAATTGCAGACATATTTTGTAATATATTCAATTTCCTGCAAAGGCCTATATAAAATTACCTTATATTTGTGCCAAATTGCAATTTGCAATCAAGAACGACCTAGTAGTTTTAGAGCAATTTTGGAACAATAATACAAACAATCTTCCTTCTTCATGATATATTTTAAATACAGATCGTTACAAATTTCTCTTCTCAGTATCCAATTTGTACTAAATTGTATCAAAGACTTGTGCCAAGTATTCAAAATTATATATTATATTAAATACTTAACAAAGTTTTATTTACAATCGGATGCTTACAAAATAATTCAAGTAAATCCCTACAAGTTGAAATATTCATTCAATGTTACTTGTCTTATCAATTAGTCACAAGTTTAGAAATTATTCGAGCGAAGCTTCGACAACACTGAACACGAGTCGTTCATTTTTAAATACCTCTTAATAGACACTTTGTATTACGTTTTTATGTGTAGGAGATCTCTCCTTTTCCTTTGGTACGAATAAGTCTGCTATATCCTTAGTAACAAGCAATACTATTCTGTTTCAATAATTGGTATTTCATCTTGTCCCGAGTAATATTAAAGTTAGATAATAGTTTTTTCATATAAAAACGTTTTAATATAAATAATTGTATCAACTACTCGCGAGAACCTTTAATTGTCTTTGTGTCACCTAGTTATATTTCTATAGTCCTTTAATTAAGCTGTTGTATTTCCATTATTTTATAGGACGCGCAAAACTTCAGATTGCTCGGCAGAACTGGAAAGGAATGTGCAGTGAGAGGTGCTAGCACGCACGGGCAACTATTGGGTATCATTGGTAGCAATAGTAGACAAACTCAAATTTCCATATTCAGTTTCGCCGAGCGATCTCAAAATTGTGGGCGACCTTTACTGTGTGTGTAGTTTAGCTGAGCGTTTGGGCAGCATGTATTCACCGAGGCGAGAGACCGTATTCACCCCCACGCTAAAAGTATCGCCATGTATTTCGCTGTATGAACTTTCCAACTCCGAATGCTATTCCGAAGTCGGAATATTTTTACACCTCCGCTAAAGTCTGATAAGTTGCATTTTAAAATAAAACTTTTCATACAAATAAACATGAAACTACTACGAAATGTCATTTTTATATTTTTCTTTGCATTTGATATCTTGAGATTTGCATCGATGATTGTGGCTTTGGCGAATACAATCTTTAAAGTTTAGATGCTCTTTTTTAAAAATTTTATAATAAAACAAAGTGAAAACTATGTTTCTAAAAGAAAATTTAAAAGACTCAACTGCTTACTGTCACTTTCATAATTAAAACGAATCTAGTGATAGTCTCAAGCTGAAATATGACGAGTCTGTTGAGCTATCTAAAACCGCATACATGTACATGCCTTAGAAATATACATCTGGTATATTGTAGCTAGAAATAAAATATCATAAAAAGTTCTTTATAAGGTCAGCAGATACCATTGAGATATAAGTACTACTAGAGTTGACCCCGCAACGCAATGCTTTGTCCCATTCAACTGCGGCGTAAGGACCGCAGCGCACTTACGGCCGTTCCCAATATTTGATCTATCTTTGGTTTTGCCCTACTAGAGATAGGAATAGCTCTCATTAGACATAAGAGACATATATTTTATGTCAATTCAATGTTAGCTGCGATCGGTCGTATGTCAAATCAGAGATAGATTGAATATTGGGAACGGCTGTTAGTCGCACGCTAGCTCTTCTGCGCACCAGACGTACAACAATGACAAACAAAAACAAAAAAAGTCACAAAAATGCCTAGTTGTGGGTTAAGATACTGCATTTTTGGATTTTCCTCGCGAGGCTGCTCGCTCAGTCAGTACGCGGCTATAGACGCATGTGCGGGCGCGGCAATAAAGTAGTAGATTAAGAGTGGAATGTAGGTAAAATACCGATTTATGATGAGACGACGATGAATGAAGTACTCACGTAGACGATTTTGTATTTTGGTAATATTTAAAATATTACGAACATTATACATGCGTACATATTATTGTATTTGAAAATATTTAAGCTTTAGTGGACTGTGGATTCATACTTAATTATAAATTTTATTAGATAGTAATGTTTTATTTTTATTTTATCCACTTACTCAAATAGATTCTGCATTCATTCGAGTGTAGGCAGAAAACTTTGTCACTTCTGCAGTACTAATCTATAGCAATCAACGCCCCGCTTCCCTCCCCGCTCATGCCTCAAGTGCGACATGTTTTTTGTTTGTAATAGCAGCTCTAGTACGTAGTATATACTCTATGTATCTGCTAATGCTAACGTAAATATGTGTAGTGCCTTTTTATGACTACTGTACCAGTAAAATAGCAAATTTACTGATACTATAATATTGTAATATCGTAATTATGTAACTTCGGCGAAATAAAAAAAGTTCTCATTTTTTTTATCAATAATGTTCAAAAACCAAGCCTGTCTTCTACCGTACATAGAAAAAAACTACAAAGCCATACATACAAGTACAAAGAGATATTGTGGCTGTATCTCGGCAACATCTCCATTACTCAGTCAGTCTCGAGGGCGGCGACGTCGCCAGACAACTTACTGATGTATTAAACCACCGCGCCGTCTGAACTGAAAAACTAAACTGCACAGTAAAATGCTAGCTTACGCTTTGTTGATACGTAGCATGTGACATAAAATACGTAGTGACTTCTTAAGTAAATTTTGTTTGATATAGTTTTTATATCCTTCACGAAAGTGGCAATAAAAATCTTGATTTGTATTTTATAATCAAGTTTATAATAAACATGGAAAGGATAGTATATTTTTAACCGACTTCCAAAAAGGAGGACGTTATATGTTCGACTGTATATTTTTTTTTGTATGTTCAACCATAACTTCGCCGTTTGTGGACCGATTTTCATAATTCTTTTGTAGTTGTATAGGGTTTCATTCGAATTTGGTACCATGTTTATAAAAGTGGTGATCTGATGATGGGATACATGAGAACTCGAGGGGACTCCTTGAAATTTGTATGAAAAAATAATATAGTGATTTCAATTTTTCTGAAGTATTCGAGGTAGATGATACCAAAAAGTAAGATTTTGCACCAGGTTATACCCTGGTTCTGAAGGTGGTCTGTGTGGCTGGTCTTATAGATACAGGTTCGGGGATTTTGGTATTGTTTAAAAAACTGAAAGCATAAGTCAATTTATCAATTTAATTATTCATCATCATCACAACCATAATAATTATGCTATGCATCATCACATTATGACACATTTATTGGTACTTTTCATGATATTTTGCATCAAAGCAGATGTTTTTGATGATTATTGCGCTGTTTGTGGACCGATTTTCGAAATGATTGTGTTGTTGTATCTAAGGATATAATCTTAATATGGTATAATGATTACGAAAGTGGTAATCTGATGATGGAATCTATGAGCAATCGAGGGAAATCCTTGAAATTTAATAAAACACGTTACATGGTGGTTAAGATGCTGTTTCTAGTAACTCAAACATATGTTACAAATAAGTGAAATTTCATAGGAAGGTGTCTCTGGATCCAAAGACACTGAACAGAACTCCTGAACCTTTAGAGATAAAAGTTTGGAAATTTCAGCATCGCTTAGATAACTGCAAGCATTTACCACAATTTCGCTTACAGTAGTATAATGTGAATATGTAGTTAACTTTCGTAGTGGTTATCTACGCATAAAGCTTTGAGGTCTTGTAGATAACTTAAGAGTAAAATTATTATTTTTTAATTAATTATTTTATGCTTTTTAGATCATTTTAAGAATATTGTTTTTACCTTGGAAGTCGGCTTAAATTTTTTGTTAAAAAATAATAATTCAAATTGCTTTCTAAAGTCTAAAGGTATGTTTGTGATTTTACTGCGATGTAATAATTTAAAATAGTGCATCCTTCGTTACTGAAGCTTATTACTTTTTTGTAATGTATAAAAAAATAAGTTTTTAAAGGCATAAAAAATCGGCCAAGTGCGAGTTGAACTCGCCCATGAAGGGTTCCACGGCAGCCATAAGGTTTATTTTTATGAAATTTAAAGGTTTTTGATTTATTTTTATATTTCAGTTAATTTAATGAAAGTTAAATTAAGGTTTACCATTTATGACGTATAAAAAAAACTACTTGCTAGATCTCGTTCGAACTAATTTTCGTTGGTAGTTTTTATAGTAATGTACATCATATATTTTTTTAGACTTATCATGCCACTACTTTCGAAGTTAGAGGGGGGGACACACATTTTACCACTTTGGAAGAGTCTCTCTTGCAAACTATTCAGGTTAGAAAAAAATGATATTTGAAACATCAATATGATTTTTGAAGACCTATCCATAAATACCTCACACGCATAGGTTAGATGAGAAAATTTTTTTTTTGTTTCAGGTACCTATTGGGACCCCTAAAATGTTTAATAATTTTGTATCAAATTCTTTTTGTATCAAAATCTTAATGCGGTTCACAGACTACTTACCAAGTTTCAATAGTATAGCTCTTATAGTTTCGGAGAAAAGTGGCTGAGACATTCGGACGGACAGACAGACAGACATAACGTATCTATAAGGGTTCCGTTTTTTGCCATTCGGCTACGGAACCCTAAAAACTAATAAAATGTACGTCAATTTACACGAAAATTAGATGTTTAGGCCGTACAGTCTAAAGACTCTATTCTTATTACAAGTTGTGTTGACTACCTGAGCTTGAAAGGTATCATAAAATTCGAGAAAGACACTGAAATTGAAGAAATAAATTAATAGAAAAATAAAGTCGCTATAAATGTTTTTATTGTAACTACAAAAAAATAATAAACGCACATTTTTATTATATATTTTTGCATATTTCTACGCGTAGAACGTAATAAATATTATCCTATATTCAGGTATCGCGGTCATTAGCATTCGCACCACAGATTTAGATCAAGATAGATGCCGCATGTCCAGGCTCCATTTGTATGAAAACGAGCGTGCCACTTTTTTCCTACCTACTGTAACGTACCGATGATAAGAAACGTGTCCATTATGTAGGCCAACGTTTATATTTCTACAGCTCAATACGGCACAATTAGGCATTTAGACATTTTTAAAATTCCGATTGACAATAACGGTGGAGCGCAGACTAAAGACTTTCGAAAGACGAGCATTGCTCGTCGCTTGGGAACGCGATATGGCACGCGAAGTACATACACATGCGGTATCTATCTAGATCTATGTCTGTGATTCGCACTATAAAAGTAGTGGGTAGACGTGGATTTTTATAAAATATATTTAAACTTAGCACGTTATTCCTGGAACAGCCGATGCTCAGCGGACCGTTTCGCGCCGGAAGCTACTCCTTGTTTATGCAATAAAGTGTATTAAATCTGAACAAAATACGAGCTGGAGTCATGAATAATATTATCCATCAAATTATACTTTATAATATCATGTAACGTTTATATTTAAAGCAACTTATCCTCTCTCGTTATTGTTTCACAGCTCTACATTAGTCGGTAAAAGTTTAGAATAAAACCCCACGATTTTGGGGGGAAGGAGGCGTGAGGGGGGAGGGGTAAAGCTCTTCTCTAAGTTTAGTTATGATAGCCACCATGATTACGCGAGCTGTGCAGTATGTGTTCGTCTCCGATAATGGGAAATTAAAGACGAACATATCCCTCAACATTTCGTAATCGCTCTAAATATTTTTCTCTCGTGTGCAAATACTTGCATTATATTGCATATTATAAGTTGTAACAAATTTACAAAGCGGCGCATTTTTTTATTAGTTGGCCCACACAATATAATCGAGTAGTCATGGAAATGATCATTCAATTCAGATGACTCCTGTGGTAGTAATTCGACGTTGAACATTATCAAACTCGAATACGCGGTTGATATTTTTATGAGGCAAACCTCCGAATAGTAGCGTTGCGTCGCGAGTTATAATTTATCGCAAAAGTTGGGAACAAAGGGAGTGCTCGATTTAGTCACCTAAATCACCCACATCACTGTAACTTGTGCTAGCGCTGAGCACATTACACGACCAGCATCACCATCATCCACCTAACACCTCAACCTACTTTAAACTATAGTCTACTACAGCCATATTTATTTTTTTAACTATTTATTGCACATACAAATTTTAAAATAAAATACACAGAAGAAAAACGACACAACAGATACTGCTTATCTCTAACAGCTTATTCCAGCAGTCCTACGGAGAGAAATGTGATGGGAAATATCAGATGGTGCACAGATAAATATAATATAGATACCTGGATAATACTTAAATTATATTCCATACTTAAATTATGCTCCACGGAGCCCTTAGGCTTCGCAAAAGCCTTTATAAGGGTTCCGCGAGCGATAACTAAATATTTTTTTAGTATTATCATCAGGCACTAGCATGGACTTTACAAAACAATGCCAGTCAATGTTTTTCTACTTCTAAAACTTTTTCTTTTTTGGGGTTTCGCCACCAAAAAAGTTTGAAAATCGCTGGTCTACTAGATACTAAACTCACTCTGTTAAAGGCCTGATAGACGTACGAACTTAAAGCACGCGGGTTTTAAGTTCGCGAACTTACTCGGCTCGCGTGCGTCGGTGACACATGAGAATCGCTCACACTTGATTACCATGCCCCCAGGCTCGCGGCACGCGGCTCGCGGCTCTTTGCTGACACACAGGCGATTAAGATCGTCGAGCCATAAGACCGCGTACTTACTCGCACGTCTGTCACCCCTTTCAGCAATGTTAACTCATTATAAACACTACACACCTACTCCAATATAGAGAACAACATAATAATAAATGGTATGAATAATAGGATAAAAATCTAAGCACTTAAAATACAATCTAAAATATACAGATATATACAAACTTTAAATATAAAACTATAAAAAGAAAAACTTGCCCAAGTCGACCCCATCTGGCAGAGTGCCCAGCAAGCTGACAGCATTGCCACGTTGGATGGCAATTGCTATCCGCTGTGCCAGGTAGCTCCCAGCTCTGGGGTCTCGGGTGGCTTCAACAAGCTTCTTAGATATTCCTCTAAAAAGCTTATGTGCCCCCGGACCCCATGCGCCTAGAGTTTCCACCCCAAACGGTTCAAATATGAGATCTCCGCTGAGGTTCTCATATTTGCGCCGCTTGAGGTTCTCTGCTTGGTTTGCGGCTGCGCCCGCACAGCTCGAGGTGCCCTGAATATGGGACGAGGCGAGTGTGTCGACACAAGTAGCATCCCACACAAGGGCCCGTCCCACACTCCAGGAGACCAGGGTCATTCCATCGGGTCTGTTGCCATCGTCACGCGCCAAACCGGAGGGCTCCAGTATCGCTGGCACGCCGGCAGTGACAAGAGCCCGGCGAATGAGGTCATTCAGACTGTGATGCCGCGAAAAGCGTCTAGCACTTCGCGAGCAGCACAGCCCGTGGTGACCGTAGCTGCCTACGTGCGCGCCGCAAACACACTGATGGGGGACGACATGGGGGGCACCAAGACGCAGGGCAGTGGCAAGACGGAATGTATTACGGTCCAGCAATGTTCCTGTGTTTTTAGATGGTAGTGCCTGCAGCCAAGCCCCCGACTCCCACCTCTCCACGGCCAAAAGTCGAGCCCGTTCTACGGCGCTGGTAGACGTGTTAAACAGTTTATTACGCACCAGTTCGCAGACGGGCTCGTCCCAGAGCCTTTGGGAAGATGTGTTCTTGGGGACTTCGCTGCCGGCACTAGCAATGTCCCAGGCATCCTTGGCCTCGTCCGCAAAGGGAATGACGAACGGGAAAGAAGAGGACTCTAAAATTTTGGCTATTACTGCGCGATTTGCGTGGACCGAGGACAAGAACGCCGGTAAAGCTGTGTCTGATGTTTTTCGTATTCCCAGGCCACCGAACCTTACTGGTAATGTAGCTTGGGTCCAGGAACGTTCGTCAAATTTTATGTTTAAAATTGTGGAAAGCGTATGTTTTAGGGTATCATCTAAACTATGGAGAAGTTCTGGGAACTTCCAGAGCTGACAACACCGCAAAACATACGTAAATTTTGGAACGAATAAACAATATCGAATCAGAGTAAATGCCATGTGACTGTTAATTTGGAGAAGACGATCTAAACTTTCACAAAATTCTCCAATATTAAAAATTTCTTGTTTTTTATCCAACTTCCCAAAAAGAAAGATATTAGAGAACAATAATGATGGTGTTGTTGATGCTAAAACGTTAAAATTATGTTTTAATTTAAAAAATATATTTTGAGGCTGAAAATATTTTCTTTTGAATCTCATTGTTTTGAAATAACTAACCCATTCCAAATGTAATTAAATACTCGTATATACGAGATGAAATCTAACAAAATAATAATCTTAGTATCAAACTTTTGTGAAAACTTTCGAAAGACTCGCCCACTGACGCAAAGTCTTTGTAAAAAGTTACGCTGATTCGTATTTTTGTTTTAACGTAAACGACGCTTCGAAAATCAGCCAGGACTCTGGATAACAAATGGTTGTATCGTGGAAGTTGGAACATGAATTCGGTCAAACTAAAACAAGAGCATTAGATCTGTCATCGCGTCGGGTGTGCTCGCCGGCGTGACGTAGCGTGGCGTGGCGCGGCGTGGCGTGGCGTGGGCAAAGTTTGTGAGCAGATGCCACGTCACGTCGAGAGTTAAAACTATGCTAAATTAAACGAGCGGCCAGCGCGGCGAAACCGCAGCCGGCTTGTTTAAATTCGTAACTGTGTTATAAACTTTGATGGGAAATATAAAAGTAAATACGGATTTCTGCGAACCGGCGAATTACGAGTGGCAACATTTTCGGTACCTGTATAACCTCTCTGAACTATTTAATCGGAGTTTTCACGTCAGAGCCTAAACGGACTGCGACACTTTACACTTGTATGCCGAAAATGTACACACGAGAACATAGTTCACAAAGCTGTAAGTCCTATCAAGAAAACTTTAGAAAATACATCTTAGCGCACATTTTATGTGACACTAACGGAGTACGCGAACTAGCAGCATAAAGCAAACTTCCCGGGCTCTTCTCAAAATGATTTGAAATTTAGTTAGCAGTTTGTATAAGGTGGAGATAAAGTCACGTGTGATAGAAATTCAGGGGAGCTCCGTTAGCTAAATGGTGCTGTATAAACTCATCACCTCCTCGGCCCGCCTCTTCCGTGTACGGGATAAAGCTCGTTCATTCAACTTAAATCGACGTCATTGCGAGACGAAAAATGGAGCACTTCCGAGAAGAATTTTCGATAAAAGTGACGCTCGCGTTTTTATTCCGATGTCAGATTTTTTGCCTCTCATAATTTTTCATGTATTACGGGGATAGTACTCGATAATATTAGCCATATTCTAGCACATAAAGTATATACTTCTGGTAAGTACCACTAGCATTAAGTAGATATCAAACTGTAGCTCTCAGCTCATGCATTCGAGCTATTTCTTTAAAGTTCAATCACGGATTCCGACTATGTATTATAGTTTTACGATTATAATATAATAATAATTGGAGCATTTATCGATTGTAATAAAGGGTCAAGGGAATTCGTGGAAGCAGGGATCTAACTCTAATGAGACCACTACAGGTTTACTTCGGGCTTGGACAATACGTATGTGAGATTTTCTCGGAAATCTGACCCCGCCCGAGCTGAAACTCGCTTTAAATCCCAATTCTCAAAGTTTTTATCTGTCCGCTTCGGCGTGGTTAGGAAAATCTGAAGTTGGGAGAAGGACGGCCGACGAAAATCAAATTGTGCGGCCACTTCGGCGGCCATATTCCGACCGATCATTTACGGTCGTAGATCAAGCAATTGTAGATGTATCGGATTACCATTCATTTTTAATCGTAAGTGAAAGTTTACCACGTTCCCCCTTACTAATAAAAGTATTTAAACAGCGAATACAAGGTGTTCAATGTTCATGTACTTGTCTATCATATGACGTTTCCAGCACAATAGACGAATTGTATTACCAATGTGTCAGACAAAAACAAGCACACCTTGAAGAGCTATACAATGAGTTAATATTTTGGTTATGATTTAAATAATACTAGATGACGCCCGCAACTCCGTTGCGCCGAAATTTGTTCATCGCGCGGGAACCGTACATTTTTCCGGGATGAAAAGTACCCTATGTCCTTTCCCGAGACTCAAAGTATCTACATACCAAACAACAAAAGCGGTTCAGCGGTTTGGACGTGAAGAGGTAAGAGACAGACTTACAGACAGACACTCTCGCATTTATAAATATTAAGTATGGGTCTTCTAATTAAATCATGTGTATTATCTAGTATTGTCTAAATATTGATTAAAACACTTAGACTCAAAACAATATTGAAACTCGAAAGCAGACATCGATAGTAATTGTATTCGAAAATTTTAGTGTCTATCTCAGAACGCCTATAGCTATTTGTTGCCGACTACATGGGCGTACCCTCGAAGATAAAATAAACGTCAATTTTCCTGGCCAGTGGGAATTAAAAACATGTTACCTACTTTGCGCAAAATGAAGTGTTGACAAAATATATTTTCAGTCAGATTAATAAAAGTCAATTTTCATGATTTTTCGTTTCAATATACCAGACCGACCATCTTCTCGAAACAGGTATGCTGCCCCCCCCCTAGCTGAAATCCTAGGTACGCCCATGGCCGACTAAGTAAATGTTAAGTTAGTAATTTGCGTCGGTTGGGATTAATGGAATCTGGATATTCTGAGATCTCAGAATTCGGATTATATTTTAGACTAGACGTTCCGCGCGGCTTCGCCCTCGTAAATTAGATATTTCACAGACAAATCAGTCTACAAAAAATAGCCTATGATCCTTCACGTGGTCTACTTCTTATCTGACCCAAATAACAGAAAAATTGCTCTAGTAGTTCGTGAGATAAGCCCTTTCAAATAATTTCCCCTGTTTTTTCCACATTTTCTTCTATTTCTTCGCCCCTATTAGTCTTAGCGTGATAAAATATAGCCTATAGCCTTCCTCGATAAATAGACTATCTAACACTGAAAGAATTTTTCAAATCGGACCAGTAGTTCCTGAGATTAGCTTGTTCAAACAAACAAACTAACAAACTCTTCCGCTTTATAATATTAGTATAGATAGGACTCGAAAAACACTTCGCCATTTTCTATCGCTTCGTAGCTTAACTCACTGGGGCAGAGTCAAGGCGTTGCGACGCGTCATGTTTTTCGCCAAAGCATACGCCCTATTGTTCTATTATTTAAGTACAAATTTCTGCTATGAAAATTTGCTCATCGATGCTTCCATATTTTCATAGCAGAAATTTGTTTGTGAATATGCTTTGGCGAAAAAACTTGAAGTGTCGCTTCTTCGCCCCAGTGTGAACTGAGCCTAAATCTTCGTCCTCACTCATCAAGACCCCTGTTCTGAAACGTATCTTATATTACCCGATTCAGTAATCGAATCAAAAACACACATCGTTAAATATTTATCCCTAATCACGTGCTCTAATCAGGCGACCTCCTTTGAAATTTAAATTCAATTTTAACTAACCTTATTCGCTGACGCAATATAAAAGCATTTAGCGTTTACATATTTTTCGACCAAGACAAAAATTGCAAGAAATAATAATTGAGAAAATTACAATAAAGAAAATGTTAAATTTAGTTGTGTGTGTGAACTGTTTAAATTTAACTGATACAAATTGAATTGGTAACAAATCGAATTTATAACAAATCCATTTTCTCAAGATTATCCAAACCATGAGATAGTTGGGAAAATATTTACTTTTAATATGAAGTCTTGCAAGTCGTGGTTTGAACCATAGTTAATATGTAGAATCTTGATGAATATAATATCTTTCAATTCCTCGAACTAGCGTGATCATTGATCCAATGCCTTTACATAGTAATCCTCCAAACACCTCCAAACATTTAATGAGTTTCGATAGCTGGAACTTTCGATCCCAGGGCCCGTTTCTCACACATACGATATTCATTCACGGCGCAACCTTAAATCAATCCGAGATTCGATGTATAAGAATCGGGCCCCTGGGGTCAAAAAGCATTAAACGAACAACAGGAAAAACCGACGAGAGGAAAATGAAAATTTAATTGGATTTTAAGAAGATTCATCAAGTCAGCGCCGACATAATGTGGTTAAATTATTATTTATAACATAGCAATAATATAACAAGGCAGTGTAAAATATATTATTTTACACAGCCTTGTGAAATTATATTTTAATATATTTCCTTCAACGTTAAAAAAGCTGTGATTGTATTCTGAAAAAACACGGGATTTTAGCTGCTCGTCTTCATATTATTTCACTTTCGAAGTTCGAAACTAAAGTTTGATAAAAAGCAATTAATATTATATTATTTGAAAAGGCTGTCAAATCTCACATTTTATGTTGGATTTCGACAGTGACTTCAGCGAATGCTACGGACCCGTGCCCCGCTACCACTATATTATGTTATATATTTATAGGTAGATTTTACTGCAAGCTCATAGCAATGGTCACCCTTAAGAAGCTTTTCTTTCTACAGAAGTACACAATGACAGATCGACGGAGAAAATCTGTACCAGCAGGCGTAGCATGGTCACTATAGAAACGGTTTCTTTCTACGGAAGAATAGACAAAGTGACAGACAATGGAAATCCGCCATTATGTCGATAAAATCTGCCAGTATGTCGATTCTTCCGTAGAAAGAAACCGTTTCTATAGTGACCATGCTATACGCCTGCTGTGCTTGTAATATTTTTCACATTTCTACTGTTATATAACGTGTGTAAAGCTGGCATGACAAAGTTAGCAAAATAACTGGGGATTGCGTTATTAAGTGCTAATTGAGTGCTATTTTAGTGCAAAAACCGCAAATTTAGTGCTCCTCAAAATTTGCAATAAATGCGAATATTGCTCTACCTTTACGTCAAGCTAGCAGTGTACATATAACCAAAAACCTTAATAATGATGATATAGCTCCGTGACAAATACTTACCTAATAAGTGCTCATTAAGTGCTCATTAAGTGCACATAATATAGCCATACTAAGCCTGGTGCACTATTAATGTTCGTCAGTGCGACGTTTAAGACGAATCGTTTTTCAAAGATATGAGATCGTTTAAGGGATGTGGGGCACGTCTGGGGGATTACGGCTTATTTCCCGCCTCTTTTTCTTCGTTTGACACTAATCCCGGCCCCCGCAGCCGCACCACCGATATTATATCCCAGTATCGGGTATCCCAGTATCGGCTAATGGTTTTCGTTATTGCCAACAAGTCTCAAATCAATTCTCGCGCAATTTTCCCGGCCACATAAAATAACATTATTGTTGTTCGATGCTCGTAATTTTTGTTGTTGGAGCATCTGATTACTTATATTATATTTCTTCAAGTTTTTCATCAAGAAACCGTCCAATTCACCTGAGAAGAATCTCGAAAAGAAAAACAAAACACGAATCACGAAAAATATGAATATGTAAATGCAAATCTGGGATATAAATTAAATTGTAAAATTATACAGTTTTAGTGAAATCTACTCTGAGCGTCGCCGTTTGTCATCGTGAGCTGTAAGCCGCAAAAAGGGCTCCATTTGCATAAGACAATAGCAAATTAAAAGACAACGTATCTTTGATCTGAATAGCCCGGTGCGGCCCGAGGATTGCGCCTCTAATATCAATTTCTTTGCTCGTCATAACAACTGCTTATCTAGATCTCGCTTAATTAGTTTTGTAATTATTGTTTAGGCTAGATTTGCCTGCGTTAATCGTGTCAATGTACTCCTGAATTATCAACATCACTGAATTTTGCTGCTTAGTTTTTACCCATTGTGACATATCCATACTTCCATACTAATATTATAAATGCGAAAGTGTGTCTGATTGTCTGTTCGTCTGTCTGTCTGTCCGTCTGTCTGTCTGTCCGTCTGTCTGTCTGTTACCTCTTCACGCTCAAACCGCTGAACCGATTTTGCTGAAATTTGACATGGAGATACTTTGATTGCCGGGATAGGACATAGGATACTTTTTATCCCGAAAAAATGTACGGTTCCCGTGCGATAAACGAGTTTTGGCGCAACGGAATTGCGGGCGTCATCTAGTTGTGTATGTATAATGTATCGATATTATAGATTCCTACTTACTGGTAAGTAATATGACGCCACATTATAACGGTTCTTTTTATACTTGTATATCGAATAAATAAATAAAAATTGAGTAACTCGTGTACATTAAAGTGAAGTAGTAAGGGAAACCTTTCTATTTGTACATAATATCAAAGCTGAAACGCTGAAATATAGAAAGGAAAGCAAGAAGCAATGACAAACATAATAATTATTATGGTTCCCCTAAAGTCCACAAACTACATCCACAAAAATAATATTAATATGAACGGTAACCGAGTTATAACAGCATAAAGATTTTCATTATATTATATTTGATGTGGAGCGAATGTGGCGATGGTTTACGGCCGCTGCGAGCGTTATGGCCAATAATAAACTAACCATTAAGGTAGTGCACATGCGTCCTCGACGAGATCGATCCAATTATATTAATACTCAATACGACATCATATTTGCCAATAATCCTATAAACACTACTACGTTCCGATTAAAGACGTTCCCAATAAGGGTGTTTGATATTCTATTTGCCACCAGGTGTCGCTATGTAGCCTTAGGGTCTATCAAATAGGCATATTATCGTGACACATGACAGCTATATCGTAACACCTGACAGCTATATCGTGACATATGACAACAGTTTGACACGATAGACCATAGGGTCTGGTACTTAATCTGGTTCACAAGTGCCATTTCCCTAAATAAAGCCAATAGGATTTTTTAGCAATAAAAATTATTATTTAAATTATACTCGTTATAAATTAAAGAATTATTTATTCAGAATCAGAATCAGAATCGTTTATTTCATGAAATTGGTACATATAAGGTGTTATAATTATAGACATGAGTGTATCACAATTTCAGCCTTTGGGGCGTAGAAATATTAAACTTTAAAAAAATATAATCAGGCATTTTAACTCAATACTTATTCATAATTTTTTATACATTACAATTAATTATGACATCATTCTTAAATACATAGTATTAGTTAAAATCATCATTTGGTAATAGTCATCACAAAGTAATATTAATTTCAATAGTTAATACATGTCAAAACATAAATACAACAAGCAAGATATAATGTCAAAGAAATTAAAATAAGGCTTTAAATGTCATAAAATAAAATGTAATTGGTTAGGTACAGTAGTTCTATTAATTATTATTATTAAGAAATTCTTTGATGTCATAATATGCTTTCCGTATTAATATTTTTTTTAATTCTCTTAATGAGCGAGTTGTTGTCATTGATTTTATGTGTGCAGGTACCTTGTTATAAATCTTTACACACATTGCATAAGCATTATTTAAGAAAACACTTGTCTTTGGTTTTTTGTCTATGATTAACCTATTCGAGTTTCTAAAAAATTTCGTCGGTACCTGATCTACTAATTGGGTAAAAATATGCTTGTTGTTACTTACGAATTTGAATATTTCTAAGATATACATGCTGGGCAAGGTCATTATATTATATTGTTTGAATAAAGGCCTACACGATTCATATGGTGGAACCCTTGCTATGGCTCGAAGACATTTTTTTTGGACTATAAATGCCTTATTTATTTGGTTCGAATTTCCCCAAATTACTAGTCCATAGCGAAGGATTGACGAAACGTATCCGTGATATGCCATAATTGCAGTCTGAGCACTTACTGTCCACGCAAGTCTTCTCAAAACATATACGAATCTGTTTAGCTTAGAACATACTTTGTTTACGTGTGCATGCCAGTTGCAATATTTATCCATTTGTATGCCTAAAAATAAGTTTTCATTTACTCGTTCTATACATTCATTTTTATATTGTAATTTAAGTTGTAATGGTTTTTTATTATAGTTTGTAAATTGTATATATTTTGTTTTCTTAATATTAATTTTTAAATTATTTGATGTAAGCCATTGAATTATAAGATGAAGTACTAAATTAATGTCATTTTCAATTTTGTTCACGTCTGTTTTATTATTGAATGTAAATAGCAATGTTATGTCGTCAGCAAATAATGTTAATTTATAATTAGTCATAATTGGAATGTCATTAATATAAAACAGGAATAATAGAGGACCTAAAACTGAACCTTGAGGGACTCCAAATTTATTTAAGAGACTTTTAGATTTACTATTTACTAATTCATTGTTTAAGTTGATGTGTTCTATGACTGTGTATTGCATCCTATCCTCTAGAAATGATTTAATCCACTCAAGAGCCGGTCCTCTAATACCCATTTTGCTAAGTTTATCTAGTAATATTTTATGAGAAACAAAGTCAAATGCTTTAGTCATGTCTATAAACATTACTATGCAATGATCTTTACTATCCATACAGTTAATAATTTGATTTGTAATATTAAAGCAAGCTTGTTGTGTCGATTTATTCTTCTGGAATCCGTATTGTTCATTTTTAAGTAACTTGAATTTATTTATAAAGGAAGTTAATCTCTTGTGCATATTGTCTGGCTCTGGCTTTTAACAATAACAAAACAAAATAGTAACAATAATAGTCGGATATAAAAATATGGTAATGGCGTTATTTACATGAAAAATTCTTGAATGACTTTGATTGTTAATAAAAAAGTGAAGAATCAAAATTTTTTAATGTTTGCAACGGAGATCTGATCTCTTCTAAGCCCTTTTAAGATTAGTTCAAAAGGATAAAAAAAATCTAGATTTCTTGTTTTGAAATAATCAGCTTTTGTATGTGGAACATTAAAATAACAAATTAACAAAAGCATAACAAATAAACATATTGTGACAATTTTTTTTTTGTTGACCGATTATTGTTTATTGATATGTTTACTTAGTACCCAATTTTTTTTATTCCTTAATATCAATATTTAATCAGTTAAAATATTTTTTTAGTTCACGTGGCCGGTGGCAGATTGGGGCGATGCACGCGAAACCCGAAATTCGCGTTTTTACCGTTATTTTCGCCGCTCAATTAAAATTATAAGGATTGTTAGTACAGTTCTGAGAGGTAGGACTTTTTTATGAAATTTCCTGCTATTTAAGGATCTTTTTTCAAATTATTATTGTCTCAAATAGTTTTTGAAATATTAAAAAAAAAACAAACCCTTCTTTTTTTTTACTTTATTGCTTATAACTTTTGTATTTTTTTTCAGTCCCTCTTGGAACTTTGATAGAATGTTCTAGATGTTATTTCGAATCGAATGAGCCCAAAATCATAATTTTCGGTGCTAGAGATCAGGTTTTGAGGAAAATGGCACTTGTGAACCAGAGTACTAAGGCTACATAGCGGCACCTGGTGGCAAATAGAAAATTGAAAACATCCTCATTGCTTGCAGTGTGTGAAAAGGAAAGAAAAAATATTTTTGATGTAAATGTTTAAAGTAAAGATGTTTTCTAACTAAATTCTTAGCATCATGAGTGCGCTATATTTCACAGATTCTACGATAAAACTCAAATTTTATCGTAGAATCCGCATAAACATATCCAATTATATTAGCAGCGGAACGAGCCAAAAGTGAGATAAACATAACGCCGAACATAACCTTCCATCGGCAGGCGAGCCATAAACAACGTCGCTACGGGCACAACCCGCGAAGCCGTAATTCGTGGTATAATTTATTTCAAGCAAAAGAGCACCGAAGCCAGGCGTTTGTTCCCATTAACGCGCAGGTCATGAAAAATCGCTTAGAGTGGCAATAGCGGGGAAGTCATTTATCGTTTTTAGGGTTCCGTACCCAAAGGGTAAAAACGGGACCCTTTTACATTGACTTCGATGTCTGTCCGTCTGTCTGTCCGTATGTCTGTCCGTCTGTCTGTCTGTCTCCAGGCTGTAACTCAAGAACCGCTATAGCTAAACTTCTGGAATTTTCACAGATTATGTATTTCAGGTGCCGCTACAACAACAAATACTAAAAATAAAGTCAATATTTAAAGGCGACTCCCCATACAATAAACGTTATTTTTTTGGTTTTTTAGGCTCGTAATCCATAATGGCAACATGTAGACACTTGAAATTTTCACAAAATCCTCAATCATACGTGTGCTTTAATATTAAATAATAAAATAAAATAAATAATTAAGGGGGGCTCCCATACAAAAAACACAATTTTTTCCCTATTTTCGCTCTATAACGGTACGGAACCCTTCGTGCGCGAGTCCGACACCCACTTGGTAATTTTTTTTAATTTAGAGCAGAGGTTCTTAAACTCCTTTGTTTAATAGACCATTTTCAAAATGTTGGACCCCAAGATACATTATTTCCTTAATTTTCTAAAAAATAAAGATTACAGCTATTGCAAACATGCGTTTTTTTAAAGGCTTATTGAAGCATAACTATTATAAATAACTTGTTCTATCAAACGCGTATAGTTACATAATGACATAATATGAAGTATATGTATTTTACATTAACTTCGCGTTCCAGCAGCCTCGAGAAGAAAGCGTGACCTACTGCATATTCAACACTATAGTACTAACTATCGCCAGAATACTTATATGATCAGGGCTAGTAGAATGTTTAATGAAATATCTCGAATGATTGATGTGGACCTATTCTGTACCAATGTGACAACTTTTAAGAAAGAATTTAATATTTTTTATTTTAATTGTAACTTTCTCAATTCTATTCCTTAATTATTCTCAATTCTTGTTCTGTCTTTCCAAATTTTAGTTCTTGATTATAGAAACAAAATTATATTTTAGCACCATTGAGCACCTTCAGCTTATAATTGTGGACCCCCAGTTTCTCGTCGAGTCTCCCGTGGACTTCTGGGGGTCCACCTCGACATTATTTTTATTCCCTCATATAGAGGTAGTCGTGTTGACGTGATATCGAAGCGTCGAGCTGCGTCGTTGGAACGACTACGTTTATTTCCGGCGACGGATCTAGGTCGTAAAGTTAGAGCGATGCCCCATTCGATCTCTTGTATGTTTTGTTCGACGAATTATGACTTGCAGCAAAGTTGCTACAGTGATTTCGAGTCGACGTTCAAACGCAAAGATTTATCTCACAAGTCACAACGTTATAGTACAGGTTCCCTAAAACATTTTTTTTTTTTATTACTATCAAGCTAATTTTTCGTGAGTAGCTTCATTTTGATAAGACGAACAACAATTTCCTCTGCGAAAATTCTCGAAAGAATTTTCGAAAAAAATCAACAAGTCCTCATTGATTACGGAACCCTAACCAGTTGATTTTTGTATATTGATAGGTTGATAGTTGTATAAGTTAAGAGTAACATTGCCCTACAAATAGAACAATCCATACTTTAGGACCATCAAATCGAAATATTAAGGCGGGCTGAAACCCCATTTTGTTATTTCTTGATACCCGATATACCTAGTTCCAATATAATAACGAAATGTAAAAAAATATGAGATATAGAGCACAATATTTAAAAGGGTTTAAATTAAAAACATTTTAATAAAAAATAATACTTTCGCTGTAATTAATTTACAAACTCACCTCCGACAAAACTCTTTGTCATCGAAATATAAGTATTAACAAGAATAACTTACAATTGAATCTTATTATTCGGGACTTAACGCGTAATGCTACAATATACTTTTTTCTCAAGGAGGATGGTACATTATCCCACACTGTGTACAGAAAACCTACACACACTGACAGATATCTACACGCATCTTCTCACCATCATCCTCGGCATCTTCAATCTGTTATATCGTCGTTAACGAACTGAGCTCATAAGCTTTGTGACCCTGAACATTTACCTAAGGAGCTAACACATGTTCAGGAGGTACTTAGACGGAACAGATATAGGATGTCGAGGGGATTCAGAAGGCAGAAGGAGAAAACGAGGTATCCGGAGGTAAGCCGTCAAGCAGCATTTTTACCATACGTAAAAGGCGTAACGGACAAAATTGAATTAGAGCTGAGGAAATACTCTATTAAAACTGTGTATACTCCGTTATAAAGTACTTTTTAATTTCAATGGCTTCACGTATTACTCTTGAGTGGTAATGACGATCTGTAGAGAGGATTTTGGGGTCGTGTAGCTCCATCCAATGATTAGTCCCCTCAAGCAAGCAGATGTTCTGCTACCGCGGATTTATTTGTCTGGCGATTTTTCACTGCGGCTATGTGTTCTTTTACTCTTTCGCCAATAGTCCGTTTCGTTTGGCCAATGTAAGAACTACCACAGCTACAATCAATTTTATAAACCCCAGGTGTTTGGAAAGGTAAGGAATCCTTTGGTGACCGTAATACTTGTGATATTTTACGTAACGGAGTATACACAGTTTTAATAGAGTATTTCCTCAGCTCTGTTCCAATTTTGTCCGTTACGCCTTTTACGTATGGTAAAAATGCTGCTTGACGGCTTACCTCCGGATATCTCGTTTTCTCCTTCTGCCTTCTCAATCCCCTCGACATCCTATATCCGTTCCGTCTAAGTACCTCCTGAACATGTGTTAGCTCCTTGGGTAAATGTTCAGGGTCACAAAGCTTATGAGCTCTGTTCGTTAACGACGATATAACAGATTGAAGATGCCGAGGATGATGGTGAGAAGATGCGTGTAGATATCTGTCAGTGTGTGTAGGTTTTCTGTACACAGTGTGGGATAATGTACCATCCTCCTTGACCTTGATCTCCAAATCCAAAAATGCGAGGCATCTGTTCTGCTCCATCTCGTAGGTGAACTTTATTTTTGGATGGATTGAGTTAAGGTGATTGATATACTGTTCTATTTCCTGTTGACCTCCATTAATAATGCAGAAAACATCATCAACGTACCTCTTCCAAAGCTTCACAGTACATGGTCCAGTAGCTAAAGCTAGGTCTTCAAAGTGCTCCATCCAGATATTTGCAATTATCGGTGCCAGAGGGCTACCCATTGCAACGCACAAGTACCGTCTAAACAGTTTTCAATGAAAACAATATATTCTTTAGGCAACTCATGATCACACAGCTTGTTTTTAATCACCTCGATGCAATCCCTTAGTGGAACGTTAGTAAAAAGTGACTCAACTTCGAAACTCACCATGGTATCTCCGGGTTCCAACCTCACACTCTTCACTATGTCCCTGAAATGGACCGAATCCTTCACGAAAGACGATGTTTTCCCAACTAATGGTCGCAGTACTCCAGCAACATGTTTAGCCAAGTTGTATGTCGGAGAGTCAATCTGACTCACAATGGGCCTCAGAGGAATGCTCCTTTTGTGAATTTTAGGCAGACCATATAGCTTAGAGGGTTGCACATGTTTGGGTTTGTGTAGAAAATTGTACTCATCCTCCGTGAAGACATCTCTGTATTTGTGGATCAAAGTCCGAATGCGCCGAGTAAGTCTGGCCGTTGGATTGTATGACACTGGCTTGTATACATTTGTGTTAGACAGTATACTCCTTATTTTCTGCACATATTCTTCAGTATTCATAACTACAGTGGCGTTTCCTTTATCAGCCCTTAGCACTAAGATGTCCTTGTTGTTTCTCAAGCGCTTAAGTGCTAGCCGCTCTTCTGTACTTATGTTACTCTTTGGCAGCTTCGACTTACGCAATATCACCGCTATATCCTGCCTTATAACTTCTGCATCCGCGGTTGGAACTTTATTACGTGAAATAGCCTGCTCCACGCTACACACTATTTCCTCGTAAGGAATTCGCTGAGGTGTCAATGCGTAATTCATTCCTTTGGCCAATATACTTTTTGAGGGGTCATCTAGCACTTCATCTGACAAATTGATCACCACACGTTCAATGTCTGACATAGAGTTTAGAGTCCCATCACTAGTGGGTACCTGTGGTTTATCACGACGTTGGTGGGTACACAAATTATTAAATTTTCGGTCGTGGCTCACTCTACATAACTCGTATGTTCGCGACGCTTGATGGGACGTTATACGATCACACTTATCAAAATCTTCAGTAGACAACACCCTACTGCATTCCAAATGCACTGTGTACAGTTCACTCACTACCCTACTCAGTTCAATGTGGTTGTTCCGTATAAGCTGTTTAAGCAAACGAAAACTCGCAGTCGTTAGAATCCTCTTCGAACACGCTATGTCATCACGCGGCTTTATCCATACACATTTAGGTAACACTGCACTATCGCGGCACTGTGACAGGAATATAACCGACGTTTCTAATCGAGCGCGTTTTTTACGAAGGAATTTTAGATGTTTTCTTTTCTTAACAATATCCGGCCCGTATCGGTTATTAATATGAACTTTTAAACTTTCGCGTTGTATTATAATTTAAACTTATTATTCGGGACTTAACGCGACTTATTCTAGTAGTTATGCTACTCCGTTCATAAGAATAACTTACATTTTATTTTAATAAATTGTCAATGAATCTATTTTAAAAAGGTCTGAAACGAATAATCTTTTTTCTTAATATTTATTTCGAAAGATATTTTAAATAAACACACGAAAAATAAAATAGAGAAGATCCACCCGTCGTAACTTACAATTTTATGCTAAGCTAAAATGAATCTTATTGCGATGCGTACACGCTTGGCATTCGCGTTCGCAAGGTTATCGTTTTGGAATTGAGGTAAGTGCTCGCCTTAAATCCTTTCTATCTCTGTTAGCTACCACTTTCGAGATTTTTCGCGGAGGAAATTGTTGTTCTTCTTATTAAAGTGAAGCTACTCACGAAAAATTAGTTTGATAGCAATAAAAAAAAAATGTTCTAGGGAACCTGTACCATTAAGTAGGACTACGGTTTATAATAATTATTAATACTAATGTTTATTGAATTTTATTTATTATATTGTTATTGAAAATGAAAAATTTTATTGTTTCTAAAACAATCACAGATAAATATATTACACACTTATCGCAAAACCTTAATAAATAATTATTATAAATAGAATATCGTTACAGCTAATTAGTTATATAATATTGTACAAAATTATAAAGTTGTTGTAATAGTTACTATAAATATTACTAAAATATAAAAAAAGAAGCAAGACTATATATAAAAAACTAAATCTAAGTCGGAGGCTGCGGGCAATGTACCCAAGAGGCTGGCAGCATTACCTCGCTGTATCGCAAGACTGATGCGTTGGCCGAGGTAAGCGCCAGCTCTGGGATCGTTGGTCTTCGCAACCAGTCTTTGGGATATCTCTTTGAACAGTAGCTTGGTACCAGGGCCCCACGGACCCAGGGTTTCAACGCCGAAAGGTACAAAAATGTAATCATTCCCCAGTGCTTCATATTTTCTTCTTTTTTTTGTTTCTGCTTGTGCCGCCGCAGCTCCCGCCGAAAAAAAAAAGCCGAAAAGCTCCCCCTCCCTTATTGAAAATTGGAATTAATTGAATTGTTATTATCCTTACTAATATTATAAATGTGAAAGTGTGTCTGTCTGTCTGTCTGTCTGTTTGTCTGTTTGTCTGTCTGTCTGTCTGTCTGTCTATCTGTTACCTCTTCACGACTGAACCGCTGGACCGATTTTTCTGAAATTTGGCATGGAGATACTTTGAGTCCAGGGAAAGGACATAGGATACTTTTTATCCCGGAAAAATATACGGTTCTCGCGCGATAAACGAGTTTTTGCGCAACGGAGTTGCGGGCGTCATCTAGTTATTTTATATTTTTGTGTAATTGCATGTCTACCTTAAACCTGATTTCATAACGATTGTACTGAACTAATGATAATGTAATGAGACTTGGGACGGCTGTGAGGTCACAGAATGGGTCAAGCGGAAGACCAGCGTTGGACCTGCTTGGTGTGCCAACACTGCCGAGCTGGTCCAATTTGCGGCTGATTTAGTTAATGATTTTAGTGTTATATATAATATTGTAATATTACCCTATTTTAAGTAATTTTTTTTGTATCTTTATAGTATAGTAGTATTAGCTGCAAATAAATAATTATTCTATTCCATTTTAACAGCTTTGTTCATTGGTCAGCGAATCAAAAGCACTAGCTGGCGCTAGAGAATAGTAATGACAATAATTTACCCTTGAAAAACCCCAAAATCTTGTCACTAGTCTTTGAACAAAAACGAATGATATCCAGGGCCCCCGTAAGGGCTACTGGCGCCTGTATGCAAATCAGCCAAGTGCGAGTCGGACCCTCGCACGAACATTTTTGGGCCCTTGGTTTTGGCGCCCCTAAAGGTGGCGGTTTGGCGCCCCTAAAGGGTGGCGCCCCAACCGTCTCCCTGAACTCTGCAATGCTGTTGGCTGGGATACTCCCTCTTGATCTCAGAATACTCGAAGCATCGAGGCTTTATGAGATCAAGAAGGGAGTACCACATCCGGTGCTAAGAGACAGGGAGGTGGAGCAAATGGCTCTTGCGATTGAGGACCCACATCCGGCAGAGCAGGTAGAGCTGAGGTTCGGGTTGGTAGATGAGGACTCGTATGCAGACGTGGTTAACGGCCACGTCCATAGGATCTATACGGACGGCAGCAAGATTGAGGGTCGAGTCGGAGCCGCACTATCCGTATGGAAGGGTGAGGTCGAGACGAAGGCCGTCAAGCTTGCATTGGCGCCGTATTGCTTCGTCTACCAGGCCGAACTCCTAGCGCTCCAAAGAGCTGTAACTATAGCCTGCAAGAGTGGAATGGCAAAGGTCGGTATCCTTAGTGATTCCAGATCGGCTCTCCAGGCTGTCACTCTTAGTTCCCCTCATCCCCTAGCAGTGCAAACAAGGGCGGCCCTCCGAAAAGCTGCATCGCAGAGGCGGGAGGTCTCCTTGTTTTGGATTAAGGCGCACGCAGGGCTGAGAGGGAATGAGAGAGTCGATGAACTAGCCAAGAGGGCCGCGCTGGGATTAAAAAGGAAACCTGACTATGATCTGTGTCCTGTTTCATTCGTCAAGCATATCTTGAGAGAGGATACGATTGAGGAATGGGACAGGAGATATGAAATGGGAGGGACGGCCGGAGTCACGAAGCTCTTTTTCCCAAGCGCTTCTGCTGCATATAGGATAGTCAAAAAGATAGACATAACACACCACACCACACAGATCCTGACCGGACACGGCGGATTCGCCTTCTACTTGCATAGATTCAAGTTGAAGGAGGATCCGTCGTGCCTGTGTCAGCCAGTTGAGGAGATGGTTCCTCACCTGTTACTCGAGTGCCCAATTTTTGCTAGCAATAGATATGATATTGATCAGAAATTAGGCATATCGATAACGGGTGAGAATCTGCCATCCATCCTGGGGGGCAAAAAGCGGGAAATCTTCCTAGCTTTCTGCAGGACGATCGTGGTGTTAGTCAATAAGAGACATAGTGATAAATTGTGTGATAATTAGCTGTGAATTAGTGTAGTTATAATATTTGTGCTGTCGTGTGTATTATTCTGACATTATTTTTTTTTGGATTTTATTTTATTGAATTTTGATTGTATTATTATTGAATTGGTTTTAATTAAAGTTGTATATTTTATTGCTGAAATTATTGTATGGAAATTATATAATGGGAACTTGGAAATGTAGAAGTTATAACATCAGAAATTATATTACATAGGCTATCTGACATCCTGTACTAGATATATTTAAAAAATTGTATAACAAGATCTGATTGAGACTGACGAATTACAATATGTGTAATAAATATATAATGTATTGACATAATGGACATGTAAAATGTAGGAATGTAAAATAAGAAAACAAAAGAATACTGTAAAGACATAGAGAATAAGAATAGTGTAAGAAATAAAAGACAATGCAATATATTAGCCATGTGAGAAAGTAGTAAAAGAAAAATGACATAAAAAAGAAAAGAAAAAGATGAAAACGAAAAAGATATAAGTAAAAGATAAAAAACAGCCCTGATCATGTTAGGGGGAGGAATAAATAAAAAAAAAATAAAAAAAAAAGGGTGGCGCCCGTGTGCATTGCACACATTGCACATATGGTAGCGGGGGCCCTGATGATATCTGTAATATTTTGAGCGCATTTAGGGTTAATTCAGACCGGAACGCGACGCGTAGATGCATTTCTAAATTTGACCTGAATTGACAGATTTCAATTGCGTGAGACGCCTCGCAAATCTCTCAAATCCATACTTTAGAAGTGCATCTTCGCGTCGCGTTGCGGTCTAAATTGACCCTAAAGGTGGCTTTCGGATCATTGCTGCGAGCGACCGCGACCGACAAAAATTCAAACAAAATGCCACTTTATAACATATCCTATAGGTGAAGGGAGACATCTTTATAACTTTTTCCCTAATATTCGTGAACGGCTGTCCAAACACTGGATAGATATTGATCACAGCGTATCTCAATTCCTGACCGGTCATGGAAATTTTAAAGCCAAACTTTACGGATTTAAATTGGTTGCATCACCTATGTGCGAGTGATCGACCGAGGGCAGTATGTTTGAACAAACCGCCCATCATGTTCTTTGGGAGTGTAGACTTTGGCAAGAGGAACGAACTACAATGCTGAACAACCTATATTGTAAATCTGGAGTCGCATACTACACTGATCTCGTGGACAGCGCTAGGAACTTCCGTGCCTTCAAGCGTTTTTGTCACAATTATTATTGGCGACAGTCAAACACAATAAACTCCAATATTAACTTAGCTTCAGCTTAGGAGTCACAACTATTAGCCTTATTTCCGTGGTGATCCCCCTTAAGTTCTTTGACTTTCGGTCATTGCAACTTAGTGCTGTCTCCCGCTTTGTATGGGGAGGGAAACTGGAATTCTTCCTACTCCTCCTATTCTGTTCTGATTAATTTCGTTTTAGCATGTCCCTCGGGCTCCCTGAGATCATATCAAAGGGTTTTCGTGGTTGGATACCGCTGTCGATCCTGGTACACAAGAGATACAGTGGTGGGAATGTGTGGTGGGCCAAAGCCCGTAAAAAAAATAGGCTATAGGTTTAATTTTACTAAGCCACTAGCTTTTACGCCGCCGCCGGCCGCAGCATGGGTCGCCACACAAATGTCACTAGAAAATGATACATATAGTCTATGTCATAGAGTAGCATTTTATTTGAATTTTCACCGGTCGCGGTCGCTCGCGGCAAAGATCCGAAAGCCACCTTTAGATGTAATATATTATTGTGATCTATCGTTTCATCACCGTAATAATCACTCGGCCTTGACTGTCACAGTCAGCAGACATAGTTACAGTCTAACACTTCTCGACGTTTCAAGTCTTCTTTTTCACTTTACCCACTATACCGTTCAAATCCGTCAGTCTGAAAAATGGAGACGAGATGAGCGGCAGGTGTTGCTAGCGTTTATATTCATTACCTCGTCTTGTCCGAGCGGCGGGCGGCGACCGGCGGGCAGCAGCGGGTCAGCGTAATTTATTACCTATTGTGAGGATATTTCATTTATCAGGATGAATTCAATTTACAGAACAATTAATCATGCCACCTACTTGTAGACAGCGGTGCCGGAGATTAGGGCCGCTAAAAAATTCCCGCTCAATTCCACAAATGTAAGGCTTCGGGGGAATGTTTTTTGCATTATCTCCGGTGGGTTGTTTTTGCACGAAATACCTCTGATCATTTTTTGTTTGAGATGTTTACGAGAATAATTTCGGTGTTTTGGTGGGCTACGACGAATCCAGTAAACATTTTTAAACTATAATAATATCTATCTATGGACGCTTCACACCACGTCAGTCTGGCCCCGCGCTAAGTACCTGAAGGATTGTGTTACGGGTACCAGACAATGGAAATATATTTAATACTTTTATACTATATTTTTATAATATGATACACATAATTATTATTTAATACACATCCAAGATCTGAAAACTTTGAAAACTTTTGTTCCGTCGGCGGGATTCGAACCCGCGACCCCTGGCTTGACCTACCAACGCGCTCAACCACTGAGCCACAGAGGTCGTCAAATAATGTGTAAATTGTATATGATACGGCCAGTTTTAGCCGATTAAAAGTAGGTGTAACCAGTTACACTTGGTTAAATTTAGTGTGAGCCGATTGTTTTCGGCTAAAACTAGTTCTAGCTGGTATCGTGATTCGTGCCCACTTGTACTATATCCAACCAAATTCTAGTGACAGATGTTTGTTAAATTAACATCCAGTATCTAAGTGACTTAGTTAATATAATTGCATCACAGCTCGACAAACAGTGTGATTCATTATCGGATCCGAGTTCATGGGGCGAACTACGAAGCGCAAACACAGTCCCAATCGTCATTATAACGAGGCTAATATTTGAATTCGCGAAGTAAAGCTATTGATGTCGCACCCGAACTTCACGACTATTGGGTTAGTGCTCGGTGCTAGGAGTAGGTACGTCTATACCGATAATTGGAAAATGTGTCTGTCTGTCACCGTTTTATTTTTAATTATCAGCGAAAAAAGAAAGATGTTATAAAATTGATGTGTGACTTCCAGTGATTTGGTTAGTTTATTATTTTTTATTCTGATTCCTGACCTTATTGGAGTCTTACATCGAGGAATGTTTTTAAATTTATAAAAACACTAGCTGTTTCCCGCGACTTCGTCCGCGTCCACGTCAACATTTTTTTTTCTCGTAATTTTTTTTTTTTTAAATAAAAAGTATCCTATGTTACTTTTGATACCATTGGAGGTATCAGAAGTAAGATAGGATACTTTTTATTTTTAAATTAAATAATTTCATGAAACTTTGTACACATACTCCTGGGAGTATATTGTGTACAAATTTCATGATGATTCGTCAAGTAGTTTTTGTGTGAAAGCGTAACAAACATACACGCTTTCACATTTATAGTATTAAGTAAGGATTATTTTCATACGCGGAATAGGGTTGTAACTTGTAGCGGATCAAACAGCGCACAATCCTAAATTGCGGTACGAAAGTTTAAAAGTTGGTTGGAGGTTCTGAAAATATGTAGTTGTCATTACAACGTCTGAAAGAAGTTATCATAACTCCTCGCTAGATCGGAAGACCTTTCCTTGAGACTCTAGACATAATGTAGCTAATAGCATTCGTATTCCCATAATATTTATGGTAAAAAAACGTTTGCCGGGTCGGCTAATTTATGTGTAAAACTTACCAATAACTTAGTACGACATGCTAACCGCATAAGACAATGGAGGATGTCTCTTGCACTATAAGACAATGGAGGATGTCTCTTGCACTAAAAGCTTAATTGTGAAAAATCCTACCAAAACTTACTCCAATATAAATAGCAAGAATGTTATAAGCTTGGTGCATCAGAATTTTCAAGGAATGGTAGGTAAAGAGCTTGAAACTGAGTTGTTTCTAAAACAATTTCAAATTGATATTATTTGTATTTCAGAACACTGGTTTAGAAAACATGAACTCATTTTCAATCTCAATGATCACCAGGTGGCTAGCTCGTTCAGCAGAGAGAATGCCATTAGAGGCGGATCACTTATATTAATTAGAAAAAAAAATAAAATTCAAAGAACGTAAACACATTGTGAACCTCTCTTCTGAACGGATAATAGAAGTAGCCTGCATAGAGTTAAGTCAACTAATTATTGTAAGCGTATACAGGCCACCATCAGGGTTATATGACTCCTTTGAACAAAGCATGGAACAAATATTATCAAAGATATGTGCATCTAACAAAAAAGTTATCGTTTGTGGTGACTTTAATATTAATTTATTTGACTTAAACTCTACTACTGTTAGATTCACATCTCTATTTAAATCATATAAACTTAATTACTTGTTTTATGAGCCAACAAGAATCTGTGACACAACGGCAACTTGTATTGATAATATTTTTACAAATTTTACTCCATGTAAAAAAGAAATAATAAATAAGCTTAGCTCTGATCACTGTGGGCAACTAGCCTCATTTAATATACATTGCGATACCTAGAGGAAAAGCGTGTGTTTGTTCCTATGAATACAAAACGTATTGAGAAGTTTAGAAATAACTTAAGTTCAAGTATTCAATTATTATTGGATGAGTCAAATAGTTCAAATGAAGCATTTAACAAATTGTTTAAGATGATAAGAACTCAATTTAATACTGTATTTACTCCTAGAACGGTTAGAAACAGCCATAAAAATAATAATTTTACAGTATGGGCAACTACAGGAATTAAAATAAGCAGGCAAAGATTATATGAATTGTATGATGAAAAATGCATGAATACTAGTGATAAATTCAAAAGATATGTAAAAAATTATTCAAAGATTTTTAAAAAAGTTTGCAAAGCCGCTAAGGCTATTCACATTAGGAATAAAATTGAAAATTCGAAAAAAATAAAATTAAAACTACTTGGAAAGTAATAGCTGGTGAGACTGGAAATGTCACCTGTCGTAGCACTGATTTTGAAATTTATTTTGAAAATAAAAAGATTACCAATGATCATGAGGTTGCGACGGTCTTCGAAAAATTTTTTGCTGGCATTCCGGTCTCAACAACGAAAAATTTAAACTCCTCACCTGCAGCTGCTGAAAAACTACTCAGAGACAATGTAAAGGAATGTAATGTCAATTTTAGGTTTAGAGAGATTGTCCCCAAAGATATCATTGATACTTTTAAATTAATAAATATTAAAGATACTACTGATCTCTGGGGCATGTCTACTAAAATTATCAAATCGATAATTGACATCATAGCTCCTCATCTATCAATGATTTTTAATGACTGCATAAGGAGTGGAATTTTTCCTGACTTAGTTATCACAGTAAGGTTGTACCTTTATTTAAAGCGGGACTTAAATCTGATCCCACAAATTATCGGCCTATATCGATTCTACCGACTCTAAGTAAAATATTTGAAAAAATAATTTTAAATCAGTTGCTATTACATTTTAACTTAAATAATGTATTACACAATAATCAATATGGTTTTACTAAGGGTCGATCCACAACGGATGCTGGTATAGGTCTTCTTTATAGTATATTTGAAGCATGGGAGGACTCGCAGGATGCTCTAGGGGTTTTTTGCGATCTCTCCAAGGCATTTGACTGTGTTGAGCATGCTACATTGATCAGGAAATTGCACCACTATGGCATTAGGGACTCAGCACTCAACCTTTTGACATCTTACCTCAAAAATAGAACTCAAAGGGTTGACATTAATAGTAAAAGGTCGAATGGGACCAAAATAGAATTAGGCGTCCCACAGGGATCCATTTTAGGTCCATTTCTTTTTCTCATCTACATAAACGACTTACCTTATTTTGTTAAGGATAATGATAATGAGATAGTAATTTTGCTGATGACACTTCACTTATTTTTAAAGTGAAGCGAGAACAGTCAAATTACGACGTACCTCGTCGTAATTTGACTGTTCTCGCTAGTGCTCTTTCAAAAATAGTACATTGGTTTAACGTTAGTAATTTACTTCTAAATTCTAAAAAAACTAAATGTGTAAAATTTACTTTGCCCAACGTTAGGCAAGTTAAAACCAATGTACTATTAAATGATGAAAAGATGGATTTGGTGGACACCACTGTATTCTTAGGCATTACACTAGATAGTAAACTACAGTGGGGTCCTCATATTGCTAATCTTGCAGATAGGCTCAGTTCTGCAGCATACGCAGTCAGAAAAATACGGGAAATTTCTAACGAAGACACAGCAAGACTAGTTTATTTCAGTTATTTTCATAGTAGAATGTCGTATGGCATCCTCTTATGGGGAAACGCTGCCGACATTAATACGATTTTTGTGCTGCAGAAGCGAGCTATACGTTCAATTTATGAAATGTCAGCTTTTGAATCTCTGAGAGAAAATTTTAAAGAAATTGGTATTCTAACTGTTGCTTCTCAATACATTTTGGATAATGTATTATATGTTAGAAAGAATCTTAGTAAATTTACAACCAAAAGTGACAGTCACGGAAGAAACACTAGAAATAAGTACAAACTAGAAATACCGGTGATCAGACTTAGTAAAGTTAGTAAATCTTTTAAAGGTCAATGTTTACGCCTTTACAATAAAATCCCAAAAAACGTTCAAAATCTCTCCATTAATAAATTTAAAAAAGTAGTCAAAGAGCGTTTGTGTGCCAAAGGTCAATGATTTCATAAACGATGGCACATCTTGGGAGTAGGATGGCTGCTTGCAAGGTTGCTTCTACATTATTTTATGACTTACAATAATTATGTATGTATGTTGACATTATATAATTTTAAGTTACAGCATTGTAAACTTTATTTTGAGTTTTGAGTTTGAGTTATCTCAAACGTTGAATGTTTCAGTGCTGTAAAAACTAGAGCCCGATTTAACGAGACCCGCGCTTGAACTCCGTGACATCCGCGTGTGTGTGTGCATATGTGTCCGCGTGCATGTGAGCGTGCGTATGCGTTGTGCATGTGTACGTGTGTATATGCGTGGTGCATGTGTGCGAGCGTGCGGCGCCAATTTGTGGTGCGCCCTCAGCCTTCAGAGTACTAATTACACTCTCATAATTTAAGTTTCCCTCTCGCAAATTGATGTCAAAGTAGTTTAAAATTAATTATTGCTATATCTATCTAAAATTTTCCTCTCTAAAATTATCTTTTATTAAAATAAGGTCGATATAATTATTGATAAAGGTTAAGTTTTAGATCGTAACGTTTCTACATTGATTTATTATAAATTGCAACATTAAACTTGCATTTATGTGACTTAAGAATGCACCTGACCCTAACTTGACTACATACTTAAACCTAGATCTCAAAATCTGTAAGGTCTAGAAAACTGATTTTTTTACACAAGTAACTTCAGTTCATGAAGATTAAATGCTCAAGACGAAAACACGATTACTGAAAAAATGCTCGATAGGTTTTTTTTTTTACAAAAAACCTTGTTTTGGACATATTTTTGCTTGGATTTTCGAAGTTTGCTATCTTTTCTTTAATATTTTTAATTTCTAAAATGGCATTGATAAAATCTAAATTTGCTCAAAATACTTTTTTCATAATCATTATAGTTCGTCTTTTATTCATAGTAAAACTAACTTGGCGATGATTCCGCGTCGTCCTTTTTCACCTGGCATATGAAAGACGGGCGTGAGTGTGAAGAGAGAAGGACGATGTTTGATTTTTTGAGTCAGTAGCCCTCTTAAGAATTCTGTTTTTTTAACTATAAAATTCCCTAATTACTGTACTTCGCTAGTCTTTTGGCATTAAAAATTCTTTTTGTACTACAAAGGCATTCGTCGTACAAACAGGTGTATTCGACGGTTATTAAAGGGACATTTATAAGTTGAGCATTTTCCGTAATTTCCTTTCCCACGTTTTTGTTTACGTGGAGGCATTAATATTTACGGTGCGATCTAGAAACAATGTACAATCCAAATAGTCGGGAGCGAAACGAGCGGTCGTAATCCTATTTCATTTTCCATCGGAGCCGAACGCCGAAGCCGCCATCTTCGTTCGTTTAAGCCGGTAGTTAGCATTCGGCTCGACTCCCCGAATTAAATTAGCCATACAGCTATTATCCTTCGTATGTAACGCACGATTACCGAGACCCCGCCGCCCCGCGCCCGAAACTCATCAGCTGATAATTAATTCGGCTTCTAAAATTAATGCATAAGCTCCATTTATATTAATTAAAATGTTAATACGTTTGCATTTTCGTATTTGATTAATTGCGTTCGGCTGCGTGTAGATAAGGATAAATTGAAGTGAATTATTGAATTTAATTGAAGGCCATACGTTATGTTTCACTCTCCTTTGTATTTGGGACCGGATTATTATATCGCGTTTGATTACAGGAAAGTAATCGCTTATTAGCTGCTTTCTTTCCGCGAAGTTCCATTCTTATATTAATATTATGAATATAAGAATGGAACTTCGCTCCAATTTTGCTGTACGTGAAATTAAGGTATTTAGTTTTTGGTGAAACAAAAACCTGGTCGAACTCGTTTTGTCCTTTCCCGTATGTATCAGAGTCCGGCCAGGTCGGCCTGCGAACAGTCCGACCGGATTCGATCGGCTACTGCGTATACGGGGACCTATACATATAATAGACACTGCTTATAAAAGTCAAGAACTTTGATCGCTTGGAGAGCTTATAAGCCTTCTATGAAGCATTTAGCCACATATCGTCTACATCTGATAAGTCACGCGACTGAAGAAGTATTGATTTTTATATGTCGGTCGTACATAAGGAACGAGTGCTCTGTGTCAAAGAGCGGCCACGAGTGTGTCCATCGACCATTCTCAAATCTCTTTCAATCGAAGTTTTATAGATAAGCTTTGAACTGATTTTATCTACGTCTTTATGGCTTTTGGGAGCAATAGCTCTTTGTAGACAGAGAATGTATATAACCCACTTCAGACTTCAAACAATCAGCATTTCGTTTTTTTTGTAGAATATCACACATTTTAGCGGTACATTTATCCGACTAAAATGCTCTATCTCATATTATCTCATTTAATTATTGAGTTAAAAAACTCGGTAGTCGGTGGCGGTACGTGAAAATTTTCCTACAAGAGTTTAAGTAGGAAAATTGTAATACCACTTGGATATTACAATTCACCGGCGGGTTTTTAAATAAAAGGTACCTATGAATATGTATGTGGGGCGAATAAATTCCCGTCTCCAGCGGAGGTTCACTTAAAATTATTACACTCTTTACGACAAGCACGTCACATAATACTTAAGTAATCCCCCGGAAAGAAAATATTATTGGAGAGCTGGGAAATGGAGTTTATTCCAAGAATATCTTGCTATATGAATAGTTTGTTACGGTGCCCGTGTCATCTTGATTATGATAAATCGGATTGACTTGATAGAGGCTAAGTTGTTATACAGGGTGCAATTAAACCTTCCGGCGAAATTTCGATATGTTGGTCCTTGGTCGTGTTCGTCGGCGTAATTTTTAGCGCATTCGCTGCAAAACCATTTATTGCGCATGTCAAAATCATGGCAACGACAACGTACATGTTGTTTAAGCTTGACGGTAACTAAGTATATAAACAACTTTGTTCGTGGCGTTGCCATGACATGACATGTTTTGGACATGCGCAATAAAAGGTTTTGCAGCGAATGCGCTAAAAATAACGCCGACGAACACGATCCTTGTTAAAAATATAAATACACGTTGGAAAATAAGTTGGAAAACATAGTAAATAATATGAAGTAAGTCCATTAAAGAAAAAAGTTTGATACAAAATCTGACCTCCTCTTTGGTCCCCTTAGAGGGGTGGGGGGAATTTTTTTTATGCACCAAATGTTACGTTAGAAAAAGACAAATTTATCTGCAAAAACCGAATGCAAATCGGATAAGTAGTTAACGTGTTAAAGAAAAAAGTTTGATACAAAATCTGACCCCCTCTTTTGTCCCCTTAGAGGGGTGGGGGGAAAAAAATTTATATACCAGATGTTAAGTTGGAAGAAGACAAATATATCTGCGAAAACCGCATTCAAATCGGATCAGTAGTTTTCGTGTGATGCGGGAACAAACATACAGACAGACAGACAGACAGACAGACAGACAGACAGACAGACAGACAGACAGACAGACAGACAAAAAAGTAACCACATTTTTGGCTTCCATAGCGATGTAGTAACACCCCCCGCTTATTATTTTTTGAATATCTTTAACGTACAGAATTTTCATTTCTACAGTTTTATTATATGTATTTATTATGGATTATTGAAAAACAGATCTAAATAGATATACATCAATAAAACATCGGCCAAGTGCGAGTCGCACTCGCGCACGAAGGGTTCCGTACCGTTATCGAGCGAAACTAGGTAAAAAAATGTATTTTTTGTATGGGAATTAAAAATTTATAATTTTTATTTTATTTTATTATTAACTAGCTGACCCGGCAAACGTTGTTTTGCCATATAAATAATTTGTAGTTGTAACGTAGTTCTATATTTGTAAATAATATTATTACATACAGACAGACAGACATACAGACAGGCAATTTTATACACCAGCGACCCTAGCATGGCCACAGTAGAAATGCGAAAGTATAGAAAAACTGTGGAGATAAACTGAAGGTACCGTTCCGATATATCCAGTATTGTGGCAAAAAGCTATGTCTGGCGTCTCTAACTCTCTACGTCGCCGCAAACGCTGCTAAACGCTGTAAAGCGCTGTAAAATATTCATGCTTTTTTTAAGACTTTTGAGGATAAATTTTAACAAACTATGAATTACATGTTCCATAAAATACATCAAATAATAATGATGCAAATTTTCGAGCAGATCAGACTAAGGAATCGAGTTGTCCCATACTAACTTCATCCCCCCTTTTCACAGCCTTAGGAGAGGAATTTCTAAAAACCTCTTCTTATCGCACGCCTACGTCATACGAAAAACACTCCCTCCAAATTTCAAGTATCTACGATCAGTGGTTTAGGCCGTAGCGTGATTCCATTTTCATGTCATTCAGGACAAAGCCTTTTATATAATGAAATAGATATACATAGATTATTAAATTAAAAATATAATTAAGGATTTTGTGAATATTTCACAAGTGCCTACCTGTTGCCACCATTGTTTACGAGCATAAAATGCCAAAAAATCAAGTTTGTTGTATGGGCTCCCATACAACAAACTTGATTTTTTGGCATTTTATATTATTATTTATATATTAACCCTTAAATATTAATTTTATTTTATTTTTAGTATTGCAGTTATAGCGGCAACAGAAATACAATATAATCTGTGAAAATTTCAGAAGTCTAGCTATGGCGGTTCTTGAGATACAGCCTGGAGACAGACAGACAGACGGACAGACATCGAAGTCTCAGTAATAGCTGGTCCCATTTTTACCCTTCGGTTACGGGACCCTAAAAATGTACTTGTTCCTGATCATCAGTAACGCTACAAACGGATGACCAAGAACAGGTTCTTCAAAACTTACGGTAAGAGTTTCGTAGTCATTTAATGCAAGTAACAGATGTCTAATTTGAACAAAAGCATTAAAGTGAGTTTAGTGCGCTTTAAGTGACACTTATTGCATCGAGTACAGTCGCAGATACACTTTATAGTTCACCTGGGGCCTTGGGCGTGTCACGCTCACGCTTAACACCTGAAGTACAGTCGTGCACAAATGAGTAACGGACTTGTATATCAAGGAGTTAGAATTTTTTTAAAGATGCAGCTGTATGATAAAATACAAAGATTTCAAAGCAATAACGAACCATGAATTTAGGAAAAATTCGTGACTCGATAAAATTCTTCCATCTTTGTTTGTCTTCAAATTCCAAAACTCAAAATGGACTTTCTTAAACCTGAGAAGCATATTTTCGCATTTTCATCGTTATCCTCATCGTTATTCGACATGCCCAGAGTCATTACGGTATAATATTATATTAAGCATACAAATATCATAGCAAAATTTTCGTATTACCCATCGTTTTTGTTTTGTGATAACGAGTGATTTATGTACATAGCCAAAATAGTGAAATATAGAAGAAAAACCGTAAATGAAAAACAACATAGTGTTGAAAATTAAATAAAACAGTAATAGTGTTTAGAGGAGCTGGGAACAAATTCAATTTGTTGGCACCGAGTGATTTCTTAATCCAATAACTGGAGATGAAGGTAAAATGAATTTTTCCGGGAAAGTGTTTTTACATTTAAATAATAATTAATTTGTCAACACGCTGAGCTTATTACGTGAAAAAATGTTTTTCGGATATTTTCTTCAAAGTTACAAAGTAAATTGACACCGTTTTACTTTGAAACCTGTTTTAAGCGTTACAAACCTGTTTTTATACATTTTAATTAAAGCTAATGGGATACTAAAATACAATTATCATTATGCCATGGCCTTAATTATTAGGCCTTTATGTTAAAAAAATTGGCAAAAAGCAGATTACATAACTTTCTTAAAAAACAAATGTCAGTGTCAAATGGAGCGTGTGACGTGGCGTCTTGCGGCGGAAAGGCCGGGTGGGGGAGTTGGGGGCAGAACGTTTTGTGCATTTAACGTATTCAGCGCGAGTTAAACTTAATTAGTAGGTGCGGCATTAGCATGCGGCGGAGCGCGGCCGCGGTTTTCAATATTCCGCCACGCCGCCCCCTCCGCGCCCCTCCCCGCCTGCAGCCGCCGCACGTGATATTCCGTTACGTAAAAAGCTGATGCACTAGGTACTTGGGTCTTTGTAACTAAACATTGTTATGCAATAGAAACTACTCTACCAAATATTTTATCTTCAGGAACAAAAACAATAATAAACAATGCTATTTGAAGTTTTGTTCGTGTAGATTTGTAAATCACGCGGGAACCGTATTTTTTTTTTAATTCTTGGAATAATGTTCTTTCGCGGGACTCAAAATATATTCCTACCTTTCATCAAAGTTGGTGTAGTGGGCTGTCAATTTTACGTATTGTTTTTAAAAAAATCTTTTCTAATGGTGCTCCCTCACCGCGAGCATTCACGTGTAATGTAACATTACAGATTCGACTTTGAGCATTACATAGCAAGTTGACTTCACTGTCACGTAGCATTCATATTACAAGTTGTATCAAGATATTAATATTATCTGCGCAATTTAGGAAAACTGTTATTATATTCCTAATTCCAAGTTCCTACCAAGTACTTTTTGTAATGAGTGTTTCAAAATAGTTAAATTTAACATAGAAAAAAACTTATTACAAAACGAGTTGTAACATCCACCTGGCAACATCTTTTTTTACCTATTTTCAGTGTCGATTAGTCGACAACAATATCAAAGTCAATTAACGGAACGTTGCACGTGACGGTGGCACTCGACCTCCGAGCTGTATCGTGTGGACGAGCCATTACAAAATTGAATTTTCATTCTCCGTTAAGTGAATGACGTGTGTGTAATCGAAAAATCATTGATCCCGGCTCCATGTTTTATTTACAAAGTAAGGAAGGTCGCCATTGACAGGCCGTGATTTATGAGGGTAGTTGAGTACAAGGGCCTCGTGTGCCCCCGCGTGCCCCCGCGGGCCCCACCCGGGCCCCCGCCCCGCGTGTGGGCCCCGCAACCCGCTCAAATGTTCGCGCCGAGATATAGAGTCGTTTATCACGAGATCGGTGCGGCTTCATTAGTTTTTCATTACAGTGAATCACACAAGTATTTGGTATTACTAATGAGCACAAGTATATGATAATGAATATTAAATATTATATTATAGTGGATGCACAGTAAACAGTGCTCTAAGTTACGTAAGCTAATATCAGACGGTTCAGTAAGGGTCAATTCAGATACGTGGGAGAGCCATGCTTCGGCACGAATGGGCCGGCTCGACCGGAGAAATACCACGTTCTCACAGAAAACCGGCGTGAAACAGCGCTTGCGCTGTGTTTCGCCGAGTGAGTGAGTTTACCGGAGGCCCAATCCCCTACCCTATTCCCTTCCTTTCTCTCCCCTATTCCCTTCTCTTCCCATCCCTACCCTCCCCTATTCCCTCTTAAAAGGCCGGCAACGCATAATATAATATAATAAATCTCTTAAGAGTTTCACAAAATATATATTAAATAAGTAATAATTCAGTACAAATTAAAAAAACCATAGACAACGTGTCGCGTTGTGGTCTGAATTTTTTTTTTTTATGAAATAAGGGGGCAAACGAGCAAACGGGTCACCTGATGGAAAGCAACTTCCGTCGCCCATGGACACTCGCAGCATCAGAAGAGCTGCGGGTGCGTTGCCGGCCTTTTAAGAGGGTAAAATAGGGTAATAGGGTAGGGGAGAGTTGGGAAGGGAATAGGGGAGGGTAGGGAAGGAAATAGGGTAGGGTAGGGAAGGTAAAAGGGTAGGGGATTGGGCCTCCGGTAAACTCACTCACTCGGCGAAACACAGCGCAAGCTCTGTTTCACGCCGGTTTTCTGTGAGCCCGTGGTATTTCTCCGGTCGATCCGGCCCATTCGTGTCGAAGCATGGCTCTCCCACGTCTGATTTCAGCTTAAAAAACAATTTAAATCATCAAGCCCCATACGGTCACCGGTGACCGAGACACAATAGAATATCTATTGTATCTCGTTTTCCTACGATCGACGGGTTAAATCGATACGAAAATTGCTTCGCTTTAAAAGCCACTTTTTTGGGACATTTTAATCGCACTTACTTAAAAATTAAAGCAAAGCAAGCGGAGCTTTTATACGGTGTCAGCTTTTCCGGAAAGCTTTTTGTTAAAAATGTAAGGTGTAATAGAGTCGGTTATGTTGGCGATTTGCAGGACAATAAAGGTTGTAACAAAACTAAGTGATAATATAATTATTAGGGTGTGTCCCTTGTTTTTAAGGTTCCGTAGTCAACAAGGTACCCTTATAGTTTCGGTCTCTCCGTCCGTCTGTCTGTCCGCGGTTTTTCTCAGAGACTATAATAATAATTGTAGGTCACAAAGCTGTAATTTGGCATGAATGCTCATCCTAATGATGCCGACAAAATGGTATATAAAATATTTAAAACAATATTTTTTTACGGTAAGTACCTCCTCTACACATCAATGCGGGGGTGATTTTTTTTCGCGTTCACCCCACCGTGTGAGGTGTCGTTAGATAGGTTTTTTAAAAATATTACGAGCAAAAATGAAGTTTTAAAGTAGAAAACAGCGTCAGAGTCCAGTGTCCCCCCCTTCTACCAGCTAAACGGTTGCTTCTGGAAATGTGAAAAAATTCACGGGAGTAGGAAATATTCTGAATTTAAAAGGAAAACTATCACCACTAAGAAGACTTCATAAGTTATTGAGTAATAGTCGATCAACTAAAAAAAAGTATTCGTAGTAGTACAAAGGAACTTTTCATTCAAAATCCTTTGAACGTAACTGAGATGATGTTGTTAGTAGTGTAAAACACGTTATAAATGTGCATTCATTGACCATACAAAAATTATCCAAAACTAGCGGTACTACGGAACCCTATATTGCGCGTGGCACGACACGCACTTGGCCGGTTTTTTAACTTTTGTTTTGGAAACATCATGACGCTGGGGCGCTTGTCCATACAAATTACAAAAAACAATTGCTCTTTCAGCACTGCTACTTTCACAGCGAACTCTACATAAGGGACACATACACACCCTAAAGTATTATCACTATATTTTATTACACCCTGTATACTTTTTACTGGGACCCAAGCCCGCAAGACCTGAGACCCCAAAATTCGCAACTCCCGAGGCTGCGGGGCCCAGGGGCTAGTGATGCAGATCTGCTTAGCTTAACACAACTTTGCCACAAACCATTAAGTCCTTCGAAGGCCCCTGAGATCATAAGAACCTTTTGATATGATCTCAGGGGCCTTCGAAGGGCATGTTAAACTGTCTTGGGAATAACTTGGGATTCGTAACAAATTGGATGAAAAGAAAGCTAGGTATATATTATCATTAAATGTTTTGATATTAAGTATAGTTTAAATTCTTTGAATCTTCGTAGTACATGTTCATATCACCCTCAGTAGATTTTAAGCGTGTGTACAATTATTATTGAATATTGTCGGCTTAAGTGACGCAACAAATGACATCAATGGGAAGTATTTCGTTTTCCTCGTCCCGGCCCGCCCTGATTACATCGGAGATTGTTTTGTTAGTGAAATTACGTTTCCTTCGTGATATTCAATAAATTTCCCTGTAATGAGGTCATATCGGGCTTCGATTACGGCCGAGAACGTTCGGCGTTGCCAAGCCGACGGGGCACGTTCGACAACACTAAAACCCCGGAAAAAAACTGATGCGCTAAACCGTTTTTAATACAGTAATGTTCGCGCTGTGCAAATCGCGACAGTGATTAAACTAAATGTAAACGAGCGATGATACGGGGTAAACATACAAAAAGCTCACCGAGTAGTTTCAACCGCGGGAGTTAGTCGCGAGTTATTGCCGGCTTTTTGCGAGGATTTTTCGTGTTATTGCGCCGCTCGGTCCACCGGCGAAATTTGTCGGCGAATTATTAAAATGAGGTTCGGAGTCGCGCTTTAATAATGAGCGGCTCGTGCATTAAGCCGCGACGCCGCCGCCCCGGGAATGGGCCCCGAGTGCCCCGCGGGAAGTGGGCACCGGACGCGGGGCCCGCCTCGATTACGACATAATTGAGTACTTCCGCCGCTGGAGCCTCCATTAGGCGGTAGAGTACGCGCAGCCAACGCCGGCTCGAACCCCGCGCTTGGAACTATCGGAAAGTTTAGAATTAAAAAGCATTAGAGGAAAATTGATTTCATGTATAATTAAATAGGTAATATGTTTGTAAACGAAACTCCAATTTCAAAATAATATATTCGTAGCTGTGGTACGTAGCGCTCCAGTCTACGAAGTCTACGCCGTAGAACGTAACTCTCGGTGGAAAAGAACAGACGCGCATGTAATGTGAAATTATAATTTATAATAACATGTAAATACGTTAAATTGTTGAAAATTATATGGCTTTTGTTTTTTTTTTTTTTTTTTTGAGTGAGACACTAAGAAAAAAACAAAATGTTTGATGCAATTAGGTATAGGTCTCGAGTCTCGATTACTTTTATCCCGGAAAGTATTAAAATGAGATATAAATAATATCTATAGACACTTCACACCACGTCAGTCTGGCCCCGTGCTAAGTACCTGAAGGAATTGTGTTACAGGTACCAGACAACGGAAATATATTTAATACTTTTATACTATACATATATTTAAGATTTTTATTATATGATACATATATTTAATACACATCCATGACCCAGGAACATTGAAAACTTTTTGTTCCGTCGGCGGGATTCGAACCCACGACCCCCGGCTTGAGCGCTGACCACGCGCTCAACCTGAGCCACAGAGGTCGTCAAATATTATGTAGGTAACCATTAAATGCGAGTATTAAAATCAAGTAATCAATCCTACTCTGCAGCGAACGCAACCATTAATAGTACATTACGTACCTAGGGCAGGAAAATAACAAATGTCTCAGATCACATCTAATTGTTGGCCGAGGCGAAGCCGAGGTCAACAAACATATTGTGATCTGAGGCTTTCTTATTTACTGCCCATGGTGCGTATACTATTTTTCTCATCGACGGAGGCGGAAAACGGCAACATCGGTAAGCGCAGCCGGAAGAAAGTTGACGTTTTCCGCCCGGAGGTGAGAAAAATACATTTCTTTTGAAAATTTAAGCAAACAAAGTATCTGAGTCAAAAATATAAATATATTTTTCCGCCTCTCAATATAAACATTGGCTTTATTAATTGAATTTTAACGAAGTTATATTATTCAGCTGTTATCGGATTTCAACTTGTTTGTTTTAAAAAGTGAAACAGAATTATTATTGCATTTATATACCTATAATAATTACGTTGATATAGTTCTCTCATTTCATCTAATATACTATTAATTAATATTATCGTATAATGTACTTTTTTATCTACAGTGAAATTATATTATAATTTATATTCATACTAATATTGTGAATGCGATAGTGTCTATCATTTTGTGTCTACTATCACTTCAAGCTCAAACCGCTTAACCGCTATGGAGAGACACATTGGATAACTTTTATCCTAAAATGATTAATTTGTCCACCGCGATAAACGAATTTTGGCGCAACGGAATTGCGGACTAGTACATTACCAATTATTTGTGCAGCGTCGTTAATCGCTATATTTATTATACGATTATCAATAAACAATTTATAAACAACGGTCAGTGACGAAATGCAATTAGTTAGGACGACTGTCAACACAAAAGCTGTCTAAACAATCGCCTGTATTGTCTGCAAATACAGGAATTGTCGAACCTTTGTCCCCGGGCCCCGGCGCTCACGATCGGAGTATTCGTTACTATCTAACGAGTTTTCATTCTTTACGTTTGGCAAGTGGCAAGCTCTATGTACTATCAGAGAAGTTGATGGATGCATATAGTCGATATTATAACATTGTTTTAGGTACTGAAATGGTACGGAACCTATTGAATATGTTGCTGACTCGCATTTGGAAGGTTTTTCGAAAGCCCGGCTTCTCACTTAAAATTTTTAAGTGCGTGCTTGTTGTTAGTTTTCTCAACCAGTCTTTTGGATAACTCTTCAAACGGAAGCTTAGCACCAGGACCCCACGGTCCCAGAGCTTCAACGCCGAAAGGGAGAAAAATATAATCACTCCCCAGTGATTCATACTTTCGTCTTTTGTTAGTTTTCGAATAAAATTAGACCAAGATTCACTTTGGCAATAAAAAGACGATTCCAGTCGCCCAAGTACTATTTCATGGGCTTACACAATAAACAAATTCGACTCGCTTCAGATAATTAAAGAAAGGAATCTCAATTTGGGCGCTTATCGCCGAGCTCGGTTAAAATTGAGATTTAAGGCAATAATAATTCTTTGGATACTTCTCTAGAGCCCGGAGAGTTAACTGGAATAAAAGTTCAAAGTTAATTATTTGAATATTTGAATACTTAAGTATTTAATTTTTGGCTCGTTTGGAAGAATCGCTTGTACCATACATAGTTTGTGATATAAACGTTGTTGCAGAAGAAAGGCTATGCTTTTTAAGAGCATAATATGTGTATGTATGTATAATTACTAGCTTTTTTTTTAATTACTGTTTTTAATTGTTATAAATGGAATATAATAAAGTTGGTTTGTGGCCTACGTCGGTCACAAAAATAGGAAAACATGTATAAACGTACATGCATAAAGTAATTTCACTAAAGCGATTAAAATCGTATTTTATTTGATTAAAGGCACCAAATGGACGCTCGCGGTAATTGTCATATAATTACTTTATATTATATTGTTAACAGCCGGCCGTTGTATTTGTGTAAAGTAATTGAATTCTGCTAATAAATTACAAATTTAGACCGACAAATACGCTGCATACAAAATGTCGACACCGATGTTAGTACAACTATTTGTTTAATATGTTTAACGGTGAATTAAATTGTATATTATTAAGTTTTATCAACGCCTGCTAATCGTTTGTTGAAATATCTTGCCTTATTTAGGGTTCCGTACCCAAAAGGTAAAAACGGGACCCTATAACTGAGACTTCGATGTCTGTCCGTCGGTCCGTCTGTCACCAGCCTGTAACTCAAGAACCGCTATAGCTAGACTTCTGAAATTTTTACAGATTGTGTATTTCTGTTGCCGCTATAACAACAAATACTAAAAACGCAATAAAATTAATATTTAAGGGGGGCTCCCGTACAACAAACGTGATTTTTAAGGTTTTTTTCGCTCGTAATCAATAATGGTAACAGCTAGGCACTTGAAATTTTCACAATATCCTTAATTATATTGGTACTTTAGTAATTAATAATAAAATTTTAATTAAGAAACTATTTACGGGGGGCTCTCATACAAGAAACACAATTTTTTGCCTACTTTCGCTCTATACCGGTACAGAACCATTCGTGCGCGAGTCCGACTCCCACTTGGCCGATTTTTTGTCATTTATACGAACGAAGAACAAAATACTTAGGGTCAATGAAAATTTCTTGGAAGTTTAGTTTGTGAAATCCAAATTAAAAAATTATAGCTGAAGCAAAACCATTATTTCATTCGAATCTTGACAAAATAGAACAATAAATATTATACTATCGTAGGATATATCATATTATTATGTTTGTTTATCAACAATAGGGAAAGGGGACATAAGATTCTAATCTAAGATATAAAATATATCGTCTATATTGTATCTCACAAGATAGACGATATATTATATTCCTTTATTAAGGCGACGCCTTGATAATTTGGCTGTAGCAATATCGATTTTTCTCAGCAATGACTAAAACCTAGAAATTAAAGTTCATTGTCAGTATTCATCATGTCTTTGTCTTTGAATTACCCATAGCATAACACGATTGGTCAACTTTTATAACACATAATAATCAATCAAAAAGACCTCTGTAAAAATCGGGATTCTAAGTTTGCCAACAGAGGAGAGTGATTTAAGCTTCCAAAATTTGTACATAGATTGGTTCAAGCATACACTATAATTTGCCCATAGCTTATATGAAATATATTTATGGTTTTTAAATTACGCGACAAAAACCATTTTGTCGCTTACACCCTTTCCATTTCTTGCTGTTCTATTTCTTGTTTAGAAGCTTGCTTGTTTTCTATGAGAGCCAGCCCGGCCTCTCATAGAAAACAAGCAATCTAAAACATATCCAACACGGTTTTTAGGGTTCCGTAGCCAAATGGCAAAAAACGGAACCCTTATAGATTCGTCATGTCTGTCTGTCTGTCTGTCTGTCCGTCCGTATGTCACAGCCACTTTTCTCTGAAACTATAAGAGCTGTACTATTGAAATTTGGTAAGTAGATGTAGTCTGTGAACCGCATTAAGATTTTGATACAATAATGGAAAAATTATAAAAAATTTTAGGGGTCCCCATAGGTACAACTGACATATGCGTGTGGGGTATCTATGGATAGGTCTTCAAAAATGATATTGAGATTTCTAATATCATTTTTTTCTAACCTGAATAGTTTACGAGAGAGACTCTTCCAAAGTGGTAAAATGTGTGTCCCCCCCCCCCCCCCTCTAACTTCTAAAGTAGGGGCATGATATGTCTAAAAAAATATATGATGTACTTTACTAAAAAACTACCAACGAAAATTGGTTTGAACGAAATCTAGCAAGTAGTTGTTTTTTATACTTTTATATTTAAATTAAAAAAAAAACATCTAACCTATGCGTGTGGGGTATCTATGGATAGGTCTTCAAAAATGATATTGAGGTTTCTAATATCATTTTTTTCTAACCTGAATAGTTTGCGAGAGAGACTCTTCCAAAGTGGTAAAATGTGTGTCGCCCCCTTCCCCCCCCCCCCCCCCCCCCTCTAACTTCTAAAGTAGGGGCATGATAAGTCTAAAAAAAATTACTGATGTACTTCACTATAAAAACTACCAACGAAAATTGGTTTGAACGAAATCTAGCAAGTAGTTGTTTTTTTATACTTTTATATTAAAATAAAAAAAAAAATTTTTCATCTAACCTATGCGTGTGGGGTATCTATGGATAGGTCTTCAAAAATCATATTGAGGTTTCTAATATCATTTTTTTCTAACCTGAATAGTTTGCGAGAGAGACTCTTCCAAAGTGGTAAAATCTGGGTCCCCCCCCCCCCCCCCTAACTTCTAAAGTAGGGGCATGATAAGTCTAAAAAAAATATATGATTTACTTTACTATAAAAACTACCAATGAAAATTGGTTTGAACGATATCTAGCAAGTAGGTTTTTTTATACGTCATTAATGGTAAACTTAATTTAACTTTCATTAAATCAACTGAAATATAAAAATAAATCAAAAACCTTTTAATTTCATAAAAATGAACCTTATTGCTGCTGCGGAACCCTACATGGGTCCAAGTGACGACGAATCGGTGCTCCATTAAACTACCTCAGACTGTTTGCGTTCCATTACTAACGCAAATTACACATCGAACTCGCAATTAATGCTCGCTACTTTAAAGTTGGCCGGCGCAAGTTTTAATAAGGGTCTGAGGTCGTTAGGGCCGCGTAATTGTGTGAGACAGGGCCCACTTAACGACGGCCTCTGCGGCCCCCGCGCCCCCGCGGCCTTTCGTCGCATGAAGGACCATTAATTTGCCCCAAAGTTAAATAAATACTCGTTTGCGTAACGACTTCAATTATATGTGATATCTGCGAATACACTCCGAAAGTGAGTGACGATTGCGGGTGCTGGTATTACTGGTTCCGGCCAGTCACAGTGGCACTGGATCATTGTTCACAGTGGCGGGGCAAGACCGAAATTTGATGTGGGCAAGATATATTTTGCGAGGCCCCGTGATGAATGATCAAGAGAACGGATTTTATTAAGAGAAATAATTTTTTGATACTCAAACTTTTATTTATAAACATTTTTATTTACAAAAATTTGAGTGTCAAAACTCGTAAATTCTTTAAAAAAATCCTCGTAGTCCAAGGGGCGCGAGGCCCCTCGGACCACGATGCCGTGGGCGGTCGCCTACGTCGCCCACGCCTTATGCCGCCTCTGATTGTTCACAATTTATACAGACTTAGTATAGTACCATACTAATTTCATTCCGGTATTTAGTGGCCGCTACTACACATAAAAGAAAACGGTAACTAAAAAACTAAAAGACCGCGTTTTTTAACCGACTTTAAAACAGGAGGAGGTTTCTGAATTCGACCGTATATATTTTCTTTTTTTTAAGTTTGTTCCCGGATAACTCCGCCGTTTGTGGACCGATTTTCAAAAATTCTTTTTTAGTAATTAAAAAAGGCGCCATTTCTTTTTATACCCATCGTCACTCTCACAGTAAACACGAATCTAACGACACCTCTCAAGCTAATCCATCAAGTCGTTCAGTGGCGTGCCAAACATATATATGTGTTTCATCCTCTCAAAAAACATAACCCCCTTCTGGCGTCGAGTAATAAAAGAGTCAACCATTTCCCTGTTGTAACTTGAAAATGAAGACTATTCGAGTTAATTGAAAAAGTTGGTGGAGTGTTTGATGCCGGATTAGCAACGGAAGTACCCGACGGGATATGAACCGCATTCCTTATTGAAATTTTCCCCATGCCATGGGGTACACCCCTCGTTGGGCTCCCGCTGTCTGCCAGTTGACAGTTGATAGCTATTGAAGGGTTGCTCCTGCATATCGTTCGAGAAATAAGATTTATTTTGTGGATTTTAATAGTCTGCACTGTATACAGTGCAGACTATTAAAATCCACAAAATTAAAAAGAGAGAGATAATCTATCTTATGAATTGCTATAATAATATTATGACTAGCAAAGTCATAATTACTAACATCACTTACATATTTATTGTATTTTATAAGCGAATCAGTAAAAGTAGATTACTAACATCACTAACATATTTATTATATTTTATAAGCATTTGTTATTATTTATTATTTGTCATTATCATTTTGTAACTAACATACTAACAATGCTATGGGCACATTGTTTTGTCTGAAATAAATGTTTTTCATTCATTAATTCATAATAATATTATTACGACTTGGCTAGTTATATAGCATTCTGTATATTCTTATCTTCATGTGGGTAGAAAATGAAACCTATAGCCTGTACTTCACATAGTGGCATTATTTTATTTGAATTTTTGTCGGTCTCGGTCGCTGGCCGTGTTGATAGATGTAATTATTGGTATTCGTGGTATTCGATCCACCACAATATAGTTAAGGACTAGTGTCATTAGGTACGTAGGTGTACGATAGTGTGAGGGAATCGGAATTGAATCAATACGCTCCTTTGATCTTTAAGCAATACGTAGAAATTGTATTTGCAATCCATACTTCCATACTAATATTAAATGCGAAAGTGTGTCTGTCTATCTTCCTGTCTGTCACCTCTTCACGTTTGAATCGCTGAACCGACTTTGATGAAATTTGGTATGTAGATATTTTGAGTCCCGGGAAAGGACATAGGATACTTTTCATCCCGGAAAAATGTACAGCTTACGCGCGTAAAACGAATTTCTGCTCAACAAAGTTGCGGGTATGCAACTAGTACATAATATTACATAGAAGGAAGCTCGCCTATGTCAATATTTGCAGTGTTCAAAAAAAATTTCGTGAAATTGATGTTCGTCTTATCAAAATGAAGCTATCATTTTGATAAGACGAACATCAATTTCCTCTGCGAAGAATCTCGAACGTGGTAGCTAACATAGGTAGAAAGGAGGACTTGTTGATTACAGAACCCTAAAACGGAACCCTAACCAGCTGATTTTTTGTATATTGATAAGTTAATAGTTGTATAATTTAAGAGTAACATTGTCCTACAAATAGAATAATCTATATAATAGGACCATCAAATCGAAATATTAAATCCTTTCCATCTCTGTTAGCTACCACTTTCGAGAATTTTCGCAAAGGAAATTGTTGTTCGTCTTACCAAAATGAAGCTACACACGAAAATTTAGCTTGATAGTAATCAGAAAAAAAATTATTCTAGGGAATCTGCAGTACTATCCGTTCAATAGCGTTGTTAGTTGGTTACGCGTTTGACGTTAGCCAATTAAACGCGCTATTGAATGTATGTTAAATGGACGCTGTTAAGCATTTTTGTATTAACCCCTTCGATCAAATATTTCAGAAATATTTGATCGAAGATTAACCCACAAAAAATTGGAGTTGAAGTATGAATGCAGTATTGTACTTTAAATGATCTAAGGATTCATAATTCATTACGTATTTTTTTGTGAATTGATACACAAATGCTAGCGTCCATTAATAACCTACAAATCCGGACATAATAGGCTAAGTTTTGTTTTGCATATTACTAAACCACCACGCAAAGCTCACTCTCCAAGGCATCTTTTAGTCACGTTTCGTTTCAGTGTGATTTGATCCTTATTTTATACAGGTCGTAACAAAACAATGTGATAATAATAGGGGGTGTGTGTGTGTGTCCCTTATATAGTTTACTACAAAAGTAGCAGCGCTGAAATAGTACACTTTTTATGTGATTTGTATGAACAAGCGCCCTAGCGCGCAGCGTTATGAATTTGCTCATAGAAAAATTTAAAAAAGTTACTCTTTTTAGGGTTCCGTACCCAAAGTTTTTTTTTTTTTGTAAAGGGTAAAAATGGGACCCTATTACTAAGACTTCGATACCGTCCGTCTGTCTGTCCGTCTGCCTGTCTGTCTGTCTCCAGGCTGTAACGCAAGAACGGTAATAGCTAGAGAGTTGAAATTTTCACAGATTGTGTATTTCTGCTGCCGCTATAACAGCAAATACAAAAAAAAATTAAAGGGTGCCCCCATGCAACAAACGTGATTTTTAGGCATTTTTTGCTCTACATCAATAATGGTAAAAGGTAGGCACTTTAATTTTTCACAAAATCCTTTATTATATGCGTACCTTAATATTTAATAATAATAGTAATAATAAAATAAAATAAAAAATTAAGGGGGGGCTCCCATACAAAAAAGAAAACAATTTTGGCCTATTTTGCTCTATAATGGTACGGAACCCTTCGTGCGCGATTCCGACTCGCACTTGGCTGATTATTTTTATTTTTCTGGCTCTGCTACTTTGAAATTGAATTTAATATACAGGGAAATCATAAACACCCTAAAGTGCTATCACTCTGTTTCGTTACACTCTGTATAGATAAAGATATATCGGATAATTACACCGTTTAATGATCCAAACACCCAGTATGGGGTTCACGCCTACGGCCGGTCAAGTGTCTGCCCTCTGTAGTCTGTATTGTGTGATATCGGCGGGACTCTTTTGTTTGTCCCGCTTTGAAGGCACGTGCCTCTTATTTGCAAAGTACTTAATTATTTTTTAACCAACTTCCGAATAAGAGGAGGCTGTAATATGTTCGGGTGAGAATATTTTTAACAATAATATATAATGTGTCCCGACACCAATGTCCGATCGTTTAATGTCATTATGTATGACAATATAAATATTTTTATCGACAAAGCTCTGAAATTTTTTCTCTCTCTCTCACAGTTGTAAAATCGTTAGGGTTCCGTTATAGGGTTCTGTAATCAACAAAAATTGGTTGACTGGTTTGTATATTGAATATTGATAGGTTATTAGTTATATAATTTAAGAGTAACATTGTCCTATAAATAAAACAGTCCATATTTTTGGACCATCAATTCAATGTATGAAATCCTTTCTATCTCTGTTAGCTACCACTTTCGAGATTTTTCTCAAATAAAAATGTTGTTCGTCTTATCAAAATGAAGCTACTCACAAAAAATTAGCTTGATAGTAATAAAAAAAAAATGTTCTAGGGCTCCCGTACTAGTAGTGCTGATGACTACTTCCCAATGTTTATACACCGTCTACTGGATCATAACACGACGAAAACTTGGATCATAACACGGCTAAATACAATTAATCACTTTACGACTGCTATACGAATAAAAGTTTTATATTTTGCGCCTATTTCGCGTCATATATTATAGGTTAATACGACGGGTACATAACCAAAACGGTCCGATCTCAAGTTATAACCAAAACGTTGTCTCGAAAACTATATAACCAAATTTTGCTAGTTGGGTATGCTCTAAGTCAGATAGTTAAGGCGAGGCCAGTTCGAAAAGACTGATTTTTAAGCTTCCAGTCTGAAGAAATTATGTGGAATTCTCTTACACCTAAATTTATGTAGACTCAAAAAGGAACAAAGTAACAAAATAACCGAGCATAATATTAAAAAATGGCATGGTAATTCTGTAAAAAATCTTGAATATCACCATAAAAATACACTTCAAATTCGAACATCTCGTAATTTTCAATGACAATGATATCATTTTTTTACAAAAAGGATAGCTTTTTTATAGTTGTAACAAAATAACCGAACAGTTTTTTAATTAATGATTTGGTCATTAAAAAAATAAAATAAAATGTATAATTTTCTCCTATTTCGCTCTATCAAGAACGCGGCGAGCGTCGTAACCGCACCGTAATATGAATGTTATTTTAATGTCCTTTACGTCGATATTCGTACTGACACACATCGACCTGCTAATTTTAGGGACATCCTTGCCTTAAGAAGTAATAACGATTTTCTTATGAAGTTTTGGTCAGATTATTATGAGAGCCAGAGATTCTTTTTTATTTACAGAAAAAAAAAACTTGAGAGCCATATTGTCAATAAAATATGCCATACATCGTAACATTAAGCCCGGCCGCATATTGTCCGAATTTCTGATCAGAAACATTTGAACGTCCGCCGGACCGCCACTCCGCACACTATCCGAAATTTCCTTCCGACGAGTTGGAGCTCACTCGGCTCAGTACAAAATGTAAGAGAGAGCGCGATCCGATTTTCTGATCAGAAACATTTGAACTGCTACCGATCGACGTCATCTGACATAAAATTTCGGACGCCCGCCGGAACGCAATTAAAAATTTCTGCCATCCGATAGACGGCATCTGACAACTCATCCAGACCGGACGTCAGACACAAAACATATTATTTTGTACTAAGCCGAGTGAGCTCGAACTCGCCGGAAGGAAATTTCGGATAGTGTGCGAAGTGGCGGTCCGGCGGACGTTCAAATGTTTCTGATCAGAAATTCGGACAATGTGCGGCCGGGCTAAAGGATCGGACACTAGTGTTGGGACACATTGTGTATTACATAGGCTTTTGAGCGCTGACGAGCGAAACTATATTACGATTAGATAACGTGTAACTAATTATTTATTCAACCAAATTGCCTACCATATAGTAAGCTATTAGACTAAAACACAACGAAATTATAACACTTTTTAAAATGATAATAATTCGGAAACGAAGTACATCTTAGTGTGAATTTCAATCTAGCTGTATGTGATCAAAGAAACAATATCGCGACAATTACTAATCTTGGGCTGCGCCGCACCTCAGCTACACATTTCAAGAAATCGTTCTCATCGCTCAACACAAAGTAATAATATTTCATGTTTCCGACACCTCCGTGACAAGTATATTTGTACATCAAATAAACAATCCACGAGTCTATTTTCGGGTTCCTTTGTGTAACTAAATTTGGCATTACAGCTATATTATAAAACTTTATGACTTTATCTACAAAGCTGGTTTCAGACTACGCTATAACATAATAGTATATAGCTCATAAGTCATAGCACAAGAATATCGCGCACCATACATTGTTATGGACACGTTCACACTGTACTGTACTATATATTATTGGCCTGCTATACGCTATGTATGGTGCGCGATATTCTTGAGCTAAGAGCTATATACTATATGCTATTATATTATAGCGTAGTCTGAAACCAGCTTAATAGTTCGAATAGTAAAAATAATGATGTTGCTAGCGATACCTAGTTCATGTTTTAGGAATAAGCAAAAAATCTACAGAGAGCTATACCTGCTACGTATAGTTTTTGTTAGGGTTCCGTACCCAAAGGGTAAAAACGGGACCCTATTACTAAGACTTCGTTGTCTGTCCGTCTGTCTGTCTCCAGGCTGTATCTCAAGAACTGCTATAGCTAGAGGTCTGTAATTTTCACAGATTTTGTATATTGATTGCCGCTATAACAGCAAATACTGAAAACAAAATAAAATTAATATTTAAGGGGGCGCTCCCATACAACAAACGTGATTTTTATGGCCTTTTTTGCTCGATATCAATAATGACAACAGGCAGGCAGTTGAAATTTTCACAGAATCCTCAATTTTATGTGTACTTTAATAATCAATAATAAAATTAAACAGTATCGTGCGATAGCTCACTGCGGACGCGCGTGTTTCTCCGCTCAACTTGTTTTCGTATCTCAGTGCCTATACGTACGACGCGATATAAACAAAACATCGGAAACGTAAGAAGGGTATCTCCTGGCAACAGGAGACCCTTTTATTCATTATGTCCTCAAACCCAACGTACTTAAGCAACTCAATGTCACAAACATCCACATCGTCAAACATACCTACAATGTCCCAGAAAACATCAAGTTATGCAAATGTAACTTCTTCAATGTGCTATCCAAAAAAAGACCAAGCTGTAATATTAGATGCGATTGAAGGAATACCTCTAAGGGATTACATCATGAGCTTATCTTCCGTTACACCTGCTGTGTCTATTAGATTTGTGTCACGAATTTCCAACGCTCGAGTTTGTATTTATCTCGACACTAAGAAAACAGCCGATAACCTAGTTGAAAATAAGAAAACAATTAGTGTGAAAAATCATATTTTAACTATAAAACCCTTGGTGACCAGGAATAAAAGAATCGTTTTGTCTAACGTATGTCCCGTTATACCGAATTATGTGATAGAAAAGAAATTTGAAGAATTTAATATTAAATTAATGTCCGAAATATCTTTTATGAAAATTGGTGCCACTGAACCAGGTTTTTCACATATATTGAGCTTCCGAAGACAGCTGTTTATTAGCCCAGACGACGAAGTAAAACTGCCCGAGTCCTTCCAAGTTACTTTTGAAGACACAAATTATTGGATATATGTGTCAACTGACGCTTTAAAGTGCTTCACCTGCAACAAGATGGGTCATTTAGCCAAAAATTGCACAAAAATTTCTTCTAATATGCAACCCCTAGATATGGAAACCGAAACTGAAAATTATAAAAGAAGAAATCCTGAGGATCTTATATTTAGTCCTCCTGTTGTCACATCTCCCATACCAGAATTAACTCAACTCTCTTCAAATGCTTAACCGCCTAACATAAGAAGTGTTAATCAAGAAAGTAGTATCCGTGGCGATCTTTCATTTAGTCCTACGTTTATTACTCCACAAGTTCCTGAATCATTTCAGCTCCTGGAAGAAAACCCCAAAGGAATAAAACGAATCCATTCTCCATCAACAAATGAAATATCTACATTACAAAATAAGAAAAAAGTTAACAAAGACGAAGAAAGTGATTATATGGAAGGAGAAATCTATGAATCTAGTTGCAGTAATATTTCAACAGATAAAGAAAAAAAGAAAATTGAGAAGAAGTTAAAAAGATTCGATTCTAAGATTGAAGAAGATGTTTGGAGAAGCATTGAAAATGATTTCGATGAAATAAAGAAAGACAGTGAGTTTCCTATTAACCTAGACCAATTCATTAGTTTGTTAGACAATTCAAGAGGTAAACAAAATGTTAAAGATCTAGTTCTTTCGTATACTGATAATATTAAAGATCTCATTTATATGTACAACACATTACACTGTAAAATGAATAAAAGCCTAAAAAATAGATGCTCTAGACTTACCAAAAAACTACATCAAATGTTAGGTAATTCATAGATTATATTTAAAAAAAAATCAGTTTATACACTATACACCTTTTATTCTTTCTATAATTTTAATATGAATAATATGGACATTTTACAGTGGAATGTTAACGGCTACTATAGACGATTAGAAAACATACAATTACTTATAAAAAGATTACTTCCAACTTGCATTTGCTTACAAGAGACGAATTTCACAGGAGATCATTGTTCTAATATCAAAGGTTACGATTCATTTTACAAAAATAGGATTACAGGTAACAGGGCTAGTGGTGGAGTCGCAATATTTGTTAAAACTTACACAATTCCAGAAAAAAATAATTTAGTTACAAACCTGGAAGTAATAGCTATTAAAGTTAAATTGCCTTTCCCTATAACAATATGCAATATATACCTCCCAAATAGTACAATTCTCAATTTACAAGAATTAAATGATTTACTAGAATAGCTTCCTATTCCTTACATTATAGTAGGCGATTTTAATAGCCACCATTTTTACTGGGGTTCTGAAAAATGTGACAATAGAGGTAAATTGATAGCTGATTGGATTAATGAACACACAGATATGTTAATTTTAAACAACGGTCAACCCACTCATTTTGATTGCAATACTGGTCGCACAAGTAATATAGACTTATCTCTGGCTTCACAAAATATAGTGTCATATTTTGAATGGAATGCTTTGGACGATTTATATGACAGCGACCATTTCCCAATAAGTATTAAAAGTCAAACGACAGTTGGTGAATTATCATCTCAAAATATAGAGATAAGTCTATATTACTTGTGCGACCAGTATTGCAATCAAAATGAGTGGGTTGACCGTTGTTTAAAATTAACATATCTGTGTGTTGACAAAGGTGACTGGGATATGTTTCGTAATGAAATTGATCAAAATATTAACAATTTAGTATCTCCAAATAGGTTAAGTGATTTTTCGGTTAATGAAATTGTTGACAAATTTAACAAATTAGTATACGAAGCAGCGATCAAGGCCATTCCCACAACATCTGGAATATTTAATAAAAAATATTTACCTTGGTGGACAGAAGACTGTAAAATAGCCGTGAAAGAAGCTAAGAAAGCATTTAGACTTTATAAAAAACATTCCAATAACGATCAAATTTCAATTAAATACCAAATAGATTATAAGAAAAAGAGAGCAAAAAGCAGAAGAATTCTTAAGGAACACAGAAAAAAGTATTGGGAAGATTGGGTGTCATCTATTAACTACAGTGCGCCTCTAGCAGATATGTGGAAAAAGATAAACTGTCTCAATAATAGAACCAGAAGAAATAATGGCATATCTTTAGAGAAAGATGATGAATCTTATACATGTAATCCTATTGAAGTCTCAAATATTTTAGCTCGTACTTTTGCCAACAATTCTAACTCGAATAATTATTGCGATGAATTTACAAATTTTATAAATAATAATCAATTACAAAATTATAGTTTTGATACATTAGATAATTCTAATTCGATTAATAGTGAAATATACATGCATGAACTTTTGCTCGTTCTATCAGAAGTAGGAAATTCTAGGGCCCGATAATTTACCGAATATTATAATTAAAAACCTACCAAATAGTGGTCTTAATTATTTACTTTGTATATATAACTTTATATGGAGACAGCAAGTATTCCCGGATATTTGGAAGGAGGCCATAGTTTTTCCAATATTAAAACAAGGAAAAATACAATCTTTACCTTCAAGTTATAGACCGATATCGTTAACATGTAATTTATGCAAAATATTAGAAAAAATTATAAGCAAAAGACTTAAATGGTATCTAGAAGGTATTAATTACCTTTCCCCTTATCAATTTGGTTTTCGGCAGCATCGATCAACCATGGATCATTTAATAAATATAGAAACAGAGGTTCTTGACAATTTTGCAAATGACAATTATGTAATTATTGTAGCTTTAGATATTGAAAAAGCATATGAAATGGTTTGGAAACCTAGAGTGCTAAAAATACTTCAGGACATAGGTATTAAACGTTTTAGGCTTTATTAAAAAAATTCTTTCAAACCGATTTATTAAAGTGCGAATTAATGATATCCTTTCTGACAAAAATTTTATAGAAAATGGCGTTCCTCAAGGCTCATTGCTTAGTGTAATTTTGTTTTTGTTAACGATAAACGATGTTCTTTCACATATTATTAAACCTGTAAAAGGGTTTTTATTTGCTGATGATTTAACTTTAACTTGCAGTGGTAGGACTTTAAAACCAACTTTAAAACTGTTACAAAATATATTAGATAATCTTTACGAGTGGTCAAATAAGTCAGGATTTAAATTTTCAAAAACCAAATCTGAATTTATGATATACCATAAATTTAGATTTACCAGGAAAAGAGCTAAAATTAGGAATACACAATTAAATTTAAATGGTCATAATCTAAACGAAGTTAAAAACTTAAAGATATTGGGTATATTCGATATATACCCAATATCTTTAAGTTTTTAACTATATTGGCTTATATTCGATAAAAAGATGTCGTGGATAGATCATATCAATAAACTAAAATCAAAGTGCTATAAGAGGTTAAATTTATTAAAAGTATTATCTTCTACTAAATGGGGTGCTGACAGTAGGTGCTTATTAAATTCTTATCGTGCTTTAATTAGACAGAAACTTGATTATGGATCGATTTTATATGATTCTGCAAAAAAACGCACACTTGATTCTCTTGACCCAATACAAAATCAAGCACTTAGACTGTGTATTGGCGCTTTTAGGACTAGCCCAATAATGAGCATCTTGGCAGAAGCTAATGAAGTACCATTAGAGTAAAGAAGGAGGGAGTTGGTCTTATCGTATGGCTTCAAATTTACATCTCGGACTGATAGTCCAAATTTTAAATTTCACTACCAGTCACTAGCTGTTGATTCCGAATATTTACAACAACCTAAATTATATCCCAACCAATACGTATTCGAGCCGCTAAATACATAAAAGATTTAAATATAATTCCACCTCCAATTTTTATTGAACGTTTATCACCTTTTTGCCCGTGGTATAATTATGAGATTCCAATAAGTTTTGAGTTAATGGACAAAGAAGAAATAGCATCTAAAGATTTATTTCATGAAATTATGAATACCTTTTCTAATTACGAAAAGATATATACTTATGGCTTCACTACTTATAGTCAACCAAGCTGTTCTGTTTTAATAAAAAACAATAAATATAGATACAAACTTTTGGACATTTTTTCAGTTTTTAGTTCGGATGCAATGGGTTTGATTAAAACGTTTCAATTCATTTCTGAAAGTTCCTCTCAACAAAAATACATTATTTTTACTACATCAAAATCATGTTTAACAGCCATTTTGAATCTTAAAAACAAGGATCCTATCATCAAGGATTTAAAATTTAGGATTATAAGTCTTTTGCAAAATAATTACAATTTTAAAATTATATGGATTCCAAGGTATCTAAAAGTAGAATTAGAATTATATTATAATACAACTAATGAAATAAATATTGAATGTATAAATAAGGTTAAATATTCTGACATAAAGAAATATATAAAGTACAAAATTAAATGCAATTGGGACATTAATTGGAAATCAGGTAATGTATCTAAATTATTTACAATTAGAAATTCTATATTTGATAAATTTCCTCTCCAATTTTTATGTAGAAATGATCAAGTAGTTATAACCAGATTGCGAATTGGACATACAAATATCACCCATATGCACAATATTACAAAGACTGAAAAAAGCAAATGTAAATGTGGATGTTTTCTTTCTGTTTTTCATCTCCTTGTTGAATGTTTATATTATAATGTTGAAAAAAGTTATTGTAATTTACCTACCGATCTAAAAGAATGTTTAAATGATGAAAATGGATGTATTACAACTTTGAAATTTTTGAAAATCATAAATGTATACAAATGTATTTAAGTTTTCTGTAATGTATTCTTTATTGTGGTCGCTAATGACCCTGATGTTGAAGCGACCTTAAAAAAAAATATTAAATGAAATAAAAATTTAAATCCCATACAAAAACACAACTTTTGGACTATTTTTTCTCTATAACGGTACGGAACGCACTTGGCCGATTTTTGTCTTTGAATAGTCTTCGACTAGGTACCGAATTGATTTCGGTAAAATGCTGTTTCTAAACCTTCACTAAAATCAATTCAGTAGTACCTAGTGGAGTAGGCCAAGGATGGATAGGAAAACGTTCTCTTAGCGTTTTTTATGAGGGTAAAGCTGTGGGCGAAATCTAGTTCGTGTTAAAAGAGAATCATATTATTAAAGTGTATTTTTGTTACAAACCACAATATTTACACTAACGAAAAAAGTTTCATGATATTTTTATATTTTCCATCATGTGCGCAAACATGGTAAACAATTTGGTATAATAACTATAACAGAAATCTAAAAATAACATCCTCCGGTTTTGGACGAACGCTTTCAATAAATTGAATACATAAAAGTATGTTACTATAGTTTTAATTCATTTTTATCGAAATACAAATAGAACTTGATCAAATTAATGTGACATTGAATAATTTATTTATTGTTATTCATCAAAAAGTTAATTTAAGAAATTAAAATTGGTAGCATTTCAGTCGTTTCTACTGACCTTAAGTTAGTATATAAACCTATTAAATGAATTAAAAAAAACATAACTGAACATGATCGTATTTCATGAAAATGAACTGCTATCGTTTTTACAGAGTCGAGATGATCCTTCACTTTGCGACTTAGTAACTTTTAGATTTATAATTCTTTAAGGAGGTGGCCATTAAAAGTTTTTTAGATTGCAGCTTCTTTAACACTTTCAATTCAAAGTGCAATAAATCACAGCGACCGCCGCGTTATGACTTCCTCGTAAAATTTACATTTAAAAGTTAATTTTCCCGTTTCTTAGCTTACGGCGATTGTTAATCTGAGATCGTTAGGGCCTTGTTACACCTACCGAGTAGAGTGGCGAGACAGTAGCGACACAGTGCTCTCGGCCAATCAAATGATTGGCCGAGAGCACTGTCTGGCCACTCTACTCGGTAGGTGTAACAAGACCCTAAGGATTTACGCACACTCGAGCAGCGACAGCGCCTAGCCCCTAGTACTAGAAGTTCACACATCCACGAAATTCCGTTTAAACGTGTGCTTTATCATCTGGGTATAGGTTTCACCACCCATTTGACACGTCAAACCTGGCATACCGTCTAGTGGGCGAGGACCCTTAGCCGCATAAAGTTATGAGTGCCGTTTGAACTTGCTTGCCACGCGTAAATCATCCCCCCCCCCCTGCAGCGCCCCCCACCCTCACCCCCGCCCCCGCCCACCGCTACCATGTATAACTAAATAAGACATTGGTCGGTGATACTCCATGTGATCACCGACCAACGTCTCTTTGTCAAGTGAATTGAAACTCTTTTGAAGATTGGCAAAGAGGTGTAAGACTATTTTGATAAGTATTTTAAATGGCACAGTTTTGATGTTTACTGTTTAGATTAGGGATCCACTCGGTTATAATTATTAAGATGTCGATATCCCTCGAGCTTCTATCGGTAAAGCACCATAGTAACAAGCACCTCTTCCACTTTTTTCAGTGTACACTGCGAATTATATTCCAACATAAATAAAACATTTCCCGCGGATTAACTTTGCGAATAAAACTCCTTTTTCTGCGACAGAATATAAATCATCTATTATTGATTCAGTCAAAGAGAAAACTTTCGTGAAAAATAGCACGAGACCGAGCATAAATATGCAGCGTCTGGGTCGTTAGCCGAGAAATCCACAAAAAGTCGGTCGACTAGTACAAACGAATCGCAAATCTGCCGCGTTTGCCGCCCGCCGCATACCGCCCGCCGCATACCGATAGGAGCCGCATAATCATAACGCTTACGGATGTGGACACGAATATTCTAGTAGACTCTGGTTTCCAATTGTTAGCTTGTAGTCTTGAAACTTGTGCAGAGTATGAATAAAAGCGTGAAAACATTTTTTTTATTCACCTTAAAAGGCTAATCAAGAAAGATTATGTTATTAAGACAATAATAATTATTTAGTGTGTTAAGGTTTTAAGTTCAGTTATACTCGTAATTTAAAAATATATACTTAAGGGTTGCCATAGATGGTGATTTCTAAAAATTCAAAAGTTGTTCGAATCACAAAATTGTGATAAAATAAACAATTGGTCTAAACATAATTACCTTTGTTATGAATAAAATTCGCACCTACAAAATTGTGTAGTCGGAATCAAAGTTTTGCACGAGTTCTGAAGTAGGCGATTGGTTTGTATTATACGTCTATTTAAAGCCCTTCTTTAGGGCGGCTACTCATTTGCGATCGATCGTTTCGATCCATTGCAGATTCGTTTTTCCAAGAACTTATTGTTATTCGTCTTTGTAACATTTACTTACTCTAATTTAGTTGTTACAGGAAAACTGTTTGTAGGAAATATGTAGAGGTATAATCGAGTTTTTACGCGTTGTAAACCAACCTATCGCCTTTTAGTATGTAGGAGATTAAAAAGTAAGATGGGATACCTAAAGTTCCGATCATAATAGTCGACAGGTGACAACATATTATGCTCTAATCCTTAATTAACATAGTATCACAATTTTCACTCCACCATCCCCATAAAATATGTTTTCTTCGTGAAAAAACAAATCACAAAAAATATTCGCTTGTAAATGAGATTTTTAATTAATTTTCAATCTGCCACTTAGTGCCTTTAAAGGGAAATCAAGCCAATAAATTGACATTTTCCTCATAGAAAATCTGATTAAGTTTAAAATTATCCCATAAACGAATTGAGTGCTTTCATCGGAGAAGCGCGAGCGGCGACGCTCGATCGTAAAGCGATGTAAGTAAGTGCTTTATTAATACCGCGGGCATTTAATTCGAGCGTTAGGGTATGGGCACACAGGGACGAAGCGAGCAATATGTTCCTTATTGTTGTACATCAAAAACTAGTTTCAACCGAGGCTTCTGCCACCTTTGATAATCATGTTCATACAAACCTTCGACGACGCCTATGTTGCCAAAGTTTCATTACCTAAAAGGCAAACGTCAATTTGAACGGCCGTTACCCAGACTATAATATGTATTATCATTCCGAAAAGTTATTTATTATATTTTTCTAATATACGAGAGATAAACGAAGCAGGAATTCAGGTGACTGCACGGACAGCAGCTCTTTTATTTATCTCAGATGTTAAATACGTCATTGATCTTGGCATAATCAAAATATTATGGCAAGATCATTCCAGTCTCTTCAGCTTCGCTTCGCCCTTACTGAGCTAGTGTGTACCGACCCTTAATGAAGCGCTGTGTGCACACGACATACTGCGCTAAGCTATTTAGCCGCCGCGCCGGCTTTGCCGAGACTATCGCGGTTAGCTTTACAGTTTCTATTATGTTTTTAAAGCGTTAATATTCTGTTTCGATGTGGGGAAGAAATGAATAAGCTAGTGTAGCATCATCATTATCAAGTTTTTCTATTCAGTTCAAGGACGGTTTTATTTGTTAGTACGTCATGCACAAAATTAAGAAATACTTTTTACTATACATCAATAGAAATAACTTGAATGCGAAAGTGTGTCTAATTACTTTCTTCTTTACGCCACTAAATTTCTTTTGCATCATCATCGGTTGCATGACGTAAAAACCAAAATATCCAGATAACTGTCAATCAATTTCATGCAACTATCAGTCACTGCATTACACGGCAGGTTATTCACAGCCACAGTCATGACTGTGGTAAAACTGACAGCAAAACCTACCGTGTAATGGACGCCTTAGACAAAACAAATCACAAACATTGTACCTACAATCTACATAGACTGACACATTTTAATTAGAACAATGATTAAAACGGCGTCCAAATGAATGTCTCGCTCACATCAGAAGGCAACAAGCGAGCGTTAGGCACAATTTATGGCCCCATCCGTCACACCTCCGACTCCCCGTGTAGCGTAGATGAATTGACTCCGCCGTGTGAAGGTTAAATCAGACCGCAAGGCGACGCGTAGATGCATTTCTAAATTTATATGGATTTGACAGATTCGCAAAATGTCTCACGTAATTGAAATCTATCAAATCCATACAAATTTATGCCGCGCCGCGCCTCCTCGCCTCGTCGCGTTGCGGTCTAAATTGACCCAGGGCAGGCCTGTCCCACTCGCGCGTGTAGGTATCGAAATGTAAGTACCCCTTTAAAGGGGCAGATCACTAGGGAGTAGGGACTCACAAGCGAGCGGTGACGCACGCGCAAGATTTTTTCGTCGCATAACATATCTACGTACTGATTTAACCGCTGTGACAGAATCGTTATTAATCTGATAAATATGAACAATTGAAAAAAGGTCAAAGAAATATTTCAATAAGCTAATATTTAAGACTTTAAAATACAAAAAAAAAAGATAAAAAAATACAAAAACATAGCAAATAAACCAATTTGTTACAAACAAACCACATACTACACAGAAATAAACACAAGTTACTATGTTTAAGTTGTAAAAAATTCCAGACTAGCTCCTGCACTATAATCGAATATAAAAGTATTATAAAATATAGGTTGGGTTACTAAAATTTGATTATTACTATAAAAAATTTTGCTATGAGTAGCTTTAGTAATTAAAAGAAGATTATTTTATTTTTTAAAAGGTGACAATCTTGATTTCGTTAGAAAGAGTACCTCTTACGCGATAGAAAGAGAGCGCACATGTAGGTAAATATAATTGTAGGCACCTAGCACTGCGCGATCGGAATTTGAACTTTATAGTATCGTAACATGAGTCGTTATTTCTTTAAACGGGTTTCGCGAGTGGGAATTCTGTTGGTACTACTAATATATATTCTGTGCCCAGGGTTGAATCAGACCGCAACGCGACGCGCAGATGCATTTCTAAATTTGTACTGTTTTGACAGATCTCAATTGCGTGAGACGTTTTGAAAATCTGTCAAATCCATACAAATTTAGAAATGCATTACGCGTCGCGCTGCGGTCTGAATTGACGCTTACGAGGCGAGCAATGTTCAGTCTTTGAACTTAAAAAAAAATCGTGTGGTACTGCCGCGGTAAAGCTATTGCATTGAATTTTTCAACAACTTATCTAATTATTATTCGCATGCACTATCAGAGAAGTTGATTGCTACGCAGATGGGGGACCTACGTTGGTTGGTCGCGAATTCGCGATACGTCAAACCCAGCCCAGCCAGATCACAATTAACATTGAATTGACATGATCCGACCAAATGACATTGTCTGTTCACTGCCTAGGAATGAATTTTCTCGATAGTACAATCAAAATCTGGCAACGTCGCACCGATCGGCAAGGCGCGGGCGGTGCGGTGTTGCCGCACCCCGAGCTACACCGAGCCAAAGTCTGCCGAACTGAAACGACGTTAGCCGAATGTTAGGTGTTTTTCGTTACGGAATTTCTTGATTCGCTCGCCGTGCTCAAAACCCGCGATAAAAGCTATGCAATAGCATAAAAACAAAATATATATTATTAGAAATGCGAAGTGTGTCTCACTGTCTGTCTGGTACCTTTTCATGCTTAAACGGCTGAACTGAGCTTCATGTTTGGTAAGCAGATACTTTGAGTCCCGGACACAGACAGACAGACACACTTTCGCATTTAAAATATTAGTATATATTTAACTACTGTATAATTAAAAATCTAACAGAATGTTCTTGTATCATTTAAAGTAATCCGCATACAGCGTGTTTCTTAATTTGCTCACTCCAATATGGTTCTATTGGCAGTGTTGGCGTCTGGCGATGTTGACACGTTTTTTTTGCAGAATTAAAAAAATGTTTTTTTATGGTAAATTAAGTGTAGGCAATAATTTAAAATGTATACAATAAAGCTTTAGGCATATTTTCAAAAATTTTACGGTTCTTAAAAAAATACTCCGTAGATTGGCATTTGGAAAGTAACAGGTCACTTATTTCACTTCCAGCTGCGAAGTAAAAAACGTTCACCAGAGCTGAAAGGTCAAGCGCGCGTAATTCGCTCCAAATATATTTTTAAAACGGGCTTTTCAGTTCCAAGTAAAATATTTTAAAAGCCGATTGCAGAACTTTAATCCATTTGTTTTATTTTTCAACTAGATGACGCCCGCAACTCCGTTGCGCCAAAATTCGTTTATCGCGGGAAACCATACATTTTTCGGGATAAAAAGTATCCCATGTAAGGACAAGGGAATACTTTGAGCCCCGGGAAATGTCCCGGGACTCAAAGTATCTCTATACTCAGCAAAACTGGTTCAGCGGTCTCGGCGCGAAGAGGTATTACATACAAACACTTTCTCATTTATAATATGGATATGCAGAGACTTTTCAGTTCGAAGTAAAATATTTTAAGAGCCAATTGCGTAGCTTTAATCCATTTGTTCCATTTCCAATTTACTTTAAGACACTTTAAATCCACTTTGAGCGAGTATAAGATTGTATTATGTAGATTGTGGTCGCAGTAATGTGGGATTGCATTATTTCGCGGGTAAGTGGGGGGGGCGGCGTGCTTAGCTGGGGGATGCGAAAGTTAAATGAAGTTGGTCGTAATTACTCTCCCGGTGTCGCGACAGCACGCTGCATGCCTCTTGTGCTCTAATTGAACGCTCTGAATTCAATTTTTGCATGCACTCGCTTGCAAGTATCTCTTTGTCTATCTTAGACTACAGGGTGTAACAACACATAGTGAGTTCACTAAAAAAGTAGTAAGTACCTAGGTTAAATTTGTGACGCTTGCGTTGGGGCGCTTGCCGACACAAAACACAAAAGAATTGCTCTTCCTGCGCTGCTACTTTCACAGTGAACTATATACAGAGTGTAACAAAAGTAAGTGATAAGTTGATAACACTTTTGGGTGTGTATGTGTATGTGACATTTTTTTCACAGATTAGGATCAAATTCAGCTCGGACTTATTTTTATAGCATAAATAATAATCAAATACGTACAACGTAAGACGTAGCAAAAGCCTTCGACATTTCACGTCCGCTAATAGACAAGTGTATTTTTTCCAATCGCCAGAATACATTTACAAATATACATGTCTTATGAAAGGGGTTTGGCTCGAACAATGTAGCGGCGTGCCAAGCTAAAGAGCACAAACAGAATCAATATAATCAAATAGAAGTGAGTAATATCCCGGCGGTGGATTCGCCGTAAGTCTTCAGTAAGTCCAAACTTATCTTTGAGTTTCCCGATTGAATCACGGGAATCCGACCAAATCGAAACTTTAATCTTGTTTAGAGCGAATTCAGCGTATCTTTCACTATCACATATTGAAAGTTTTATTTTGGTTTTATTTATTACTTCGATTTCTTATCTTATGGATTTAAACGAGCGGTTCGTTTCAGTTTTTAATTGAAATTGTTATAAGGCTGTTCCCCGTGTCTAGAATGTTCCTGCAACATTCAAATATCATTCAACGTTCACGTAGAATGTCGATTGTAGATAATATTCGTTTATCGCGCGGGAATCGATCTTTTTTTTTAACCGACTTCCAAAAAGGAGGAGGTTATATATATATATATATATATATATATATATATATATATATATATATATATATATATATATATATATATATATATATATATATATATATATATATATGTCGGAGGGTCAGAATTTAGATCAGAACCTTCAGACATTGTGGGCTTAGATGGGTATCGTGCAAAAGAACAAAACTTGTAAAAATCAAGTTGTTTATTAATTGTCTTCAAATCAGATCACTCAGTTATAACACTGTACACAATCACTATTCACTCAACACTTCACTGTACATTACACTATACACTGACACAAAGCAAAACGTAGGACAGTTCCGTAAGCACTGGTTGACTGGTCAACGACTGGAGCGAAAGTGAGAGGCGCTCCGCCCCACCAGAGCTTTACGACTCTGTCGAAGCGCGCCATAACTAAGTTGCACCAATTCGCCGCTTGGTGGCGCACTTGCGCTTCGTTTCGTGTCCGTATTCATGACCGGTTACGACACGGCCATCCTGTGCGACACACGTCCCTGTGTGTCAGTTAATCTGTAACGAAAATAAAACGACAAAGTCTCTGTTCGGCCATCCTTTTAACTTGCTACCATAACTATGGAGAGAAATGAAAACTAACTATTTACTCTTTTCAATTTATCTAAGCAATTAGATTTGTTTACAAAACGCATTAAAGCTAGTTCAAACTAATCAATTATCCTGATAGTAATCCACAATGCTACGACTAACTTTAATCATGTACCTTTTGAGAATCATTTTAATAAAGTTTATCAAAATAAAATCAATGACAAATCAATGACAGCCTTAGGATCCACACTCTCTATTCATAGGTTTGTAAACCTGCTCAAACACATAGCTTCCCATAAGGAGAGCCCGAGTCACACTACGACTCTATGATCAATGCTACACGGCCTGATCCGACTGTACCACCCAGGACTACTGCCTACCGCCTATCCACGGACTACCCATAGGGCAGATGCCGATTTCTACCGGACTACGGCTACAGCATCCTGGTACAGTCTCCACACTTGTGTGAATGTGAATCCTATACTGCTTTTAACTATGGCAACATTTCTTCATTCTCCGCCTCATTATCCTCAATAATCTCAATAGGTACCTGACTTTCGGGCATCTTTCTAATTCGATCATGCGCGTACTTATAGGTGCGCTTATTTGCCAAGGACCTTAAAACATATCGGTCACCATCTAAAACTTCAATTATTTGAAATGGCCCTCTATACTTAATATCTAGTTTCGTCTGATTGCGTTCCTCATTTTCAATTAAAACAAAGTCACCAATCGAAAATCTATTCACGTTTGCTTCTGCTATCAAAACGAGTCTTATTGTAAATAGCCGATTTTTGTATGCCTTCGGATGCCGATTGCCTAACCTGGTCAAGATCAATTATTTCTTCGCTATCGTTTGCCATTAGGTCTAAAGGGCGTGCTACTTTGCCTATGAAAAGTTCCAAGGGACTGGCTTTTGTCACGCGACTTACAGAACAATTGAGTGCTAGCTGTACGTCTCCTAAAGAATCTTGCCAAGACTTTTCTTTGTCAGATTCAACTGCGGTAAGCATAGACTTTAACACGCTCATTACTCGCTCCACCTGACCATTAGCGCGACACGAACCAGTTGCTATAAGATGAAGGTCGATGTTCTTACTGGTACAAAAATCTTGAAAATCTTTACTCGCGAAGCATCGACCTTGATCTGCAATTATACGAGCAGGGGCACCAAATAGTGCTACGCTATTTTTCACTGCCTTAATACTACTTTTAGTGTCAATGTTTTTAGTGTGAAATAGTAGAACGTACTTTGTAAATGCATCGATCAGGACAAACACGTACTCTTTACTATCATTCTTTCCGCTCAACTTGCCTGTGGCATCAATGTGTATTGTATGCCACGGCACAGCAATTTTTGGTATAGGGTGAAGTTCGGCCTGTACCTTACCTGAACGAGACTTGGCCATTTTGCATGTCACACAATTATCAACAAATTTTCGTACATGTCGACTCATTCCCTCGAACCAATAATGATCATACAGCTTTTCTAACGTTTTCTCCCATCCGAGATGCACAAGAGAGTCATGAACATTGTTTATGACCGACCAGCGCATAGCACGAGGGACGATGGGTAAACATTTTGTCCTACCGTTCCGCTGTATCTTACGATGAAGTATGCCTGACCTAACCTCGTAAGTTTTAGAAATATCATCACTTAACTGTCCCTGGTCGAGATCAGAAATTAATTTCTTAATTTCTTCGTCTCGCTGCTGTTCTGCATGAAGCCAATTGCTGGATAATTCGGCTAAGTCAACTCGCTTTTGCTCCACCTTTTCTATTGGATGTCTCAAAGTACCCGGCTGCTGTATTAAGTTTCTAGACAAGAAATCAACATGTCCCATTTGTTTACCTACCTTATAATTTACGTCGAAATCGAACATTTGCAAAAACATCCACCATCTGTGAACCCTAGGCGTAAGATCAATTTTTGTTCGCGACAGCTTCAAAGAATTACAATCGGTGACTACCGTGAATTTTCGACCGTGCAAGTATTGCCTGAAATTTCTTACCGCATTGACGACAGCGAGTGTCTCCAACTCATAGGAGTGGTACCTCGACTCGGCTGGGGACGTGCGTTTGCTATAGTAGGCCACTGGGCGACGCTTAACTTCTACAATTTGAAATAATATTGCCCCGTACCCATCAGCACTCGCGTCAGTGTGTAGTTCCACCGGATATTTTGGATCAAAAATCATTAGCACAGGTGCATTGGTTAGAATTTCGATCACTTTCTGCCGTGCTTCCTCGCATTTAGAAGTCCACTCAAAGGGACATTTTCCTGAGGTAAGTTTATAAATCGGACCCATAAGACGCGAGAAGTTCGGCACAAACTGTCGAAAATACGAGGCTAGTCCAACAAATTGTCTTACCTGCATTATTGACTGGGGTGAGGGTAATGCAGACAGGGCTTCTATTTTCCGCTTATTTGGTTTAACTTCACCTGCTTCTACCTCATACCCTAAGAACTCTACTCTAGTTTTAAGGAAAGAACACTTTTTGAGATTTAGTGAGAAACCTGCTTTTGTAAGTGTATCAAGAACTATCTTTAACCTCTCTAAACCTTGATTAATAGAGTCAGAAAAGATTAAAATATCGTCAACATATACCACGACGTATTGATTAGCAAGATCACCTAATGCACCTAATGCACGTTGAAAAACAGAGATCGCATTACGAAGACCGAAGGGCATAGTTAAAAATTCATACTGCCCATCCGGCGTGATAAAAGCTGTACGTTCTATTGACTCTGACTGGACTGGTATTAAATGAAAACCACTAGCGCAATCCAGTTTTGTGAAATAATTTGCACCACTAAGTCGCGGTATCTGGTCAGAGATGAGCGGGAGAGGATATCGGTCAGGTACTGTATTCGCGTTCAATTCCCTATAGTCTATGCACATGCGGTCCGAGCCATCATGTTTTTTCACTAGTAAGGCGGGACTAGCAAAAGGTGAATTACTTGGTCTTATTATTCCCGCTTGTAATAGCTCGTTCACTCTGTTACGCATAACTTCACGTTCATTCGGAGATAGTCTGTAAGGACGTCTTTGTACTGTACGATTTGAATCCACTAGTCTTATCACTAACTCACCCGTATTTACACGCGTGGTACGAAAACCCATAATGAAGAAATCCGAGTATTGTTTTAAAATACCCACAAGTTCAATGACCTTATCGGCAGGCACGTCAGTATCAATCGTATCAAAATTATTGCAAGACGATGTTACATTCTTAGAATTACAGTAATTCACAGTTACATCTTTCGTTAAAATAAAGTTAGTCGCACTCATCGTTACAGAAAACCCGTTACTCAAAATCTCGCGGCCTATGAGAATATCACTACGCAAAAAGGCATCAGGAAAAACGTGAAATAGAATCTCGATTGAATATCCATTAATTTCTGGTCAGAGATGAGCGGGAGAGGATATCGGTCAGGTACTGTATTCGCGTTCAATTCCCTATAGTCTATGCACATGCGGTCCGAGCCATCATGTTTTTTCACTAGTAAGGCGGGACTAGCAAAAGGTGAATTACTTGGTCTTATTATTCCCGCTTGTAATAGCTCGTTCACTCTGTTACGCATAACTTCACGTTCATTCGGAGATAGTCTGTAAGGACGTCTTTGTACTGTACGATTTGAATCCACTAGTCTTATCACTAACTCACCCGTATTTACACGCGTGGTACGAAAACCCATAATGAAGAAATCCGAGTATTGTTTTAAAATACCCACAAGTTCAATGACCTTATCGGCAGGCACGTCAGTATCAATCGTATCAAAATTATTGCAAGACGATGTTACATTCTTAGAATTACAGTAATTCACAGTTACATCTTTCGTTAAAATAAAGTTAGTCGCACTCATCGTTACAGAAAACCCGTTACTCAAAATCTCGCGGCCTATGAGAATATCACTACGCAAAAAGGCATCAGGAAAAACGTGAAATAGAATCTCGATTGAATATCCATTAATTTCTACTCGACTTAATATTTGCAAGGTACAATTGACATTTTTATCGCCTATGCCCATTAATGAGACCAAATTATTAATTCGTTTTCCGCTAAATTTATTTGAAACACACTCTTTCATTAATGAGCATTCGGCACCGGAGTCAAAATCGAATTTAAAACACTCACCAAAGTGACTTAAGGTACTAGATGGGGGTGTGACTTCACACAGGTCGACACGCTTCACTGTTGGGGTTGCAGCAGCGCTGGATCCACCTGCAGTACAGCGGCTGGCGATGTGGCCAAGGTTGCCACACTTGTAGCAGGTGATAGTGTTGCTGCTGGCTGGAGAACGCTGTACTGCTCCTGACGCAGAAGCAGTAGACACAGGCTTCTTGATATCATTCTTCTTCATGCGACAGTGTGCTTGCTTATGTCCGAGCTTGCCACACGCATGACATTTGATTTGCGGAAACGTTTCTTGCTTCATACGTTTCTCGTTCGTTACGTCATGCCTGGAATCTACAGGAGCCTTACGTTTTAAAAACGAAAAGGCCTGCAGTTCTTGTTGCAGCTGACTGCGCGTTGTTAGCTCCGTTGTAAAAGCGAGTCGTTGCAGACGGCTGTCAATTTGTGCCAAATGAGCGACCACAGTTGACACTGCAATTTGTTCTACGCTCACATTCTTCCATCGACTGAGCAGGCTTGGCTTTTCATTATTCAAATTAATGAGGGTAGCCGCTGAAGTTTCAACGGTTACAAATCTAGCCGTGAATAATTCTTTAAACTGAGGCCAAGTAATTCCTGGGTAGGTAATTTGTGGCAGCCATGCCGATGCGGAGCCTTTTAATGCCTTACTTAGCATCATAATCAGTTGCCCGCCTTGGACAACATCTCCGTCCAAACACAGATCGGCCGTTGCACACCACGATCGCGCATCCGCGTCTTGCCTATCCGGATTAAATTCTGGCAAAATAACGTTATTACTCACAGCTGGTGTCTTCAATGTTTGTATCAATTCACGAATTTGTTGATTTTGAATTTCGAAAAGTAACCGCCATTGATCTTCATTTTTCTCAAGGTTATTTGCATCTTTTGCACGATTTGATCCCACTTCTGATGTCGGAGGGTCAGAATTTAGATCAGAACCTTCAGACATTGTGGGCTTAGATGGGTATCGTGCAAAAGAACAAAACTTGTAAAAATCAAGTTGTTTATTAATTGTCTTCAAATCAGATCACTCAGTTATAACACTGTACACAATCACTATTCACTCAACACTTCACTGTACATTACACTATACACCAGAGATGCCCATACTTTTTGCTGTGAAGATCGACTTGAGAAAAAGTTAAGGGTTTAAGATCGACAGCTTTATTTTTATGTATTTTTTTTTTATTAAGTATCTATTAGTAATTATAATACGTCTTTATATTTATATTATCATTTATTTTTATGTTGTAATAATAAGTAAACGTCACATAAATAAATGAATTGAAACAAAAACGATCGGAATGCTCAGTAGGTAATTTATAAATTTCGAAAATAAAATCTTGCAGGTACTAACTTGTTTAACCTCTAAGATCGACCGTGGAACCTCTCGCGATCGACCGGTCGATCGCGATCGACCGTTTGGGCACCACTGCTATACACTGACACAAAGCAAAACGTAGGACAGTTCCGTAAGCACTGGTTGACTGGTCAACGACTGGAGCGAAAGTGAGAGGCGCTCCGCCCCACCAGAGCTTTACGACTCTGTCGAAGCGCGCCATAACTAAGTTGCACCAATTCGCCGCTTGGTGGCGCACTTGCGCTTCGTTTCGTGTCCGTATTCATGACCGGTTACGGTTATATATATATATATATATATATATATATATATATATATATATATATATATATATATATATATATATATATATATATATATATATATATATATATATATATATATATATATATATATATATATATATATATATATATATATATATATATATATAACCGTAACCGGTCATGAATATATATATATATATATATATATATATATATATATATATATATATATATATATATATATATATATATATATATATATATATATATATATATGTATATATATATATTTTGTATGTTCAACTATTACTCCGCCGTTTGTGACCGATTTTCAAAATTTTTGTTTTGTTCTATTAGGTCCCATTTTCACAAAAGCGGTGATCTGATGATGGGATCCATGAGTAATCGAGGGAACTCCTCAAAATTTATATGGAAACATATGGTGATTTTAGTTTTATGAGAAGTATCCTAAGCATATGCTACCAAAACGCAAGATTTTGCACCAAGGTATACTATGGTTCCGAAGATACTAAGAGAACTCCGGATTCCTTATAGATACAAGTTTGGGGGTTTAGGCGCTTTTTTAAGAACTGAAAGCATATGCTACTATGCAAATTACATTCATCATCATCATCATCATCATCATTACCACGTCAGGGTCACCAGTGTCACATGGTTGTATATGGTTTCAATATGCCCCCACAACACCATAATTATATCATCACGTTATGTCCTTATAATAATTGGTACTTTTCATAGCGATTTTAATAAAAATATAATGTTGTTTCAAAATAAATGATTCAAGTTCTAAGCGACTTATGTACCACAAAATTGAACATAACAAAGTCAACCTTAACTCTAGAGCGTAAGGCACACATTTGACATTACTTTTGAGATTCGAAAGAAAAAAGAGAAGTAAGTTGCTTCGATAGGTACTACACTAGTTTAACTATTAACCCATCAATCCCCAAGCGGCACCCGGCTGCCGCATAACAATTAAAAATCTATTGTGTCTGCGATTCCCACGATCGAGGTAATAAATTGAACCCTTAGTATGAAAATACTTACATAGGAAAACAATCTACATCGTAATAGGAATAAGAAAAACAATCGAGGTAACTAAAAAGAGTGAAATTATTATTTTTAACAAAAAATTAAAACCGACTTCCAAGGTAAAAACAATAATAACATCCTTATAATATGAACTAAAAAGTAGAACTGAAGATTCAGCTATATCTGGTACCGACTTCAAAATGATGAAGATTGAGTACAGAAATAGTTGAGGTTTAGCCGAATTCGGAAAAAGGCACTATTAGATAGGAAAAATTATTTAATACTTGTTAGTTCATATTATAAGGATGTTATTATTGTTTTTACCTTGGAAGTCGGTTTTAATTTTTTGTTAAAAATAATTTTGGTATAGAAACTATTCTATATTATCCATTTCGGGGATTCTAAGGACCTTTAAACTTTCAAATCACATCAGCCGTTTAAACGTGAAAAGGTCACAAACAGACACATTTTCGTTAATAATATTAGTATTTACTATTTAGTATGGATTGCTTGTTGACTGCCAACTTTTGGTGAATTCGGATTTTGTTGTGTTTAGTAGTTTTTAGGCAGATATATCATTTTTATGAATTGGAGGCCTATTGGCTATTTAGCGTCGCGTCGGTGGGCTCGTGTCGGCCTGCACGCTCGGATGTGTGCGCGACCTTCGCGTTTTCATTAGAGCCCGTAATTTCCAGGTCAGGAAATTAAACGCGCTGGCGTCGACAGTTCACCCGCCTCCCACCGCATTAATACGCGAAACATTTTAAATCGAATGTTGAATATTTGGAAAGCGAACGTGAACTTGGAAACCGACAATATGGTTCCCCCGTTCCCTTTAAACACGGACCAAAGCACTGTAGTGCAGGAGTATTTAGGGAAATGTCAGCCGCGTTACGTGCACAGCGAACACACGCCTACAAATCGCTGCTTATTTCTCTTTTTTTACTAAAACGGCACTTTATCATCGGAGCGTATGCCATTATTTATTTTTCCCATTTTTCTTCGCAAACAACAAAGAAAGCAAAATTTTACTGGTATTACATGATATTTCATAGGATTCCATGAGACGTACTCCTTATTACGGTATTAGATATTTAGGCGAAAAAAGTAATAAGCGGATTCTCATTTTTTCATAAGGGAGAGGAAATAAAGGGGATAATTCAACTATTTCATTCTGGAATAACCGCGAGCTCGACGAATACGAAATTCTCTAGAAGTTGACTTGACACGTGTAGGGACCGTCTAGGACAAAAATACCCTACCCACCAGTATGAAATAAACATGGTATCCATTTCCATACTTCTATACTAATATAATAAATGTGAAAGTGTTGTCTGTCTGTTACCTCTTCATGTCCAAACTGCTGAACCGATTTTGCTGAAACTTTGAGTCCCGGGAAAAATGTACGGTTCCCGCGGCCTAAATTTGCGAGGGTCTGTACTAGCGAAAACACGATATCTTAAAATTTTCTCCATAATAAAAAAACTCAAAGATAGATGCATCTTTGAGATTTTTTACTATGGAGAAAATTTTAAGATACCGTGTTTTCACTAGTACAGCCACAGTACAGCCCTCATTTAAATTCTCATTTTTTTAGGGTTCCGTAGCCGAATGGCAAAAAACGGAACCCTTATAGATTCGTCATGTCTGTCTGTCTGTCTGTCTGGTAGATATGTACAACTGATCTGATCAGGTACAAGGTACAACCGAAACAAAAATTTTTTTTTCATCTAAACTATGCGTGTATCTATGGATAGGTCTTCAAAAATCATATTGAGGTTTTTAATATCATTTTTTTGTAACCTGAATAGTTTGCGAAAGAGAGTCTTCCAAAGTGGTAAAATGTGTGTGTGTGCCCCCCCCCCCCCCCCCCTCCTCTCTAACTTCTAAAGTAGGGGCATGATAAGTCTAAAAAAAATATATGATGTACTTTACTATAAAAACTACCAACGAAAATTGGTTTGAACGAAATCTAGTAAGTAGTTTTTTTTTTTTTTTTTTTATATTTTTATATTTAAATTTTTTTTTCATCTAACCTATCGAACTGTGATGTAACGTCAGCCTGATACCGCTGAAAGCCACCTAAATATTGCAAATGTATTGAAAATGTGTACCGTACCTAGGTACACATTTTTGACAAGTATTGTAGAACATGATTTTGACGGAGTTACTTTTCCTTAGTTTTAATTTTAAAGCCAAACGAGCGTAATTTGTGAGTTGTGAGTCGCAGAATTTCTGCCGCGTAAATATCTTTTCATACAAATCATGACTCACAAAATTACGCTCGTGTGAATCAAACAGGACTTTTGTATGAAACTGAATGCAGCAGAATTCTGCCGAACCGAAATTCTGCGACTCACAACTCACAACTCACAAATTACGCTCGTTTGGCTTCGCCCTTAACCACAAGGAAATATGTAACAAATTACAATGTATGTCAAGTCTAGGCTATAATTTCAAAGTGCGGAAAATAATTTATATACACAGCACTGAGTAGCCCTGAGCGAGGCCTTGGGCGATGGTTTTGTTGTGAATAACAATATGTTTACAACGCATTGGGTGTTACCAACGATTCGCTGGTTTCTTGTTCATTTGGTATTAAACTTGTGTGTGCCTAGTTTTATTATTTCTTAACAATTTTTCAATAAATAAATAAATAAAATAAATAAATAAATAATTTATTATTTATTTATTTATTAAAGTTAACCCAATTACGATAATTAACTACAATCTTGACTTAAAATTAAAACTTAAAATACTAATTAATAATGTACTAAAATGGTAATATATACAAATATTTGAAATGCAAAGGTGTTTCTGACTGCCATATTTTATTTGTTACGAGTAAACATCGGATCAACCATCCGAGTTTTGATGAAACTTGGCATTAATATATTTGACGACGTCCGTAGCTCAGTGGTTGGGCGTGTTGGCAACGTTCATGCCGGAGGTCGCAGGTTCGAATCCCGCCGACGGAACAAAAAGTTTTCAATGTCGCCTGGGTCATGGATGTGTATTAAATATGACGTGTATCATATAGTAAAAATATTAAATATATGTATAGTATAAAAGTATTAAATATATTTCCGTTGTCTGGTACCCGTAACACAAGTCCTTCAGGTACTTAGCACGGGGCCAGACTGACGTGGTGTGAAGCGTCCATAGATATTATTTAAAAAAAAGATAATTTATTAGTTTCACGAGAGGACATATTATTATGAAAATCTTTATCCCGAAAATCGAAATACATTTACGGTTCCTGCGCGATAAACGTTAACTATCAATAAAATATGGTATCAAAAAGTGAAGGTATTATTTTATCAAGCTTTTTTGGTAATATTTCTTCGCACACTTTCTTGAAACTTGTGATTGTGATTCTTGTCCCAACCTTCGTAGCCGTCGTCTTACCTACTGAGGTAAGACGACGGCTGATAAGTACTACCTAATCATCACTAAGTAGTAAAACGCTGTACGCATAAACTCGTCAGCGGCAGTTTAGTTTGTGTTGCCGCAGGAAGTGGCTACTTACGCGGCTATTTGAGTTGGTCCTGCCTCAGCCTCGACCCTACTACTATAATATACTTGCGTCATGTCTGTATGTGTATACTCAACTATTACTTTATAACTTGTGGGTATAATATTATGTAGGGACGGAAAATGTGTGTATAAGCTATCTTGTAAAGTGGCACTTGACTGTTTCACACCTACGCCATTCTGCTAATTTATCCATAAAATTAAATTAAGAAATTTAAAAGCCCCCGCCAAACAACTTTAAAAAGTTATGAAATAATATGTACTGACTTTAAGTTCAAATAATTCCTAAGTGTAAAGTAATATTTTAGTCCATAATAAATTATTGTTGTCACGGTGTGTCGGGTGACCGCCAAGTAAACTACGACAACAGCGACTTTTGCATTTTGTATAGCCATAATAGTCGCTAATTGTCTCGATTTAGTTTGAACTGACCTTTAAACTATAATTTTATGTGAAATCAAACATCTACATTAGCGGTCCCCCGACACACCTTGACAACAATTATTATGGACTGAAATATTACTTTACACTTAGGAATTACTTTTATTTTTTATTATTACTTAGCGTAATAATAAAAATTAATAATAATAAATCTTTAGATGCCTATAGCCTTCCTCGATAAATGAGCTATCTAAAACTAAAAGATTTTTTTAATCGGACCAGTAGTTCCTTAGATTAGCGCGTTCAAGCAAACAAAAGAACAAACTCTTCAGGTGTATAATATTAGTACATAATTTATACACTTTTTTTAAATCGCTTGACAACTTCTAGTCTCGATCTAAATTACTACGAAAAGTACCAATAATAGGGTCATAATAGGCTCATAATCATGGGACGATGCATGGTATAATATAATAGTGATGATGATGATGACGATGAATGTAATTTGCATAGTAGCATATGCTTTTCGTTCTTAAAACAACGCCGAAACTCCCAAACTTATATCTATAAGGAATCCGGAGTTCTCTCATCACCTTCCGAACCATGGTATACCTCGGTGCAAAATCTTACTTTTTGGTAGCATATGCTTCGAATACTTCTCACGAAACCGAAGTCACCACATGTTTCCATATAAATTTTGAGGAGTTCCCTCGATTACTTATGGATCCCTTCATCAGGTCACCATTTTTGTGAATATTGTACTAAATTGGGATGATATTTTTTTATTGGGATTTGTACACAAAAAGAAAAATTTTGAAAATCGGTTTATAAACGGCGGAATAATCGTTAAACGTAAAAAACGAACTTGACATCTCACCAAGCTACCAGCAAACCAGCAGTTTAGGCGTGAAGAGGTAACAGACAGACAGACAGAAAGACAGACAGACAGACACACTTTCGCATTTATAATATTAGTATGGATTGAGGGCGATGTATATATGGCCGTTATATTGCTGCCCATCCGCGCCTCCACGACAATGGATGACATTGTCCTGTTTTTACATGCTTGTATACATGTAACGTATGCTGTATATTTGTAATCAATCATAATATCACATAAAAACTATTGTACCGGTTTTGTAAAATTCTTAAAATGGATATTGGATTTCAATTTTAACACGCAAAGAAGTGTCCCATGCTCACTTCTTTGCGTGTTAAAATTGTTAGAAAAGTCAGTCAGAAACCTTAGTGGAGTAGAGAGGTATAATGTGCCCAAACCTCCCTTAAAATCTTCATAGTGAGATTTCCGAGAAAACCCGCCTAAGAAAATTATTTACAGAAGAAAGTAAATAAAGCAATGATCAACATTTAAACTACAAAGTTTATTTTATATTATATTTAAAATTATATTCAAATACGAAAATGAGATAGGTACAATTATTGTTTGTAGTATATCGACCTCATGAATCTTGTGCGATCATCCGCGATGGAAGAACAAAGTTAAAAAGGATTTTTTAACGATTCGTCCGTTTCATTTTATAAGGACTTCAAAGGACATTTTGTCTAAAATATTTTCATGATCCTTAAATGAGACGATATTTCTGTATCATACCTTCATCAAACGCCGCTTTTGAATTCCTTTGTCATTATTGAAGCATTCAACATCATCAGGAGTACTACTCCTATAGCTTGTTAAAAAAGAGTCGACGCTGTACACAATTTTGAAGTCACATAAAAAATCTGAAAACCCTATTAAATTGAGATAAAAATGTGCAAGGTAATATTTAAAGTGTACAAGCGTTCTCTGTGGGAATACAAAGAGAAAAAATTAAATTAAGAAATTTAAAAAAACCCCCGCCAAACAATTTTAAAAAAGTAATGAAATAATATTTACTGACTTTAAGTTTAAATAATTCCTAAGTGTCAAGTAATATTTTAGTCCATAATTGTTGTCACGGTGTGTCGGGGGACCGCCAAGTTAACTACGACAACAGCGACTTTTGTATTTTGTATCGCTGATTGTCTCGATTCAGTTCGCCGTGAACTGACCTTTAAACTATTATAATGTTATGTGAAATCAAACATCTACATTAGCGGTCCCCCGACACACCTTAACAACAATTATGGACTAAAATATTACTTTACACTTAGGAATTATTTAAACTTAAAGTCAGTAAATATTATTTCATTACTTTTTAAAATTGTATGGCGGGGGTTTTTTTAAATATCTTAATTTAATTTTATTTTATGTCCTTTAAACTTGTGTTGGTTATAGTGCATAATTGTTCCTATCAACAGGATCATATCCCAATGAATACGATCTATAAATATCCTCTTGGATGAGGCCGTCAATATGAGCCTAAACATGAAACCTCCACCCTGGGTTCATACGGAGCTCGGCTCCTATACAATGCAGGTGATGCTGCAGCAGCAGCATGCAAATATTTACTGCTTATCTACGTCTTACTGGTTGTCGCAATTAAAATGAGCCCAAACACGAAACCTCTACTCTAAGTTGCTGAGGAGTTGGGTATCCTATTGATTACCAGGTGATGCTGCAGCACCAGGGTGAACTTTCCATTAATATGTATATATTCATAAGTGTCACGAACCAGAATGCAAAATATAAAACCCATCAAACGACTGCAAGTTGCTAATCGGCCTATCACGAACCAGATAAACCGTGATATTTCAGCAATGAGCAGGCTGATGATGATGAGCTATATCTAAGAACACTCTCGATCATGTCAGTTTTCAAACAAAAAAAACTAGATAAAATCGGTCCACCCGTTTGGATGCTACGATGCCACAGACAGACAGACAGACAGACAGACAGACAGACAAACAGACAGACAGACAGACAGATAGACAGACCAACAGACAGACACGTCAAACTTATAACACCCCTCTTTTTGGTCGGGGGTTAAAAAACCACCTTTTGAGCGTGATTACGTTTAGAACATTTTGTACTGCGTCTACTCTATTTCTTAACAGACTGTATTTAATTACAGTTCGTCAAAATCAAGAATGTCAACAAGAAACCTGTTGGTCCATGAAGTTTTCAATTGATCAGTTATAAAAGTTTGCGTTGCAAATATTAAGGGCCTTCCCCTACGGAGATTCCGTAATTTACCGTATTTAGAGCATTATAAACTCATAATTTGAAAACTACATAGTTATAACAAAAATACAGCAATAATCTTCAGTATATCAACATTACTTTCCCCGTTTTAAATTTTCTATTTTTTTTTATTATACTCATGATATTAGCTTCCAAAGTAATACCAATTTATTAAAATTGAAGCATACTTTCAGCATCTCCCTAGTATTTACAAATTACGTTTATTTGAAACACACGACAATAGATAGACAATTTCATTAACTACTTATTCCCCGTTTTAAATTTTTTTTAGATCAATTTTGAAGTATATGTTAAGTAAAAAAATATGATTTTTGTGCGATCTCGGCAACGCGTCAAGTGTATGGACAAGGTCGTTTAAGGGTGGTTATAATAGTAGCAGAGTCGAAGCGCATCGAAGCGTCAAATTCGCAACAAGTCGAACGAATGCGCAGGAATTCGCCAGAATGCCTACAGTGATGAGGCGTAGATTAGCTGGTGGGCGCATGGATGCGCGAGAATGCGCGCGCACCAAAAAGCGTTGGTCAAACGAATTCGCGCGAGAGCGCGCGAATGCGGGCGCCTTTTTGAATTCTCAGAAGTAATATGTGCGTTACTGCTTTGGAGTTAAGGTTGAATTTGTTATGTTCAGTTTTGATGATTCGCTTCGATACGCTTCGACTCTGCGCTAGTATAAATTGACCCTAAAACATAAAATTGACAATAGTGCTACAAGTTAGTAAATTGGTAACTACACTACATAGTATAAAACAAAGTCGCTTTCTCTGTCCCTATGTCCCTTTGTATGCTTAAATCTTTAAAACTACGCAACGGATTTTGATGCGGTTTTTTGCGGAGTGATTGAATAGGAAGGTTTATAAGTATAATAACATCCATTAAATAGTAGAGAAATACTGTTATTTTTGAGGTTTCTAATGTGATGTCGTAAATAATCTCATTTTTTTCCGCTTAAGTACTTTACAAACGAAGGATGAACCCTACGCGATTTATCAAAATCATGTACTAAGTATTGTACACAATGAAAAGGTCTACAGAAAACTCCGCGATGGTATATGTCTATCTTTTATGGATATCCCACAATAACATTTTTTTGTCATTTACTTTTTACGACAAATAATGGCTAATTTTCTTCGAAGCGATTTTAACCAATACAGCATTAATCCTTATTCAATTAAATACTTTAACCCTTCGATCGCGGATTCTTGGAAATGCTATTGTATTCTATTGTTGTCGCGACCACCGGTGCCCGTATGGGGCTTGATGAGTTAAATACATATTCTATATATATTTAATATAGATTATGATGCTATATTGTTACTTAAAGAGTGTAAATGAATGTGAAATCTACTTTAGATTTGAATAAATAGGGCCTCAAGACATTATAAAAACTTTTAATTTATTAAATACTAGATGTCCCGCGCGATAAATCAGGAATTTTACGGAAACCGTACATTTTCCCGCAAAAAATTGCTTTTGTCCCATCACGTGGTCTATATCTGTGCCAAATAACGTAAAGATTGCTCCAGTAGTTCGTGAGATAAACCTTTTCTAATAATTTTCCTCTTTTTTCCACATTTTTTTTTAAGTAGGTTATTTAAGTAAAATAATAATATTATTGTGGAGTAAGTAACAAGTAACAAAAATAATATTGATAGCGGCCGCGTAGCGGCGCCCCTATTGTCTTGGCGCTCGTGTGCGCCGCACACATCGCACACAGGGGCGGTTCGGCCCTGGAAAAATAACATAGTCTACAAGGAAAAATCTACTTATTGATGCTCTGAATCAATGTAATGACGGACTTACATTAGAATAATTATTGTAATACTGGCTGTGCCCCGCGGTGTTACCTGCGGCTTTTTAGTGAAAGTAAATTGCGTATTAACAGAAGATGATTTTTCACAAATTAATTTTCATTGATTTCCCCATTGGCCATTGGGCTGGTACGAATGCCCACATATATTATTACCAGCTAATGCTACGCATTTGCCTTCCTCTGTGGCTCAGTGGATGAGCGCGTTGCGCGTTGGTAGTTCAAGCCGGGGGTCGCGGATTCGAATCCCGCCGACGGAACAAAACTCGATGGATAAGACGAGAAATGGATGTATTATAATAAAAATCTTAAATCGTATAGTATTAAATATATTTCCGTTTTCCGGTACCCGTAACACCGAGTGCTTCAGACTTACCACGGGACCACACCGACGTTGTGTGAAGCATCCATAGATATTATTATAGGTATACGGTATTATTATTACTTTTGCTAAGAGATTCTCATTTTGTGCGCGACCCATACTTCTAGGACTTAAAAGGACGCCGAACTGATGACGTCATGTACCGTGGCCATCTAGATTGTGTCGGATTACAAGTTCGCGTGACCGCATTATGTTAACCACGTAGCTCCATCGCCGACCGCAGCATACATTAACACAGACCCCCAATTGTACTATATCAATGCAACATTAATGCAGCTTCAACCCTTATTCGACATAGTTGATTTCTTAGTAAAATGCGAAATGAAATTCACAATCATTATAAAATGACAAACTAACTTTCAAGGAAAAAGCCAAGTGCGTGTCGGGCCACGCGCAATACGCGCGGTACTAAGGGTTCCGTAGTACCGCTAGTTATTGATATATTTTTAATGGTCAATGAATGTACATTTATAACGTGTTTTACACTACTAACAACATTATCTCAGTTACGTTTAAAGGAATATGAACGAACAGCTCCTTTAAACTTCTCCGAATACATTTTTTTTAGTTGATCGACTATTATTCAATAACATATGAAGTCTTCTAAGCCGTGATAGTTTTCCATTTAATAGCCTACCCCTACGGAGATTCCGTAATTTACCGTATTTAGAAGCCTTATAAACTCATAATATAAAAGCTACAAAGTTATAATAAAAATACAGCAATAATCTTCAGTATATCAACATTCCTTTCCACGTTTTAAATGTTCTATTTTGTTTGTTGAAAACGAGATAAAGCAACCGGCGCGGAAGGAACAATCAGCTGTTGCGCTTGCGCATGACTCGCCTGTGAATAAAAGCTATGTGGAAGTAACGAAATCAGGTTTAAAACGGAAAAATTTAAGTGAGAAAAATAATAATAGTGAAAACGAATGGAAAACTGTGCGTTATAAGAATCAAAAGAGAAAAATTGTAAGTAAAATAGGAAATGCATGCATAGATCAAAATTCAAACAATTTTAAGGCCGCGGATACAAAAGTGCCCGTGTTTATATCAAATGTGCATAGTGAAGTATCGGAGCAGGATATAGCTGAGTACGTGCATCGCAAAACAGGTGAGTCAGTTACAGTTGTTCAAATTAAAATGAAAAATCCGAAAAGTTATAATGCTTTCAAAATTTTTGTAAATAAACATAAATTAAGCACGTATCTTGAAGATCATTTGTGGCCCGCTGGAGTAACTTTTCGGCGTTTTATAAATTTCAAGTCGAGGCAAACACCAACATAAATCAGTAATGGATAATAACACTAAACTAATTAGTTTCAATTGTAAATCAATTAAAAGATCGATTGAGGGAATTAAGGATCTGTGTGGCATGGCAGACATAATAGCTTTACAAGAAACCTGGTTATTGCCACATGATCTACCTCTGTTAAACACAATAAACATAGATTTTGGAAGTACTGGTACATCAGCTGTTAACACTGGAGAGGTGCTGCTCACTGGGAGACCTTATGGCGGTGTGGCTTTATTGTGGCGTAAAAATGTGTTCGATTCCGTGTCTGTGATTGCCTGTGATAATGTGCGTATATGTGCCATAAAAGTCAATGTACAATCTAGGCAATTTGTCGTGTTCAGTGTTTATATGCCAACTAATTCGCTCGAAAACTTACCGGAATTTTGTTCCTGTCTGGCTGCCATTCGTTCGATTATAGATTCGGAGGAAAGTCTTGGTATTGAGACTTTCTATATATTAGGAGACTTTAATGCACATCCTAACGAACTGTTTTATAAAGAATTGAGTGACTTTTGTAGTGAACACTTATGGTCTTGTGTTGATACCGACATGTGTCACAAGGATACATATACCTACACTAGCGATATTTATGGATGCAATAGGTGGCTGGACCATTGTGTTGTCACTCAATCGGCCCAAAAGACTGTTATTCATGTAGGAGTATATTATGACGTTTATTGGTCTGACCACTATCCGTTAATTGTTACTTGTAATATACAAAAAATTAAATGTAAAGTTTCGATTTGTACAGGATTAAATCAAAACAAATGTAATCGTGTATTATGGGGTGAAAGATCCTCTTCACAAATAAAAGAGTATCAAAATCTCTGTAACTCTAAACTTAGATTAATAGATTTTCCATCGGAGTTTTCCGTATGTTGTGATAATTTTTGCAATGATAAGAAACATATGTCAGTTTTAGATGTTATGTACAATGATATTATTAACACATTATCACAATCCGCTATAAAAACATTTCGAAAGAAATGTAAAAGAAAAGGAGGTCATATTATGGGATGGAATGAGTATGTGTCGGTGCCTCATCGTGAGGCTAGGCTTGCATTTCAAAATTGGATCTTGGCTGGACGACCGTCACAAGGTCATTTGTATAACAAAATGTCGAATGCTAGAAAACATTTTAAATCTAAGTTAAAATGGTGCCAAAATAGGCAAGACCAGTTTAAAATGGATCTATTGGCTTCAGATCATTCTAAGAAAAATTTCAAAAGCTTTTGGAATAAGACCAACCAATTGAACGGCAGGCCGAGCCTTCCGAAGACTGTAAATGGCGTCTCTAACCACCAGGGGATTGCTAATATATTTAAAGATAAGTTTACCGTGGTCTCGCCATTGGCTTCGTCACTCCAATCTAGCAGATATGTCAAGGCTGCCGTGGCTAAATCTAATCATAAAATACCGGCTAAATATATAACGGAAATTATTAGCAAAATGCATCGTGGCAAGTCGCCGGGCCACGACAGCCTTTCCATTGAACACTTTAGGTATGCGGGCGTACACCTTCCCCGAGTACTCTCGCTGTTCTTCAGCCTGTGCTTAAGTCATTCTTATCTACCTGAGGCGCTTATGGCAACAATAGTGGTGCCTGTTGTCAAAAATAAAACTGGCGATGCGTCTGACACGAGTAACTATCGGCCCATCTCACTTGCTACCACGGCTGCTAAAATATTTGACAGTGTATTGCTAGGTACCCTGACTAAATTTGTTTCAATCCACGATGCACAGTTTGGATTTAGAGAAGGTGTGTCAACAGAGAGTGCTATTTTAACTCTCAAACACACTGTCAAATATTATACGATGAGAAGGACTTCGGTGTATGCCTGTTTCCTTGACTTGTCCCGGGCGTTCGACCTGGTCGTATACGATATTCTCTGGGACAAGTTGAGGAGAGAGGGTGTTCCGGAGGAGTACATCTCACTTCTCAGGTACTGGTACCTCAACCAGAAAAATCAGGTGCGGTGGGCTGGTGCTCTGTCTGATATGTACAGACTGAACTGCGGCCTGAGACAGGGTGGACGTACCTCGCCTTTGCTGTTTAATCTGTATATAAACGAGCTGATCCAGGAGCTGAGTAGCATGCATGTCGGCTGCTTCATTGACGGTATGAGTGTTAATAGCATAAGTTACGCAGACGACATGGTGCTTCTTAGTCCCTCGGTGGCAGGTTTGAGGAAGCTGTTGAATGTGTGTGAGGCATATGCTGAGGCACACGGTCTTATTTATAACACTAAAAAGAGCAACATTTTAATATTCCTAACGCCGAAGCAGATAGTTCGCCGTGTGCCTCCGATATGCCTCAGTGGCACTCCCCTGGAGCTGGTCAGCAGGTTTAAGTACCTGGGTCATATTGTCACGAGTGACCTCAGAGACGATGAGGACATCGAAAGGGAACGCAGGGCGCTGGCGGTGAGGGGCAATATGATAGCTCGCAGGTTCTCTCGCTGTACTACGGACGTTAAAACGACTCTGTTCAAAGCGTTCTGTCAGTCGTTTTATTCGGGTGGCCTGTGGCTGACATATTTGCGCCGAACCTACAGCGTCCTCCGCGTCCAATACAACAATATCTTCAGAATGCTGCTTGGGCTGCCATGGCGCTGCAGTGCGTCAAAAATGTTTGCCGAGTCTCGCGTTGACGGCTTTCACGCAGTGATGCGCAAAAAAGTAGCCTCGTTATTGCAGAGACTTCGTAGCAGTAAAAACAGCATTCTGAAGGTCATTGCCTCTAAATTAGATTGTCCCATTCAAAAACACTGGATGGAGATAGGGATAGGCTTGATGTCGTAAAATAATAAATATTATACTGATTACTACTAACACTACTAACATACTTATATAAGCTAATTGTTACTAACTGTCACTAACAAATCTATGGACAAAATTAGTCTGAAATAAAGTTTTATTTATTTATTTATTTATTTATTTATTTGTTTATTATACTCATGATATTAGCTTCCAAAGTAATACCAATTTATTAAAATTGAAGCATACTTTCAGCATCTCCCTAGTATTTACAAATTACGTTTATTTGAAACACACGACAATAGATAGACAATTTCATTAACTACATATTCCCCGTTTTAATTTTTTTTAGATCAATTTTGAATAAGATAAAAAAAAATAGAATTTTTGTGCGATCTCGGCAACGCGTCAAATGTATGGTCAAGGTCGTTTGTTCGGGGGATGGCCTTAAATTCAGCATATTTCCTACTCCCGTAATTTTTTTCACATTTCCAGAAGCAACCGTTTAGCTGGTAGAAGGGGGGGGACACTGGACTAACGATTTTTCCACTTTAAAACTTCATAATATTTTACAAATGGATCCCTAAATCGGAAAATGATCTTTGAACATTCATAATATTTTAAAAAACCTATCCAACGACACCCCACGGGGTGAACGCGAAAAAAAAATCATCCCCGCTTGATGTTTTTTTTTGTGTAGGGGAGGTACTTTAAAAAAACTTTTTTTTTAAGATCTTATATACTGTCGGCATCATTAATTTGTGCATTCATGCCGAATTACAGCTTTGTAGGTCCTATAGTCTCTGAGCAAAAGCGCGGACAGACAGACGAACGGACGGGCGGACGGACGGACAGACGGACAGACAGACGGACAGACAGACGGACAGACAGACGGACAGACAAACGGACAGACAGACGGACAGACAGACGGACAGACAGACGGACAGACAGACGGACAGACAGACAGACAGACAGACGGACAGACAGACGGAGAGACGGACGGACAGACCGAAACTATAAGGGTTCCTTTTTGACTACGGAACCCTAAAAAGTGTCTGTTAGTGTATACGGCTGAACCTGCTTGGAATTTGGATCTTTGGTATGGTACTAGAGACAAGAAAAGACAAAGGATATATTTTCTTGTTGCGAAAAATTCATGGAATTCCGCATTCATGGAAAAGTGGAATCAGGGTACAGTATAGTGGTTACTATAGGCCGGATATACCTCTCTATAATCCCCATATTGTGACACTAACTCAGAAGGGAGTAAAATTAAACAAATACGTATCACTTAACGCCATTTATTAATTTATGAAATCATTTCATTTCACTATTATAATTTAGATAAATAAAAATATGTATAATCATTTCAACGAATGTATAATTTGAATTTAAATATCATCAATAATAATCTAAAATATCTAAAGTAGTTGGTACAATAATCACTTACTAACCTGTCTTTCCTTGAAGGCGGCTCGTTCAGAAGTGATGGCCGACGGTGCTAAATCACTTTTTATGACATGACGTCTGTCAAACGTCAAGATGACGTTTGACAGTTGCCATAGACATCGATGACAGTTAAGTGACTAATATTAATAAAAATGTAAACAAACGGTAAAATACTTTAAAATAATACGTGTATGTAACAGTCGGCCATCCTCTAGGAACGAGTCTCTTCGTTCTAAGTTCATTACAACAAAATATTGTATTTACTTTTCATGAATTACATAACATTGAAATTTTACAAATTCTACGATCAAATTTTGCACACTTTTACATTTAGATTTCAGATAATTTACATTCCACATTTAATATTTTTTTATTTTTATTGTCATTTTAAAGTAAGTATAATAATATATTATATTTTAATAATTATTTACTATAAATTATAAGTATCACTTTTTATATATTGCCATTTTAACTAACAAAACAATTATTTTAACATAATTTATATTAGTTAACTTTACTTAACAATGGTTAACTTTGTATTGGTTACTTCCTTCACCATTACAAAGCAACCGCGATGTCCTGAGCCACTCCTGAGCGGCGAGTTCGTACGCCATTCAGGCCCGGCTTAAGGCACCCCTCACTTTCTTAATTATAGCTGTATGGTTTGGGAGTTACTTCCTTCACTCACAACTCACACAACTGCGATGATTTAAGCCACTCCTGGGCGACAAGTTCATATGCCAATCATGCCCGGCTAAAACCACCCCTCACTCAATCACTCATCATTATATTATTATTCGCTCAATCACTAACTCTGATCGCTTTTATGATCTCTAGACTCACTAAAAATCATTAGAATATAACTGTAATAATTTAAGTATAATAATTATTATATATTAATCAAATCTTTAATCCCTTTTATATTATCAATTCAAAATTTGTCTAAGTATTCTCATCCTCACTATTGTCATCACTATCATCACTTGAAGAGCAAGCAGCAGCATTACCGAAACTGAGCCAAGGATAAACTTTGTCTATAGCTACTATTGCTTCGTATTTAGGTCCCTTCCTGGTTAGTGGTGTGTCCTCTATAAGGAATCTATCATTCGGTAAAATCTTTTTGATTCTATAAGGTCCTCTACACCTAGCTTCTAACTTTTTAGACTGACCGGGTCCAGTTACTACATTTCTAATAATTCTAACTAAATCACCTTCTGCATAAATCTTACTAGGCTTTTTCTTTTTATCATAGCGCTCTTTCATCAGCTGTTCATTTCGCTTTAACCTATCACTAGCTTCCGCTCTTATATCTTCTATATTTTGGACATCAGTATTTATATCATTATTTAGGTCATTTAATATTCCTAATGCCGGGTTTGATACATTCTTACCGAGTTCGGAAGGTGTCTTTTTCGTTACGTCATGAACGGAGGTATTAATGCCTAATTGGACATCTGGAAGAAGTTCATCCCACGAGTTTTTGTCTTTACCATGAACCATAGAGCCAAGGGCAGCTAGAACGGTACGGTTATACCGTTCTACCTGCCCATTTGCTCGTGGTGTTGCGACAGCATTTAGAATATGCTTTGCGCCAACAGACCTAATAAATAATTTAAACTTTTTACTCGTGAAACTTGTACCTCTATCTGTTATCAATCGCGAAGGCGAGCCAAAGAAACTAAACAATGTACGAAATGCCTTTATAGATTCTTTAGTGCGCGTGCTCTTGACAGGAGTTAAGCTGACAAACTTTGTGAATGAGTCTACCACAACTAATATATACGTATGACCCCGTTTGCTACGTGGAAATGGGCCTAAGTGGTCGGCATGTATCGTGTGGAAGGGGATATCAATTTTAGCTATAGGATGTAATGGTCCCTCTTTTGATCCAGATGGCAGTTTATGGTGAGCACACTCAAGACAAGCGGACACATATTTCTTAATAAATCTACGCATTTTTGGGAACCAAAATTTTGATCTGACACGCTCTAAAGTCTTTTCAAAGCCAAAGTGGCCCACATCATCATGGTTTGCCTTCATAAGCTGCCACCTTACGCCCCTTGGAACAACCCACCTAGTATTTCCATTTTCTAGAACACGAAACACTCGACCATTTTTAACGCTATATTCTTTAAAGACTTTTGTAACATAGGGAGTATTACGATCTTCTAAAATTTCTTTGATTCGTTTAATTTCTTCATCAGAAGACTGCACCGTTGAAATCCAATCCTCAGCAGTGATTGCCAGAACATCTAATGTATGTATCGGTTCTGGATCCACTGACACTGGACTCCTGCTGAGAGCGTCTACATGAGACATCCTCTCACCAGGACGGTATTCAATGGTGCAGTCATATTCTAGAAATTGGATCCACCACCTAGATATGCGTGGAATCAGGTCTCTTTTAGTAAAGGTTGTACGAAGTGCATTACAGTCCGTTATTATGGTAAACTTAATGCCAATCAGATAAGAACGAAACTTGTTTAAAGCCGAAATTACTGCAAGGGTTTCAAGTTCAAATGAGTGAAATTTCATTTCGTCCCCCTGAGTTTGCCGGCTGTAGTAGGCAATGGGCTGCCATAGTTCGGACTTTTTTCGTTGTAATAATATAGCAGCCAATCCAAATTTGGAGGCATCAGTATGCAACTGAGTCTCTGCGTGGGGATCATAAAGAGCAAGTATAGGTCTTTCCGAGAGAAATTTCTTTATATTCTCAAAAGCATGAGCTTCGTCGTCACCCCAATGCCATGGCACATCCTTCTTCAAGAGACTCGTCAAGGGTCTGACAATCAATGCAAACCCCTTAACGAATCGCCTGAAGAAACTGGCAAGACCTAGAAATCTCCTAACCTCATGCTGATTTTGTGGAACAGAAAACTTAGTTACTGCTTCAGTTTTTGCAAATCCGGGTCTAACGCCTCTGCTGTCTACCTCAAACCCCAGAAAATCAATATTTTCCTGAAAGAAGTGACATTTCTCCATTTTTAAAGTGAGACCTGCCTCCCTTAAGAGCCTAAGGACTTCTTCTAGCCTTTTTAAGCCTTCTTCAAACGTCCTAGAAGGTATCAATATGTCATCCATATAAATAACAACGTATGGTACTTTGGACTTACTAAGGACCTTATGAATAACTCGCTGAAATACCGCCGGGGCATTTGCTAGACCGAACGGTACGCGATTGTATTCAAACTGTCCGTCCGGTGTAACAAATGCCGTTCTCTCACGAGATTCTTCAGCTATGGGAATTTGGTGATACCCTGAGGCTAAATCCAAGGACGTGAACAGGGACTGTCCGGACAGTTGGTCTAATAGATCGTCGATCCTAGGAAGTGGGTAATGGTCACGTTTTGTACGCCTATTGAGTGCACGATAATCTACACACAGGCGTTTTTCGCCGGATTTCTTTTTGACTAATACAATAGGACTGGCAAAAGGGGAACTTGATTCGCGAACAATTCCATGCTTAACCATATCACTAACCATGTCCTGGACTAATTTACGTTCCGAGTATGCCATACGATACGGCCTATAAACTACAGGAGTTGAATCAATGAGATGGATCTCCATTTCTGCTACGTTCGTAAAGCCAAGATCATGCATGCCTGTAGAAAAACAGTCTTTATATTCGGCAAGTATATTGTGAATTTTAAGTTTTTGTTCCTCAGTCAATTGTGAGCCATAGTTAGGATCAACAGGTGAGTCGTTAATTTTATTAACTATTCTCATAACTTCTTTATATAATCCCATAAATTTAGCACGCGTTACAAGAGTATTACCTTTTAGCTTTATATGATTCATGCTTACGCTCTGAATTAAAACCTGACAATTTGTATCTTTCATTTGATACTCCCCAGGCAAAAGATAATACTCTTGTCCTACCTTTCCACGAATTGATCCGTTTACATAAATATATCCATTACACGAAACATCCGAAATAACACTCACAGCTTTCATCTCTCCTGCCTTTATCTCAATGTCATTAGCTAAACGTAACTGTAGTTTTAAGTCATGTTCATGTTCGATACGCTCAAATTTCAAATCATTTGGGGTTTTCGTAATTTTAAGTGTAGGTCTTTCTGTAAACGTATGCCCTAGTAGAATGTTACAATTTATTAATTTATCTTCAACTATATAAACTTCAACATCATCTTCACTTACTCCCTGTATTTTAATGTTAGTTGTCGTGCGACCTAAAGGCAAATATGGTATGTTCCCTAGCCCTCTTAATCGTGGTCCATTTATTGGTTCCCATTTTAACCCTAATTCTATAGCATCACTTTCACGAATAAGAGTGACCTCACTTCCTAAATCCACTTGACATCCAAAACGTTTTTGTCTTTAGACGCAACGGCACCCTTAGTTTTAATGCAATTTGACGCTTCGTGACCTAAATAGTTGCAGACTGTACATTTTATCAGAGGTTTAGGACATTTAAAACTAGGGTGTCCGACACTCTGGCAATTAAAACATTTAACTTGGCTCTTGTAAATACTGTTAATATTACTTTTCGTAGTAATATCCGTTGTCTTCGTATAACTATTATTAGGAGCTGCTAAACTGTGTTGCCGTCTATCTCTATTATTACCGTATTCTAATTGACTGCGATTTTGCGACTTAATGGTTTTGAAAAACTCCAAAACGTCTTCCGGTTTATCAAACTTTGCTGCTTGTGCACCTAAGCGAATTCCTCTATCATCAACTCCATAAAGGATACAATCTACTGCTTGCTTTCCAAATATTTTGCACCTATTGAGTAAATTAACCTTAGCAAAATAATATAATTCTAGAGATTCACCAGGGCGTACTCGTCTATTAAGCATCTCGGTGAGCAGCTCCGCGTAATTCTCAGTCGAAGGAAACGATTCTTTTAGCATTGCTTTCCACTCAGACCATGTATGCTTAATAGAGGGTAGTCCCTGATACCAAGTCTTAGCGAAGTTTGGGCAGGGCATAGTGAATTGTTTGTTTATCGCTCCAATTATAAATCTCTGCACATTCATCTACTTTGTCTATCCAAACGTTTACAGTCTGTTCTCTAACAAGTGGATCGAATTCAGGAATGACATTTGCAAGTACCGTACTAGAAAATGATTCACGACTCCCTGCCCCTGCTCCGAGCATGTTCAAGAATTGTTCCATCAAATCTAAATTCCTATCCTTTATCGGTGGAGCCTCAATATCTGGAGTAAATAGTGAGCGTCCACGATTATTAGTACGACCTGGGGTTTTGCTACTTTTTCTTTGTTTATGTATCGCAGACATTTGGTCAGATTCATTATGCTCACTTAATCGCTTACGCAATCTACAGATCTCACTTTCAAGTACCTTAAGTCTTTCTTCTTCCTGTGACACTTTTCTCCCATGGTGGTGTAAACGACGTGCGCGGTCAGGGCTCCTGCTCCGGCCGTCGTCACGCCGGTCTCTAGCAGGACTCCGGCTTCGTGTCCGCGAGCTGTTCCGTCGGTCGACGTAGCGTCGAGTGGCCGACGTGCGTGCGCGGCTTGGATCACGGCGCGATCTCCCATTGGATTCACAATCGCTCATTTTCTGAAACTCAAAACGATTGTGTGAATATATGTAAATTATAATTTCATAATATTGTGTGAATAATTCCATATTATGATGTAATCAAACGTGATTTGTGATAGTTTGTTAAGTATTTTAAATATATAATATATTACAGTAAACTCGGCATTCGCTTGATAGTATTTAGAATAAACCATTAAAAATATATTAAATAAAACAAATTCATAATCTAACCCAATATTTCCCGTAGTTATTAATTATGTAATAGCGTAAGAAGAAAAATAAAAGAAAAAAAGTACGGATTGAAAAGACGGTAGACTAAAATTATTTCATAATGGCGTATAAGAAAAGTAAACGACAATAATTTAATCACTCGACATCTTTTAAATCAACAGCCTTTTTTTGGATTTAAAACTATATTTCGAGTAAATATCATTTAGAAAACTAGAATAGAAGTGTATTTCAAAATTATGTCTAATATTATATTATATATATTTTGTTTTTTTTTTATCCAAATTCATCAGCAATCACATATTGAAATTCAAATGAAATACGGTTTAAATATATAAAATAATCACTATTCTGCATTTATGACCACTTATTTTAATCAAATGTTCAAACAATAAAAAGTTACAAAAGAGAAAAAGAAAATAAAAAAAAAATACCGTGGCGTGGTACGTGAGTGACACGAAATATTCATTATTTTCGTGATTTATCCCAATTCTGAGATGTGACACTAACTCAGAAGGGAGTAAAATTAAACAAATACGTATCACTTAACGCCATTTATTAATTTATGAAATCATTTCATTTCACTATTATAATTTAGATAAATAAAAATATGTATAATCATTTCAACGAATGTATAATTTGAATTTAAATATCATCAATAATAATCTAAAATATCTAAAGTAGTTGGTACAATAATCACTTACTAACCTGTCTTTCCTTGAAGGCGGCTCGTTCAGAAGTGATGGCCGACGGTGCTAAATCACTTTTTATGACATGACGTCTGTCAAACGTCAAGATGACGTTTGACAGTTGCCATAGACATCGATGACAGTTAAGTGACTAATATTAATAAAAATGTAAACAAACGGTAAAATACTTTAAAATAATACGTGTATGTAACAATATATACCTATTGACTTTAAATTGCCCCTAGTTAGTGCTTTATTTAGGGCCACCGCGAACTTGCGATATACAGAATGAAACAAAACTAAGTGATAATATTTTAGGGTGTATACTGTGTTTAGTGTTTATTATGAAAGCAGCAGCAGCAGCATTTTTTTTACATTTGTAGGGGCAAGCCGCAAGCGCCCTAGCGTCATGAATTTTCCCATACAAAACTTTTAAAAACTTACTCTTTCAGTGGTGCTACTTTCACAGCCAACTCTATATAGGGGACCCATGAAACCCTGTGGGATATATGGAGGCCGCAAAGGAAGTTCTTCTGACCGAGCGAGATGACGTATGCTCGATCAGGCCGGAGCCCACGTGATACATTTCAGCTGTCGTATATATACCGACGCGCTCAGAAAACTTCGATAGCGCGATGCAGGATTGTTAGGCGAATTGTGGGTACCGCCACATCACTCCCCCCCGAAGACCGGAGGTCGAATCTTGTAGTATTGTCGCTTGGCTCGCCAGTGCCAGAGAGTTCCAGTGAGTCGGAACTGTTGCAGTGAGTCCCAGTGAGTTGGAACTGTGAAGCTGCTGTACGGGATCCAGTGAGTCGGATAGCTGCCGTGCGGGGCCGATGCTATGTGCTGACCAGGAGAGATGTGCTCTGCTTGCTGACCGGTCGGTATAGTGAGAAAGCCCGTTGATGCCGATGCGGAGTCGCCCAGGCCGCGGTACATTGCGGCTAGTGGATGAGGTACCCGATGAGGCGATGCTGGCTGGAGCGGTGCGGAGTGGCGGGGAGTGATGATGATGATGAAGGAGGCGTGTTCTGTCGAGGGTCATCAAAGTGGGAATATCCGTGGAGGCCGCAAAGGAAGATCTTCCGACCGAGCGAGGTGGTATGCTCGATCAGGCCGGAGTCCACGTGATACATTTCAACTGTCGTATATATACCGACGCACTTAGAAAACTACGATAGCGCGATGCAGGAATGTTAGGCTAATTGTGGGTACCGCCACAACCCTAAAAAATATATTATCATTTAGTTTTGTTACACTCTGTATAATTGTTTGATCGTTGGTTATGACCGCAAACATTTCAAAGTATGCTGAACTTTATATAGTGAGTGTGGTAAAGCGCGCCACCCCGGCAAATAAACTAATTGGAAATCTCCAATCAGCAATATGGAATTATGCTATATGGCGCACTTGCCGGGGTGGCGTTCTTTGCCACACTCACTGTAGGTACGCAAAGTGCATTTAATATGTAATAGAAAAAGTATCAAAATTTGTGCCTAGTTTCGGGCTCACCTATCCAAACCAAATGTTTAGTCTTTGTTCGGACTATTAAGTAGATGGTTTATGTGAAGTTTCCACAAAAGCAGTCGAGCGGTTCTTTATTTATCACATTTTTTGTAACAAATGAATTCAATAAATGGGGGGTTATTATGTTAATGGGGATTTTGCTGTCAAATTAAAACTTTTTCAGCTATGGAGATTGTGCTGTCAAATTGAAACTTTCTTCATGCTTTCTTCAGTGTTCGCAGTACAAGCAAGTTTCAATTTTTTATTATTATTTCACTTTATACGTAGCGAAGAACTTACCGGGCCGCTAGTATTATAAAGATATCGATCCCAAGGTACCTACCTCTTTTTGCCTCGACATCTCAAGTCTATTGTGTAATGTTTGTCTATTGTAGTCATCGTAGAGTCAATTTACATACCATGTCATTGAACATCTGGTAGGTAGTCAACATTGAACTACCTACTAGAACGATCAAAGTCTAAACTATCGGTCGTAAAGCACGTAATTGAGACATACCTTCTTTGAAATGCACCTACAGCCACATACAGCCCACCTGTATACTATAATAATAATTCACCTACCCACGTTTTGATTAATCTTCTGAAAACTTCTGAAAACTGCAACAAAAATTACACCTCTGAACCAAAGAGTATAATTATTTTATAATTAATCTATCCCTTTTAATATATTCAAAATATCAAAAGGGATAGTTTATAAAAAATCGGCCACTCGCGCACGAAGGGTTCCGTACCGTTATAGAGCGCAAGTAGGCAAAAATTAATGTTTTTGTATGGGAGCCCCCCATAAATATTTATTTTATTTTAATTTTTTATAACTAATTACTAAAGTATAAATATAATATAGTTTAAGGATTTTGTGAATATTTCAAGTGTCTACCTATTTGCCCATTTATTATTATTGATAACGAGCCAAAAATACCCAAAAAAATCACGTTTGTTGTATGAGGGCCTCCTTAAATATTAATTTTCTTTTGTTTTTAGTAATAATTGTTGATATAGCGGCAACAGAAATACACAATCTGTGAAAATTTCAGAAGTCTAGCTGTAGCAGTTCTTGAGATACAGCCTGGAGACAGACAGACAGACAGACAGACGGACAGACATCGAAGTCTCAGCAATAGGGTCGCGTTTTTGCTCTTTAGAAACGAAACCCTAAAAAGGAAATACAGTGAACTTTTCTTCGTGTAGTCGGCATCGCGTGTGATATAATATTGTGAACAGGAAAAGCTGTCGAGGAAAATGTTGAATGATATCGAAGATCGTGCGTGATGAAACATATAAATCTCTTTCGACGTCTTTATGAAAAAATATCATATTAGTTACATAATGTAACGCATCATAATAATATTATTTAAAGCATTATACCTATGAAGGCTATGATATAAAAGTTGTGTTATGTTTGGGTTTCCTTTTCTGTTATTAAAAAACATACTAATAAAAATCTCATGACAAAAACTACTTAAGTAGTTTTTGTCATGAGATTGTCATGAGACACTTTAGTACACTTAAGTAATTAGTAACTATATTGTCACTTAACAGATAAAGACAGCGGACCTTGAAAAGTTTTATACTATGAAAATAATGATATCATCTACATTAGTATGAAGATAACTTTAGGTGCTTATTTTTCATATTATAACATAAATACACCAAAGATGCATATTAAATTTACAATAACATGTTAAAAACAAAATACTCAACTTTATTAAACATTACTTTTTTCAGTATAACTGTAATCTCATTATGTTAGCGGTTAGATCAAGTTAACAATTTGTAAGCGTATGCAAAATGTATTTGATGCCTTAACGAACTTTGTTTGTGTTCATTAAAAATCGCTGGGAGGCAGCCTCTTTCAGCGTAAGATCAAAAGCATGATGAAAAAAAACTACGAATAAAATTATAATTTATTAATACAAGTTAAACGTATACTTCGATCTGATAGTTGAGTCCGGAGCCTCTCTCGCTCTTGAGCCTGATGTTGGCATAAGACTGCCCCACTCCCCCCGCCGTCACGGAGGCGATTGATTCGGTGTGGTCGAGATCACGGGCTATTATTCCCTGAAAAGAGAGAGAGAGAGTTAGAAATACGATGTAGTCGGACCAGCTGACGCTAAGCAGATCGGTGGAGACTGGCGACAGATTCAAATTATCAGAATCAGAGAAAACTATGGTAACATGAAGTCTTTGCGTTGTTGGTTACCGCTGTAATGATAAGGCTGCCTTCACATTATGTTGCGGCTGCGGCGGTACCCGCGACATAATGTGAAGGCAGTCTGAGAGCTGCATTAGTGGAAATGTGTGGTGGCCTGGTGGGTCAATGTTCCTTTAAAAATAGTAAAGTGCTAAAGCGCGTGTGTCTTTTACCTCTTCTAACCTAACCATATAAGTACGAACATAATATTATTAACGATACTACATAAATATTATCAAAAAAGTTGTGATAAAAGAAAACAAATTTTGTAACACTAACACGGCAAAAGGCGCGGGCGTGTAGTTTGTTGTTGTTTTGGCCTAACCAACTTACAAGGAAAATGATGTTTCAAGGAAACACGAGTAATCCGTCACGCGCGGGACCTCATTCGGTTCGACCCCTACATGATACATCGCTCGTCGCAAAAACAGTACACACAGTAGCCGCGGCCTTGAAATTGTTCTGCTATTTAAGTTATTTGAAATCGCGTAAATGCATGCGTGCGTCCCATTCGGTGATTATGTACGAAGATTGTCTACTGTATGATTAGTTGTCTGCCAAAGTCATATTATAAATAAGGAGGGGAAGCAGGTTATCTCCGGCCCAATCCGCGATTTAGTTGCCTACTGCCTCTTAGGGTTGTCAATTTTAGCAATATAACACATCTCTTATTAGTCAATAAAGTTCAACAACGGTTTTCCTATCAAATATAGAAATGTATTCAAGATACAGAGCAGCATTATTTATATATAAAAAATTGGCCAAGTGCGAGTCGGCCTCGCGCACGAAGGGACAAGGGTTCCGTGCCGTTATAGAGCGAAAATAGGGAAAAATATTGTTTTTTTGTATGGTAAACCCCTTATTTATTTTATTTTAATTGTATTATTAAATATTAGCTGTGCGCCGCGGTGTTACCCGCGGTTTAAGTGATATATAATAAAAGACTATGAAAAGTACCAATAATAGGGTCAAAACGGGACGATACATGGTTCTATAATGGTTTATGGTAGTGATGATGATGATTAATGTAATTTGCATAGTAGAATATGCTTTCCGTTCGGAACTCCCAAACTTCTATCTATAAAGAGTCAGGAGTTCTCTCAGCACCTTCCGAACCATAGTATACCTTGGTGCAAAATCATACTTGTTGGTAGCATATGCTTAGAATACTGCTCACGAAACCGAAGTCACCACATGTTTCCATATAAATTTTGGTGAGTTCCCTCGATTTCTTATGGATCCCTTCATCAGGTCACCGCTTTTATGAATATGGTACCAAATTGGGATGATAACCTATACACCAAAAGAAAAATTTTAAAAATCGGTTCACAAACGGCGGAGTAATCGTTGAAAATAAAAAAAGAAACATAACACCTCCTCCATTTTGAAAGTCGGTTAAAATTGTAGCCTATGTGTTATTCTGATATAAGCTATATTATTGTAAAGTTTCATTAAAATCTGTTCAGTAGTTTTTGCATGAAAGAGTAACATACATCCATACATACATACATACATAATATGTATGTATGTATATATGTATGTATTACATACATATATACATACATACATACATCCAAACTTTCACCTTTATAATATTAGTAGGATTGAAGTACACACATAATTGTGGATTTTGTGAAAATTTCAAGTGTCTACATGTTGCCATTATGGATTACGAGCCAAAAAGCCCAACAAAATAACGTTTGTTGTATCGGGAGGGCGACTAACGCAAAAAATCAAACATCATCTTTCTCTCTTCACACTTACGCCCGTCTTTTATATGCTAGGTGAAAAAGGACGACGCGGAATCATCGCCAAGTTAGTTTTTTCTTAATAACTCGATATATATACAACATTTTAAAAATCCGCCAGGTCAGTGTCTCAACGATAGAATTTTATACAATGTGTTAATATATTAACTTAGTCCAATGCTCGATTATGGCAATATATGAAAAAAATTTTCTATCGATAAAATTTTACGATATCTTGTTTTCGCTCAGATTAAATTCTTGGAAATATAATGTAGTATCTATGTTAAGAAAATGAAACAATTCGGGGCTTACTTTCAAGTATAAAAATGAATTATAAAATCGACAATTTTGGGTTAGTCGCCCCCTTAAATATTAACTTTATTTTGTTTTTAGTATTTGTTGTTATAGCGGCGCCAGAAATACATAATCTGTGAAAATTTCAAAAGTCTAGCTAGAGCGGTTCTTGAGTTACAGCCTGACAGACAGTTGAACAGACAGACGGACAGACATCGAAGTCTCAGTAATAGGGTCCCGCTTTTACCCTTTGGGTACGGAACCCTAAAAAAGATAAACCGGCTGGTGGCGGCGGCAATTCTGGAATTGATGAATTATTAAGGGCTGATTTTTCAATCGTCAGATAAATTTTACCACTGGAATAAATTTGGCGTTTTGACAGATTTTATATGAAAAAAATGTCAAAGTGTCATATATTTTATTCTTTAGGTAAAAGTTATCTGACGATCGAAAAATCAGCCCTAAGACACCCAAATACACATCAATAGTTTCTCCTACGATTAGACATTTTTGATTAATTTAGCGGTGAAAAGCCGTGACGCACGAACCTCGTGCAGTGTTAGCCCCGACTGGCGCACTGAGAAACGGGTTGAGATTTTGTGAAGTGTGCGTGCGGCGACGCATAGATACTATGGCGCACACATACAAGCCACGCGCGGTGCGTTTGTATGAAGATAACTTACTTCCCCTCTTTATACTATGCCAAAGTCTTCGCCTGTTCCCTGTTATAGACACTTACATCTGTACTTTCAGCCCAGTCACTATAGGGGGTTGACCTCGGAAAATCGAGATACCCAGTATATTACCACGTAAAAACTTGTAGTTTGGCATCTTAAAACAGTTCTCAAAATTCACATATAATTGGAAGGTCGCAAGTTTTAAAATCAGGCATCAAAAGTCACAAAAATTGTTTTTTTTTTTACTTTTTTTGCAAATATTTCGTTTTCTATGCGTTTTACGTTTTTTGTATGAATAGGAAAGTTGTAGAGGATTGAATTCTCTACAACTTTTCTATTTAACATTTTTTACACCTTGAACTGTTTTCAAAATAGAGGGCGTAGAGCGCGCGGTTGGAGAATTATCTGAGGTCAACTGGTAATCTAGATTAAAAACTCGTAAATTTATTGCTAAACATTCGATTATATTTTTTTATTAACTTTTAGATTAATTTTTTTTTTTTTTTTTGGTTAGTTATCTATTTTTATATAAGTGTCAATTTATTTAATAACACTTACCTGGACCTTTAATTAAGAAATTGCTAAGGAAAGTACTTAAATTGTATTTTAATTCTTATCTTATTTTAAATACTATTGAATTTCTATATAAATAAAAAATAAAAGAAAAACACTTTCATTTGATGTTTTTAAAACGTGTCATTTTACAGATTTATTAAAGTCAAAATTAATAAAAATTTCGAGAACAAGTTCTAATTGGAATTCTCTTCTTCTTTATCATCATCTTCTTTTTCTTCTTCTTCTTCTTCATCATCGTCATCGTCCCTCTGCTGCGGAATTTCCTCTTCATTACCGTCTTCAACGACATTTGTCTCCAAGTCATTCATGATTTCTGGGTCACAATCGGTCTGATATGGTACAGAATTAAGACAAGCTTGTCCATTATACTGGCCGCAAGCTAAGGAACACTGTAAACCCGCTTCCCTGCATCCACATCTTGAGCCATAGCCACTTTTGCAGTTACAGACTATTGTATTGAGTAAATCATCTGGAGCAGGTGGTAAAATAGTCATGATAGGTTCCAGGAATCCGTTTTTGATCGAGACTACCAGTTGACCTCAAGTATTTCTCTGACGGCGCGCTCTACGCCCTCTATTTTGAAAACAGTTTAAGCTATAAAAATGTTAAATAGAAAAGTTGTAGAAAAAATGGCGAAAATATTGTAGGTACTATTTTTTTAGATTCACTAAAAGTTACCATTAATTAGGACATTCGACATATCAAAGAGAAACATAATAGGTGGAACATTTTCAGCATAGTTCTCTCACTAATAGCAGTCAGATCTTTAAAATAATTTCTTCAAAACATTTGACGTTTGCACTGGCGACACACTGCAAACGCGAATATACGTTTCAAATGATAACTTTAGAACGACTTTTTTCTATTTTACATATTCGGGCACCCCCGCTGATTGCCGGCCACTGTTTTAATGGCCGCTACGAATATACGGCTTCGAATTGATATTCGACGTTTCGCTTTTAGTTTCGGTTAAAAATACTGCGTGTTTTGATTAAAATATGTTGTGCTATTCGGGAGATTTATGATTTGAGCTAAATAATTACTGAGGCGGGATTACGTTTGATTTTATTGCTTTATACCAGTATCCAATTAATGTTACCATGCTATCATATCCATACTATTAATACAAAAGTGTGTCTGTTACCTCTTTAAATTTTTGATGAAATGTTGAATGGAGATACTTTCTAACCATTCGACGTTTATCGCGAGAGAAATGTAGATTTTTCTTCATTAAAAGCCTTATATAGGATAGTTTTTAACATGATAGAACTAAATTTCATTAAGATTAGGCGTGATCGAAAAGCTTGTTGTTTCATCGATTAATAGTAATTATTATTAATTAGTAATTATTATTTATTAATTATTATTAGTAATTAATAGTTATAATTAATAATTAGTAATTAGTAGTATTCACGATAAATAGTGTGCGGAAATTTCGTAAAACTTGTTTCAAGAAATACGTGTTTATTTTTACAAGTTTTTAAAAAAAAATGTTTGACATTTGGAATCTCCATTACATTTGCAAGGTTTATAAACAAATATTTCCTTTACTGGTACAATTAATAAGTACATTATAAACACCTAAATTTCAGATAAAATTTGTGCAAAAAGCAGATTTTTGGAGGCTTAAATACTGAATTTGTTTCTCCAAATTTTGAGTTCGCGTTTTTTAGGGTTCCATAGTCAATAAGGAACCCTTATACTTTCGGTCTGTCCGTCCGTCTGTCTGTCCGTCTGTCCGTCCGTCCGTCTGTCTGTCCGCGGTTTTGCTCTGAGACTATAGGACCTAGAAAGCTGTAATTCGGCATGAATGCACTAATTAATGATGGCAACAAAATGGTATATAAGATCTTTAAAAAAAATTTTTCTAAGGTACCTCCCCTGCACATCAAGCAGGGATGATTTTTTTTTTTTCGCGTCCACCCCACCGTGTGGGGTGTTGTTGGATAGGTTTTTTTTTAAATATTATGAGTATTCAAAAATCATTTTCCCATTTAGGGATCCATTTGTGAAATATGAAGTTTTAAAGTGGAAAAAATCGTTCGAGTCCAACTTAAACGGCTGCTTCTGGAAATGTGAAAAAATTCACGGGAGTAGGAAATATTATGCTGAATTTAAAAGGAAAACTATCACGGCTAAGAAGACTACATAACTTATTGAGTAATAGTCGATCAACTAAAAAAAATGTATTCGGAGAAGTATAAAGGAACTTTTCGGTCAAATTCCTTTGAACGTAACTGAGATGATATTGTTAGTAGTGTAAAACACGTTATAAATGTACATTCATTGACCATTAAAAAAAACAGAAAATAGCAGTACTACGGAACCCTATATTGCGCGTGGCCCGACACGTACTTGGTCGGTTTTTATAAACCTAGATATAGTGCAGAAGATACCTATTAGTTCACAAGTTTCAAAGAAAGGTCCTTTACATCGCCATAATCACGTACGAGCGTTTGTAATGTCTGCAGTCGGTTATGATCTAGACTCAGATTGGCCAGACTCCCCAGTTCACCTATCTCAGAAGGCAGGCTTGCTAAAGCCTGCCTCCTGAGATAGGTGAACTGGGGGTAAAAGGGGGGGGGGGAGACGACACACATTTTACCACTTTGGAAGAGTCTATCTTGCAAACTATTCAGGTTAGAAAAAATGAAATATTAGAAACCTCAATATGATTTTTGAAGACCTATCCATAGATACCCCACACGCATAGGTTAGATGAAAAAAACATTTTTTTGATTCAGTTGTACCTATGGGGACCCCTAAAATTTTTAATATTTTTTCCATTATTGATCCAAATCCTAATGCGGTTCACAGACTACATCTACTTACCAAATTTCAATAGTATAGCTCTTATAGTTTCGGAGAAAAGTGGCTGTGGCATACGGACGGACAGACAGACATGACGAATCTATAAGGGTTCCATTTTTTACCATTTGGCTACGGAACCCTAAAAAGAAGAGACAATTCATAAAAAAGGAAAGTATGGAAAAATGGACGGGTTGGGTGAATCAAGTGTTGGACTACATCTACTTAGTAATATTAATTAAGATAACTCTTTATTTTTAACCCCTGACAAAAAGAGGGGTGTTATAAGTTTGACGTGTCTGTCTGTCTGTGTGTCTGTCTGTCTGTCTGTCTGTCTCTCTGAGGACCGATTTTGATCTAGTTTTTTTTTGTTTGAAAGCTGACATGATCGAGAGTGTTCTTAGCTATAATTCATCATCATCAACCTGCTGAGTGCTGGAAATTCTGGGTTTATCTGATTCATGAAAGGCCTTTAGCAACTTACAGTCGTTTGATGGGTTTAATATCTCATTCTAGTTCGTGACATTTGTGAATATACAGTATACATATACACATTAATGGAAAGTTGACCTGGTGCTGCAGCATCACCTGGTATTCAATAGGATACCCAACTCCTCACCAACTTAGAGCAGTGGTTTCGTGTTTGGGCTCATTTTAATTGCGACAACTAGTAAGATGTAGATAATAAACATTCGCATGCTGCTGCTGCAGCATCACCTGGTTTCTATAGGAGCCGAGCTTCCAAAGTGGAGGTTTCATGTTTGGGCTCATATTAACGGCCTCGTCGAAGAGGCCATTCATACATGGTATTCATTGGGATATGATCCTGTTGATAGGAATTATTCTGCACTATAACCAACACAAGTTTAAAAAAGCATGAAATAAAATTAAAGTAAGAAATTTTAAAAAATCCCCGCCAAACAATTTTAAAAAGTAATGAAATAATATTTACTGACTTTAAGTTTAAATAATTCCTAAGTGTAAAGTAATATTTTAGTCCATAATTGTTGTCAAGGTGTGTCGGGGGACCGCTAATGTAGATGTTTGATTTCACATAACATTAGAGTTTAAGGGTCAGTTCACAGCGAACCGAATCGAGAGACTTGGCGATACAAATGCAAAAGTCGCTGGTAGTTTACTTGGCGATCCCCCGACACACCGTGACAACAATTATTATGGACTAAAATATTACTTTACACTTAGGAGTTATTTAAACTGAAAGTCAGTAAATATTATTTCATTACTTTTTAAAGTTGTTTGGCGGGGGTTTTTAGGGTTCCGTAGTTTAAAGTACTTAATCTTATGAGTTAATTGGCTTCAAATTATTATTTTTTTCAATAAAGCTACGCTAATCCTACGCTTTGCTAAGGTATTTTAATAAAGGTTAGGATACCTTCGGATTGACTGTTATATTAGAATTAAGTTTCTTGTCAAGGCGCATAAGTTGCGTTTGCGCAATAACGCAAGGCCGACATGCTCCATATAAGGCGGTCAACATTTAGCGATGACATTACCTCGACAGTGCATACGAGTTATGTGGTGACGGTTAAGGGTCAGTTCACACTGAAATAAAATGAGACGTGACTCGACGCGGTGATTCGGAAAAGCAATACAAAATTGGATTTTCAAAAACATAATATTATTATTGTCACCTCTGATTATTTCACTTTACTGCTATAAGCTATTATATATCGTCATATCGCGCCTCGTCAGGTAAATAGACCCTAAGGGTCAATTCAGACAGCAAAGCGACGCGTAGATTGACATTGACAATTGACAGACTTGCATGACGTCTCACGCAATTAAAGTCTGTCAAATCCATACAAATTTAGAAATGCATCTACGCGTCGGTTGCGGTCTGAATTGACCCTAATTCCTACAAGATTATCTAATCTATACATATAATATAAAATTCTCGTGTCACGGTGTGCGTAATTGAACTCCTCTGAAACGGTTCGACCGATTTTCGTGAATCTTAGCGAGCATATCGGCTAGGGTCAAATCGGAAAACATCTACTTTTTATATTGATAAGTGCATTTGTTGAATAAATAATAGTAAATTATTACAACTCGAGACTGACGGCGACCATTGTTTGTGCGACGACGGGATAGCGATGGACGTTGCCATGGTGACATACTTATTTAGTCACTTCAATAAAATAATATTATGGGCGAAATACTTTATATGGTAAAACAACATTTGCCGGAACAGCTAGTCTTATATATAAAATTCTCGTGTCACAATGTTAGTTCCGTACTCCTCCGAAACGCCTTTACTGATTTTTACCAAATTTTATATGCACATTCAGTAGCTCTGAGAATCGGCTACTGGCTACTTTTTATATTGATAAGTGTATTTGTTGAATAAATAATAGTTAATTATTACAACTCGAGATTGAAGGCGACCATTGTTTGTGCGACGGGATAGCGATGGACGTTGCCATGGCGCCATACTTATTTAGTCACTTCAATAAAATAATATGGGCGAAATACTTTATATGGCAAAACAATGTTTGCCGGGACAGCTAGTAATTTGTAAATACGGGCAATAATTGATGCTGGTTTAAAGTCGTCTGTTCACCTAACTGATTCGGTTGGACTTATCACATTTTTAGTTTTGCGATTGGTGCTTAACAAATACATCGTCTTTCTTTTCCATACAAGATCGCTGGCATTTGCAATATTAGCAAAATAAATTAACTGTCTGCTAATGGTAATTAAAATATTGAGCAAACATGTCCCTGTTTATTTACTAACACTAGAATACTCCGACGCGTTGGCAATAATATTATATCCCACCAAAAACATTTCTTGTAAAATGTTGCCGAGACGACCACATAAGGTTTACCCTGTGAAAAAGATATGAGATCTCATGTAGAGGTAAGCTTCTGAATCTACACGGCCTAACTCTGCTGACCCTCACTTCAACAAATTCTTAGGGGATGGGGGGCGAAAGTTATAAGTTTATGAATTTTTTGTTGGTTGTATACTAAACTTAGATTACATACCATATTTCAGCTTTCTAGCACTTCAGGAAGTAGCCAAACATTTTGATGATCATCGGTGTGTCAGTGTACGAGTGTGTCAGTGACGAAATATGTGTATTTTAGATATCAATAAAATCTAAAGTATAAGAGCTATTAAATTGAGACTTTGTATGTTTTAGTAGTCTACTATCGATATCATATCCTGAGAATATGAACTATCTGGTACATCGGAAACCAACTCTATGAGGGTTCAAAAAAACGACGAAACACTTCGAGATAAGGTAGGTAGACGTGCCCTTGCGCTTCACTTGGCTCGTCTTGGCGGGTGCACTCCCGTGCACCCAGATTATATACGTAATCTAAGCAGTTTTTGCTCGCATCGCGCACCTGCGGAAGTGCTAACGCTAATTAAACTAATCAACAAACATCCTCACTCTTGTGAAACTCTTTAATATATTGCACTGATTAGATATTTAATTTTTATTCGCTTCTGTACTTATCAAAGGAAAATAGTACATCGAATGAGCTAACTTGAGAATACATTTCGGGAAGTTATGTTTTCATTTATTTTTTAAGCCTTTTTAAATGCCTAACTTTGTCGTTAATAATATTTTATACAATTAGTTTTGTACTATTTTTTAATTTATATTTTGACTTTTAGGGTTCCGTAGCCAAATGGCAAAAAACGGAACCCTTATAGATTCGTCATGTCTGTCTGACTGTCAGTCCGTATGTCACAGCCACTTTTCTCCGAAACTATAAGAGCTATACTATTGAAATTTGGTAAGTAGATGTAGTCTGTAAACCGCATTAAGATTTTGATACAATAATGGAAAAATTATTAAAAATTTTAGGGGTCCCCATAGGTACAACTAAACAAAAAAATATATTTTTCATCTAACCTATACGTGTGGGGTATCTATGGATAGGTCTTCAAAAATTATATTGAGGTTTCTAATATCATTTTTTTCTAACCTGAATAGTTTGCGAGAGAGACTCTTCCAAAGTGGTACAATGTGTGTCCCCGCCCCCCCTCTAACTTCTAAAGTAGGGGCATGATAAGTCTAAAAAAAATATATGATATACTTTACTATAAAAACTACCAACGAAAATTGGTTTGAACGAAATCTAGCAAGTAGTTTTTTTTTTTATACGTCAATGGTAAACTTAATTTAACTTTCATTAAATCAACTGAAATATAAAAATAAATCAAAAACCTTTTAATTTCATAAAAATAAACCTTGCTGCGGAACCCTTCATGGGCGAGTCCAACTCGCACTTGGCCGGTTTTATTTATAGTATTTTATAAGGAAATCCAATTACTTTTTTACGGTTCCGTACACAAAGGGTAAAAATAAGACTCTATTACTAAAAATTCGATGTCTGTCCATCTGTATGTCTGTCTGTCTGTCTGTCTCCAGGCTGTATCTCAAAAAACGCTATATATAGACTTCTGAAATTTTCACAGATTTTGTATTACTTTTGCCGCTATAGCAAAAAAAAATAATCGGCCAAGTGCAAGTTGGACTCGCGCACGTAGGGTTCCGTACCACAATAAAGCGAAAATGGGCTGAAAATTGTGTTTTTTTGTATGGGAGCCTCCCTTAATTATTTCATTTATTTAAATTTTATTATAAATGATTAAAGTACAAAAAAAAATTGAGTATTTTGTGAATATTTCAAGTGTCTTTTTATTGCCGTTATTGATATCGAGCAAAAAAATTGCAAAAAATCATGTTTGTTGTATGGGACCCCCCTTTAAATATTTAATTTATTTTGTTTTTAGTATTTTTTGTTATAGCGGCAATAGATATACACAATCTGTGAAAATTTCAGAGTTACAGCCTGGAGACACACATACAGACGGACAGATATCAAAGTCTTAGTAATAGGGTCCTGTTTTTACCCTTTGGATACGGAACCCTAAAAATACTATTTTTGTTATAGCGCCGGCAACTCTATTACGGTAGGGAACCCTTCGTGCTTGCACTTGGTCGATTTTAGTTTATGTTTTGGTTACGACTTACGTTAGCATCAGATCAATGTGGATAACCATTTAATTAACCATACACACAACACACACACACACACACATACACACACACACACACACACAACACAACACAAACTATAAATAACATTGTGTAATCGCTGACCTTGCTCATTAATTCGCTTGATAATCTTGCCGAATCTTCTTTCATTATTCATTCACTTATTCATTCATCATTATATTTTATGGTAGAATATGTTCTAAAAATTCTACGTCGGTCATAACTATCGACTAACATTACTAATGCAATTATATACTTTACAATTAACATTTCCATAAAACTCAAGGAAAAGCATAAATTAATACGACATTTTACATAGCACATTTGCTACATACATTTTTAATTGTTAGAGAATGTAAAATGTACAAGATATGTATTTAAAATAAAGAAGTCAAAAATTCGACTTATTATCAATATTAGCTACAACAAAACAACACCACATATTATTAGTATTTAAAAAAAATAAAACCGAATTCAAAATTATACGTAATTAACAATTTAAATTCCCAATCTCAAAAACTACTGAACCGATTTTGATGAAAGCAATTTCCCTATTGCAGTATTCCCTAAGTTGAAGAAAAGTATTGCTAAAATCGGACTCGTAGTTCCGGAGATATGCGAACACAAACATAAAAACGTACATACACTTATGAAATTTGGCACATTTGTTCAGACGCTGATAAAGACTAACATAATTATACGAAAAGTAGGTAGTTCTAGAAATATTACACACATACGGGTCGAATTAACAACTTCGTTTTTTTAAAGTCGGTTAAAAATATAATAACAAAACTATCCTAGACCCGAGGACCGATATTTTGCTGGTCTCAGAAGAGGTTCTAGTTAACTGGATTTTACTCGTGGTTTTATTTCTCAAGCGATTGTGTTGTAAGGTAGGTTACATGTATATTTTGGTGTGTATACAGTCAATGTTTTCTATGCGGGTTTATTCGGATTTATAATAATATCTATGGACGCTTCACACCACGTCAGTCTGGCCCCGTGGTAAGTACCTGATGGTCTTGTGTTACAGGTACCAGACAACGGAAATATATTTAATACTTTTATACTATACATACATTTAAGATTTTTAGTATATTATACACATATTTAATACACATCCATGACCCAGGAACTTTGAAAACTTTGTTCCGTCGGCGGGATTCGAACCCGCGACCCGGCTTGAGCTACCAACAGCCCACCAACTAAGCCACAGAGATCGTCAAATTTATTTATTTATTTCCGAGAAATTAGTACACACAAGAATTAAGGGTTTTTAGATATATCCTGTGTCATTAATTTTAGTAGTGACAATGGCACTGTGTACATTTTGCGTAAAAACTGTTTAAAAAAAAAGTAAGTATTTGTTTTTATAAAAACTTTTAAAGCGAAATTAATTAACTTTACTAAGTAGAAAAATTAAATGCGTAGTTCCTAGTAGACCGAGCTTACTCACTTATAACTCTTTTAAGACGCAATAAAATATTGAAGACACAAATAGTCACCTTAATAATCTGCTGGCCAGGATCGGAGAAGAACACTTCCTTGACTCTCTTCTTCAACGGTATCGCATTGTACTCCGCTTTCTCCTGCCAGACCAGGCGGTTATTGAAGCTGGTGCCAACGATCAGGTCCTTGCAGTGGGCGACGCACGCGCACAGCGCAATCAACAGCAGCAAGCTAGCGGTCCTCATGATCACGTTAGAGCTACACGAAGATCACTCGATCACTGACTGAACTAGTCGAGCGACATATCCGGTAACTCATCGGAAAAAACATAATATCAACGCGACCTCAGGCCCTTTAACCGAGACGTTTTCTTTATCGCTTCTTTATACAAGGTGTAACAAAACTAAGTGATAATACTTTAGGGGCTGTATGTGTTCCTGACATAGAGTTCACTGTGAAAGTAGCAGCGCTGAAAGAGCTTTTTTTTCACTTTTGTATGGGAATATGCATGACGCTGGGGCGCTTGCCCATACAAATCAGAAAAAGAATTTTGCTTTTTCAGCACTGCTACTTTCACAGTAAACTCTATGTAAAGAACACATACACCCCTTAAAGTATTATCACTTAGTTTTGTTACACCCTGTAGAATTACTACCGATTAGTAACTACCGATCAAAATGTATGGAATTGACAAAAGCGTTCGTTAATGTGACGTTGACGTTCGACTCGTCTGTCCATATATTTTGATCGGCAATTATATAAAGAAGCGATAAAGAAGAGGTCTGGGGTACAGGCTCAGGAGCGATGAGGTTTTACATGCGTATGCTGCTGAGTAAGATTTTTGATACTGTTGTCGGAGGTGGACAAGTAAAGGCCTCTTTCGACCCTCGCTTATAAACTTTTTATTTTTCACAAAAATCATATAAAACGTCATAAAAATGAAAACAAACGGGAGTCGTAAAGGCGCGGGAAATTAAAGATTTACAACTACGCACGGCTCCTATCGATCTGTCCGCGCGCAAACATTTTATTATCGTCTGCATCGGCCATTTGTACGTATAAATTACGTTTCAATAATATTTCATGTACAAAGGAGCGTAAGAAATTGGTCACGGACAAAGGCGATGTAAAATATGATCAAAGCACATCGTTGCATTGTGATTTGTGAAGGGAAAATTAGCCATTTCTATGAAGCTGGATGAAGCCCGCAACTTCGACTCGCCAAAATTCATTTATCGCACGGGAACTCTTCATTTTTCCGGGATAAAAACTGTACAATTTTATCAAAATCAGTGGCTTAAACGTGTTGAGGCAACAAACAGGCAGTCTGTCGGCCAGACCAGAAACTTTCGCATTTATAATATTACTAAGAATTGTACCTATTTGCTTCAGTTGAAAAGGTTTGTGGCATCTGGTTCCCCTGGGAAACCTTTAAAAGGGTCGATCTTGAAGACCGTACCCCGGAGATAACTCGTATAGGTACACCATCTGTCCAAATATCTAAGTGTAGTCGAGTAACCCAATATACATTTTTAGGAAAAACTAGGTACATATTGAGATGGCTCCTCCTCGTTGGTGTCCCTGGGCTCCTGGGTAACTCCACCCCGCCCTTTACACGGGGTGAGGTACTTAGGATGGCTAAACGTCGGTCTTTCCTGTCTTTCTTTCTTTTTTTAGTTTATTCTTGCGTTGATGTATTTATTTTAATTTATTCTATCTTTTTCACCACCTTTTCTAATCTATCTTTCCTTTTATTTACCTCTTCTATACAATATTGTGTGTTTGGGTGTGCATCTTTGTGAGTGTTTGAGTGATGGATGAACCTGTGGGTCCTCAACCCTAAGCCAAGTCACGTCCGGTGACGGGGTGCATGGCGAGTGGGAGACTACGCAACTAGGACGTGGGCCAGAATCTGCCCCAAAGATCAATCATGGCAAGTCGCAATATGAAAAGTAATCCCCGGTTGGGTCCCAGTTCCACTGGAGAATCCCACACTTCCGCTTCGGCGGGAGTCTGGTCCTCGTATACGGGGGGGCCACATACTGCGAAGATGGAGGAGAAGAGAACGGATAAGGAAAACGACGACACTAGCAATGTTTCTGCGGAAAACGATAGACATGGCGATTCATCAATAATGATAACGGCAAGTGAGGGAGAGGAAGGATCGCGAGTGGCGACGCCTGCATCCACCTCGCTCTTCACGAGTAGGTTTTTTGGAACCGACACAGAGAGGGAGAGTGGCAGCGAGTCCGCTGCATATCAAAGTCTAGACAGAAAGGAAAAGGAACGGGATAGGTTTCTGCGTAAGAGACGCGGAAACGAAAATAGCCCGGAGAAAGACAAGGATGTACCGAAACCCGCCTCTAAGCGAGGTAGAGGACGGGGCGTCCTCCTATTACACGACGTACGTTCGAGGTGAACGACGAGCAGAAAAGAACTTCGGACGTCGAACGTGAAGTGCTTGAGTCGGCAAAGAGGACTCCACAACTACGGTCACACCGGCTGTCGGAAACCTCGGATTTCACGGATGTGACAATAGCGGTAGAAGAGGAGATTACAGCAACAAAGCTGGGCGCTATCATCACCGAGAGTCTTGGGACGTGGCCCAAAGGTCTAAAAACCTTAAGGGAACGTCAGCCGCGGCAGTGAAGACTAACACAATATGCTCAGTGTAAGCGTCCTTCCCACGTTTCCGGTATTTGACTCTTATCCTATCTTCGTCCCCGTCCAGGATATGCTGTATGAGGTGCTTATTCTGAACACGGATTGCGTCACAAATGTCGTCATCCGTGTTCGACTTTAGCACTCCATACAGAATAACCTGGGGGTCCTTATTTTTTACTATCTCTACCTCAAACTTATCCCTCGCGCACTTTTCTATCTTCTTCCTCACTTCATCTCTCTCTTTTCTATCCCTAAATCCTATTATTACCTTCCCCCCTTTTCCTTTTCTGATTCTTTCTACTTCTATACCCTCTTTTCTCGCCTCTATAATTTTCCCTACACTATCCACTATCTGTTGCCCTGTCATATCCTTTTCCTTATCCGTGACTGCTAAGGAGTGGACAGTTATGGGCCTCGGTTCCGATGGTGGGGTTTTCACCACCCCCCTCGCTGACTTGGCAGCATAACTCTCCACTACCTCAGCAATGTCCTTCTCTGTTTCTTTAGTCTGCCCATCATTTAGCTTTCCCACATACTCATTTATCCTTTCGTCCATAAAATCCCTAATGTCTCCATATTTCCATGTAATTGCTCCCTTAATTTTTGGTACATAACGAGCAACAGCTCGTGACAGTTGCACTCATCACATTTTACTTCTATGTCACATTGTATTTCTAAGTCCTTTGTTTCTTTTCTATTTTCCTTCTCCTTTCCTACCGAGCCTTCCCTGAACAGTTTCTCTATCGCCTTCATTTTCCTCTCTAGTTTTTCTAGATTATCTGCTAAACCAGACCTCACATCTCTGATATTTCTGGTCTGGTTTAGGAGATAAATACTATTTTTAACTGCATTACTTGTCTCTGTCAGGAGAGTCTCGGCAGGGTCAATCTGGCTTTGTAAAATAGGGGTATTACCTGTGCTTTTCCCTGATTTTCAAGGGAGGATCGTTTTTTATTTTTCTGGGGTTTTACGCTATTTGGGGTGTGTACCATAGCCATTTTGTCTATGTACGGGAAAATGCGACAAGTCTAAAATAAAGTAAATATAAGATAAATAAGTGTAGCGAGTACTAGATTATGTGTCAATTCCTAACTGTAAATTAAACTAGAATAAAATTATCTAAAAATGTTTGGTTGTCCCAATATGGGTTCCCCCATATTGGGACATTCTATTACAGTCTATTAAAATTATATATGTATAGATAAAATAATACAGAACGTCACAAAAATAAATACTCCAATAGTCACTACACTAACTTAGGATAAGGCGGTTGTCCCAATAGGGAACAGCCGGTCAATTAACTATCTACTCTTATAAAATGCACAATTAAATAATTTAAACTGTAAAACAGACTTTGACACAATACGATAAATTATATAATTATAATAATATACACTATCACTATTCTAACAGTCTCCCCAATAGGGAAGCAAACTGGTCTAAAACGTAACTAATTTCGGTTTGGTGCCACGTTATCACAATTTTTTGGCGTTGTTTGCCGGTCAAAACTACAGGTGCCCACACCAGTTGCTTGTCTGATTCTGTCCCTATCTAATTTGGTTACCACCTTACGTGGAGTCTGTCTATATTTAAGGAAAAGTCAAAGATTTTTCGAAAATGTATATGCCTACAATTTTTTTAATAGTAACGTCTATTAAAACTTTTTATTATTGTATGATGATATTTAAAAGGAAAATCAAACGCCTATAGATTTTTAATAGCAATTTTTCAACCGTTTCCTTATCACTGTACAATCTATTTTAGTATAAGTGCCGGAGCTACTTAAGTGTCAATTCAATATTATTATTATTATTATTATTATTATTATGTTTGTGTAAGGTATTCCTTGCTCACGGGCAATTAAATCCCGGACATTTGGAAGGCATGCGTGGGGCCGAAGCCAACACGTAGAGGCCCGTTACACAGTTTTAATCTAGATGTAATGTGACACTGGCCGGCGACTCTCCCTGTCCGCACTATGGGAGTACGACCAAGGAGAGCCAGCGGCCAGTGTAGGACTATTACAGGGAATGGATATTAGAAATGATACCTTTTGATGATTTATTATTATTATTATTATTATTATTATTTTTAATTATTTTAATGTTTATTTGCTTGTATTTCTATTTATTTAATTTCTTCCTAATTGCCTAATTTACTATTTTATTATTTATTTTCCTATGTTTATACAATATTATAGTTTTTCGTGTTTTAAATTAATTATTTCGTACTATGTTATTTATTTTGATATTTATATTTACTTTTAGGAATCTATTTTAGTTATTTTAATAGTTAGTTTTGCTGATTTATTTTATATAGATTGACCCGGTCGTGGCTCCTGCACTACCAGACCACACACAGCGCGTAGCGTCAGAGTGGGCGTGTCAGGGCTGTCACTTGCAGAAATATATTAATTGATTATTGGAATCACGTAACTTGCCGCTTATGGTCGGCGCAAAATTTAAAGTTGCCTGTTTTTATTCAGCACTTAACTTTTTTACTAATCAAATTTGATATAAAGAACTATTTCTTATATTGTATATCTTCTAAGAAAATATTTAAATATTTTTGATATGTTACTAAAATCTGAAAAAGACAAGAGGAGTAGGGCGCACACTAAGTCCTTGACCGGGAAACAACGTCATTTGCAGCCCTAGTTCTCGTGACTTAGTTTCGTTTTTGACGTCACGAAATATTTACGTAAGATTGATTTCGTCGCTAAACTACTGATCCGATTTTAATTAAATTTGGCTTGGTTATGCTACTCTATATAATATATATTTTGAAATATTTGTCAATGATATAGGTTTATAATTAGGGCTGCAATTGGCAAAATTCCTTATTAGGGGGCGTGGCACTGCCACCGCGTTTTTTCAATATGGAATTTCGCCTGTCACTTAAAATCTAAATAAAACCTAAACTAATTACTTAAAATTAATAGGGCTACTAGATCCTCATTTTTGACTACATAGGCTATAAGCATTCAAAATTTTGGTCCTGTAGTCCTTCTACTAGTCTGTCAAAATTAGCGTTAAAAAAGACAGAAAAGACAGCGTCAAACACAGATTGGCGGATACGCAACCGCAGACCGCTTCTACAACCAAGGAGTTGAACGTGGAGGAGTTGGTGCAGCGTGCGGTGCGCGTGGCGGTTTCCTTGACCAGCTCTAGGATGGACGCGCGGCTTGAGGGTTTGGAGGCCCGGCTTCTTCCAGAGCCGCGTCTGCGCCCTCCTCTTGCCGCGTATAGAAAAGAGGCGAAAAAGAACACCACTGAGCCGGAACTAGCAGTGTTAACTTTGTCACCTCAGCTTAATCCCGGTCCGGCTCAGAAGCAGAAAAAGAAGAAAGCTACAAAGTCAGCCGCTTCCGCGGAAGCGGCGGCCGCTATGCGCGATACTGACACAACTCCGACAGTGTCGGGACCATCTGGGACCAAAACGTGGGCGCAGGTTGTCGGCAAAAAAAAAGGGAAAATCACAGATAGGAAAAGAGGAATGGAAGAAGGTGCCCAAAAAAAAGAAAAGAAGGAGAGGGAAAGGTGGAAGTCTCCGAGCTCCCAAGACTGCGGCTGTGGTGTTAACGCTGCAGCCGGAAGCAGAGAAGCGGGGCGTCTCATACAAAGACGTCCTCGTGAAAGCCAAGGAGCAAATCGACTTGGCTACGCTGGACATTCCAGCGGTGAAATTTAGGGTGGCAGTCACCGGGGCTCGAATGCTCGAAGTCCCGGGGGTTACCAGTAAAGTGAAGGTGGACAAGCTCGCCGAGAAATTGTTGGAGGTTATAGGAGAACAAGATGTTCGCATCTCCCGACCCCAAAAGTGTGCGGAGCTCCTCATCCAAGGGCTGGACGATTCCGCCACTGCAGCAGAGATAGCGCAGGCCATCGCAACACCAGGGGGCTGTGCAACGGGTGACATCAAAGTCGGCGAAATAAAGAGAGACCGCAGCGGCCGTGGCACGGCATGGGTGAAGTGCCCGGTCGAGGCGGTGAAGAAAGTGACGGCACCCAACACGAAAGTGTATGTTGGCTGGACGGTGGTGCGTGTGTTGTTGTTATCCGCGCGCCCCATGCGTTGCTATTGCTGTCAAGAGACTGGGCACACGATAGCTACCTGTCCGAGTGAGGAAGACCGCAGAGGACTCTGCTTCCGCTGCGGTCAGCCGGACCACACTGCTGCGCAGTGCAGTAATACACCCCATTGCGCGCTGTGTGCAGCTCATGGAAAAAAAGCGAACCACAGTGTGGGTAGCAAGCTCTGTGGGAAGTCTGCACTGCAGAAGGGTAAAGACGGCCCTAAAAAGGGAGTCCAAGCGCCAAAGGCAGTCGCCGCACCAACAAGCGGCCCACGGTGCTGGAGCGGAAGTAATGGAGGCCCAATAACGGCTACCTACAAGTTTATGCAGGCCAACCTGATGAAGCGGACAATCGACGTTGGAGTGGTAGCCGAACCATGTCGCGTCCTTTCAAGGAATGATTGGGTCGGCGACTTGAACTCGACGGTGGCCCTGATCTTCGGCCCAGGAATAGCTCTTCCAACTTCTAGGAGCACGACCCGGGGTCACGGTTTCGTCGTCGCGGACTTGGGTCGCCCTCACTGTGGTGGGGGTCTACTTCTCCCCCAATAGACCCATCGCTGACTTCGAGTCATTTCTCCTGCAGCTCAGCACTTCCGTGAGCACTGCAGCTAATCCCGTTGTCGCCGGTGACTTTAACGCGAAGTCTACGCTATGGGGATCACCGGCAACGAATGCGAGAGGCCGAGCGGTCGCAGACTGGCTTACAACAACTGGCTTAGTACTGGCCAATAGAGGTGCTGTCAGCACCTGTGTTCGGTGGCAGGGCAAGTCGATAGTGGACTTAACCCTTGTAAGTCCTTCTATGGCATGTCGAACCAACGGTTAGCAGGTTCTGGAAGGAGTCGAAACTCTCTCGGACCACCTTTACATTAGATTCGACATCACCGCTAATACGCCCGAATCAGGCCGCCCAATTCCATCTGGCGGTGGCCCAAGGTGGTCCTTAAAGAGAATAAATCCGGAGCTTCTTGAGGAAGCTGCGATTATTGCGTCCTGGGCGCCGCTGCCCTCCGACGACGTGGACGAATGCGCGGAATGGCTGAAAAAGGCTATGTACGATGTCTGCGATGCCTCTATGCCACGAGTTAGGCCTTTTAGACCACGACGCCAAACATATTGGTGGCGTCCGGAGCTGCATCACCTGCAACAAGAGTGCACGGCAGCCCGTCGCCGTTACAAGAGGTATCGCAGACGGCGTAATAGAAACCAGCAGGAGGAAGAAGCGCTGTACGACGCGTATCGCGCGGTCTGCATTACCTTCCGCGACGCCATTTCCCAGGTAAGACCGACGCTTGGCAGGAGTGGATTACAACCCTCGAAGAAGATCCATGGGGTAAACCCTACAAATGGGTGCGCCAAAAACTGCGACCTATTGGCCCCCCAATAACGCAGACCATCGAACCGGAGCTCCGAAACAGAGTATTGTCGGCCCTGTTTCCATCTGGGGCCGAGTGGTCGCAAGTATCGGCACCACTAATAGAGGAATCTGAGCCTGAGGGAGAGCAGGAAGTATCAGCCGTAACGTCGGCTGAGCTAGCATCGGCGGTGCTTAGAATGGGTCGTAAAAATACGGCCCCTGGTCTTGACGGCGTGCCAGGCCGTGCTTAGGTCCTGGCGATGAAGCACCTAGAATCGAGGGTACTCACCGTTTTGACCAGTTGCCTGGTCCAGGGCCGAGTACCCCGGTTATGAAAGACTGGTAAATTGGTCCTTCTTAAAAAGAACGGTCGTCCCGAAGACCAACCATCCGCGTACCGACCCATTGTCTTGTTAGACGAGATCTGCAAGATTTTGGAACGAGTTCTTGTGTCGCGCCTCGTACAACATCTGGAGGGCGTTGGACCGAACCTGAGCGATAATCAGTTCGGTTATCGCCAGGGCCGGTCTACGCTAGGGACGGTTGCTCGTCTAAGGGACATAACGGAGGAGGAGGTGAGCCAGAGTGGTGTAGTGTTATTTGTGTCTTTAGATATTTCTAACGCTTTCAACTCCCTGCCCTGGCCCACAATAAAAGACGGCCTACGACACCACGGCGCTCCGAGGTACCTGCGGAACACAATTGACAGTTACCTCTCGGAGCGATCAGTGCAGTTCCTGAATCCGGAGGGTTGGGATGAGCAAGAGATGGAGTGTGGCGTTCGTCCGAAGCCCTGTGTTTTCATAGGCCGAGGAATGTGCCACCACCGGATTTGGCTGTGGTTGTGAGTGGGACTTCAATAAAAGTCACGCCCACACTTACCTATTTGGGACTTGTCCTCGACGGTCGATGGTCCTTCAAGGAGCATTTTCGTAGGCTCTTTGAAAGACCAGGTCCGCGGGGGCCTTAGCCTCGCTGCTCCCGAATCTCGGGGGCCCAAACTTGGCATGTCGGCCTCTGTACATGCGTGTTGTTCGTTCCATGTCCATGTATGGCGCGCCGATTTGGGCTGGGAGACTGTCGACCAACAACAGGCTAGTTCTAGGACGACTTCAGCGAGTGATGGCGACGCGGGCGGTGCGCGGGTACCGCACCATCTCCCGAGATGCGGCTTGCCTACTCGCTGGTAGCTTCCCATGGGACATTGACGCAAGGGCCCTTGCCGACGTTTATTGGCGTTGCGCAGCGGTCCGCAACCCCCTACCGGACGCCGTGCGTCGGTGCAGGGCTGAGTCTAGTGAGAGGTCGTTAGACCTCTGGGCGGAGCGGTTACAAGAACCGCTGGTAAGCGTCGCCCTGATAGAGGCAATCCGGCCACTATTTAAAGAGTGGGTGAACCGGAAACTCGGAGCACTCTCCTTCCATCTGACGCAGATGCTCACCGGGCACGGCTGCTTCGGTCAGTATTTGTGTCAGATAGCTAGGAGAGAAAGTAACACAAGGTGTCACCATTGCCTTGATGAAAGGGACACGGCCGAGCACACAATGACGACGTGCCCTTCCTGGACGGAGCAACGTACGGCCCTTACAGCCGTCATTGGAATGGACCTCTCGCTGCCAGCGATAATCCGGGCAATGCTGAGCAGTGAGATCGCATGGCAGGCAGTAAATGACTTTGCCCAGGAAGTCATCACCGCAAAAGAGGAGGCTGAGCGCAGGAGAGAACGGGAGGCGCTCGACCCTTTGAGACGGCCGAGGAGAAGATGCACGCGACGGAGTGGCCGCGGCAACTTACATTAGCCGGGTACTCGGGGCGGTGGTGTGGGGACACCGCCGCCCAGTGCACCGAGTCCTAGAGAGATGCGCAAGGTGTTCCTGCGCATCGTGGCCCCCCGAGTAGCTGGGTGGTGTCGGGTCTGCAAATGTAGATGACCACTGGTAGAGTTGCGGTAGGTTCTATCGTACCCGCAACTCTGCCTTAAGCGAGGAGTGTAGCACCATGGGGTTTTAGTGGGTAGACTAGCAGGAGTCCCACATACCCCGGCCGATATCCCCAATTTGCCGGGGATGCGTAAAGCATTTCCCCATGTAAAAAAAAAAAAGGTACATGTGAAGATATTTACAAGATGACACCCACAACTCCGTTGCGCCAAAATTCGTTTATCGCGCGGGAACCGTACAATTTTCCGGGATAAGATGTATCCTATGTCCTATTCCGGAACTCAAAGTATATCCATACTAAAATTCTGCAAAATCGATATAGCCGTTTGGGCGTGAAGAGGTAACAGACAGATAGACAGACAGACAGACAGAATACATACTTTCGCATTTATAATTTTAGAATGGTAGAATGGTCTACCTTCTAAAATTATAAATGCGAAGTATCACCCCACACAGTATTCTAGATTCTAGAATCTAACATCAGCTAGTGTATTGTAATAATATTTGGCTTGCATTAGTCTCTAGAGTCTAGTGTTTCAGCTCATTTATTTGTATCTAGGTACCCACCGCACTGTACATAATAAGAATACTCATATTTACATTTCTTTTATGCACTGCGTCTAACTAGTAACCTATTAGTTGGAATGTATTCTTAGCTCTGTTGTTCGAATCGGGAGTAAGTACAGGATGTCGATTCTGCTAAATAATATTGCAATAATACAGTTACGATGCGTTCGCGGTATGATAATACCATAAAATGCTAGTCTTACCGATTAACATAACAGTATTTTAAAAAGATAAAACCGACTTCAAAATTATTGTCCTTAATTAAGAATTAAAATTCCCTATCTCAAAAACTACTGAACCGATTTTGATGAAACTTACAGTATTCTCTAAGTTAAACAAGTACAACAAAAAAGAATCACTTAAATCGGACTTGTGGTTCCAGAGATATGCAAACACAAACATGTTTCCCATCGCTCCAACTTCTTTTCCTACTCCTTTACTGTTCATGCAGTCAGATTGTGGAATTCCCTACCCCACACCATCCGTGATGGTCCTTCTATTACTGTCTTTAAAAGACGCTTGAAGGAGCACCACCTCAATTCTGAATTCATGGCCATGATTATTAAATATAAAGGGTTTTCCAATAGAGACTTGACAATTTTGAATTTAGTTTGTGGACGCACCCTTTTACTTAACATCGAACTGTCACTGTCAGTTTATTCAGTAGACATAACATTTTCATCATGGTGAAGTACACAAACGAACAACGTCTGCAAATCTTAAAAATTTACTATAGAAATTCGAAGGCGGTGGCCACTACTTTAAGAGCGTTAACTCCGATTTTCGATCGTAATTCTCGCCCTTGTAGACAGGCAGATTGGCTATGATTATGGATTATTTTTGGCCCGAATTGGAAGATATGGACTTGGGCAGCATGAGGTTTCAATAAGACGGCGCCACAAGCCACGCAGCACACGTTACATCGATTTATTGAAGAGCAAGTTTGATGAGCGTGTTATCTCAAGAAATGGACCAGTCGATTGACCGCCTCGTTCGTGCGATTTAACGCCTCTAGATTTTTTTCTTTGGGGCTGCGTCAAGTCGTTGGATAAGCCGACGACGTTGGAGAGCTCAGAGTCAAAATTTCTTAAATATCTCAAATATTTATTAGTAAAGTCAAATATTTATTTTTAGTATTTATAGTTTATAGCATAGTATGTATTATATTATTATAGTAAGTATGTTATTATTATTATTTTAATTTAGTATTTTGTTGTACATATTATTATAATAATATTATATAACATAGTAATAATTTATATATTTCATTCCTGTATATCTGATGTTTTTTGTCAAATTTCTCTTCTTAGAACTGCTGGGAGAAATTTCTTTAGAGATAAGCAGTACCTGTTGTGTCGTCTTTCTTTATAAGACGTATAACTTGTTAACCGACTTCAAAAAAAGGAGTTTATCAATTCGACGCGTATGTATGTAATATTTCCAGAACTGCCCAGTTTTCGTATATGTTAGTCTATATCAGCATCTGAGCAAATGTGCCAAATTTCAAAAGTGTATGTATGTGTGTATGTATGTATGTATGTATGTATGTATGTATGTATGTATGTATGTATGTATGTATGTATGTATGTATGTATGTATGTATGTTTTTATGTTTGTGTTCGCATATCTCTGGAACTACAAGTCCGATTTAAGTAATTCTTTTTTTGTTGTACTAGGTATTGTTCAACTTAGGGAATAGCGCAAGTTTAATCAAAATCGGTCCAGTAGTTTTTGAGATACAGAATTTTAATTCTCAATTACGTACAATTTTGAATTCGCTTTTATCTTTTTAAACTATTTAAATGTTTTTGTGTGCAATAAACTGTTAAATAAAAATAAAAATAAAAACATACATACATACATACATACTTACATACACTTTTGAAATTTGGCACATTTGTTCAGACGCTGATATAGATTAACATATCCGAAAACTGGACAGTTTTGGAAATATAACATACATACGGGTCGAATTGATAACCTCCTTTTTTAAAATCGGTTAAAAATAGAGTTAAACTGACTTCTAATTGAGCTCCATTAAATCAGTCGTTCGACTTTTGTTTGACGTTTTCTGTGCTTATATTATTTTTCATATTTTTTTTTGTATGATAAGACCTCCAGGGTGGCCTTGTTTTTTGCGACAGCGATGCAGAAACCAAAAATTGTACTATATCTACTGACAATCATAAAAGTATTGTTACTATCTGCTGTTAATAATAATAATCAGTCGTTTGTCTACAGATTCACCTTCTATTCACAAGATACGCAACCTTACCAGACTAGATCAAATCTATATTGCTGGATTTTAGCAGAATCTGGGTGCAGAACTGCAGACATTGAGCACTTATTATAAAATTTCGCATCGTGAACTCGCCTTATTAGTCCTTCTGCAACTCGTTGAACAAGTTTCACAGAAAAGAAAATAAAGCCCGTACAGTAATATGGTAATAGTCTCGTTAAGATGCGGGGCGAACGTGCGTGAGCATACACTCAATTTTCTTCAAAGTTAAGTGTGCAAATACTCGTCAAAGTAAAATAAAAATGTCTTCACTTTAATATTTATTCATAAGCACAAGTTGTCTCAATAAACTAAATTGACAGTCAACGTTATTAAATGTATTTTACTTTGTAATTCAATTAATACACTTTTTAAAAGTTTTTGTAATTCAAATACATTTTTAAAGTCCTCTTGTACGAGTAGGCCGACGAATCCTACTGATCGCAGGCCGATCTAATCGGATTCATCTTGGGCATTCCCGTGTGGGATTCTCATTTGAAAGCAAACTATAAAAGCTAATAGATAACTTTATTATAAGGAGATATGAAGACGCTCATAACATGAACTTAGAAAAAGTGTAATTCGACTAAATATAGACGTGTGGCTCAATCCACATACACAACTGAATTTTATTTCATACAGAATCTGCTAAAAAATATTATGGGTCAAGCATAATATTGTATTTAACTAATGCGATAACAGTAGATAACCCCGTGTCGTGTCGTTATCGTTGCGTACATGTGCGGAATCGCAGCTGGCTGCCGACCTCATATATTAGCTCACCTTCATCATACTTGTATATAGACTCAGGTATCAGGTGTAGTTCTGAGCGTAGTGTAATGTAATTATTCTGTTACATACTAGATATTGCCCGCAACTTCGTTACTCGCTGGGAGCAGGGAAATGTTTCCGCTATTAAAACTATCCTATATCCTTTCCTGGGACTCAATATACCATATTAAACATATAATATGTTAGTGCAACGGTTTAAGCCTGAAGCAAGATAGACATTACATATTTTATAGTATTAGTATTGATATGTCAACAATTTTACGAGTTAAAAACTCTAACAACTCGTTACTCGTTAAAATGACATCCAATAATGTTTAACAACAACTTCACAGTACAAGTAATCGCTAAAATATCCTTGTAATTGGCATGTAACTCCGCGGCGAGAAAAGCTAACAGCGGTGTAAAAAGTAAATAAAAGAACTGAAAATATTGCATATGCAGTATTTTCAGCTCGTTTTAGTTGTGTGCAGTTTAAAAATAGCAAACGCCCGTCTCCCGGAGAGACAGCTGAAATGTAACTAAAAGTAGACAGCATTGTTTTTCGTTTAAAGTTGCTAAGTTTATAATGGAGTGGCTCGACGGCGGTACTTATTGTGACGCACGTGATGAATATTCCGCATGGACTGCAACATGTTAACGAGAACTTAGTTATTTGATGAAGACCTATAGGGTAATAAAATGAGAATCATTTTTGAGGGGGAATGAAGGTTGAAGAAGGTTGCGTGGAAAATTATAGGGTCATAAACAAATGAAGGTGTAAAAAAATAAAAAAATAAAACATCCAATTTTTATATAAAAAATCAGCATTTATTAAAAAAAACTCTTAAATAATCAACTTAAAAATATAATTCGAGATCAAATTCTTAATTTGCACTAATTATCACAAATTTTAATTTTTTTGTGTCCACGGAGTAGACTACAAGTCAACAGAAAAGTAATAAATTGTTCCGTGATTTTCGAAAATACAAGTAAATAAAAAAGTATTTTTATAATCTTATCAAGTTAGTAGTTTTTTATTCTTATACATTAGAAGTAAGTAAAAACAATATAAACTTCCTTAAAAAAATAATAAACTATTTTAGTCCACAGAAAAGATTTCTCTTCGGTGGACTTACAACTTAACATGATTGTCAAGAAGACTACGACTGGTCAAAAAAATAATAAACAAATAAAAGATTATCAAAGTAATAATAGACTATAGAATCTTACTAATTATACAATTTGTAAGTAACATTCATAACAATATTGATCAATATTAATAGGCTAGAAAATAGAATCGTCATCTTCGCTGCCAGAGTAGGGCTTTATAATTTCTTGTTCCGTTTGTGAAACTTTGTTTGAATTTAGAGGAAAAAAAATACGTTGTGTAGAAAAAATGTCATCGGAATCATCGGAATCCAATGAGAATCTTGTTTTATAAGGACGAGAAGGAAGATCCTGAGAAGTACCTTCTTCGGGGGTAACTAGGTCTGACCTATAGGTCAAGGTAGATGCATTTTCCGTTTCTACACTTCTGGGAGATGCATTTCTTGCATCACCTAAAATCGAGGGGCTATACGCTCGCGTAGCAATAATTGGAACCTTTATCTGACCAATTTCAAAATGTGGACAAACTTCATCAGTAGCACAAGACAAACAACTGAGCCTCCTAGCGTGTAAAATATTGGGCTCATTTCGATTCCAAGATAGTTGGTGTATCTTAAATGTTCCTTTAAAAGCTTTCATGGTATTTGTATTTACCAGTTCTTCAATGTCTTCAACATTCGGGTCTTTAATACCAAAAATCTCAATACCCTTACAATTTTGATTTAAACAGTACATGAGAGAATCATAATCGCAGACATCGTTACCCATCGCCACCGCATTGTCACACAACCTTTTAATGCAACCACCTACTCCGTCAGGAGCACCTTTCCCATGTCCTTTCTCGCTGAAATGCCATATAATATTGCATACATCACTTAATTCCTGGCTTATAAAATTTACGATTAAAAAAAACATAGACTTATTTCTGTACTGCGTGGTTGGACCGTCACTCAGTATATGCAGATTTGTCAAGTTTGGACTCTTTTCTTTAATCCTTTGTAGGATTGGTTTAAGGTGGGCACATATAAGAACAGGATCATGTCGTAAATTTTCTGAGATAGAGCACATAGATGTAGTTACGAAACCACTATTCGGAGAATCTGCCATGCTGTAGTAAACACATGTGTGAAGGGATAATTGAGGCTTAGAGCCACCAAAATGAGCAGACTGAATCTCAGAACTATATTTACAATTATAATTCTCAGAGAAATCTATGTGCAATAAACCTGTAGCTGATGTAAGTTGCTGCTTAACTGTATGTATCGATCTTATTTGGTGAATCATATTTGCTAAATGTTGCATAAATGAAGGTAAGTTGGAATATAATAACTTCACTAGGGAGCCTTTCGTAGTTTTAATAGATTCTTTTAGGGTTTTTTTACATTTCTTTGGCCTACCTTTTATAATAACATCTACATTTTTGGTTACCCATCTATCGTAAACAATATAATCGCTTTCATTAAAATTGTTAATTTTAATTTCATTATTTAGGCAGTTCGGGCATTTTCTCTCTAAACAATTTGGATTTAATGTATTGTTGCAACACAATACTTTCGCAGCATCGGAAGCAGATCCGTATGAGACAACTTTTGACTTATGAAGTGATCGAATTATTTCATCATTGTTTTCATGCAACGCACACAGACACGTGTTTCTAGCGGAAAATTTAGGAAACAATACCCAGAAAGGTCGATATCTTCGAAAAGTTTGGTATGAAATCTTTATCCCCGTTTTAGTGATAAATATTGTATGTAAATTTAAGAGTGTATCATTCAGTAATCGAATTTGTCGTTTGCTTTTTTTCCTAGTTATTGTCTCATTTTTTCCTGCAGTTAATCTACTATATTCATCTTGTATCAAAAAATCATGCACAGCTTTTCTAACATCTGTTTTTATATTTTGTTCTTCATTTGTTTTCGAATTAACCACGCGGGATGTTTTCTTTATATTTTTTTCCAATCTACGTATACGCATCATGTATTTTCTTAATTGTTTCCCTAGGTGTAATATCTTCCATTTTAATGCCTTATTTTCAGCTCTTTTCATTATTTTATTGCGTGCAGCTACTGTACGTCCAACTTCAACCCGCGAGAAAGACGAAGATGGACTTGGTGGGGGAGTGTTATCATTTACGAGTGCAATGGCAGCTTTTCGCATCTTCATTAATTCGCGTCGTTTCTTTGATTTTTCACACCACATTTTTCTTATTTGTCGTTGATGCCTAGGCGTATACTGATCTATTGTTTTGATTTCTCCTCTATTTTTCTTCTTGTGATATCTTTCTCTGTCCTTTTTGCGTATCTCCTCACGAGCTTGTTCGCTTAATTTTGCCCGAGCTCGACGCATACTTAATTTTTTTTGTTCGCGACGTCTTTTCTTTTTTTCTTCTTCGGTCAATTTTATTCTAACTCTAGGCATTTGGATTTTCTGAAACAACGACATTAAAGCATACGTATCATACCATGCTAAGCATTAAAAATACAGTTAGTGAATGCAACTTAAAATTTAAAAAAAATAAAGCAGTTAAAATATACCAAGTGCGAGTGCAGAGATAATAATAATAGGTGTAAATTATGCTTTTAACATGCCGTGCCGATAAAACCATAAGCACTCAGGATTTTACATAAAATTTATTTGCAATAAGCATGACAAATTTCGGAAAGTCACTTCTGTGGACATGTGGTCTTTTCCGTGGAAGTGTCCACAGAAAAGACCATGTCCACAGAAGTGACTGTCCACCGAAAAGATTGTCCACGGAAGGGAAAATACATTACAAAAAGTAGTTTAGCACCAGTAATTTTTATGTTAGCTCACAAACAAATGCGGTTTTGAAAATGGCGACCGAGAACAACCTATGCTCATATAATTAAATAAATTTGAATAGAATACTTACTGTAATATCGAAGACACAGAAAAGATGAATGATCTTTGACGAAAAACAAAAGTAAACACTTTTTCTGACAATATTTCTATTTTAATAAACGCACCGCAAAATCAGTTAGTATCCATTTTTAACATGAACTGACAGATCGAAATGTTGCCATTTCAAAAAATTATGTGTTTGTGCGTTCCGTTCATCGCCGATTCAATTTAATTATTTTTGTTCCACGGAAGGAGTCGTGATTCTGGTAACAGGTCGTTTATGTAATATAGTGCAAAGTAATCTTTAGTAAATATTACAAAATCTTGGAAAACAAAACTTAATTATATAATGAACTAATAAAATTGGCAATTTACTTACATTTTTAAATATTTTTATTACAAAAACAGTCATGAACTTTGAAACCCAGGCTGGTCACGGTCCACGGAAAGGTACGAAAACGTTCCTTTTTTTGTAATATTTTTCAAACTTTTAATATTATTGTAAAAAAAAATATGTACGATCGTCGTATACGCTGATGGTAAAAATATAAAAATATAAATATGTTTTGTTTAGATTGTTTTAATTGTTTTTTTAACTGCGCACACTTTTTTCTCGTGTTCTGTTTATGACCCTATAGCTTTATATCTGACTACAAGTTCAGCTCTTTTACTTTGTGATATTTCTTTATAAGATACGAGTACTTATTACGTAGAACTCTGAACTTTCCGCGTATTCTCAAACCCGTTCTTCCTCGTCCATTTTACTTATATAACATGATATGAGTCTGTTGATATATTAATTAACGAATTGGGCCCGGCGCGCGGCGCGGCGCCCCCGAGGCATTCTTATTAAATACCAGAAAAGTAAGTTACTTATATTTTGTATTTGAATTTGCTTCGAGGCTTGGAACGGCGTCATTTTGATTGACAATAAACCGAAAAAATATATTGTATAATAATTTATTTTACAAAAACTCCGAAAGCTAGATATTTTCAAACTAACATCTTATTAACGCCGTAGATAGCCAAAAGAAACATTGCACGAAAAATGAATTACATTTTCTCAACGTCAATTTGCTTATGTAAATTAACTTCTCTTAGAACTCAAGTAGAATATCTAATGACACCACACTATTTAATATGCTGGGCCGATGAACTATCGAAGCTGAAAAGGGCACCAGCCCCTTTAGCATGGCCACAGTAGAAATGCGAAATAATAGAAACACTGCGGAGATAAACTAAAGAGACCTTTTCGATCTTTACCGCGGCTAACTGCGACCGACAAAAATTCAAATAAAATGCTACTTTATGACATAGACTATAGTCTATGTCATACAGTAGGATTTTATTTGAATTTTTAGACTATATGTCATAAAGTGGCATTTTATTTTATTTCTTGTCGATCGCGGTTAGCCGCGGTAAAGATCGAAACGGTACCTTCAGTTTATCTCCACAGTGTTTCTATACTTTAGCATTTCTACTGTGGCCATGCTAAAGGGGCTGGAGCTAGGAGTTACGGCCGCAGTAAGCCAGTTAGTCAGCCTCTTCACTCAAGATACTCTGGTCGAGATCCCGTAAGATATACAATGTGTTTTAGTACCACCTTCACTGCGTTGAGCGTTCTTATTCTGTGAAGTTTAAATAGAAATAAATTCACTAGCCGTTTCTGCGTTAGTATTGAGTACGTGAAGAAGTGAACCGGCGTGAAACAGCGCTTGCGCTGTGTTTCGCCGAGTGAGTGAGTTTACCGGAGGCCCAATCCCTACCCTATTCCCTTCCTTTCCCTCCCCTATTCCCTTCTCTTCCCATCCATCCCCTATTACCCTATTCCCTCTTAAAAGGCCGGCAACGCACCTGCAGCTCTTCTGATGCTGCGAGTGTCCATGGGCGACGGAAGTTGCTTTCCATCAGGTGACCCGTTTGCTCGTTTGCCCCCTTATTTCATATTAAAAAAAAAAGTCCCAGTAATAGTCCGGGTTCCCTAGAACATCCATATTTTAGGACCATCAAATCAAAGTATTAAATCCTTTCTATCTCTGTTAGCTATATACTTTCGAGATTTTTCGCAAATAAAATTGTTGTTCGTCTTATCGAAATGAAGCTACTCACAAAAAATTAGCTTGATAGTAATCAAAAAAAATTGTTCTACGGAACCCGGACCATAATGTCTTCGAGTTGATTTTAAAAAAATGCACCTGAGTTCTGACTCAAATGATACTGTCAGGGTTAATTTAAGTAATAGAATAGTACTAAAGGGAAGCTTACATGTGGGTAGGTGCGAACTGCAAAAACAGGTACACAATGGACCGTTGCATCAAAAAATTGGATTGGAAACGATAGAAATGAATGTATGTTATATCCTCGTCGTCAGTTACATTACACGAATAAAGTCAAAGTAAAATTACATCGTTTAACACAATTTTCTGGAATTTGGGAAGGTATTTTTCAGTACCACCATATTATTTAATTCTTAAATACGGAACGCTTTGTGCGTCCAACGCGTGGCAATAAATCTGTGGAAATTAACGGAGTAGGCTGCGAGTAACAGAATGTGACTACGCATTCAATTGTGATTTGGATAATCGCGGAACAAACGGCAGGCCGTGCCAAAATGCAGCGAGCGACATTCCGCCCGCGAACGAGCGAACAATCTGGCTTCTGAGCGAACAAACGAACCGGCCGTCGAGCGAGCGAGCGAAATGCAATTAAAACGAAGCTCCGTCACAAGATAAGCGCTATGCAGATTTAGTTAGCGCCTACTGATTTTCATACACGAGCTCCGATCGATTATTATCGCGATAAATTCGCCTTTGTCAAATCGACCGAAATCATTTGCTTGAAACCGAAACCTATTAAAATATAATGTTCGATTAAGAATCTTAATATATTATAACGACGATTCAAACGAGATAACAATAACAATCGAAATAATTATGTTAAACATTAATTTTAATTTAATGAATGTGGCCATCGAGGCCGGATCGACGGGCGGTGACCGCTATATCGGGCGGATTAATATCTTAGCGCGGATTTGTATCAATTAGGAAAATGTCCAACTTAATGGCCGATAGTTGAGCTGCGGGCTGTGATAGCGCCCAGTAGACAGGTGCTTCGATACTGTTACTTAAACTCTTTGCAAGTAGTGTTAGTAGATAGGTACGTAGCATGCCCCAGATTTTCATATAATAATATCTATGGTCGCTTCACACCACGTCAGTCTGGCCCCGTGCTAAGTACCCGATGGATTTGTGTTACGGGTAACAGAAACGAAATTTTTTATATTTTATATTATACATATTATGTGTATTTAAGATTTTTGTTATATGATACACATATTTAATACACATCCATGACCCAGGAAAATTGAAAACCTTTTTTTGTTACACCAGCGCGATTCGAACCCGCGACCCCCGGCTTGAGCTGCAACACGCTCAACCATTGAGCCATGGAGGTGGCCTCTTGTAATCATGCTTCATGCATCAACTACGATCTAGAGATACCTTCGTCGTTTCAGCGTTGTCGGTATGATGACTATAATAAGACCCATCTTTTACATTGAGAAATGTTTTATTTATCAACTTTTATACTACAACAACTCTTTTATTGCTTTATAACTTTTATTATAAATTGTGACATTGTTTTCTTGACATAATAATATTGTTACTAAGTAACATTAAAGTGATAAAGTTACTTACTTACTACTTACTCTTATACGAAACAAAATATTTTTTGTCTATTTTTGCTTTGTAATGTGACGGAACCTTCGTGCGCGAGTCCTACTCACACTTGGCCGACTTTTTTAATTTTATGTATGATTCCGCAGATGTCCCGCTCTGACAAAAAAAAGAAATGGTCACGTTAGCCATACCTCACCGAGACGCCACGGCGACGTGGCCAGCAACGTCGCCAACTAGTTCTCATAGAGATGTGTGAATGCTAACTCACCTGGCGACCGACTGAAGACGTTGCCTAGTAGCCAGCGTAGGCAGAGTCGACCGCTCCGCATGCGGCATGCGGCGACCGGTGACGGTGGTTACCTAGCAACGTTGCCAGTTGTTTACACGTGTTTGTATGCCCCGTCACTCGCTCGGTCGCCGACCAGTCGCTGCGTTGATTCATGCACGTAGTAAGTATTGAGAGCAAAATGTCGTTTGATGTGTGTGTGAAAATGTGGCCACGTCGCCATGGCGTCTCGGTGAGGTATGGCCTATAGGCTGCCACACTATCGTATTTTCAAAACACACATATACAGATACACACACATATATATATATATATATATATAGATATGTAATACAAATAACCGACTATATACCTTTATCTGGGGGCACGACAGTGCCCCCGTCAATACGAGCCAAGCGAAGCGCAAGGACACTACATACCTTTTCTCGTGTTTCGTCGTTTTTTTTGAACCCTCATAGAGTTGGTTTCTGATGTACCAGATATTTCATATTCTCAGGATATAATTTCAATAATAGACTAATTAATCATACAAATTCTCAATCGAATAGCTCTAATACTTTAGATTTTATTGATATCTAAAATACACAGATTTCGTCACTGACACACTCATGATCATCAAAATGTTTGGCTACTTCCTGAAGTGCTAGAAAGCTGAAAGTTGATATGTAATCTAAATTTAGTATATAACCAACAAAAAAATCATAAACTAATAACTTTCGCCCCCCTTCTCCTTTCTTGGGACTCAAAGTATTTCCATAGCCATCTAAGAATATTCAACAGCGTAGACCTGTAGAGATAGATAGAAACACGTTTGGTAGAAGGTTCATTAAGTCGAGACTTTACCGACTTGTTTTAAAGACAGCCAAACTACAAACTATATAATTATAAAACAAAATCTCTAAATGAAACCTTTTCATTATTCATATCCGCAATGATTATCCTAACTAAATAAAATTAGTTCCGTTTCGTCTCATATAAGTACATCTCTGGAGCCAATAACGGTACACGAATGTCACTGAAATGGTCCCCATTTTGCACGAGTAAATCGTAAAGGCACATGTCGATGAATAGTGGTCCCTCCGGCGTGTGGTCCCTCTACAAGTTTACACAAACAACGAACCAATTAATGAAGACAAATTTAAACCAAGCGAGATGTAATCCAAAGAGGGAAATCGAAATTTGTGAATAGATTATTTTCATTAAAACTGAATGTACGTTTTGATTTCTTTGTATCCTCGTACCAAATGGTCGGGGTTTATTGAAAAATGTTTGGCATTGAAAAAATAAGGTAATCAAAAATAACATAATATTTTAAACATCGATGCCATAATTACGTTAATCCGGCTAAATTCGACTCTTCTACTTCTGACCACTGGAATTCCTTAAATCCATCTTGAAGGATTTTATTTAAATATTTAATCAGCGGCCCTCTACATTTAATAAAGAGCCGAAGTTCACATGGATGAGAATCCCTCACCCTCGTCACTCAAACGGAATACCCTTTTATTTGACTGATAACTTTTTAATCAAACAATATTATCGCCTAAACAAACTGCTAAGTTCTAAATTAATTTTAATGCCCCAACTCCGTCCAATTCCACGATATGGCCCGGAACATTGTTAACTGCTAGGGGTTTTATATAATTATATTAAATAATTGTTAATTGTTGTTGAATGAGAGGGATAATTTCATTATTGGTAAAGTATATTCTGTAAAATATGGCTGGAAACTCAGCGAATCTGAAAAGAACGCTTATAAGCAACTTCTACACTGAGGTCAGTTATTAATTACAACAAGTTTTATTTAATAATCATAAAAAAGAGAGCAATAATTATTATGTTATTAGGACAAAATTAGGTTAGAATAGGAACATAGAATGGTATCTTAAAAATTAGCCGGTTTTGTTCAAAATAATTGATTTTTTTACGAAAAGAAAGCTAAAGTGTGTACTCTATTTTTAAGTACATAATTTGTCCCTACAATTTGCAAATACCCGTATGATGAGAAGGTTCACTTATCATCGCAAACCGTTAAATGTTAAACTGGCCGAAAATAAATTGTATTGTACTTACTTGAAATATTTTCGAGTACTTTACTGAAAAATATGCCAAATATTTTATTTCCCGTATAAAGTAAGTATAAGCTATTGTAAACAAAAATGCAGTCGGTATTTCATGGCACAGTTTTACTGCGTGGTTTCGGGCGGCCTCTCCCGGCTCGGTCGCAAATATGAAAAAGGTTTTACTTTCAGCAACTTTAAAACTTGATAATAAAAATGACTAGTTTAAGGTTGATTTTAAAAAGTAGAACGTCAATTTTAATTATTATTCATGTTATGTTTTAGGAAATTGGTATTCAGTGGCTAAATTAAGAAAAATATCAATTCATTTAAAAAAATGCCAATATACTTTTTTTTAAACGTTAAAAAATTGCAGCCTACATGTACTTAAGCTTTTATTTTCTTTCTGCAGTCCAGTGGTTCTCAAATTATAACACGCGAAACGTAGAAACCATACCTCCAACAGTCGGAAAAACTGTAGTTACAGCTTACCTACAAGCTGTACATTCCTCTTAAAACCACATCGTACCGGTATTTTCGAGAGAAGACCTTCTCACATCGTCATTTTATAACATCTCTCTCATACTTTAATCAATTTAAAGGGAGCACTTTAGGACCAACCTCACAAGGATTTTTCGCGTTCGCACATTCGCGTGTACTGTATCGTTACAGATTTGAGAAGGGAATAGAACCGAGCATTACAATGCGCACCTTGTAATGATACAATGTGTAATATCTTGATACAACTTGTAACATCAATGCGCTTACAGTACACGTGAACGCTCCCGGTGAGGGAGCACCTTTAAATAACATCCACAACCCAAACCTATATTATGCTCATAATTTCACCTTACATAATATTATGCTTACAATTTTTGACAATAGCCCATAGTTTAAAGATTGAGAGACCACCTAGAGCCGGTGCAAAGCCCGCGAAGGTTCAGCGCCATTATTCGCACGCCGGCGTAATTCAGTTTTGATTCACCGCCGCGAGTCTCGACCTCCAAGTTCCCTGAAACTCATATTACTGAAACTCCCGTTTCTTAAATCCTTATAAAATATCCCCGGGAATAGAATTCTCGATGGAGAATTGAGCAATTTATCACGCGTTAGACAATTTTGAAATTGAAAAGGTTTAAAACTGATGTATTATCGTTCTCGGTGATTACACACTTTCAACTCGATGAACCTCAAAATCACTATCGTTAGTTTTTAATACTTCTCTATTACTATACTTTGTATACCTTTGCCCAGTCGAAAAAAGTTCAGTTACTGTGATTGGAAAACACACAGTGATTAACTGTACGAGGTCTCCTGCAGCCTTTGTCTTAAGCGGATCTTGTAAGTTATGGACGCGGTGTAAAATTTATATTAATAAACAGTTATTGTAATTATTAATTTATTTTTCATTAAAGCATTTTGAACGTTTACTGGATTTCTATTGTACAGGTACATATTGGCCTTTGAAGGATCTAAGATCATAATGTGTAACATAAAATTGTATAGGTGAGCATATTTTCTTTAACGTCGGCCATCCGGTGCGAGTCGGAAACAAAATGTCGTTCGTAGGGCAGTCGTAATATCAGCTTATCCCTTATCCCTTATTGCAATAAATAGAAGGCAGTCGAACAAAAGGTTTACTGCCTACTCACATCGATGATTTATTAACTTGATAAATCAAACGGGGCTGCTATTGTGAGGGCCGTATATTATACGATAGCCAATTACCATCGCACCTATGAAACGTGTTTTCGATTTTATAGAGCTGTACCCTCTGTTTTATCAGGCGAAATCTGTTTTGATCGCTTCGAGTTATAGCTCTTCTATAGCTCTCACATCTGTGTTAATACTGCCTGCTTTCTCAGGTTTTAATAGGAATTTATAAATTGAACACGGTATTGTATATTGGTTATACGTTAGCTCATCAAAGCGCTAGTAAATATATTCATTTTTCGGGTTCTGTCCCCAAAGGGTAAAAACGGGACCCTATTACTGAGACTTCGATGTATGTCCGTCTATCCGTCTGTCTGTCTGTCTGTCTGTCTGTCTCCAGGCTGTATCTCGAGAACCGCTATAGCTAGAGTTCTGAATTTTTTACAGATTGTGTATTTCTGTTGCCGCTATAACAACAAATACTAAAAACAAAATAAAATTAATATTTAAGGAGGGCTCCTATACCAAAAACACAACGTTTGCCAACTTTTGCTCTATAACGGTACGGAACCCTTCGTGAGCGAGTCCGACTCGCACTTGGCCGATTTTATCATAAAATCTGAGAAACAATGCATTATTCATACTGATGTAAATTTCCAGGTTCTATTGCGTATATTCTGTGGCGTATTAACTGTACTACGCCACAGAATATAATATGCCATAGAACCATTTATTTCAGATGCCCGAAATGAAAGGGTAAATAAATTAAATAAGAATAAAAGAAACATCGAATACAGCTCTACAAGTGCCTATTTGCTCCTGGCCATAATCAGAATTAACGGCGCCAAATCGTAAAGTGTCACTTGAAAAAACAGTGTGTTTCACACCTCTTTTTAATATGTAACAAGTAATTTTTGCATTAACATCAATGACACATTTAATACCTAGCTCTAAGTAGAAAGGAAAGGAAGTTAACTTAGTTACCGTCATTGTTGAAATGTAAAACTTGCAGTGGGCAATACCATTAGAGCACACTGTCATACAAAGTCCGAGGAAGTAATAAAAACTTAATAAGTCCTTCCTCCATTTACAGAGTGGCTGTGAAGTGGCAAATTCTATCATTCTCCTGTCTTTGTGTCCCCGACTTGCTGTAAAAGTTGTATTCGAAAAGAAAATTTTACATTTCTGTGGAGCTATTTAAATTAATTTAAAAAAGGAATGAATAAACTTTACTTTTTTCTTATAGAATTTTTCTATTAACGTCGGTGCATCTGCCCGCGGTTGTGATACTTGAAAGTAAAAATGTATTGTTCCCAAAACGTGACTAAGTAAATGAAACTTAATGTTTTATTATATCAATAATAACGTAATATAGTAATTAATATTATTATAGTTAACTATAATATTAATCGTAATATCCTTCGCGTAAGATTTAGGTTACTACGCGGTAACTGTAAATCACATATTTTTTAGGGTTCCGTAGTCAACAAGGAACCCTTATAGTTTTGGTCTGTCCGTCCGTCTGTCCGTCTGTCTGTCTGTCTGTCTGTCTGTCTGTCTGTCTGTCGGTCCGTCTATCCGTCCGTCTGTCCGCGGTTTTGCTCAGAGACTGTAGGACCTACAAAGCTGTAATTTGGCATGAATACACAATATATTAGTGATGCCGACAAAATGGTACATAAAATCTTAAAATATATATACTTTTTTATGGTACCTGCCCTACACATCAAGTGGGGATGACTTTTTTTTTTCACGCCCACCCCATCGTGTGGGATGTCGTTGGATAGGTTTTTTAAAAATATTGTGAGTATTCATAGATCACTTTCCGATTTAGGGATCCATTTCATCCATCCATCCATCCATCCATAAAGGATGGAAAAAATCGTTAGAGTCCAGTGTCCCCCTCTTCTACCAGCTAAACGGTTATTTCTGGAAATGTGAAAAAATTCACTAGAGTAGGAAATATGCTGAATTTAAAGACTTCATAAGTTATTGAGTAATAGTCGATAAACTAAAAAAAATGTATTTGGCGAAGTATAAAGGAACTTTTCGTTCAAATTCCTTTGAAAGTAACTGAGATGATGTTGTTAGTAATGTAAAACACGTTATAAATGTACATTCATTGACAATACAAACATTATCAAAAACTAGCGGTACTACGGAACCCTATATTGCGCGTGGCCCGACACGCACTTGGCCGGTTTTTTTTTACAATAAAAATTTTATATGGCCCCCGGGAAAAAACATAAAATAATTTCTAACTCAATGTTAAACTACATTTTATTTGAATCGGTTCAATGGTAAGGACAGACACACTTAAACATTCACAATATCAGTTTAAATGTCATTTGCTTTTTTTCCCTATGAAGATCAAAGATTTCATTTTATTATTCTTTAAGAAGTTTGTGAGCAGCGCGTCGTGAGTGTTCGTGGCAAGTGTTACGAATACGGTTCTTAGGCAAGTGTTACGAATACGTTTCGAGTCGTATCTGTGAACAACTGAGTAGGAGGGAGGGGGAGGGGGGGCGTTGTTACATTACACCGGATATTTTCAAATCTGAAAATACGGTGCCATGTAATCGTGTTTGTTAGAGTTTATTAACCTCCAAGAAAACAGAGGGGAGTTATAAGTTTGACGTGTCTGTGTGTCTTCAACACCTGTCTATCTTCAACATCTTCGCAACTCGCATCTAAACGGTTAGGCCGTTTTTTTTTTTCAGATGAGGGAGTGTTTTAGCCATAATTCATCATCCACATCTCCTTCCTCAGTCCTGTAAAATATAAAACTGGAATTTCGCGCGTTTTATTCGTTCGCTATGTGTGAGATTTATCTCATAATATTTCAAATTCACGAGTATCATGATATTATTTCTACACTTTTATATACAAAACTTGTATACGGTGGTGTATAACGCGGAACTGATCATTGCTTTGAGGTAGTAGCGGTAATGAGGGCGCGCTAACTGCAAGTTGCAACTCAATACCCTTATTCGAGTTTAGCACTGCTGCTGATCAGCGCTAATACGAAACTGAACTGACCGTATAATTTTCACAATTCAGTACTAGTATTATCCGCGCGCTATCAGAATGGAATGCGTCCTTTAGGAACTAAGACTTTGAATGGCCAGTCACGATTCACGCCAAATAATTCTGGCAATTGATAAATATTTCGATGAAGAACGAAGTCGGTGTTCTTATTTATTATACACAGTAATTGTATTATACACAGTAAAATATTTAATGTACAGAATCGGTCGATTACGTATTTTATTATTATTATTATCTACGAATAATAAAAACTAAGGAAAAGTAACTCCGTCAAAAAACATGTTCTACAATACTTGTCAAAAATGTGTACCTAGGTCACTGACCTCCATTATACAAGTACGCTGGACCTATGATACCCACTTTTTTGTGCCTATTTGAAGCGGAATCAGCGCCTCCAGTGAGAGGGAAGAGAACTAAATTTGACGTAACTTGCAAATGGCCGCTTAATCGATATTGGTTGTCATCACTAGTATTAGTTCCAAATACTCCCACTATTGCTATCAGCGCCAATATGGCGACTTTCAAACGTCATTTTTACGTCAAATCATAGACAAATATATTTGGTCAATGGTCAAATTTAGTTCCTATCACTCCCATTGGTGGAGCTGATTCCGCTTCAAATAGGCACAAAAAATAGCTGTCATTTCAAAGGGTATCATTAGTCCAGCATACTTGTATAATGGAGGTCAGTGACCTAGGTACACATTTTCAATACATTTGCAATATTTAGGTGGCCTTCAGCGGTATCAGGCTGACGTTACATGACAGTTCGAAAGGAACCAAATTTAAAACGGTAATAGTATGGGAGTTACGTTTCCTTAGTTTTTATTATTCGTAGATTATTATGTATAAACCTATAAATTAATGTTCAGAATATTTTTGCTAACGCTACTTCATTAGCAAACAAAACTGTCATTCCGATCCCATTCTCATCGCGCGCGGATTATAGTAAATTTAGTATTTCAAATTAAAACCACTTTGAACCGGCTTCAAAAAGGTGGTTATCAATTCGACCCGGATGTCATGTATGTAATATTTCCAGAACTGCTAATTAATAATATAATATGTTAGTCTATATCAGCGTCTGAACAAAATTTTATTTGGAACAGAATTCTTAAGACGAGTTTAATTATGTTTAAGGACAATAAATTATCAACTACAGATGGATGGCACAGTTTTACTTGAAATAAATTACAATATACACCGCAATTGTTATTATAAACTGTGTGCTATGACAAATTCCAGTACATTTTTATGAGGGTATAAAATATAATGCTATAAACCATTTGTGACGGGAATGTTATGTGATCTAGATTCTAGAAGATGTCACGTGCCGCGGGTCACGGGTAGGGTTGCCATCACCTTTATTGTCATCGCCCGTCTAGCACGACAAAAATTCCGGACATTTGGCCGAAATGTGGCTGTTTCCCCGGACACCCAATAAAAAGTATTTACGATTACGTCTTACCAGTTTTTGCTAAAACATCTTTCTTTTTCAACAACAATTTGTAAAAATTTGATTAACTTAAGTCCTTGGAATCGTACTTGATTTTGATCAAAGAAGAAAGAAAGTGTGTATGCTTAGCGAGTTTTTATCTTTCTTTTATTGCTGCCTGGCTAAAAAGTTGGATTTCTCTCAACAAAAAGTGTCCATATTTCACCCGGACACTTTGCAAAAACTCGGCCGGACGATCCCCGGACGCCCTTCAAACTAGGACAAATCCGGGGAAATCCGGACGGATGGCAGCCCTAGTCACGGGCCACATAAAATTACAGTAAATGTTGCCATTGCCAACCCTTTTTAACACGTTTATATTAGCTTCACTTGTAACTATGTATGTAAGAAAATCTTGGAATCTTAATTTGACCCACTTCCCGGTCTTCGATAAGGATGAAATTTTGCACACGCTCTGAGTTCTAATGACAATACATGATTAACTAACAAACGTCATTACAAATCCAATATTGTCACATAGCAATATCTATTAGACATCTTTGTAACTTTTACCTTTACGTCTAATCTATTACGTTCGTCTAAGTTAGAAATCAGGTTAGTAGCGCCATCTTTTGGTATATTATGGTGCAACTAATATAGTTCCCTGTTGGGATATCTGATATATTTATGAGATATTTCCCCTTTTATTATCTTATTTTTATTGAAATAAAAAGTAACGATTTTTTAAAAGTATATTTTTACTCATAACTTTTACAACGTTAAAAAGTTTTTTTTTTTATTAACAATACATGTCTTTCGGTTATTCCTTTGACAGTTTGCAACTGGCAACCAAAAAAAAAATATTAAAAGTACCCCGGGTATAATATAAGCCCGCGAACTTTGCTTGCCACCCTTTTGGCCACCCTTTTCAATTTTTACATCTTCCCCTGATATTGGTGAGTGTTATTTACAATGATATTCTATGTTACTAACACTTAGGTATATATTTGTGTGTCTGTAGAAGATTTTACAAGGTATTTGTCTCTTAATTTATTTCTTTTATAATTCAGCTTTTATCCTGTATTTCCTTTTTTTATATTGTGGTGAAAATAATATTTATTTTGGTTAATATTGTTAGATCTGTTGTATGACAGGCCACGTGGTTGTTAACATGAATAATAGGCATGACGAATGATTTTGAAATCCCCTTCCGTAATGTGTGAAGAGATTTATTATTTACGAAAAAACTTTTATTTTGGTAATTAACTAATTTTTAACGAAGTTTAAAGCCATTTTCATATTATTTTATCAAAAGTTCGCGAAAACAGCTCGCAGTGTCATGGCGTCGGGTGTGACGTCACGCTTAGGTAAACATCACAGATTACTAGTATATAAAGTAGAGTAAACATCAAGTGCACAGATAATACCCATTGACAATAATACCACGAGAGTCAATAGGCATGAGGACAGTATCAAATAATCAAACATTTTATAACTTTATGGTGGAAAACATATTAAGTGGATTCAAAAAACAGATTAAATTTTATTTAAAAATGCAAGATTAATAAGATTTTCAATAAAATAAAACATTAAATTACTGCAATCGGCCATTGTGACTGAAACACCAATCACAGCGCATGACGTCACGCGGTTAACTAACTTTTTATTGTGACCACAGAGTCACAGACTACTCAGTAGGGTGGACGGGCAGGACTTCATAACGTTATCGAATACCAGAAAACATATTATTTATTTATTTTATTTGGTACACAAAACAGAATACAGCCAATATTATTGCCATTAACAAACTAAAAACTTATCGACTAGACTATATTCCTAACTATGTGCACACAACATGATATTAAGCAGCACTAACACTTAAAATACCTGTAAGTTTACAAAACACACACAATGAGAAAACAAACATCAATAAAGTTTGAGTAGTGACATATTTATGTAACTTCCGGCTTAAAAATAATCTTTTTTAAATCGGCTTGAAATTTTTTAATGTTATTGTTAAATATATCTATATCCTTGTAATTATTCTTACACATTTCGTTATACTGGCGACAAATTAAAGTCATAGCATTATTCAAGGACACATTTGTCCTAAGTGCTTCCATTGAAAAGGTTTTACCGTGCATATTTCGTGCTCTAGGTCTAATGTTAATGTTGATTTGTGATAGGAGCGTGGGAGCATCAATATGGGAGTGAAGAATTTTAAAAAGGGTAATTATTCCCGTGTATACCCGACGAGATTGCAGAGTTTGTATTTCAAATTTAGATAATCGTTCCGAGTAAGATTGAAGAGGGAGTTTTAATCCTAATCTACAGGCAAGTATACGCAAGCAATTGTTTTGTACTCGTTCAATGCGGTTAATATGAATATCATAGAAAGCTGACCATATGATAGAATTGTATTCAAGGATACTACGAATCATGGAGAAATACAAAAGGAGAAAGCTGGATGGGTTTTTAAAATATTTAGTTATTCGCGCAACAAACCCAAGGAGTTTGTTGCATTTGTTGATAATATAGTCGTAGTGGTCTCTAAAAGTGAGCTTCTCGTCGAACAAGATACCTAGATCTTTGATAGTGGTCTTCCTGATTAGACAATGGTCTTCCAACATATAGTCAAATTCTATCTTGTTGACGGAGTTTGTGCCATCCACAGAGCCATCTTAATAAACTGCCATGAATTCCATAATGTAAGCTTAATTTACTAATAAGAATATTGTGGTTTACCTTATCAAATGCCTGTGCAAAGTCCGTATAAACACAGTCCACTTGATATTTTTTGTCAAAGGATCTACAAATGTAATTCTTGTATTCGAGTAAATTAGAAGTTGTTGAGCGATTACGAACGAAACCGTGTTGCTTGGGTGATATATGTGGATAAATATGATAATAGAGGTTATCATCTATACTAATATTATAAAGCGGAAGAGTTTGTTAGTTTGTTTGTTTGTTTGTTTGAACGTGCTAATCTCAGGAACTACTGATCCGATTTGAAAAATTCTTTCAGTGTTAGATAGTCCATTTATCGAGGAAGGCTATGCCTATATTTTATCACGCTGATACTAATAGGAGCGAAGAAATAGAGGAAAATGTGGAAAAAACGGGGGGAAATTATTTGAAAGGGCATATTTGAACGCGCTAATCTCAGGAACTACTGGTCCGATTTGAAAAATTCTTTCAGTGTTAGATAGCCCATTTATCGAGGAAGGCTATATGCTATATTTTATCACGCTAAGACTAATAGGAGCGAAGAAATAGAAGAAAATGTGAAAAAAACGGGGGAAATTATTTGAAAGGGCTTATCTCACGAACTACTAGAGCAATTTTTCTGTTATTTGGGTCAGATAAGAAGTAGACCACGTGAAGGATCATAGACTATTTTTTGTAGACTGATTTGTCTGTGAAATGTCTAATTTACGCGGGCGAAGCCGCGCGGAACGTCTAGTATACTATAGATTCAAAAAGTTTACCTAGACACGATAATATACTAATTGGACGGTAGTTACTGCAACAAGCTTTGTCACCTGTCTTAAAGATGGGCACAACATGCGCAGTTTTCCATATTGTCGGGAAGATGCCTGTACGAAGAGATGTGTTGAATAAAATAACGAGGGGTTAAGACAACTCAGTAGATAAATTTTTGATTACTAAAGGTGGGATGCCGTCTAGGCCACACCCTTTATTAGTATCAAGCTTAGCTATTTTGCGTATTATGTCGTCTTTTGTGATTTTGAGATCACTAAGAGTACTTGATTGTCCATGAGAATCAACCACAGGGCTTGGTGAAGATGATGGCGGTTCAAAAACTGAGCTAAAGTAGTCCGAAAACAGCTCACATACTTCGTGTTCATTTGTAGCCACTTGGTTCCTGTATCTCATCGTAACCGGGATACAGGGACAGCCTTTTTTAGATTTGACGTAATTCCAGAAATGTTTCATGTTGTTTATTTGTAAAGATGATTCTACTGATCTTGTGTAGGCCTTATAGTCAGAATCCATTAGTTTCTTACATCTAGCGCGGAGCAGTGAGAACGTGTCATAGTCACGAGGGTTCTTAAATTTACGATATAGCCGATGGCTTCTAGATTTTTCTTTAAGTGCACGTATTAATGACAGGGAGAACCACGATGGATAGTGTTTATGTTTTATGTGCATGATGGGCGTGTGTTTAGATAAAATATTATCGAGTTTTTTATAAAACTAGCCAAGACATCAACATCCTGAGAAATAAGAATTTTCTCCCATGAAACATCATTCAGTTCGTTTCTTATATTTTGAAAATTACTCTTTCTAAAGTTTAGCCGTTTATTATTGCTAGGACCAAAAATTTTTTTTTCTTGATGTTATCGTTTAAATTGTCAACATTAATAATGAGAGGTGGATGATGCCTATCTGGATTACTAGGCTCACCGTCACAAATACTAACAGCTGTATTTAAAGTTCTAAATATTTGCCGAATTTATTAGAGATTCCGTTATGCTGATTAAATTTGCAAATGCTACTATTTTCCAAAAGAAGGTCAGCCTTAATGCCATTTGGTTGACTAGGGCACATTATATTAGGATCATTGGACCTGGACCACTTAATATGGGTGTTAAAGTCGCCAATACAAAGAAGGTTATCGCTACACGTGGATTGAATAACATTCTGACAATTTGCGTAGAATTCTTCTAAGTTGTGATTAGTCAAGTATGGTGGAAGGTAACAGAGTTGGATGTTAAGATACACAGAATTATCATTAGAAAGAATGCTTATCCAAAGGTCTTCAAATTCAGACTCCCATTTAGTCTGAGGAAGGAAGTTTACATTTTTCTTAATAGCCATAAGGACACCTCCTCCGCCAAGCTTAGGTACTTTAGTGGAACACCTATCTCGTCTCAAAACTGTATATCGATCATCAAAGACCTCGGCATCAAGAATGTCGTCACTGAAGTTGGTTTCAACTAGACATATTATATCAAAGTTACTGTTCAAAGCATTAAAAAATACATCACTAAGCTTAGATCTAATACGGTTTACATTTTGATAAAATATTAACATCAGTATATTTAAAGAACCATTAATACGCGGCAATAAACGTAGAAACTTAAGCACGAAGAAAGTATATTAGTTTAATTTATCTAGATCGCCATGATTTTTTATAAGAATACAGCTTGAGCCTTCGTCTTTGCGTAGGTAAACACGGCCGTATTTGACTCACACAAATTTGAATCCCCTTTCTTTAGCAGTTTTTCTTGCGGCGGCGTGCAGGAATTTACATTCAGGAGACAGGTTTTCGGTAACGTATATTCTTTGTTTCTCACAATATGTAAGGCCAAGGTGCGTCGTGTTAAATGCGTCATTTTTATTGGCCTTATTAAATCGGTGAAAAGCAGATAGTATATTATCTCGTAGTCTAGGATTGCCAAGAGTTACTAGAATATTACGCGGGCGCTTGGATGAGCTATTTAGTTTCGCCACTCTGCGGCAAGAATGAATTTGGTCTTGAGTGATATCTAGTTTTAGGCTCTTACATAAGTTATTGAATAATGTAATAGGATTTTCATTTTTGCTCTCCGGTATAGCTTGAATTTCAACATTAAGGCTACGACTCATTCTATCAATAGACATTATGCGTGAGTTAAAATATGATACCTCTCCTTTTAGATTAGATTATCCTATTAGATTTCCAAGTTTTTTATAGTGCGAGATTTATCATCAACTACGCGTTTTAGAGCGGCGTTCTCTTCGCATATAAAGTCTGTGGTGGATGTAAATTCATCTTTGATGTGTTGCACAGAGGACTCAATTTCTTTGCGGACAAGTATTTTAGCATCCTCTTTGAGCTTCTGCCGAAAATCATTCATAAAAGCAGAAAGTGTACTATTTAGTTTTTGATCTAGAAGTGTACTAATATTGTCCATGGTAACGCTTTTATCAGTAGTAGTCGGAACAGTAACGCATGATTGGTGTGAGGATAGTTCGAAAGACATTATCTCTTTTAGTTTTCTAAATTTATTGTCCCTCTCCGGGCACAGGTGACAATATGGCGGCCTCCCCAAGATGGCGGACAGGCTATTAGAAATGCACCCCCATGATATGGGTATCAAATGAAAGGGTTTGCTGTCAGGAATTATACGAAAAAAATGGTCACGTGACTTAAATCCAACATGGCGGACATCCAAGATGGCGGATTGGCTTAGTGCGTGCTAAAAGCGTGTTTTTTAGTTTTTAACTGACTTCCAAAAAGGAGGAGGTTATATGTTCGTCTGTTTATATTTTTTTTGTATGTTCAACGATCATTTCACTGTTTGTGGACCGATTTTCAAGATTTTTTCGCTATTTTATAGGCTATAATCCGAATTTGGTACCATGTTCATAAAAAAGGTGACTTGATGATGGAATCCAAATACTGAAATTTATCTGGATGATATTGTGATTTCTATTTATCTGAAGTATTTCAATTTAAATGGAAACACATTATGGTGATTTTGGATGTATATGAAGTATTCCAAGTAAATCTTACCAAAAATTTAGATTTTGCACCAAGATATTATACCATGGTTCGAAGGTGGTGATCAGATCTCCGGCCTCCTTATAGATACATGTTTGGGAGTTTCGACGTTGTTTAAAGAATTGAAAGCATATGATATTGGTACATTAGATAAATCTTCATCATCGTCACTACCCTTGCACCTTGCAACATCACATTATGACTCTATTATTAGTATAATAATCAGTGTTTTTCATAGTTTTTTACATCGAGACAGATGTCTTTGATAATTATTCCGCTGTTTGTGGACTGATTTCGAAAATTCTTTTGTTGCTGTATAGGGTATAATCCGATATATATAATCCGATATTTGGTACAATGATTACGAAGGTGATAATCTGATGATGGGATCTATAAGCAATCGAGGGAAATTCTTGAAATTTATAAAAACACACATCGTGGTTAAGATTTTGTTTCTAGTAACTCAAACATATGTTACAAATAAATGAAATTTCATACGAAGATGTGTCTGGATCCAAAGGCACTGAACAAAACTCCTGAAACCTTAAACATAAAAGTTTGGAAATTTCAGCATCGCTTAGATAACTGCAAGCATTTACCACAATTTCGCTTACAGTAGTATAATCTGAATAGTTAACGTTCGTAGTGGTTATCTACGCATAAAGCCTTGTGGTCTTGTAGATTAACTAAAAAGAGTAAAATTATTGTTTTTTAACAAAAAATTGAACCCGACTTCCAAGGTAAAAACAATATTCTTAAAATGATCTAAAAAGTATGAAATAATTGTTATTGTTCATTAGTGCCTTTTTCAAAATTCGACTAAACCTCAACTACTTCTGCACCCAATTTTCATTCTTTTGAAGTCGGTACCGGCTAAGTTCTATGTCGAGGATCTCAGTTCTGAGCTGGTACTGACTGGTAAAACAGAAAACGGTCACCCCGTTTTCTGTTTTATTTCTAAAATCTACTGTTTTTCAATAGGTCGTAATTAAGGCGACACTAGATTTTTTGAATCGGAAATAGCCGATTGCTATTATTTAGCCACGGAAAACCACATGAAGAAGATTAACAAAAATGAATAAGATTTGAAGAAGAAATTCGAATCAGAAATTACTGATGTAGAAATTGAATATTAAAGTAAAAAAGTTTTCGCTTTGGATTTTGTTTTTTATGGGCAGTTTAAGTTTGTAAGGAAATAATATAAAAAGGTGATTTTAGTACTGTAACGTCTGTACTGTAATTTTTTACAGATTTTCATTAAATAAAACTGCCGTTTTTGGTTTCGCTGGGGTTAGCAACACTAATCACAGCTCAAGTAACCGAGCACACATTGAAAACAAAATGTTTCACGGCGTGACACGAACGTGACCGTGCATTCCTACACTTCGTCCTTTAATAGTGCAAGTGTGTGACATCGTATAATATAAAATTCCAGCTTTAACTTCGCTTCATAGGAATTTGTTTGTCTCTTTTTCATCCAAATCGGCTCAGCGGCTTAAGAGTGAAGAGGTCAGAAAGAAACTTCCATATAATATTTATAATGTTTTTAGTGAACGTATAGGAGAAGATGGTAATGTGGCCCCCCACTTTGTTTATCAAGCTTTATTATTTATTAATTTTTATAAAATAAGGAGGCAAACCGGAAAAGAGCAAACGGCTCACCTGATGGATTTAGCAACTTCCGTCGGCCATGGACACTCGCAACATCAGAAGAGCTGCAGGTGCGTTGCCGGCCTTTTAAGAGGGAATAGGGTAATAGGGGAGGGTAGGGTAGGGAAGGGAATAGGGTAGGGGATTGGTAAACTCACTCACTCGGCGAAACACAGCGCAGGCGCTGTTTTACGCCGGTTTTCTGTGAGCCCGTGGTATTTCTACGGTCGAGCCGGCACATTCGTGCCGAAGCATGGCTCTCTCACGGCACAAAAATGAAATTTAAAAAATACAGGAGTCAGAAACCTAAAAAATACATTATGGGACTTCTTATTCGTTTCTTTAAACATGTCTTATTAAGGAATAAATAAAACTCGTACGGGATAATCGAAATTATTATTTATTCATAACTAATCACATTTGGTATCTTGAGATCAAGTAATGGATATGTGGCCCCCTGGGGGTCATATTAAATGTATTGCACAAATGAAACAATTAACGCCAAAAATTACAAATGTAGTAGTCCCCTTCAGAGCACCACAGGCTACATGAGCTCATAAGTCACAACTTTGATACTCTACCCATGGCTCTCCAGCTCTGTCATTGGAATAATTTGTATCGCAGAACATATACGGCACGTCCGCGTTTTCAGGAACCATATTTGTATTCGGTATTTACGGCGTCTTCGTCACTTTCAGAGCTACTGCTGGATGTAGCCTCTCTCTGGCGTCGAACGGCTTTCCTACCAGCGCTTCTCCTATCTCCATCATCGATGGCCACAATACGACCAATGTGAGGGGGCCAAATTACAAATATTACTAATATTGCTAATTGCTAATATTAAACGTTTAATTTATATTTACCTTTTAAATTCCGTAGGAGGACAATTTGATGTATCCGATGTTCAAACACAAAAGCCAAATATTTCTGTATTTTAACAAATATCGAAATAAAATCACACACACACTTAAGTTTCGCCGGTCGCAAGTTTGAACTCGATCAAATGACAATCGAACGTGACAGCCTCTGTTGGGTTTGTGCGGTACTAAATTAGTAACATAACGCGAGTATCCCGTTGCACCAAAATTATACTGGATAGCGTTGTTAAAACATAAAATATTGAAGGGGGCCAATATATGTACAGGGGCCACATTACAACCATTTCCCAATATATATTTTTAACCGACTTCCAAAAAGGAGGAGGTTATATGTTCGGCTGTGGATATTTTTTTATTTTTATTTTTGTATGTTCAACAATTACTCCGCCGTTTGTGAACCGATTTTCAAAATTTTTGTTTTGTTCTATTAGGTTTCCCTCCAATTTGGTCCCATTTTCACAAAAGTGGTGATCTGATGATGGGATCCATGAGTAATCGAGGAAACTCCTCAAAATTTATATGGAAACATATGGTGATTTTGGTTTTATGACAAGTATCCTAAGCATATGCTACCAAAACGCAAGATTTTGCACCAAGGTATACTATGGTTCCGAAAATACTAAGAGAACTCCGGATTCCTTATAGATACAAGTTTGGGGGTTTAGGCGCTGTTTTAAGAAAGCATATTATGCTACTATGCAAATTACATTCATCATCATCATCATCATCATCATCATCATCATCATTACCACGTCAGGGTCACCAGTGTCACATGGTTGTATATGGATACAATATGCCCCCACAACACCATAATTATATTATCACGTTATGTCCTTATAATAATTGGTACTTTTCATAGCGATTTTAATAAAAATATAATGTTGTTTCAAAATAAATGATTCAAGTTCTAAGCGACTTATGTACCTTGATAAGCCTTACCTTACCACAAAATTGAACATAACAAAGTCAACCTTAACTCCAGAGCGTAAGGCACACATTTGACATTACTTTTGAGATTCGAAAGAAAAATGAGAAGTAAGTTACTTCGATAGGTACTACACTAGTTTAACTATTAACCCATCAATCCCCAAGCGGCACCCGGCTGCCGCATAACAATTAAAAATCTATTGTGTCTGCGATTCCCACGATCGAGGTAATAAATTGAACCCTTAGTATGGAAATACTTACATGGGAAAACAATCTACATCGTAATAGGAATAAGAAACACAATCGCATTGAGTGTGACTCTTAACAAATTGTAATGAGATACATAGAATATACGCGATGGTTTACTAGGTAACTAAAAAGAGTGAAATTATTATTTTTAACAAAAAATTAAAACCGACTTCCAAGGTAAAAACAATAATAACATCCTTATAATATGAACTAAAAAGTATTAAATAATGTTTCCTATCTAATAGTGCCTTTTTCCGAATTCGGCTAAACCTCAACTATTTCTGTACTCAATCTTCATAATTTTGAAGTCGGTGCCAGTTTCAAAAGTTTCAAATACCTAATCTGTCAGAGAACTGAAGATTCAGCTATATCTGGTACCGACTTCAAAATGATGAAGATTGAGTACAGAAATAGTTGAGGTTTAGCCGAATTCGGAAAAAGGCACTATTAGATAGGAAACATTATTTAATACTTTTTAGTTCATATTATAAGGATGTTATTATTGTTTTTACCTTGGAAGTCGGTTTTAATTTTTTGTTAATTTATGTGAATGAAATACGTATTAACAAAAAATAATATCGATATTAATGATCGATTGATTCGTAAAAACGATCCTTGAAGCTATTTAAGTTCTGAAAACATCCAGTGTGATGCTTAATATTTATTGGCGAAGAGCGATTAATAAATCATATTAATTTTATGATTCGTAATAAAGTACTATACATAAATCTTAGTCCACATTATACTGTTTTCATGTTAAACAAACAAAAAACATAAACTTTCACTAAATCTGAGATGTGGCATATACACAAATTAATTAGTTTTACTGCCATGTCAATAAACCCGCATTCATTAACTGTTGTTAAGAAACAAATCTAAGGAACGAAAAACTCATTCTTAAGGGCGAAGCCAAACGAGCGTAATTTGTGAGTTGTGAGTCGCAGAATTTCGGTTCGGCAGAATTCGGCTGCATTCAGTTTCATACAAAAGTCCTGTTTGATTCACACGAGCGTAATTTTGTGAGTCATGATTTGTATGAAAAGATATTTACGCGATTCAGAATTTCTGCGACTCACAACTCACAAATTACGCAGGTTTGGCTTCACCCTAACTGCTTCATTTTCAAACACCGACACAAACCCTTCTTTTAAATAAACTACATGTTTAAAAGAAGGTTTTATGTCGGTGTTACATGACGTAAAATACATTTTTATTATTGTTAATAATTGCAATTTCTAAGATGATATCTGCATCTCTTTAACTACTAATCGACGTAATTTAATTGGTCGCTGTTAATCATGAATGCAATCTTGTTCTAAATCATCTAAAGAACATAACTGCATTCATAACTCAATACGTAATTTTTTTGTAGGTTAGTACACGAATGCTTACCAGCTTCCAATTTAAGGGCATAGTAAACGAATTTTAGCAATGTAGTTGCATGCCAACATCTTGTTAAAAATTTATTATAATTTATAACCTTCTGCCGCGAAGTGTAGTATTTATTGTAGCGAGTTTTCGGGCGGGTGTATCCTGTTTTATTTCATCTATCCCGATATTATTAGCCGCGGCAATAACCGTAACGTTTTATAGTCATTGGATGTACAGGTGTGTGTTTAATGAAAATGTAATTTTATGTGCCCTTGCCTCCCCGTGATCCGACAATTATTATTAATTTACTAGTATTCCCTTCTCATCCGGGAATTACGTAATTCACATTTATTGTTTTAGGAGTTTCGTAGACGATTATAAAATAAATTAAAACTCTCTCTACCTTGTCAAATACAAGCTGACCCGGTAAAAGTTGTTTGCCAAGCACATTAAACGGCTATATTATACAAAATTACCTTGAATATAAACTATATTACACAAACATCGGAGAATATACACCGAGGTACGATCAGCACCTAACCTTCTTCTTGAATCACTCTTTTAAAAAAAAACGCGTAGCAATTCTGTTGCGTAGTTACAGTATAGACAACAAGAAGCGATTTTGTTTATTTAAATGTTTTTACTAAGTATGTATAATTACATAACGCTTACAATATCCTTAATATAATTAAAAAATAAGTAGATATAATAAAAATATCCCTATTATATCAAAGAAGCTTCTTAAAGAGCTTAATCGAGATCAAATTTGAATCAGTTTGAGTCTTTAGAGTGTAGTTTTATGCTTAGATCTTATCTGTTTAAATCGTTCACTGTTTAAAGTACTTTGATCCCGGCGCTTACCGGGATCAATACGGACTGATCTACATTATCATACTGACGGCGTCGCGTAATTTTAATGTAATATTAACGACGGACGTTTACAGCTTCTCAATTTAAATTCTTCATAAAGTCTCCGTCTCGACTTATTAATAATTTCAAAATGGAAATTTTCATTTATCGTGTTTTACGATACATCGCGACTCCGGAGTGATTATCGTCTTCCGAAAAGGAACCCCCGAAAAGGCGCTTCGTGAATCAACGCTTAAGATACCACGCCGGTATTCTAAAGGATCTACTTAATTAGTCTTAATTAACCATTTGAGTAGATACTGCATATTATCCTTTCATCTGTCACGAACTGTCAAACCATTTTCAAAAATTTTTCAATTTCCAATTACTCTTATTAAACTGATTAAAATATTATCCAAAGAAATTACCATGAAAGCTATATATAATTTTTATATAATTAGAATCTATATATATAAAACTCAAATTTGACTGACTGACATGTTGATCTATCAACGCACAGCCCAAACCACTGGAGGCGTGGCGTAGGCATCTCCTCAGAAAGGATTTAAATAAATTCAACCCCTAAAGGGGGTAAAATAGGGGATGAAATTTTGTATGAAACTTTCTCAATTTTAAACCGATCGGGCTGAGACTTTGCAAGCATAAAGCTACTATAACGTAAGCATCCTCTAAGAAAGGATTAAAAAAAAAATTACGGGGGTAAAATAGGGGATGAAATTTTATATGAAATTCTCAATTTTAAACCGATCGGGCTGAGACTTTGCATGCATAAAGCTACTATGACGTAAACATCCCCTAAGAAAGGATTTTAAAAAATTCTATCCCTAAGGGGGTTAAATAGGGGATGAAAGTTTGTATGAAACTTTGTCAATTTTAAACCGATCGGGCTGAGATTTTGTATGCATTAAGCGACTATGACGTAGGCATCCTTTAAGAAAGGATTTTAATAAATTCTACCCCTAAGGGGATGAAATAGGGGATGAAAGTTTTTATGAATTTTCTTAGACTTTCGACTGATTGAACTGAAATAATTAAAGATTTGAGCCTCTATGATGAAAACGTTCGCTTAATAGGATTTTGATAAATTCAAAACCCTATGGGGATAAAATAAGGGATGACGGAGGATGTAAATATATTATTTTGAACCTATCAGTATCTAATCTATACATAAAATAAAACTGTAGAAATGAAAATTCTGTACGTTAAAGATATTCAAAAAATAATAAGCGGAGGGTGTTACTACATCGCTATGGAAGCCAAAAATGTTGTTACTTTTTTTCTGTCTGTCTGTATGTTTGTTCCCGCATCACACGAAAACTACTGATCCGATTTGAATGCGGTTTTCGCAGATATATTTTTCTTCTTCCAACTTAACATCTGGTATATAAATTTTTTCCCCCCACCCCTCTAAGGGGACAAAAGAGGGGGTCAGATTTTGTATCAAACTTTTTTCTTTAACACGTTAACTACTGATTCGATTTGCATACGGTTTTTGCAGATAAATTTGTCTTTTTCCAACGTAACATCTGGTGCATAAAAAAAATTCCCCCCACCCCCTCTTTGGTCCTAAGGGGACCAAAGAGGGGGTCAGATTTTGTATCAAACTTTTTTCTTTAATGGACATATTATTTACTGTGTTTTCCAACTTAACAACACCCCCCCCCCCACCCCCCTCCCTCCCCTTCCTCCCGGAAATGTTGCTTATAACAAAATGGTAACGCGTCATATAAATCATAACTCCCGCACCTGGGATTTCCCCCCGGACCCTGCTTGGGGGGCCGCGCCCCCACAAACCCCCCCCCCCCCCCTCCTGGTTACTTTTTTGTCTGTCTGTATGTTTATTTCCGCATCACACGAAAACTACTGATCCGATTTGAATGCGGTTTTCGCAAATATATTTGTCTTCTTCCAACTTAACATCTGGTGTATAAATTTTTTCCCCCCACCCCTCTAAAGGGACAAAAGAGGGGGTCAGATTTTGTATCAAACTTTTTTCTTTAACACGTTAACTACTGATCCGATTTGCATACGCTTTTCGCAGATAAATTTGTCTTTTTCTAACGTAACATCTGGTGCATAAAAAAATTCCCCCCACCCCTCTAAGGGGACCAAAGAGGGGGGTCAGATTTTGTATCAAACTTTTTTCTTTAATGGACTTACTTCATGTTATTTACTGTGTTTTCCAACTTAACTTCCAAATTAACATGACGTGCCCGCCCCCCCCCTCACTCCTGGAAATGCAGCTTATATCAAAATGGTGTCGCGTCGTTAGTGTTGAGTTTTGATTCCTCTTTAAGAACAAACTAAGTCAATAATTAAAAATGAAATTATTATAACCTTAACAAAACATCCACTATTTGAGTGTAATTTAATTACTAGGCTTCGCCCCCCCAGCCCCCCTACTTAGTCTTCCTCCCTGAAAATGATGGTTATAACAAAACGGTGTCGCGGCGTTAGTGTTGCGTTGTAATTCTCCTTTTTAGGAACAAACTAAGGTATTAATTATTAAAAGTAAATATCATAACGAAATTATTTTAACCTAAACTAAACATACAGATTTCGAGTGTCGTTTGATTATTATGCGGGGGGCTTTGCCCCTGGACACTACTTGCCCCCCCCCCCCCCCCCCTCTCTTGGAATTGTAGCTTAATATATCAAAATGGTGTCGCGTCGTTAGTGTTGAGTTTCAATCCTCCTCTTTAGGAACAGGAACAAACTAAGTTAATAATTAAAACTGAATTTATTCTAACCTAAACTAAACATACACTTTTTCATCGTTTGATTAGTATACTGTATTACTATACTTCCTGTATAATGTATATCTACCGTCCACTGCTGGTTATAAGCTTTTCATGACTATCCATACTAATATTATAAATGTGTTTGTTTGTTTGTCCTTCCTTCACGGCCTAACGAAGCAACAAATTGACTTGATTTTTGGCATATACTTATTTGAAAGGATGTAGAATAACATAGTCTACTTTTGGTCTTGGAAAAACATCATGTTTCCAAAGGAGGTTTACAAGAATATTCCTTAGAAGAAGAACTTTTGAATAGTTTTAGAGTAAGACGCCCATTTTGGGCGCTTGACAGATGAGCTATTAAAAATCAATATAAAAAAAAAGAACAATGGTTTCTGCGCCATTGCTGCGAACCGCAACATGACCGGTTCGCGGCGTTTCTATGTAGCTGATAAAATTTAAACTTCAGCTATTTTCGTATCCATTCGGCCTGCCCTGCCTCGTTGCAGTTTCAATGCCGAAAACGCTATAAGATACACATTGAATTGACATATTTACCACTTGCGATGTCGAGCTGCGTTTTCTAAATATGAAAAGCTTATGCATCTAATACGTTGATTACGCCTCGCAACGTTGCAATATGAATTATTGTTGCAACCCTATGAGCCAACACGTAAACCGAAATGAGATTGTTATACATAAAATACTTATGGTTGAACAGGAAAGTTACGTTAAAGTAACTTCCCTCGTACGACCTTAGTGCACTTGACTCGGTGAGGGAAAACATCGGAAAATATCCACAGAGGTGTTTACGATCAGCACGTGACTCGGCGCTGACAAGTGGTGAAGTTTGGATTTAATATTTCATACACAACATCGAAAAGATTGTCACGTCATGTTATAGGGTAAAAGGTAAATCCGCTATTGATTTTTCGTTCATTTTTGTGTTAAACATAAAGGAAAACCCCGGTAAAACATATATATATATATATATATATATATATATATATATATATATATATATATATATATATATATATATATATATATATATATATATATATATATATATATATATATATAGCCAGTTTCTAGATTAACCTATTATTACGCCACCAACAAATACTTAAAAAAATCATAATATTCCATTTAACGACTTCACTATGATGACGATTCAGTCATTCAATAAAATGGTGTCATTCAATGAATACGCTAGTCATTCAATAGAATCACAGATTGAACCAGATGACTGCGACTGCGACTATATATATATATATATATATATATATATATATATATATATATATATATATATATATATATAGTCGCAGTCGCAGTCATCTGGTGGTTTACAAAAAATAACCACTAATCTAACCCAATTAAGTCGTATTGGGCCAAGACGGAGTAATACATTGCTATTAATTGCCTAAGAATTATTTTGGTGACTACAAGCGCCGCAGTGGAAAAAAGTGAAATACGTTCAATTTTATACGTGGGAGCATGGCTCATGCTTCGGCACGAATGGGCCGGCTCGACCGGAGAAATACCACGTTCTCACAGAAAACCGGCGTGAAACAGCGCTTGCGCTGTGTTTCGCCGAGTTAGTGAGTTTACCGGAGGCCCAATCCCCTACCCTATTCCCTTCCCTACCCTCCCCTATTCCCTTCCCTACCCTCCCCTATTCCCTTCTCTTCCCATCCCTACCCTCCCCTATTACCCTATTCCCTCTTAAAACGCCGGCAACGCACTTGCAGCTCTTCTGATGCTGAGAGTGTCCATGGGCGACGGAAGTTGCTTTCCATCAGATGACCCGTTTGCTCGTTTGCCCCCTTAATTTCATTAAAACAAAAATACCTGACTGATTTCATGTCCGCTATCTTCAAAGGGCTATGTTACAAATCGCTAACTAGTTGGACGTTGAGTGACGATCGTTCAATCGACGTTCGGCCGAGTCATTTAATTGAATGATGTCATTCAATGAATGCGCTAGTCATTCAATCGAATCGCAGATTTATCTAGATGACTGCGACATATATATATCTTGGACATACAGATAAAACATAATATCTAGTGGTCAAAATTAACGAAACCTGAGAATCGTCTTCAAACAATTAAAGACGTGAGTGGAGACAGATCACTAATAGGTATATACACACACAAGGACAATGACTGATTTTTCCCCTATAATTTAAACAAACCTTGTAACTTATCTACTTCATCATCTAGCTAATATAATATCTGGCTATACATACAATCAAATTTTTTTTTATTTTAAATCATTTTCCAGGCCCTAAAGCGGAGATTTGTGCAAAAAAAATGCTTTTTTTTACCTGTTACCTGCTTCTTCCACTCATGTCTTTAATTAAGATGTCGTTAATTGTTGCTGCTCCTGTCTTTATTAAATTAATGGTTTATGAGATAAGAGCTAAAAGACGGGAAGACACACTTGCACATTATAACATTAATTTGTTAAGCATGTAAATAGTAATTGTATCATAATAAGCATATCTATCAAATTATCTTTTTTTTTTCACTTTTGTATGGGGAAACTCGTGACGCTCGGGCCCTTTCCCATACAAAAGTGAAAAAAAAATCGTCTTTCAGCGCTGCTACTTTCACAGTGAACTCTCTACAAGGAACACGTACACACCCTAAAGTATTATCACTTATTTTTGTTACACACTGTATAGAGTTCACTGCAAAAGTAGCAGCGCTAAAAGAGCTACTTCTTTAAACTTTTGTATGGGAAAATTCATCGCGCTTGCCCATACAAATCACACATTATTTTTTGTCTTAGCGCTGCTACCTTCACAGCAAACTCTACAGACCCATACACACCCTAAATATGATCACTTAGTTTTGTAAGACCCTGTATACAGTAGTAGTATATTTATCTCAAATAACTCCCTCTTGAGCCGTCAAGTTCCAGTTCAGCCGGTTAAAATATATTTTCTGCATTTATTGAATCTGCCTCAAAAAACATTCAATACGAAGTGAACCAAATAAAATACGACTACGATATACAATTTGTTTAATACAGTAGGAAGCCGTGAGAAAACATCGGCGATCCGCATATCGTAATATCGGCATCTTAATATCGAATATCGGAATCACAGCCTCGCGGGGTGTACACAATTGATTTTTCAACGGGCGAAACTGTTCAGTAAGGTTGGATTTATTATCATACATACATAACAACATATGTAACGATTTATTTAAGGCGACGCCTTGATAATTTGGCTGTAGCAATAATGATTTTTCTCAGCAATGACTAAAGCTAAGAAATTAAAGTTCATTGTCAGTATTCATCATGTCTTTGTCTTTGAATTACCCATAGTATAACACGATTGGTAAACTTTTATAACACAGAATAAGGGATTCTAATTTTGCCAACAGGGAAGAGTGATTTAAGCTTCCAAAATTTGTACATAGATTGGTTCAAGCATACACTTTAATTTGCACATAGCTTATATGAAATATATATATATATTTTTCTTTATTTATTTAAAGGGATTTTTGTACAGAAAGGACGATGTCAATCCCATCGTATCTTAAAAAAAATATATTTATGGTTTTTAAATAACGCGACAAAAATAATTTTGTCGCTTACGCCCTTTCCATTTCTTGCTTTTTTTTTTATTAGATAAGGGGGCAAACGAGCAAACGGGTCACCTGATGGTAAGCAACTACCGTCGCCCATGGACACTCGCAACATCAGAAGAGCTGCAGGTGCGTTGCCGGCCTTTAAATTGCCGTTCCATTTCTTGTTTTCTATGAGACGCCGCCGATAACTTTCATTAAATCAACTGAAATATAAAAATAAATCAAAAAACCTTTTAATTTCATAAAAATAAACCTTATTGCTGCTGCGGAACCCTTCATGGGCGAGTCCAACTCGCACTTGGCCGGTTTTTTACTTTAACGCGGCGTCACCTTAGATAGCGGCGCGGTCGCACTGTCATTTACATACATTTGCTTGTTATCTCGCGATGTAGCCGCCAGACGGAACGGGACGTGCTTTTTAGCGCGTGTGCACAGGTTTGCTAATTGCTAGTATCGATAAACAAAATATAAAAAAAATTATAGTTAAAAAAAAACGCTTCTTTTAATTTTTACTTTTTTATTTTAACAAGTTATTGCATTATCATTGGCTCTTAATACGTATGCAAAGTTTCGAATTAGACTACTGTTATAGGTAAAAATCGTGCTCAAAGATTCCGTTAGATACATACACCCTAAGCTAATAAAAGAGTGTTAAAAATATAAACTGGCATGCTTGTTGCTAGCAAATGTAAACAGGGGCCGTACCACGAAACCGTTTTGAGACTCAAACAATCTTACGAGAATGCCGCGTCCTACTTCTAACAAACGTAAAATGACGTTGTTAAAGCAGGACGCGGCATTCGCATCCGATTGTTTGAGTCTCAAAACGGTTTCGTAGTAGGCCTACAGTTCATAAGCATGCAATATACTATAAGTATACTCAAGCTTTTGAGCATGCTATTCTAGAGCATATGACTGCACCTCAAAGTCAGTACTACGATTGTTATTCCGGTAAAGAGTCAGTCATCCGCCGACAATAGTCGTAATATGAAAAGCAGGTGGATCCCGGCCGTGCACCGAATACTAACCACCCTTTATCATGTCCCAAGGTTAAATTATCCCTCCAATTCCAGTTCCTATTACTTGTGCGATCTTAATCTGGGTCGCCATAAGTATTTATTGTGCATAATTGTGGGATTTTTATGTTACCGCCGCTTTACATAATACGCCCGTTTTTATCTTGTACGTGTAGACGATTTAGCTAAGAATGAAATTGCAGAAAAGGGTTACAATAAAAAAAATAAAGAGTCTAGTTTAATTCAGTAAGAAAATTACTACCCAATAATAGTAATAAATAATAATAATTGCCTTTCAATTAATTGACTCGTAAAAGATGTTTAAAACTTTAATAGTTTCAATAAATTTATTTTAAGTGGTGCCATAAAGTCTCTTCTAAGTGATCGAGCCTTAAAAAGAGTATGAACAAGCAGTCGACATCGAGAAAATGGGAAAGGTGCAGTCCAGTTAGATTTAAAAAGTTGCTACGAAAGTCGTCCTTATGTCGTATTCATAAGGGCATTATCGTAGGTAAAATAAAAGCGAATGGACCGTATCAGATGTGTGTGCGGCGAGATTGCGGACGGACCGGAGTGTCCGGACAGTCCGGACGGTCCGGCCATCGAGGAGAATGGCCGGTCTTTATCGTTCACCGCGCACTTACGGGATCCACTCCCGAAATACTGTCCACTTATTCTCTAAAGACACTCAGAAAAATCTTTGTCCTTTCGTCGACGCTAGAATATGTTTAGTTTCTCACTTCTATTATTGCAACCTATATTATAATATTCGTAATAGTAAAATGTACCATCGGAGAAATTTATTCATAAGAAGATGGCAGACAAGCGTAATTCGGTTGGGTTTTGCTAAATTCAGCCCACAGATCTTGACCAACTACAACTTGATATAATCCGACCAAATGGCGAAGGTCCACCGTCTTCCTATGAAGCTGTTCTTTTATGTTACAAAGTTATCATGAAAACATTTTAATACTATTAAATTAACATTGAAATAACTGTGAAGGGAGTGATCATAGTCGGCAGGGCTATCACGTAAAAATAGCGATCAACAATCCACTAGCAATAATCGCGCGATCGATTGCTGGGTATAAAAAACAATGGTATCATGTAAGCGATCGATTGCAATCGTATTGTTTTGGCTGATATGTGATACGAAATTGCGATTTTGGAACAATTGTCGCGCAATAATGCTATCGCATTGCTCTTGCATGATACGTGATACGGCTTCGTTGCCGTCTTTTAGGCTGCCTTCACATTAAGTCGCGAGTACTGCGGCAGCCGCGCGGCAGCCGCGCGACTTCTATACTAAAGACAGTCGCTGCCGGAGTACTCGCGACTTAATGTGAAGGCAGCCTTAGACCCTACAGCGCCCTGGTTTGGTATTATGAATAAAAAATAATATCACACCCGCCAGGAAGAAAGGTAAAATTAATAAATAATAATGAATTAATGAATAATTTAGTTCATCGGTGAGAGGCGGGTGTAAATTTTTTATTCACCTTAGCTAGGGAACATAAAATAATATAATGTACCATCGAAGAAATTGATTTATAGGCAGATGACGGACCTGCTTTCTTTGGTAGGGTTATATGTCAATTCAATGTTAGTCGTGTCCGCTGGGTATGGCATAGCGCGACCAAGTTACGTAGGCCCGTCATCTGCCTATAAACCAACTTAGCTGATAGTACACCCCGTTTTAATTCATTTTGACCTAAATCGCAGCGTAGGCGGCTACTGTTCCACCAAGTTAAATGAAATAAAATGTCACGTATCCCGCGCAATAAATATAGGTATAGTACCAGAATCTGATAGCAATTTTTGACAGCAGATTTTCAAAAAATATCCTTGATCATTGGATAAATTTTTATATTTGCGTATTTAACACACAGAATCAGCCGCTATAAGAAAAAAAAGCATCAAAATGTTTTATTCCAACTATCCGGTATTGCTATAAGAGTCAATTTATTTTCTCACTTTTTGCCATCAGATTCTGGAAGACCTATACATAGGCAAATTAATTTGGTTTTGTTTGGTGTTTAATTTTTTTTTTTTTCATCTAAATGATAAGATGAAGAAAAAAAATAACGAAATTCACTTGATGTCTTATTTTTTGTGAAATAAAATATTGGTGCAGGACCTACAAACAGACTAACAAACAATATTGTTTTGATTACATATTCGCCATTAGCGATGTTAACATAAATTATTCCAGACAAAGGAAATGTAAATATTTTTTGTTCCGAAAACTTTTTTGAATAAATATTTTTGTAGTGTTCAAATATAGCAGTGTTTATACTTCTATTTCGATATAAATAAAATATTCTGGCGATGTTATTATTCGCTGTGCGTGTGTAGTTTGTTTAGCCGATCTCCCTCCGGGGCCAGCCCGCTGCCTCAATCCAAAAACTAGTTTGCATACGATCCATGGACAATGATTTATAGTTCCAGAGACGGGACCTGAATGTACCACGTGCCTCTCGACCACAAGGATAAAAACTTGTAAATTCTTATTTTAAATGTGGATGTTCTAAACTCGAAAACTATAGTATACCGAGTATAATTCTATTTTTGACCGACTTCTTCTATTTTTAAGTCATCGTTATCCACTATCATTAAATAGTAGCAGAGTATGCTACAAGGAATGTTATGTTCGCGTAGCTCGTCGTGCTACAACGTCACGGTGTCGGAAGTGCTACGGCGTCGCAGACGGCGGCGTAGACGGCGGCGTAGACGGCGGCGTAGACGGCGGCGTAGACGGCGGCGTAGACGGCGGCGTAGACGGCGGCGTAGACGGCGGCGTAGACGGCGGCGTAGACAGTGGCGTAGGCGGCGGCGTAGCATAGGATAAGGGAACTACGGACGTTGTTAATATTTTTAGTTTCATTTGAATTGAAAACAAAAATAATTTGAACGATCTTTCCTTTTCGATATTTTTGTAAGCGAATTTTTTTTTTTGTTGAATAAAACTGTAATCCGTGTGAAATACAAACTCGTTGAGCAACTTATTTAGTTTACTAGTTTCCACAATAATTGTCTAGACAGGAATCAATACATAATATTGTGTATATACAGTATACAGTCACCGGCAGCACTGGCGCGGCGGGCGCTCACTCACTCCACTGATCCGGAAGGCACATATAATTGATTTGACTGTACGAAAGTTTGATCTGTCATGTGTGAATTGTTATAGTGACGTACAATATACACTCTATATTCCCTTTCCCCGACAGCTCCGGGAATCGTGGACATTGCGTTGTTGCTACCCAAAATTCTCATAGTTCCACCCGAGCCTATCAGGTGTGCCGATTTCATAAAGAATCGCGTTACTTTTCATCAGAGACAAGTCAATCGTAACTCGATTTATACTTAGTTTCTGAGGAACTTGAATCATTAACAAAACTTAAACCAAACAACGACGCTGAAAGATAAAGAAACAGAAACTGGGCATCAATTGGTCCCATATAATCTTTGAATAATACTTTGCATGTTACTTCTGCTAGCCTAATTATGTCGATACCTTCTCTGCACTTTGTGTACCATCGAGGAAATTGATTCCTAGGCAGTTGACGGACCTACGCCATTTAGTCGACTTATGTCAATTCTATGGTCGCGTTGTGATCAGTTGGATGGGTTTGACTTAACGCGACCAAATTACTTAGGTCCGCCATCTGTCTAGGAATCAACTTCTCTGATAGTACACCAGTATATCGACTGTACTGTATAAAATTTTTGATATATTTCGTTCCATGTTCCGCCAAATAAAATATTTGAATTGACTTGACAGAGAAACGTGGCGTGTTATACGTGGGAGAGCCATGCTTCGGCACGAATGGGCCGGCTCGACCGGAGAAATACCACGTTCTCACAGAAAACCGGCGTGAAACAGCGCTTGCGCTGTGTTTCGCCGAGTGAGTGAGTTTACCGGAGGCCCAATCCCCTACCCTATTCCCTTCCCTACCCTCCCCTATTCCCTTCCCTTCCCATCCCTACCCTCCCCTATTACCCTATTCCCTCTTAAAAGGCCGGCAACGCACTTGCAGCTCTTCTGATGCTGCGAGTGTCCATGGGCGACGGAAGTTGCTTTCCATCAGGTGACCCGTTTGCTCGTTTGACCCTTATTACATTAAAAAAAAAAAAAAAAAAAAAAAAAACGAATACATCGTGATGAACAAGAGCTCAGCCCAAATATAAAGTATAATGAGGGCCATTTAATCCTACTTTAGGAACGTTTTAACGTAAGTCATAATAATTCGTAGCACAGATCCCGACTCTGAAATAAATAAACGGAAATTAACATACAAACTAGGTATGTAAATGAGCTATACAATAATGGCGCAACTATTTCCAACAACTTAATTAAATTAGATCTCAACTTCGACTAATAAACACACGAGGGCTTTTTACAAATTAAATTATCGTTCGCTCTATGCAGCAAGTACATTTTTATGTAGGCTCTGTGGAGTAATGTTTATTACAAACTTTTTTCTGAGATTTTTCCTAGTGTGAGTGTTCTGTAATTGGTGGGTTAATAATAAAGGTAGACTGTAGACATGTCGAGGCGAAAATCGTAGTGAAATAAATGATCCCAATATAGCCCTGCTTCATGCTTGGGACTATTTGTCCACACCACCGCCGCGAGATATTTTAATTACAATTCAAATATCAATGGGATGCACTTGACAAAAATAAACATTAATGGTCCATGGTGGTAATCCAGAAAAATATTTTATTACTTTTATAAGTACACTTTCAATGGGCAGACAAAAGTTTACGTCTACACAAACGCACTTACGTCTACACTTGAAGTAATTAGAAGAAAAGGCAGTGTTATAATTTTAATTCACAATTTAAGTGAATCGAGCACCTTTCTTTCCGAACTCATTAGGGGTATAAATGCGAGCTACCTCCGCGCGCACTCCTGCCCGTCGCCGCACCGCCCGCCGCGTAATTACACTAATTATGATAAAGTTTAATAATGATCGTCATCACTCTCGCGGATGCAGTGGAGTGAAGTCGGTAATGGTGGAACTTCGCGCCATTTGTCAAACAAAAAATATCGCCCAACTTTCTGGTCAGAAACGGCAGACGAGTTGTAAATAACGTAGCGCCGGCCCAAGATTTTCTTTATGAGACTACTTTTATTGAATACGAGTAAAGTTTCCGCGAGGCTATAACTCTGGCGCCTTCTGCGATAATAGTTGTAATTATGATTTAAACGTTCGCCCGACTCGTGTTTTGTGTTAGAAAAGTTTCGGTCGGGTCGTGAAAGGTGTTCTTTATGTCGTATCGACGCGTACTTTTCGCCATTTGTTTCTCAGAATCGAATCTTTTTAATAAACTCTGCATTCCATTTCCAAAGCGTTATTTTTGCTATTTTCGATCATTTGTCGCAATATTTTGGCACAAATAAAAAGAGACAGCACTTTTAACATCTACTAAGATGTTATTATCGTTCTGAAACAAAATAGTGTCTGGACCACGGCAGTTGTGTGTGTATATTCCATAAAGTAAATATCGAAAACAAATATGCACTTAATTTTCATCCCAAATGTTTGCACAAATTAGGGTAAATAAAATCACAAAATCAAACACACAAGTAATGTGGAATCACCTAATTCTAATTGACATGTTTCTAATCTAATATATTAAATTCTCGTGTCAGTGTTTGTGCGCGAAGTCCTCCAAAATAGCCCAACCGATTTTAATGAATTTTTGTTTGTACAGGTTTTTACCTACTTTTTATATTGATACTAGAAATCATTTATATGACAGAACAACGTTTCATAGGTCAGCTAGTTTTGCAATAAAATTCTTCAACACCGTTAAAAAGCTAAACAAAATAGAAATGAAACGATGCAAATGATAATTTATTTTACGATAAAATAAGGCTCCGAATCTTAGCAAATAAACTAGATAAATCGGGTGGGAGCCGGCGGCAATAATTCTTTCAAATATCTCCGGCTCAGGCTCCTTTGTCCTCATCTTTGATAGAAAGCCTCTCGGAGTGATGGCCGCCATTTGCGATCGTCGATTGTTGCCGTTGTCATGGCGACGGGGATGTTCCGGTAACGAAAATTACACGTGTACGGTGCTGGCTAGTAACTGCAGGTTAAGCGGACCCCTAGACGCTCAATTACCACGTATTATTACCGTCTATCGGGTTTCTTAAATACGGGTTTCTTAAACTTTTTGCAGTCACGGACCACTTTCGAAATTTAAACAATTCTACGGACCCCTTTCCAAAACAAAATGTTAAAAAACATCTTAAAAAAATCTTACTTATATAAAAATACTTTTATTTGAACTTTAATTACACTTGATACTACGAGTAAGTTAATGAGAAGGGTGCTGTTGTTTGGCCTCAATGAGAACGTTAAACTGTGGGACTGTCTTCGACAAGGCAAGTCGCATGTCATCTGCGACGTTCAATCGATTGCGACTTTTTGTCTTTATTGACACCAGAATCGAGAACCCTGCCTCGCAAAGATTCCTTACAAATATATTATTTACAAAGTGACCTACTGCGGACCCCTGATAAACATGCTACGGAACCCTAAGGGGTCCGTGTACCCCACTTTAAGAAGGGCTGATATTGAACGCGCCCACCTTTCAATCTTATTGTCAAATAACTTGTTCAATAATTAATAATTTTCAATGATATTGCACAATAAAATTGATCGTCTAGGGGCCCACTAACTGGCTCGCAGTCAGGGACAGTTCACATCGGAACGTGACGAGGCGATGCGATGCATTTTAACCGACTTAAAAAAAAAAGGTTATCAATTCAACCCGTATGTATGTAATATTTCTAGATCTGCAGCCCAGTGTTCGCATAATATATGTTAGTCTATATCAGCGTCTAAACAAATGTGCCCAAGAGTATGTATGTTTTTATGTTTGTGTTCGCATATCTCCGGAACTACGTCCAATTTAAGTGAATCTTTTTTTGTTGTACTAGGTATTGTTCAACTTAGGGAATTCTGCAAGTTTCAACAAAATTGGTTCAGTAGTTTTTGAGATAAGGAATTTTAATTCTTAATTGCGTACAACTTTGAAGTCGGGTTTATCTTTTTATAAAATACTATTATTTAATACACAACTTATTAAATGAGCCATTACCTACTCTTATTTAAATATATAAAATGTTCATAAGTCGATACTTGTATTTAATTGGGATAATTGTTAGTTAAGGGGGCGACTAAAGCAAAATAATATAGAAATTAGAATATGATCTTATAATTCATTTTTATACTTAATGATAATAAGCTACGAATTGTTTAATTTTTATGAAACATAGAATATACTACATTATGTGTGTACTAGCGCAAACACGATATTTCAAAATTTTCTCGAGAAAAAAAATTACAAAGATGCATCTAACTTTCACGACTATTTCATTTCTTTTCAAAACGGTGCATTCAACTGACTACTGAGTCAATATTTTAATAAATAATATAAAATTCTATTATCGAGGGACTGTACTAGCGGATTTTTAAATGTATGTTGTACTAGCTGTGCCTCGCGGTGTTACCCGCGGTTTAAGTGATATATAATAAAAGACTATGAAAAGTACCAATAATAGGGTCAAAACGGGACGATATATGGTTCTATAATGGTTTATGATAGACGGTAGTGATGATGATGATGATGATAAATGTAATTTGCATAGTAGCATATGCTTTCCGTTCTTAAAACAACGTCAAAACTCCCAAACTTGTATATATAAAGACTCATGAGTTCTCTCAGCACCTTCCGAACCATGGTATGTAACCTTGGTGCAAAATCTTACTTGTTAGTAGCATATGCCCAGAATGCTACTTTTGAAACCGAAGTCACCACATGTTTCCATATAAATTTTGAGGAGTTCCCTAGATTTCTTATGGATCCCTTCATCAGGTCACCACTTTTATGAATATGGTACCAAATTGGGATGATAACCTATACACTAAAAGAAAAATTTTGCAAACCGGTTTACAAACGTCGGAGTAATCGTTGAACACGAAAAAACCAACATAACACCTCCTCCATTTTGAAAGTCGGTTAAAATTGTAGCATATGTGATATTCTGGTGTATAGTCTATATTATTGTAAAGTTTTAAAACATCCATACATACATCCAAACTTTCGCCTTTATAATATTAGTAGGATATTAATTATTGAGTTAAAAAAAAATAACATAGCGCTGATTTCGCGTCGTTATTTTTCACATATTAATAATATGAAAGACGAGCGCAAGTGTTAAGAGAGAGAAGGACTATGTTTGATTTTTTGCTTTATTCGGCCTCTTAAGACCATGCCCCGAGCATACATTTAACGCGTTGCCGAGATCACACAAAAATCCTATTTTTTTTACTTATCTTAGTTAATTGATCTTGAGTAAATATACTTGAGTGAATTGATCTAAAAAAAAATTAAAACGGGGAATATGTAGTTAATGAAATTGTCTATCTATTGTCGTGTGTTTCAAATAAACGTAATTTGTAAATACTAGGGAGATGCTGAAAGTATGCTTCAAATTTAATAAATTGGTATTACTTTGGAAGCTAATATCATGAGTATAATAAACAAAAATAGAAAATTTAAAACAGGGAAAGGAATGTTGATATACTGAAGATTATTGCTGTATTTTATTATAACTTTGTAGCTTTCAAATTATGAGTTTATAAGGCTCTAAATACGGTAAATTACGGTAACCTTGCCTGTATAACTATTACAAGTAAATTATAATATTACCCGAGAATATATTTTATAAATTGTATTTCGATCCTTTATTAATGTTTATCTTAATTATTTTATTTCTAGGGGCTTCAAATGGAATTAAATATTATGACTAGGGTATATTTTACATAGTCCTTTCGCCTTAGGCCTTACACACGTAGGTACAAGTCTAATACAATTTTAATTAAAACTTCGTATCTAACCACGAATCCACAAATCGACCATTCGTCCTTTCGACGGCTTAAAAGGAGAGTTTTACTAAATAATTTATTTTCTTAAAACAGAGAGAAATAAAGTAATTCGTCGTGAAAAATACTCAACCAATTACCGTACTGGTTCAGAACAGTTGAGATTAGAAAAGTACATTACCTCAGATCCAATTTAAAATAGAAATGTTGGATCTGTACCTACATGTTACACGTTTTACCAAGTAAATATTGCTGTTGTAGTATAATTAAAAATGTATATTTTTAAAGTATACGGTGGGTATACTTTCTTCTAAAGCGAATTGAAACGCCAACCATTGCATCGTCACGCTATTAAATCTTGTATTGCTTGCATAATGCATTGTCAGTAGAATGATCCTTAGTATAGTTTCAGTATTTTTTAGAGCTTATACTAACCCACTGCGGGGCAAAGGCCTCAGTACCTATAATACACTGACTCTAAAATTCAAGGCAGATAATTGAGTTAATCTTTAAGACATTCAATAAAACAAACGGAGGTTTACAGAAATATAACTCCGTGTCCTCAAGCCAGTGGCAGTGTGTCAGCGCATTCAATAACTTGAACAAACAGACGTCATCCTGGTACACGGCTGTAGATTTTTCACACTCACACACAACAAAGCCACGAATTGTTTTATTTTCTAAACTTAGATACTACATTATATTTCCAAGAACTTGATTTGAACGAAAACACGATATCTTAAAATTGGCTTGATAGAAAAAAATCACAAATATGCATTTAATTTTCACGAATTTTTCATATATTGCTGTAACCGTGCATTAAACTAAGTTAATATTTTAACACATTGTATAAAATTCTATCATTGAGACACTGACCTGGCGGATTTTTAAAATATTGTATATTTATCGAGTTATTGAGAAAAAACTAACTTGGCGATGATTCCGCGTCGTCCTTTTTCACTTGGCATATGAAAGACGGGCGTGAGTGTGAAGAGAGAAGACAATGTTTGATTTTTTGCGTTACTCGCCCTCTTAAGACCTGCAGGCCTAAAAAGGTCACAAAGTGCAATTATTATTCCTTTCAAATCAATTCAGAAAATAAATTGTCAAAACTGTCAAACTAATGAATGTCAAATTAGTATGAATTGAATGCGAATTACTAGACATAGGAATTGCACGCAAAGTGACCATTTTTGCGATTTAAAAAAAATGAATCATAATATTATGATCATAATAATATGATTCTCCAAAGTGGCCATTTTTGCGATTTAAAAAAAATGAATCATAATATTATGATCATAATAATATGATTCTCCAAAGTGGCCATTTAGATCCGCAGATTCTCATAAAACGACATGTCACTAATCACTTCAAAGTTCAATCAAACTTCTTCGAGTATTGTTTCGATTTTAGTATCACACTAAGATCGAAAGACCATAATTGCAAAAAAATATCATTCGCGTGGCGACTCATTCCACTACACATTAGCGACTGCAAGCGATACCGGCGCGGCGAGAATCAGGCCACTCGTTAACATAACGACTGAATATATTATGTATTACACTTTGCTTGAGGCCTTAGTGCGAGTTTTATTCGATCATACGTATCGAGCGCGTACACGCGAATTTATATGGGATCAAAGCAGTATCCACGTTAGCCAGTAGATGGCGCTGCTTTGATCCCATATAAATTCGCGTTAACGTGCTCGATGCGTATGATCGAATAAAACTCGCACTAAGGCCTCAGGTAAGCAACTCTGTGTGTATGAAATGAATATTAATTATTAAGCGAGAGCCACTTGTCACAAAAAGGTAGCCTCTATTCTAATTCCGGTAGTTTAGGACTTCAGTAGAATCTGTCAGTTGAAAGCGGTACGATTTTAAATGCATAAATCATAAGTAACTTTTTGACAATATACTAAAGTGTAGCTTCAGTATATTGTCAGTATATTGCTTACTTAGAAGTCTCATTTCATTAAAAATAGGCACTACATAATACAGCTTTTATAACTCTTGCAGAATGTATAAAATATTTAACAAAATGCGGAGTGCGGTGTATTAAGAAAGTTTTTAACAAGTTGGAATTTTAAAATCTTACAATATGTGTTCGCACCGCGCTCGCCCGCCTTTACCAATTTTCGTATAGGGCCACAAGAAAAAAACTGTGCATTTAACTTGCAAGTCGCTGCAATATTGCTCATAACTAGACATCGGATTACATAGCAATTAGCATATGCAAATGCAGCATCACCGAAAACTCATCAAAGTAAAAGTAATTAATAAGTGACTTTTGATTGTGCATTAGTGTAGGTATATTTCGGCCATTTGACGTGCATATTTACATGATTATTTCGGCACTTTGATCGTGCATAATATAATCCGATATCTACTCTTAACACTTTGACTATTTTATAGTTGATAAAACGATGTTGTTTAAACTATTGTCATTAGAGTCTGTGTTGAGTTTTAATTTTCTCATCTACGGAATTACCATCCAGACTGTATTTCTTCCAATTAAAATAAGCAACAAGTCATTCTGATGCATTCATCATTCAATAAATTATAAAAATATGGTTAGTAAATTTCAAGCTCATGATCAGCTTCAAACTTAACTCAGAAACGCTTTTAAACGTGCATTGTTCTGGAGAAAGACAAATCATTATATAGGATACCGACAAAGTATAAAATCCGTTTTCCAGTTTGTGTCCGACTAAAACACTTAACCACCAAAACTTATACGATTCCCGATTTTCACGAGTGGGCGAGTGCAGCAAGGAGACGTTATCGCCCGTCCCACTTACAGTTTGTGTGCACTCTAGATGCGGGTATTGCCTGCTCGTTACAGATTCCGCACTAAATCTTCGACATTTTTAATTAAAAAACAACAGTTAATTAAGACATTGTTTTTCTTTGGTTATTATAGTACTGGTCATAAATAATATGAAAATTACTAAACTGTCTACTACTTTACTAACCCTCAAGTCTAAACAATAAGCTTACTAATGAATATATTATGGGTATGGAAGATATATAGTCAAATTGTTTAAGGAGGCACCAGCGGTCATTGACCTTTCTAGTCTAGGAGCTCTGTGAAAAATGCTCGCACTGTATTCTGTTAACTTAGAAAAAACTGAACTTTTATAATGACACAGACTTATATAGATTCATCGGAAAACCTCTTGGTAACTCTTAGTATGATAATAATCTCCAACTACTTATGAATTCGAAATGATATTATACTACATACTCAGTTCACATTGAGTATGCAAAATATGATATCGCCCTAAGGCTCAATTCATACCGGCGCGGAATGGAACAGAGCTGACGACTTTTTGCAACGAAACTGTACATAGCACAATGAACTTTATGTCAACAGCATAAGACCCAAATTAAATACGAGCAGTATAACACCAAAATTGGACTCACGTCTTCCGCGGAAATCTCGAGAATTCTCCGGTTTTTGGCTCGTATTTAATATGTGTGTTATACTGTTGACATAAAGTTCATTGTGCTATGTACAGCTTCGTTGCAAAAAATCGCTTCCGTTTCACTCGGCGGCGGTATAAATTGAGCCTTAACATCTGTTACTTCATTGTGAATCGCGGTTTGTATAGAAAACGATGAAATAAAATAAGTTTTTTGACAGGGCTAGACCAGGGTAGAAGCCTTTAAAAATAATAAAAAGTGAAAAAAATAATAGTAGGATGAAACCCATTAGAAAAGGAGGCGAATTTTATAAAAATGAAATAAAATAATTTACGGGCAATCTGAGGTCGGGAAGGGGATGGGGGTGAGTTTTTAAGGGTGAAAAATGGTTTAACTCGCTTTCCGGCAAAACTAAAAGTCATATGGAAAAAAGTTAAATGGCAAAGTTGTAGGTAATAAAAAGATCTAAAACTTTTGTATTTACACTTTTTTCACATATCCTCAAAAATTATGTTAAAAATTCAAAAAACCATGTTTTTGGTTTCTTATTTTCATATAATTTTCATTAGCATTAGCAATTCATTTTTAATTAGCAGTCCAAAAATAAAGTTTCATGTTTCTAACTTAAGAAATGACGGACTTTCATTTAAACTTTCAACCCCTGTTTCACCCCCTTGAGGGTAGAATTTCCATAAACGCTTAAACGCGTAACCATTCATTTTTAATCAGTAGTCCAAAAATAAAGTTTCATGTTTCTAACTTAAGAAATGACGAACTTTCATTCAAACTTTTAACCCCTATTTCACCCCCTTCGGAGTAAAATTTCCAAAATTTAAAATTTCTTCCTTAGTGGTTCTCTATGTCTACTTAATAAAACAACCCTTTTGTGGCTGTAACTTTAACAGTTTTTGCTCAGCGATGATGAATCAGTCAGTCAGTCAGGACATGTTATTTTATAAGTATAGATTTACATTTATCTATACTTAATATTATAAAGCTGAAGAGTTTGTTTATTTGTTTGTTTAAACGCGCTAATCTCAGGAACTACTGGTCCGATTTGAAAAATTATTTCAATGTTAGATAGCCTATTTAACGAGGAAGGCTATAGGCTATAATATATTATTACCCGGCGAGAGTGTGGTGAAAAAATGTAACAAGAAGTATGTGGCAGGGTATGACATACCCGCTTACAATATTTGCTGTGAAACCGTATTTTTAAGAAAGAGCATTAAATTCATTATTTTATATTATAATAAGACTATATTTTAACATATTGGAAATAAAAAAAACTGCGTCATTTTAACATTTTTGTTATTTTACTTAACTCTAAACAAGTCACTATGTATTTTCAACAAAAAAATTTACACTCTCAAATAAACTTCAAAAGAACTAAAAAATGTTTTTTATAAAAAAAAATTAAGCTGTTTTGCAACATGAAATAAGTAACTATATAAACTAAGAAAAAATTGCAAAAATATTTAGGAACATCTTAGGAACTGGAGTTCAATTCAACATAGTTTTTGCAAGAAAAAGTTGCATGCTCCATACATAATTTTGCCTTTCTACAGCTTGCACATACGTATTTTCTTCCATTCCTTTTTGTATAGCCAATCTCCACAACTAACATAACGACCAGCCCCCCTAGCATACGCCAACAAGATATCTCGTGGATATCTCATTCTCGAGCGTAGTGATATTGTCGATATCGATATATATCTCTTTTTCGCTAGCATGCATACGTCGAGACTCGAGAGATAAATTTCTCGTTCGTATATATTTACAAACAGAATATTATTAGTATATAGACAAACATAGCACATATAAAAAAAAAACAAAATTATCTCTAATTTTGACGACAGACGTACGAGAAAAAATGTATGTCATATTAGGGTCAAGAGAGATGAAGAGATAAACCAGTTAACATCGAGAAAACGTGTAGACAAAATTTTCTCGTTGGCGTATGCTAGCACGGCAGGAAGATTTTGAGTGGAAGAAAGTGGTACGTTGACGGAAGAGATTCTCGGACGTACCTATATATTATGTCGAAATATTTTTTTGGTATTTCCGCAACTTCAGATGTTCGTAAGTTAAAGTCAAGCCTAAGTTACGGATGAAATCGGTGTCCTTAGTGTTTTTATCCTGATTTTCACAAAAAATATTTTAGTGCTTCTTACAGACTTGACCGAAGTCGGTTCTCTGCACTGTCAACATCCATTTTTAATTTAAATCTACAATGAAACATAGAAAGTAAATTAAAATAGCAGAAAAATCAATGTTAGTTTCTGTCACGAAATAATGCACCAACTATGTGGCAGGGTGCACACCCGAACGCAGTTTGCAGGCGTATAACTCGAGGGCAGGGTGCCGCGACACTAAGATCATGCCACTATCCCATCGCGCACTCATTTACCTCCAGCTACTCAAAACAATAACATGTTTCAAGGTCACAAATGAAAAATGCACGCAAATTAGTACCACGGTGATATATGACATACCCTGCCACACTCTCGCCGGGTTAAGCTAAGATCAAATGGAGCGAAGAAACCGCTCAAGAAAATATGGAATAAACGGGGAAAATTATATGAAATTGCTTATTATCTTAAGAACTACTGGAGCAATTTTTATGTTTTTTGGCACACATAAAGAATAGACCACGTACCTTCACGTGGTCTATTCTTTATTTTGTAAAAGATAAAAATTAAAACCTTGGTTTTTTTAATTTTTCACATACATTTTGAGGATATGTGAAAAAAGTGTAAATACAAAAGTTTTAGATCTTTTTATTACCTACAACGTTGCTATTTGACTTTTTTCCATAGAACTTTTAGTTTTGCCGAAAATTGAGATAAACAGTTTTTGACCCTTAAAAACTCACCCCCATCCCCTTCCTGACCTCACATCGCCCGTAAATTATTTTTGCTTTCATTTTTAGGGTTCCGTACCCAAAGGATAAAAACGGGACCCTATTACTAAGACTTCGATGTCTGTCCGTCTGTTCGTCTGTCTGTCTGTGTCTCCAGGCTGTAACTTAAGAACCGCTATAGCTAGACTTCTAAAATGTTCATAGATTGTGTATATCTTTTGCCGCTACAACAACAAATACTAAATACAAAAAAAAATTTAAGAGGGGCTCCCATACAACAAACGTGATTTTTTTTGCTATTTTTTTACTTGATAACAATAATGGCAACAGGTAGGCACTTGAAATATTCACAAAATCCTCAGTTGTATTAATACTTTAATAATTAATCATAGAATTTAAAATAAAATAAGTAATTAAGGGGGCTCCCATACAAAAAACATAATTTTTGCATATTTTACCTCTTATAATGGTACGGAACCCTTTTTTAATGGTACGGAAAACTGCAGCGGCCCAGTCAGCGGCGTCTGCTTCCAGCGCAGCTTCTCCGCGCGGCATTCTGCTGCCGCTTACTCCGGGAGAGCTGCCCAAGGCACTGGGCGCTCTGTAACCGGAAAGACTCGTGCAATGGGCGGCGGATACCCCAATCCGTCGCCCGAGTCTTATCTACGGCGGGAGCTGGCGCTCGTTTTCGGCGCGCCTGCGCCCTCCGCGCCGTCTTCGAACCGGGTCTGCGGCCACATCCGCCTCTCTGACCCGTTCGGCGGCCTCCTTCTGTGAGATAACATCTTCACAGAAGGTAGCCACTGCGTCCCAGCCTTGTCTCGACCGAACCATAGTTGTAACTATGGCCGGGAGTGTGAGGTCTAATCCGATGGTCGCAACAAGCACCGCTCGCTGTTCTACCCAGGCTGGGCATTCCAGGAGCGTGTGCTGTGCGGTGTCGTCATCATTATCACAGTGGTGGCACCGGGGCGTTGGCTCCCGTCTGGCCGTATGGTGCAGGTAATGGCCAAAGCAGCCATGCCCGGTCAATATCTGCACCATCCGGTATGTGAGAGAACCCCTCTGGTGTGCCACCCACTGTCGTATGTGAGGCCTAATCGCCTCTACAACTCGTCGTCCGTATGTCGGAGACGCCAGCCTGTCTTCCCAGGCACGCATTGTAATAATGCGCGTCTGGCGGCGCCATCGGGCTGTCAGCTCGGGTGACACCCGTTCTCCTCTCCTTTTAATCTCCGCTGTTCGGAAATAAAGCTCCGCCAGCCCTTGTGCCTCGATGTCCCAAGGCCCGGTCCCCGCGAGAGCGAGTGCTGCATCACCAGCTATCGTGCGATAGCCACGGATCATTCGCAGCGCCATTACCTGCTGGACACCCTTCAAAAGCGCTTTGTTTGGACGCTCAAGCCTTCCACCCATATGGGAGCTCCATACAGGGCCATGGATCGTAAGACCCCCGTGTAGAGCTGCCGACAACTGGACCCTGGTCCGCCGAGGTTGGGCAGGAGGCTACCGAGGGCCGCTGCCGTTCTCTTCAATCTCGGCGCCAGCCGACGATGGTACGGAACCCTACGTGCGCGAGTCCAACTCACACCTGGCCGATTTTTTATAATATTCTCCTTTTCTAATGGGTTTCATCCTACTATTATTTTTTTAGTTTTAAAAATTATCGACCCTGGTCTAGTTAACGACCGCTACGGACAGAATGCGGCAATTTGAGAATAGCTGTACTTCAGTCACGAAACCAGCGGGCAGCGGGGTGGGAGCAGCGCGGCGCGTGACAATGTAAAAATTTATATGGACAGGACCATAGAATTATAACCTTTAGAAGAGGCATTCCATACAATCGTCAGCGCGAAAATGTGTCACCCTCGAAATGAGTGAGCTCACTCATCTGAGAGCAGTGTGCCTTAGGACGCGGTGACAGTCGGACGTGTTTAATGCATTGATTACGTAAAATATGCATTGAAAGCGTGAATGAGTGAAAGAGAAAGTAGTATATGCTATTACTCTAAGACAAAAAAGGACGACAATATTTTCTCGATACACATTTTGCATGCAAAAACATTGCTACAGTTTTGATAAGGTATGCCATATCCAAGTATTGACATCGTTGGACAGGACCCGAAAACGGCTAGACGGCTTATTTATATAAATCTTTACATTGTCACGCGCCGCGCCGCTCCCATCCCGCTGCCCGCTGGTTTCGAGACTGAAGCCTAAACCCACACGTACCACAACAAATATGAAAAAATCTATATTTCAGGGATATTTGAATTTGTTTCGACTTAATTAGCATTTCTGGACAGGTTTAAGAACAAATTAAGTATGACTTTGATAGAAAAAGATTTGAAAATCGCATAGATATAATCCATGGATACTGAGAGGTTCTCATAAGCGCTTTCACGAATTTCTTGGCAAAACAGCCCCTGGACCACCAAAAAGGTTATCAGGATCAATAAAGAAGTATTCAAATTGTATCAGGAATATAAATTGAAAACTCAAATACGGTTGTGAGCACAATAATGTACCTATTTGCTTACACATACCGTGCCCGCTTTCATTGTAAAGAATGTACTGATTTCAACATGTCTGAATATCGTGTAAACTGATTATATTAAGTTAATATTATTAAATTTGTATTCTTTATAAAGTTAGTTTTAAAATTTTAAGGAGAATGGGAAATAAAAGATAACTTTTTAATTCTAGGAGCTGACCCAAAGAAGAGTCTATGTTTTACTTGGTAAAAGATTACTTAATTTTCATTTTTGGCTGTAAAAGATTAAAAATGGGAGATATTTAACTTAGAATCATTTTATATTATAATTAAATAGACAAAAAAAAGTTATTTGTATAAAATAAAATAATAAAAAAACTAATTACGCATTCCTTGCCCAAATAAGTCTTGAGGTTTGACAAACCCCACGTGGTGCGCGGTGTAACTTTTATCCACGTGGTGCACGGAGGGTTAAACGTTGTAGAGATCTGATGGTAATGATGGCACTAAATGAAAACAGCTGGACGAGAAATTCTTGCAAAACGAATAAATATAGACAAGCAATTAATTACGAAAATTATTAATTAGCGATTCACTTTATAGAGAAATCCGTTTGAATTTTAATAAGTGTGCAGCCATGCTTCCCGCCGGAGGAATGCTTTGATAATATTAATAATTTACACTCAAATTCCGTTTATGTCTACGCTCCGATATAGATTTTATTACGAACTAGGCGGGCCTGTGATCTTCATATCACTGAGTTTACTACTAAATAGAAAATGAAACATTCGTCGGCAGCATAGAGAGAAAATAAAATAAAATAGATTAAGAGGGCGACTAACGCAAAAAAACAAACATCGTCCTTCTCTCTTCACACTCACGCCCGTCTTTCATATGCCAGGTGAAAAAGGATGACGCGGAATCATCGCCAAGTTAGTTTTTTCTTAATAACTCGATAAATATACAACGTTTTAAAAATCCGCCAGATTAGTATCTCAATGATAGAATTTTATGCAATGTGTTAAAATATTAACTTACTGTAATGCACGGTTATGGCAATATATGAAAAATTCGTGAAAATTAGACGCATCTTTGTGATTCTTTTATATCGAGAAAATTTTAAGATATCGTGTTTTTGCTCAGATCAAATTCTCGGAAATTTAATGTAGTATCTATGTTTAGAAAATGAAACAATTCGGGGCTTATTTTCAAGTATAAAAATGAATTATAAAATCGACAATTTAGGGTCAGTCGCCCCCTTAAAGCTGATGGACCATTTGTCCGCATCCGCAAAACGAATTCAGAAGTCGAATACGGAAAACGTGTGTTTGCGGCCAGCTTTATACACATAATATTTAATTATAGAGTTACAATAGGCCTTTGTGATAGATTTAAAAAAATTAACTCTTCAAAGGGAAACTGTGAAATACCGAATTTAAGTCGCATTAAAAGTTTGTCGTCCTACAATGGCAGCGCTGGAAAAAATTCTAATTACTTTGGTGAGTTGAGTAGAGATATCTCGTTAGGCGGGACGGAATTTCATAAGCGAATATCTTGTATTGAGCACAATCAATAATGTATTCATTGCTCGTTGTTTATTCACAAGTTTTCTTAATCGCTTGGGAAAAATGTTACTTTAAGACGTTTCGCCATGACGTCAAGATGGATAAGTTACGTCTTATATCTGACAGAGAAATCATAAAATGAGAAAAAGTAAGGTTATGTGAGGTTATGAATGGTGGTGTGAGTGTCTCATCTTTGTATGCAACTGTTTTGTAAATGATAGTAATTTACAAGGGGCACCAAAAGAAAGTGAAGGGTTGTGGTGAAAGCCTTTCATTTGACACGATTTCTTCCTCGAGCCACATCTATATTATGTATCAACCTAATGTTAATATAAGATCACTCAACATAACGATTACATTTACAATTGAATAGCAATAGAAGTTCAACTGTTGGATATTTTTAACTGCAGGCGCACGTTTCGCAAATGGATCTAGTGCTTTAACGTTAAAATAAGTTCAAATCTATTATATTACACACAAAAGACCATTGCAATCCTCAAACAACAAGTAAGAAAGTAAATAAATTAATATAGGTAAATTAAGTAGATGACGCCTGCAACTCCGTTGCACCAAAATCCGTTTATCGTGCGGGAACTGTAACTTTTTCAGGAATTAAAAGTATCCTATGTCCTTGAAAGGAACTTAAAGTATTTTATACCAAATTTCAGCAAAATGTGTTCAGTGGTTTGGGCGTGAAGAGGTAACAGACAGACAGACAGACCCACTTTCACATTTATATTATTAGTAGGTATATTATGGAAGTAAGGATGTGGAGAAGTTCTGTCGCCTTAATATGTAATGCCTTAATACGTATTGTGAAACAGAGGTTAACATTTCGAGTTGTGGACGGTCAGTAAATCTCGGCTAAGCAGTAACTAAACGTGTTAGTAAGGGCTTAAGCCTTAAGGGATAACAAATAATGAACCCAGCTGAAGTGCGAAGTCGCGGGGAGTGTTGACAATTCGATACAGCCGGCGCGCTTGCTGGCGTTTTTCTCGAGGTTTTGTTCGATAAATGCTGGCCCCGAGCGCCATTCTATACACGGTATTTTTCTAAAATTACTCTTAACGTTGACTACCAGCTAAGCATTATGTTTTTGTTTTCAACTTTTTGTATTTAATTAAAGTTAGTATTACATATCTACTGCGATAGTATGGGAATTCGTAACAATTATGTTAACGTAAATTTACAAAATTAATTCAATGTTATTACAGGATTTTGTTTGTTTCAAAGCAGAAAGAGGTTTTGAAAAATTCGAGAAGGGGTTATTTTTGCAAAATTGTATTTTGCAATATGTGTGGCTCAGCCCTACGCATCAGATTTTTTGTGTTGGTGTCAAATGAAGGGCAAAAAATAAAGAAACAAAAGATATTTTAAAGCTCAAAACTCTACGAAATTAAAAAAAGGGCATTTCTTACAAGAAAGGAATTTAGGGCGAGGACAACGGTTGTCCATAGCACCGAGTGCTTCTGGTTTACTACGCTTGGTACTAAATTTTGAAAACAACATTAAAAAAAATTAAACCACCTTCAAAATTCCCTATCTCAAAAACTACTGAACCGATTTTGATGAAACTTGCAGTATTCCCTAAGTTGAACAATACCTAGTACAACAAAAACAGGATTACTTAAATCGGACTTGTAGTTTTAACTAAATATTGCATGATACAGACAATTTACTTTGGGTATGCTATTTATCTTCTATAACCTTATGGTTATAGGTATGATACCGGAGATATGCGAACACATATATAAAATCATATTACATACATACCTGTCTGTCTGAAATATCATTTTCTCACCTCCGGGCGAAAAACGTCAACTTTCTTCCCGCTGCGCTTACCGATGTTGCCGTTTTCCGCCTCCGTCGATGAGAAAAATAGTATACGCACCATGGGCAGTAAATAAGAAAGCCTCAGATCACATATGATCTGAGACATTTCTTATTTTCCTGCCCTAGGTGCGTAATGTACTATTAATTCATATTCTACCAGATAATAATATACAGGGTGTAACAAAACTAAGTGATAATACTTTAAGGTATGTATAAGTCCCCTGTATAGAGTTCACTGTAAAAGTAGCACCGCTGAAAGACCAAATTTTTTTGGAACGAAGATCCTATTCGCGCGTTGCGAAAGGGGGCAAGACGGAAAAAATTAAGACCAAAAAGTTGTAACGACACTATTTGCCGCAGACATAGATCTAGATAGGTACTACATGTGTATCTACTTCGCGGGGCATGCGGTATCTATCTTGATCTATGTCTGTGTTTTTTGCTATAGTTGTAACTTGTTAGCCGTGTGGTAGCGCGTGTTTCTCTCTCTGCCCCTCTCTCTCTTTTTTTTTTGTACATACGAAATAACTTCGTTCCTTCTGGGTGTCCCTTGACACCTCTCAAGTTTTTTTCACTTTTGTATGTGGAAACTCGTGACGCTGGGGCGCTTGCCCATACAAAAGTGAAAAAAAAAAATTGGTCTTTCAGCGCTGCTATTTTCACAGTGAAATCTCTACAAGAAACACAATACACCCTGAAATATTATTACTTAGTTTTGCTTCAACCTGTAAATGTACCAGACAATTATAGCATGATATTGTCTGTTAGAATCAATTTTCAACATCCCTTGCTTACATGTAAAAAAGTATCAAGCAATTAATACAGATGAAAGATGCAATCGCGATTGTTGACGATCAGGAGAGTTTTTCAATTCCACACAAGGTACAGTTAATTCTCCCGCCGCCTGCGAGCGCGGCGCGGCGGTGTAATCAGCCGAGAGCTCCGCCGATTGCTTTGGGGATGCAATTCCCCAATTGCAAAATTATATTGGCTATAACTATCCCCAGATACAGTCACCTTCGCTGTTATAGTCGCGTCGTCTACACTGTAACTATGCCAGGTACAGTCGCGACACTAGAGGTCAAAATGAGTTTATTATATATTCAGAATCAGCGAATTTTTCTCTATCGATTTGTCTAAGCCTACAGACCCCTAGACCTATAATAATATTTAACAATATTTTATTGAACAATATATTTGACAGTAAGATTTTAAAAGTAAAAATGAATCTTTAAACGGCTCTGTTGTATTTGTAAAAATAGCAATATGGCGCTTGGTAACTTTTTTCATTCCACCGTCGACATTGTGTTATGAGCTTCTGTGAGCGTGCGCTTAAAGGCGCAGGTGCAAGGTCTAGCATAAAGATGGTCTACTGCGCATTAAATGTTGCCCGTAATATGTTGGATAAAAACTATAACTCCATACAAAGTTTCATTAAAATCAGCTCAGCGATTCAAGCGTGAAGATGTATATTGTATAGACTTTCGCACCGACTAAAACTATAACATATTAATACTATCCCAGGTACAGTCAAAAATCTTGCAATATTCTTCTACTGCGTGTTGGACGCTGGCAATATGCCAGAACAGGCCAGAACATTAGAGTTTATTGTACTTAATTGGATCCCTGTGTTGTCTAATGTAGCCAACAGCCATCAGTGATGTGTGAGTGACGGTTCCTTTGCAGATTTTTCCTACAAAACATAATTATTATTTCTTCATAAATTATAAACAGTTTTTCGATCCAAAAATATAATATTATGTATTTTAACTTCTAACACATCTTTTTTTTTTTAATAAATACTACTTTATACGAATCGGGCATAATCTAAATTAATGCGAAACTTCACAAAAACTGCGATATATAACAAACTAACTATGTATCTTACAAGTATCATCAAACTAGTTAAGTTCTTTATATAAGCACACATCTAATAAAACGAAATCTGATAATACTTCCCCATTTTCAATTTCCACTACTGGTTGATATCAGGAATTCACATCCCCGAGAATTTTCCAATTTTCCCCATCCTAAACGATGCCCACGGGCGAGAACAGCATTTTCAATAACGAAGAATAAAACACTTAGGGAAAGCAGGAAGCCAGCACGCTCAATATCCGGTAGAACTTAACTCCTAACTCTAGTTTACCGGGGGAATATCTTGAGTTCACTGTACGCTATTTGTTTATATTACTAGTCTAGATCCCCGACTTGGAGCGGAAATGTCGCACCTATGTAACTTGCTCGGGTTTTGCTGAGCCATACTGATCACGACTAAGGACGCGTTCAGACGTACGCGTGTTTTCCCAAACGCTACAGCAGAACACGCGCACGTCTGAACGCGCCCTAACATTAACTTGAACTTACGTTGGTCCGCCACCTGCTTATGAAGCAATTTCTTCATAATAGATTTTGCTATCAAGTATCCTATTCCCCTTTCCGTTGTTTACTGTATAAGCGTACTAAATAGTATTTTCTGAGAGCAAGACAAACAAAGAATAAATTAATTCTTTAAATTATTGGCATTTGGCATACTTCCGTCCCCTATATTAAGGCGTCGATATCTAATTGATGGCAACAAAATTTGTGTCGTTATTTTCTGAATAGGATAGAATTAACTTGGAATAAAAAGTAAGTGAGTTCAGGTTAAGAATAGCGATATTAGTTCCACAGAGCTCCCGTGGGCGGCTGCTCAATACTTAAACTGTCACACACGATTATTTCAGTTTGATACCAAACATAGTTATATTTTTGCTCTCTACCGTTTTTGTTTATTTTTACTTATTTGTTTAATTTATTGCTCAATATAAACAATATAAATACTTAATTACTAAATGACGAGAGAACTACAAGAAGTTTATCTGGACAAGATTTGTTCCGATACCGGGAATCGAACCCGAGCCTCCTGGGTCAGAGACAGGTATCCTTTTTTAGTGCCGTCAGAGAAATTGAAAGGCATATTGCGGACCTCCGTATTTTAGTTACATTAATGTCAAGCCCAAGAAAATGACGGCTAATTACTACTGACTTGATATAACTCGACCGAAATATAACGTAGATAAGTTGTAGTATATTTACGCCAAACGTAAATTCTACAGTTTCTGCTATCGTTTGGTAGTAGATCGTCTGATTTCTAAAAACGATGTCCCTATTTTGTTTCCTTTTCATCTAAAGGATACCTATGATATTAAGGGCATGTTTCAGAACTTCCTAATAAGTCCCGGATAGGCTGTCCACAACTTATCTGATAGATAGAGTATGGAGTATCTGTCAGATAAGTTTTGGATAGCCTATTATAATATTTTTGGATCCCACTATTAAAATACTGAAAAAATGAGCATAATAATAATAATTTAGAAGCGGCTGTAGTGTGTGTCGACGGCAAACACAGCTGAGTTGCTGCACCACGGCGTCGCTCGGTTCAATATTTCCTATAATTTTTATTTACGGTTCACGTTTCGCTTCACCGGAATTTCAGCTTCGTACGTTATAACGAGTGAAAAAACGTTAAGTTCAATGAAAATACCGGTACGTATTTCCATTGCGACTGAAATGGTATTTTGTGCTGATATTGTGAACTACATACTTACTTATATACTTTAATAACTTACCCCTGTACATTTACGATTATTAAAACACATAATATAATCTAGCACATTTTTTTACGTTTAAGGTTTTATGGCAGAAAGTGTTTTTTGGGGAAAATTAAATCTTTTAAATCATACACTGTCGTTAAATAAAAAGCTTTGATGAGATAAAACATTTTGCTAAACATAATACATATAATTATATAAAACCACCTCCTAATCTTGGGGATCGGTTTAAAAGTAATCTGTTTCTTATGTTCGTGTTAGATTAACTAGTTAGTGGTAAGTTCTTTTTCACCGTACACAACTACAATTTTCTCATCCGAAGTGGATGAAATTTTAATTTTTTAATACGAGTCCCAGTGTGGTGTTTAGACAACTCGCATCCCCAGTCGCGCGGAGTGGGAAGCGGTGAGCGGGGAGTGGGAAGCGGGGAGTCCCCAAGTGGGGAACGCTACGTATGCTGCGATTAATTAAAGCAATGTTGTAACTTGGCGAAAAATAAAAACTTCAACCCCCCGAGGCTAAACTTTTATCGCTCAAAATATCTCTGGCCTAATGAAAGCGAAACGGAAGGGAAATCTGGCCTTTATACGTCCTGGTTGGTTTGCCGGGGACCAATAATAAATACTTAAAGATTCGTTCTTTTGGTTAATATTTCTTTTGGACAAAACTACTAAAACCGCTTACATTACTATTGTTTAAGTAGTAACTATTTAGTAATCTATGCTATTATTTTGTAGAAAATGTTATGCGGTCATTAACCTTAACCTATATTTTTAAGCTTTCGATATATTAACGCAGCTGTCAATGTCCTATACGATTATATTATTATGTACCTAATTTAAATACACAATGGAGGCTTGTTGATATAGTAAATATTTAGCAACTAAATGACCCGTGATTATCGTATCAATTATTTTTTAAATTTTCTCACCATTATAAATATAATATAAACCTCCCCTGGACTTCCACAAATAATTCAAGACTAAAAATTAGCCAAATCAGTTGAGCCGTTCTCGAGTTTTTGCGAGACTAACAAAATTTTAAATTCATTTTCATTTAAATATAGATTTGTTATCTCAGTGTGTGTTGAAACTTAAAACCCAAAACGTCAATACAGACTTATGCGACTTATACAAAACAAAGTAATATTAATACTTGAGGGTATGTATAAGTCCCCTCTATAGAGTTCACTGTGTGAGTAGCATCGGTGAAAGAGTTTTTATATAACACCCTGTAAAATGTCTCGTCTGATATGTTTGAAATGTAGCTTGATAGGCAACGACAAAACATTATTTACGATTATTTTTGCTAAAGGGAGTACTATAGAGCCGTAATAAAGCTAAGAGTATCCAAGTGGTAGAGACCGCGCGTGTGCAATGTACCGGAACTGTGACGCAAGAAATGTATCGAACTGTTTGTTCTGCAGCGAATAACGAGAGATTTCACACCGCGGCCGTGACACCCGCCGCCGCCCTTGACTGCGGAGAAAACCGCTAACTCGATAAAGCCAGACAACTATTAATTTATTGTATTGCAGAGCATTATATTTATTTTATGAATAATAAAAATACGTGTGGCACTCGGGGACTGCCGCGGTAAAGCTATTGCATTTTTTATCAACTTGTGCAATTATAATTCGCATACGTCTAGTTGCACGCACACAAACTCCGTGCGGAAGCCTGGCAACGCCGCACCGACCGGCCGGTCGCCGCGCTCAAAGCACGCTAGAAAAGCTATGCAATAACTTAATAATTCTTTAATAAAAAGCGAAAATATATTTTACCAAGTTAGAAGACGATATTGATGGATAGAAGAACCGTAAGCTCCACACAGACCTACGACGGAAATCGCGAAATAGCGTCGTAGAATCGCGCGCACACACACATAATATACCTACACATTACACATATAACACACAGATGTAAATATAGCTCAACCTCGTCTGCAGTAGCTGCGGTCACTTTCTTGAGACTTGAGACTTGAGTCAATAAAGTGCAGTATGTTTCCAACCGAAATAAATCACAACGCTTCTTCTAGTATAAAAACCTCATAATTTCACAAAGCCACTCACATTAAACACGCCATATCCTTCTTAATTGCACTCTGGATAAATCTAAAATTTTAACAAATTATTACAATATTGTCATTGACTATTAATACGTATGCAAAGTTTTGAATTAATTAGACCACTGGAGATAGGCAAAAATCGTGCTCAAAGATTCCGTTACATAACGCTTTATTTTCCCATCACGCTTTTATTAGCCGAAGCTAATAAAAGCATGTTAAAATAGATGACGTCACACTTCACAGGAAACGCGAAGGACCGCCGTTGGCGCTATATGAAACATCGATCTCTAAATTGTTTTCAAGTTTACGCTGTAACAATAATTTACAGCTTTATTGCGCAAAAAGCTGCACAATATTATGTACACTTCAAAGGAAAATCGTTTTTATGCGTCTAGACTTCTTATCTTTCCTTTCATGAAATATTCTTTTTAATCGTAATACCACTTTGCTTTTAAAGTAAAGTAAAATCTAAGATAAAAAATTGCAAACTAGATTCTAAACATTTTTTTTTAACTTTACTATAGTTTAATAAAATAATATTGCCCGCATATTCATCGCCTAGTTTGTTTATCGCACGAGGACGTACCTACATTTTTCTAAAATTTAAACTAGGTATCCTAGTAGTTATGTCCTTTCCCGGTACTCAAAGTATCTCATACCCGTAATTGACAGACAGGTAAACATACAAACATAGCATATTTTATAATATTAACTTACGAAATGCTGTAAATAGCACGCCAAAGATATTTTTGGTTCCAATTAAGCGGACCGTCAAGCGTATCATGTCGTCGCGGACGCCAGATGCCGCGCTCAGTTGTCGCCAGATACCCCTTCCGATAGTCATTAGAAGCTGTGCCTGTTGACGCCTGCGTGGTCTAGTGGTTTAGAGCGTGGCTCTTGACTCGGAGGTCGTGGGTTCGACTCCCGCGTTGGAAACATGTCATTTCCAAGTTTAGTTAGGACAGTGCAGGCTGATCACGTGATTATCTGACAAGTAAGATGATCCATGTGTCGGATGGGCATGTAAAAGGTCGGTCCTGTGCCTGGTCTCTCGCCAGTCGTGACGGTCTTCCGTCCCACTGGGTTATGAGAGTAAAAGAATAGAGAGTGCTCTTGTGTACTGCGCACACACTTGGGCACTTTAAAATAACTTCTGCGTAACTGACCTGGTTTCAAAGAAACTGGCCACCGTCACCGAAACCGGTGTGGGGGTTATAGAAACTCTGCATCTGCTCAGTTACAGCAGCATGAAATGTTTTCAGCGGATTCGAATCCACGTAATAAGAAAAATTAATTATGATGGGTGTTTTATATTTTTAGACGTACACACAATATATATTTTTTTTTATATTATGTGTTTCATATGTGATACCTAGAAATAGTGAAATCGATATCATTTTTTTCCCGTTGATATCACATTCGAACTCGTATATTACCCGTATTTAGTTTGACGCGCTATATACCTCTAAGCTTCAGTCCTCGAAGCTTTTCTTTTCACTTATCAAAAATTTGTATATACAAACATAATTTTGACTTTAAATATAATGAACTGTCGTATTTGAAATCCAATTTTAATTGGCAAGGCTTACCTAAAACAATAAAGGTACTATCAAATCAACCTTCTCACCTGCCCAAAGCCTTAACAATATTTGAGCGCACTGGTTGTATAGCTGTTGACGTTCGAAGTTGGAAATAAAAGCGGTGAACAGAACATGCACTACGGCCACTTTACACCTCCTCAAAGGCTTATACAGGTTCATGAGTGTTGAAAATTGTGCTACATATTTTTCGTACTCGATATTTTGCTTTATAAATGTTTCGTGAAATTTCATACAACTTTTGGTTAAAGTGGCCAATTTGCGGATTTATAGAAATGTTGTGATTACATACATACGGAGAAATTTATTCATAGGTAAATACTATAGGCTAGGCTATCCAAACCACCATACCAAAGGTACCAGTTTGGTAATTTCTTTGATAGTACACAAAATTGTAAATATTTATCACTGAAATGGTTTCGATACTAAGGCCCGTATTTTTGGTCAGTACTCAAGATGCATCTCGGTCTCAAGACACGGTTCAGGCTCTGTGATTGGTTGGCTGTCAAAATATGGACCAATCACAGAGCTGAACCGCGTCTTGAGACCGGGTCGCATCTTAAGTACTGACCAAAAATACGGGCCTAGGAAAGGACAATTCCAGGATCCAGCGAACCACAGCTGTCTATAAATAAGCGACATTGACGAAATCAATAATGATTCCCGAAAACATACGACATAGTATTACAAATGAAGGACTGTTTCTTGTATATTTTATATCCTACTCGTTATAATATATTAATATGAATGTAGCGACTAATATGACTTAGATAATACATTCTGTATAATATACTTATTTCTCTTTATTATCCGGTAAATTCGAAAAAGCGATAACGTAACATTTGACGAAGGAATCTCAAAACCTTTTAAGGGCCTTCCCCTTCGGAGATTCCGTAATTTACCGTATTTAGAGCCTTATCTATACTAATATTATAAAGCGGAAGAGTTTGTTAGTTTGTTTGTTTGTTTGTTTGAACGCGCTAATCTCAGGAACTACTGGTCCGATTTGAAAAATTCTATGAGAGGCCGGGCCGGCCTCTCATAGAAAACAAGCAATGGAACAGCAAGAATTGGAAAGGGCGTAATCGACAAACTGGTTTTTGTCGCGTAATTTAAAAATCATAAATATATTTCATATAAGCTATGTGCAAATGAAAGTGTATGCTTGAACCAATCTATGTACAAATTTTGGAAGCTTAAATCACTCTCCTCTGTTGGCAAAATTAGAATCCCTTAATTCTGTGTTATAAAAGTTGACCAATCGTGTTATGCTATGCGTAATTCAAAGACAAAGACATGATCTTAGCTTTAGTAATTGCTGAGAAAAATCGATATCGCTACAGCCAAATTATCAAGGCGTCGCCTTAAGCTGTGGTGCTTAAAAGATATTATTATAGTTCTTCTCGCCGGGCTAGTTCCCGAACCGGTGGTAGGCATCGTAGTTTCGACGTTCGTTTTCCGACGTTCAAAAAGTGTATTCATACAACCTATTTTTAATAAAGACATATTTTGTTATTTATTTTTATAGCCTAATTTTGAAAGGAATTTATATATTTATAAAGAAAAGCATGTATTTGTTACTTATACAAGTGGTGCAGAAAACTTTGCAATAGAAGCTTTACATGTGTAATAATAATATGAATTACTATAGATTTTCTTTAGAACTAAGCATTAGCAATATATTTCCCTATAATAGATTATTTTGAACGCACATTTCGTATTATCATTGCTTAAATCGAATACGATTTAATATATTGGATTTAATGATGCATAAACTCTGATAACTTTTGATGATTTTTAGCACAATATATTATAAGTAAAGTTTTGAGTATTGGATAAAGGGTCCTTAAAAAGGTGCCGAAATCATCACTCACAATGGATTATATATTCGGAATAACACAAAGACAGAGGCAAAAAATGTATCAAAAATTATATTCAGCAAACAATAGAAGTAATCCGGGTCACCGCGCTGACGGCGGCGGGCGGCTGTCACCCTGACATCGAATGCACAATTGCCAACACTATATAAGCGGTATTGCACCAGACGTGAGTATCATTCGGTGACCACATCCCGAGGAAGATGAGGACCTGCGTGCTGCTGTGTGCCCTGCTCGCCGTCGCCTGCGCCCGCCACGTGCGCCGGCCCAGGGGCGCCGACCTCGAGCCCGCCGCCTCCCACCACTGGGAGAAGGGCGGCGGCGGCGAGCACCACGGCGACCACCACCACGAGGGCGGCGGCCACCACGAGAAGGGATATAAGGGCCACCACGAGGACCACCACGGCAAGCACGGCCACTCCCACCACGAGGGCCACAAGGGCCACTACGACGAGCACGGCGGACACAAGAAGCACCACCACCACGACGACGGGTACTACGACGAGCACCACCACGGCGAGAAGGGCGAACACGGCCACGGCTTCGAGGAGAAGGGCCACTTCCACAAGGGCCACTCGACGAAGGGCCACCATGGAATCCACAAGATAGACGAGTTTAAAAAGGACAAGCACTTCCACGACAAGCACGGGGAGTCCGGCTTCGAAGAGGGCTACGGCGGCCACCACCACGAGGGCGGGTACGAGAAGGGCGGAGACTTCCACAAGGGCCACAAGCACGGCGGCCACCACGAGCACGAGCACGGCGAGAAGGGCCACCACGAGAAGGGAGGGCACCACCACAACCATAAGGGCCACCACGACGAGGGCGGCCACCACGAGCACCACCACCACCACGAGGGCCACGGCAGCAAGGGCGGCCACGACCACCACAAGCACTGGGGCTGGAAGCACTGATGAGATCAACGCTGTAGACCAATGTCATTTGTTATTTTTAGTTACTTTGTGATATACTATTAAAAGTTTTTTAGTCAAAATTTAAATTTTATTTATAAGTAAAACAAAAATTATGGTATTAACGAATTATTTCTATTATTTCATGACAAAAAGTATACATGGAACTTTTCTGATCGGTACGTAGACTAAAATAGTATTTTGTATTAAGTACTAATTCCTAATAGAATACATTCAAACGTACACAAAACTGATGCTGGTGAAAATACAAAACTTCGCTAAGCATAAAGTAAAGCAAATTATTGTGTCATAATGACGATCCGTGTAAACTGATGTATACCTCTTTAAATTCTTTATTGACGTTCGAGAATTTACTATTGCCTCTCTTCGCTCGCTTTACATTATTATAATTCTATTTTCTATTCGATTATTCACTCTAGGCTGCCTCCACTTGGCCTTTTTTCACACATTCACTAAAATATCGATGTTACTGTAGTCTGTACTCACCTGTACTGTGTTGTTTCTGTGCTAAGCACCTGGCCCTATGGAACACATCGATCACGAAACAAAGTCACCAATTTAAATCGAACACTCGCGATGCAGCTGCCAGTCCAGGGATGCAACATCTACCGCGACTACCAAACGAAAAACGCGCCAAAAGTCTGTGAACCGACACGATAATATGAGTATATCCCAGCGAACTCGAAACGATTTGTCGTTCCAAATGAGAGTCCCAGGGCTCCGGGCTGAGTCCGAACTCATCATCGCGACCACGCAAACTTGGTTTCGAGAGTCGAGACGAATAAAATGTGGGCTAAGGTGACAGATATCAAGGTTGCTGAAGTTATTTAAAACTACCCGAAAATTTTATAATTTGGCTTCGTTGTTCAATAAATTGTGTGTTTAGGCTGTGCGGTAATACCACATGCGTGTCATTCAGGACAAAACATTTATTATAATTATATTATACATTGATATTATTATTGTATTGTAAGATAATTATATGTGTATTAATAATAATCAGCCAAGTGCGAGTTGGACTCGCGCACAAAGGGTTCCGTACCGTAACAGGGCTATAGGGCAAAAATAGTCCAAAAATTGTGTTCTTTGTATGGGAGCCCCCCCTTTTAATATTTATTTTATTTCATTTTTTATTAATTATTAAAGCACACATATTATTAAGGATTTTGTGAAAATTTCAAGTGCCTACTTTGTGTTTGTTGTATGGGATCCCCCCTTAAATATTAATTTTGTTTTGTTTTTAGTATGTATTTGTTATTATAGCGGCAACAGAAATATACAATATGTGAAAATTTCAGAAGTCTAGCTACAGCGGTTCTTGAGATACAGCCTGGAGACAGACAGACAGACAGACAGACAGACGGACAGACATCGAAATCTCAGTAATAGGGTCCCGTTTTTACCCTTTGGGTACGGAACCCTAACTTAAAAAAAATGACTTACACTCATTTGAATCAAAATAAAGGAACAGTGCAATAACACAATGTCCACAATAGTTTTTAATAAACGACTTCACCCCTTATTTTTCTGTGGTAAAGGAATATTCACTTTTTATTTTTCCCCAGGATTTACCCTCCTGATTAAGGCTTTGCGCCCCCTGAGGGTTTCAAAACACTGGTAAAGGGATGTTTCATAAATTTTATCGTCGGCTTTTTCAATTTCTATGTTGGCGTTTTTCGTCTCGCTTTGTGATGGTGAAAAAATACCGTCGTCTTTTATAAAGTAACGAAGCTATAACAAGTATTTTAAAGTGTATATTATGTACCATAGAATTGATACCTTTTGATGGAATTATGGCAAGCATAATATGAGCTGTTATGACTTATGACGTGACTTTCTTTTGCTTCAAAGAAAATCTTTGAAATGAAAGTGAGTGTAGAATTACTATCTTAATTATTATATTTTAAATCTGTGGCAAAAGATAGCAAGCAGTCAGAAACTTAAGTCCAAACCACGAGATGGGACACAAAAAATCATATAAATTTTGACATTAAGTATGAGGTCGTTTCATGATCACGATTAACGAATGTGGACCATACATTATTTATAACTTTAAAACGCGTTTTTCCTCAGATTGTCATGAGTAAGCGCACCATTAAAATGCCATAGTTAATGTCGTTAAAACGATGCTCAAACGTTCACTATCACAATAAATTTTGTAAACAGTGTTTTTATGGCGAGTAGATCTATTCAAGTTCGTAAATAGGAAATCGAGTGAGCACTACATTGTCATCTCGAATAGCAACCATTGAAAAGAGAATCTAGACGAAAATTTTATTTTATGGTCATGTTGAACAACTTTTTAACAAGGTGTTAAACAATATTTAGCTAAAGAAATAATAATTAATATACGCTATTGATATATTGTTAGGGAGTTATTGAGTATATAATATTATGGTATGAAATATAAGGTATGAAGAAGTCTGATAATGTTGCCTGTTTATAATAGGCATTTTAGTATTCTAATAACTCTGTTGGTGTAAATATTATCACTTCAGTAATTCTAGACACAAATTAGAAATCTTTAGTGTCGCTCGTATCACAGCCTTGACACTACGTAGAGACTCCGAATTTCCTAACCGCTTTTATACTAGTATAAATGATCTCGGGCCACCGGTCCAGGCATCACTCTCACAGGTTCCACCATGAGGAGCAGTCTGCTAGCGCTGTGCGGGCTCCTCGCCTTGGCGGCCGCCGCCGTCGCCCGGGACATCCCCGCCGCCCCCGTCGCCGACCTCGAGGTCGCCGCCTCCGGCCACCACTGGGACAAGGGCGGCGGCCACGAGCACCACGGGCACCACCACCACGACCACGGTGGCCACCACCACAAGGGCCACAAGGGCCACCACGAGGACCACCACGGCAAGCACGGCCACTCCCATCACGAGGGCCACAAGGGCCATCACGGCGAGCACGGCGGCCACAAGAAGCACCACCACCACGACGACGGCTATCACCATCACCACCACCACGGCGAGAAGGGCGAGCACGGCCACGGCCACGAGGAGCACGGCCACTGGCACAAGGGTCACGACACGAAGGGCCACCACGGCGTCGAGAAGCACGACGAGTTCAAGAAGGACAAGCACTTCCACGACCACCACGGCGAGAAGGGCCACAAGTCTCACCACGGCGGCCACCACCACGAGGGCGGATACAAGAAGGGCGGCCACTTCCACAAGGGCCACAAGCACGGCGGTCACCACGAGCACCATCACGGCAAGAAGGGCCACCACGAGGATGGCGGGCATCATCATCACCACAAGGGCCACCACGGGGAAGGCGGCCACCACGAGCACTGGCACCACCACCACGACCACGGCAAGAAGGGCGGCCACGAGGACCACAAGCACTGGGGCCACAAGTCTCACCACTAGAGACCAGTTGACTGTTAATTATGTAGTTGTTGTTGATATTTTGTTACTATGTTTTTTAACAAAAAATAAAACGGTTCCCTAGAAAAACTGCTATATTTTGTATTAAATCCCTCTATAGCTCCGTCGTTATTGGTTCTCCTATTCCCATAACGACCCATAAAAATAAAGCGACGGCTTTCATTTCCTCCCTTTGTGTTGTCTAATTAAAATAAATATTATCCCGAGTTAATAACATAAACATTTATGTCCCCTCAATAATTCTAATAACATCTTTTGTTTCTAATTTTCTTATAATACAAAGGACGCTAACCTCATTATGTATTAAGAAACAACACACTTTAAGTACTTGTCTGTCTGGTCTATCCTAAGATATTTCACTAGGTAGTAAAAAATTATGGCATTTGTAGCCATTTTATATGATTTAAACTTTTTAAACAGTATTTTCCGAGCGAAAGAACCACTCTTCAAATACTGTAGAGCCAATAGGCATGGAACGGTTTTTATAAAATTCCGTACTATGTAATGTAAGTACTATTAAGTTGATTCATAGGCCGATGGCGGACCTACATAAATCGGTCCTGTTATGTGAAATCCAGCCCAAAAATTACGACCAACAATCAATTGACATAAAACAACCAAATAACATAGGTCCATCAACTGCCTATAAATCTTCGATGGTACATATGGCATTCTCCCAACATTGTAGGTCAAGTTCAAATAAATTAACTGGTCAATACGGCTAGGATATTCTACAAAGTTACCAAGACTTCTGACAAGTTCTAAGAAACCACCATCAATTTGCATAAAACTAATAGATACTCTCTGCTCTATGACGCAGAACTTGCGCTGAACATCTAGAATCTAGATTTGATATTAGACGTGAAATTGATGACTTCCCGCCTTCGTGCATTCGCAGGGCAGTCACGTCCGTGTTACGCTGCGACTTACGACGTGTCACGCTCCACGCCCCGACTTACAGCGTCACGCCGTGAAACCACTCGCTTATCTGTTCGCTGAGAATTAGTCGTATAAATCAGTTACAAATGCCGCACATCATAAGTGACGTGTTTCACACTGAACACTTCAAAACTTATGACAAAGCCGTTGCACTAGCGACCCAGTTGTATTGTAACGATGTAAAATGTAAGGTGTACAGCAAAATTAAAAATTATTTTTTAGTTCTTTCCTTAAACTGAATCTTCCGTTGTTTTTTAAATGTTTTCAGCTTCCACTTCTTTGTGACACAACACACAAAGAAGGTATTTCTGTTATGGCACCCGGTGTTCTATACAAAGGATTAATACTGATTGAATAATACAAGCGGAAGCTTCAATCTATACTTTTACTAGAGTAGTAAAGCAGAGCACTTTAGTGTTGATTGGCATTTGCATGGTACATAGATTTTTTTCAAATCCTGTTTGTCTATGATGTTATCATAGATTTTCAACTTAACTGTCCAATGAGTCACATAATATGACTCATGGTGAACTTTTGGAATAAGCTCATGAGTCGCAGGTGACTCTTTAGATGAGAATTAGGGATATATTTTTGTTATGAGCGTGACATAAAGAAGTAACAAAAATTACGTGAACGTGTGACAAAAATCCTAACCTCTAAGAAAATGAAAGAAATTTTCGAAAAAGTTTGTACATATTCTAAAGATATTATAAAAATTAAACAATCGATTTCTAGAATTAGGCTTAGTATTTGTATAAAATAAGAGAAACATAAGAAAAATAAAACGTTTTATTGCGGAAAATATAAAAAAACTAGTTATGTTTTTCATTGTAACATTCCAAACAAAATGCTTTGTTACTAGCTTTGCACTCTGTGTGCACTTTTTTGGCATTATGAGCCAACTGCCCTAGAGTTTTTAGTTTGGCATAGCAGCCGCTGCATAATTTTCTAACCAATTTGTTGTTTATGATGTTACGCGGAATTTATCGAAGACTGTGACTAGAAGTGGTGGAAATAGAAGATCTTGGAGTCAGAGAGAAGGAAGGTCTCGGAGGCACGTTAGATTCCGTAGTTGTCGCTGATGTACGTAATTATAAGCTCAAATGACAATGTAAATATTTTTAGATAGGGTAGGTATCATAATAATCGTGACAGACTAACGGCCGTTCCCAATATTTGATCTATCTCTGGTTTTGCCCTACTAGAGATAGGAATAGCTCTCATTAGACATTAGAGACATATATTTTATGTCAATTCAATGTTAGCTGCGATCGGTCGTATGTCAAACCAGAGATAGATTGAATATTGGGAACGGCCGTTAATCAAACTCTGTTATCAATCAATTTGTTGTCTATAGTTCGTATGTGCATATATGACTCATTGAACGTAGGAAAGAAATTTTTTTCCCCACGCTCATGAACCATGTTATGTGAATCATAAAATAAAACGAAGAAAATCAATACAAAACATTAATAATTTTATTTAAATACTTTGTTTAACAATACATATACGTTCATTAAACCTAACAGAATAGAAAACATGATGGACGTGGGGTAGGTGTATATTTCATTGTATGGGGACAGTTAAGTTGTTAAAACTATATCAATAAAAACATTTTTCTTCGCGGATTGACGACCCATGCTTCACTAAATATATATAGCAGTTCTGTGTACTTACATAATATTTTTGTCGCAGCCATTAGATAACGCTCAGGCTGGTAAAGTCCTTCCATAAAAAATATATTACGAATTATTTAAAACGCCTTTTTCATTCTATATAATATTGAAACCTTTGAAATTAAAAAAAAAACTAATTAGCAATGACTAATGAGATGCGCGTGGCCGACACTCCCGTAATGTGTTTCAGATTACTTGCCTATATTTTAATTCAAGAAGGAGAATTTAAATTTCAGACATCCACTAAAATTACCTGCATTTTTAATGAGCAGCTGAAATATTTCAGTCCCGGCCAGGATGACGCTTTTAAGCGGCCGTAAAGCGAGCTGCATTACTTCCCAACCTCAGCGCTTTCTAGTTTTTACTCCTTTTACATTAAACTCTCGACGTTTCTTTCGGCACGTAGCGACCATTAAATATTTTTGTTTTATACACAACGTTATGACTCCATCGCGCTAATGAACTGATGTTGCGCTCTATTTTTTTCATCTTAATACACCCTATAAATGAAAAAATTTGCTAGCACCAAAATATAAAAATATCCCTGATCCAGACGCAGCCGCTACGCGAGGGGAGAAAGTGGAGAGACGTGCTAGCGATTTGACAATCGACCGCTAATGGCAAAATTAATATTATTATCACAGTCCAGTGCGCAGCGGCTCAAAAATTAAATGCTCGACCTTGCCGGAGTACGAGCGACGTTGCCCAACGGTGGCGAGGAGAAAAGTGTTTATAAAACCCGCCGCCGCCACGTCCCAGCACAAGCGACGCGGCCGGGGGCGGGACACAACATGAGAACCCTAGTTCTGGGATGTTTGATGCTCTGCGTAGCTCTCACCTACGCCAGGGAGATCGGGAAGCGGGAGGCGGACCTCGAGGGCGCCGCCTCGCACCACCACGAGAAGGGCGGCGGCAAGGAGCACCATGCGCATCACCACCACGAGCACGGCGAGAAGGGCCACAAGGGGCACAAGGGCCACCACCACCACGAGCACGGCAAGAAGGGCCACCACCACCACGAGGGGCATAAGGGCCACCACGACGAGCACGGCGGACACAAGAAGCACCACCACCACGACGATGGCCACCACCACGAGCACCACCACGGCGAGAAGGGTGAAAAGGGCCACGGGTTCGAGGAGAAGGGCCACTACCACAAGGGCCACTCGACGAAGGGCCACCACGGGGTGCACAAGATAGACGAGTTCAAGAAGGACAAGCACTTCCACGAGAAGCACGGCCACTCCGGCCACGAGGAGCACCACGGCGGCCACCACGAGGAGCACGGCCACAAGAAGGGCGGCCACTTCCACAAGGGCCACAAAGAGGGCGGCCACCACGAGCACCATCACGGCAAGAAGGGCCACCATGAGAAGGGCGGCCACCACCACGATCACAAGGGCCACCACGACGAGGGCGGCCACCACGAGCACCACCACCACCACCACGACCACGGCAAGAAGGGCGGCCACGAGGACCACAAGCACTGGGGCTGGAAGAAGGGACATTAAGCCTCTAATGCCAGTAGTCACGAGTAGTCTTTGTTGTCGAGTTAGTTTGTTACTTTTATATGGAGTTAGATTTGTGAGGAAATTGAAATTAATAAAAGTGTAAACCAAAGAAGCCATGAAAATTGGTTTGAATGAAAAAGGAGTTACATTTTATTTATTATAGATGGAGTTTTCTGTTTTACTAATTAGTAAGTTGCTTATCTTTTTATAATTATAATAAAATCAAACACATTCTTCATTCCTTCGTTATAAAATGTTGAAAACACAAAAAGTACCGTCTCAATTCTGCGGTATAATTTTGAGAAAACGTTATTTCAATATCAGCATTAAGTAGTAATCCTCACAAAATACATTATGCATTAAGCCTGCTCCAAATCCACTACACTCTGAAAACCTCGCGGCAATTCCCTGACAAGAATACCTCATAACAAAAACTATAAGAATGCTCTTCATGTACTAGTTGACTTTCCTTTTAAATTTGAAGCGGGAAATATTTCAAATCCTGAAAATACGCTATATTAACGCTCGTGTACAAAATATTTCATTAAGTATCCCAGTGAGCGAATTTCAGTCAATTTTCATTATCCGTACAGATTGACAGTTTCATCCGGAATTTTATCTATAACGTGTATTTTGATTTTAAGCGCAGAGCTTGTTAATGTATAATAATACCATTAATTAAATATTATACCATACGCATAGCTTAACAGAACACCTTTTCTACTTAGGTTAGGTTAGGTACCTGCCCGGCTTAGCTAGTCCCGGCGCCGAGGGGAACTCTTCAGTTTGCCGAAGCGTTCCCTAACTTTGTCCGGCCCCTTATTAGGTCTACCTCATAAGGGGCATTAAGGTGCCGGACTTCCGGGTCCCGATCTACCGGCCGGTCGTATAGGGAGTCCTGTGTTAGACAGATCCAGAACATCCCTCCGTATACGTCTGAAGGCAAACCGCAGGTGGTTTTAGTGGGTAAGCCCGGCGCTTCTCGTCGGCAGTCCCACATATCCCCGGGGTGCTTCAGCTTAACTGAGGCACATCCCCAACCCAGCACCCGTAAAGGGTTTCCCCTGCGCATAAAAAAAAGGTTAGGAGCCCCGGGTGCTCCTCCTTACCGCATCACCTGGGAAGTCCCACATATCCCGGCGGCCTCTCCCTCGGGCTGCTGGGAATGCTTAACGCATTTCCCACCATTAAAAAAAGAGACTTTATTTGTTAGAACATTTTTATGAAATTTGATACAAATATAAAGTTAACCACAGGGAAGGACATAGTGCAGGTACTTTTTTGCGGGACGATTTCTTACCTGTATTTCCTACGAAATTCCTTATTTACGCTAGCGAAGCCGCGCGAAACATCGAGTATTGAATACAATGCAAAAACTTTTATCATAAAATAGAGCGTCCGTGGCCTAATAGGTAGACCTTTGATTCGCACTCGTAGAGGGTGCAGGTTCGATCCCGGGTGGAGGCGTGTACCAATGAGACATTTTCTGATCTCAAGTACACAATACGGATGCTCGTACTGTGAAGGAAAACATCGTGAGGAAACCCGCACATGGTTGGTCCCAGACGTATTGACTAGTTCTTTCTTCTGGACTAGGCTTACTATGTTGCGCGAATGCCGTATGCGCTTGGGCAACCATACGGACATTTAAAATCTTGTCCCAGGCACTATAGTATTTGAAGACTTACTTTTAGTCAAACTAGGTTTGTTACAAAATTAGGCCAAATAATACCGTAAAAGGTTAAATAAATCAGTCCTAGGTAGTTTTTTATCATTCAGAAACAAAGATATTCCTATTATACATATTTTAGAAGGCTCTTGTTACCAAGAGAAGGACCGGTCTAGACTCGAGTTATATTATTCAAAGTCCCCTTACGTCACGTATTCAACGATCAACAGACGATTCTAACAAACAATGAAGTTTTTGAAAATAGACTAATCTGTTTAAAAAATCTTCATTATTGATTTGCATTCTTAGAAATGAAAAATAAAAGTTTTATTATGTCCGCAATAATTGATTAGCAGAAGTTAGTTATTTTCACGAACTCTTCATTTTTCTGCAATAAAAAACTATTTAAGTTCTGCAAATTTGTTTTTGGTGAAGCTAATGAATTTTTATATCACTTCATCAAAATAGCTACACCGTTTTGAGCGTAAACAAACTTTTAGTAGGGGAGGCCAGTGTGCTATTTGTAGGTTTTGTAGATTAGGTAAAATGGAGAAAGAAAAAAATAATGAGCGTTTTTTATTTTAGCTGTGCGTTAACCGATTCGGTGCGATGTCATTTTTTGCAAGTTTTTGCCTCTGGCTGCGAACAAATATTTCGTAGCTCCTCTGCGGCGCCAAGCGCCAGGAACTTTGATGAGTCCTCTCGAGCGCCACCCGCCATGAATTATAATTTATAGCTGTTTCATCTGTTTCCAATTGTTTTTCTTTTAGTAGCGACCCAACAGCGAACGTAAACGGATTAATAGTTTGTTTCAAGTATTTAGAAGTAATTATTTACGTGTGCAAATAGAAATGGAAGGTAAGTGACTTATTTTTATCAGGTGTTGTAAACCTTTGGCTATATTGATCAATTTATTATTGTAGAACGGGATATTACATGCTACTTGCTAGTCATGTATAACGCCAAAAAATGTATATCTACTTTTTATAGCATTTTATAAACAAATAAACATTGTACAAGTTGTAGTTTTTGAATGAAATATGTTTTTTTCATACCGGTGTGAAGCAGGGGTGGGCTGCTAGTTAATTATAAGAATAAATGTGAGATTTTGCTGGTGTTGGCGTTATATATTTATAAAATAATTCGTCGGCCATATTAATCACCAATTGAAAATGTTTAAGACTCCTGAAGTGTAAGTTTTTATACAATATCCTAAAACTAACACTGTGCACGTAAAATACGTGACAAATAAAGCCACTTTCATTGAGGGGAAACCTCTGAAAAATGTAATTTTAGCAAAGTTTTACGGGTAAACATTTTGGGTCTTCTCGGGCGCCACACGCCATACAGAAAATATACCCATGGAGCCTCTGCGGCGTCATCCGCACGGAATGAGCAACTTTAATTTAAAGTTTTATTTTTTTTAATTTTAAAATGGTCCTACAGGCTTACCGTACCTTTAAATCATCAGTGCTTTATATGTAATCTTATTTGGGGTATACTAAATATCCCTTATCTTAATCTGACAGATCCGATGACATTTCAATACTTGAAAATAACTTTTTTTTAACCCACCAACTAAGAAATCTGATTTTTATATAAGCTTAATCTGACACGCTCGAGCATGTCGCGAAATCCCTTCTTGGCCTCCCCTACTATTTCAAATTCATAACATTTAATATAGGATTGTATGATGAATACTGGCATACTGATAAACCCACATAATTTTTAAGTTTGCACGTGTGTGTAAATTCGTAAAAGTATAGACGCCCAAACACTTCTAGTTCATTAAAATACTTTTGTGTACGAAATGTGTCACCTCATTTAATTGAATTCAGCGTTTATTTAACGTTGTATTTACTCAAATCATAACGCGTTCGCAGTAATAAAGAAATTAAATATCACGCGGACGAAATTCAGATAGTAATTATTGTGAGCGTGTGTAACGCGACAGGCGTAATTAAATCAGATTAAAGTAGAGCGCACCCCCTAGTAGATATGACGTGTAAAACTAAAGGTAAATGGAAGATATTGTGCGCCTTAAGGGTTGATTCAGACCGCAACGCGACGCGTAGATGCATTTCTAAATTTATATGGATTCGCAAGACGTCTCACGCAATTGAAATCTGTCAAATCCATACAAATTTATGCCGCGCCGCGCCTCGCCTCGCCTCGTCGCGTTGCGGTCTGAATTGACCCTAAGGAAGTCCCCTAAGCAGAGCTACCAGCAACTCAGCGCAGTTAAACAACGCGGTTCAGAATTTTAGGCGTCATCGTTACTAATAATATTGGTTATCCCAAAAAATAGTCATAAGTACTCATTACATTGATTCACTTATAGCGGGCCGGGCGCTGTCACTTGACTTCTGAACTAAATCAACTGTATCAATCCAGTTACTGTAGCTAAATTGTATTTTTAGTTAAATATTGTTTAGCGGCTTAAATGTTTTAGGTTTTACTTCTCACAGCGATTTTATTTAATTATTATTAAAACCTTAGGCGCTTAAAACATTTGAATTACTGCTTATAGTATTATTATAGTAGTATTATTATTATTATTAAAAAAAAGACATACTTCTTGCATTAAATGAACAAAATTCTAACTCTTAAGCAATCCAAGTTCTAACTCGACTAGCTAAAATCTCGAAATAAAAAAATAGGTCCGGTATATTATTTTCTTCGCTCTGTGGCCGCCAGCGACACGTGGGATGGAAAATGGCTGAATGAAAACTTTAATATCATTACGAGGAAAATCATATTTTAAAAAGCATATTATGTTTGTTGTAGCCCGCTCTGTCTACTGTTGTGTAGAACTCTCTACGTACTCATGTACAATATCCTTAATGATACAGCTTAAAATAGGAGTCCTTAAGCAACTAGTGATAAAAAATGTATTTGTATGTCCTGGTTTTTTAATATAACTTGCGTTGTTTATTTTCAAAATCTTATTCTTCATCTTTCTGTAATAGTACGGGAGCCCTAGAACAAATTATTTTTTGATTACTATCAAGCTAATTTTTTGTGAGTAGCTTCATTTTGATAAGACGAACAACATTTTTATCTGCGAAAAATCTTGAAAGTGATAGCTAACAGAAATAGAAAGAATTTCATACTTTGACTTGATGGTCCTAAAATATGGATTGTTCTATTTGTAGGAGAATGTTAGTCTTAAATTATAATATAACTATTAACCTATCAATATACAAAAAATCAGCTTGTTAGGGTTCCGTTTTAGGGTTCAGAAGTCAACCAAGTTTTGTTGATTACAGAACCCTATAACGGAACCCTAACGAGGTATTTTTTTTGTATATTGATAGATTAATAGTCAAATAATTTAAGAGTAACATTGTCCTACATATTTGTAGGACAATGTTACTATTAAATTATTTGATTTTATAATAAAGTTATTTCTTAAATTATTGGTCCTAAAATATGGACTGTTTTATTAAACAGTCCATATTTTAGGACCATCAATTCAAAGTATGAAATCCTTTCTATCTCTATTAGCTACCACTTTCGAGATTTGTCGCAAATGAAAATGTTGTTCGTCTTATCAAAATGAAGCTACTCACAAAAAATTAGCTTGATAGTAATCAAAAAAAAATTGTTCTAGGGCTCCCGTACTATAAATGATCCAACCAAAATTTATTTTCAGTTAGCTCACGAAACTACTTCTAGTTTAATAATTAAAATAAAAATATCATTCTGTCAGTTTATCACGAAGTAATTGGCTTTTAATTTGTATTCCCCGAGTGTTTCCGACACTTTCGGTGGTATGATACATTTGGTACAAATTGAGTCTAAATTAAAAGTTAAAACCCTCCTACACCGTGTAGGCTGCGGCTTTATTTTCTCGCCCTACTGAGTATTATGTCTGGTCTCAATATCTGCTTAATGGCCCAATTACCTTAATGTAAGTCAATAATATCGTAGACCATTATCTAGCTTTGTGTTGTAGTGTGTACTTACATAGTATTATAATGCACAGTATATTAATAACATTACTTAATATAAAACTTAACTACAATAGCTTTCACCATCAAAATAGCAAAGATGCTTAGACAACTCAGCTCCTTATTGATTTGAATAGGCACGGGGGCCTGTGGAGTTGAAGAGAATGAGTCGTCTGCCAAGCCTTTTATGTTTTAATAGACAGATTATATTGAGAAATTCTTAAGTGCCATACGGTCCCAACTCTCAAGAATAGCCCATTATGGTATAAAATATACTAGTATTTATGTACTTAGTAAGAATTATCTGAAATAGCATAATAGCATAAACGCCCAGGCCCAGGCCCATCAATATTTCAATGACAGTCAATTTAAACCTTATCTTCTTGTTTATATTTTAAGCAATCAATTAAATTTTGTCCGTCGTGTTAATGACAATTTTCGCCACACGAGAGTCCGCCGTGTTTCATTCACTCTGGACGCCATTTTGATTACATTCTTAATTTAAAATTTAAAACACGCCGAACAATTTGCAAACTCGTTTTGTCCTACCGTATATATGGGTTCTTTTGCTTAAAATGGCATAGTTTTTTTCGCATAAAATACACTACATTATATCTCTATGATAAAATACAAACTGCTTACCTATTTGCAGCCACTACTCAAAAAACAAAGAACATAATTAAATTGCCTCCGAGACGGTAGACATTACGAGACGCTGCGCGAGGCTGGGCCTGGCCGGGCTTTAGGGGGAGCTCCGAGTATTGTTCTAATTTTATGTGGCGTATAATTTGATAAAGGCGCGGATACACAACCTTATCATAACAATAAGGCTCGTCGGCCGTGAAATGCGAAAATGTTTACGGACTTTATTTACCGCAAGAAAATGGACCGTACTTCAAGATTTTGTAAGCAAATAGCCATGTTTATTCTACTCTTTCCATTTTATGGCGCGTTCATATTTGATAAATTAAGGCCAGATAGAACGGTACACACTAAAGACTTACTTATTTACATATAATGCTTGTTAGTCCTATTTTATCCTTTATTACATTTATAAACGAGCATATTTTACTATGACTAGTGAGTACTAGTTGCAGTCGCCTGCTGAAACTGGCGAATAAAACACACACAAACCTAGCAAAATAAATCAGCAAAGTTACTTTATTGCGATCTTGCATTTTTAATAGTTGACTAGTTCTATTGCAATCTTGTAAGTTGTAGCAGAATGCCTCACGGATTTTATCCGCATGAATTATAAAAGTTTTAGTAAAGCATTCAGCTAAATCGGCATCACACAAAATATGGTTCATGCGAATTTGATTTCCAAACATCTGTGTCCAAAGCGCTATCATCATCTTGAAAAATCTTATAATAAGATATTCTAAATATCCTATAAGATACTATTTTATTGTGATATCGCCAATTACCCAACTTCGTGACTTTAACTATGGTGGATGAGGTCAGTTTTATATGATCTACGCATGTGGGGGTTTTCCTTTGCCAGAACTTGGGGCTTTTGTAGGTAATGGCGAGGTTTACCCAGTTGCAGTGTGAGAACGGAAATTATTGTTACGTCCGACAGTTCATAGCGACACAGAAGCGAATTTTTTATAGGTGTAGTGTAGCTACGCAAAGCACAATTCTGCCGTAAACATTTTGACGCTACAGCAGTGTGTTTTGTGCCGACTGCCGGAACATTGTTTTATGTAACCGTCGTCTCTCCTCGCACCTGTATCATACCTTTACGTACTTACCATGGATTATTATTATTTAGATGTATTCCCGTCCGACTGTACAGTAATCTCCAGGCGGAGGTTCGATTGTGTTGGCACGGTGCGCCCGTCGATCAGGTAATAATCCACTCAATGGAACTCCGACAACTACGATGATGTTCGGTGATAATTTCAGATTGTGTGTGACGGAGGATTGTCGTAAACAGATCTATCTATTTATAATTAAACCAATATCACGTCAAGACAACAATAATTGGGATTTGTAGGGTCTGGTTCGTTGATCGATCGCACGTTCCCATATATATTATAGGTCTACCAGAATCTGATGGCAAAAAGTGAGAAAATAAATTGACTCTAGCAATACCGGGGTAATTGGAATAAAATATTTTGATCCTTTTTTTTCTTAAAGCGGCTGATTCTGTGTGTTAAACATGCAAATATAAAAATTTATCCAATGATCAAGGATATTTTTTGAAAATCTGCTGTCAAAAATTGCCATCAGATTCTGGTAGACCTATAACATCATACATGTGACTAAATACATGAAAAAATCGACTTCAAACAGTCTTGACATACTGTGGGACCACCTTCGAAATGTCTACTTTCCAACAATAAAGGATAATAATAATAATAATAATAATAATTCTTTATTTGCACATTAAAACATAACATTACAAATATTATAAAAAGAATGGATTTGCGCAAATTGGCGGTCTTACCCTACAAGCGGTGTCTTCCAGACAACCAAAGGATCATCAAAGTCAGTTAAGAAAAGACAAAATTATTTGCAAACATGAAAAAGTTTCACATAATATACGCCTTTTTCGAAGTCAGTCAAAACAAACTCTCAAGTGAAACTCCTCAACAAGACATAGATTTCTCGGGTCTCAGCGCTTAGAGCACATAGAAATTCGACAAGTCGGGTATTATATCAGATTAAGCTCCGGCCGTACCCGTATCAGTGCTCGCTAATTATTGTTTCTGCGAAAGACATCGTGCTAATTAACGCGCTAGTAGAGCTTAGCGTGTCACCGTGTCACCGGGGTGACACTCCGCGAGATTTACGGCTGTGACACCGGCTAATCTGACGGTTGTGAACGTAAGTGCCCGTGCTCACTGGGTAAAGAAACTAGTAGCTTTAGAAGGGTCCCCAACCCGCGGCCCGCCAAGACTTTATCTATGGCCCGCGTGATGTTAAATCATTTTGAAATTCACACCCACCGGCAAAATAATATAAAGTCGTCGTGAAAGTCGTGAATTTTTTTCCAACGATTTAATCGTTAATTTTGAAGAACGTTATTTTTTAAACCTAAAAATTTTTTGTTGCGTCCCGCGACACCAAGACCAAAACATGTTTGTGGCCCGTATGAAAAAAAGGTTGGGGACCACTGCTCTAAATCTTATCAGTTGTCAACAAATTAATGAAATTAGCATATTAAGAGGTATTTTTCACTATCAATTGTAATTTTAAGTTAAAAATCGATTGCAGGTAGTGCAACTGCTGGCACCGCTGCAATAGCCTGGTGTGCAGGACCCTTAGGCTTAAACCTATCTATTGCCAGATAATTGTCGGGCGTCTATCATCCGTGTACTGAGAAACTCGAACACACTCTATTATATATTGTAGGCAAGTGTAGGCTACTACATAAGTATTAAGTAAAGACAGATTTTTTCTTATGTTTATAATAAAAAGCTGTCTTGTTGTCTATAGACAACACATTATAATATTCTGTTAACCCTTAATTCGACCCTAAATAGCGGGCTGTACGTATTCGACCCTAAATAGCGGACTGTACGTATTCGACCCTAAATAGCGGGCTGTACCTACGTATTCGACCCTAAATAGCGGGCTGTACGTATTCGACCCTAAATAGCGGGCTGTACGTATTCGACCCTAAATAGCGGGCTGTACGTATTCGACCCTAAATAGCGGGCTGTACGTATTCGACCCTAAATAGCGGGCTGTACGTATTGTATGAATTATTCCATATTTTAATGAGGTCTCTGTATTTTACTATTAGGAAACTACTTTAGTTTTTATAATAAAATACTATTTTATATGTTTCAAAGAAAAACAATATAAAAATTGAAAAGTGTAAGCCAAAGTCGATCGTGGGCAGGATACGTTTTTAAATATTGTTGTTCCAGATATTTATAATGGTCTAAGTTACACTTTAGTAATAGTTATTTATTGGCAACTATCTTAATCTTGCGACTGAATAATAATTTGGACAAATCTGCTTTCATATCATACCGATAAATATGCCTAAAGTATACGTTTAGCTGATTTTAGGTTGCCGCATTATCTGAAATCACACTAGGAAATTCTATGTATAGCGGGTTTCACTTCGTTGAATTAAAGGTGAAGTAGGTACTACCACCCTGGACCTGTTATTAACTGCGCTGCTGGAGCTATTATATTAAGGGTGAAGCCAAACGAGCGTAATTTGTGAGTTGTGAGTCGCAGAATTTCTGCTGGCAGAAATTCTGTTGGACTGCCACACGAGCGTAGTTTTGTGAGTTGTGAGTCGGGGAATTTCAGTCGCAGAAATTTGTTGCGCTGCCAGACGAGTGCATTTTATTCAGTTGCTGTCCAACGTTTATACCAGGTGTTTGTGTCGTGCAATGGAACCGTTGAAAATTTTGTGCATTTACGAAGCATATTTAGAAGACACAGAAGATAATGTCAGAAAAAAAATCTGGGTAAATCCACTTAATAAGGAAAGACTGATGCTTGGACAGTTTCACACCTTATACGAAAAATTAAATTCGAAGTGGACGTTTTTAAATATTATGCAAAATATAAGTGGTTCATTTCAATTTCAAAAATTATAATAAAATGTGATTTAAATATAATAATAAAAATGGTAATGAAGTAAGAATAATTAAGTTAGTACTTATAAAAGAAATAAAATGATAATAATAGAAATAAAAACTAAATAAATATACATATTATTACATTTACGCTGCAAAAATTTTACCCCCAAAAATATACCCAAATTACCCCCTAAATACCCACTGCTTTTATTTTTTACCACTAAATTTAGTAGGAAATCCCCACAGTTGGCAACACTGCCCGCGCTCCCCGCGAACTGAATTCGATCGTTATAATGCGTGTGAGCCGGCAGACAACTCATTTTGCGTCGCCGTGTGAATCAAACAGGACTTTTGTATGAAACTAAATGCAGCAGAATTTCTGCCAGCAGAAATTCAGCGACTCACAACTCACCAATTACACTCGTTTGGCTTCGCCCTAACTGGGCTTATACTTCGTCCATGATCTTCATTAGACTTAATATTTCGATTAGTGTCAGATTTTATAATATGGATGGGAAAATTGTTCGGTCGCTTTAGTCTTAGCTTACTTTTGTACTGGTCTATGAGAAATATTTTGGTTATTCTAGGATTTCTATATTTCTACCCACCCTAAGCTCTTAGAAAAGCTTTCTTTTCCTCATTGAGCGACATTTAGCTTACTAAAAAAAATTCTGATAAACAAAATTTTGCAGAAATTGCTAAATTGCTAGTTTGTGGTTTTTCTTTTTAGATATGAATAATTTTTTGACAAAAAATACGTAAAAGGCCTTTAAAAGGCCCAAAAGTATAGATGGACATGATAATTGACCTACTTTTAACTAAGTAAATAACCTTTTCTACCTAGATGAAAATCCTCACATTGACTAAAGTACTTTTAGTCGGCACTTGAATGCCTGTTAAATTGGTTTTTGATATAATATCTCCTTTTTTAGTAAATTTATTTGTATTAAAAAGTAAATGACAAAAAAATGTTATTGTGGGATATCTATAAGAGATAAACGTCATATACCCTTGCGAAGTTTTCTGTAGACCTTTTCATTGTGTACAATACTTAGTACATTATTTTGATAAATCTCGTAGGGTTCAGCCTGCGTTTGCAATGTAAGCGGAAAAAAATGTAATTATTTACGACATCACATTAGAAACCTCAAAAATAACAGTATTTCTCCACTATTTAATGAATGTTATTATACTTATGAACCTTCCTCTTCAATCACTCTATCTATTAAAGGAAACCGCATCAAAATCCGTTGCGTAGTTTTAAAGATGAAAGGGAACAAAGGGACATAGGGACAGAAAAAGCGACTTTGTTTTATACTATGTAGTGATAAGGATCATGATCCTCCTTACATCTATTTCAGATCTGAAACTTCTGAACCGTACTGAAAATTGCAATGCTATTCAAAAAAGGAACACTGTACATTTTCAATTCTAATATTACGAGCGTATGCAAAGTCCCTTATCAAATCCGAAACGGCGAGATAGCACGCAAAGCAACAATTTCCATGCATTTGTTGTTGTTCTGTGCCGGTGTTGTTGTTGTACAAGTATGACGGATGTGCGAGCATAAATCGTTTAGCTAGACAACATTAGCCGCTTTGGATCTTAAATATGCCACTTTGTTTCGTGATGCCACGACGTTGCATTTACTTCTACAGGTAAGGGTTAAATCAGACCGCAACGTGACGCGTAGATGCATTTTTAAATTTGTACTGATTTGACAGATTTCAATTGCGTGAGACGTCTTGCAAATCTGTCAAATCCATACTTTAGAAATGCATCGACGTGTCACGTTGCGGTTTGACCCTAACGGGCAAAACCGAGACATGTGTCATGAACTCATGACTCATGAGACTTTGTAAGTGTTCTGGGACTTTTATCACGTTTTTGGCTATAGAAATACAAATGTTTGCGGTTTTATCGCAAATTTAACAACAGATAAAAATTGTATAATAAAAATTGTATGATGAAATACAAAATATTACAGTTTATTTCCACATAATTCGATACAAATGTAAAGGAAAACTCAACAGCTGTCTATCAGCGAACAGTAACTGTTGCGGTATATTTACTTTAAATTTAATGTGATGTAATTGTTTTTTATGAAAATGTGTACAAAATTCAATTAACAAATTAAATTGTTTTGTATTATATACTTAGTATGGTGCTTAAAGATCCTTTGTTTTATTCACCTATATTGACGACCTCCGTGGCTCATTTGGTGGGCTGTTGGTAGCTCAAGCCGGGGGTCGCGGGTTCGAATCCCGCCGACGGAACAAAAAGTTTTCAAAGGTTCCTGGGTCATGGATATCTGTTAAATATGTGTATGATATAATAAAAATCTTAAATATATGTATAGTATAAAAGTATTAAATATATTTCCGTTGTCTGGTACCCGTAACACAAGTCCTTCAGGTACTTAGCACGGGGCCAGACTGACGTGGTGTGAAGCGTCCATAGATATTATATTATATTATTATTATTCACCTATATGATATAGAATACTCACAAAAATTTCAATATCTACCGTTTAGATTTGAAGACCTCGTTCATCACTTTCTCTGCTTGCCTAAAACCAAAAGTATCTATCTCAATGTCTAATTTCATCAAACAGTCTCTTCAAACTTATCACATAATGTCGTGTTCACAAAGATTTACCTGTATCACAGTATCATGAAGCTCTAGAAAAATGTATTAGTTTTCCTTGCTTTTTAGGGTTCCGTACCCAAAGGGTAAAAACGGGACCCTATTACTGAGACTTCGATGCCTGTCCGTCTGTCCGTCTGTCTCCAGGCTGTAACTCGAGAACGGTAATAGCTAGAGAGTTGAAATTTTCACAGATTATGTATTTCTGTTGCCGCTATAACAACAAATACTAAAAACAAAATAAATTACATATTTAAGGGGGGCTCCCATACAACAAACGTGATTTTTCAAACATTTTTTGCTCCACGGTATTAATAATGACAAAAGGTAGGCACGTGAATTGTTCACAAAATACTCACCTGTTTTTATACTTTAATAAATAAATTTATAAAATTTAAATAAAATTATTAATGAAGGGGGGCTCCCATACAAAAAACACTTTTTTTTACTATTTTTGCTCTAATATGGTACGGAACCCTTCGTGCGCGAGTCCAACTCGCACTTGGCCGATTTTTTAATATTTCTTTTTAACTAGCATCAGCTTCTTCTTTTTCATTAGCAAAGGGCTACTTAGGTCTTCGCCGATGCAAAATCCGAGCTCGCTTCGGATAATTAGATTCCTTTTTATTATTAATAGAAAAATTAATTGCAACAGCAAGCGACCGATAGCAAAGTAACAAAACTTATGCATAAAATATACAATTTACCATCGAAATCAGGGGCGTAGCTACCGCCGTATATGCCGTATCAATTATACGGGGCCCCCGGGCTACAAGGGCCCCCAAAGTGAATAGAAACTTTCCAATTCTTTTATTAAATTCACAAAATATGAGAAATATAAAAAAGCAACCTTTCCTAAGGTTGCCTTTTTTACATTTTGCCCCCAAACAAATTTTATATGGGGCCCCGCTAAGGCACGTTACGCTTCTGATCGAAATATAATACAGTGTAGAACAATAATCTATAATATATTTCACCAAATATGGCTAAGTTACTGTTATAAAAACTAGGACAACCAAAATAATCGGTCGTACAATTATTGTACGACCGATCGAAGTTGGACAACCAACTGCGAAAGAACTACGAAAGCGCCAAGAAATAAAAAAGTGCATTTCGTAGATCTTTTTTTTTGATTCGGTTCGTCTTCCATAATGGCAATTGACCTTATTAATTTGCAATGCATCGAAACGATCAATTGCAAATGAATAACCGTTTCATTAGATTTCGTTAATTGACTCAACTACCTCGACATAGATATTTGCTATTTTCTAAAACCTTGACCTATTTAAATGAAAAAATGTGTATTCCTTATATCATTATAACATTTAATCTACTCAGTACTTTGACATACTTATCATTAGAAATAAATAAACCTGCGCCCACAGTGAGCGCAGACACCCCAAGCGTCCTCACACTGACTGTGACACTAGTGTCCGTGCTTGTAGCCCCACTTCTTGTGGTGGTCGTGGCCGCCCTTCTTGGCATGGTCCTGGTGGTGGTGGTAGTGCTCGTCGTGGCCCTTGGCGTCCTTGTGGCCCTTATGCTCGTGGTGGTGGCCGCCCTTCTCGTGGTGGCCCTTCTCGCCGTGCTCGTGCTCGTGGTGGTCCCCGTGGTGGTGGCCCTTGTGGAAGTGGCCGCCCTTCTTGTGGCCGTGCTCCTCGTGGAAGCCGCCGTGCTTCTCCTCGTGGCCGGAGTCGCCCTCCTCGTCAAAGAACTTCTTGTCCTTCTTGAACTCGTCCAGCTTGTGGATCTCGTGGTGGCCCTTCGTCGAGTGGCCCTTGTTGTAGTGACCCTTCTCCTCGTACTTGTGGCCCTTCTCGCCCTTCTCCCCCTTGTGGTGCTCGTGGTGGTGGCCGTCCTCGTGGTGGTGGTGCTTCTTGTGGCCGCCGTGGTCGTCGTACTCGCCCTTGTGGTGCTCCTTGTGGTGGTGGCCCTTCTTGCCCTCCTCGTGGTGGTGGTGGCCCTTGTACCCCTTGTGGCCCTTCTCGCCGTGCTCGTCGTCGTGGTGGGCGTGGTGCTCCTTGCCGCCGCCCTTCTTGAACTCCTCGTTGTGCTTCTTCTCCTTCTCCTTCTTGTGCTCGGAGGCGGCGTCCTCCTGGTCCGCTATGTGGACTCTCTCGGGCAGGCGCTCGTGCTTGCGCGGCAGGCGGCGCGGCTGCACGGCGGCGGCGAGCACCAGCAGACCCAGCAGCGGCGCGAGCTTCATCGTGGTATCGTCCGGCATTAACGTCGTAATGGATGGCGCGGCAGTTTTATATAAGCCGTTGTGTAACGGCGCGTCCGTCGCAAGAGCCGGCGCGGCGGTTGTCGCAAGCGGCGCGTGGCGGGCGGTTGCAGGTTGCCGGTGTCGCGGAACGTTCCAGCGGCCCGGCGCGCGGGGTCCGGCCGGTCTGAGCCGGGGTAAGTGAGTTACCGCGCACTTATCTTCCGGCACGTCTCGCAAATTCGATTTCCATTCCGTATCAAAGGCAGGTACGGCGCGCTAATGGAGGAGCGATATCGCTTTAGTTAATTTTCAACTGAGTTACTCTAATTATATTAATCTTACTTCAGCGCACTAAATCAAATTATTAGGGGCCAATTACGGGCTTATTATGCCGTTAATGCTCCCCGAATATTGTTTAATTATACGGTAGATACTGTCAGTAATAATACCGTCAGACGGGGAGATAGTGATGGATGGTTTACGACCCGAATCCTGAAATCGAGACAACGGTGAGGTTTTAACTCACAAAGACTACAATAGAGATTTTCATAAACCTAAAAACAGTAATAATTTCTACGTTATACGATACTCATTCAATATTAATGCCAATAACAATATAACGTAATATATTATTACAAACAGAAAACCTCGGCGAGCACATTATACGTACTGGGGCCACTTATTTATTGGTTATTAGGACAAGCCTCCCCCGGGGCCGGTCTCCTAATCAAATGAACGTCTCGCGGGTGTTGTGTCGTCCAAATCTTATTTTATTCGCCATTCTCCGCTGGATAAGATGGATTGAAACGGCTGAAATTATCTACTTTGTCTGGAGCTGTTTGTAGGCATACTGACTAAACTATGTAACGCGTTAAACGCAAGAGGTAATTACATCTAATGCTTGATTCACAAAATTATTGCGATGAAAAACATTTGCTAACACCACTTATTGGCTTCGAAAACTAGGAAGAAAAGATATATAGAAAACCCCAAGTAGCAGATAACAATGTAGGAAACTAGGATCATGCAATTGAAGTTCTCGGTAAGTCGTATTACTTATATTTCCCGCAGTCCTGCTGATTTACCGCTAACTCCGAGACAATAAAGCACACGAGATGAACGTACTAGTAAGATATACTGTGAACAACTACAGTAGTGTGCTGTGTGCAGTAGTGTGCAAAGTGGCAGTTGTGTGCAAAGTGGCAGCAGTGTGCAGTGTGACAGTAGTGTGCAGTAGTATCGAGTTATCCATGATATATTTTTACAGGGTGTTGCGAAAATGACATGTCATAGACTTTACAGATAGGTGAAAGCCTTCAATTGCGGATTGGTTGGTTGCTAAATATATTATCTTCTAATCCATATCCATACTTCCATACTTAATATTATAAATGCGAAAGTGTGTCTGTCTGTCTGTCTGTTACCTCTTCACGCCTAAACCGCTGAACCGATTTTGCTGAAATTTGGTATGGGGATACTTTGAGTCCCGGGAAAGGACATACGATACTTTTTATCCCGAAAAAATGTACGGTTCCCGCGCGATAAACGAATTTTGGCGCAACGAAGTTGCGGGCGTCATCTAGTTATATATAAAATTCTCATGTCACAGTGTTTGTGCGCGAACTCCTCCAAAATGGCTCGACCGATTTTAATAAAATTTTGTATGTACCATCGAGGAAATTGATTTCTAGCCAGTTGATGGACCTACGTCATTTGGTCGGCTTATGTCAATTCAATGTTAGCTGTTATCGATCGGATGGGTTTAACGTAACGCGACCAAACTACTTAGGTCCTCCATCTGCCTATGAATCAACTTCTCTGTTAGTACTTTCGTTAGGCCTGAGAATAGATTTTTATCTACTTTTTATATTGATACTAGAAATAATTTATATGGCAAAACAGCATTTGTTGGGTCAGCTAGTTGTTTTTATAAAAGATCCCAATTCGTCAGTTTGGAATGTATTTAAATTCAATTTACGATCCGATGGTAAGTAGGTAAGTGGTTGAAAGGATAATTTCGGACAAGGCAAACAGACAAAGGCTTTTACGTTATTAATTTCTCGGTTCAGCCACATCCACATTCAGATATTTTAGGAACCAGAAATGTCATCATATTCGTTTTTAGGGTTCCGTAGTCAACAACGAACCCTTATAGTTTCGGTCTGTCCGTCCGTCTGTCCGTCTGTCCGTCTGTCTGTCTGTCTGTCCGCGGTTTTGCTCAGAGACTATAGGACCTACAAAGCTGTAATTTGGCATGAATACACATATTAATGATGCCGACAAAATGGTACATAAAATCGTTTTCCGATTTAGGGATCCATTTGTAAAATAGTAAGTTTTAAAGTGGAAAAAATCGTTTGAGTCCAGTGTCCCCCCCCCCCCTTATACCAGCTAAACGGTTGCTTCTGGAAATGTGAAAAAATTCACGGGAGTAGGAAATATGCTGAATTTAAAAGGAAAACTATCACGGCTAAGAAGAGCTTCATAAGTTATTGAGTAATAGTCGATCAACTAAAAAAAAATGTATTCGGCGAAGTATAAAGGAACTTTTCGTTCATATTCCTTTGAAAGTAACTGAGATGATGTTGTTAGTAGTGTAAAACACGTTATAAATGTACATTCATTGACCATACAAAAAATTTCAAAAACTAGCGGTACTACGGAACCCTATATTGCGCGTGGCCCGACACGCACTTGGCCGGTTTTTAATTAATTAATTTGATAAACTTACGATATGAGTCGTTAGTTGGTTTGGTAATGGCCTCTGTAACCCCCGCTCCTTACGGTTCGCGCCTAAATAACGTTGTATTATTTCAACTGTTTTTGGCTCAGCCTGTATATAGTAGGGACGAGTGTTGTTCCGCTGTTGAAGTTTGATGAAACTTTCATGTTGGAGCTTAACCTCGCGAGCTTGAGCGCTGTTTATAAGATTTCTTGGCAATTTATAAATACAATAAACATTTTATTACCGTGTATAACGTGTTTTATGTAATCGTTTAAAGATGACTTACACGTAATTTTTACTACAAATACAAATATCTTTATTTCAGACTACTATGGTCCATTGGTTAGTATTACAACTTAAAAATTTTGGGTTAGTTAAATATCAAAAAACATAACTTAAAATTAAATATTATCTACGATTATAACGATTATAATTACTACGATTGTAATTTTATTGTAAAGTGTTAAACATATCAAAAATACTACTTAAATGCTAATAGAGTTTAAATAATAGCTTATATTTATATAATTTTACCACTGGCCCAAAAATTCCGTACGTTGTCCTCGATACGGCACATACGTACTTACATAGTTTTACATTACTTTCTTTAATCTAATTATTATTATATATACAAACGCATACACTCAGTTATTTATGCATGCACGCATCATGCATATCCGTACATATAGCATGAATTTTATTTTATTTAGTTCATAATCATAATCAATTTAATTTTGCTTTGTTAAATACCTAATTAATTTTTATATTGTACTAGATAATGCCCGCAACTCCGTTGCTTATTGCGTCAAAACTCGTTTATTGCGCGGAAACCGTACATTTTCCCGTGACAAAAAGTATCCTATGTCCTTTCCCGGGACTCAAAGTATCTCCGTACCAAATTTCAGCAAAATCGGTTTAGCGGTTTGGGCGTGAAGAGGTAACAGACAGACACATCTTCGCATTTATAATATTAGTAAGGATATGGAAGTATGGATTCGAAGAACTATAATCGTGAATGCAATGTCGCCTGTTAAGGTACATGCATTGGCACAAATTACTATAAATAATTATTGTGTTTATTTTAACAAGATTTTAAATGTATGTTCTGTTCGGTGTTCTTAATTTAAATGTATGTTCTGTTCGGTGTTCTTAATTTAAATGTATGTCCTGTCCGGTGTTCTTAATTTAAATTAATAAATAAACACATAAATAAATAATTTTATATTTATTCATTTAAATATTTCACTAGTAAAAACTTGTAGCTCTACATTTATAATAAAAAGACAACAATTATTGTAGTTGTGTTATTGTTGTGCGTTATCAATATGTTATTGGGCACCGGGTAGGAGGTTTCGGTTTAAATTCACATCTCGTATAACACGGACAACCCCCGAGATAGTTCTCCAAACTAAAACGTAACACGTGGAAAGTATCAGGATATGGTCTCGACACACTACCCACTTAATATTATGTTTAATTATTTACAACTTTGGTTTTAAAGTTAAAACACTAATGGCCGAACTCTGAGAAATTTAATGAATATTGATTGCGATTTAGGGTCAATTCAGACCGCAAAGCGACGCGTAGACTTTTTAAAAATTTGAAATATATATTTTAACGCGTACCTTTTTTAAAAATTTGACATATTTTTTAAACATATTTAAGAAATTTGTACTTAATTGACAGATTTCAATTGCGTGAGACATCTTGCAAATCTGTCAAATCCATACAAATATAGAAATGCATCTACGCGTCGCGTTGCGGTCTGAATGATCCTTAATGAAGATTTTGACATAAACTCTACGCATTATAGGTCAAACTCTTCATTAAATTACAGTTAAGTAGTCATTAAATGTTACATGCGGTCGGTAGATTTTAATTGTAATAATAACAAGTTATTACAGTGGTAGGTTACGTAGCGCCTACGGCGTAGACCCTCTACGACCCTCTACGGCGCTCTACGGCGCTCGACCGGATAAAACGGACTCGCAGAGACTCGCAGTTCCCATACTATCCACACAACTATTCTATACATTATACTACACATTACTAGGTGATCCGGCAAACGTTGTTGTGCCATACACGTTCGGGAATGAAAATTTTATTTTGGCCAATTCTCGGATATACCTGTACAAGGTGTATAAAAACTATGTGATAATACTTTAGGGTATGTATGAGTCCCCACTTCCCCAATATAGAGTTCACTGTGAATATGGGCGTACCCAGGCAGGGGCAGGGGCAGCTGCCCCCCCTAGAAGATAAAATGAAATTTTCCTGGCAAGTGGGAATTAAAAACGCGTTACCTACTCTGCGCAAAATGAAGTGTAGGAAAGAAAATATATTTTCAGTCAGATTAACAAAAGTCAATTTTCATGATTTTTGTTTTAATATACCAGACCGCGACCATCTTCTCGAAACAGGTATGCTGCCGCCCCCCCCCCCCCCCCCCCCCTAGCTAAAATTCTGGGTACGCCCATGACTGTGAAAGTGGCAGCGCTGAAAGATTAACTTTTTTAAACTTTTGTATGGGAAAATTCCTGAAGTATGGGCGCTTGCTCATACAAATCACATAAAAAATTTGGTCTTCCAGCGCTGCTACTTTCACAGTGAACTCTATATAAGAGACACAAACACCCTAAAGTATTATTACGTGTGAGTTTTGTAACTATTACACAATATACGCTCCACTTACATAACCAATTGATGGTAACTGTAAACAGTTTTCCAGGTGAAGCGTTATCTATAACAAAACCCGAACAGAACGTACGGCCACGGGTTTAGTTTGTAGTGTACAATCGTATCGCGAGAGCCCCGGGTTTTAGGGTTCCGTACCCAAAGTTTAAAAACGGGACCCTATTACTAAGACTTCGATGCCTGTCCGTCTGTCTCCAGGCTGTATCTCAAAAACCGCTATAGCTAGACTTCTGAAATTTTCACAGATTGTGTATTTCTGTTGCCGCTATAACAACAAATACTAAAAATAAAATAAAGTTAATATTTAAGGGGGGCTCCCATACAACAAACTTAAGGTTTTTGGCCTTTTTTGCTCGTAGTCAATAAAGTCACCAGGTAGGCACTTGAAATTTTCATTAAATCCTTAATTTTATTTGTACTTTAATAATTAATAATAAAATAAAAATAAAAAAAAATATTCAAGGCCCATACGAAAAACACAATTTTTGCCTACTTTCGCTCTATAGCGGTACGGAACCCTTCGTGCGCAAGTCCGACTCGCACTTGGCCGATTATTTTTTATTCTAACGCCAGATCACTCTCGGCCAAACTAAACTAAAATATTTACATTCAAGCCCTATCTATAAAACACCTATCACAAGCGAACAGTAAAAACGTCTGTATGTACAATTATATTTTTGACCTCAAATGCTTTTTGTGGTATTAAAGCTCTCGTCAATCGTCATATGTGTGATATCAGCTGCGTTAACATCTTCGTTTTTGTTGTAAAACCACCGACAAAGTGCTATAATCATGATACATATTTTTGAGGTACCTTCCTACACGACACTTGAGTATTTTTTTTCACATATATGAATAATTCTTTCATTTCCTTCTCACAATTAGCTTTTTTCTACCATCAATTAACTGGTCTTGTTGCTATGCGATCGGCAATAATCGTTTTCCTTAACTTCTATCATTTTCATAAAGAAGGTATTACCACCCTAAACAAAATAAACTTTGATTATAACAAACTAGATGAGAAAACTATTGACTTTCTATCGGTCGTTATCAGCGGCCTTGACCGCCGGCGCTCCGCATCAGTGGGCTTGTTGACACCGCTTGAGTAACCTCACCACGGGCAGATCTGTTCTGTTGACCGCTTATTTCGTAGTCCAATTCGACGTACTTTCCCAACGCGTGGACCACAGCGGTGTTGCAGCTGTTGAAACTAGACGTGCTGAAATTCAATGCAACTCATTGCAGCGCTATTCTTTTTTGTTTATTCTATTTATTATCAGAAGGAACGTTTTTACTGTTTTTATCGAGTATTTTTAATATGGTTTCTTTTGCGGTTTCTTGGATAAACATAAATCCTATGTGGTACAGTAGACCCGCGTTAATCGGACAAACGTTTTGCATGGCCGTGTCGGATTAGCGGATTTGTCGGATTATAGAGTACTCCATACATTTTAACACATTGCAATACCTTATAAAATCATAATGTTAAGATTTTATCTGAACTACAAATAATTTTCCTAAAGCTAGGTACTTATCAGCAAGCTGTAACCGTAACCGTTGCATGCATTGTAACATAAAAATGATAACGTACCTTAATAAAGATTGGGCATAGTAATGTTTATGTACCTAAATTAACCAGTAATAGGCATGTCGGATTACAAGGGGCGCCGGATTAGACAGGGGCCGGATTAGCGGGGGTCTATTGTATTTATTTATTTATTTATTTTCAGACACCACAACTGTTTGTGCGTAGTGAACATTTTCGAACTAGGATTTAAGCTAACTAGTTTAATTTAACGAGTTCGGAAAAGTTTTCAATGAGACAGGAAATAGAAAACAACATTATAATTGAACATCACAGCTCTGTAACAACAAACGTAACAACTAATAAAACTAGTCGAAACTTAACAGATCTATCTAAGTCGAGGCAGTCTTGCGGGAGATTATTTGTGTCCCTTCTTGTATCCCCAGTGCTTGTGGTCCTCGTGGCCACCCTTCTTGCCGTGGTCGTGGTGGTGGTGGTGGTGCTCGTGGTGGCCGCCCTCGTCGTGGTGGTCCTTGTGGTGGTGGTGGTGTCCTCCCTTCTCATGGTGGCCCTTCTTGCCGTGCTCGTGGTGGTGGTGGCCGCCGTGCTTGTGGCCCTTGTGGAACTCGCCGCCCTTCTTGTGGCCGTGCTCCTCGTGGTGACCGCCGTGGTGCTCGTGGTGGCCCTTGTCCCCGTGGTGGTCGTGGAAATGCTTCTCCTTCTTGAACTCGTCGTGCTTGTGGACGCCGTGGTGGCCCTTGGTCGAGTGGCCCTTGTGGTAGTGGCCCTCCTCGTGGTGGCCGTGGCCCTTGTGGCCCTTCTCGCCGTGGTGGTGCTCGTGGTGGTGGCCGTCGTCGTGGTGGTGGTGCTTCTTGTGTCCGCCGTGCTCGTCGTGGTGGCCCTTGTGGCCCTCGTGGTGGTGGTGGCCCTTCTTGCCGTGCTCGTGGTGGTGGTGACCCTTGTAGCCCTTGTGGCCTTTCTCGCCGTGGTCGTGGTGGTGGTGGGCGTGGTGCTCGTGGCCGCCGCCCTTGTCCCACTTGCCGCCGTGGTGGGAGGCGGCGGCGGCGAGGTCGGCGTCGCGCCGCTCCCGGCCGAGCTCCCGGCCGCCAACACAGGCGACCGCCGCGAGAGCCAGGCAACACAACACTAGGCCCCTCATGCTGCCGAGGGGGTGAGCGAACTGATGCCCTGGTCTGCGGCGGCGGACGTTTTATACCGGTCCCGCTGGGGCTTGTGCAATTCGGGAGACCAAGGCTGCAGCGAGATGCATTGCGTAGCGGAAACTGTCAGCTGGAGATATCCATTGTAGTGGTTTACGACACAAATCAATAACGTAATGTCCAGTCTCAGGTGAACGAAACACTCGGAGTATCGACAGCCGCTATTGAGGTATGTTAACTTCACTTAAAACAATAATAATAATCAGTTATGATACTGTTTTTGAAACCTACTTGCATACATACCCTGCTAAAAAGTGTTCGATTCATCCTAAAGACGATACCAAACAGGTAGTCATGAAATGCTGTTGTAGGTATAGTTAAACATGTTTTGATCATTACCTACATGTTTATAAAATTCAACAATAAACATAGGTAACTACTCCCTCTGGATCGTATCCAACGAAAGGCCGCTCGAGTTGTTGACTGTCATAGTGTTTCAAACAGGCTGGTCCCCTTAGAATTACGCCGAGATGTGGCTTCGCTCTGCATTCCTCTATCGGTTGTATCACGGGGAGTGCTCTGAGGAATTGTTCGGAATCATATACCTCCTGCAACTTTTCGCCATCGCTCCACGCGAAAAATATACCATCCTCATCACCTTGATGAGTGGCAGTCTTCCACCGTGCGTTTTTCGCGTAACTTTCTGCCGCGCACTGTAAAACTCTGGAACGAACTGTCTCCAGTAGTATTTCCGGACCTATACGACCTACAAACCTTCAAGAAGAGAGCATATTATTTGTATTTGTATTCCCTCTTAAAAGGCCGACAACGCACCTGCAGCTCTTCTGATGTTGCGAGTGTCCATGGGCGACGGTAGTTGCTTTCCATCAGGTAACCCGTTTGCTCGTTTGCCCCCTTATGTTACCTAAAAAAAGGTAACTAATTTTACTAAAAGCCGGTCAAGTGAGAGTCGAACTCTCGCACGGCTGGTTTTGTACACCCCGACTTTAATTATAGGTCTACCAGAATCTGATGGCAAAAAGTGAGAAAATAAATTGTCTCTAGCAATACCGGGGTAATTGGAATAAAACATTTTGATCCTTTTTTTTCTTATAGCGGCTGATTCTGTGTGTTAAACATGCAAATATAAAAATTTATCCAATGATTAAGGATATTTTTTGAAAATCTGCTGTCATAATTTGCCATCAGATTTTGGTAGACCTATAATCAATAATTATAATAAACTACAATAAAATATACTATATTTAATAGTTTAACCGCCGTACTCAGAGACATTTAATTATGATTAACCTTCAATTTAATGATGAGTTTGACAGATAGTGTATGGGGCTTATGTCAAAATTTTGAATTAATTACATATAAGTAATTAATGTTCTACTCTGAGTGCGGCAGTCAGACTTCAATATTGTTTTATTATTACAGTGACAGTAAAATGCAGCATAAGTATTTAAGTACTATAAGGATTATGTACTGTCAAAATTGCAATTATGTATGACTAGAGCTGTACGCTCAATGACCCGTGTGGTACAAAGCACAGAACACAATACTTACGTACAAAGGACAAACGTACGTAGCACGTCTTTATATTTTTTTCTCGCTCAGATTATTCTTACAAGCTAAACCGAAACTTTTAAATTTTTCAACAGCAGCCAAGTTGACCAATATAATAATGCCTGAATATTAATAATAATACTAGAATATTTAAAAATTATAAACTTTAAACTTGGCTTAAGGGCGGGAGTAAAATAAAAGAAGTTCTATATTTTTTCTTAATTTATTTGATACAATCCTCAACAAATGAATTATATTACACTACTAGATTCAAATTATGAATATTATTATCTACTTAAATCCAACTAAACATTATAATATATACTTTACTTCCATATATCCGTATAATAAAATCACAATACCAACTTTGAGTTGAAAATATTATTTGACTAAAGGAACATACGCTAATATACCGGCCGATCGTGTTAGACACCGCGAAGGATCTGTGATAATAATCATTGATAAACCAATAATAATTTATAATTTGCCAATAAATCAAATGCATGAAGTCGGGAAGACAAGACGAAGACAGATGACATACTTTATAGGTTCTAAATTATGTACACGCGAAATTTCCAAAGAAAACGTATATTATGCATATTGCGTGCTTTTTATAATAATAATAATTATTATAATGTTTATAAGGCAAACACTTGGTTGTATATTTGTATCGACAGGTTAGATTTCTTTGGAAATTTGGAACGTTTACATTACGCGTACGTTGTTACTCTCAACAGTTTTATGCCGTTTTTGGTATAATTTTAATATTTTTCGTATCTTAATTTAAAAATAATTTATTACAACCAATTCTACCCCTGAATACCCTGTTAAACGTAAAGTTGAATATTTTTGTCTTCATTTGGTAAGAAATATGTTAGTAATTTTTGTATTCACACAAACCGTTAGCTCGGATACAAAAACTACAGAAAATCTAAGAGAAATTTTACTTATATTCGAAACGGGATATCCTTTTTTTCAAAATATTTAACTTTACTTTATTGGTTACTAGAAAGCAAAGCTATGTATATAAAGTATCGTTAATTCTAAAAAATATGTGTTACCGTGCCATATTAGTAAAAATATGTCATAAACTGCAACTGCTAGCAATACATTAGATATATAAAAATATCATCAAATCATTCTATATCTCACAATTTAAAACCATAGACGTCCTTTTAAGTAGTATTTATATCATCAATGTATTTTGGATATACAGTATACACGTTATGTAAAGCAAATACATCGCATTCTAGAGCATAACTTTATGTAAAAATGTTTGCGTCTAAAACGTGCGAACATGCAGACACTTCATTAGTAAAAAGAGGACTATGGTTTCACATTTTATAATAAAATTCTTTACTCTTACATATAACGCATATCATTAAACTAACTCAGCCCACCGAACCTCCGTTAGGTTTAAAGAAAAGTTAGCAACCACAATTCCTTAAGTTATATAATCCATAGAAAATCACGAAAACTAAATGTAGAGAACAAAACTTTTATATTTTACGCACTTTTTAGAATAAGTCTTAAACGACAAGCCTCGTTGATAGTAATACATTATTATTGCATATTATATCTACGAATATTCAGTTACTAAATTGTAAATCAAAGTGTAGACCGATACCTATGCAATATAGTAGTAACCAGTGAGTGTTTACTAAGAGGTTAGGACGTATTGAGCACAGACCAATATATTTTGCAAGCGTTCTTGTACCAATTTTTAGCAACAGTTAGATCTAGCGGACTCCTTTTAGTGCAAAACATCGTTCATAAAATTTAGGTATACGGAAAATAGTTTAATATATCAACTAGCGCTCCACATTTTTATTATAATTATACTGGAATCTATCAATATACTTATTCTTATTGCTTCATTATAGGCTACATTGCCCAACTGTATAAAATGTAGCTTTGTATTGAAAAATATTAGCCATATAGATATTTATATTAGCTATATAATATGTGATTAACTGTTCAGCCCGTAAGAGTTATTTCACCTGAAGTTTTATAACAATCACATAAATCTAACTTTCGTTTATTCCAAGGGAACACAACTCTGAGTAGGCTATAATCACTGACCTCCATTATACAAGTACGCTGGACTAATGATACCCTTTGAAATGACAGCTATTTTTTGTGCCTATTTGAAGCGGAATCAGCTCCCCCAATGTGAGTGATAGGAACTAAATTTGACGTAAAAACACAGAATACAAATTACTCACGGATAGCTTGCTAATGTATACTCTATGCTCACGGACGTAAAAATGACGTTTGAAAGTCGCCATATTGGCGCTGACAGCAGTAGTGGGAGTATTTGGAACTAATACTAGTGATGACAATCAATAACGATTAAGCGGCCATTTGCAAGTTACGTCAAATTTAGTTCTCTTCCCTCTCACTGGGGGGCGCTTATTCCGCTTCAAATAGGCACAAAAAAGTGGGTATCATAGGTCCAGCGTACTTGTATAATGGTGGTCAGTGGCCTACGAATAATAAAATTAACTCCGTCAAAAAACATGCTCCACAATACTTGTCAAAAAAGTGTACCTTAGGTACACATTTCAATACATTTGCAATATTTAGGTGGCCTTGAGCGGTACTAGGCTGACGTTACATGACAGATCGAAAGGAACCAAATTTAAAACGGTAATAGTATGGGAGTTACGATTCCTTAGTTTTTATTATTCGTAGTCAGTGGCTATAATCAAGCCGTATGCATGTCGCTGGGCGACGCATGGAATATGTGCCGTGCTATTTTCGTGAAATATTCGTATCAACTAAACCTCACATACTTATCATAAGTCGACATAGCAATACTCTGTAGGCATGCTACTGATATTTGTTTGGAATGAAGAGTAACTGCAGTTTTCGATGGTTTAAGTTTGATTTCATACATCAATGCCAGACTTCGATTTGATCAATAAGTTACATTCATCATTCCTATTGCTATATCGGACTTATAAACTGGTCTGCGATGGCCCTAGTTTCAACAGAAAGCGGTTATTAGTTTTACTTTCATTCTGTAATTCTACCGCGATAATAATTGATTGTAAGAGAGAACTCCTCTCTATTAAAATGTTTTATAATATCGGGGCGACTATGCTGTAGCTACCAATTAGATAGATCTAGAGCTTATATCTCTGCGATACGGCGCGACTATGCCCCAGTTCAGACACAGCGAAAATCGCGCGGTTTAGACCCGTGCGTTTTAACCACTCGCAGCTTATTACAAAGGCGTTGTATTACAACGTTCACAGTTAACCGCTCAGTCTCTGCACGGGAAACGCGCGGTTTCCGCTTTGTCTGAACTAGCACTGTAGAAGGAAAGAGAGGTATATCGCCATCTCTTTCTCGGGTGCGTGTTCAGTTAAGGTGGAACCCGCGTTCGTGGGTGGCAGCTAGCAGGCGCTCGCGCAGCACCTCCTTACACGAGTACTCCGGCAGTTTGAGGTAGTGCACGCACGTATTCACGGACGGGTACGAACCGTCGCCAGCGTCCACCTGATAAACGAGACATTTTATTATGAAAGAAAAGTGGTTCGAGGCAAGTTATGGTGCAAGCCACATTATTACTTCAATTGGACATTGATAATGTGTCAAGTTTTTTTCATTGAATTTTTTAAGCTAATTGGCGCACATAGCGCAAGTTTTTCAATGCTTATGGAAAGCTTTAGTCAAAACGTTCATAAGTACTAATTTAGACAGCTTCATATTGACACGTAAGGGAGCGCACTCTCTTAAGACACGATAGACTAAGGCCCGTATTTTTGTTCAGTACTCAATATGCATCTCGGTCTCAAGACACGGTTCTGGCTCTGTGATTGGTTGGCTGTCAAAATTTGGACCAATCACAGAGCCGAACCGCGTCTTGAGACCGGGTCGCATCTTAAGTACTGACCAAAAATATGGGCCTTAGATTGACTAATACAATACAAAATATTGTTTGTGTGTAACATATTGTGTTTTGTATAGTTATAGAATGTCTAAAGACTGTCGTGTTATGAGCGTACGTCCTAACTCGTAAATGACTAAAAAATTCGGTGTTTATCTTACTGACTATGAATATGAATTACTCGATGTTTTAAACAAAACATTACCTTGCGCACGACAGTGAGTCGGGGATGGAGGTTCGCGAGTCCGCCGGGCGGCAGGCTGCTGCAGCCGGTCGCGAACTGCAGGAACGCCTTGCGCTCGCGAGCGCTCATCTCCACCAGCACCTCCACTAGTCGCAGGAAACCGGGGCTGAGGTTAAAAGTGTGGGTTATTACATAGCCAATAATACTTATCATTATTATAATAAATCTGACAATAAAGAGAGGACTTCAACAATATTCGATATGTTGACAAATATTGACCATGAAGTAGTGGACATTATGTGACAACTTTGATAGCTGGAAGCCCCATTCCAGTGTGGATTACTCCGAAGCCCACAATGTTTGCTTGTTATTTATAATATGCAAAGCCGACATCGATCATGGTCAATCATATTCGAATATGTCCCTCTGCACGTTCTTCATCGTATTAGTCCATCATAAACCAACATAGGCCACAGTAGGCTGCTTAAGGACCAACAAGGACTTACCTCTCGCGCGTGTATCCCAGCTTGGGCTCAGTGTACTGCAGCAGGTGGTCGCGCGTCCACTGCGGGCCGCGTTCTCCGCACAGCAGTAGGCGGAGCTCGTGCGGCGCGAACGCTCGCAGGCGGCGCGCGGGGAACACCGCGCCGAAGCCGCGCGCGAACGCCGCCGTCTGCCGCCGTATACCCGCACGCACCGCCCACGCCGCGCTCGCGGACGCGTACGCGCGCGCGTTGTGCGGGCCCACCTAGAAGTAAATGTTAATGAAAAATAGTATCAAAATTTTAAATTTTACTGCACATTGCGAATAATCCTTGAATTTTATACACTCACAAAAAACAACTGGTAACATTACCGATTTGGTATGGTCACCATCAAAATAAACCATTCGTTATTTTAGATTATAATATGATCCTCCTTTTTAATAAAAAATATTTACAGAGCGTATAACTCTACAAGGTCTGCTTGCCACGTTAAAAAGTCAAATGACCGACAAATACATCGGAACTGAAATAGTTATACACTGCGTAAATATCAGTTTAATTAAGAGGGTAAAAGTTTAAGTGAACCAATTGTAACTACTTATTACGCCTTCTTTACATATTATAGTACACTTAAAATAAACCAGCAGCAGTCACCTCGATGTCCTCGCCGCCGGGACACAGCGCGTGCGCGCCGTGCGTCATGGTGAGCGCGAGGTCGCTGAATGTGGCGCCGTCGACGCGCAGGTCGCGCGCGCGCCGCCGCCGCTCGTCCGCCGACAGCGCGCCGTCGTTCATTAACGTGTCGTACGCGTCCGCCGCGTTTAGCACGCTCTGTAGGAACCTGAGCACGGACAATATTAACAGTATTTATATGCTATTGGTGAGGTTGGTTAGCCGTTTGTTCAGTTTTAAGTCCTTGTATTTTAAGTAAACACCGGGCCAAAAAATAAATTCAACTTTAAAATTTATACGTTAATCGATTATGCTATCACGATATGGCGACATACATTCACATGAGCGCACAATGAGGCATAATTTTACACAATAGCTATTTCTAAAATACATAAAGTATAATAATATCAGAAAGTCATGTATAAAAAGACTCGTAAAGTTATATTTAAATCTTACCTATATCTAATTGGATCGACATCCTTCAAATGTTCATCACTCAATTCTTCACCACACATAATACGCAAGAAGGGCTCAGATAAGGGTAAATCGACTAGTCGCCCGTCTTGCAAAACCTGCAAAATACCAATACATTTATATTATAAACATGCAATCTAATGTGTAACCAGTTTGATCACTAGTATATAAAAATATAACATTTACCTTAGCTAAAAATACTCCTAGGAACCAGAAATATTTGCAAACTTTATCACAGATAGGAGAGTCTTGTGGCAGTGGCGCGGGGAAGAGGCCGCCGGCGCGCGTCACGTAGTAGCCCGGGGGCTTCTCTGTAATTACAACACGACTGAGAACATTTTACAATCTAGGAATTATGCATTTACTGGTATATTTCTACATGTAGTAGAAATATACCAGTAAATGCATGCTGCATAGTAATAAACTATGACCTGATATCACTGCGGCTGTAACCGACCACCGCGACCATTAACGAAAAGCGATTTTGCTTTAACGCATCCTTAAAATTGCCTCAGTAAAAGAAATATACGGGTGAAAAATATCATAAAAAATAAAATAATGTCGTATCACACAGAGTAATACGTTCCATCACTATTGGTGCGTGAGTTTTCGCACACCAGCCGAGAGATATACATAATATTACAAACCCTGTTACTTGTCATTTCCATGCGTAACGATTACTATACAATACTGACCGTCAGCGAGCGTGAGATGGTTGGGGGCGTCGTCGGTGTGCGCGGGGTCGGCGTCGTGCAGCCACATGGCGATGTCGGCGCGCTGCAGCTCCGCCGCCACCAGCGCGTAGAACTCCAGCGTGGGCCCCAGCCCGGTGCCCTCCTCGCCCGCAAACTCCACTTCGAGGACCGACTTGCGAGACGCGTGCACGCGCATCACCTGTTTGCATTTTTAAAACGCTTTTATTAGCTTAACGAAATCTTTGAGGACGATTTTTACCTATCTCCAGAAGTCTAATTAATTCGAAACTTTGCATACGTATTAAGAGCCAATGACGATGCAATAATTTGTTAAAATTTTTGAAAAAAATATTAAAAAAGCTTTAGTTTTTTTAAGTAAGTATTATTATTAATATAAGTAGCCTTTATCTGCGGCTCCGACCGTGTAAATACGGTAACGTGGTATGATTCGCGATTAAAAGTGGGCATACGTCTTAATCTCATTTTGTAGTATAATATTACCAATTTTATTAAAACACAATATGGTTTTCGCTTAAAGAATTAATAAACATACAAATACATTTTGTTACAAACTTTCGCCTTTATATTGATGTGATGGTCTGATATGACTAACGAAGGCAAAATAGATTTTGTATGTTGTCTTTAACTTTATAAGAATCGTAATAAAAGTCCATTTTTTTTTTATTTACACTTCTAATTGTTTTGTTAAAGTCACCTTAATTTAGTTACAATAACAATTTTGAGTGCACGAGACACGTACCTACCCACTAAAACCACCTGCGGTTCGCCTTCAGCCGTATACGGAGGGATGTCCTGGATCTAACAAACACACTCCCTCCACGATCGGCCAGACCGGCCTCATAAGGGACCGGACTTCCACCAATGTTAGAGAACGCTTCGGCACGAGACACGTACCTGCATAGCAGAGCGCAGCAGGTTGGGTTCGCGCGGTATCCGCACGCGCTCGTGCCGCAGCCGCCCGATGCGGAACTCTGTGGCCTCCAGGTCCGCGCGCCGCGGGGACACTGTGTTGCCCGTTCTACGGATAATAAATATATAAATAAAAATATTGCTATCTGACACTTTGATATCCATAATTAGTTGTGTAATCTTAAATCAAGTTGTATGAGTACCTATATTTAACTAAAGATCAAGTTATATTAATTAGATCGCTAGCAAACGGACACCCCAAGCTATCGGCTATCTTCCCCAGACACTCTTTTAGGACAATATAAGATAAAAAAAACAGATTTAACATGTAAAAAAAACGAAAAACTCGACTACGTGCGTGTAATATGTTACTTTTATCTGTGTGGTGCATACACATTACACAGATTAAACTTGTAATGGGGCATCAAAGCTTAAGCTTTACAACGTTTTTTACGAACAAATACAGCAACACCAAGCAGAGTGAAGCTGCTTTTTTAATGTATCAGACAAGGTCCAAAACCTTTGAGCCTACCTCTGTCTGTCCAGCACCCTGTCCCGCTGCGCCTGCAGCCACACGATGGTGCGGGAAGTGCCGAACGCCGTACACGCGAAGAACATCTGCCGCGTCTCCAGCGGGAACAGGAACGGACACCAGTCGTTCAGCTGCTGGCACCTGGAATGGTTTTTTTTTTTAATATAATATACTACGATTAATTAAAAAAAATGGATATTTTGGTTACCAAAGTTGATAGTAACTTTTCCTGTTCTTTCGATCACAGAACATAATGCAACTCAATGGCGCACTTAACTGAGAAGTTTTTGTATATTTTTGTTTGTTCTTCATACAATAAGAAATTGCTTGATTGTATGAAGCATTGCTGTAGTTAAAACATTAAACGCTGATCATTATGTCGCACAATGACCTCTAGTGCTGCAATTGGGAAGCACTTTCTTGCTGTAATTTATTTTAAGCCATTCGTCAGTCAAGCCATGTCAAGTACATGGGAGCGATTACAAATCGTATGAAACCATTTATCCTACTTTACGCATCAACAAAATATATATTATTCACACCACTTAGGCGTGGCTGCGGCTGCTAGGGTGAGTGGCTCCTGCAACTGCTGGTGCAGTTTGTTGGTGAGCTTTGTGGACACGAAAGCTGACGCTGGTAACGCCGGCGCCGCCGCCCGCAGCCGCCGCAGAGCGCGCACGCACGCACACACGTGCGCGCCGCCCGCACCCTCCGCGCCGCATACGCCACCCTCTAAAACGTAACACGAGTATAATTACAAATGACCACTAGTTTTCATAATAAATAACAATACTATTTATGGAAAAAATGGATACCTGGATCGCCTGGTTCATCGTCTTCACTATCACTGGACTGGGCAAAAGTATCCGCTCCGTCTATTTCTTTGTATGTTAATCTGCAAAAAATTTTAGTTATATTATCGTTATAAATAATGTAAACAGAACACTAAACTCCAGTTGAGGAATATAAATAATAAAAAGAAGTCATATTATGCACTTTAAAAAAGTCATATATGTACTTATTCCAAAGATGTAAGATCGTTTTACTCACGTGTACGTGGTGTCTAACGCTGGGGCACGCGAGGCCAGTGCTAGCACGGCGCGGTAGAGCGTCCAGCGCGGGCGATCAAGCGGAAGCGACGCGCCACCTGCGCTCAGCACTAGTCGCAGGGCCGGCAGCGCTGTATTGCTGCTATTGCTGTTGCTGGTATCCGCAGCGGTCGCGCCCGCCTCCTCCTCCGCGTCAGAGTCGTCGTTCAATGGTACGTCCAGATCTGTTCATACATTAGTTTGGTTCAATTATAGTCAGGACAATTTAAGGTGGTACCAGCGGTCATTGACCTTTCTAGTCTAGGAGCTAGGTGAAAAATACTCGCACTGCATTCTGTTAACTTAAGAATAACATTGAATTCTTGGAAAGGAACAGACTATTATAGTTTCATCGGAAAACGTCTTGGTAACTCCAACTATTATGATAATCTCCAACTATTTATGAGTTTGCAGTGATATAATTCTTACTGTTTACATCGTGTATGCAAAACACGATTTCGCCCTAGACTAGAAACATCTATCACTTCGTTTTCAATCGCGGTTTGCATAGAAAACGACGAAATATGACAAGTTTTTGGGAGTCAATGACCGCTACAGACAGAATTCCGCGATTTGAGAATACCTATTTTCATTACGTCATACCGACAAAGATAGTTTAATTGAGCCAAGTGGAACAGATGAATGTCGATGTAATAAGCAGCTTTCATTAGCCGACATGATGAGATGGATAAGAAATAATCGTATAGACCATCGACAAACTTACAGCAAAAACTACATTAAGTAAATTAAAGATCAATCACACAATAATTATCTACCGCGCTACACAAACTAACCGATAGTCTGGTTGAGGTTGGTGCGCCCGGGACGCGGATCAAATGCGGGTATGAGTGCGGAGAACTGGCGTTTGAGCACGAAGTCTTCGTCCCAGGGCTTGCGTGCGCGGCCGCCCGCACTGGCCCCGCCCCCGCCCGCCCCCGCCGCGCCGCACACCGCCTCCAGCGCCTCCTCCTCCATCAGTGACAGCAAGTTGCGCGAAACCTGGATAGATTGATAGAACATTCCTCGTGTGAATATAGTGGCTATAAACAGACTAGAAAACATAAAAGAACTAAATCCAATCTGCGTTAATCCGTGCTAAAGTTTTCCTACGTTAAACTATCGTGTCTTTTCTTTGACATACGAGGAACAACAAGACCATAAAATTAACCAAGGGTTAAATCCACCTAAGACTGGCGCAAGAGGGCATTTATGTAACGAATGTCACCAAAAAAGTTTGCAACCACTTACTATAGTGTCACCAGTAATGTCTTCGATGTAGGTACCATCAAGGAAATTAATTCCTAGGCAGTTGGCGGACCTACGTCATTTAGTCGGCTTATGTCAATTCAATGTTAGCTGTGACCGGTCGGATGGGTTTGACGTAATGCGACCAAACTACGTAGGTCCCCCTTCTGCCTAGGATTCAACTACTCTGATAGTACGTCAAAGTAAAAGCGTGTGTACTTACTACCTCGTGGTAGGTGGGCTCGTTCTCCTTATCGCTGTCGAGCGCGTCCTCGCCCTCTTCATCATCCTCTAACTCCGTCAGCAGCGTCGGCGCGCGGCACGATTCCAGGAAATCCTCTAAGGACACCTACATCCAAACGTGACAATTCATACATTTTTTATCATCCATCCTCCTTCCTAAAAAATAGTAACACAGTGGATACGCTGTACAATGTTTTTTCCTAGTCTATCGAATGCCATTACCAATAAAACAGACACGGATTTATCCTTACACGGACATAGTTACTGCGTTGATTTTATTATGTAACAATTTTTTTTAAAGGAGTTAATGATATTAGAGTATAAGGCAGATTCGAGTGTGGTATTGAAATAATAGTTTATTTCTTGCATATATTTTTTTAATTACTACCAACTTGCTATAAGCAAATTTCAAAAACAGGTAATTATCTCTTCGAAATAAAAGGTATATCACGCACCTGCTCGCTCTCACTAGACGTAGACGTGAGTGAGAGAGTAAGCGCGTTTTGCGCGTTGGGCGCCAGCGATGGATAGCTCTGCGCCGCCGACAGCAGTCCGCCAGGGAAGTTGCTCGACAGCGCCAGTCGCACCAGACTATCAATGAAAATAAGTGTTTTACATTGAACAGATATCTGATGCTGGATCAGATTGAAGCATGTTTACATTTTAGCATAGGGCTACATGTTTTAGCTTATTTTTGTATCTGTAGCGCCATCTGTCATCATCCCTTATTTAATTTAATTAATATACAATAAATTTGTTTATTGTTCTTAATCTTTGATTTCTATTAATCTTAATCTTTCCTTAGTAATAAATTCAGTAGTGTTTACAACTTAGCTACTGGATGCTGGCTATGTTTACATTGATTTATTTATTTATTTTATTAAGAACAACAACAGCCATCATTTTTATATCACTAACACTTGAATAGCTAATATTATTTTGTAAACTATTAATAAGCATATTACATTTTAGGCAGTAAAAGCTATAACAATAGGAAATAGGGCCAATAACAGTTGTTCACTTGTTACAAACTTATATAGATAATATTAAAATCTGAATATTACAATCTTATGTAAGTAAATAAGTTAGTTGAAGTTTTCAAAGTCATAGAAGAGTCATAGAACTTTTGATTTATGATTTTTCACGGGCATTTCTTATAATGTTTTGTAGATAGTAGAGAGACAAAGATATACTTGCTATAACCATAGCAAATATATTAAAGTTTCACCATACCTTGGGAAGAGCCCCGCCGAGTGGTTAGGCCGCGGGCGCTGCGCCCCCGCCAGCCCTGCCCCCCGCGCCGTGCCGCTACCGCGACCCACGCCCAGCGACTCCAACAGCCGTGCAGCACCCTAGGGTTTATACATAATAAATAATTTGTATAGATTGATTGAACCAGAGTACAAGGGCTCGTATGTATATTTTTATAATAACGGTATGTAAGTATTATAGCAGGTAATAAACAAAGCGCTATAACTACTTCTTAGTATACTGTGGAACCGAACACTGATATTGACACAAGCTAGATAGTAACGACAATTAATTTCGTAAAGGTTATAACTTGTTTAAATACAGAGAAAAGGGGAATACATCGCATAACATTTAGACGTCATAAAGCTTTATTTGGTAGCTTTAGTCTATGTTTTCTTTTTTACCTGCTGCGTGAGATCGGGTTCGCTGGCGCTCATAGTACCGGTGCCACCCGCCTGTGCGTCCTTCTTGTGCTCGAACTGACCGTCGCTTGCCTCGTTTTCTTCGCACTGAAAAAGTCAACAATAAAATGCGTAAGTTCTCAAATTTCGATAAGTTGAAAATGGAGTACTGTAAAATTGTGTAAAATTAATATTATTGTTAATCAAATTTATAGGAGTAAATGTTTGAGAGGAAATGGGGCCTAAATAAAAGTTAAACGACTACGTATATCTCATATGCGTACGCATTTCCTAACTTGTACGCATGGGTGTGCGTATACGTGCACAGCGTACGTGCATATGCATACAGGGCCCTTTTTTTGTCATGCGTAATTTAGCCCGCGCGCGGATCTGGTCCGCATACGACGATCCACGCGCGTGTTGCCTACATGATAGGAAAAACTCCTATGAAATGACAGGATGATTGCATCTCGCACGTGGACCAAATCCGCGCGCGGGCGATAATTTGCATGGCAGGAAAAGGGCCGACAGTGTACATGTTGTACCTGTATGTGCAGGCGGTTGGCGTTGTTGCGCAGCGTATGTAGCAGCTCGGCGGGCAAATGAAGCAACTCGCTGGACAGCAGTGCGTTGGCGTTGTTGCGCGCCGCCTCGCCCAACCCCGCACCGCCCGCACCGCCCGCGCCGCCCGCCTGACACACACCCACACTCACTGACCGCTTACCTAATACTACACCTAGCCGTGTGCTCCTTCTACTTAATGGTCGCCAGTAACCTCAGCCGTGTTCTCCTACTGCTTAAACTTGGTGGTTGGTTACAACTTGCAAGTAGGCAAGCTGAGGTTTACCTTTGCCTTACAGTCAGTTTTATGGTAAAAACTCACATAAGTAAATCGACTGCGTGTCATGCAATTAATAGACTAAGTCGACATGGGTTAAAAGCAAAATTATGTTTTACCATGTAGTACCCATATTATGGTATTTTTATTGGCGCCTCAACGACTTTTAGTTGTTAATCGGTAATTTTAAACAGAAAATGTGCAAATAAGCTCACGTAAAACTCAAAAAAAAAATTAGTAAAACCTTTTAATGCTTGAATAATAGGCTACTTGACCTATATTTAATTTCATTAACCTAATGCATATTTCTAGTAGAACTTGGCCTAGGAAACCGTATTTCACCCTTATCATCAAATAAAAGCTTATGATTGATAGATAAAGTCGATTTGAAAATATGATTTTATGAAAATATGATTTGTACTGACGAAAACGCTTTTGCGGTACTTCCGATTTGGCTGTGACGTCATCACATTCGTAATTTAATATCTTTTATTTATCGCGCTCGTTATATGTAAGTTTATTTGTACCTAAATAATAAGAATAAGCCTAGAAAGATTTGTAAAATATATTTTCTTGAACAGTTCAAGTAAAACATCAGTTTTATATATTATCTCCATTTATTGTAGTTGGGAAATGAAATGGCCAAAAATTTTCTCCAAAAGTGTTCAACATTACAAATGATTTCTAAATTCTTTTCTAATTTTTTGGTACTGTTAGACTCGAACGCTTAGCACATAAAACTTTTTTCGATAAAGAAAGTATAAAAATACAAAAAACATTGACGTCACACTATGGCGGCACAATGGCGGGCAGTGTTTTCGGCGCCATATAAAAGGCATATTTTTCAATCAACATTTTTATGGGTTTCTACTGTTTAAAATATTAAAATATTAGTTTTTTTGGTGAAAATGAATGATTAAGAAGCGTTTAGAATGAAGATAAAAAGTAGGTCAAGTAGCCTATTATCAATACCTCATGTGTCGATTCCGGCAGCGGTTCCTTCGCAGGATACGGTTTGGTAATGTCGGTGATGCTCGTCGGCCCAAGCTCCATGTTAGTGTAGGACGAGTTGCCCAAGTCCATACAGTTATTAGTTTCCGCTCCAAGGGTGAGGGATTCTACGATTGTAGCAAGGTCTGAAATAACAGAGGGTATGAATAAAATGATGCGCTAACACACATAATATTGTTAAATGGACCCAAAAAAGTGACAGGTGTACGTGTTGTGACTTGTGACATAAGAGAGACGTCTCTACTTAAAAAGGAATAGTTACTTCTTTTATATTTCTTATAGGCGAAATCATGACGTCGGGGCGTTTTTTAAACAAACATAGAAGACAAACGTGACTCTTACAGTGTTGCTACTTTTACAGTCAACTCTATAATAGGGACACATACACATTACACACCCTAAGGGCCGCGCCACACCGGAATGGCAGCGGCGAGGCGAGCACTTTCAGTGTCATATGATTTTAAACATTATCTTCATTATTGTAATACATAGTATCGCCACAGAATATATATTAGTAGTACCAACAGAATTCCCACTCGCGAAACCCGAAGAAATAACGACTCATGCTACGATACTATAAAGTTCAAATTCCGACCGCGCAGTGCTAGGTGCCTACAATTATATTTACCTACATGTGCGCTCTCTTTCTATCGCGTAAGAGGTACCCTTTCTAACGAAATCAAGATTGTCACCTTTTAGAAAATAAAATAATCTTGTTTTAATTACTATAGCTACTAATAGCAAACTTTTTTATAGTAATAATCAAATAATAATACCCAACCTATATTTTATAATAGTTTTATATTCGATTATAGTATAAATAAAAATAAAAAATAAAGATTATAGAGCAGGAGCTGGTCTGGATTTTATTACAACTTAAACATAGTAACTTGTGTTTATTTCTGTGAAGTATGTGGTTTGTTAGTAACAAATTGGTTTATTTGCTGTTTTTGTATTTTTTTGTCTTTTTTTTTGTATTTTAAAGTCTTTAATTACCTTATTGAAATATTTCTTTGACCTTTTTTCAATTGTTCATATTTATCAGATTAATAACGATTCTGTCACAGCGGTTAAATCAGTACGTAGATATATTATGCGACGAAAAAATCTTGCGCGTGCGTCACCGCTCGCTTGTGAGTCCCTAGTGATCTGCCCCTTTAACCCTTCGATCGCGGATTCTTGGAAATGCTATTGTATTCTATTGTTGTCGCGACCACCGGTGCCCGTATGGGGCTTGATGAGTTAAAGGGGTACTTACATTTCGATACCTACACGCGCGAGTGGGACAGGCCTGGTATCGCTTGAGAAGTCTAGCGGCCGCCCGCACTGAAAGTGCTTGCCTCACCGCTGCCATTCCGGTTTGGCGCGGCCCTAAAGTATTATCACTTTGTTTTGTAACAACCTGTCCCATTTTCCGTGGCGTACTGCGATTAGAAAATACTAGTGGCATAATAGTATTATGTAAACTCACCGGTGTTAATGTGGTGGGTGGAGTTATTGATGGCGGAGAGGTCTGCGGGGTACGCGCGCGGCCGGCCCATGTTGCCGCCCACCTCTTCCGATATGTTGTCCGCCGACGACGCTTGCTCCGTCGATGCCACCGACACCTGCGTTAAAACACATTATTAGCATTATCCAATTGTTTTTTTTTTATGAAATAAGGGGGCAAACGAGCAAACGGGTCACCTGATGGAAAGCAACTTCCGTCGCCCATGGACACTCGCAGCATCAGAAGAGCTGCAAGTGCGTTGCCGGCCTTTTAAGAGGGAATAGGGTAATAGGGGAGGGTAGGGATGGGAAGGGAAGGGAATAGGGGAGGGTAGGGAAGGGAATATGGTAGGGGATTGGGCCTCCGGTAAACTCACTCACTCGGCGAAACACAGCGCAAGCGCTGTTTCACGCCGGTTTTCTGTGAGAACGTGGTATTTCTCCGGTCGAGCCGGCCCATTCGTACCGAAGCATGGCTCTCCCACGTATTAAATCGTGACCTAAAGCAACATATCAACTATAAATTGAGCATGAAAATGCTACAATCTGTGTGCTGCATTCTGTCAAGAGAGAGTGATGTTTCGCCGAGTGAGTGAGTTTACCGGAGGCCCAATCCCCTACCCTATTCCCTTCCCTACCTTCCCCTATTCCCTTCCCTTCCCATCCCTACCCTCCCCTATTACCCTATTCCCTCTTAAAAGGCCGGCAACGCACTACAATCTGTCAAGAGAGAGTAATCACGATCAAAATATGGTGGTCTCGTCTTGTATTTCTACAGACAATGCTAGTACACTTTTATTATTATCACCCTGACACATTTTAATCTAATTTTTTTTTAATGTTCGTCTTATACTCTTTTTTGACATAATATATAATACAATATTATTATATATTGTTTTTTTTAATTATTATAATAAATTGCCTGCCATAAAAATGTGTCAAAAACTTTACTTATTAATTATTATAATATTATTTGGACGTCGTCATCTACGACAAAATAAACCAAATAGTCCAAATAAACATCATTTCATTTCATTTCATTATAGACAATAAATGACCATGATTATAATACCTGGTGTTCAGGGCCCGTGGCGTCTGGCAGACTGGGTGTGGAGTGGCTCTTGCGTCCGCCGCGCGCGCCCTCCGTGCCGCCGCTCACCACCTTAAGGTCGAACTTGCCCTCCGCGCCCATGCGGTACGAATTGCGACCACCGTGATCCCACCTTAGGTATAATAAAGCTTGTAAAGTTAAGGTAAAATTTACTTAATAACTTCCTGTACTGTCAACAGTTTGTCGACAGAACGGTACATCACGTTTCGCACTATCAGCGTGTACGTCGCCACGCGTTATTATAATTAACACTATGTCAAGCTGCCAACCGGTTCGGGTTCTTTCTTAACCATTAAAAAATTTCACCATTTTTACCATTTTATTGTTAGACATTTTAGCAAAGGTATTCAATAAACCTATTGAACTTAAGTTTTGTTTTACTTTGTACGACACCAAACGAAAATTTGTAAAAGCCTTGTGATGTTAACAACATAACATTATACTTTCGACGTTCCAGACAAAAAACACACACTATTTTCTAGTTGGCAAGCTATTATAGTGACTACACAGTAAAAGCGCAGTGTGTATTTACCTGACATCGACCCATCCGTTATGCAAGTCAGACGTGACGGTGCCGGTGGCGGTGGCGCCGTCCTGGTCGCGCCACTTCCAGTCCGGGCCGCGTGTGACGCGCGCGCCGGCGCACACGCCTCTAGCGCCGCGCGACCAGCGACGCGCGCGCGCACCGCCGCACGCCGCGCCCGCGCCGCCTCCGCCCACTTGCCGAGGGGGCGTTTCCACAACTCCCACTACCTGCATTACCAATCAGTATACTTTAGCACCTTACTAATAAAGATATTTACGCAGCATAAATAAATATTCGAGGTCTGTCTGTTATTTGAGTTTTCAAATACGCCAAACAAAGACAAGCAGAGCTAGTAGAGTTATTATAAATGAATATATACTTTCATTTGTAAGGTGGCTATTATTTAACATTTTCTTGTTCGCCTTATACGTGAAATCTATTCAACTCATACGAACAATAACTAATTCTTCTTTAAAAAAAAATGAAATAAAGACGTACCTTGCCGTAAACCTCTAGACCGGAGAGCGACAGGTAGTGGCTCTGTCCGCTGGCATTCTTGCCGTTCTGCTGTATGCGCAAGTAGCGGTACGGCGCGTCGGCACGCACGCGCCACGTGGCCGTGCTGCCCGGCTCCTGCAGCGCCTGCTCGTCGCTGTGCGCCAGCAGCGTCGTCCACGTCACGCCATCGGCGGACATCTGCAAGCACACGATAGGTTTTAATCGCCGTGTTAATAACATTATGATCAGTTCAAAACAAGAGGAGAGGACTCGCAAGAACAAAATAATTTACTTTGTGGTAGAATTATACAACTATAATATTATAACTTCGAATAATCGTTAGACTACATGTATAACATAATTGAAAATAGTATATAAGTCTTAGCAGGACTGCTATGTTATTTTGGACAAATTAATATGTAAGCAAAACAATGTTTTAACCTGGAAGAGCCAGTTGCGCAGCGCGGAGCGGCCGTATCCGCGCGCGTGTCGCAGCGTGTAGGCGGAGGGAACTAGCTGCAGGCCGAGGTCGAGCGCGACGAACGCGCGTCTGTCATCATTCGTGTGCACGTTGAGCGGCTCGCGAGCACGGGACAGGACGTCCTCGGCGCGGCCGTACGGCAGGGCACGGCCGTCCGACGACCACACTGAGACTAACGCGTGCGCGCCCGGGTTCACCCACTCGCACGTTCCCCCGTTGCTGCCGATGAAGTACAGCACGCCGTTCTCGTCGAAGTCGTGCTGCAGAACAAGCTCAATATCGATACAAGTTTTAGCAGTATCAGTTAGCTTAATTTCATTTGCTTTGCATTGTTATTGGGAATACTAATCTTGTCGATCCAGTTATAAAACACACACACAAGCACACTTTCTAACATAAGAGTTACTTACATCGTATGTGAAGGTGAGCGGCGCCTCAGCTTTGATCCGCTGCACGAAGTTGAAGGTGGCCCGGTCCATGTCGTACCACTGGCGGGCTACGGACTTAGCGAGGAATCGTTCAAGTTGGCGCACGGTGGTGAGCGCTTCCACCTTGAGGTTGCGGCCGGCGTTGTTGTTGGCCTCGTCTGCTGCGTCGTCGTGGGCTCGCTCAACACGTAGGCGCAGGCGGCGCGTGAGGTGGTGTAGCGCTTGCGGCGCGTGCGGCGCGTCCGCTGCGGGCGCGACCACGGGCAGACGCTCGGCGCTCTCCAGCACGCCTACTAGTCGGGCCGCCAGCGCCGCGCCCACGCGTCCCTCGTCCGCGCTCAGCCAGTCTCCGACTATTTGGCCCAAGGCACTCTCTATGCAAATACAAGAAAATCCCATAGAAGTTACAACCATTAATCTATTATTTCTTATACATAATTATTTTAAAAGAGTTTATAAAACTAAATACTAACCGTAAGGTTGCGGGGCAAGGATTTGTAGTAGTGCTGGTGCCAAACCAGAAGATTGTAGTTCGTAAGCGGACAGAAGCTCTTCGCCGCAAATGAGTTCTGCGAGTTGGTCTAATGACTCTTTAAATTCTTTTTGCCAATTACCTAAAACGATAATTAAAATTAAGTTCTTAAGGTATGTTGCTAATTTCATTTCATGTTGGGTTTCGTGATTGGATATTGGCTCGCTTTTAACAAATATTTAAAAATGGCCACAACAATCGTTTAGTAAATAAATATAATATACTAACCCTCCGGTTGTGTAGCTAACCGTTGTAGCGTTGCGAGCACTGCTCGAAGGCGGGCAACGGGCACACGCGGCGCAAGCCCGGCCGCGCCCGCCAAATGCCGAGCGTACAGACCGCGCGCGCGCTCGCACACCTGCATGCAATATATGACGTCAATCTAAGTTAACTTGTAACGTTAACTCTGAAACTCTGGGGCGAATTTACACTATAAAATTATATTATGTTACGAAATATTGTTTTAGGCGAACAAAATAAAATCCACAAAATTGTTTGTTGTAACATTGTGTAAGTGAAATTTAATGTTACAAAACAACACGGACCTGCGCCTTTTGTGCCTCCGTCTTTGCCGAGAGTCGTCCTCGGCTCTGAGGTGCAGCGCTATTGGTGACCTGCGGCCGGCGATCCGCCCAGCCACTGGCCAACTCTGGACCTGCAGGATAATAAGCAAACATCATAATTATTTATCTCTTATAGTCAAAATTGACTACAGATACCTACACGAAAAAAATCATAGTAAATCTCTATAGCTGATAAAAAGTTATCTGTTTTTAAACACATACGTACATACACATCATTTTATATTTAAAAAAACAGTAACTAGAGTAATATTATAATTACCTAAAAATGTTTCTGCCGTAAACGAGTGTTTGGTTCCCCTATTCGATTCGAAGATAAAGCCTGGCAAGTCTTCTCTCAGTATCGTAGTTTGCTGCTGGCCATCCGTGTTGTGAATATGCAGCTCTTTTTCTCTAAAATAATTATAATTAAAATGTCAAAAATGTGTCAAAATAACCAATTCGAAAAATATTAAGTTAAAAGAAATTCCATCTGATAATTAACTTCCCAATGTTTTGTTCTTGTCTGTCATGCGTCTTTACTAACGTATTAGACATGAAAAAAACATTGTATAACTATAACGTCTGTTAACACAGTGTAAGGGAGTTATGACCTATAAAGTAAAATGTCGAAGAAACTGAATAGGAACTTACTTTTTACACGACAGTACCCAGTTCCCGAGTATGAGTTTCGTGTTACTAGGCTTCGACAATATGGGTTGGGGTACAGCATTTTTAACGGACGCCCTCGCTCTTTGGAGCTTGTCTATAAATTCTCCACGATTTTCTGAAAATAAAAAGTTATTGTGACTTTGTGCGGGTATGGAAGTCTAAAACTGTTTCACACTTAAGAGCCTGCTGCCAAAAATATCAAAGCACGCTAGCCCCGCCTACACACCCCGCTATCCTCCAATCGTGATATAATGATTCCATGAATCGTGCCCCCGAGCAATGTGCTTTACGGTGCTAATAGTGAACAATATAGCGTAACAACTTTTACTTAAAAATTAAATACGTGGGAGAGCCATGCTTCGGCACGAATGGGCCGGCTCGACCGGAGAAATACCACGTTCTCACAGAAAACCGGCGTGAAACAGCGCTTGCGCTGTGTTTCGCCGAGTGAGTGAGTTTACCGGAGGCCCAATCCCCTACCCTATTCCCTTCCCTACCCTCCCCTATTCCCTTCCCTCCCCTATTCCCTTCCCTTCCCATCCCTACCCTCCCCTATTACCCTATTCCCTCTTAAAAGGCCGGCAACGCACTTGCAGCTCTTCTGATGCTGCGAGTGTCCATGGGCGACGGAAGTTGCTTTCCATCAGGTGACCCGTTTGCTCGCTTGCCCCCTTATTTCATAAAAAAAAAAATACAATACTAATATTTCCTTTAGCCATTATTTTATAAAGTGTGTGATTGTAGTAGTGCAAGTTATTTAATGATAGTAACTCAATAAGTGTAACAGATATTTGTTGAAAAGCCCAGAAAGATTCATAATTTCGAAAAATATAACTATCCAGTCAAAATAAGTGAATCGTGTTTACCGTTAAGGCGGGCTGAAACCCCATTTTGTTATTTCTTGATACACGATTTACCTAGTTCCAATATAATAACGAAATGTAAAAAAATATGAGATATAGAGCACAATATTTAAAAGGGTTTAAATCAAAAACATTTTAATAAAAATTAATACTTTCGCTGTAATTAATTTACAAACTCACCTCCGACAAAACTCTTTGTCATCGAAATATAAGTATTAACAAGAATAACTTACATTTTATTTTAATAAATTGTCAATGAATCTATTTTAAAAAGGTCTGAAACGAATAATCTTTTTTCTTAATATTTATTTCGAAAGATATTTAAATCCGCCCGTCGTAACTTACAATTTTATGCTAAGCTAAAATGAATCTTATTCCGATGCGTACACGCTTGGCATTCGCGTTCGCAAGGTTATCGTTTTGGAATTGAGGTAAGTGCTCGCCTTAAGCAAATATCAGATAAATATACAATGATTAAATAAATCTTAATTTCATTTAAGTCAATCGTCTTCCGGGATCGTAATACTTATTAGAAAACACAGCAAAATTTGGCAGCCCGCTCTTAAAAAACTCGGTGTCCGACATCATATAAAATGTCTGTGTCTGTTCCTCGTTCTTTTGACAAGGTTGAAAATGACATCTAGTAGTACCTGTATTATCCGTCTGGTGCTCGGGACTGCCGCTACTGTACATGGTGGCGAGCTTATGGTCCAGCAGGAAGCGGAACCAGCCGTTAGAGCCGGTGCTCAGCTCGATGGCGGCCGCGTCGCTCCACACGTAGAGCGCGTCGCGGCCGCGGCATAACGACCACTCCCCCCATACGTAAGCCCCGCCCGCTACTAGCGCCGTCGCGTCGCCCGCCGCGCCCGCACCACTCGCTAGAGCGCTTGGTGACCATCCTACAATATATAAATTTTATGAGGACTTATTTAGGAATGTCACGCCATCTTTGGGACCTTAAGGAACTCACATCCCTGACTAAAGCGTGACCCACATGTCCCCCTAGAAGTTGACACATTTTAGAAGGCTACGCCATTTTATGTATGATTAGTGATTACTGATTACGTTTACACTAGATGTTTCTCGCCACTTTGTCGACGCAAAAAACACTCCCGCGGTAACCAAACTTTTACCGCAATAAAAAAGAGCTTTTGGTGAAATCAGTCCAGTAGTTTCGAATCTTGTATAAACAAACAGTCAAAACATTACCTCAAATGTTATTATGGTATGAACAATAATAACAGTCTGTACCTGACTGGCCGGCGCTGTCATCCGCCGAGCTAGCCTGCGCGGCGGCCAGCGCCTCCACTTTGCTGAAAACGCCGAGGCGCGCGAACTGCTCCAGGTATATGTCCGAAGCCTTCACCATCAGCTCCTCCGCTATGCCCAGGACCGTCAGGTGACCGTCGTCGTCGTCCTGTTCATTACGGTAAAACAATTTGCTAAATGGTCTCGACAGTTTTCGTTTTTCTATAGAAATAACATCGATCCTTTCTTTTAATTTCTATAAACGGAAATCAAAACTCAAACATATTTGTAGCGCATAGCATAAATGTTAATATCTCACTCGCTTTGTTTATTGAGAAAATGTACAGTACGTGGAAATATAAGTACCACAGTAACTATAGCGTCTACAGTAAACAAAGCTCCTTTAATGTTCTTACAGACAGTTTAAAATCGCAAAATCCCGGATCTTTTACAAGGTACAAACAATAGGATAGTCTGATGCGGGTAATTTCGATGGTGTGATGTTTTCACAGTAACAGAATGCTTTAAAACATTACGATGATTTTAAAAACTCACTTGAACATACAATTAGTTGTTAATGTGGTATGACAAAAACCATCTCGTAGTTTATTAGTTCCGTCGTTGTGCGGTGAACTACATGAGTATATACAGAAAATGTTACAAGTACTAGAGACAAGGTAAACTAATATAGCGACGTACGACCAGTCCATAGTGCGTAGTGCGGCTACTACAAAACCAAACGCTCTAAACACTGGATGCACACGGATTCCGACTGACGTACTGGCATAAAACATGTTTTTAGAATATATTACTAGAGTACTGAGCGAGAAAGAGACAGGTATAGCTCCAATCGGGCGATCAACGGTTCCGTATATCCAGCGCTTGGGAGGTGTCGCGAGATGCAATGAGAGCCACAACAGAACGATCACACCATCGGAACATTACCGCGGGCGGCCGGATATAGCGGCTGCGCAGGTAACGCTGCCCGCGCCGGCACCACTCATCCTGAGTCACATACACGCGTCAGTGCGTACACGCAGTACACGCAGGTACGTACAACTTAGTGCCGATTTACACGGGTGACTAACGAGTCGATTTTAGTCACCCGGCAAGTCACCAGTCGAATCGCCTGTCCAAGTCGAATCGCCACCCATTTACACGGGTGACTAACGGGTCGATTTTAGTCACCCGGCAAGTCACTCGCTACAGTAGTATTCGCAGCAAGCGATCGCTTGCGACTGAGCGTTTGCACGGTCGATTTTAGTCACCAGCCGCATGCGGCCGCTGGCCGCACGACTTTGGGGCTTGCGACTTTAGCCGCATGCGGCGTAGTCGAATTGCCATTTACACGGTCGATTTTCGCCGTGCGGCGTAAATCGTGCGGCTTTAGTCACCCGTGTAAATCAAGCATTACGTGCCTCTTTATTTAAACACATTCATTCAATGTCTTCAATATCGATCACAAGTGATTACAATGCTTTGAAATCTAACATTATAGAATATAGTACATATGCTATGGTCCAAACTAGGAAACGTGTCACAAAATTTCATACACAATTTTTGACATCTATGATGTTAGTAATGTGGACCATAGTCGCCTCTCTTTACCTATGTAGTTAGCCAGCCTGCAGAACAAGTTTAATTACCTGTGTGTCAAGCACCTGCGCGATGAGACGCGTGAGCAGCGCGGCGGTGCGCGGCGTGGAGAGCGCACGCAGACGCGGCGCGGGCGCGTAGTGCACCATCTTGCGTACGAGCGACAGGCACGCGCGCCGCACGCCCGCACCGCCCGCGCCTACGTACCGCGCGCAGAATACTGGCACCAGACGTCTAACAGAAACAGATAATGAAAGCTTAATGAAGTTCGTCTCCTACAACAGTAATAATTATTATAGATGAGCGGGTTATACTTTAATGGTAACACAAAAACTTTTTAGTGTAGAGAAAAATAGAAGACACTGATTGCACCAGTACAAAGCGTTTTGAATTTGGTTCCTTTTCGCAGACTAAAATATGACAATAGCTAGAAGACACTAAGTGTTGGTGTCTAAACACACTAGGCCGAAAATACGCGGCCGAAGTTCGGCATGATTACGCCTGCTATGTATTTTAAATTACCGATGACACACCATGCCGAAATTACGTCGCGTTATATTGTATGCGTAGCACACTGATGACGTAATCATACCGAACTTCGGCCGCGTATTTTCGGCCTAGTGTGTTTAGACACCAACACTCATGAAATAAAGCCGTTGACAATAATTGTCACTTCTATAATTACACAAAATTATTGCATGTATTCGGGTCTCTTTTTGCATAAAGTATGAGTGTATTCGGGTCTCTTTTTGTAGCTCGCGGAACAAATTTTTTGACACAGTTACTCTTCCTTAGTTTTCCGTTCCGATCTACGAATATTATCGTACATCGGAACGGAATATAAATAGCAGTACCATGGAAGAAATTTATTCATAGGCAGTTAACGGACCTACGTCATTTGGCCGGGATATGTCATTTCAATCATGTAATTGCGCCTCTACACAATGGCCCAGCGCTGGCCCATCAAATGGCGCATGCGATGGCTATACAATGGTTGCAACGCCTCTACATGATGGCCGCGTTCAGTTGTGATCTAAACGTCTTTCAAGATGGACGTGTAAGCATTAGCCATTGCGGCAATGCAAAACGTACATTTTTCAATAATTTATAAGTTCACCAGATGATCCGGTGAACTTCGTATCACTTCCCTCCTAATATGAACCTTCCCTGGACTTCTACGAATAATTATTTCGAGACTAAAATTAAAATAATGGTTTATGGTAATAATGATGAATGTAATAATAGCATTATATGCTTTCCGTTCTTAAAGCAACGCCGAAACTCCCAAACTTGTATATTTAAAGAGTCAGGAGTTTTCTTAGCATTTTCCGAAGTCCGAACCATACACGGTATACCAGCTGCCCTAGCACGGGGATTGTCGATCTAGAAGAAATAGATAACGACAAGAAATAACTATAGTTTCTTAGAAATTAGTTCCTGTTTTAAAATAAATAAGGTCGTAGATTCATCGACAACAGAAATCATTTTTAATGTAAGTTTTTCGAGCAACTTTTACGACCTATTGTTTTGCGAGCTCGGATTTATAAAAATTTTATAAAATGTTACACAATTTGTCTAGCACTTTGGCGATGTAGATTCATTGAGGGTCAATCAATTTTCCCATGCTAAACAATGGGTAGTAAAAACAGTTCACAAAATACACTTAAAAATAAAATATTTCCTTAAACGTAGGATCTTTTATCAAAAAAACTATAGTTATATTTTGTCTACGAAGATCGGAAACAAATTTCAATCCCCGTGCTAAGCAAGCTGGTACACCTCTAACTTATCAATACACTCACTCCAAGTAGACAGCGGCCATCTCCTTATCACCAGTATCGGGGAAGTCGTCCTCGTTGGAGGACGCCGGTGACTCCTGGTTGCTCACCACCAGCCACTCGCCCGGGCACTGCAGTATGGCCGCCACTTCTCTGTGACCTGAGAACAGTTATTAATTTACTTACCCTCTTATTAATAAAAAAAATACACAATTCAAACTAAAAAAAACTCAATTTTTTTTTTATATTCAGAATAAATTTTTGCAAATATTTTCTGAAAGTCTACATTATGCCTACCACCGGTTCGGGAACTAACCCGGCGAGAAGAACCGGCGTAAGAAACTCGCACGGACTCGCAATGAAAGAACTATACAATGTCTTTGCCTTTCCAGCGACTTTTCCACGGTATAAGACAAGGAAAATCATTTTTATAGCATTTCATTGTATATGTTACGCTCAATGACCGAAAACGCTCAGTGACCGGTAAAATAGCTCACAACGCGTTGTGGTCACAGTGAAACAGCCACGACACGAAATTCGCGTTATTGTATAGAATTACTATGGATATTTTATAAATAATAATGATAAACACGTTATGCAGTGATTTAGTAAAAGAAAAAATATTTTGTAATACGCGTGGTTATTCAAATATAATCTTCCATACCTATGGACGATTAATCAATCAAGAACAAATCAAGAAAAACGAATAGCATATCAGCCACGACACGAATTTCGCGTTATGGCCTTTTTGTGATTGCCAGAACGCGTCGTGGCCGTTTTCATTAGAGCCACAACGCGAATTTCGCGTCGTGGCTGTTTCACTGCACAGCAACAAATCCGTCCGCACCGTACGCTCCGATTCCGACCCGGTGGACGCGCAGCTTTATACAACCAATCAGTTCATAATATTTCAATTATTATCATACTACAAACTTTGATATTAATTGTTTTTGTCTCCAGTAAAAAAATTACACATTGAATAAACTATATTTATACGTGGGAGAGCCATGCCTCGGCACGAATGGGCCGGCTCGACCGGAGAAATACCACGTTCTCACAGAAAACCGGCGTGAAACGCTTGCGCTGTGTTTCGCCGAGTGAGTGAGTTTACCGGAGGCCCAATCCCTTACCCTATTCCCTTCCCTACCCTCCCCTATTCCCTTCCCTTCCCATCCCTACCCTCCCCTATTACCCTATTCCCTCTTAAAAGGCTGACAACGCACTTGCAGCTCTTCTGATGCTGCGAGTGTCCATGGGCGACGGAAGTTGCTTTCCATCAGGTGACCCGTTTGCTCGTTTGCCCCCTTATTTCATAAAAAAAAAAAAAACTAATGCAATGTTTTGTGCTCATTTGCCAAGTGACGTCTCCAGAGAATCCATTGTGTAAAAATCTCTAGCAGTAAATACAAGAGAGTACTTACCCTGATCGTGTCTCTCTCTAGCTTTATCGAGAGGGGTCTTGCCGTCCTCATCTCGCAGGTCGGCGTTGGCGCCATACCGCAGCAGCACTTTGGCGATAGCCGGCCGCCCGAAGCAAGCCGCGTAGTGAAGCGAGGAGCTTCTCTGACCGCGGTTTACGTCAGCGCCTGTGCGAGTTTAAATATAAGAGTAAGACTACGAAAGAACTACGCTATGACGTCATAGCTCAATAGTCAATACTCGTTTCCTTCCATTGTTAAGTGATGTTAAGGCTCGATTGCTAATCCTGTATAACCTGCATTAGGGCTTTATCATAGGTTATATTTACTTTACACTGATGCAACTAAAGGAAAAGATAAAAGAGATTCAATGTAGGATTAACATTAATACAGACTGGGGCTAGTGGACTATCATAATTTACGTCCATGTTGTCTATTGCAAGTCACAAATCGGGTAACACAAAAAATTCTAATGACTATTTGCCTTGGCTAAGACAAAATCCATTTGCGCCAAGTAGCTGAATTTAATACGTTTTTAAACAGACCCAAAATTTACTAGAAGTCATAAAAATTTTTGTTCTTTGCAACTTGTATGTATGTATGGGACATTCCATAAGTGGTTCGGTAGCCATTTTGATTAAAATACACACATACTACTCGTTAACTAGAGACTTACCTTTCTCGCACAGAAACTCCACCATCTCCCTCGTGCCGAAAGCCGCTGCCCAGTTGAGCAGCGTCTGGCCGACGTCATCAGTAAAGTTGACGTCGACGGCGCCGCAGTTGACGGCGGCGACCAGCGCGTCAGTATCCTTGCCGCGGATGCAGTCGATGAGTTGTCGGTGCGACTTGTCGCCGCGACTCGAACCCTCGCCACCGCCAGTCGCCGCGACCGGACCAAGGCCGCGGTTTGTGTTACTGTAATAAAAGAGTCGTTGCAAACGTAAAATTGTATTAATTCCGTTACATGTCTCACGGTATAGGTATATCGCACAACTTTAAAACCGTTTGACAAACCTGAAAAGGGGCAATAAGCGTATATTATACAATATCTACCAATAACATACAAAAGCTACTAAATATGTGTTGATTGGAATCTACTAAAAACGACCAGTCTGATTTCTATTTAGACATAATATGTCTACGTTTACGCGCGCCCGCTCCGCTTACACTTCGACCCACCCAAAGAGACCATGTTTTTAACACGCTTTTATTAGCTTCACTTGTAGCTATGTATGTAAGAAAATCTTGGAATCTTAATTTAACCCACTTCCCGGTCTTCGATTCGGATGATATTTTGCACGCTCTGAGTTCTGATGACAATACATTATACATATGACTAAATCTAATAATCTAATGGTGGCACTTCACATGGCTATTGGTATTTGCTATTGGCTATTTGTTGCATTTGGTAAAATTATTGACGTATACACAAACAAGCAAATAAAGGCAAATTCGGTCTTCCACACATGGACGTCTAATACCAAACTTTTACTTGATTTTGTTTACTTGCCTATTTGACTCTTTTGATGTGCGTCAAAAACCGACAAAGGTACGGATACGTGTATTTGGTATTGGTCATATTTGTCAAATAGGCAAATAAGGCCAATACTTTGTCAAACATACCGTCTACACATGGTGATTGTTTGGCGAATACATTAAATACGCAAATATAAATAGCCATGTGAAGTGCCAGCATAAGAAACGTCATTACAAATCCAACATGGCGGCCTCTCCAAGATGGCGGACAGGCTATTTGAAATGCTCCCCCATTATGGGTATCAAATGAAAGGGTTTGCTGCATTGAGTTCAGAAATATATGGAGAGGCCCCCTATTCTACTATAGATACATAGCATGAACGTGGCCGATGCCGCCATGTTAAGTTCGAGTTTTGTTTTAGATGCGAATTATTTTTTTCGAAAAGTACGCATTGTCAGAAGTTTTCATTTGTTGTTAGGTGTTTGCTTAAAGACTATTAATATGCCTTCGTGTTGTATAAAACAGTGCAGTGCAAGAAAACGTAATAACCAACCGATATTGACAAATAGGCGGCCATTTTATGTTCCAAAAGTGTTGTGCACGGAACACATATTGTACACGATATTTGTTTACGTAGGGCCGATCCAAAGGGTTACTATATCATAGGTTTGCTGTCAGGAATACGAAAAAAAATTGTCACGTGACTTAATGGCGGACATCCAAGATGGCGGATAGGCTAAAGCGTGTTTTTTAGTTTTTTAAACTATTATTATTGTGTGTTTGCAATTCGTCGGTATTATGTAAGCACTCACGTCTGTATAGCGTGGCGGCCTTCACACAGCAGCACTAGCAGCAGGTCGACGAGGCGCATGCACTCCAGACACCAGCGCTCGTCCGCCTGCACCGCCGCCTCGATCGCACCGCACAGCTCCAGACGCACCAGGTCCTTGCAAAAAAAAAACAAGATATACTTAATGAATTAATGATAAATCATTATAATCATGAACTAATGGCTCAAGAGCCAGGGGCAGCCAGAACTTTGTTGACTTTTATAAAATGACAAAAGTTTCGCTGGCTCTGGCTCTCACTCTATAGAGCAACAGGTAGTATGATTGATTGATTATACAAAGTTATAATAAGAGACTTTTGGTAAAATGATGTTGTAACAACTCGACACAAATCCTAATATTATTATAAATGCAAAACTTTGTCAAAATATGGTTCCTGACATGACTTTGATGAAACTTAGTAAAGAAAGCCCGAAAAAGGACGTCCTGCGCTATAACTTATTTGAGAGTAACAAATTCGCGGGCGACATCTTGTTTATGAAAAGTAAGTCTCGGTTAAGTTCTGTACGTTTTACCTTCTTCATACAGGTTTTATTAATATAAAATCCAGCTTAAAACATGCGATACAATAAATTACTTACATGCGTAATCTGCGCCGATCCCCTACACAGTGTGGACAGCAGGCTGACTGTGGTCGACACAGAGGTCACTAATCCCTTGTCTTCTGTGCTCTCTGTGGCGCCGAGACGACGGACCAGCTCCTCGATCAAACCTGTACATGATTTTAAATTTACATTTCATGCAAGTGCCCTTGATTATGTAACGGAAATCGGCAATCAGTCACAAAACCTTACTTTCATTTTTTCACTAAACCCAATTCATTAATCACCAAATAGATACTTACTATCTATTTGGTGATTAATGAATTCATTAATTAATGAAAATATTTGGTTCCGGTAAAGTCTTACCAGTTTATTGTAATCCCAGTATGGAAAATAAACCAAGTAATAAATATACTGTTCAATTACTATTTATAACAGTATTTACTGAAATGGAACTGTTCCTCAATATATTCATCAATATATCGAAATTTGGCCAGAAGGTTTAATTGCACCCTGTATTTATACGGGGTGTAATAAAACTAAATCATTATACTTTAGGGTATGAGTACTATGTATATTGTGTGGGTATAATAGAGTTCGCTGTGAAAGTAGCAGCGCTAAAATAGTAACTTTTTTCACCTTTGTATGGAAAAAAATCATGACGCAGGGGCACTTGCACACAAATCACAAAAAAATTTTGGTCTTTCAGTGCTGCTACTTTCACAGTGAACTCTAAGACACGGGGGTCATAAACACCCTAAAGTATTATCACTTAGTTTTGTTACACCCTGTATAGTTGGCGTCTCTAACATGCTGTTGTGCAGCTTTGCAACTTCCAAGAATGGAAAACGAACTAAACTGCTGATTAAATAATTATATGTCCATACTAGCGAGGTATATAACAGTTCGTAATGTGATCGTACCGTGTTCGGCGAGCGGCGCGGGGTCGGCGTGCGCGCGCGCGAACCTGTCCGCGAGCGAGGCGAAACAGCGTAACGCCGCGTCCGCAACACGCGCGTCGCTGTGCCGCAGCAGCGCTGATAACGATGATACAGCGTCACCCACGCGCGCGTCTCCCGGCTCCATTTTACCACACACCCTGTATGAAAATTACATCTTCCGTCGTAACATCAATGTCGCTTACACATATTCTCCTTTCAACATACATCTCGCTCGCAGTTCGCACATCATATCTCTCAATATTATCTCTTGTACCGATTGGGGACTTGAAACTAACAGATTCCACACAATAATGCCACGTACGGCACAGTGTCCAGTTAAGCTGATCGCACGTGCCGTACGCGTCGAACGCACCGCATAGTCAACGAAATGCGGCGCGTTCGGTGCGAACGAATGCGCGAGGTTTCACATCATTTCATACAACGAATCCTAAAGTGCGGCGCGTTCGGCGCGTGCGTGCTGGTAAATGTGCGATCACCTTTAACAAACGGTTGATCGAAAACATCAAATCCTACTAATATTATAAAGGCGAAAGTTTGGATGTATGGATGTTTGTTACTCTTTCACGCAAAAACTACTGAACGGATTTTAATGAAACTTTACAATAATATAGCTTATACATCAGAATAACACATAGGCTACAATTTTAACCGACTTTCAAAATGGAGGAGGTGTTATGTTGGTTTTTTTATGTTCAACGATTACTCCGCCGTTTGTGAACCGATTTTCAAAATGTTTCTTTTGGTATATAGGTTATCATCCCAATTTGGTACCATATTCATAAAAGTGGTGACCTGATGAAGGGATCCATAAGAAATCGAGGGAACTCCTCAAAATTTATATGGAAACATGTGGTGACTTCGGTTTCGTGAGCAGTATTCTAAGCATATGCTACCAACAAGCAAGATTTTGCACTAAGGTATACCATGGTTCGGAAGGTGCTGAGAGAACTCCTGACTCTTTATAGATACAAGTTTGGGAGTTTCGACGTTGTTTTAAGAACGGAAAGCATATGCTATGATGCAAATTACATTCATCATCATCATCACTACCATAAACCATTATAGAACCATGTATCGTCCCGTTTTGACCCTATTATTGGTACTTTTCATAGTCTTTTATTATATATCACTTAAACCGCGGGTAACACCGCGGGTCGCAGCTAGTAAATTATATGTATGTCATGTAACAACAAAAGTCATGTAACAGAAGACGTAAAATTGACGAGAATAACTACACTAATGTACCTGGACACAACCGCCATAGCGGAATGCAGGGTGTCCTTGTGCACGGAGGTACCGTGGTGCGTGATGAAGTGTAGCACGGACGGCAGCCCGCCCCCCTCCCACACCGCGCCAGCCTCGCGCGTGCATACCAGCTCCAGTACCTTAAACGTTTAATTAGAAGCCAAAAAAATATATTATATATTTTATCTATAGCCTCGCGCGTGCATATACAGGATTATTTTTTCACCAGTACAATCAATCAACATACATAATAGTTGTCAAAAATAAAAAATACTGGCGATTTTTGTTACTACCCCTTTGGAACAACAAAACAAAAATATCAAGCCCTGGACGTATCCGCTAAACAACTAAAAAATGTGTATGCATTACGCATCTATTGACGCAATAATTATTATTAGTAGTGCGAAAAACGCGCGCCGCGCCACCCGGCCGATCGCTTACCTCACCCCGCCGCCCCCTACCTCATACCGCACCCGTTGTCGCCTTGTAAGTTGTAATTAGTGCGCCCAAGCGGTATTAGATTGGATAAAGGATAAATTAATTGAAATGAAAAAAATATATTTTATTTGTGAAATATACTCTATTATCGATACCAATGACGTGGTAAAATTTATTGTACTGGTGAAAAAATAATCCTGTATACCGACTCCAATACCTTAAATGTTTAATTATAAGTCATCAAAATAATTTAATCTATATTTTATCTATATTAATTAAGTCTATACAATAAAAATGAATTTTTAATTTTGTTTGACTCGCTGACTGGAGAACGGCTGAAACAATTTACTTAATTTTTGCCTTGAAATATTTGTGGATGTCCAGGGACTAGGGAGGGTGGTAAGTGATACGAAGTTCACGGGGTCATAGAATATGAAGTACTCGACGTTCCGCGCGGCTTCGCCCGCCTAAATTAGATATTTCACAGACAAATCAGTCTACAAAAATAGCCTATGATCCTTCACGTGGTCTACTTCTTATCTGACCCAAATAACAGAAAAATTGCTCTAGTAGTTCGTGAGATAAGACCTTTCAAATAATTTCCCCCGTTTTTTCCACATTTTCTTCTATTTCTTTGCTCCTATTAATCTTATCGTGATAAAATATAGCCTATAGCCTTCCTCGATAAATGGGCTATCTAACACTGAAAGATTTTTTCAAATCGGACCAGTAGTTCCTGAGATTAGCGCGTTCAAATAAGCCCTTTCAAATAATTTCCCCCCGTTTTTTCCACATTTTCCTCTATTTCTTCGCTCCTATTAGTCTTAGCGTGATAAAATATAGCCTATAGCCTTCTTCGATAAATGGACTATCTAACACTGAAAGAATTTTTCAAATCGGACCAGTAGTTCCTGAGATTAGCGCGTTCAAATAAGCCCTTTCAAATAATTTCCCCCCGTTTTTTCCACATTTTCCTCTATTTCTTCGCTCCTATTAGTCTTAGCGTGATAAAATATAGCCTATAGCCTTCTTCGGTAAATGGACTATCTAACACTGAAATAATTTTTCAAATCGGACCAGTAGTTCCTGAGATTAGCGCGTTCAAACAAACAAACAAACTAACAAACTCTTCCGCCTGTCTTCTGTCAGTACGAATATCGTCGTTAAGGACATTAAAATAACATTCATATCAGCGCGCCTTGTACAGTGGCGGTTACGACGCTCGCTGCGTTATTGATAGGGCGAAATAGGAGAAAATTATACATTTTTTTTTTTAATAACCGAATCATTTATTAAAAAACTATTCGGTTATTTTGTTGGAACTATAGAAAAGCTATCCTTTTTGTAAAAAAATCATATCATTGTCATTGAAAATGACGAGATGTTCGAATTTGAAGTGTATTTTTATGGTGATATTCAAGATTTTTTTACAGAATTACCATGCCATCTTTAGGGTTCCGTGCCCAAAGGGTAAAAACGGGATCCTATTACTAAGACTGTTGTTGACTGTGTTGTCTGTCTGTCCGTCTGTCTGTGCGTCTATCTGTCTCCAGGCTGTATCTCAAGAACCGCTATAGCTAGACTTCTCAATTTTTCACAGATTGTGTATTTCTGTTGCCGCTATAGCAACAAATACTAAGATCAAAATAAAATTAATATTTAAGAGGGGCTCCCATACAGCAAACGTAATTTTTTTGGCCTTATTTGCTCGATATCAATAATGGCAACAGGAAACTTGGAATTTTCACAAAGTCTTTAATTAAATGCGTACTTTAATAATTAATAATAAAATTAAAAATTAAGGGGGGCTCCCATATAAAAAACACAATTTTTGGCCTATTTTTTCTCTATAATGGTACGGAACCGTTCGTGCGCGAGTCCGACTCGCACTTGGCTGATTATTCAATATTCTGTTCGGTTATTTTGTTACTTTGTTCCTTTTTGAGTCTACATCAATTATGGTGTAAGAGAATTCCACATAATTTCTTCAGACTGGAAGCTAAAAAAATTAGTCTTTTCGAACTGGCCTCGCCTTAATTCAGACTTGACAGCTGCAGCCGATTAAAGTTACCAATATGGAGACAGTCAGTTTTCGAATTCGAGTCATACGGAAACTGGGAAACAATGCAAAGGAGCAAAAGTAATATATTATAATATAAAATTAATCAATCAGCTTCACAATAGCAAAGCTTACCTTGATGCATTGTTCAGCAAGGTCCTTACTGGTTCTGTTGTTGGGATCCACTGTAAGCAATCGGCTGCAGATAGCTTTCACAGCTCCTTCTATTGCTACAATCCTCCTGGTGCATTCAGCTACAACAATAATGAAATAATTTTCATATTATAAATGTATCTTATAAAATACTAGTAGATGCCCGTAACTAAGATGCGCACAAATTCGTTTTTCGCAGGAGCACCATAAATATTTTGAATATAAAATATATCCTTTCCCGGGACTCCATGTATGACAATAATCATCAAAGTCAGTTCAGCGGTTTAAACATGAAGAGGTAAAAGACACTCGGTCAAACAGACACACTTTCACATTTTATTTATTTATTTTTATTTATTTTTATTTCTTCGGAAAACTTACAGCTATCATTAAAAATTAACTTAACTAAATTGTAACTATAAGCCATTTAAAAGTTTCCGCAAATAGTTATAAATGAAAGTGCACAAAAAAAATTTAAAATATTATCAAAGTTGAAAAATGGGTTTAGTATGGAATACTTACCAGAAACATCCAAGTAGTATGTGATAGCTCTGGCAGTGACTTCCAGGACATTGTCAGGTGCACACTCATCTAGAAAGATCTTGCACAGAGCAGGTAGAAATGTGCGTGGAGGGCAACTGAAAAAAAATTTTATATTAAGTTGTATGTTTGTGAATTGGCCATTAAGAGTAACTGAGAGCCGAGTAGTAAGTACAAAAATTAAAAAAAAATGATTCATTCATTTTCCATACTTAGGCCTTAGATTTATTGCAATTCATAAAAAAAAATGTTAATGACTGCAGAGTGCAGACATAAATGGCAATGAGCAAGCAGCTTGTATAATATGGGTTTAAATTCGCTTCCTGCTTGTACCTGTCATGTGACTTTATAGTATGTATAATATATAATACACTTTTAGGCTGTTTACACACACGCCGCAGCGGCAGCGGCACCGCCACCGCGGCGGTGCTGCGGCGGTGCCGCTGCAATACTCATCCTTGTATTTCTATGGGCCCTTGCACACAGCGGCAGCGGCACGGTATCGCCATCGTGTTTAAGGGTAAATAGAAATACAAGGATGAGTAATGGAGCGGCATCGCCGCGGCACCGCCGCGCCGCGGTGGCGGTGCCGCTGCCGCTGCGGCGTGTGTGTAAACAGCCTCATAGTATTTACATGTTCTTTGTGAATGGTCAGATATATCAGGGAGTTAACAGAATGATTGTATTTTAAACAATGATGTTTGCAAGAGAAAAGATTCAGGGAGTTTGGTTATAAATTGTGCAATGTTATAAAATGATAATTTATTTATAATTAGAATAGAATGATGTTTGCAAGAGAAAAGATTCAGGGAGTTTGGTTATAAATTGTGCAATGTTATAAAATGATAATTTATTTATAATTAGAATAGAATAGAACCTAAGTACAACAGGAACATACTGTATTAAATTGATATTATTTAAACAAAAATATAAAATTAACTTGATGAGTGATTTGATTTCAACTTGATGATTGAACTTGACCAACTTAATGAGATGGCTGTGCCATGGACTTATTAGTTAAAACAATGAAATAGCCTATTATTGCATTCTTTGCATTTTTTTTTAATTTTGTAGTTTTGGGAAGAATGCAAAATATTGCATCCAGTTTATTATTAAAATATACTTACCTTTCGAAGCATCTGTCCACATTATCGGACATGAGGAGCAACATACAGAGCTGCTCCAGAGCGATGAGCTGCATGTCCCGCTCATCCCCCTGCCCCGTCAGCAGCCACTCCAGGAGAGTCTCCGGGTCCACTTCCGCCATCTGCAACAACATGTAATATGTAAAAATGCTTAAGCAAAGAAACAATTGTATAGCTCAGGCTCTCTAGTTATTTTTGAGTCTCATATTGGTCAAATTTAAATGCTTTTATGTTAAAATAGCAATGGCATGTTATCTTATTTTTCACATACTTCTTAATTAAAAATGAACTAAAAATTATACTAACATACCTTCAAAGGCTAGATATCTGTTCCACCTGTAAATAAATTGTATATTTCTTTTAATATTACACCACAGCTGTGCACCTCAGTGCAAATTTATTTTTAGCTAACTTAAAAAGTTATTGCAAAGTCAGTAGTAGTGTTGTATTGTTTGGTTACAATATTTCAGATGTTGGGCAAAAGATGGATTTGTTGTGCATCCTTATTTTGAAAACTTTTTTATATCTATGGACGCTTTACACCACGTCAGTCTGGCCCCGTGGTAAGTACCTGATGGACTTGTGTTACAGGCATGGGCGTACCCAGGTAGGGGCAGGGGGGGCAGCTGCCCCCCTTCTAGAAGATAAAATAAACGTAAATTTTCCTGGCAAGTGGGAATTGAAAACGTGTTACCTACTCTGCGCAAAATGAAGTGTTGGAAACAAAATATCTTTTCAGTCATCAGATTAATAAAAGTCAATTTTCATGATTTTTTGTTTCAATATACCTGGGTACGCCCATGGTTACAGGTACCATTGTCATTGGTCATTGTCAAATTTTGCGCAGCTAATCGTGGCTAAAATTGATAAATTTTTATAAAAATAAACATACTTATTTTCGAGTTTTCTTTTTGCTAATGCCTGTAATAACAACTGAACTTGGTCTGTTACTGTCGGCCGCAACGTTAAGCTACAAATTATTTTTTTACATACTTTGTTTATACTATCGCATGGTAACAGATATGTAGTAACACAGTAGTAAATTTTACATATTATAAGACATAAATCATAAAATAATTATTAAAACAAAAATATTTCATTCATATTAATCCATCAAGCCCCAAGGGGCCACATGCGGCCGCGATAACAATAGATAAGCTATTGTGTCTCGTTTTTCCACGATCGACAGGTTAATATTATTTACCACTTGGGCGACAAACCAAATTTAATTTTACTAAAAAATCATTTATCTATTTACGACAATAGTAGTAACAAAGTGGAAGCGTAATAAAAACCAGCAGATTGATCCACACCTCGCAGTCGCCTAACGCCTTCCCTACCCCGTCACCTGATTTCCGGATCATCTACAATTAATGTGAACTAATACGCCCAATCTACTACAAAATATAATCAGCGCTATCACTATTTTGTGTTGTGAATTACATGGCAACATAGCAATACAGTCGTTTCACACCATACGCGGGACCAAGTTTGAGAAAATAATCATTAATTAGAATTATAATATTTGCTGATTTTAAACCATATTTTAAAATATTAACTATAATCTGTTAATAGTTTAATTGATTTAAAGTGGGTTCTCATAGTAAAAATAACATTATTTTAATACTTTTGTAGCAGAGTCCGACAAGGGACATATAAATTTTGTATGGAAAACCACTCTGTTACTAGAAACTACCACAATGTTACTTAAAAAAAAACTACAAATATCAGTCTTCATTTTACTAACCAGTGTTTAATGTATATAATCGTAATTAAAAAAAAAAGGCTCCGAGACTAGTTTAGCTGCGCAAAATGTGACAACGACCCATATGATACACATATTACAACATCCATGACCGAGGAACTTTGAAAACCCCTTCTTTTTTGTAATTTTATCAAGAACATTACACAACTACCTTTATAATAAAATTCCTTGAAAATTTTTAGTGTAAAGAGAATGTTACATTGTTGTTTTAGCTGTCAATTTTTTTCCAACAAGTTATCAGAGAGCAAAACTAAAACTAGGTAGGTACTTATAACTGTGTAGGATCGATACTGCAAAAACTTAGAAAAATATTGAAAAAAAAAAGGTAATTAAGTAGAGAAATACTAAATATGGGTTCATTAATCGAAACATCGTAGCTAAGTAGGTTAAAGACTGTTCATACGGAGCACGGATGATGCGCCTTTCTCTTTTGTGCTGTTAGAACAATGGTGTCCCAAATATCAATAGTTTTACAGATTATACTTTATAACTAAGCTTAAAATATAAGGTCCAACGACCTAAACGTATATTATGCTGAATTAGTCATAAATCGTGAATCGTGATGCAAAAAGGCAGTAATGTCTTCCACTTACAGTCAGTAGGCCATAACGTTGATTTGTTGGAATCGAGTCACAAAACAAACAAATTATGCTAGCAATAGCAAACTGCTAGAATTTCGTCAAAATGCGTCTCAGAAACATAAATAGCCAGTTCAATGATCTAGAGAAATTCCTCAAAAAACACACGACATTAGACAATCGACAATAGAACGAAAACCAAGAAAAAACAGCAAACTGCAAAGAGCAAGCGATTGAACAATTTTGACATGTGTCATTTAGTGATGTGCAAGTCTGAATCGATATTATGTTATTTGGATAAAACCGATACGAGATTTATATTATTATTCTAAAAATGCATGCCTTACATACATAATTATTTTGTCTCTAAAGCAAATTTAAAGAATATATTTTTATATTTGCACAACGCAAATTACATAGCCTAGTAAGTACAGCTTGGCAAAGAAGAGTGTGGATTAAATGAGGGCGCTTTTCTTTAAATATTGGCAACCCTACGCTACGCTTTTGACACAATATACATAGAGTGCGTTTCATCGAATAGTTCCTTTGCCGTCATGTTGGCACTAATGCAAATTAGTGTTGCCTCATTACCCTTACTGGGTAATGAGGCAACTGGGAGATGTTATGTTTAAATCACAAAATGCACCTAATGAAAATTGTATATAATTCTAACAGCTTTCGCCCGCGGCTCTGCCTGCGTTAACGTCTATCCCTCGGGGACCGTTCTTTTTCCTGGGATAAAAGCTACCTAAGCTAATGTCCTTTTCCATATACCCCAGACAACGTGTAGCTATGAAAGTTTCATGATGATCCGCTTAGGACTTTATAGTTTATGTGTGAAGGCGTAACAAACAAAGTCACTTTCGCATTTACTAGCTTAAAGCCGAACTTTGTGAGGACTCGCGTAATCACTCGTCATACCTTTACTGACTGATGATCTATAATAGCTATACATATTATAAAACAAAGTCGCTTTTTTTTCCCTCATGTCCCTTTGTTCCCTTTAATCTTTAAAACTACGTAACGGATTTTGATGATTCTTTCAGTGTTTGATAGCCCATTTATCGAGGAAGGCTATAGTCTATATTTTATCACGCTAAGACTAATAGGAGCGAAGAAATAGAGGAAAATGTGGAAAAAAACGGGGAAAATTATTTGACAGGGCTAACTTGAACGCGCTAATCTCGGGAACAGTAGTTCCTGATATTAGCGCGTTCAAGTTAGCCCTATCAAATAATTTTCCCCGTTTTTTCCACATTTTCCTCTATTTTTTAAATCGGACCAGTAGGTCCGATTTAAAATTTTTTTTCAGTTTTAAATATCCCATTTATTGAGGAAGGCTATAGGCTATATTTTATCACGCTAAGACTAATAGGAGAATGTGGAAAAAACGGGGGAAATTATTTGAAAGGGCTTATCTCGCGAACTACTGGAGCAATTTTTATGTTATTTGGCACAGATAAGAAGTAGACCACGTGAAGGATCATAGGCTATCGATTTTAATCATTTTTTCAGTGGTTATATATTTTATACCCGTACGACGCCGGGGCGGGTCGCTAGTAACACATATTTTACATATTGTAAATAAAAAGTACTATGATAAAGCACAAATCAATAGGCGTGATAGTTTGTCCGTAAAGTGTACCACAAAATGTACAGGTTGTGAGATTTACTAGGGCTCGCTTCGCTCGCCCTGATAATATTAATATTATACTAGCTTTTACCCGCGACTTCGTTCACGTGTATGTAGTTTTCGTCACTAGAAGTGCGTTTCATCAAATAGTGCCTTTGCCATCATGTTGGCATTCACTGTTAATAACGTAAACACGGTAGACACGCTCTGCGAGTATTCATAAGTTTTACTGTGTTAAAGGGTAATTAAACTGAAGCTGATAACCCTATTTCACTAAACATAATGGCGGCAACCAGAGCTTGTATACATCTTTAATGGAATTATTGGGGCCTCGTTACGTTTTTCACGTTCACAAAACTCTTTCACTCTTAACACCATCATTCTTTCACCACTCTTTAATGTTTTCGACATGAATTTCTCACGAAATCACAGTAAAACCTATGTAAACTCGCAGAGCATGTCTAACGTGTTTACGTTATTGACAGACAGGAACACAGATTAGAGTATATATCGTAGACAGATACGCGTCTTAGTCTAAGACGCGTATCTGTCTATGATATATACTTCAAACGCGATACAAAACGCGCCTAATGTACTAACCCTTTCTTCGTTGTAGTCCCCGCTGTCATCCAACATAGTGGCACGATACATTCACGTGTTTTCATCACTAAAATCTGTCGTTTGTATCGCCACAATATCACGTTTACATCGCTATAAAACAATAACCGTGTGCTAGAGCCCTTTTAAATATTTTTCAAAGTTGGTATCACTTGTAATCAAAGGACTAGTATCCAGCTATTAAAAACATAATTTTTCTTTTTTCTTAGTAGCCATAATTGGCCCCGATCGCTATTGGTGGAACACCGTTTACACGGCTCTGTCCCCCCCCCTGGACAGGAATGCCAACATGTCGGCAAAGGAACTATTCGATGAAACGCACTATACTAGAGTTGACAAGTAATGTAGTGTTGTCATAATTAAAAACTCTTAGTTCCAGCTGTCACCGCGTCAGACTCTTCTTTGCCAAGCTGTATAGGCCTACCAGAATCTGATGGCAAAAAGTGAGAAAAGAAATGGGTTGTTTTCTTTTTTAAATCTCCACCAGACGGCGCGACGGTAGACACTTCTAGATTTTCTATTGGTTCCCCCACTGATCTGAAATTATCTGCAGGTTGGCATCACTGACTATGGGTCTACCAGAATCTGATGGCAAAAAGTGAGAAAATAAATTGACTCTAGCAATACCGGGGTAATTGGAATAAAACATTTTGATCCGTTTTTTTTATTATAGCGGCTGATTCTGTGTGTTAAACATGCAAATATAAAAATTTATCCAATGATCAAGGATATTTTTTGAAAATCTGCTATCAAAATTTGCCATCAGATTCTGGTAGACCTATAGTAGTCTGGACTCTGGTTGTAGTTTAATTATTTTTTTCTATTTCAATAAAATATAGCGTTTTCGGCATCTAGAACTGCCCCGGGGCAGAGCAGGCAGGGTGGGCCCAACTCCCAAGGCGGGCCGAACGGACACGAAAAAAGCCGAAGTTTAAATTAAGAACATAAACTACGTATTGCACTAGTACTAAGTCCACGTGCTTCGTGGATCATCGGTTTTGTTCAGCTATTTCCGTATCCATTCGGCCTGCCCTGCCTGCCCTGCCCCGGCCCCCGGGGCAGTTCCAGCAAAACGCCAAAGAGAATATAATCACTATGTTTTACAAAACGCTAAAACTTCGTAATGTGTCACCATGCCAACCCAGAAATACACAACATTTCTCAACACCCGATGTATTATTTTTCTCTATGAAATTAAGGCTGAACTTTGATAAAATGTCTATTTTAGACATTGCTACAGAAACTTATGAAAATAATATCTCTGAATTATCTAAAAAATCATCCTACAGTGTATTTTTAGTAGGTAGTAAATCGGTGGTAAGCTTTCTCTGAAATATTATAGAAATACATATTATTATTAAGTAATTTTCATTTTTATATATCGTAGCTTACCTTAGTATTTTATTATAATATAACAATATTATAATAATTTTAAAACGCAAATCACTGTTATTTTTTAAGGGTAAAAGCACTTTGATACACCACTTTCTTGATAAGCATGACGCTGTCAAAGAAACTTTGGTCCTGGAATATTACTATGGAAGAAAGTCTTCTCCAAAACAAGGAATGGAAAAAACTATTTGTCATGTTTGGGAATATGGCGGAAGAATGGAAATGCTTAGTACGGTTCTTAAGGCTATCCCAACGGTCGATAATTTTACTTACTGCATCATGATAGATTTAAGCAAAATAAAAACATTATGGAACGTTATGGAGACTTCTATTAAATCAATGATTGACAATTTTGATTCAAAGCTACCAAAATTAGTAATAATATGCGGAAAATACGACCTATTTAAAAATTATGGTAAGTGCCAAACATTTTTCGATTACTTATGGAACCATCCAACCATCAGGTCACCACTTTTGTGAATATAGTACCTAATTGGGATGATACCCTAAAATACACCAAAAGAAAAATTTTGAAAATCGATTCACAAACGGCGGAGTAATCGTTGAATATAATATAAAAACGAACATAACACCTCCCCCATTTTGAAAGTCGATTAAAATTGTAGCCTATGTGTTATTCTGATGTATATGCTATGTTATTGCAAAGTTTCATTAAAATCCATTCAGTAGTTTTTGCGTGAAAGAGTAACAAACATCCATACATACATACATCCATACATCCATCCATACATCCATACATCCATACATCCATACATCCATACATCCATACATACAAACTTTCACGGTTCACCTTTATAATATTAGTAGGATAATTCTGAAAATAATAGCATTCGATTTCCGCAATCCATGGATATGAGTGAAATTTTTTTATTGCATTTAGTAAAGGAAACCTCTCATTTCTTCTAAAAAAAAAATACCCTATGTCTTCTTCTTCACAAAAAATTTGCTTGATAGTAATCAAAAAAGAAAGTTTTAGGGCTCCCGTACTATAGTTTTCGATAAGATATTACAGAACACAAAGAAAAAAAAAAAACAAAATCCGACCATCACCGAAAGTGTTTAATATATTTTTAGATAGCGAAGTAAAAAAAATTGTGTGCACGACGATGAGGAGTGTAGCGTTATTGTATAATGCGCATCTGATGTTTTACTCCTCTAAAGAACCACAGCTGCTGAAAAAAGCCAAGGATCTGTTATACAGTACTGGTTTTGGTACAAGTATTCCCCAAAAAGAAAAGATTATTAACTATTCTAAGCCTCTCTCAATATCTAAGGGTGTTGATACATGGGAACAAATTGGTTTCCCGCCGTCCACTCTTGAACAGGTATTCTTTTATAATTTATAATGAAACTCGAAAAGTTCTTAATTACTCTTACCTGACCATTATTATATTTTTTTAGATAAAACGTCGATTTATATCAAGCATAGAATGTGAAAACGAAGTAAAACCAGAAATAAAGTCGTTACAGAGAACACACCCGGAGCCAATCTTGGACTCTCTGGCAGCTCTAAAATATGATGAACTTCGGCGTATTGAAACTTTCGAGCCAGCTATTGAAGAATATTTGGAATTTATGAACAAATAGAATTTATATAAGCACATAATGGGTTTGAAATTTAAATTTATAATGCAGTGTTTGGAGATTATCAACTTCAGGTTTAGAAGAGACTAGAGGCTTGTCATTTTGTATTTTTTGTAAGCTAGGAATTAATTGAAATAAAATTTTAAATTAAATAACTATATTTCATAAAGGTATATCGTCATTTCATCTAAGTATCTATTAGTTATTATTTATTAGCTTTTTAGTCGTTTTCTAAACTAAACCGTTTTACGAGCCTGTAAACGCTTATCTAGAGCGCGTAACGCCCGTTTCGAGGGTCCATGTTCAGAGATAGAAACACTACATAATAAACACCGCCTGGCCAGTAACATGTCACCCGTAGACTAGAAAGAAAAGAAAAAATCGGTGATTATTGCGGTCACTCACTGACTTCCATTATACAAGTACGCTGGACCTATGATACCCACTTTGTTTTTGTGCCTATTTGAAGCGGAATCAGCGCCCCCCAGTAAGAGGGAAGAGAATTAAATTTGACGTAACTTGCAAATGGCCGCTTAATCGTTATTGGTTGTCAGTATTCTAGTATTAGTTCCAAATACTCCCACTACTGCTATCAGCGCCAATATGGCGACTTTCAAACGTCATTTTTACGTCCATGAGTAATTTTTATTCTGTGTTTTTACGTCAAATTTAGTTCCTATCCCTCAATTGAGGGAGCTGATTCCGCTTCAAATAGGCACAAAAAATAGCTGTCATTTCAAAGGGTATCATTAGTCCAGCGTACTTGTATAATGGAGGTCAGTGCGGTCACTTCATACCATATTCAGAAGAAAATAAATACTTACCAAAGCTATGTGTGCCAAATTAAACCAAATATCGGAACGCACTTCTGGATTAGTGGAGTAAAACAGTGCTTGTCTCAAACAAGCCACTGTCAAATCCCATTGATTACAATACAGGCAACATAAGCCTAAGTTGTTATAAATCTCTGGGCCCACCGGACAAGTAGCTAAAAGCCTTCTGAAATGATAAGTAAAATGTCGTTGTAATATATTGCAAATTATGTGAAGTGACAGCTTTATCTTTTAAAAATTACCTATAATATCTAAGAGCGATTTCTGGTTGGTCATTATAAAAATTGTACATCGCAATATTAGCAATCGCCTCCATGTTAGAAGGCTCTTCTACTGCAACCATGCGATAATATTTCACTGCCACTGCTTGATTACCCATTCGCTCATGGATTCTAGCTTCTTCCAATAATAGTGGAGCAGAATCGTGGAACACAGAAAGACCCTGCTTGCAAACGTCGAGAGCTGATAAAGGTTGGTTGATTCCAACGTACATTGCTATAAGTCTGAGATAAATTGATATGTGCTTGCTGTACTTGAGAGCCGGCCGTAAGCATTCTTCTACATTTCTGTACATACCAAGAGTATAATAGCAACGAGCAAGAGAAAAATTCCACCACCAATCGGAAGATTCATCTGCTTTCTGCGCTTGAAAAATAACCTCCATAGCCTGGAAATATGCAATTTTATAAAACTTTTTATTCTGTTCAACCAAATTATTACCTATTTTAAAGTCCATTTAAGGTCTGGCGCATACACTCGGTTTTCCGAAAAGGACTTGTTGTTTGACTAGCAAGAGTCGGCGAAGAAACTTAATTAATAATATTGGTAAACCGAGCATATAGGCCCGCTTTTAAGCTAGTTAACTTATTAATAGTTTTCACCTTGCGGATATTTCCTTCACAATAGTAAATGTATTCGTATAACGTTTTTGCAGCAGGTACAAACATGTTGTCATCCTTGTTTAAGAATCTCAGTGTGACCGGTGCATCTAGTGCGAAGTGACTATGGCCGTCTGCCATTGCGGTCGCAGCTCGAGAGGCGCGTGACGCCGTAAACAGCGCCGAGCGGGCTGTACGAGCGCGTGCGGTGTTTGCTCCTCTAGATTTCATCGTAGCTGTTGTTGATTTTTCCTAAGGTCACAAAAACATGCGCTTTAATAAGTCACTGCCGCCTTTGTTGTAGGACCATGGGGGTGGGTTTACGACGTGCTTCTTTCTCTCCATTCCTATTGCAGGGAACAGCAACTAGCGATTCCAATTAATGAATGAATTCTGCCGCACGACCGCGAGACGTATGTCATAGTCCAAATTTTAACTTACCTTACTACCTAAATGATGAGTGGCGGATGATTCATTTTGAAATGCCGTTCCTTGTCTAGGAGTTTTTGCGACTCCCGAAGAAGTTAAATCATCTTGTTGTGCAAAATAATCTACTTCCTCATATCCATTCCCAGCAATCTTAGCCTGGATTGTCATAACGCGCATTCGTATAAACTCAACCATACGGTCATTTTTATCATTCAATGCTATTTCACAATGCTTAAGACAAGCATCGTATTGTCGCGTTTTATATAAATTTAGAATTTTATAATCAAGGTCCATTTCCATTTTCAAAACACTATTTATGTAAGTATGTTAATTTGTTTGCCACAACATGTTGCTAAGCAACTAGTTACTAGAGCCTAAAGTAGTTAACTTTTAAAATACTATGTATAGTATCGTATTTCGATTCTTTCGACTAAATATTACGTGTATCTACTTATTGTGGTAAATTTTTCATATTATCATCCATACTAATATAAAATATTATAAATGCGAAAGTGAAGAATTTTGGCGCAGCAGAGTTGCGGGCGTCATCTAGTAGTGAATTAAAAAACTGGCCAAGTGCGTGTCGGGCTACGCGCAATATAGGGTTCCGTAGTACCGCTAGTTTTTGAAATTTTTTGTATGGTCAATGAATGTACATATTTTATAACGTGTTTTACACTACTAACTGCTAAACAACATCATCTCAGTTACGTTCAAAGGAATTTGAACGAAAACTTCCTTTATACTTCGCCGAATACATTTTTTTAGTTGATCGACTATTACTCAAAAACTTATGATGTGCCTACCCGACCGTGTGGGGTGTCGTTGGATAGGTTTTTTAAGAATATTATGAGTATTCATAGATCATTTTCCGATTTAGGGATCCATTTGTGAAATTTTCCTTCTAAATTCAGCATATTTCCTACTCCCGTGAATTTTTTCACATTTCCAGAAGGAACCGTTTATCTGGTAGAAGGGGGGACACTGAACTCTAACGATTTTTTCCACTTTAAAACTTCATATTACACAAATAGATCCCTAATTCCCTAAATCGGAAAATTATCTATGAATACTCATAATATTTTTAAAAAACCTATCCAACGACACCCCACACGGTCGGGTGGAGGCGGAAAAAAAAATCCCCATTTGATGTGTAGTGGAAGTACCATAAAAAATTTTTTTTTTGAGAATTTATATACCATTTTGTCGGAATCATTAATATCTGCATTCATGCCGAATTACAGCTTTGTAGGTCCTATAGTCTCTGAGCAAAACCGCGGACAGACAGACGGACAGACCGAAACTATAAGGGTTCCTTGTTGACTACGGAACCCTAAAAAGCTAGAATTGTCACCCTGTAAGCTTAATCATAAATATTCGCTGATTAAATATTTTATTGGTAAGCGAGACAAAATATAATATTGCCTTGAAAACAAAAAAATAAACATAATTACTGCTCTAATCTGTGTGCTCTGCATAATCTGCTTGACGTCATGCCAGTAGGGCACCAAATACAAACAACTCACAAATTTTTCAACTCATAACACTTTACTGCTTTTACTTAATGGGGTGTAAAATGTAGCGATGGAGGCATTAGAAGTTCAGATGCTCCTAACATTTTTAACGCTTTCAATTCTAATATTTTTTGAACGAACATTTTTTTTTATAAATTTCTATAGATTTGGCCCATGGGTCTAACCTCTAAATAAATTATACAGTATCCTTCTGGAAAAATATACTTTTTTGCTATACAATTAGTGTAATATTATTAAGTTACCGATAACATATTACTTTCTACATCTGTTCATTTATCTATTACAAAATATGTATATCAATTTTGGTTTAACTCGTCGATCGTGGGAAAACGAGATACAATAGATATTCTATTGTGTCTCGGACGTTTGGGGCTTGATGAATTAATATTACATAACAATAAAATAAACTAAACACTTACACACTATATCTTAATAATCAGTAAAATATCATAAAAGAAAAAAACCGACCAAGTGCGTGTCGGGCCACGCGCAATATAGGGTTCCGTTACATAGTACAGCTAGGTTTTTTTCAAATAAATAAATAAATAAAATAAATAAAAATAGTTTTATTTCTGAATAGATTTTAAAAAAATGCTTTCAGAATGTTGATACTACATGGTGCCTACCACCGGTTCGGGAACTAATCCGGCGAGAAGAACCGGCGTAAGAAACTCGCACGGGGCCCACTTTTTTACCAAAAAAAGCGAGGAAAAAATTAATCTTTTAAATAAAATTTACAATGTTGTAACTTAAAATTATACAATGTCAACATAATTGTAAGTCATACACTAATGTAGAAGTAGCCTTGCAAGAAGCCATCCTACTCCCAAGATGTGCCATCGTTTATGAAATCATTGACCTTATAATAGGCTTTGGCACACAAACGTTCTTTGACTACTTTTTTATTTATTAATGGAAAGATTTTGAACGTTTTCTGGGATTTTATTGTAAAGGCGTATACATTGACCTTTAAAGGATTTACTGACTTTACTAAGTCTGATCACCGGCATATCTAGCTTGTGCTTATTTCTAGTATTTCTACAGTGAATGTCACTTTTAACTTTAAATTTACTTATATTTTTTCTAACATATATTACATTATCCAAAATGTATTGAGAAGCAACAGTTAGAATACCAATTTCTTTAAATTTATCTCTCAGAGATTCTAAAGCAGACATTTTATAAATAGAACGTATGGCTCGCTTCTGCAGCACAAATATTGTATTAATGTCGGCAGCGTTTCCCCATAAAAGGATTCCATATGACATCCTACTATGAAAATAACTAAAATATACTAATCGTGCCGTGTCTTCGTCAGAAATTTCTCTAATTTTTCTGACTGCATATGCTGCAGAACTGAGCCTACCTGCAAGATTAGCAATGTGAGGACCCCACTGTAATTTACTGTCAAGTGTAATACCTAAGAATACAGTGTTATCTACCAAATTCATCTTCTCATCATTTAATAGTACATTGGTTTGGACTTGCCTAACATTGGGCAAAGTAAACTTTATACATTTAGTTTTACTAGAATTTAAAAGTAAGTTATTAACATTAAACCAATATACTATTTTTGAGAGAGCACTGTTTACCTCGTCGTAGTTCGACTGTTGTCGCTTTACTTTAAAAATAAGTGAAGTGTCATCAGCAAAAAGCACTATCTCATTATTATTATCCTTTACTAGATAAGGTAAGTCATTTATATAGATGAGAAAAAGAAATGGGCCTAATATAGATCCCTGTGGGACGCCTAATTCTATTTTGGTTCCATTGGACCTTTTACCATTTACCTCAACCCTTTGAGTCCTATTTTTAAGGTAAGAAGTCAAAAGGCTGAGAGCAGAGTCCTTTATGCCGTAGTGGCGCAGTTTCCTGATCAATGTAGCATGCTCAACACAATCGAAGGCTTTGGAGAGATCGCAAAACACACCTAAGGCGTCCTGCGACTCCTCCCAAGCTTCAAAAATACTACAAAGAAGTCCTATACCAGCATCCGTTGTGGATCGACCCTTAGTAAATCCGTATTGATTATCGTGTAGCAAATTATTTGAATTAAAATGTACTAGTAATTGTTTTAAAATAATTTTTTCAAATATTTTACTAAAGGTCGGTAGAATCGATATAGGCCTGAAATTCGTGGGATCCGATTTACTTCCGGCTTTGAATAAAGGAACAACCTTGCTATGCTTCATTAAGTCAGGAAAAACACCATTTTTTATGCAGTCATTAAAAATCATTGCTAGATGAGGAGCTACGATGTCAATTATTGATTTAATAATTTTTGTAGACATGCCCCAGAGATCAGCAGTATTTTTTATATTCAACAATTTAAAGGTATCAATAATATCACTGGGGTTAATTTCTCTAAACTTAAAATTGACATCACACTCCTTTACATTGTCTCTGAGTAGCTTTTCGGCAGCTTCAGGTGAAGAATTTAAATTTTTAGTCGTTGAGACCGGAATGTCAGCAAAAAACTTTTCAAAGACCGTCGCAACTTCTTGATCATTAGTAATCTTTTTATTTTCAAAGTATAGTTCAAAATCAGAGCTGCGACAGGATACATTTCCAGTCTCATCAGCTATTACCTGCCATGTTGTTTGTATTTTATTTTTAGAATTTTTAATTTTATTTTTTATGTACAGGGCTTTTGCAGCTTTACAAACTTTTCTAAAGGTTTTTGAGTAGCTTTTAACATATGCTTTAAATGCTTCACTATTGTTAATACTCCTTTCATCATATAGTTCATATAATCTTTTCCTACTAATTTTAATCCCTTTTGTTGCCCATTCAATAAATTTTGTTTTTTTATTACTGTTTCTAACCGTTTTAGAAGTAAATATTGAATTAAATTGAGTTCTTATCACCTTAAATAATTTATTAAAAGCTTCATCAGAGCTATGTGACCTATCCGATAAATGGATATTTGAATTTAATTTACTTCTAAATTGCTCAATACGTTTTGTCGTCACAGGAATAAACACAAGACTTTTCTTCGCATCACTGTCACAATTCATATTAAAAGAAGCTATTTGTCCACAGTGATCAGAACTTAGCTTATTAATTATTTCTTTTGTAACAGGAATAAGATTAGTAAATATATTGTCAATACAAGTGGCTGTAGTCTCACAGACTCTTGTAGGTTCCTGAAACAAACTGTTAAGGTTATACGATTGAAATAAAGATGTGAATCTTACAGTAGTGGATGTTAAATCTAATAAATTAATGTTAAAATCACCACATATAATAACTTTTTTGTTAGATGCACATATTTTTGACAAAATTTGTTCCATTGTTACTTCAAAAGAATCGTATAACCCTGATGGAGGCCTGTATACGCTCACAATTATTAGATGGCTCAGCTCTATGCAGGCCACTTCTATTATTCGTTCAGTAGAGAGACTCACAATATCCTTACGTTCCTTAAATTTCAAATTGTTTCTGATTAAAATTAGAGAGCCGCCTCTAATGGCATTTTCTCTACTGAACGAACTTGCTATCTGGTGATCATTGAAATTGAAAATGAGTTCATGCGATCTGAACCAATGTTCAGATATACACATAATATCAATGTTAAATTCCTTCAAAAATAACTCAATTTCAAGTTCTTTACCTACCATACCTTGTAAATTCTGATGCACCAGATTAATTAAATTACAATTATTTTTACTTACTATACTTGAATCTTTTAAGTTATTGGTAGGATTTTGACTATTTAAAGTTGATTTGTTTCTGCAAGAGATTTCCTCTATTGTCTTAATGTTTGTATGATCAATTAATGTACATTAATAACGTGTTTTACGCTACTAACAACATTATCTCAGTCAGATTCAAAGGAATTTGAACGAAAATTCCTTTATACTTCGCCGAATACATTTTTAGTTGATCGACTATTACTCAATAACTTATGAAGTCTTCTTAGCCGTGATAGTTTTCCTTTTAAATTCAGCATATTTCCTACTCCTGTGAATTTTTTCACATTTCCAGAAGCAACCGTTTAGCTGGTAGAAGGGTGGGACACTGGACTCTAACGATTTTTTCCACTTTAAAACTTAATATTTCACAAACGGATCCCTAAATCGGAAAATGATCTATGAATACTCATAATATTTTTAAAAAGCCTATCCAACCACACCCCACACGATGGGGTGGAACGAAAAAAAAAATTCATCCCCGCTTGATGTGTAGGGAAGGTACCATAAAAAAATTATTTTTTTAAGATTTCATGTACCATTTTGTCGGCATAATTAATATCTGCATTCATGCCGAATTAAAGCTTTGTAGGTTCTATAGTCTCTGAGCAAAACCGCGGACAGACAGACGGACAGACGGACAGACGGACAGACGGACGGACAGACCGAAACTATAAGGGTTCCTTGTTGACTACGGAACCCTAAAAAAAATGAGTTAGTTTTATCGCTGATAAAAATAAACTGAATCGAGCGTTCATCAAAGGTTCTCCGCCATCTATTTATATGAGCATTATATTTTTTTTAAACGATAGTTATGATATTGGAATAAAGTGGGCAAAAACTAGATATATAATATGCTTAAAAAAGGTTGACTATTCATGATAAATCGAATATTACGGAAAATATAAATTCCCGCAAAAAATGTACGCCGTCACTGTAACAGACATTCAAGCCAGAATGGTTCTCAGGCTTTTGGGGGTAATCTTACTATTGAGTCCCTTTTTATCTGGACAGTCATGGAAGAAACCTGGTTGTCATCGAATAGGTTTGTTAATGTTTTTATTACTTTTATGCCCGGGCCGCACCTGCGTTTATCGTCACGAAGCTTCGTGCTAAGAGACGATACCATTGGACAATGAAAAAAATTGTCCAATGGTATAATGGTATATATATAAATAGTCTCATAGCACGAAGCGTCGTGACGATAGACGCATGTGCGGCCGCGGCATTACATCGCTAACGCTAAGAGAGGGAGCTGTACCTAAGAAAGATAGTTTGTAGTTTGTGCTAAATATTTTTCTCGCTCATTCGTCTATCGTAATTATCTTGTTTTAAAAAATACTTTTAGGTCACACAAGAACTATAAGCATTCCAGACTGCGTTGAATTCAATATTACGACAAACGCTTGCCGTGGGTTTTGCGAGTCGTGGTCTGTTCCGAGTATAATGCTGGGATTTAAACGGCACCCAGTAACTTCGCTAGGACAATGCTGTAACATGATGGATTCCGTAGATGTAAGTACGTTTGATAGTGATATACCACAGACATAGATCAAGATAGATACCGCATGTGTATGTACTTCGCGTGCCATATCGCGCTCCCAAACGACGAGCAATGCTCGTCTTTCGAAAGTGTGTTCTTTAGTCCTATCGGAGTCAGACGTCAATCGGAATTTTATAAAAATGCCGATTTGCCTAAAAGTGCTGTATTGATCTGTAGAAATTAAAATAGAAACGTTGGCCTAGATAATGGACACGTTTCTTATCATCGGTACGTCACAGTAGGTAGGAAAAAAGTGGCACGCTCGTTTTCATACAAATGGAGCGACATGCGGTATCTATCTTGATCTATGTCTGTGTGATATACCTTGAGCCCTAAACGACTGATAATACAGAAAGCCCTAATGCCTTACTATACTGCGTTTAAAGGAAAACATAAGTGTTGTTTTAGAAGTAGCATTATAAATCACTCTTATTCGTCTTTCTTTCAGCTACCTGTGAAAGTTCTCTGTTTGGACGGAGAACGAAATTTAATATTTAAGTCAGCTGTTTCGTGTGCTTGCTATCACTGTCAAAAAGAATGAGTCCTGCGCTCGCATCGCCATGCGTCTAGACCAGTGGTCCCCAACCTTTTTTTCATGCGGGCCACAAACATGTTTTGGTATTGGTGTCGCGGGCCGCAACAAAAATTTTTAGGTTTAGAAAATAACGTTCTTCAAAATTAACGATTTAAAAGTGAAAAAAATTCACGACTTTCACGATGACTACATTATTTTGCCGGTGGGCGTGAATTTCAAAATGGTTTAACATCACGCGGGCCACAAATAAAGACTCCGGCGGGCCGCGGGTTGGGGATAGCTGGTCTAGACTCTAGAAGGAACCAAACTAGTTCAAAACCACTTACTATAGTTATATTATTTAATAGGCATGTATGTATGTTAAGAATAATTATAAGTAAAAGTGTAACTTGCAATTCATGTATATAATATTTATAGCAAGTAAAAAAAACACACGAATAAATAGTGTGATAAAAAATCAGCATAATATATTGTTTTATTTTCAACAAAAATGTACTATTAAAAATTTCGTTAATGCACCTAATCACTTATTTGTTCGTAAATTTGGAAATGAGAAATATTAAAAACTAAATAAATCTACCTGCGAACGGTATGAAAGTTTTTTTAGTATTAAATATTATAAAATTATACTACATGTATATGGTCGCTGTTAGCATATTTTGTGTACTAACCCACTTTTTAGGGTTTCGTACCCAAAGGGTAAAAACGGGACCCTATTACTAAGACTTCGATGTCTGTCCGTCTGTCTGTCTCCAGGCTGTATCTCAAGAACCGCTATAGCTAGACTACTGAAATTCTCACAGATTATGTATATCTAGTGCCGCTATAACAACAAATATTAAAAACAAAATAAATTAAATATTTAAGGGGGCTCCCATACAAGAAACGTATTTTTTTTGCTATTTTTTGCTCGATATCAATAGTGGCAATAGGTAGGCAGTTGAAATGTTCACAAAATACTCAGTTATATTTATATTTTAATAATTAATAATAAAATTTAAATAAAATAATTAAGGGGGGCTCCCATACAAAAAAAACACATTTTTTGCCTATTTTTGCTCTATAACGGTACGGAACCCTTCGTGCGCGAGTCCAACTCGCACTTGGCCGATTATTTTAAGTCTTGTTCTAAAAATATATGATCTATATAACGTGACTGCATTCATAACTCAATACGTATTTTTTTTTTAATGTGTGGTGGAGTTGAATTAATTTGTAACAACTTGTCAATGGCTATTAGTTAATTTTATTAGTTTTATTTGCATAGCTGTGTTTTTTTAAGTAAGTAATAAAATAAAATGTGTGCATATTTAAATTATAAAGCAGATAATTTTTAGGGCTCCGTACCCAAAGGGTAAAAACGGGACCCTATTACTGAGACTTCGATGTCTGTCTGTTAGTCTGTCTGTCTCCAGGCTGTATCTCAAGAACCGCTATGGCTAGACTTTTGAAATTTTCACAGATTGTGTATGTCTATTGCCGCTATAACAACAAATACTAAAAACAAAATAAAATTAATATTTAAGGGGGTCTCCCATACAACAAACGTGATATTTTTTTGGCATTTTTTGTTCGTAATTAATAATGGCAACAGGTAGACACTTGAAATATTCAGAAAATCCTTAATTATATCCCTCCCATAGGGCTCCCAAACAAAAAAAACATATATTTTTTGACTACTTTCGCTCTATAACGGTACAGAACCCTTCGTGCGCGAGTCCGACTTGGCCGATTTTTAATTTGTAATTTTGGTAAGGTGGTAAATTTTGGTAAAAAAAAATTGTATAAATAATATTATTACATTGCACCTTCTTCAACCAGAATTCAGGAACAAGCATAGTTAAAAAATTCTACAACAATATTTTAATTTTTAATATAGTCACGGGGTGGGTCTTAATATAATTATATAGAATAGAATATAATAATAATAATATAATAGAATAGAATATCTTTATTGCAAGAATGTAGTGTTACATAGGTCTTAACATTTTAAATAATATTATATTACATTCTGCCATACAAATGGCGTGCAATTGAACATAGTAAATATTTACTTAACTATAATATTATACAAAATATGATAGGATTCAATTAAGTATTATTTATCAAAATTAGTATTACAATGTCAGGATAGTGTCAGAAAGTTAATTAATTTAATATAATTTAGGGTTAGTAATGATAAAAATATGCTAAATTCAAAACAAAATGTAAGTCTTGTGGAAGTCTTAGGGTGGGTTGCACCAGCTTACTTTAACTTAACTTTAACTACAATGCCAAATGTCAAATCTTTGGTTAAAGTTAAAAATGGACGTCATCAAGACGCCATATTTAACCATAACCATAGAGCTCGACAAGGTTTTAAATGCATGTGGCAAAAAAAGGAACTAACGCTGTCATCATACAAAAACGCCATTTTTGACAGTTCTCCTTTACCAGCAGCGCCCCCGCCCACGATCATTTATAACCTTGTTGGACCAGCTGTCATCTGTCAATTTCTCCGATCAAAGTTGAGGTTAAAGTTACCTTAACTATAACCATAACTTTAACTTTAACTTTAACCACGCCTCTGGTGCAACCCACCCTTAAGTTAATTATTAAATTACGTTGATACAACGTGACATTTTAGTGGTTGTTTTCCCGCAGCAGAACCACCTATATTTTTTTGAAATTAAAAAATATTTTATATGACGTACTATTATGGCAACTTTATGCTTTATGCCGATCATAAAGTTAATATTCCGCTAGGTATATTAATAGAGTGCGTTTCCAGGGTTGCCAATGCTAATTATCAGATTTCCCCAAAAATCATGGTCAAATTCCCTAAATTGGGGATAAAAATTTTGCTGATTCCCCACAAATTTCCCACACATGTTTTTTTAAAAAATGAATCAATATTCTACTACCTGAGTGTAATTCGCATTAGTATAATTATAATTAATAATAATAAAAACTAAAACAGTTATCATGATTCATGATCAATAAGTTTTATTTTATTTGTTTCACGCTACTTTCTTTATTTTTTCGTACGAAGACCTTCAGCTGAAAAAAACACTACAAAAAAAATAAGAAAAATAGCAAAATTGGTCAAACCGTTCACACGTGTGACATAATGCCGTGACCAATGGAAATAGCGATACATTTTATTTCAATAGATTGTTGAAATAATACCTCTATAATAATATTCAAAATATTATTTTTTATATTTCGTGCAAGACATTTTCTTTGAAGGGTTTAACTTGACACTGTCCCCTAGTTTTTACTTCTTTCTCTTTCAGCCAGAAATTTTAAAAAGCCAGCGCATTATATGTGAGCATCAGACATCAAACGTAATCCCTTTGATTGTAAGCAATATTGTCAATCTACTACAATAAATCGATTTTAAAAATGTTCGATGTGTCGATGTGAAATGATGAAATATTTGTTAATTATTGAAAAAGGTGTCAAAATGTTAAAATCCCCGCATTTTCCCCACATAATGCCAATCCCCAACGAATCCCCAATCAACTTGAAATTCCCCGCAGTTTGGGGAATTCCCCACAAATCGGCAACGCTGTGCGTTTCATCGAATAGTTCCTTTGCCGACATGTTGGCATTCCTGTCTGTCAATAACGTAAACACGGTAAACACGTTCTGCGAGTATTCATAAGTTTTACTGTGATTTCGTGAGAAAATCATGCCGAAAACATTAAAGATGTGACGACGCGAGCCCCCACAATTCACAAAGCCCGGCTTTTAGCTAGTAAATGCAAAAGTGACTTTATTTGTTAGTTACGTCTTCACGCATAAAGTACTAAGCGGATCATCATGAAACTTTCATAGGTACATATTGTCTGGGGTATGGAGAAGAACATTGGGTACCTTTCATCCCGGGAAAAAGAACGGTTCCCGAGCGATAGACGTTAACGCAGGCAGAGCCGCGGGTGAAAGTTAGAATTATATAAAACTAGATGACGCCCGCAACTCCGTTGCGCCAAAATTCGTTTATCGCGCGGGAACCGTACATTCTTCCGGGATAAAAAGTATCCTATGTCCTTTCCCGGGACTCAAAGTATCTCCATGCCAAATTTCAGCAAAATCGGTTTAGCGGTTTGGGCGTGAAGAGGTAACAGACAGACAGACACACTTTCGCATTTATAATATTAGTATGGATTTTCTTTAGGGAATTATTAAAAGTATTTTGTGATAACATAATATTATCTCCCCTAATTTAAGGTAGCACAGTAAGGGTTTATGAGGCAACACTAATTTGCATTAGTGCCAACATGACGGCAAAGGAACTATTTGATGAAACGCACTAAACTTTATGATGCCGATAGGCGCGACCGCGCGAGCAAGGCGCGAGCAGCGGCAGTGACCCGGCCGAATTTATAATTTGATAAATTTTTGGCATTGACATATTTTTGGAACATTACGTATACTGCCTTGGTAGGTACTCTATAAATGCTGGCACTATAGGTCTACCAGAATCTGATGGCAATTTTTGACAGCAGATTTTTAAAAAATATCCTTGATCATTGGATAAATTTTTATATATTTTGCATGTTTAACACATAGAATCAGCCGCTATAAGAAGAAAAACGGATCAAAATGTTTTATTCTAATTACCCCCGTATTGCTAGTCATTTTATTTTCTCACTTTTTGCCATCAGATTCTGGTAGACCTATACCAATGAAAACAAAATTCAGCATATTGTTATCTAATCGATTTTTAAGAAATCGATTTCATAGTAAAAGACAACACTAGTTGCCAAGTACAAAGCTATAATGGAGGCACTTCACATGGCTATTTGTATTTGCTATTGGCTGTTTGTTGCATTTGGCAAAATTATTTACGTATACACCATAAAGTTAATATACCTAGCGGAATAGAGCAACAATCCGAGCTGTCAAACGAAACCGAAATTGGTTTCATCTGTGTGTAAAATTATGTGTATGTACGTATACACTTACATAAACATTATTGAACATGATTTCTATGAAATTAAATTGTCAACCGAATTGCCGACTGACGTCAAAAAAAGAGTGCTGCTGTCATGTATCACACGTCTCTTTTTACCACGCAGTGTTACTGATAGTGACATATCTCTTGCTCAGGCCTTTGTTTCTCTATTCCGCTAGGTGTATGACCAATGTCAAATACCAAACTTTTACTTCATTTTGTTTACTTGCCCATTTTACTCTTTTGATGTGCGTAAAAAACCGACAAAGGCACAGATACGTGTATTTGGTATTGGTCATATTTGTCAAATAGGCAAATAAGGCCAATACTTGGTCAAACATACCGTCTACACATGGTGATTATTTGGCGAATACATCAAATACGCAAATACATTATACAATTAGCCATGTGAAGTACCTCCATAATAACCTAATATCAACCATAGTCCTAACAAAGTCAGATAATAAAAAAGTAAGTTCTTGTTGTCATAAGTCATTGTCATTTGATTTGTGTCAAAAGAGTGTCAAATCAAAAATGTCAATGTTGCAAAAGGTGTCAAAAGGAAATTTTGTTTCGGATTTCGAAAATTTTATTTAAATAAATTAGAATGATACTAATATTTATATCAAATCATAGGTGTAAATAAAAATGTTATGGAGGACAAGTTTCCCTTATGTAATAAGACACCAGCTTGGCAAAACTGTGTGCATTGCCCTAACCTTCTGTTCAACACTGCCACGGAATTCGAAAGGTTAATTCATTTAATTAAAACTATATCTGTCTTTACTCCTGTACTAAAACGTAATTATCAACGTGATACATTATTGTTACAGCCACATCTTCCAAAAACACAGTCACAGAGAAGGATCTATAGTTTTGTGTCAATATGGACCTAATGGAATATGCTCTGCATTACAATTTGGCGATTTACGCAAAGCGGGCTTTAAGTACCATGTACGACAACACCATCTGTTTAATACAATCGGATCGGATAATTGGACCTTCTACTCGTCATCACAGAACTTACCAGCAGTATTAAACGACCCTAACCGAGGAAAACAAAGCAACTTTTTCACTAAAACATGGGGAGATAGCTTCGCCGATAAAGTAGAAATTTATCCTAGTCCTTATTTACCAGAAATATCTCTTCAGCATTTTGAATCTTACTGTAAGAAATTAGCAAAAAGATATAGAAGACACTGTCAGCTTAAAGAAAATGTGCCCGTTAAATCTAAAACGCCAGTCGTCGAGACCGTTTGTGAAGTGCCAAGTATATTTTATGAGCAGTCTTTAGCACTCAATGATCCTAAAATATTTTCTCAGGTGTTTCCAGGCCTACTTAACTCTAAAGATGTCAACGGTACTATAAGGCACCTCCAAGAAACTTTAAGCACTTATCTAGATATAATAGAAATGAAAATATCTAAACAAGTTGCACAAAAGTCAGATGCGTTTTTCCATGCTATGCTTTCTCATGATACCATTATGGAACAAATGGCTAAAGCAGTAAAAACCGTTCAGACTACAAGGAGAAGTATTAAAAATGTTAAACAGAATTTGACTGAAAGCCCTTTGCAACTAGTGAGCCTAACCAAAATTAATCATAATCTTAGTAATGTTCATGAATTGTTTAAATTAATGGCAACAGTGCAGCAGACTCAACCGATGCTACAGCTCTTGCTGAGCACTTCTGACTATGTAGCAGCACTGGACTTGATAAGTTCTACTCAAAAAGTGCTCTCCACTCGACTATCTGGCATACAAGCTTTTCGTCATCTGTCCCCTCAGTTAACTGAAATGAAACGACTCATTCATAAAATGTTAAACAATGAATTTTTAAGATTTATTACATCTGATCTCAATAGACCTATAGTGGACGAAAGTGATTTGCCCGACAGGGACAAGATAACATCTATCGTATCAGGGATCCTCCGATTAAAGGAATTGGACTTCTTAGACATTTTCAAAACAGAAGCAATGACATCCATACAAACCACCATCAAACAATGTGTAGTAGAAATAATTTCAGAAAGAGAAGGAGGTCATGAAATCGTGTTGAGGGGTTCTAACACTGATACTTGGTTGTTATGTAATGAGGGTATAATCTTTTTGCAAAAAGTTACTCCTAACATTATTAATTTATTTAAAAGAATTTTATGTTTATATGATTTAATATTAGAAGTCAGCAAAACTAATGATGTTACTGGAATAGAATGTGAGGAGGTGTGGACACAGGAGGAACTAAACTCCTTTGAAGAAAAGTTAAAGAAAATTATTGTGTCGCTTTCGGACTACAGCAATGAAAGATGTGCCAACCTTATAGTCACCAAAAATGACAAAGAATATGCTTTTTCGGATTTATCACAGTTATCTAAGCTATCCGAATTAATTGACATTTTTTCATCAGAATGTGAGAATATCACAGGACACAGTAGCAATGCAATGAAACTGGCATTAAGAAGTTACGCTATGAAATATATTCAAAACCTCCATGGAGAAAGAAGGGCACTACTCACATCCTCTTTAAATACTGAACGATGGAAAGTAGCAGATGTACCCTTTGAGTTGCAAAGTGTTATAAACAAAATCTGTGAATGTAAAGAAATACCATACAAAATACAATATGAGAGTGGAAAACCTGATGCTAAATTTCTTAATATAAACAAAGAGAGCTACGCTGTTGTTGCTACTGTTCAGCTTTTGATAAAAATACTTTTAGAATATTGTGATGCAACTAAACAATCCCCTGACATCGTCCAATATTTAGTTCATTGCATGCTAGAGTTAATAAGGTTGTTCAACTCCCGCTGCTGTCAGCTGGTGCTGGGCGCTGGGGCCATACAGAGTGCAGGCCTAAAGACAATATCTACCTCAAACTTAGCTCTCGTTTCCAGGTCTTTGCAAGTTATACTGTGGTTGCTCCCTTTAATCATAACCCACCTGGAAAAGTTGCATGCAAAAGAATTGTCTTTGAACGGTTTCAAGAGCATCGAGAGTGATATAGCAGGTCATAAAAAGGAAATTGAGAGTAAAATATGTAAAATCGTAAGTGGCATGCTCAGCTCTCAGCTGGACGGCTGGGATGCGAAGCCTCCGGTTCCGTCGCAAACATTCCGAAATATATCTAAACATTTAGTTAAATTGCACGAAGCTTTAATTGACATTCTACCACCTGATCAAATTCGACGCATATATATCGCAGTTCATGATAGTTTCAAGGAGAAATTAAAGGAGCAACTGGGCAAGATGAATATCGTCGCCAATGGAAGCCCTCAGCACGGTGTTGTGACCTCAGAGTTGACTTTCTATTTGCAAACATTAAAAACTCTTAGGATAATTAATGAAACTGATTCTGAAGATAATATTTTGTATGATATATGGCTGAATTAAGGTATAAGGCTTATAATTATAGCAATTTTATACTGAATAATGATATGTAAATAAATCAGATTTATTATATTGAATGTAAGTGTTATAATTCCAAAAGCTATTGTATTATTACTTTACAGTTAGTTTCTAATTAAACTAAGGGACTTCTTATATTACCTACCACATATAAATGTTGTTTTAAATAGCTTGATTTTAGTTATTTATTTTTTGCATCTTTTAGTTTACTGTGGTTGCTCCCTTTAATCATAACCCACCTGGAAAAGTTGCATGCAAAAGAATTGTCTTTGAACGGTTTCAAGAGCATCGAGAGTGATATAGCAGGTCATAAAAAGGAAATTGAGAGTAAAATATGTAAAATCGTAAGTGGCATGCTCAGCTCTCAGCTGGACGGCTGGGATGCGAAGCCTCCGGTTCCGTCGCAAACATTCCGAAATATATCTAAACATTTAGTTAAATTGCACGAAGCTTTAATTGACATTCTACCACCTGATCAAATTCGACGCATATATATCGCAGTTCATGATAGTTTCAAGGAGAAATTAAAGGAGCAACTGGGCAAGATGAATATCGTCGCCAATGGAAGCCCTCAGCACGGTGTTGTGACCTCAGAGTTGACTTTCTATTTGCAAACATTAAAAACTCTTAGGATAATTAATGAAACTGATTCTGAAGATAATATTTTGTATGATATATGGCTGAATTAAGGTATAAGGCTTATAATTATAGCAATTTTATACTGAATAATGATATGTAAATAAATCAGATTTATTATATTGAATGTAAGTGTTATAATTCCAAAAGCTATTGTATTATTACTTTACAGTTAGTTTCTAATTAAACTAAGGGACTTCTTATATTACCTACCACATATAAATGTTGTTTTAAATAGCTTGATTTTAGTTATTTATTTTTTGCATCTTTTAGTTGAATGGTGCTACAAACATGTAAATATGCAATGAGAAGTATAAGTGATAAAAAATTTTGCACCTTGAGTACTCATCAGAAAACTTGGCTTTACCTTAACCACCTTAAGGTCACTTGCAAAAAAATATGTTAAAACCAGATTTAAAAAGTCTTTGTGTTCAGGCAAGTGCTAAAACTACACTGCACCTAATATAATATAAAGTATGCTTCACTGCTGCGCCGCGCTGTGATAAATATAATATTATTATTGTTTTGATTTTTTGTTACAAATAAAGGTTTTGTCATCAACTTATACCAAGTTTACCTTACTCCCTGCCCATTCCGTGATCTAGTCTACTGTAATCTTAGGTTCTTTGTATGTTACAAGAGTATTTTGATATCGTTGGTTACAAGTAAACTTTGATTGCCAAGTCTCATAATAATAATTTATCTATACTAATATTATAAAGCGGAAGAGTTTGTTTGTTTGTTTGAACGCGCTAATCTCAGGAACTACTGGTCCGATTTGAAAAATTCTTTCAGTGTTAGTCCATTCATCGAGGAAGGCTATAGGCCATAGATAAAGTATTATAGTATAGATGTAATCTTAGCCCGTCATCGTGGCCATTTTGTGCTTATTTTCAGACAAGTAGTGTGCGTTTATTTTCTTGAATATTTCTATTTGTCGATCATTTCGAAGCACATTATAATCCAGAAAAGAAAGTCATTTAGTTCATAATATCAATAAACTATAGTTCAAGTAATGAGATTCCGTAAACACACGTAAAAAGCTATGCAATTTTTGTAGCCAAATTATTAATTTATGTGACATTTTTAGCACTAATGTTTTATATAGCACGAATAAGGGATTATTAAACTTATAAATTATCTTTTTAGCTTACAAAAATACCGATTGAAAAGGCCAAAAAACGTTGTTCAAAACATACGTATTTAATGTCAAATCCACGTGTTTGAGGCATTCTTTGGCCATTCTTATGGTTTGTTATTTAGCGGGACCACAAAACTCAACAATATCTAACATAAAATGTTCACTAAAAACCTTTATTAACACTTTAATTACATGAAATATGCAGACCGACTCTTTTGTTATGTCCTGGTAAGTAGGACATAACATTACACGCTTTTGACGCTTATACACCGTTGGCTTTCTCCTATAGTCTATCTCAATGCTATAGGCTATATTTTATCACGATAAGGTACTGCGCAGACGACAGACTATCCGTGACGCACTTTTTAGTCTGTGGAAATAGAACCTATGCAATTATATGCAGTAACGCACACGACGCGCAAAAAGTCCGGCGCACAAAAAATCCGTGTAATTTGGACAGACCGCATCGCGCCGCTTCGCGCCGCGCCGCACAAAAAGTGTGAGAAAAAAAATTGAACGTTTGCTTCAACACGCGCTAACGCAGACGGCGCACACTTTTAGTCTGCAATCTGCATTTGTAGTGACGTACCTAACGTACGCGATCTATTTAATTACCATGGCGCCAGATATCAATCTAACGATGTTAATTCAAGAAATACAAAACAGACCAGCAATTTATGATACTTCTAGGGCAGAATATCATAATAGACATTTAAAAAGAAAATTGTGGGAAGAAGTGTGCTGTAATATATATGCAGCTCCTGTTTGGACATCGTTTACGTAAATTTATCCGGATGTTGTTTCAGAATTGAATGTTTAATATGGAACTGTCCCTTCAGTAATCTTTCCGAAATTATAGGATGTACCCAAAATTTTCTATTTTTTCTTCTTTTTCTGTACTTCAAGTACAAAATAATACTTCGCGATCTCTGCACGATTTTTATAGCGTCTACATCCCTACAGTTTAGTCTGTGAAAAATCCGCGAACGACTTTTTGCGCGCCATGCAGACTTTTTGTGCGCCGCAGACTCGATCACACAAAAAGTGTGACGTCTGCGGCGCCCCTAAAGCAAAGCGCTAAAGACTAATAGGAGCGAAGAAATTAGTAGGAGTCCTTAACTTAAAATACGGTCCCATCCTGAAGAAAGCATGAAACTTGGCATGAATGTAGCTGTCATGAATGTGCTTCAATGTAGATATGGAAGCACGTCCAGAAATAATGTTTTCCCTCCCTCCTCCCCTTTTTTTATCTCCCTCATTCCGACTTTTTCGAATTTTCTACGAAAATGATAAGACTGAGGAGTTTACTCTTCAGAGAACAAATCATCGTCGATAAATTACCTACAAAACGATACTACATTATATAGTGGTAAGATTAATATATTTCTGTGTACAGCCACCAACGTATTATGAAATTGTAAAAACAGGCTAGCTTTTTTTTTCTTGCTCCATTTATAGGAAAACGACAAGAGTGGTGATAAAATAGGCTACAAAAGTTAGATACCTTATACATTGAGCTACAAAATGACACCTATTTCAAAATCGTAGAGGCATTACCTCCAGAGTTACAGCTTACCGCGTATGACTCAAGTACTCGTTTTTTACCTTTTTACAATTTCTTAGATTTAGAGCTAAGGGTTTCAAGAAATTTATTAAAAATACAGTAAAATACAGTGAAAATTATGTAGTTGTCATATATGTGCTTTAATGTGGATATAGAAGCATGTCGACAAATTATTTTTTCCCCCGATTCCCCCCTATATATATACTATATATATATACTATACATTATATAGTGGTAAGATTAATATATTTCTGTGTACAGCCACCAACGTATTATGAAATTGTAAAAACAGGCTAACTTTTTTTTCTTGCTCCATTTATAGGAAAACGACAAGAGTGGTGATAAAATAGACTAATGAAATTAGATACCTTATACATTGAGCTACAAAATGACACCTATTTCGTAGTCGTAGAGGCATTACTTTCGAGTTACAGCTTACCGCGTCTGACTCCAGTACTCTTTTTTTACCTTTTTATATCTACATATTTTGTAAACTATAAGTTCTATCAACATACATCCAAAGACAATATTGTAGAGAAATTAATGAACAACATATTGTTCTTTCACAGTTTTCTGATAGCTGTACCCGTTTTAAAATAAGAAAAACCACGATATAGCATACGATACATACGAAGGAGGGGGAATGGGGGGAAAAAATAATTTGTCGACATGCTTCTATATCCACATCAAAGCACATATATGACAACTACATAATTTTCACTGTATTTTACTGTATTTTTAATGAATTTCTTGAAACCCTTAGCTCTAAATCTAAGAAATTGTAAAAAGGTAAAAAAACGAGTACTTGAGTCAGGCGCGGTAAGATGTAACTGTGGAGGTAATGCCTATACGACTATGAAATAGGTGTCATTTTGTAGCTCAATGTATAAGGTATCTTTTTCAGCCTATTTTATCACCACTCTTGTCGTTTTCCTATAAATGGAGCAAGAAAAAAAAAGTTAGCCTGTTTTTAGAATTTCATAATACGTTGGTGTCTGTAAACAGAAATATATTAATCTTACCACTATATAATGTAGTATCGTTTTGTAGGTAATTTATCGACGATGATTTGTTCTCTGAAGAGTAAACTCCTCAGTCTTATCGTTTTCGTAGAAAATTCGAAAAACCGGAATGAGAGAGATAAAAAGGGGGGGAGGGGAGGAAAACATTATTTCTGGACGTGCTTCCATATCTACATTGAAGCACATACATGACAGCTACATTCAAGCCAAGTTTCATGCTTTCTTCAGGATGGTACCATAAAATTGATTTTTGTTAGGACAAGGAGCCGTACTAAATAGAAGAAAATGTGGAAAAAACGGGGGAAATTATTTGAAAGGGCTTATCTCACGAACTACTAGAGCAATTTTTCTGTTATTTGGGTCAGATAAGAAGTAGACCACGTGAAGGATCATAGGCTATTTTTTGTAGACTGATTTGTCTGTGAAATATCTAATTTACACGGGCGAAGCCGCTCGGAACGTCTAGTATTGTATAAACTTGTCATTATTATTACTGAATGCAACTGATGGTAGTATTACATAGTAACTATTTAGTAGTGACCGACCGAACTTTCGGTTTCGGTTTCGGCCAGTTTCGGCCCAAAAATCTAGTTTCGGCCTTAGTTTCGGTTTCGGCCAAAATATAGCCGAAACTTTCGGCCCCGCCGAAACTCTGTTTTCATGAATTTTCGTGCGTCGTTCGGTAAACTTCGCAGTTAACTCCTGCTTGCTCGCCGGCGAGGCGCCGGCTCATTTCGCCACCGTCCATTTAATCGTGTTTTGAGGTTATGTTTTGCAAATTAGTGCCAAATTACTAAGTATTTATTTTGTTTTTATGAGTACTTCGTTTTGTTTTCATCAAACTGTCTAAACTTATTCTTATCGAACATTAGAGGTATATTGTTGAATTTTATTTCTAAACGACAAACGCACGTTTATTTAATATAAAATGTAACTATTGGTGAATTACGTGCTATGTTCTTATTTTAACAATGTTTCCCAAACAAACTATTAATGCTATGATAAATTTATTTAAATATTGTGTGTGAACTTTATTTACTTAATAATTTTATTTGACTTATGAGATAAGAGGAAGGAGAAAGAAACATGCTACAAGCTATGTTTGGAGTATGCTCACCTAAATACAAAAAATATCAAATTTTAAACCTAATTTATATATTTTTTCCTTCTAATTCTTTTTTTAGTGAATGTTAGTACTTAGTAATGATATAAATAAAATAAATAAAATATTATATATTTTATTCTTTTAACACCTAAATAAAAGAAATAAAATACAACATAATAAAATACATAAAATACAAAATACACGAGAAAAGTTTTTGCTACATTTGCGGAGAATTTATTAAAATAAGAGTTAAAAAGTTAGTTTCATGAACAAATATAAAAGACTTAGTCGAGGCTTTGAAAAAATTTTAAACTTCCTATTTAATACCAGAAAAATATAGGAGCGCCACATACCGAAGCACACAACAAGCTATAATATTTGGGGTATGCTCACCTAGATACAAAAAATATTAATTTTTAAATCTAAATTATATTTTTTTCCATTTCAATTTTATTCTGGGAATATAATTATGCACCTCATATATAAATAAAAATAATATTATATTTTATTCTTTTGATACATAACTGAAAGAAGAAAATTCAGGTTTTCTTCAAAATTTGTAAGTTTCTACAAAAGCAAACTTTATGAGTTAAAATCATTGTTTCTCTAATTAATTTAGTGTAAGACATCCAAATTGGGTACACAGAACTCAGGCACAAAAATCGTGTTGACTAGTGTTATCTTTGGTTTAGTGGCAAAACGTCTTCTGAACCAAAAAATTGTGACGCCAACTAGAAGTTTACAATTAGTAATTTCATTTTGAACTTCAACCGCGGTTTGTGAGACTACATGTCCGTGTTTCCCATACAAAGAAAATGACTGCAATTGATTGTGTTTTCAGTAGTAAATGTCTTGAAATAAATTCTGCTCATGTTTTTTAGGCTAATTCTTTGTTCTAAAAATGTATTATAACGAAGGATTACCCTAAAAAACATATCATACTGAAAAGTTTCTAGAGAACATATTCGAGTCTGAGATTAATAGTATTTATTTCAAGAAATGTCACAAAAAGTAAAAATCAATGTTTGCACTTTTTCTTATGTATTACCAAATGTTACAGAACAGTAAATTTCAGTAAATAATCGTCATTTTAAATGTTTTATCAAGTTTCGGTTTCGGCCGAAACTGAGAGTAAGGCCGAAAGTTCGGTTTCGGTTTCGATTTCGGCTGAAAAATCAGTTTCGGTCGGACACTACTATTTAGTAATCTGGTAATATTACCTGATAACAAGTGCTCAATTAATGAAGCTCCAAACCAGTATAATGTGTTTTATATAATTATAAAGGAGGTATAAAAAAATTAAAATATCAAACATTCGCCACATCACGCCGCTAGATGTCACTTTCAAATTCCTTAACCACTAGAAAAAAAAAGATTAATAATTAATTAAAAAATTATATATTTTGTTCGTAATATACATATACACAGCACAAAGAATTAATATTGACCTTACAAAAATAGATTCGAGTAACATTTTGTGGGTAGTGACTTAAAAAAAACATTGCTAGCTATGGAATATGCCTATAAATAATTATGGCAAACACATGAGAAAATTGTATTTTCTCTAAGTTATGTAGTACTTATACCTACTATTATATTATCCTTTAATTTCTTATTTACTTTTAATTTATATATTCTTTGGAATACTCCACAGCATTTGTTAAAATAACAAGAATGCCCTTATATTTTTTTACAAACCCCCTCTTCCAGTTTGAGCCAGAGTTCATATTTTAACTTATTTCTCTTTGTAATAGAAGGTGTAACTGTCAAAAGAATATGAAAATCATATTTATACTTGGACATAACTAACATTTATTAAAATACCTTATCTAGTAAGTCTCACTTTTCACTTTGCATATCACTTGCCTAGCTTACTGTCAAAAAACCTTTTCACAATAATTAATAGTTAATTACAATAATATTCATATAGGTTTATTAAGCCTTAACATCATAGAAATATGAGGCCATTGGATATCTTATTAGGAATGCTATACAAGAACAAAAAACTTGAAAGATTAACAACGAAGAAGTTAAACGAACTTCAGACATGGGGCCCAATTTGATTAAAAATAAATTGATCAAGGTCATATTATTGATAACAATATTGTGACTATCTTCGTGTTTTTCTATTAAATGTAAGACTGATAAAATTTTCAGAATAATTGAATTCAAAAAGTTTAAATCCTTTTTTGATATGACCGTTTTACTGGCTTGCAATAAATCAGTTTCTGGGCTATATTTTGGTAAACGATGTCTAGGACACGGTATAATGTGAAATAACTGGGGCACAGAGTACAAAAAGTTAATAATTTGTGGCAAGAAAAATAACAGAACAGTTTTACTAAAGTGACTCAGTATGCCCACAACTGCAAAGGTCATGCCAGATACATAACAAAATGTATCACCAACAAAGACTTTTGATGGATACCTGAAAAAAAAGGTACTCGTTAGACCAATTGCTTTACTTGTAATTTCATATTTATTGTCAAGTCTTAATTAATACCTCGATCATGAGAATCGCAGACACAATAGATTTTCAATTGTTATGTGGCAGCCAGGTGCCGCTTGGGGATTGATGGGTTAACTTCACTTATACTCACCAATTGTATCGTAGCAAAGCTAATGCTGTGGCAATATATGGAAGCATTATATAAAGAGAGAAGCAATGTGCCTTGAATTGATCTCCTCTTAACTCTATTACATTAAAAATTACTATAGAAATAGCAATAATAACCGATTGTCCCACTTCTAGACCATTGATGCCTGCTAGTATATTGATGGCATTTGTGCAGAAAACTGCCAACATCCCCATATAGATATAATAAAGTGGACCTGAAAATAAATAGACACATTAGATTAGTCTTTTTGATTAAATGCATATAATTAAATAAATAATGAAAATATTATAATAAACAAAATAAATTGCTTACCTATGTTAACTGAGACTCCAAAAAATTGTCTTAGTGGTAGAGGTACTATAAAAGTTGTAGAGTTAAAATTGACATAATATACAACCAATAGTGGCAAGGATGCTACAGTTGGCAAAAGAAGTTTGTACCTCCATCTCAAATCTAAAACGTCATCTGCAAATCCCAGTAAAAGCATACAGCATATTGACAACAATGCTGCTAGTAATTCTGCAAACTGAAAAATGAATACTTGAACATTATACTTACACTATGTAAAGAAATTATTGTATAATTTATAATACATGAATAAGCTATACACTGTTTTGATTTTAGAGACACTTTTTAATGTATCAGGCAAAAAGAGTATAGCGTATCTATTAAATTTTTTAAAAGCAAGGATTAGAATATACCTCACTGTGAGGAAAAGTTTCTCTATCCATTAAATTGCTTCCAAAAACGATTGGAATAAACAAGAAGCTGACAACTAAAAAAACACATCCTGATATGACTCCCAATGCTTCTGGGCTGAAATTAAATAGTGAAATTAATTAGTAACATTAACAGTTTTGCTTGCCTCAATGGTTTCATCAGTATTTTAGAAGAAACACATACATTTTCTCTTTCGATACCTTACACAAATCTACTCCATATAGACCTGCTTTTATAAAAAGATCTCCTAATTGTGGTATTAACCTAATGGTTCCTACATATGCTAAGAAAGACAATAACAACAAAATCACAATAGACCACATCCTAAAGTATTGCTACGTGTTCATGTTATCGACGTACAAACGACATAACAATACAGTACAGTACAGTAACAATAGTACAAAACGACATAAAAAACTTCAATGAATGTATTCAATTTTGTTCAGGGGTCTTTCCAGGGTAGTCTTTGGAGTTTTTTCAATCAAAAATATTATATTCTATTCTGTTTTATAATCCCTCAGATTTTTTAATTTTTATACCATTTTATACACAATTTCGTCGAATTGACGAATAAAATGCAATTGACAGTTGACATTTGGTTGACAGTGACACATGTTTTTTTTTTCTGGCGCTGAATCATAAGACTTAAGTATTTTCATATCATGATTCATGCTATACTGAGTACACAATATTGTAATCGGCGTTAGCACACGAGATATATTATACCAGGGGATTATACCTCTCCAAAGATAATACAATATATATATATATATATATATATATATATATATATATATATATATATATATATATATATATATATATATATATATATATATATATATATATATATATATATATATATATATATATATATATATATATATATATTGTATTATCTTTGGAGAGGTATAAGGGCATAAACTGCGTTAAGCGGGCACCCGCGACGGGCGCACGTCGCTTGAGCACGCGCGTGAACACGCAGCGGTCCCCGTCGCGGGACCCGTCGCGGAGACCCGACTTACGCAGTGTCTCCAGTTTAATTTTAACATTGTGCATGTACAGTCATATCGATGGAGAACTTAATATATTATTACTTAGCAAAACGACGACTAGCAAAAAAAAAACAAGTGAGCCCTTTCGTTGAATATATTTTATCTTTTGTATCTTAAGATACCGAGCGATATGGATATATATATTTCGTATCTTAATATGTTATCTTAAAATGCGTAATATAAATCTTTATGAATACAGGGTGTTTTTGTGTCGGGCAGCGCGCGGGCTCATCGGTGATCGGACGTATAGGTCTACCAGAATCTGATGGCAAAAAGTGAGAAAATAAAATGACTCTAGCAATACGGGGGTAATTGGAATAAAACATTTTGATCCGTTTTTCTTCTTATAGCGGCTGATTCTGTGTGTTAAACATGCAAATGTAAAAATTTATCCAATGATCAAGGATATTTTTTAAAAATCTGCTGTCAAAAATTGCCATCAGATTCTGGTACACCTATACTAATGGGATGCTCCGTGCCGCGTCCAAAACGTAGAGGGGGAAACAAAACCAAAACAAACTGATAGACGCTCTTCAGTGGAAATGCTCTGTCGCATGTTTGTATTTTGCTTTTTTATATCTTCCCTAATCAAATCGTGAATCGAAATGAATGTTTCTCTTGAATTTCTAAAATACTCTTATAACTTCTTCGTTGACAGATCTTGATAAAGGTTAAATTCACCGCAGGTTTTTCTCTTCTTTATGTGAGGCTCTATCCAAATTTTTCTCCTTTTGGAATGTGCTATTGCAATCTGCATTTCACATTCTATATCAGAATCATCGTCTGAGGAGCTGTCTAACAAATCAAGAAGTAAGGCAGTATCACTCATAGTCAATCACCCTGTATATAGAACTCTAACAAGGAATACGTGTGGCACCAACGCAGACTCGTAAGGAAATGAACAAATTTTTAATAATATCGTATCTTAGCCGTGTGTGATAGCCTAAGATACTATAATATTTTATATTTGGGCATCTTAAGATAAAATATTATAGTATCTTCACCGTCTGTGATGCGCTTAACACATAGCGTCATTAACTGAACTAGCCCGCGCGTGCTCCTGTCGGCGCGCCTCGCGCCTGCCCCCGCAACGGGAACCGTCGCGCGGGGAGTAGGGATGTAAAGCGGTAAAATTACTTTCGTAAAATTCGGTAAATTACGATATTTTACGTAAAATATTATATTTTACGGTAAATTACGGTAAAATTGGGTAAAAAAAGATTTGATTTCGTGGCATAATTTTCATTAAGAATGTGGATATAAACAATTAAACAGGTTACTTAATGCAAGTCTAGACTGCAGTAAGTCAAAACAACATAATAGCCAGCCTGCCGGCTTGCTGTATGCTCTGTCGAGTGTCGTCAACTGTCAACAAGTCGCAACAGCGCAAAATATTATGGCAAACAGCACTAATCGGCAACGTCACAACTCACACCGTGCGACGCGCACGCAGTACACAAATTACAACTTGCAACACGCTCGCCCCGCCCGCCGTCATACCACCATTCTGCATACATACGTAGCCGGTAATTTTACCGTAATTTATATAAATTACCGTAAAATACGCGTATTTTACCAGCGTTTTCGGTAAAATTACGTAATTTTGCAACCCTAGCGGGGAGACGGGCTCCGTTGCGCGGGCGCGGGGCCCGCCTGCCCTCGACGGTTTGCCGCGCGGCTTCCCGCGACGGGTCACTTTTGTATGAAGCCGCGCGGGTGCCCGCTTAACGCAGTTTATGCCCTAATCCCCTGGTATAATATATATATATATATCCTCTTTAGGACTATATTGGTTAAAATTTAAGCATTGAAAGCTTTAAGACTTAGGAATGTCGGTTTATAATAAGCTATTGTAAAAAAAACTATTTAACACAATTAAAAATAAGCGGTAATTTGGACTTCAAAATAGGGAGAAGTTTAGAAGAAAGCGAAAATAGTAGGTTAATTCCCCTAGCTCATTTATTGGTAATTTTGTTTTTTTGCCTTGAAAGTTTTGCTATACAAAAAACATCGAAGAATATATTATTGTAATTTGTAACCAAATACGTAACATGCAAAAAAATCAGATATTGTATGTTAGATAATAATATGTACATTCTTTTTAAGAATACATCACAATTTATTATATGAATTTATAAATTGTCTTTTTCAATTCAATATTACCTGTGATCGGTCGGTTGGGTTTGACTTAACGCGACCGAATTACTTAGGTCCCCCATCTGCCTAGAAATCAACTTCTCTGATAGTACATACATTTTACTTAGTATACGTCTTATACTTTTAATTGCATATTATGCATGCTTATCTCTACTACAATTTCACCTTTGGCTATGGTTGCCTGGAAGAGATTAGTCTCTGATACCTAGTACTAAACCTGCTTGTATTTTTGTTTTTTTTTTTTTTGTATTCCTTCTGTATCTTTGTTTTGTGTGCACAACAAAGAATATTTAATTCTCAATGACATCACTTCAGTAATCACTGTCTGAAATGTTTTCTGAATCTGAGGAACTTTGAGATTCTGTATCAGATTCATCATCCAACTCCATAGCACATTTATCAATTTCTTCATCTAAACGCCTATCTGTTTCAAATAAGTTATTTTCGATTTCACGCACAAATTGGCATTGTTTCTTTAAATCCTTTGCGGTAATACATTGTAAAGCTTCTTCAATAATTTCTATAATTCGATTCTCAAAATTCTCTAAATTAGTATTTGCTAAGCGCCGTTTTAAAGGATTCCACAGATACTCTATTACGTTTAAGTCATTGTGATATGGTGGTAATCTGGCTACTTTGTGTCCATGAGCTTCCAGTAGATTATCACTTTCAAATGTTAGAGATTCTTTATATTCTCTTATAATTTTGAACAATTCAGCCTTCATCATTGTGGAGTTATATGATATCCCTTTGCTAGTCAGCCAATTCTGCATTTCAACTTTAGTAGAGCTTAGGGTTGGTGCCTTATTAACTGAGTCTAAGCAGGAAGAGACTGTGTCTATAACCACCAAACTTTTAGGAGGTAAACTAGGGATTAATTTTTCTTGCAGCCACCTCACAAAATTCGCTCTATTATTATCATCACGATAGTCGCCCAACTTCTTTTGAGATTTAAAAATTAGAGGTTCTGTAATAAATCCCATCTCTCCTCCAGCATGAGCAACAATCCAGCGGGCACAGACTGCATCACTTGGGAGATCACCTTCTTGTTTTTCTATTTGCCAGATTTTATTCTCAGTGCAGGTAGCACGTATATGAGTTTCTCCAATGAAAATTATTGGCAGACCTTCAAGTCTACTTAGTCTTAAAAGTTTAAGGTACTTTTGTCTCCAGGATACAATGTCATGTTGTTCTATTAATAGCATTCTTTTAGAGCTGTATTTCTTGAATCGAAAGCCAAGTTGGCGAATTGTATTCCATAAACTAGTTCGTCCACATGTTAAATTAATATCAATTTTTAATTCAGTCAGAAGAATACTTAATGTCGGAATCTGTTTACGAATTGTGTACATTTCATGGATTTTATTTCTTATTGTACATAATTTGAAATTATCTCGAATTTTAATCAATCTCTTACATTTTTTTCTTTTACTTAAGGTACTTTTACTTTTGCTTTCTCGTGTTATATTGCTAATAGTTTTTTCAGATATACCTGGAAGTATAAGGCATCATTTTGAATCATTGACCAGTATACAAACAAAAATATTATACAATATTATAGATAAAATATTATAACTACCCTCTTTCAAACTAAAATATTTGGTTATACCCATAAAGTTAATATACCTATTGGAATAGAGCAACAATCTCAAGCTGTCAAACGAAACCGAAATTGATTTACGTCTGTATGTAAAAATTTGTTTACGTATACACTTACACATGCATCTTTCTAACGGCCGTTCCCAATATTTGATCTATCTCTGGTTTTGCCCTACTAGAGATAGGAATAGCTCTCATTAGACATTAGAGACATATATTTTATATCAATTCAATATTAGCTGCGATCGGTCGTATGTAAAACCAGAGATAGATTGAATATTGGGAACGGCCGTAAGAGATTAAATTGTCAACGTGCCGATAAGTGCCGACTGGACGTCAAATATTATATGAAAAAAATTAGTTCTGCTGTCATGTGTCACACGTCTCTTTTTACCACAGTGTTCTGTGCACTGACCTCCATTATACATGTACGCGCGTACTCGTATAATGGAGGTCAGTGTGTGTTACTGATAGTGACATCTCCCTTGCTCAGGACTTTGTTTCTCTATTCCGCTAGCTATATTAACTTTATGGTTATACCATGTTTTGTCCTTATCTAATACATTGAAATAGTCGCTCGAAAGAAAAGAAAAACATTGTACTTATAGGTAACTTATTAAGAAAAGGGCGTTTAGAACACGCGTGACCAAGGGTGTAGTAATAAAACCACTTTAAATATAATAGAATCCGGGACTACATCACTTCTACGCTAAATTCTACATAAAGAAAAAAGCATTGAAATAACGCAGCTTATGTTTACCTGTCATGGCGGATACGCGTTGTCGAACATTTCTAAATGGAATTATAGGAGCTTTTTTCTCTTTTTCTCTATTACAATATGTGCGCACAGCAAGCACAATTTTTTTGTCACAGGTTTTTATTCGCTTAAGCATTTCAATAAACTTAAAACAACCGTTATTATTAGACCGTTCTTTTCGACAGCAGTATACGCAGTATATAGTCACAGATTATTAGTAGTATATGGTATATAGTATAGTGCTTTGGTATACTGTGTAATGTTTATTGTGTACATCACAGTTCACACTTCACACTTCACAGATTAGTAATAGGTTTACAATATGTCAGTGATTGCAACAAACTATTTGTGACATAGTAAACACCAATCAGATCTATTCAATCTTACCATAATTTTTTTTTTGTTAATTCGTCCCGGTCCGGATAGGCAAAGGGAGCGTTGCCCATACAGCCATTTCTATGTTTTCTCTATTTAATGAATGATAGTGAAGGCCGAAGCCAATTCTTTTATATTAACCATCTATAAATTAATCCTTACCATAAAAATGTTTTCCTACCAATCACAGCACTCTCTCTTTACTCTATGGTAAAACAGCGCTGTTCCACGGTTGCCAACTTAGGGGTTTTGCCCCCAAATTTAGGGGCTAGAAGTGTTAAAAGTAGTGACCGACCGAACTTTCGGTTTCGGTTTCGGCCAGTTTCGGCCAAAAAATCTAGTTTCGGCCTTAGTTTCGGTTTCGGCCAAAATATAGCCGAAACACTAGTTTTCGTGAATTTTCGTGCGTCGTTCGGTAAACTTCGCAGTAAACTCCTGCTTGCTCGCCGGCGAGGCCCCAGCTCATTTTGCTACGGTCCATTTAATCGTGTTTTGAGGTTATTTTTTGCAAATTAGTGCCAAATTACTAAGACGTATTGATTTTGTTTTTATTAGTACTTCGTTTTATTTTCATCTAACTGTCTAAACTTATTCTTATCGAACATCAGAGGTATATTGTTGAATTTTATTTCTAAACGACAAACGCACGTTTATTTAATATAATAGGTAACTGTCGGAGAATTACGTGCTATGTTCTTATTTTAACAATGTTTTCCAAACAAACGATTAAGTAAATGCTATGATAAATTGATTATATTGTGTGTGAACTTTATTTACTTAATAATTTTATTTGACTTATGAGATATAGCTTGCGAAATTTTTCTATTCAATCATCTTGCCTCATTCTTTTCCTTTTACCACGCGTTTTATTTATATTTAAAATAATTAACCTTTAACTATGGACGCGCAGTCTCACAGACCGTTCCTACCCTGCTAGAATCTTATCTACCCCACTTCCCCGTAAGCTTCACACTTGTTCATTACACAAGTTGACAATTTTTTTTTTCTTGTGCCTGTTACTTAATGATTATTATTCGATTATTTGAATTAAAAATTAACCAGAAACATAATTTAAAAAAAAGAAAGTTTGCTTTTATAGTATAAGCGAAGATAAATAAAAATATAAGATTTTTTCAAAATTCTTTGATACTAACGCTCGTCATGACCAGGATAAAGGGGTTTGGGGGATATTAGAGTTGAAACGGGAAGTTTGCCGCTGGCTCTTACTGTGTGTATTTAATTTTTAGACAAATTATGAGTTTTATGTACTTTAAAGCGTAAAAATATCATCAAAAATGTGTAAAATGGACGAGAAAAGTTTTTGCTTTGTTTGCGGAAAATTTATTAAAGTAAGAGCGAAAAAGTTACTTGCACCGACAAATAAAAGGATTTATCAAGCCTTTGAAACAAATTTTAAACTTCCTATTAAAAACCAGAAAAAATATCGGTGCCACATAATATTATCTCACGTACTTATTAAAAAGGCATGCTACAAGCTATGTTTGGAGTATGCTCACCTAAATACAAAAAATATCAAATTTTAAACCTAATTTATATATTTTTTCCTTCTAATTCTTTTTTTAGTGAATGTTAGTACTTAGTAATGATATAAATGAAATAAATAAAATATATATTTTATTCTTTTAACACCTAAATAAAAGAAATAAAATACTATCTTCATATACAAAATACACGAGAAAAGTTTTTGCTACATTTGCGGAGAATTTATTAAAATAAGAGTTAAAAAGTTAGTTTCATCAACAAATAAAAGACTTAGTCAAGCCTTTGACAAAATTTTAAACTTCCTATTTAATACCAGAAAAATATAGGAGCGCCACATACCGAAGCACACAATGAGATTTAATATTTGGGGTATGCTCACCTAGATACAAAAACTGTTAATTTTTAAATGTAAATTATATTATTTTCCATTTCAATTTTATTTTGGGAATATAAGCAACGATAAAAATAAAAATAATATCATATTTAATATTAACTCGTCGATCGTGGGAAAACGAGACACAATAGATATTCTATTGTGTACCGGTCACCGGTGACCGTATGGGGCTTGATGAATTAATAATATTATATTTTATTCTTTTGATATATAACTGAAAAAAGAAAATTCAGGTTTTCTTCAAAATTTGAAAGTTTCTATTAAAGTAAACTTTATGAGTTAAAATCATTGTTTCTCTAATAAATTTAGTGTAAGACATCCAAATTGGGTACACAGAACTCAGGCACAAAAATCATGTTGACTAGTGTTATATTAGGTTTAGTGGCAAAACGTCTTCTGAACCAAAACATTGTGACGCCAACTGCAAGTTTACTTAGTAATTTCTGCATAGTGAGACTGCATGTCCGTGTTTCCCATACAAAGAATATGACTGCAATTGATTGTGTCTTCAGTAGTAAATGTCTTGAAATAAATTCTGCTCATGTTTTTTAGGGTAATCCTTCGTTCTAATAATGTATTATAACGAAGGATTACACTAAAAAACAAAACTTGGAATCTGATAAAAAAACGGTATATCATATTGAAAAGTTTCTAGGGAACATATTCGAGTCTGAGATTAATAATATTTATTTCAAGAAATATCACAAAAAGTAAAAAATCCATGTTTGCATTTTTTCTTATGTGTTACCAAATGTTACAGAACAGTAAATTTCAGTAAATAATCGTAATTTTAAATGTTTTATCAAGTTTCGTTTTCGGTTTCGGTTTCGGCCGATTAAATGTTTTATCAAGTTTCGGTTTCGGTTTCGGTTTCGGCCGAAACTGAGAGTAAGGCCGAAAGTTCGGTTTTGGTTTCGGTTTCGGCTGAAAAATCAGTTTCGGTTAACTACTGTCCTAGTTAAAAGGGACATTTTTAGGGGCTACAATTTTTTGGGTTTTTTTAGGGGTTTTTTTTAGGGGCTTGTAATTAAATTGAAAACAAAGCATGTGTATTTTCAGTTTTGTGCGTAGAATGGAATTAATGAATATAATGGAAATAGAATGGAAATTTGCTTTGGCATTATTGACACTGCCTGTTTCCAATGTCTCTGTTGAGCGTGCCTTTTCTATATATGGGATATAAACGAGGAACAGGATGATGATGCGGTTTGAGGAATAATTAATAACTTCGCATGTTAAGAATTTTAATAATAAATGTAAGCTTTATTCAATAAAATAATACACTAACTTACTATGTAACGTTTTATTTTATGAGCTACCAAACAATTTACAAAATAATTAGGTAAATAAAAAATTCTATATTTAGGGGTTTTTAGGGGGATTCGGAAAAAAAGTTGGGGGGTAAATTTTGGTAACGGTTGGCAACACTGCGCTGTTCGTCATCAGTCATCAGTCATCACTGACATCCATAGATAGATAATACAGATATATCATATTATTATATACCTACAGAGCTCCAAAACTCCAACGAAAGTTTCAGTAAAGCGCCTACCACTTTACTGAATCGACCGACATGACTCCTTGACTGTATTACAGCACAAATCAATAGGCGTGATAGTTTGTATACGACAAACTATCACGCCTATTGATTTGTGCTTTAACATAGTACTTTTTATTTACAATATGTAAAATATGTGTTACTAGCGACCCGCCCCGGCGTCGTACGGGTATAAAATATATAGCCACTGAAAAAATGATTAAAATCGATAGCCTATGATCCTTCACGTGGTCTACTTCTTATATGTGCCAAATAACATAAAAATTGCTCCAGTAGTTCGCGAGATAAGCCCTTTCAAATAATTTTCCCCGTTTTTTCCACATTCTCCTATTAGTTTTAGCGTGATAAAATATAGCCTATAGCCTTTCTCAATTAATGGGCTATGTAAAACTGAAAGAAAAACAGGAACTACTGTTCCTGAGATTAGCGCGTTCAAGTTAGCCCTTTCACATAATTTTCCCCGTTTTTTCCACATTTTCCTCTATTTCTTCGCTCCTATTAGTCTTAGCGTGATAAAATATAGACTATAGCCTTCCTCGATAAATGGGCTATCAAACACTGAAAGAATCATCAAAATCCGTTGCGTAGTTTTAAAGATTAAAGGGAACAAAAGGACATGAGGGGAAAAAAAAGCGACTTTGTTTTATAATATGTATAGCTATTATAGATCATCAGTCAGTAAAGGTATGACGAGTGATGACGCGAGCCCTCACAAAGCTCGGCTTTTAGCTAGTAAATGCGAAAGTGACTTTGTTTGTTACGCCTTCACACATAAACTATAAAGTACTAAGCGGATCATCTTGAAACTTTCATAGCTACACGTTGTCTGGGGTATGGAAAAGGACATTACCTTAGGTAGCTTTTATCCCGGGAAAAAGAACGGTCCCCGAGGGATAGACGTTAACGCAGGCAGAGCCGCGGGCGAAAGCTGTTATAATTATATACAATTTTCATTAGGTGCATTTTGTGATTTAAACATAACATCTCCCCTAATTTAAGGTAGCAGAGTAAGGGTAATGAGGCAACACTAATTTGCATTAGTGCCAACATGACGGCAAAGGAACTATTCGATGAAACGCACTCTAGTAATTTGTGTGGTGATTCCAGATATTTTTGTCGACTCTCAGTCTCAAGTCTCAACTTGAAATAAATAATATTTTGGAAATTTGGAAATACATAAGAACTGAAACTGAAGGCGTCTGAAGGAAACATTTTTATTACTGAGCTCGGTACTTCTGAGTTACCTACTTTACTTTATTGTAAAAGCCGTTTTCAAGCCATACCTTAATATTTTGAAGTTAGAGAGTTGTAAAACTTTAATTTATTTTCTAAAAAGATGAGCACTATGGACGAAATAGAGGAGGAAGCGAAGGCAGCGGCTGAGAAGATGGTAATGAATATGATGCAAAGACCAGGACAGCTAGAAAAAGTAAGCATTTTAATAGTGTATTTGTAAATAAGCCGTCATGAGCCGTTTACGTTCAGCCACTGCCTACTAATACTTCTGCGGCAGTAACGACTCTAGTGAGTGTTTACGCTCAGCCCTTTCTTGCCGCGTCGGGCAGCGGCAGCGGCAGCGGCATGACGAGTGGCAATGCGAGTGACTATTTACATTTTCGCGCTGCCCACTTCCCTGCCCAACAGCCAACAGGGCTGAATATAAACATTGAATTAAAAATGTTTTAGGTGGAACAATACAAGAAGAGAATCACGCATAAGAAGGCATCTATAGAAGCTCAATTGAAATCAGCAGTACAGGGTAAATTAGATGGAGTAAGTGTTGGGCTAAAACAGCTTCAAGAATGCTTGGATGATGTTCATCAGATCAGTCAAAAGTAATTACAAAATGAACCTTCTCAACTATTTTCACCTATTGAAGGCAAATATAAAAAATAATAACTGAAATAGGCTACTACTACTACTCATTACTAGATCCTCTATTTTAAGTATAACTATGATCATTTATAATTATTACATTAGTAAGTTAATACCTCTATTGTGGGAATAGCAGACACAATAGCTTTTCAATTGTTATGCGGCACCTGGGTGCCGCTTGGGAGGTGATGGGTTAATCTACATTCACTTATCATCATACATTACTTCTTAATTAATATTTTTGTTTTAATTGAAGTTAAACTGTACTTATTATCATGTATGGGTGAGGCCGCCAATTTTTGCTGATTATGACGCAGAAGAATAGAATATTTGTGTAGAGGAATTGGCGAATATCTAAGCTGCTTGTGACGTTGGAGCACCAAAATGGTAGCAAATTTATTCCTCTACGCTATCATAGCGTCGAGAAAATCAAACTTATCTCTGTAAATAATACACAATGTGGTTTTTATTATAGCCCCAAACATGGCCCTTTTGACTACTCACATGATGCATTGATAGTTTTATGTGAAACAGTAATACTTACATTTGTGTCACAAAAACACTTCCTTTGAAAAAACTGTGTACACAGCCCGACTAAGGTTCAAATGTGAACTGTCGAGAAATGGCGGATATTACGAGATTTTCCATAGAATACGTAAAAACTCAGCGTTGCCACCTCCCGATTTTACCTTCCCTAACACCCAACGATAATAATAAATCGGTATTATTGGTGACGTTTAAAATGTGGGGTAGAATTGATGTTTCTAACGATTCATTTGATTTTAAAAAGTTTATAAAGAAAGTTATCTTAAAATACTATGAAAATTAGGTGAGGTAATAGCCATTTATATAAGTATTCATAACATATCCGATTTATCTTCAAATCTGTCATACTTACTGCTACAGCGACAGTTAAAGTGCACCTCTTCCACGGCGGATTGTATATTTTAAGCTATTTTCTTACCTTTTTTTATGTTTAATTGTAAATATATTTTTAGACTATTATTGGAACTCAATTCTAATGCATGCTTGAGTACTTTGTTTTTCTTTGTTAGAATCAGTTTTCGAGCATAAGATAAACACAATACTTTTTAAAATACTAAGGGCGGAGAAAAATAATTGCAAAATCAGCAAAAATTGGCGGCCTCGCCCGTATACTAATAAATTATGAATAACAATAATTTAATTTTATACAGAAAAAAATTATTTAATTTGTGTTAGTCAAAAATAATATTTTATAGGATGGATGAACTAGAGGATCTGTTGAAAAGAGTGCCTCCTCTAGTGGCATCTCTTCAGCCAGTCCGAGAAGAGGACTCGAGGCACTCACAGTATGTTACAGCTATGGACAGTCTCAAACATATATTTACAGTGCCAGAGAGTGTTGCTAAAACCAAGCAGTGGATTGGTGAGGGGAAACTGTTACATGCTCATCAGGTAAGTTTAATTAAACTCTTTAATAAAATAAAATACAATAATAATATATTTTTTAAATAATATAAATAACTAGACGTTCCGCGCGGCTTCGCCCGCGTAAATAAGATATTTCACAGACAAATCAGTCTACAAAAAATAGCCTATGATCCTTCACGTGGTCTACTTCTTATCTGACCCAAATAACAGAAAAATTGCTCTAGTAGTTCGTGAGATAAGCCCTTTCAAATAATTTTCCCCGTTTTTTCTACATTTTCTTCTATTTCTTTGTTCCTATTAGTCTTAGCGTAATAAAATATAACCTATAGTTTTCCTCGATAAATAGGCTATCTAACACTGAAATAATTTTTCAAATCGGACCAGTAGTTCCTGAGAATAGCGCGTTCAAATAACCCCTTTTAAATAATTTCCCCCCGTTTTTTTCACATTTTCCTCTATTTCTTCGCTCCTATGAGTCTTAGCGTGATAAAATGTAGCCTATAGCCTTTCTCGATAAATGGTCTATCTAACACTGAAAGAAATTTTCAAATCGGATCAGTAGTTCCTGAGATTAGCGCGTTCAAACAAACAAACAAACAAACAAACTAACAAACTCTTCCGCTTTATAATATTAGTATAGATTGGCCTGACAAAGAATACTAGTTTGACAACAATATATTTACTGTAACTTTTTATTTCCTATGGTTTGATTTTTCAATCTGCATATCGTCACTTAAGTTCTAACTCCGCTTATGTAACTTTTTGGCTATTTTGAAATTTTGATGCCATTCGGTAGAAAATCGGAAGACACATCGTATCAGCCAATCAGGAACACATATCGCTTAACAAAAGCTACTATAATCAAATGTATGGATATCTATACAAAATTATGCAATTGTTTTCTGTCTCCTGAAAAGTTATTTTTTTTTTCCTTAAGCAGTGTTAGAACTTAAAGAAAATGATATTCCATTTCATGGAACTACTGTATAAGTTATGGATGTAAACAAGCTTAGGATTGCTAGGTTAAACTAGAGGCGGAAATCTGCACATATTGTGTATAATTGTTTAGATTGGCTGAGAGCACTGTCTCGCCACTTTATTTAGTAGGTGTTATAAGGGCCAACCCACACTTACCACAACCACACGACAACCACAACCACACCACGTGGTCAGGCGTATATTTCGTATTGTAAATGAACTGGACCATTAACATGTACCACATTTTGCAGTCGTTGTCGACCACTTGTGTGATACCGACCACATCGCAACCACGGCTGACCACATCGCAACCACAACGTTGCGTCGATTCAACGACAGTACGCGCACACCGCCCGCGCTCTTCCCCCCCCTCCGTTTCATTGACTTTCGTACTGACCACATCGCAACCACTGGCGACAACGCAACCACGTCGGCGTTTTGTCGGTACCACAACGCAACTACAAAAAGCTGCAGCGACACCATTCACACGTAGCCACTGCTCGACGACATTTTGTCGTTGCGATGTCGTGTGGTTGTGGTACGTGTGGGTTGGCCCTAAGGCGCTTAACTACCAATAACCAACGATATACAATAGATATGTGTCACCATCTCGCGATCTACAAATAAGAAGTAGTCCCTTTTACCATTAGCGTGTCTCTGGGGCCACCCGTCTTGCTCACTCCTTGTCTCTCCAAAGCGATCTTAAAGTTGTGTACGACATAATATACCTATAAGCATGGCCGGATTTATATATATTTTTTGAGTATAGGCCACTTTAATTTTTTTTCGCCCCTATGTACGAACTCTGCCGCCATCCTAGGATGCTGCCTATACATAAATCCAGATCTGCCTATAAAATAATATTACAAATTTCAGTGCTTGAGTGACTTGGAAAACTCTCGAGATGATCTACTGTACGAATTACATCGACTTCCAAATCAATCGTCGCATGACAAGATTATGCTAAAGGCGTATTTCGAAGATGTGGAGGTGGTGTCTAACTTACTTGAGAAACAAATAAAGCTCATTTTGGCGAGAACTCTTAATACCGTTAGAAAGGAACCAACTGTTATTGTCACAGCTTTACGTATTATCGAAAGGGAAGAGAAGAGAGATCAAATGGCAGTGCAGGTATGCAAATGATATAAATTATAAAAAATAAAACTATTTTTTTTTACAGATTTACACAAGCTAAAGCAAAGTCCCTACTATTATTTTACTATCATAAACATTGTAAAATATAAAATGTTGATAAAAACACTTGAAGCACATTTTTTTGTTACAAATATTTTCTATTTTCCATTATATTTTCAGCAGCAAGATCAATCTGGCTTCATTCCGCCCGGCAGACCTAAAAACTGGCGGAACAAGGCCTTCGAAGTTCTAGAATGTGCTGTGGCGCAACGAGTAGAGGGCACCAGGGTTGACGAGAGGGAAGACAACAAGCTGTGGCTGATCAGATACTTGGAGCTGACTAGGCAGCTCATACTAGAGGACTTGCGAGTCGTCAAGACGCTGTGCGTGCCGTGCTTCCCTCCGCACTACGATATCGTCAACAAATACGTTAACATGTACCACACATGTTTGTCGACTAGTGTGAGTTTTCTTTATACAAGGTGTAACAAAACTAAATAATAATACTTTAGGGTGTATAAGGTATATGTGTCCCTTATATACAATTTACTGTAAATGTGAATTTTTCTTTTCGTGATTTGTATGGGCAAGCGCCCGAGCGCACTATGGAAAATGGTAGAACTAGAGCATATCATAAATGGATTTTAAAAATATCACAATTTGAATGAAATATTTATTGCATTCGATACTCTAATAACCAAATAATCTTAATCAGACATTTTTTTGTTCTAAAACTGCATAAATATTTTTTTTTCATAGGTTGAAGTAAGTTGAAGTAGCGGATGGCTCATTCAAATGTTTGCATACACGTAATTCAAATGAATATTGTGAAAAAAGTATTTAGCACATGCATGCGGTTTTATACATTTTTAAAAAGGATATTTTATGTTCTTAATAATGAGCTATTAACTTTTTTTAATATGCTTTTTATTTTTGAGTAAGTACTTAAAAATTGACATACCCTATTTTTCACTTTTCTTTTTTTTTCGTCGAAGGTTTTCACATTTACCGACGGCTCGCGACGCGCAACTTTATGTGTTATTTAATAGCCTAACTATTTATAAATGAAAAATTAAAAAAATCAGCTGCGGAAGTTTGCGGTCCTGGAAGTTATGGGAAAAAATGTGATAGCGGTCGGAGTAGATAATTCGGTATCTTTTGCGGTTACTGCTGACATAGTTTACAAAAACTATATTAACCACAATATTTTGATAGCAATAGCTTATCATCTATTTTGCACTCGTCGTGCATGAGTAAATATGCATAACATTCATATTAGTACGTATTTCATATCTAAAAAACTAGTATATAAGGGGAAGCAAATATCTTCAAATTGCACACTTCAGCGTGTATTTCATATTGAGTGACACTTATTTAAATTGGTTATTTCCATTAAAATGTCAACTTTCAACTGTACTAAGGGCGATTTCATCATTCCCTATATCGAGCGTGGCAGAACCTTGGAATCGTTGTCCATAGTTCTACAGCAAACATTAAATGTTTCTGAAAACATCTTGTGTTTTGTAATTGGTGACATTCAAAGAAATATTCTGCCTTCTTTCAATAAGCGCTGGGCTCAAGCATCACGGAAAAAGGACGAATTTATTCGAAATAATACAAGCTGGCTGGAGTCAGGATATTCAGTACAGTTTCCGGAGTCTGAAGCACATTCACTGCCATCAACTTCTGGTAAACGAGGAAGACCGTGCATTGCTTATGGAGACTCCTCAGAATCAACAAAGAAAAGGAAAAACACTCTTTTACTAGAAGAATATGGGTTTGAGCACATTTGTAACGCATTTTTGCAAGGACTGCGGGCCTTAGGTGAGTATGCAGAGGCTCATCTTGTTGAAGAGCTAAGAAACTCTGAGAGCGAAAAGAAAAAAGTTTTCTCGACTATGTGGAAAGAGTCAAACCAAATGAAGATTTTATCTGATACAGAAGCATTGAGTGCTTTTATTGATTTGGATCTAACTAAAGCACAATATATGTACCTAAGAAATTTAACCAACGAAAGAAAGTGTACAATGTTTCCCCCATATTACAAAATACAAGAAATAAAACAAACTTGCTATCCACCATCTTCTACAATCGAAATCACAAATACTTATGCTAAAGTGATTAATATACAAGACTTACTGGACCACACAGTTGCCAGAATTTTAAAAATTAATCCAGTTTTCCTAGAACAACACAGAAATTTAATCCTTTACTGTAAATGGGGATGTGATGGTTCATCTGGCCAAAGTCAATACAAGCAGAAACTGCCAGAAGAATCGGAAACTATTTCAGATGCCAATCTGTTCGTCACTTCATTAGTTCCCATTAGATTAATTGATGACCTCTCACAAGCCATTATTTGGCAAAATCCAGTACCTTCATCTGTTCGTTATTGTAGACCCATTTCTATTGAATTTTGTAAAGAAACTCCTGAAAAAACTAAGGCAGTTGTAGACGAAATTACCAGACAAATTGAATCTTTACGCCCGTCATTAATAAACAAAGATGGTGTTGCAGTAAATGTGAAGCACGAACTTTTTCTAACAATGATTGATGGTAAGGTGGCTCAGGTCCTAACAGAAACTCCATCGGGTTCTACGTGCACGATATGTGGGGCTACTCCTCGACTTATGAATGACCTATTAAAAGTGACTGCTAGACCTGAAAATGAAAGTGCTTACCAATATGGATTATCCACATTGCATGCCTGGATTCGCTGCATGGAAATGGTATTACACATTTGCTACAATCTTGACTTTAAGACTTGGTCTGCTACAACAGAAGAAAAAAAGAAATTGAAGAAAGAAAAGAAGGAATTTGTTCAAAAACGTTTCAGGGAAGAGCTAGGATTAATTATCGACAAACCTCGTCAATTAAGTGGAAACTCAAGTGATGGAAATACAGCACGAAGGTTCTTTTACAATTACACTTGCTCGGCGAACATAACAGGTGTTGATGAAACATTGATTAAACGCTTGTATATTATTTTACAAGCTCTCTCTTCTGGAATGATGATCGATCCCGAAAAATTTGGAGTTTATGCCTTAGAAACTGCGCGAATTTATGTTAGTAACTATGATTGGTACTACATGCCATCCTCCGTGCACAAATTACTTATACACGGAGAAAGCGTGATCAAACATTTTTCTGTTCTTCCTATTGGGCAACTGTCGGAAGATGCACAAGAGTCGCGCAATAAAGACTACAGAAATATGCGCCTGCACCATGCCAGAAAATGTTCCCGTATAGCTACAAATGAAGACGTATTTAAAACGCTTCTATATACTTCAGATCCATACGTTTCAAGTTTAAGAAAACCTTATGTGAGAAATGTGAAGGATCTTGATGAAGAGGCACTAAGTCTTTTGAAGGTGGTACCTGAAGGTGATCCTACATTTACACCGGAAGTAATTTTAGTTAGAAATAGCGAGGATAATAACAATTAGATATAACATTATAAGTAACTAAAACCTAGAATAAAACCAATAATATTATAAGATTTGTCTAATCTAAGATAAATTAGTTTGGTGTGAGGCATAGATAGGTACTATACGATTTTATAATTTTATGTATTTTATTATGCTTGTGTGATAAGTATAATTTTACTCATATTACTACTTATTTATAAAAAATAAACTACTCGTATTACTTTTTTATCTTTTCTTTTTTTTTAACCTAAAATAAATATGTATACAATGAAAAAAAATACAAAAATTGATTATTTTTAAAATCTTTGTATATCACTGTATACATGTGCCAAATCTCAATTCAATACGATGAAAAACCTTGAAGTTACAGATTTTTGATCCGATAAGGACCCAAATTTTCCACTGTGGAGCGTCGCGCTTTTCCCACACAAAAGTGGGAAAAAAATATACTCTTTCAGCTTTGCTACTTTCACAGCGAACTCTATATAAGGGCCCCATACACACTCTAAAGTATTATCATTTAGTTGTGTTACACCCTGTATATTTTTGGCCTATTAGAGATTAACAATGTAAGGCTGCGTTTCTACCGGAACTACGTTTCGAGGACTGTGTTTTTATAATCGAATTGAATCTACACTTGACGAGGTCAGGCACTATGTGTATAGAGTATAGACTATAGAATATAGATCTATTGGTACTCAAAAACTTATTACTCGCAATTCCGGTGGCAATCCACTGTATCACAAAGTGGCATCTCTATCAATTAAATACAAAACATTTTTTTGTAACGAACCAAGTTTTAACTGGCAAGTGGGAATTAAAAATGTGTTATCTACTCTGCGCAAAATGAAGTGTTGGAAACAAAATATCTTTTCAGTCAGATATTTTGATTTTTTGTTTCAATACACCAGACCCAACATCTTTTCGAAACAGGTATGAGCTGCTCCCCCCTAGATGAAATCCTGGGTACGCCGTTGACTCAATTCGACTGTTTTTCGTTTTATGACGTAGTTTAAAATTTGGCGGTATTTATTACTATACTTTCAATGAGGGAATGGGATATAATTTTCCGTGTTGCGGCCCATTTCGCACAGCGCCTGCCGCCTGGCACCGCGCCGCGTGTGTTTTTTACTTCTATCTTAGTATTCTCTTAAAGTAATTCATAGAATATATAGATAATATAGATAGATATCTTAAGTTGTTTACGTCTCATGTTTTTAGCTTCAAGACGTAGTAAACAACGGCTTAGAGGGTAACGAGTATGTGACGTTGCTATCCTGGATACTGAACACCTACCCCGGGCCCGAGCTGATGTCCAGCCCGGAGGTGAATGTTGATGTGTCATCTCTGCCACCCCTGCTGAGCAGGGAGACCATGAAGAAGTTGGAGGATGAATATTTGCAGGTACCATTGAAGAAATTGATATGTAGGTCCTACGTCAATTGGTCGGGTTATGTTAATTTAATGTTAGCTGCTACTAGCTGTGATCTGTCGACTTTCGGATGGATTTAACATGACGTGAGCAAATTACGTGGGTCCGCCATCTGCCTAGAAATCAACTTCTCTAATAGTATAACATTTCTTTTACTATTTTTACTTATAAAAGTCTCTTAAACGATATCACATTAAATAATATTTACAATTAGTTACAATAAAATTTATTATTATTTATTGTAATATTATTATTATTACCGCCGTAAGGAAACTTACGGCGAGACCACACTAATAAGATGCGACACGACGCGACACTTCACGTTCCATAGAATGAGGATGTTTGAAATTTTATTTGCCACCAGGTGCCGCTTTGTAGCCTTAGGGCAGGGGTCACCAATTAGTTTTGCTCGAGAACTATATTAAGAAATGAAATTACCTTCGCGGTCCACACATTAAAAAAAAATTAACAAATAGGTAATTAGGAAATTTACAAAGGTTAATAATTTGCTTTTTCAATGAGAAAAGTGACTATTTTTGTAGCTAATTATCTCTCTCAAGTTTGGAGTGAAATATTGGTGCAAGCTATTGACATTCAATCCTGGAGATGATTATCAGTAAGTCGAGACCGAAATTTATTTTTAACGAAGTTCATCTTCGAAAATGCTTGGTCCGCACACAATGAGTCGGCGGTCCGGATGTGGACCGCGGTCCACCATTTGGTGACCCCTGCCTTAGGCCGCGTTTCCACTGACCTATCCATACCCATTTCCTAAAAATAGTCTACACCCCTATTGTCGCGTCGCGTCGCTGCCGCGTAGTGCGGTCTCACCTGCCATTTGCCTCTAGAAAAAAAAAGCCTGAACGTCGAATCGAGGCACAAAACTTCATATGAAATGCCAAAATATGAAATCCTGTGCCTTTTTAACCGACTTCAAAAAAAGGAGGTTATCAATTCGACGCGTATGTATTTAATATTTCCAGAACTGCCCAATTTTCGTATATGTTAGTCTATATCAGCGTCTGAACAAATGTTCCAAATTTCAAGTGTATGTATGTATGTATGTTTTTATGTTTGTGTTCGCATATCTCTGGAAATACCTTTCCGATTTCAGTAATTCTTTTTTTGTTGCACTAGGTATTGTTCAACTTAGGGAATAGTGCAAGCTTTATCAAAATCTGTTCAGTAGTTTTGGAGATAGGGAGTTTTAATTCTCAATAACGTACAATTTTGAAGTCGGTTTTATCTTTTTAAAATACAGTTATTATTTCAATTATAGTCAAGTTAAGTACTATAATCTAAATAACGGGGCAAAGAATGAGGGTTGTATGGCGTAGCCGTCAGGTCTGTCGTGTCAAATGTCGTGTCAGACAGACATAAGACAGCTGTTTGACACGACAATTGACACGATATACCTGACTTCTACATAGCGCCATACAACCCTATTAAATACAAATGATACAAACTTTATTGTTACAGAAAATGGAGTCTAACTACATCGAGTGGATGGAGAAGACGCTGGCTGCGGAGCGCGCGGAGTGGGGCTCGGAGCGCGCGCCCGAGCTCGAGCCGCACACTAACGCCTTCCACACGCACACACCCGTCATCGTCTTCCAGATGATCGACCAGAACTTGCAGGTGGGGACAGATCACTGACCTCCATTATACAAGTACGCCGGACCTATGATACCCACTTTTTTTTGTGCCTATTTGAAGCGGAATCAGCGCCGCCAGTGAGCGGGAAGAGAACTAAATTTGACGTTACTTGCAAATGGCCGCTTAATCGTTATTGGTTGTCATCACTAGTATTAGTTCCAAATACTCCCACTACTGCTATCAGCGCCAATATGGCGACTTTCAAACGTCATTTTTACGTCAAATCATAGACAAATATATTTGGTCAATGGTCAAATTTAGTTCCTATCCCTCCCATCGGGGGAGCTGATTCCGCTTCAAATAGGCACAAAAAATAGCTGTCATTTCAAAGGGTATCATTAGTCCAGCGTACTTGTATAATGGAGGTCAGTGGGACAGATGGACGAACGTACCATCGAGGAAATTGATTCCTAGGCAGTTGACAGACCAACGTCATTTGGTCAGATCATGTCAATTTAATGTTAATTGTGATCTGTCGCCTGTCAGCTGGGTTTGACGTAACGCGACCAAACTACGTAGATCCCCCACCTTCCTAAGAATCAACATTTCTGATAGTATACATTGAAGTGATTGTAGTTTAGTGGGGCACACACAGTTAAACTTGGGTCACGGATAGTAATAGGCACAATACAAAAATTATATTGTCGAAATAACCAAAATCGTGACCCCGCCCCCCAAATTGCAGTACTACAGTTTGGGGGGGGGTAACGATTTTGGTTATCCTCCCTCATCGGACCGCAAATGTTTGTTACGCAATTTTTTGCTCTTCAAACTCTTTTCTGTTGTTATTTACGATATTATGAATTTTTTAATCCTAATCAAAATCTCGAATTAACTACCTAATCAAAAACGCTGTCGTGCAGGGTTATAAAATCTGATTTTAATTAAGGATTGTGAATTAGTTCCTAAATTGACTGTTAATTTGTATTTTAAACCTTTTCCTTTTTTCAGGTCACTGAAACGATCAGCAAGGAAATCACATTTAAAGCGTTGCTACTGAGTATAGAACAAGTGACCCGCTTTGGAAACATGTACAGGGAAGGCGTAGCGCAGTTTAAGGTAAACAACTGAGAAACATAATATTATATTCATAACATATTATGTTAATATTTAGTATCAACTCTAAAATATAGAAATCAACTTTTGTTGTCAGCTCTTTAAATATCTAAAGAAAAAGCTTGTAACTTGGCGCCGCACTACGTTGCAACTGTGAGCTCTCGCGGGCGTATGGCGTATGCGTTGTAAATGTATATATTTTTTTGTATTAATTAATATTTACGTGCTTAAAATTATATAATAAAGTACTGTATTTTAATAATAACAATGAATATTTGTCATACAGAAGCAGCACTTTGCGGACAGATCGCGCGTGGCGTACTTCACGCACCACATGATCACGGTGGTCAACAACAGCGCGCAGATGGCGCGGCTGGCGCGGCAGACGCAGGCGCGCCGCTGGCCGCCCGGACAGCACGACGCCCGCGCCGCCGCCACCATCGACCGCCTGCATCAGACCTTCCAGGTGTGTATAGTGAACAACAACAGCGCGCAGATGGCGCGGCAGACGCAGGCGCGCCGCTGGGCGCCCGGACAGCACGACGCCCGCGCCGCCGCCACCATCGACAGCCTGCATCAGACCTTCCAGGTGTGTATAGTGAACAACAACAGCGCGCAGATGGCGCGGCAGACGCAGGCGCGCCGCTGGGCGCCCGGACAGCACGACGCCCGCGCCGCCGCCACCATCGACCGCCTGCATCAGACCTTCCAGGTGTGTATAGTGAACAACAACAGCCCGCAGATGGCGCGGCAGACGCAGGCGCGCCGCTGGGCGCCCGGACAGCACGACGCCCGCGCCGCCGCCACCATCGACAGCCTGCATCAGACCTTCCAGGTGTGTATAGTGAACAACAACAGCGCGCAGATGGCGCGGCAGACGCAGGCGCGCCGCTGGGCGCCCGGACAGCACGACGCCCGCGCCGCCGCCACCATCGACCGCCTGCATCAGACCTTCCAGGTGATCAGCATATTGCTAGCTGAACCGGCAAACGTTGTTTTTCCATTAACGTTATATGAATATATATAGTTATATAATTGAAAACATTCGTGTAGAGGTTGGTTGTAAATAGACAGTGAAGACGGTAAGAATCAAAGTTAGATGATTACACCTATCGACTACTCTACTCCGTCGGTGTAATCAGAGAGATCGCGAGACAGCGCTCTCGGCCAAGCACTCGGTATGTTTATTATGGATGTGCTGTAAATTGTAATGAATACTTTGTTTCAGGCGTTGCGAGATGAAGCTGTAAAGTTCTTATTGGAGGAGGCGTTTTTGGACTTGGAAGAGCATTTCGATGACCTCTTCACCGCCAAGTGGCAAACTTCTAGTGTACCGATAGACGTCGTCTGTGTCACTCTAGAAGACTACTTCCAAGACTACAATCATTTACGAGACAAAAACTTCGAATATGTTATAAACGAGGCTCAAAATCTTGTATACAAGAAGTACATAACGGCAATGCTGTCCAAGAAAATAACGTTTAAAACCGTCGAAGAGGCGCAGCAGGCGGCGACCAAGATCGTGAAAGAGGCCAACCAGATTAAATCCTTCTTCAGGAGAATCGCTTCCAACGCTGAGGGAGTAAATGTTGACTATCCGTTTGAAGTCATCAGCATGTTGGCTGAGGTAAGTTAGATTTGTTATATAATGCATTTATATTGACAAAAGGCGTAGAATGTTTAAAACTTACGTGCATAATCTCTACATCGATATGTAATTACTTTTCAAAAGCATGCTTTATGCTAAGTACTCACATACGGTTTTACTCGATAGTTTTACTTCAAATCGAGTAAAAATTACCGTGTGGACCGCAAAACTCACAGCTCGAAGGCTCGCATCGAACCGGCTTGATGGAAATAAATAAATCTAGTTTCTTTCGAACTTACTCGGCGCGAGCCGGCTAGCTTTACTCAAGCGTGTTAGTTTTGCGGTCCACACGATAATTTTTACTCGATTTGGAGTAAAACTATCGAGTAATGCTGAATGTGTGGACGAAAGCCCGAGCCATGGTTTTTACTCTACGTGATTGATCGATCGAGTAAAACCGTATGTGAGTACTTAGCATTAGACAGAGAAAAAAATAATTGTGTGTGTCGTCCAGGTGATTCGCTGCGGCGACGCGGAGATGATATCTTTAGACCTGCACGGTCTTCTGGACAAGTGTCCGGACATATCCGACGAGCATCTGGCGCGGCTGCTGGCGCTGCGGGCGGACCTGCCGCGCGCCGCAGCACGCGATACCGTGGCGCACGTACGCGCCTCTCGCCCCGCCCCCCGTCCGCACGCACACGCGTCTCTGTTCGCCGATATTACGTTCACCGATCGCCTGCTGCCATTCACGCTCTGAGCACGTGACGCTCGGGCCCTGCTGCCGGGGGTGCCCGAGCTATAAATCCTTCGCCTACGGACGGTCAAAAAAAAGGTTATAACATTTACGCCGATGCGCACTCAAACGACTCTCTGTCAACTGACTCCATGTTTATCGACAGACTGCTGCTTCACTTGACGCTCGGTCACGATCCTTGGCTAACCGACAAAAAAGGGCTATGTTCTATTTCAGTGGTCCCCAACCTTTTTTTCCATACGGGCCACAGACATGTTTTGATCTTGCAGTCGCAGGCCGCAACAAAAAATTTTTAGGGTTAAAAAATAACGTTCTTCAAAATTAACGTTTTAAAAGTGGAAAAAAATCACGACTCTCACGACGACTACATTATTTTGCCGGTGGGCGTGAATTTCAAAATGTATATAACATCACGCGGGCCACAGATAAAGTCCCGGTGGGCCGCGGGTTGGGGATAGCTGTTCTATTTGAAGGTTTTTTTTCTATGTAACTGTAATACACAGTAATCGAGCCTTACACTGGTTTTTTAACTGCTTGTTTATCAGTATTTCTGTAAATGCAACATTTTGTTGCCTCAATTGCTTAAGAGCGGGCTGTGCAATTTTGCTGTGTTTTCTAAGTATTACGATCCCGGAAGACGATTCACTCAAATGAAATTGGGATTTATTTAATCATTGTATATTTATCTGATATTTAGCTAACGGGAAACACGATTCACTTATTTTGACTCGATAGTTTTATTTTTCGAAATTATGAATCTTTTTGGGCATTTCAACAAATATCTGTTACACTTATTGAGTTACTATCATTAAATAATTTGCACTACTATTATCACACACTTTATAAAATAATAGCTAAAGGAAATATTAGTATTGTATTTAATTTTTAAGTAATCATCAAAAAACAGTTTTGGGACTTACGACCTTTACTTTCGTGCTATAATGCGGGAACCGTTGTTACGCGATATTGTTCACTATTAGGTGCAGCCTAAAGTACATTGCCCGGGAGCACGATTCATGGAATTATTGTATCACGATTGGAGAATAGCGTTGTGTGTAGGCGGGGCTAGCGTTTTCACAACGCGCTCTTAAATAATAAACAGTCTTTCTAAACCAAAGATCAGTCGAAAACGAGTGATACCCTGCAATTATAAAATAACTTTTTAACTCATACCATAGACTTCACTTTAAGGCTACGCTCGCTTCTCACATGATAAAATAAAGTCAGTATTTTAGACTGCTTAAAGTGATGTACAAGTACATACTTCATCTAAGGTGCAGATAACATGACAAATTTATTGCAATATAATATCACAATAATATTATAATTTTAGTATGTTATTACTTATTTTGTATATTCGAAAATCAATAATATTATGCTTATTTAAATAAAAATATTATAAATAGTATTTATAAGTATAATAAATAAAGAATATTTTAACAAGAATCGTGATAAAAGTATATTTTATTTCAAAAACGCATATTTTGCCCATTAAAATAAGGAGGTAACTTAGATAAGTAAGATAACAAGTAGGTAACTATAAATAAAACGATTGAGATGGTTTCTTAATAGTATTATGATTCAACGCATAGGCTCCGTAGTCGGTCAGCTATAATACAATCTGATACAAGTTTAGATAACTGATTGGTGTTATGACGTTTGATTCACAACTACTAGAATAGAAGGAGCGACTCCACACAGTCGCAGAAATACCGCGCGAGGCGCGAGTGACGGCGCGTTCTGTATTTAAATTTTGTTTTTTTTTTTTCGTTTTTATAATCTAAATGCAAACGTGTAAAGAGTTAAGTGAATAAGTTGTGTTATTAGATTGGTGTAATTTGTCTCCCGCGAAGATCAAATTGTACAAATTAGGACGGGCGGCAGTCGGTCGCTCAGTTCGCGGCTGGAGCGATGTGGTTCGTTGCTCTGTTCCTGTGTTTGGTCGCTGGTAAGTGCATTAATGTTTTTTTTAAACCATTACTTTTATGCTAAGAAATATTACTTTGTTGCGTTAGAAGGTCTATCACCATATCTACAATAATTGAAACTATTTTTTATAATAACATCTATTAAATCATCCACAAAACATGTGTCAATACCTATGTTAGTTCAGCTGTAACGTAGTTTCAAACACCATTAATCAACGGATTTCACCTTCATCTTGCTCAGTTTGTACTTTCGGAAACGTTCAAATTAATAGTTTCTGGGTATGTTCCAAAAACTATGTTTGATTTTATAACGCCATTGGTTTAAGGTCTTTTAATTTTTATAGCCTTTGCCTTGTAGGTATATTATGCCCTATTCTTTGGGGTCAAATCTGCCAACAATCAACTATGTAATAGCGTTCTACGATTTTTCATGACAACAGATAAAATGATTAAAAAAACACTGATTGCCGAGCACTATGCAAAACACAGAACTATAGTCTTAATACGTGAAACAAAACTCTGAAATATGAAATTTGAGATTTATGGAGCTAAATTCCTAAGAAGCGACGTAACAATGGGCATATTATCACCATTAATTCATCAAGCCCCATACGGTCACCGGTGACCGAGCCACAATAAAATATCTATTGTGTCTCGTTTTCCCACGATAGACGGGTTAATTTGATGATGTTTCTTAACCAAAAAAAAAATCTTAAAAACAAATCATCTAGATAAAATTTTAGTCTCGTAAATATTAAATCACTAGCTGTGCCCCGCGGTGTTACCCGCGGTTTAAGTGATATATAATAAAAGACTATGAAAAGTACCAATAATAGGGTCAAAACGGGACGATACATGGTTCTATAATGGTTTATGGTAGTGATGATGATGATGATGAATGTAATTTGCATAGTAGCATATGCTTTCCGTTCTTAAAACAACGTCGAAACTCCCAAACTTGTATCTATAAAGAGTGAGGAGTTCTCTCAGCACCTTCCGAACCATGGTATACCTTGGTGCAAAATCTTGCTTGTTGGTAGGCATGGTAGCATATGCTTAGAATACTGCTCACGAAACCGAAGTCACCACATGTTTCCATATAAATTTTAAGGAGTTCCCTCGATTTCTTATGGATCCCTTCATCAGGTCACCACTTTTATGAATATGGTACCAAATTGGGATGATAACCTATACACCAAAAGAAGAATTTTGAAAATCGGTTCACAAACGGCGGAGTAATCGTTGAACATAAAAAAACGAACATAACACCTCCTCCATTTTGAAAGTCGGTTAAAATTGTAGTCTATGTGTTATTCTGATGTATAAGCTATATTATTGTAAAGTTTCATTAAAATCCGTTCAGTAGTTTTTGCGTCAAAGAGTAACAAACATCCATACATACATCCAAACTTTCGCCTTTATAATATTAGTAGGATAAGTAGGATAGAGAACGTCACGATTGAAATGCGCAAAAATTCGTGACAAACTGCTTTCGAAAAGTGGTGACAAACCCATTGATCGAAGACCGCGGATAACTTACAAAATTTAATACCCGTCGATCGTGGAAAAACGAGAAACAATAGCTTTTCCATTGTTATCGCGGCCGCATGTGGCCGCTTGGGACTTGATGAATTAAAATAAATGTTTACACATTATTGGATCACAGTTTACAGTTCTATATTGTAATAATCCAAATTAGACGAGATAAACAAATTACGAAATCGGGACTCGGGACTCAGTAATAAAACTCATTCCTCGTGGTCAAGGCCAGTACTCGAGGTCATTGCCAACGACATCACCAGAAAATTACAATGGGCAGTTAAGGAAGTCATCTTATTTAAACAAATGCTTTGCAGGGTCTCACTAATGCTCGAAGACTATAACGTTTTGATTTTCTTAACTTAAAGTATCTATGAGTAAAGTTTTAGCAAGCAGTTTTTATTTAGGTTGTGTTGGTCATGAAAATAATTAATTCTTCTGTTCCCATAGTTAGGCACAAAATAATGACGGTAGTAGCTAGATATGAAATTGATAACAGTCAACTAGCTAGGTAAATAACGAGATAATTTAAAAATAAGTTACCAACAACCCGGTCGAAATATTTGCAGACCTTTTGAATAGTTCGAAAGGTCTAAAGATATTTTATTTTGGTCCCATCATTATGCGTTTTTTTCATCACTTATCAGTCGAGTGTCTAGATATTTTGCTCAGTGTCTGAATAACCATATTTTGTACCACTTGCTCTCGCATCAAGAAGTGCAAGGCGCAATTCTCAAGCTACGAATGTCACAGGCTATCTTGCTTGCATGCGCACATTCTCACGCGCTAGAGACGGCATTCGAGCCTTTATAATCGGGCCACAGGACCCGTGGTACTAATGATTGCCCAGCTGTTTAGTAGAGTTCATCTGATAGTCCGGTGAACGCTCCGTATGGCCCACGATTAGATAATAGTAAATATTATTTAACGGCATCGCTCGCGGAGGTCGGCGCGGACCGCGGAGGTATTTTTAACACACCCGGACCAACTCAAGGTTGCCCAAGATAGTCGCATTCATTTAGATATGACCTAATTTTCTATAAACTTTATAAATAGATCGCGGTAACCCTAAAACCGAGATAATGTGAGGTAAATTTTACCACAAGCTTATCAGCATGAGAGAATATGCGAAATTATATTTAAACTACATTTTCTTTCTTTATTGCAATTTGTGATAATACCCCACGGGAATATTGTAGGTACTTGTTCAGGATAAAAAGTTGTTTACAGAGCCTGAACAACTGCCATAACAAATGTGGTTAAAATCTGTTTAATAGTGAAGAAGTGACAAACATACTATAAAAAATTTACACCTTCTTAATATTAGTTCTAGTGCATCCAAAGCTTCATTTGTCAATTTAAACGGTTGCACAGTGCACTGGTGACATACGGCACATATCTACTGCAAACTAAACGCGATTCCTTCCTATTACAAAGACGCTGGTTCACTTCGTACATTATCCGGCCGAACGAGTACTATTAGTATCAATTCAGAGATCTGGAATAGGTGTAGTGGGTGCCCACTGCCCGCTGCGATATAAATCAAATGGATAAACGGCTGACCCGGACTGGGACTTATGATCTATTGCTTAAATTGTAAATACTTTTTTCTGCTAACAAGCAGATATAAAGGTGAGACCGCACTACGCCGTACGCGGCAGCGACGCTACGCGACACTTCAATCTGAAGTTTTACAAACGTCAGTTCTAAGGAACGTGAAGTGTCGCCTTTATCGCTGCTTGTTAGCAGAAAAAAGTATTGCCTCCCTCAAAGTCCATTCTTCCATTTTGTTCACTTCTACTTCCATGATGTTAAGCCGTTGAAAAGATTTTTTGATTGATTAGATAATAGTAAATATTATTTAACGTAAATGTTAAGCCGTTGAAATAGTAAATGTTAAGCCGTTGATGCGTGATAATAGTAAATGTTAAGCCGTTGAAAAGATTTTTTCATTGGAATGGAAATGAAAAAGTAATTGAAGCCCCGATAAAGGGCAGGAAATTTAATCCCGGAAAAATGTACGGTTCCTTCGCGATAAAAATTTTAATAAAAATTTCGGCGCAACGAATTTGCGGGCAATATCTAGTTCAAAATATATCAATAATATACCTACATATAAATAGGTGTGACGCAGTTGTCGAGTCGCTCAAATTCGAGGCCGAAGATGTGTTCATATTTAAAATCCCTTGTGTCTGTGATGATGCTGTACCTATCGCTTACCAAAATAGAATTAATTATCTAGAAACTTCATTAAGGCAGCTGACATTGAGATGTAGATTGCTTCTCTATAAATGATCGATAGTCTACACTTAACACTCTACATACACTCTACGTCAGGGGTTCCCAATCTTTTTCAGCCTGCGGCGCAGTTACACGTCACAATATTTTGTCACGGCGCCCTACTCTACCTAGCTATTACACAAAGATAGATACATAAATAAACACCTTTATTTATTATAGTTAGGTTAAGCAGGTAAATAGTAATAAACAAATATTTAATTATTATCTAACGGCTTTACATAATTAATATTATAATTTTATTTTATAATATTTGTGGTTTCGGATAATGATGGAGGATCCACTCACGGCATTCCTCTTGGCTCTCCACGACGCACACTTTGGGAACCCCTGCTCTACGTCCTACAACACAATAGGATATTAGTGCTTGTCTGCATCGATACGGTGGGCCATTGTCACTACAACTGCATGTAAGTACTAGTGTTAACATGACGTGTTTACAGATCTAGAAGTCGCGCGCGGCTTACCCTTACGGCTTACGGCTTAACAATCGGCATAAGCCACAAATGTCACTTTTTATTAAAAAATCAATAAAAATGTGACTTCTGTGTGAAATAAAGTATTTTAAATATATTTCGCGGGAACGGTATTGCAAAATAAATATATGTGCATATAAATTTATGTAGTAATAGTATGAAATTAGCTAATTAATGTCGATTGTTTTTTTGTATGGGAAACATTGCAGGCAGTCGACAACTGTCAGTGAGCGAGTTCACGGTGCCTCGTTCCGTGGCTGCCGGTGAGGAGGCGCGGCTGACCTGCCGCTACGAGCTAGCCCCGGGCGAGACGGAGCAGGCGCTGTACGTCAAGTGGTGGTGGGCGCCCATTAACGCCAGCGACTCGCGCGCGCAGCTCTACCAGCGCATCATGGGACACAAGCCTACCGCGCTGAGGCATAACATACGTAAGTTTCTGCTGTATATTATAATTAAAGACCCAGACCGAATTAGGCATATCTACACGCCCCTAGCGTTAGGGAGGGGCCAGGGCGCGGATAAAAAGGGACGCCGAAAGAGAAAAAAGGGCCGCAGGCGCGAGAACTAGGGCTCGACAGGGGGCAGCGAAGCAATATCGCTCAGGGCGCTGGTAGTTCAAAAACTGGCACTGACTACACTTGCAGCGGAGCAACGTGGAACGGCCAAATGATCTTTGTATGAAATTGTATGAGCTAAAGAGCACTAGTACATGGGCGGTCTATACAGGGTGTAAAAAAACTAAGTGATAATACTTTAGGGTGCGTACGTGTTCCTCGTAGAGAGTTCACTGTGAAAGTAGCAGCGCTGATGGAGCAAATTTTTTTTTTACTTTTATATGGGCAAGCGCCCCAGCGTCAGGAGTTTCCCCATACAAAAGCGAAAAAAAAATTGGTCTTTCAGCGCTGCTACTTTCACAGTGAATTCTCTACGAGGATCACGTACACACCCTGAAATATTATCACTTAGTTTTGTTACATCCTATATAGTGCTATGGAATGTGAAGTGTCGCGTCGCTCAGTTGCAGTGTAGTAACGCTCAGTGTGGTTCCTTAGGTCCCCAGACCTTAGCTAGAAATAGCATAAAAACTGCCGCGTATCGGTGAAATTCAACCCCAAAAGACCAATAATCATTTGAACCGGATAATAATTCCCGCGAGATGGCAGCAATATAACTGCACAGCAGTTCAGTGACAATAGAGTGTACTCCATTAATAAGTTTTTACTAGATAGCCAGAGCAGTTTTATCGTAATATCAGGCCTGTCCCACTCGCGCGTGTAGGTATCGAAATGTAAGTATCCCTTTAAAGGGGCAGATCACTAGGGACTCACAAGCGAGCGGTGACGCACGCGCAAGATTTTTTCGTCGCATATACTACGTACTAATTTAACCGCTGCACTGTGACATAATCGTTATTAATCTGATAAATATGAACAATTGAAAAAAGGTCTAAGAAATATTTCAATAAGGTAATTTAAGACTTTAAAATACAAAAAAAAAAAAAAGAAAATATACACAAACAGCAAATAAATCAATTTGTTACAAACAAACCACATACTACACAGAAATAAACACAAGTTACTATGTTTAAGTTGTAAAAAATTCCTGACCAGCTCCTGCACTATAATCGAATATAAAACTATTATAAAATATAGGTTGGGTTACTAAAATTTGATTATTACTATAAAAAAGTTTGCTATTAGTAGCTTTAGTAATTAAAAGAAGATTATTTTATTTTCTAAAAGGTGACAATCTTGATTTCGTCAGAAAGGGTACCTCTTACGCGATAGAAAGAGAGCGCACATGTAGGTACATAATATAATTGTAGGCACCTAGCACTGCGCGGTCGGAATTTGAACTTTATAGTATCGTAGCATGAGTCGTTATTTCTTTAAACGAGTTTCGCGAGTGGTCATTCTGTTGGTACTACTAAATATATATATTTGTATGCCTAGCTAAGCTAAGGCTATGTAAATACGTTAAATTAAGAAATTTAAAAACAGCCCCCGATTAAATAAAATTAAGTTTTAAGGGCTGATGATGATGAACTATAGCTAAGAACACGCTCGATAATGTCAGCTTTCAAACAAAAAAAACCTAGATCAAAATCGGTCCCCCCGTTTAGATGCTACGATGCCACGGACAGACAGACAGACAGACAGACATGAGGACACGTCAAACTTATAACACCCCAGCTCTCCTTTGTCGGGGGTTAAAAATGCTGTCACGTACGTCTTGAAAACTATTGCCAAGTCAACCATGCGGACGTGTACATAATTATATTATGTGCAGATTAATAACAAAAGTAACGTCTCTATAGTAATACGCTAGAGACCATTATAGCATTGTCCATACTGAATATCAAAACAATAAGCGATTATTATGTCTATAGGTATGCGTTTTGTGTTGCTTGCTAGATTTATTTATATAAATCTTTATCGACACTAAAACGTATTAATTGATGTATTTATTAAATTTGACCTTGTTGAAACTGTTATCAATGCAACAACAAATTGGTTTCTTCATTATTACTTGTTTTTAATTATTTTGTAATAGGTAAGTATATTAGTATTAGTGGTGTTCCTAACGGCTATATTTTCATAGCGCGCTAGATGGAATACGCTACATTTTTCAAGCGCGCTATTTTTGACGCTACGTTATAACGAATGATACGTTATAACGAGTCGATTGGACGCGTTGTAAAGTTACCGACGTTATTGAATTCTTTCGTTATGTTACAACATGATGATCCGTAACGTCTACAATAATTATAACGCGGTGGGCTAGTTAATATAATATAACGTGTTTGTTAGATATTTAGAATAATTATTTGTTTAATTTTATTATGTTGCAAATACATATAATAATATATTTAAACAATTGAAATTGAAATGAATTGGTTTATATACAATTATATTTTTTACAAAATATGATTTAAATGTTTTTTTTTCTTTTTCAGTATTATACATTATTTTTACATCATCTTTTTTACAACAGTTTTTTTTACATTTTATTTACATTTAAAAATATTATTTGCGCCACTTTTGTCGATGACAAAAGAGTTCTTCTGTCACTAATAACGTATCCAGATTTAGAAAAAATTAAACTTTCACATGGAACGGAAGTTATCATTCTATTACAGCGCTCTTCGGAGCAGGAGGTCAATTACTGATGATTATAAAATATTATAATTTACCCATAATTTACCTATGCACGCAACGCAACATTGCAAAAATTATGACAGCCGAATTCACCCGATTTGGCAACGAAACGACACGACAACGCGGCAACGATCGAACGAAAATCGCGCGCGATCGGCAGCGCGGGCGGCGCCGTGCTAGGTCAGTGACCGCGCGATACGTTATAACGTAGCGTCTTATGCATAGATTTATAGCGCGCGCTATTCGTAGCGAAGAAATAGCGCGCTACTTTTTTCAGCTATACGTTATATTAACCACCACTAATTAGTATAGGTAATGTAACTTTCCTCAGCATCATGAAGCATGTACAAAAACAAAACAAAGTGATAATGTGTATACCTAGTATTATAGTTTACTGTGAATGTAGCAAGTAGCAACGATGAAAGAGTATTTATTTAATATTGTGAGTAAATTCATGAGCAATTTTTGTTGCATTTCTCATAGATACATAAGAATCAAAAGTAACTTGTTCAGCACTGCTACATTGGCAGAGAACTTTATGTAAAAAACTAGATGACGCCCACAACTCCGTTGCGCCAAAATTCGTTTATCGCGCGGGAACCGTAAATTTTTCCGGGATAAAAAGTATAGGATGTCCTTTCTCGGGACTCAAAGTATCTTCATGCCAAATTTCAGCAAAATCGGTTCAGCGGTTTGGGCGTGAAGAGGTAACAGACAGACAGACAGACACACTTTCGCATTTAATATTTATAATATTAGTATAGTAGGATACACATCCTTGAGTAGGCAGATATTATCACTTACTTTTGTTCCACCCTAAGATATATTATATTTTTTGTTTGTGAGTCATGCATTTGTAGAGTTCTAGTAAGTAGCGTAGTAATAAAGCGTAAGAATCAATGTTATAAATGCAATACATTAATAAAATTTAGTTTTTAAGTAAAGAAAAACAAGTGTTCTATAAAATGTATCTTAATGTAACCATATCGTTATTTCAGGTGTGGAGGCGTTCGACTCTATAGTGATCACGGGCGCGGCGCCGCCGGACTCCGGCCGCTACGAGTGCGAGGTCTCTAACGCCTTCGACGAGATCCGCAAACACGACGACCTCATCGTCTACAGTGAGTGTTGTCGACGTGATGTTTGAGGGTCGACGTGGTCTCGACCTAACGTGATCATTGTGAGGTGTGACGACGTTGAGTGTTGTCTACGTGATGTATTCCAAACGTGATCGTGAAGGAGTATAATCGATTGACAACGCCGAGTTTTGTCTACGTGAACCTACGAATAATAAAAATGTGAACTGTGCCCAACGTGTTCGTTGAGTAGTTGACTGATGACTCCGAGTGTTGTCGACGTTATCTTAAACATCGTGATCGTTGTGTGGTGTAGTCGATTGACGACGTCAAGGTCATCTGCCGATAGTAAAAATTAACGTAGCAGCCTTCGACTAGCGGTCCATCTGTAGCCAACCGCTAGAGTGCTCGCAAAAAAATATGTTTATAAATGTCGTGTACTTTTTGTCTTTTTATTTCTGTACAAATAATGGAGTTTTGTTATTCATGTACAGCGAGCGGCAGCGGACCGGAGCTCAACGTGACGCTGGCTGAGGATGACGATGACGCCGACGGTGACGGCAACGCTGACGGTGATGGTGACGGTGAACGTAACGTGGTGCTGTCGTGCGCCGCCACCGACGTCGCGCCCGAGCCCGACCTCGTGTTTACTGTCGACGGCCAGCCGTATGTATCGGTTTATTTAAAAAACATTTTTTAAATTTACTGGCGGACTCGACGTTCTCCTACACACATTCTACCCAAGGCCGGATTTATATTTTTTATATAGTATAGGCCCCTTTAATTTTGCCGCCCCTATGTGCGAACTCTGCCGCCATTCTAGGACGCTGTTCATTTGTTCACGCATTCAATGTCCATTACTGTCGATCTATAATAGAGATGTAAAAAAAATTGGTTCATGGATGTATGTAAAAGACAAAAAATGTAAATGTCTATACTTAGGAAGTGTTTGCCAAATGTATCACTGAATTTAATTTTTTTGTAACACTTGTTTCTCGCCCTGTATAATAATTTGTAAAATTATTTTGTGAGAAATAAAGTCTTAAAACCGATATAATCGAATATATAAAATTCTCGTGTCACAATGTTTGTGCGCGAACTCCTCCAAAACGGCTCAACCGATTTTAATGAAATTTTGTATGTACTATCAGAGAAGTTGATTCCTAGGCAGATGGCGTACCTAAGTAATTTGGTCGCGTTAAGTCAAACCTGTCCGACCGATCACAGCTAACATTGAATTGACAAAAGCCGACCACATGACGTATAGGTCCGTCAACTGCCTAGGAATCAATTTCTTCGATGGTACATTCGTTAGGCCTGAGAATAGGTTTTTATCTACTTTTTTCAAAAGCTTTTATTTAACTTGCTTTGTATGTATGTTAGTATGTATGTTCGGGTGAAATTTTGGAACTCAATTTTGAAGCAGATATATTTAACAGATTGAGCTGTGCATACACGTTTAGTTTGGATGACATCATAACAATGCACGATATGGTATGTGACAGCACTCTAAATCCAATATGGCCGACCATCCAAGATGGCGAAATAGTTATTTTCTATGCAGTCCTACAATATGGATATTAAATGAAAGGGATTTTTGAGAGTAACTCGAAAACGAATGTAATGTCATTCTACATCCAATATGGTGGCTCATCCAAGATACGGGAATAGTTATTTTTAATGCACTTCTGCAGTATGGGTATCAAGTGAAAGGGCTCATTGAGAGTAACTCGGAAACGAATGTAATGTCATTATACATCCAATATGGCGGCTCATCCAAGATAGGGGAATAGTTATTTTTAAAGCACTTCTGCAATATGGGTATCAAATAAAAGGGCTCATTGAGAGTAAATTGAAAAGTAATAAGTCGTGTCGTGTCGCGTCGCGTCGTGTCGTGTCGTGAAGTATCGTGTCGTGTCGTGACGTGTCATGACGTGACGTGATGTGACGTAACGTGACGTGTCGTGTCGTATCGTTTCGTGACTTGACGTGACGTGTCGTGTCGTGTCGTGCCGTGTCGTGTCATGTTATGTCAAGCCATATCCAGCCGGATTTTAGAAAATGCCCGGTTGAATCCGGTCACTTTTGTTAAGTGAAATTTAACTTTTCAGTCACGCAGAAATAAACGGAATATAACAACTCGCTAAATATAAACACGGTTTTCACTGAATAAAATCAATTACGATTTCATAAGGACTTAAATTAATCAGATTTTAACAAATTCTTGAAACAAAACAAACTACAATCAAACAGACTGAGAAATCTAGCCAAAGAATAAATAAACTAAAAAACAAAAAATATTATAACCACATAACTTTTTGAAAAAAAGCTTTTATTTAAATACTTACTCTAAAAAGAAAAAAATAAACTTCTCCTTAAAAATTTTAACTAATAAGTTATAACCTCAATATTATATTAAACAATTTGCATGATAATAAAAGCTTGTCGCGAGACTTATCTGTCATCCTACTAATATTATAAAGGCGAAAGTTTGGATGTATGTATGTATGGATGTATGGATGTTTGTTACTCTTTCACGCAAAAACTACTGAACGGATTTTTGTTAAACTTTACAATAATATAGCTTATACATCAGAATAACACATAGGCTACAATTTTAACCGACTTTCAAAATGGAGGAGGATGTTCGTTTTTTTATGTTCAACGATTACTCCGCCGTTTGTGAACCGATTTTCAAAATTTTTCTTTTGGTGTATAGGTTATCATCCCAATTTGGTACCATATTCTTAAAAGTGATGACCTGATGCAGGGATCCATAAGAAATCGAGGGAACTCCTCAAAATTTATATGGTATTATTATAATAAACATGTGGTGACTTCGGTTTCGTGAGCAGTATTCTAAACATTGCTACCAACAAGCAAGTTTTTGCACCAAGGTATACCATGGTTCGGAAGGTGCTGAGAGAACTCCTGACTCTTTATAGATACAAGTTTGGGAGTTTCGACGTTGTTTCAAGAACAGAAAGCATATGACACTATGCAAATTACATTCATCATCATCATCATCACTACCATAAACCATTATAGAGCCATGTATCGTCCCGTTTTGACCCTATTATTGGTACTTACTTTTCATAGTCTTTTATTATATATCACTTAAACCGCGGGTAACACCGCGGGGCACAGCTAGTATTTAATAAATTTATTAAAACATATATAATATATTATATCAATTTACTTAATTAAATTATAGTTTATTTTCAAATCACGCGATAAGCTTTTCTTATCATGCAAATTGTTTAATATATTGAGGTTATAACTTAATATTTAAAAATTTTAAGGAGAAGTTTATTTTTTCTTTTTAGAGTATTTAAATAAAAGCTTTTTTTCAAAAAGTTTTTTGATTACAATTTATTATATTGATACTAGATATTATTTATATGGCAAAACAACGTTTTCCAGTAGAATCAGTCAGCTAGTAAAATCTTTAAAATTGTATATTCGATTCCACAACTTTTATTTCCAGATTGGACACAAACCACAAGGAGGTGACGTGGTCGCCGTCGGAGAATGTTTACGACGTGGTCGCTAACGCTAGCGTGTCTGCGGCGCGGGCGGCGGGCGCGACGCTGGCGTGCGAGCTCGTGTATACGGACGCGCGAGTGACGCACCCGCAGTACGTGCATAGCTTGCCCTTCCAGCTTGACACCGGTTAGTAAGTACCATCGAAGAATTTGATTCATAAGCAGTTGATGGGCCTATGTCATGTGGTCGGGTTATGTCAATTCAATGTTTGGTTATGGTCTGATTTTCTTGTTTGATGTTTTCTTTACTCTTTTCAACTTAAAAAAATACACTTTTGTAATTTGCTGTTTTCCATATTGTTGTTATATAACTTTGTATCTGTAAACCCTGATTGATGTCCGTGACGTCACCTGTCGGCCCAGCGGAAGATCAGCGCTGATTGCTTGCAGTCAGCATATGCTGAGCTGCGTCGGCTTGTGCTCGAAAACACTTTATGCTGTATTATTTAGCTATGTATGTTTTCTTCCGCAAATAAACGTTTTCTATTCTATTCTGTCAGCTGGGTTTGACATAACGCGACCAAATTACGTAAGTCCGCCATCTGCCTATGAATCAACTTCTCTGATAGTTTGATAGTGCGAGTTAGTAGCGCAAGATGGTTCCGTGTACTAAAAAAAGCGCAATAGATCTAGAACCGATATTGTTTTGAAAATACAAATGTAGTAAGTATAGAAAGGCGTCGTCGTTAAACTTTCAAACATATTATTCGATTTTATCTCGTAATATATAAGTATTTAAGAGAATTTAGTAGGTAAATCAAAATTAATTTTCGTAGTTTGTGTGAGTATAATTTGGTTACTTACGCTTATGGCACTTTTGGTGCGGAGGCTATGGCTACCGCTACAAGGACTTCAAAAATATTTCAAGGTAATATTTTGTCTTTTACCTTCTGTCATTTCTTTATAAAACCGAGGCTAGCAACGACAAACAATCTGTAGCCCTAATCTCCGCATCAATGCTAAGCACACTTTGTGCGCGAACTCCGATGAATTTTAAGAAATGTGACGGGGAAATGTTCCTTTTCTTAGCCCTCGAATCCTCGGAGGTCGCGCGTGGAGTGTTGTGGATTATTGTGACTGTAGGATAACACTTGGCCATGGCTAATCACAATGGCGCATAAGGGCTCTCGCTCACTCAATAGTTATGGCTATCGTATTTTACATCAGATCGTAGCACCTAGCTACGCGCCACTAATCGAATCAGCTGCGGGTCTTTACATGAGTCATCAATTTGCAGGAAGGAGATGGTGATATTATTTGTGACGTTATCTGGGAAAAGGGACCTTGTTGTCGGTTCTAGTTTCCGAGATAATCGCCTTTAAAGTAAAACGTCGAAAAAAATTATTTTTTATTTTTTTGCTCCATATTAATAAACAGACTCTAAATTTTGATATAACAAAGACACAGGATTTAAAAACGATTTTTTATAGGTTAAAATTGAACCTAAAGTTTAGTAAAAAAGGGACCTTATTGTCGGTGCTGCAGCCGAGAGTCGATTGCGGCTTTCTGTCGGCACGGTATCGGGTTAAAAGACTTTGACCAGTGGTCCCCAACCTTTTTTTCATACGGGCCACAAATATCTTTTAGTCTTGGTGTCGCGGGTCGCAAAAATTTTTTTAGGGTTAAAAAACAACTTTCTTCAAAATTAATGATTTAAAAGTGGAAAAAATTTCACGACTACATTATTTTGCCGGTGGGCGTGAATTTCAAATAGTTTAATATCATGCGGGCAACAGTGCACAGATACGCTACGGGTTGGGGATAGCTGACTTCAAGACGGTACTAGTCGGCGAGACGCGGTGGCAGCGTGTATCAAAGGATTTGTCGTCTCTTTCTGATTCGTGGCGTCGGTTCTGCCCACTCGCTCACTCGCTGCGTACCCGCCTGTTAATTCGTTTTTTCGTTACTCGTCAGTGCGTCAGTTGGTGCTCGAGCTTGTGTTTGTTATCGCGATAATTGACGGCATTAGACGTTACTGTGGCCCCAGCATAAATGGCAATTCGGCGATAATGGCAAATCGGTCATAATCGTCTTAACTGGACACATAATATTATGTGGCCAGTCACGACAGTTTACCCTAATTGGTTTATTTAGAGGTTGACCGCCCGTTGATTTATAATTAAATATTGTATAAATAGAGAGACAAATTATAATTCGTTGTTACAACTACGAAACTAGTAGTATTTTTGTATCTTCTTTTAACTTTATTACTAAAAATTTAATCACCGACAATAAGGTCCCTTTTATAAAATGTTTAGTGTTTGTACCAGCTTTTTACTAAACTTTAACTTGAATTTTAAGACTGTAAAAAGTTACTTTTTTAATAGAACATTATATATTTGATCTCATTTGACTATTTTTAAGCATAGTAAAGTTAAATTTTTGTTGATTTTGACTGATTAATAAGATTAGTGAAGCACAATGTTTCATTTGTTCAAATATTTTTTTTTTATATAATAAACAATGTCGTTTAATATTGAAGTCCTTTTTATTTAGTAAAAACTTACCCGTTTTATATTATTCTTTCATAAAATACTATAGAAAACATACTATAAATGAAATATTTAGTAAAAACCATTTTGGGCATTTTCATTACATCATGGACTTTGGCGTGGTAAAAAACGGGAATAAGGCTATAAAATTATATAATTGAAGTTAAAATCTAAAAGACCATATAATGTACTTCTCAAAAAGCATAATATCTATGTAACTTCCCACAATAATATACTTTTTTTGGGTTTCGAAGTTTGGATGCGATTTTCTCAATATCACCTTTTACGACTTTCGAGTTTCAACATTTTTTTAAAAAATATTTGCCAGGCCTACACGCATGTTATTTACATGGTTCGATAGCTTATTAAATGTAGATTATGGGGATGCTCATAACTCAATACCGACAATAAGGTCCCTTCACGCTGATAACGTCACATTTATTGTTTAAAATGTTCAACCTAAATAACCATTCCTGTATAATAACTATGATTGCCATCGTGATTACGATGCTGTATAGATATAGGCTGCACAATCGAAGTGAGTCACGACTCAATAGACGAATATGTTTCTCTATTCGTCTGCAATAGTTTTTTTTTTTTTGGTCAATGATTCATGAATCATGAATCATTATCTAGTGCTAAGTGTAACGTGGCTAGTAAGCCACGTTACACTTAGCACTAGATAACATAGTCTCTTTGTAAGTATAAAAAAGAACGGCCGGTGGCAACACCATGAGAGTCGAGAGTCCCGCTGTGAGTAGTTTGTGTAACCTGTAACGCTTGTGATTTGTGAACTAACTGTGTTGTGACAGAGACGACCACGGAGTACCCGCTAGAAACAACCACCGCCGACGCCACGGCTATGCCCTTAGAGAACCAAGGTAAGTTGTAGACAAACTAAATACGTAACAAAACAATAATAAAATATATCAATGTAATAGTATATGAAATACAATAAATTATTATGTATTCCACCTATTGTTTAATTGTGTATTTTTTATACCTATCAATTTATTATCTTTTTGAAATTAGATAAATATTTTTTGGTTTATTAGATGTGCTAATTTGGAAAAAATATTCGTTATAAATAGGACTTCTTATAACTCATTAGTTGTGATATGTATGAGAGTGTATTGTTATGTTTTATTTTTATATAAAGCTTTTTATGTGGTTAATACATTAACAACATGTGTAACTTAACTTTTAGTTTGAAACCTTAACGAGCACATAATAAAAATCTAACGCTTTTTAAACATACAAATATTCATATTAATAGGTATTTATAAAATAAGGATGCATAATTAATTTTTTTTTTAAACCCACTTTTCTACATTATCCTGTCGTTCCCTTGGTTTGGCGATAATGGCTTCTCATCAGGCAATTCGTTTGCACGTTTATTTATAAATGAAACGGGGTACAATTCTTATAGTTATTTTGAATAGAGTAGAATTACATATAGGCCGACGATTCTGCCCAACTTAGTACATATCCCATTATATATCCAATGTTATATTGTTTTGGACACTGCAGCGCATGGCATAATAAGATACTACGCCAAGATACAAGATGGCGTGACGTCCAGTAACAAAGGCTCTCTGCCAGTTATTCTGGACAACATTGTAGTACAGTAACTGGGGTAAGTATATTTTTGTGAACAGAAATTGAAACAATTGAAAGTTGAAACTACTTTTTGTTTACAAAAATTGGTATACATTGGGTATAGATCAATAAAGTGGTGCCACAACTCAGAAGAAACTTACAAAAAAAAAAATACAAGTTTCAAACTAGACTAGACTTTCAAGCGATAGAAATTGAGTAGGTAACTTTAAGGTACTTCATTCCAGACTACTACTGGTTGTCAGAAATCCAAATTTCTTTTTATTTTAAAAAATATCAGGCTGTTTTGGCGCGTGACCAAAATCAGAAGTAACGCTGTCATTTTTTAAAATATCACTTCTGCGACCTCTGTGCAACAGTATATAAAATGTTGCATGTGGCTAAATTAAGAAATATCGCTCATGTCATTTTGAGTGACATCTCTTTCCCCAATGACAATGTCATCCACGCGCCTAAACCTCCTGGTAGGACTACACAGTATACATGTTAATTTTATTTTCCAGGTGATGGTGCGACCGGGCTAACTGCGTTTTCCCTTCTCGCGGTGGCGGCTCTTCAAATAGCGATGCTAGTAATTGTAAACTAAGTACTCTAACTTGTGATAAATTACCTACTACATTTTATATTTCATGTTAATATTTATAATTCATGTCAACTCATAGTGTATGGTCAGGTCCACTGACCTCCATTATACAAGTACGCTGGACTAATACCCTTTGAAATGACAGCTATTTTTTGTGCCTATTTGAAGCGGAATCAGCTCCCCCAATGTGAGTGATAGGAACTAAATTTGACGTAAAAACACAGAATACAAATTACTCACGGACGTAAAAATGACGTTTGAAAGTCGCCATATTGGCGCCATATTAGCAGTAGTGGGAGTATTTGGAACTAATACTAGTGATGACAATCAATAACGATTAAGCGGCCATTTGCAAGTTACGTCAAATTTAGTTCTCTTCCCTCTCACTGGGGGCGCTGATTCCGCTTCAACTAGGCACAAAAAAAGTGGGTATCATAGGTCCAGCGTACTTGTATAATGGAGGTCAGTGGTCAGGTCTGAGAAGAGAGCTGCTTAAAAGAGTCGGAAAGTAATTAAATAGTATCTTCAGTAGAGACTAGAGACCTTGAAAACTCGCTGAACATAGAGACAATTATTAGGGCGCGCACGGATTCTGCATGATTTTGCTACTTCAAGTTATCTGAAAAGACACTTATGTGTGCGTGCGCCTATTCTAGCGGTCTAGTATGAAAATATATTTTAATTATGTAGGAGGGCAAAGCTCAGTAATTGTACGTGAATTGTGAAGTTATTGTACCTGTTTCTAATAATAAATATTATTTATTTAATAAACGCTCTAACCAAAAGTTGTGTTATTGATTAAAACTTTATTTGTAAGTAACAGTTGAGATATTACGGTTCGAGAGCTAGAGATCAGATTGTTTTTTTTTTTTTTAATAAAGGCACACTCAAAGAAAGTAAGTTTTTTCACGTATTATGGTGCTTGGTGATGGTGCACCGCTTGCCATCTGCATCTGTCTCATTTACACATTGTTTGACATTTTTTTTTTTTAGTTTATTTGAGTCAACAAACAGTAACCAAAGTACATATTACTAACGTTAACGTTAGTAATATGTACCTTATTATTAACATTAACTACATATTACTAAATTTAATAATGAACAATACATTCAGTAAAAAGCAAATGTACAAAATATAGCATGAATACTAGGTAGAACGTAGTTAAACTAGATATGTTTACAAAATATTACTTCAGATTGGTAGAAAGGAAGAACAAACAATATAGTATAGCAACAATTTACAGTAGGTTAGGATGCAGTAGGTAAGTAAACTGTGTAATGTAAAACTATTCAAACATTAGTACCTACACAGTTTTAGATAAAAAAAAGAAATTTATAATAATTAAATTAAATGATGCCATCGAAACTCAGGAGATATAGTCTGAGTCTAGGGTGTATTTTGGCAAAAGTAAAGATCTCTTTTTTTTATATTTTGATATCTTATCGTTAAAGATATCTACGGAGACCAAGTTTTTATTAAATGTATCAACGAGTCTATAAAATGGTGAGCGCTTACCAATATTGGTGCGACAAACTGCAGAAAAAAATATTTGATGAGGCCTACGAAAATGAGTATGTAAGAGCCAAGAGGTGTCGTATAACATAATATTTTATTATTTAAAGAAATGCAATCATAACAGCTATGACATAGATCAAATAAAAGCATCATTTCAAGTTGGGTTCGCCTAGGTGTTAGTGGGAGAAGATTGTATGTTTTAGCAAAGTATTGTAAGACTAGACGTTCCACGCGGCTTCGCCCGCGTAAATTAGATATTTCACAGACAAATCAGTCTACAAAAACTAGTCTATGATCCTTCACGTGGTCTACTTCTTATCTGGCCCAAATAACAGAAAAATTGCTCTAGTAGTTCGTGAAGTAAGCCCTTTCAAATAATTTCCCCCGTTTTTTCCACATTTTCTTCTATTTCTTCGCTCCTATTAGTCTTAGCGTGATAAAATATAGCCTATAGCCTTCCTCAATAAATGGGCTATTTAACACTGAAAGAATTTTTCAAATCGGACCAGTAGTTCCTGAGATTAGCGCGTTCAAATAAGCCCTTTCAAATAATTTCCCCCCATTTTTTCCACATTTTCCTCTATTTCTTCGCTCCTATTAGTCTTAGCGTGATAAAATATAGCCTATAGCCTTCCTCGATAAATGGACTATCTAACACTGAAAGAATTTTTCAAATCGGACCAGTAGTTCCTGAGATTAGCGCGTTCAAACAAACAAACTAACACACTCTTCCGCTTTATAATATTAGTATAGATTCTCGGGAACGACAATATCTATATTGCATCGTGCGCAAATATTTCTTTTGGACCATTTCAACTGCGTTATTATATTTTTTATAGTACGGGTTCCAAATTGCCACAGTATTCAAGTATTTTTTTTTAGTTATTAGTATTCAAGTTGTGATCGAACAAGCGATTTGTAGATGTAAAGGCACCTACGTTTAGGAGTGCACAAACGACTTGCATGATCTCATAACGAAACCATACCTACATTTTGTATGACTTTCTTATAAGTAATGTTATTAATGTGCAAATCTAAGTGTATTTTTTTGTCTATAATCATTCACAGGTCCCTGATTGAGTCAACAAGTTCTAAAATAACGTATAGGCAAATTTACTGATATTGCGTTTTCTTGTAAAAGTTATGGATTTGCATCTGTTAGGGCGTTTGTGCACTACACGGAATTTTACCATCCGGCGCGGCGTCCCGATTTCTTACGTTTTGATATGGCAAACGTGAAAGAATTGTAGGTCCTATAGTCTCTGAGCAAAACCGCGGACAGACAGACGGACAGACCGAAACTATAAGGGTTCCTTGTTGACTACGGAACCCTAAAAAGTACAAAAAGTAACGGGCCTAAAATAGACCCCTGGGGTACCCCAGAAGTGATAGATACATATTCAGATTCAAACCCTACAAAAATCTTTACATAATAAAGAGGAAAGGGTTCTGAAACGACTGCTTCATTTTTAATGTGGCACAGAAGAGTAGACCAAGAAAAGGACATAATATTATAGACAACTTTTATCACGGTAAAATGCAGGGCATACGGTCATTTTATGGTGAGACTCCGAGGGTAAAGTAGCTGGTCCGAGCACCGACAGGATGTTGCGGATAAACTGCGGTTTGTCGCAGCTACATCCGGCGTGTAACATAACATAAACCCGGAAGACCGGTGAAGCTGCAGTATTATTTATTGACCGGTAACTATAGGCTCAACTCACCTTGGGGCAAAGTCGAAGCTTTGCGACGCGTCACGTTTTTTGCTTACAGTGTATTTAAAATCTCTATTGTTCTATTATGAGATGAATATATGCTTTGGCGAAAAACGTGACGCGTCGCTTCGACTCTGCGCCAGTACAGTCAGTGTTCTACGATCGATTCCCAAGAAGAGGATCGAGATTCGTGACTCGTTCTTCTTAACGAAACAGCAGCGTAATGTTATGGCCTTACAGAAATCCGGCGTCAGTTTTCAGTAACGAAGTAAGTAGTTATAGATGGAATAAAAGAAAGCCCATATTATAAAATAATGTTCGTTTTATTTACACATTGTAGCATCTTTTGGACGTAGAGTATCTCCGTTACATTCATATTATTATATTTAACAACCAGTAATAAGAACATACATGTAATAAACATATAGTCTTAATTAAACAAGTACTTAAACGTAAAGCTGCAACATATATTTTTTACAACGAAGCGTTGCAATTTTTCAATATTTTTATTACGTCATCTACGCTTGTTAGTAACAAAATGGGTACCTTCGCAAATTCCCAATCATACTTGGTTTTTCACTCATAAAATATATTTTTTGTAATTTTATATATTTTGTATTTTAGATGGAATTGACAAGAAAAGGTTTTATTCTAAAATATTAATTTAATCAACGATATCAAAATACTATTTAATGCAATGTCAAATTTCAGATCAAAAAAAAACCGGCCAAGTGTGTGTCGGGCCACGCGCAATATAGAGTTCCGTAGTACCGCTAGTCTTTGATAATTTTTGTATGGTCAATGAATATACATTTATAACGTGTTTTACACTACTAACAACATCATTTCAAAGGAATTTGAACGAAAAGTTCCTTTTACTTTGCCGAATAATTTTTTTTTAGTTGATCGACTATTGCTCAATAACTTATGAAGTCTTCTTAGCCGTGATAATTGTTCTTTTAAACTCAGCATATTTCCTACTCCCGTGAATTTTTACACATTTCCAGAAGCAACAAGTTTAGCTGGTAGAAGGGGGGACACTGGACTCTTAACGATTTTTTCCGCTTTGAAACTTAATATTTCACAAATGGATCCCTAAGTCGGAAAATGATCTATGAATACTCGTAATATTTTTAAAAACCTATCCAACGACACCCCACACGGTGAGGTGGACGCGATAAAAAAAAATCATCCCCGCTTGATGTGTAGTACCATAAAAAAAATTAAGATTTTATATACCATTTTGTCGGCATCATTAATATGTGCATTCATGCCGAATTACAGCTTTGAAGGTCCTGCCCCCCTACCATGAGCTCTTATAGCAGTATTACTTTAATATTACTTTCAGATTTGGCACAAACAAAAAACATAGTTTTGTTTACATAAATAGAGATCATGTTTGCTTATACGAAATCCAAGAGTAATATTAAAGTAATACTGCTATAAGAGCTCATGGTAGGCCCGCTGTAGTCTCTGAGTAAAACCGCGGACAGACAGACGGACGGACAGACCGAAACTATAAGGGTTCCTTGTTGACTACGAAATCCTAAAAAAGACAAGAATAAAATTGTTAATTTGCTATGCAACCCGTTTTTTTACTAAAATAGCACACAATTACTTCTATATAGGGCCTGTTTCACCACTTCTTCCTGATAAAGTTCCGGATAGGCTATCCACAACTTATTTGATAGATTCTCCATACTCTATCTGTCAAGTTAAGGCTGTGTTCAAACCAAACTGACTGTCAGCCGCCGAATGTGAGTGAACGTTACGCAGTTTATTGTATTTTTCCATACATATTCACTTTTTCGTCCACATCTAACGGACAATACGTTATTACGCTATGCGTAGGCGCTGACATTCGGCGGCCGATTAATATAGCACGCCACTACGCTCCGCGGACGCTGATGGCTACGTAGCTACGTCAGCTATAGAGTATAGTCAGCATACTGTGAACGAAAAATACTGTTTATTTTCACGTTTACACTGCAGGGGCTCACAGTTAGCCTGCTCACATTCGGCGGCTTATCAGTTTGGTTTGAACACGGCCTAAGTGGTGGATAGCCTACCTGGCACTTATCAGGAAGTGGTGAAACAGGCCCTTAGCCTAATATAATATCTTTAACACAGTGTCTGTGAGTTGTAACAACTTACAGTTTTGGCATAAAGTTACAATTCCACAACATCAAATATATATTTTCCTTGTTTCCTTTTGATACTTATCCTATAGGATATAGATTACATTCACTTAATTCTATGTCACATTATAGTCAACATAAATAAATCTTTGGTATTTAAAAATAGGTACTACATGTTTTTGCACCATCTTTACATCATGCAAGCGACTTGCATACAAGTGCTAATAATAAGTGGCAACTTGCATACAAGTTATTGCACAGTAGAACCACACCCTTCAAAGGTTTTTTTTTAACATAATATGATTAACATTACGCAATCATTTTTATATATTTGATTATAAAAAATTAGGCCTATCTCCTTGTTGCTATAAAAAATATAAGTATAAATGTCTTTGATAAAAAAAAGGCTTATAATTAACTGACCACCAGAAATAGTAACATTTCACAGACAAAAATAGTAAACAATCACGAAAATACAGACCACAATTTTAATGTAAAATGATAACCAAAGATTTAACATCTCGCTATCTTATTTATGCAAAATGACTCAAAATAAACCATTGTTAAACCAAAAGTAGTAAATGATCACCAAAATTAGTAAATGATCACCAACATTATACTAGTATTTTAATGTAAAATTATAACCAAAGTATTTTCATCTTGCTATCCTACCTAAAAAATAGTTGCTAACCGAAAAACAATAAATAATAACCAAATTTGAACTACATTTTGATTTAAAATGAGAAACGAAAGAATTACATCTCGTTATTAGATTAAAGTAAATAACTCTCATCATCCATACTAATATTTTAAATTGGAAAGGGTCTGTTACCACTTCACGTCCAAACTGCTGAACCGATTTTACATGTGGGACGTGCGAGTCCGGGCAAGGAATTATAATACTTTTTTTTTGTTAATATGCTTACATTTTGTGTCAATCGTATAATTTCGACAGTAATATTGCATTGATTTGCTTGCTAGGATTTGGTGATCATTCAGTATATTTGGTGATCATTTACTATATTTGGCGTTCGATTACAATTTGAGGTAGTAGTATTGTAATTTTAGACTTTATTTTTTTGGTGTTAAGTAATTATTTTTGGCCATCATAGCTTAGGGTATCAGAGCATTTTATGGTGGTCATTATATTTGTTCCCAAAAAAAAATCGCTTTAACTGGTTCAAAAATACAAAAAAATTGTACTTGTATAGCATAAAAAAATATCAAAATATTAATATTATTGATCAAATCACAAAATATATACAAAAAACTTAATAACGCCTTAACTAAAGATAATTTTGGCATAGTTTAATAGAATAAGATTTTATAAGTGTTTTTAAAATTATTCATTTGCTTAAAAGACTGTACAGTGAAATCTCTTTTCCTTCATTCACTTTAAACACTTCTGTTGTAAAGAATAGTCTAAATTATTATGGCAATTAGAAACATTCAAAAAGTCACTCTTATAGTCTAAAAATTAAAATATAAATTAAATTAATATAATGTAAAATATTATGCCTCATAATGCCAAAAAATTGGTATAATTGCAAACTTTGGTTTTCTAAATACTAAGCACTCTTTGACACATTGTATGCTGGAATGGAAATTTGTGCTGCCAAAGAACTCATTTTTAACTGCCTAATCACACACCATTTTTGTGCTTACATGTATTCTTACATTTTAATTATTTCCCCTACTTTTGTCGGAGCTGCCTGGACTCCCACAGGAGATTGTGCAGGAGTTATGTCTGTGCTTCCTGCCAGCTTCACTGAGGAATATTTCTGTCTTGGTCACTACAGAGGACAGTGCAGACGTAGCGGCAAAGTCAATGGATGTGTAACCAATAGCGGCGGCCTGAGATGTGTTATTTTGGTCATCAATATCGTATGTGCTACTGGAGACCCCCACATTTCGGGTTTGTGTGGAGCTGGAGCCGATGCTGTTATCATTTGAACCCATGGACTGGTTGTCGGGAGATCCCAACTCCTTGGAGCACTTGCCTGCTTCATTGTTAGGATCAATATCTAAAACAGCATAATTGACTTCCATCTCCTCCACTGGGGACATAGACGTGAAAGTATCAGATTCAGAAAATTTTTGGTTATGCTCACTCGAAGCTTGTTTGCTGCTCCGAATCTTGTCTGACAAGTCGCTCATCATCATATTAGCATATGAATTTGTATCTGACTTTGCAACAGTCAGATTACAATACTCGACTTGTTTAGGGGTAAGAGGGGTGGGAGGAGCAGTATCACTTTGTTTTCCATCAACTGGGCTACTGGCACTGCATGCAACATTTACATACATTCTCGGGTCTCCTTGTTCCATGTTCAACTGGGCGTAGCGTTCGCTCACTGTACTCAATGTTGGAGATATAGCATTGGTAACAGCCGCACTAGCAGCGGCTTCGTTCAAGCTTGCAATAAACATTTTTTCCTCTTCCATGTCTATTATTGAGTTTAATGCTGTCTCCTGCTTCAGAGCTTTTCGAAGTTCGGCCAAGTCTCTCGAGAGGTCATTAGTGTAGGAGTGTGACCCGCTAGCTCCGGCTTCAGACTGATTATTGTTATGCTCCCTTTTAAAATCTTTGAGCTGATAAATATTAGTGACATGGCTGCTGCTGGCCTGAGGTCGAGGGTATAGCGGCATGACCTCTAGTATATCAGTACTAGAAGGTGAATGGGGAGTCGGTGCCACTCTGTCTATGTTAGCGACATCGGAGTTGTTGTTGAGGTGAGATGTATTACTTGGTTGGCCATTATCTACAGAGGACCTGTGAATGACACTAGCTTGCAAAGTTTGTCTTCCCAGAGTTGGTGATGATAATCTGGGTACCATGTCCCGGTCTATATTGCGTTGATAAATTCTTTGATGAAGTATCCTAAAAAGCAGTGAAGCTCTTCGACATTTAAATCCATATATTCCTTCACCTGTTTCACACCTTCGTCCTGCAACGAGAATTTTAACGTAAGAGAAAAACTTACATATTAAGGATAGCAACGAACACGCTATTTATATTTGATATTTACCTGCTTCAAAACTAAATAGTTCACCATCAAATCCGAATCTCCTTAGGCAATGCAGCGGCCACACCACAGGACTGCGGCCTTCTCGGTAAAGAACAATTTCAGACTCTGTGACTTCTAGCTGGCCCGAGCAAAGGTCTGCGCCGTTTTCGTCAATATTTGTGACTCGAAAAACGTTAGGATGCTGATCCGATATTTCTTTTTTACTTTGAAAGCACCCCATTTTGGGAAATAGAAATTAACGAAACTCATAAGCCTGAAACATTAGGGTTTTGTTTGAAACTGATTGTATTTGGGAGACATTTTTATTTCAATAAAAACATTGAAGTGATAAACATACCTCTGGTTAATAAATTATAAACATCCTATTGCACACCAAATGCCAGTATATTTACATGGATATTTTGTAATACACTTGGGTTTTCCATATTTTTTACGCTTTTTATTGTAAACAAAAATAAAATGTTCGACAAGCACTGACCAAGCACTGACGACAAGAAATAAATAATAATCCACAGATTAATAGTATATTTAAATAATCCGAATCACAGATTCAGTGTTGCCACCTTGCCCAAAGAAAAAGTTGCTATTTAAAGCGCTTATTCCACTTCACTAAATTTAGAAGTTCTAAATGATTTAGTGACTAAATTTAGTCAAGTGAAATAACATTTAGAAAGCTAGGATCCTAATTAGTGTACTAAATCGGAAAAAGTGTGGCTTCTAACTGACTGAATCAGTGTTGCCAGATGGTTTCAACCTTTTATCTGTAGTGGGAACTGCTACATAAATCTGTTGTAAATCTGTATTAAAGTCAACAAAAGAATAACCTATTAATCATTATCTACGCTTTTTTATGAAAAAAGGGATACGTATTGCCTTGATAAGGTGATAATCGTATAATAAATAATAATATACAGCTTGGCAAAGAAGAGTGTGGATTAAATGAGGGCGCTTTTCTTTAAATACAGGCAACCCTACGCTTCGCTTTTGACACAATATATACTAGAGTTGACAAGTAATGTAGTTGTAAATAATAGCTTAGGTTTTATTCCCTTTAGATTTGTATTTAGAATAAGTTACGCTATTGTCTCATTTTATTTTATTGTTGTCCCTTTCTTACGAAAATGTAGTGTGTCTCTTTTCAAATGTTATTGTTGTCTCTTTCACGCAAATGTTATTGTTATCTCTTTTCAAATGTTATTGTTGTCTCTTTCACGCAAATGTTATTGTTGTCTCTTTTTTATGTAGAATTTTATAATAATTTTGAAATATGTTATTTATCTTATAAGAATACTTGTTTACTGTTTTATCTTATAAGAACGTCATGTAATGTATAAATTGTACATGTAAAAATATTTTTCAATAAACGGACTGCGCATGCGCGACAACACCCGATAAACCCCCATAGGCTCTATCGGTACAGATTTCACACATAACACGCACCAATCTGGTGTCAGCACGCATTCACTACAACAACCGAGCAGATGCCTGACTAAACTCTGCTCCACCAACACTCCGCACCTAAGCAGTACCAAGTTTCTTCTGGCGTTATTATTTCACCGACCCGCACCTCTACTTCTCCGGGGAAAACCCTTCACCCTCAAGATACAGTCCACTCCTGCTGATACTCCTCCACCACCGAGGACCACGACCCCGCTGAGTTGTCGTGTCCTCAACAGTAGTGTTGTCATAAATAAAAACTCTTAGTTCCAGCTGTCACCGCGTCAGACTCTTCTTTGCCAAACTGTACTTAAATTATATCTAAAAATCTAATAAAAAAAAAATTGAACACACTAAGGGCCTTTTTCACTACTTCCTGATAAAGTGCCAGATAGGCTATCCACAACTTTTTTGACAGATTCTCCATACTTTATCAGCTGTCAAGTTAAGTTGTGGATAGAATATCCGGCACTTATCAGGAAGTGGTAAAACAGGCCCTTAACATAATAAAATAAAATAAAAACATGGCAATAAGATAGAAATATGTATATTATTTTCATTTGTAATTTTTTTTTGTTAAATTTTGACAGTAACTGCTCATCAATCTCTAGAATCTAGATTATAGCATTCGTAGCATTCGTAGGTAATTTCTAAAATCTGCTGGTTCCAAGTAGTTCAGAAAGTTCATAATTCATTTTTCGTGGAGCAAAAATTCTTTCAACCATCTTTTTCGCCTTTTATTTATTTCGATTTTCATTGAGCCAACAGCTAAGCCTATGAGAAGACCAATTTTTTGTTGCTTTGACAGAACTGGAGCCATTAAGAAGACGTCTGGCCAAAATCACCGCGTGGTCACAACTGATTTAGTTACTAAATTAGGACAAGTGGAATAAGAAGCTTCTAATTAGTCTCCTTTTTAGGATCCTAGCTAGGACTTCTAAATTTAGTGAAATGGAATAAGCGCTTAAGGCTGAAAGTCCAAGGCTTTAAATGAATGTGGACGGGGCGCTGCTGGTAAAGGAGAACTGTCAAACACATGTCAAAAATGACGTTTTTGTATGATAGCAGATAGAATAAAGAAGCGTTAGTTCCTTTTCTCGCCACGTTCATTTAAAGCCTTGTCGAACTGTATTTACAAATTACGTTTATTTGAAACACACGTCAATAGATAGACAATTTCATTAACTACATATTCCCCGTTTAAAATTTCTTTTGATCAATTTTGAACTAAGATAAGTAAAAAAAATAGGATTTTTTTGCGATCTCGGCAACGCGTCAAATGTATGGTCAAGGTCGTTTGCTCGGGGGATGGCCTTAACATCTGCCCCCCTAGCATACGCCCTCACTCTCGAGCGTAGTGATATTGTCGATATCGATATATATCTCTTTTTCGCTAACATGCGTACGTCAAGACTCGAGAGATAAATTTCTCGTTCGTTAGTATATAGACAAAAATAGCACATATAAAAAAAACAAAATTATCTGTAATTTTGACGACAGACGTACGAGAAAAAATGTATGTCATGTTAGGGTCAATAGAGATGAAGAGATAAACCATTTAACATCGAGAAAACGTGTAGACAAAATTTTCTCGTTGGCGTATGCTAGCACGGCTGGTGTATAAACCCCCCCCCCCCCCCTCTAAGGGGACAAAAGAGGGGGGGGGGGGTGTAAAGTTATAGTACAGGCTCGGATTTGTGAACAGGCCGTATAGGCCGCGGCCTAGGGGAGCGGCAGCGTCCATAGAGGGCGGCAGATTTCGTACATGGGGCGGCCATAAACAATAAAGTGGCCTACACTCATAAAAATATAATTTGAGCACTGGTACAGCATATTATATAGAAGTCGGGATAACATATTTAAGGGCAATAATTAATTAAGAAACATGCACTTATGTCAGCATTATTAGTCATAAATTAATTATTCTCATGAATTATTTAATATTTGTAAACATTCCTTAATTCTTAAATTCCTTAAGTCTGGAATAAACTGTCACCAGTAGTATTTCCGGACCAATAAGACCTACAAACCTTCAAGAAGAAAGCGTATTCCCTCTTAAAAGGCCGGCAACACACCTGCAGCTCTTCTGATGTTGCGAGTGTCCATGGACGACGGTAGTTGCTTTCCATCAGGTGACCCGTTTGCTCGTTTGCCCCCTTATTTTATAAAAAAAAAATTAGGTAAGTGACTTAGTTCATGTAACACTTTTTATTTTATCTAAATTAAAAGTACAACAATATTGTTATGGATACGGACACGTGGTGCCATCTAGCGTCAAACCAGCGAAACTGATCAGGGAAACACAGAAAACATAAATCCCCTACTTCATACTAGATGGCGTTAGGTGTATGTTTACTTACGCGTATTTTCTAGAAACATCCCACAGTTGTTTACTTGTTTACGTTAATCGGAGAAGGAACTTTCTAGAATTCGTCTCGCCATATAAATAGCCGCGGGTAGACGGCCCGGCAATTCAGTTTCATCTGAGCGATCTTCGAGGCGACTTCGAAGTGAAAACAAGTGATCAATAGTGAGTGAACCAGTGAACCTACGACTCGGCTACGACCTACGACTATCTAGTGCTTAGTGTTTGGACTTGGTGATTTGTGTGAGCTAGTGTCAGTGCTAGTAAAGTCTTTATAAGAGTCAGCAGGTCTTTTTCTCCAAATCCCTCGAACCCTAACACGTAACAATATTTACAATTTTCGTCTAGATAACATTTCACAATTTTCTACGATCATCTCACATAGCTTCACATCTTGTACGGTGCTTGTGTCTGTTGGTTTTTTCGCTATTTGTGCAAGCAGTTTTCTAAGTACGAGAGCTGTTGTCGACAACGACGGATTTGCTGGAATTGAAGTATCCAGTGCCTGTAATAAAAAAGTAAGTACAAGGTTCATATAGATCATTTGTATCGCCTCTTATGGATCATTTGGAGCGCCTAGGTATCTACAAATGTATTAATTCTTGGTAAAAATTAGTTTTTTCTTGGCAGATTTTAAACTTTTTAAGCTGATTTCTCAATACACATATCAAGAAATATAGATATCAATGAAGATAGATACAAATTGGCACGTCCACACATATTCCAAGTAGGTTAACTTTACTACACATATATAACTATACCGTATTCTGTAATCGTTTGTAAAGCTGCGGCGGCACGGACACGATCCACTCCGCTTGGTTCTTGGAGTTCTCTAGACTACGCTTCAGCCTTTGTATTGTGATCGCCAGCAAAGGAGTTAGCAAAACTTCAGGGTCGGCTATTAGGCCCAACATATTCTCCGCTAGCTCGTCGTATCCCATGTGATATAGGCCGATTACCTGTGATAATAAGTTTGTTCTAAGCAATGCATAAATAGCTGGCATTTTCGGTTTCGACACAAGCCTTAAAATAAAGACAAAGAAAACGATGCATAAACATTTTAATGATTTAGCTTACATTATATCTTATTATGTAATCGTTAATCGTAGAAAAAGCTGAGCGCACTTACATTCTGTCGTCGCACGAAATTGATATCGATGTCCCAGAGGTCCGCCAGCGCGCAGATCCTGTCGACCCACAGCAGGCACTCGCCGCTGTCGTAGCCACCACCGTCGTCGCAGCTGATCGTGTCGATGGCCGTGCGGGTCAGCTTCGTCAGGTACTTCATCCGAGGTTTGCGGATCTTCTCCGAACACTTCAGACTTATGTCCCGTTTGGCGACAGTCCCGGTCAGCGCCTCCAGAATATACTCGTAGTCAATGTCGTACAACGTGTCCAACGGCTTCGTCACTTTCAAATTGAAGTGGCACTGGTAGTATATCGTGCACGATATCTGATAGTTTAAGGTTAGAATATCGGGATCCACGTTTTTTGTGTTTTGCGCAACTTCGACCAGCGATGGCGAGCTCTCGTCCCAAAGGTTTTCGAATCGAATGACGGTCTTCTCCTGTGTAGCCGCTGAGGGCAGGCATTCCAAAAATTTGTTAAGGTACTCGCAAGTAATTTTCAGGAGACAAACTAAACATTCGGCGTTGATATTTAAATCCTGCAAACACAATTGGTCCTTCGGCAGTTTTCCCACTTTGTTGACGAACTTGCAGCTTGCTTCGAAACTTTGCTTCAGGTAAGTGGACCATATTATGGAAAACATTCCTAACTTTAAATGCGGATCGGCTAGGGCATCGAGGCAAGTTACTACTGTCCCTAACATTTCCGTTTTGATCATCGACTTTTGCCACTCCATCGCGTATTCCCAGCACATATTGGCGATTACATAACTAGCTTTCGTGCTGAGAGGGAATTGTCGCCTAAGCAGGGACAGCCATTTGAATATTTGGGCGTTGTCGTCGACGAGGAATCTGTTGTTCTCTATGAACAAACAGTCGACGTTATCTACGTCGTCCGTTTCTAGTGTGGACTCGGTATAGACCTCCATAAGTTCGTTCACTACCACGGCCTCCGGTGGCACGCCCATGCCGCATAGCCACTTCGCGATTAGCTCCGTGACTGAGCCCTGCCCTCTCGCGTATATATACTTTAGGTTTATATTAATTTCGTCTATTTGCAGCTTAGGTAGCGCCTGGCCTTGAAACTTTTCCTTGCAGAGTAAGATTATGCTAAGTATTGATATGTCCTCCAGTTTGCCAATTAAAAGGCCCCAGCTGGCGCTCTCCTGCGTGAGTGTCTCCCATGCGTCCTCCCTGTCGAAATTTTTGCCCTCGAACAGTTTCGCTGCCGCCTTACAGGCCATCGCAACGATCATACTTCGAAGAGGACAATGCAGCTCTATGAGCATACTTCGTATACTCTCCCACCACGGGGACACTTCGTTGTAATTAGTATTCACGGCCTCCTCGGACGACGAACATATGTAGTACAACATAGCAATGAACTTCTCAATGAGGTTAATATTGATTTCCTCCAGGGACATGTTCATTAAATGCATTATAACGAGTTTGACCAATTCCCTCGCGTCGACGTTGCTGTTCTTGACGAAGTTTGGAAGGAGTGTCATGTCATTTAACTTGAGAAGAGATTTAAAAATATCTACGGATAAGGAATTGGCTTTCTCCGTATTCAAATCGGGTTTTAAAGAGACGTGTTTTGAATTTCCCTCTAAATGGAAGCAGGAGATGAACTCCCTGTAGGAAGTCACTCTGTTGTCTGCGAACTTGACTCGCGCCTGCTGCTGCTTGTAATCTTTCTCCTGTGCCAATATCAGAAGTCTTTCCAATATACAAGTGTCATCCTCGAGAAGTTGGAATTTCAGATCTTTCTTACTGACGTCGCCTTCCTCGGCTGCCGTTTCTATTTGAAACGCCGCACACACATAGGTTATTAAATTATTTATGCCCTCGATCGGTTCGTTGTTTAACAGGCAGTAAAAATTTGTAATCAATGCCAAGTTTCCAAAATATCTTCTAACCTTTTCCTCGTACTGGTTGAGAGTCCTCTCGTTAAGACTCTCCCAAAACAATTCCAAGCACGCCGTCGTTATTTCTATTGAACTGCAGTTTTTAATCAATATTTCTATGCAGTGCTTTTTCGTGTCCAAGGTCTTTAACTTTGTGGCGCTTTCGTACAGCTCTGCTCTGTTTTCATCCGAGAGACTTGACGACTTTTTAACGATCTCACGTATCGCCCTTAGAACGTGCAAGTCTTTGGATCTTTCCAGGTGTTCGCCGTCCAGCGAATGATAGAAGGGAATGTTAAACTTTTTTATTTTGCCGTCGGGATCGATAAACGCACACTGGAATTCAGGTAGATTTAATTTGTTGTGAGAGAAGTTTTTTTCGGCGCCAACTAGGCCGCAAGTGTTGTACAGCAACTTTCCGTTTTTGGAAGCAGTAAAAACTGCGACTCTACTGCCCCTTTGCATCAGTCTGATATCTATCAAACCTTTTCTCGGGTTATATATAATTAGAAATATAGCCCTGCGTATGTCTTTTATGGTCGAGAGATGAGGTTTTTTGTTTTCCGCGTCGAATATCTATAAAAAAAATAGAACGATTATAATAGAAAATTCACTATCAGACGATAAACGGGACCAAGCAACCTGCCACAGACGTTCTTATATCGATATCTAATTCTTATAGGAGAACAAAACACGACTAGCCCACGCACATACTCATGACCTCAAGATTATGTAGTATATCTATTATTATGTATGTTTGTAAACTTTTTTTATGGAAATACAACATTCTGACTTTCACACTCTTAAAATAAGAACGTCTATAGTCCTACACTCACTTGAACAAATGCACACTGGGCATCCCGGCATCCTTTGAACAAGCGTATCAGGTGGCCCTTAGTGATATCGAGGACGGCGACTCTGCCGAGGTTGTCAGTGAAGGCGGCAAGCCTGCGGTCCGGAGATATGACCACCGTGGAACCAGTCCTTTGAGGGTCATACACGCCGGTCCTCATGGAGAGCTGCTCTGCCCGTATAGAGGGCTCTGTGTTCGCAGGACCAGTTTCTGTTGACCCCCCTAACCAGCCACTGCAAATAAATATTTAGCTACCAGAGAACTGCAGATATGAAGTTACGAATCAGCAATTCTATTATCAAATCGCGGTCTGTAGCGGTCATTGACTCCCTGTCAAAAAAACTTGCCATATTTCGTCGTTTTCTATACAAACCATAAAGTTAATATACCTAGCGGAATAGAGAAACAAAGGCCTGAGCAAGCGAGATATCACTATCAGTAACACTGCGTGGTAAAAAGAGACGTGTGATACATGACAGCAAAACTCTTTTTTTGACGTCCAGTCGGCACTTATTGGCACGTTGACAACTTAATCTCATAGAATTCATGTTCAATCATGCTTGTGTAAGTGTATACATACACATATTTTACACACAGATGTAAACCAATTTCGGTTTCGTTTGCTCGAGATTGTTGCTCTATTCCGCTAGGTATATTAACTTTATGATACAAACTGCGATTGACAATGAAGTGACAGATGTTTATAGTCTGGGCGATATCATATTTTGCATACACGATATGAACAGAGTATGAATTATATCACTTCAAACTCATAAATAGTTAGAGATTATCATACGAAGGTTCACAAAGACGTTTTCGAATGAAACTATAATAGTCTGTTTTTTTACAAGAATTCAAATTTATTCTTAAGTAATCAGAATGCATTGCGAGTATTTTTCACATAGCTCCTAGACTAGAAAGGTCAATGACCGCTGGTGCCACCTTAAATTATTGTCCTGACTATAGTACAAAATCAGTACAGTGAATGTTATTGAAGATGTATCATGTAAGTGGATAAAGTGGGTTAGTACTTAGTTTGCCTTCTCCCTCCATTTTTTCCAATGATTTTAAAGGCTTATATCGTAGTTTAATACTCACGGTAAAGCTGATTTTATTTTGTTTGCGACCGCTCGAGCCACGTCTTGAAGAGGTGGAGTAGTGCCTCCTTCTAAGGCGTAATGGAATCCAATATATGGTGAAACACCAGCCGTTAAAATTAAATTGTTCATTGGTGGAATTGATCTGTACCTAAAATATATAATTAAAATTATTTGTATGTATACATGCAGGCAATCAACATAAATAAAAGCTGATATTAAACTGATTTAATAAGATGAATATAATATGTATGTACTATCAGAGAAGTTGATTCCAAGTTGACCTGAGTAATTTGGTCACGTTAAGTCAAACCCATCCGACCGATCACAGCTAACATTGAATTGACATAAGCCGACCAAACAATGTAGGTCCGTCAACTGCCTAGGAATCAATTTCCTCAATGGTACTTCAGTTTTTTCCTAAAAATTTTACCACATTGTAAGACTGTATATTGTCCTTGTTTAATGCAGTAAAATTTGTGTGACAGTCAAAGACAAAACACATACAAATCTCTATATTCTATAGAAGAGATGTCTCCATAGACAGTGTGTTAGTCAGGGTGTAAGTAAATAATAATTTATTCAAACCATGTATCATATCCTCCATATGTGGAAGCAGCCAGGAAGTGGTCATATGTATTCTTTAATTCTAAACCCACAACTGCAGCATCTTTTATTTCATCCTGATCAGAAAATGTCCATTTCCTTATTGAAATACTCTTACTGTCTACAGTGTATTCTTCTTGAATTCCAGCTTGCACTGATAACAAAATACATTATAATAGGCATAAAATGTTTGAAATGCCTGGCCAATGAGATATTTTACCTAATGGATCAAATAATTAAGTATATAAAAATATATTCACATTTTAATAGAAAAAAAAAACTTAAAAGATTTACCTTTTGCCAACTGAGCTTTAGCATTTCTAAGGGTTTGAAATAAATTGGAACCTGAGACAATGTAAACACTCTCTTGGAACAGAACATGAATATCATCCAACAGGGTCCCATATGTCCCTGTGTGACAGGATATATTTAACACAGGCTTTTCATCAAGTTTCTCGTGAAGCAGAAGGTGGCCTGTGTTGGTGTAGAACCCTACACTTCCATTTTGAAATCCAACAACAATACAAAACCAATCTGTACCATTCTGTTAGGGACACAACACAATCAATATAATTAATTGAGGTACAATACAAAGACATAATATAAAAAAATTACCTGTGATGACTGCTTTGATGGGCATATGGATAAAGTTAGCACCGATGTAATATCAGCCAGCAGTGTGCCACTCCAAGTTATCAGATATGAATTGCTATCATTTGAACTTATCCATTGCGAAGTGAGTAGACAAAGACGTTTTTTGTACCCCACAGCCAGCATGTTTCCACAGGACGACAGGGATAAAATACATTGTGACAGCCATGTAGTTTCTACAAGATAAGTTGGATTACAACTTTAGACAAAAAATGATCAAGGTGCACAAACATTTTAAAAAAGCTTACCTTCTTTTTCCGATATAAACAATGCTCTTCCTATGCTTAAAATATCACCACAATCTGCTATTTGTTCCACATTACACATTGTTGAAGGTCTTCTATTATGATTATTAATTACAACAATGAACAAAGCCACACTTGTAGGAAATTATTTACTTTGCAGTTTGCACTAAACAAGCAAGTATTGTTAATTTAATCTAAATTTTTACATTGATTGTTTTAATTATTTGTAGTATTATTAGGTGTACTATAACATTAGATAAATACAAACATTAACGGCCGTTCCCAATATTTGATCTATCTCTGGTTTTGCCCTACTAGAGATAGGAATAGCTCACATTAGACATTAGAGACATATATTTAATTTTTATGTCAATTCAATGTTGCTGCGATCGGTCGTATGTCAAACCAGAGATAGATTGAATATTGGGAACGGCCGTTAATGTGACGTTATCTGGGAAAAGGGACCTTGTTGTCGGTTCTAGTCACAGAACACTTTTAACCTGTTGTGTGAACGCACACGACGCGCAAAAAGTCCGGCGCACAAAAAATCCGTGTAATTCGGACAGGCCACATCGCGCCGCGCCGCAAATGTGTGCGAAAAAAATTGAACATTTGCTTCAAGGCCTTCAACACGCGCTAACGCAGACGGCGCACAGTGTGATAAAAACCTCGATTTTGTTTCACCGCGTTTTTCTTTCAAAATACTATAGTTGATAGCTATATATACATAAGAGTAAGGCGCGCCGCAGACGTCACACTCTTTGTGTGATCGAGTCTGCGGCTTACATACAGTCTGAAAGCGCGCGCCATGCAGAATGTATGTAAGCCGCAGACTCGATCACACAAAAAGTGTGACGTCTGCGGCGCGCCTAAAACTCCTAGATCGATATTCTTTGTAGTTTTTATTTTAAAGAGTGTCAAAGTTGTCATTTTTCCGGGTCATAAATTTGCATAAAAAATTAATATAAAAAAACTAATCAAGTAGCATTAATTTTTTTTATACCAATTGAATAAGCACTTAATACTTTACTTTTTCTCCAAATATGGTTAACCTACTGTGATCAAGTAGGGAGATATTAATTTATTTATTAATTTTAGTTTTTCAATTTTAATTTCGCGACTAGATCGAATTAGAAAAAGTTTTAAGCATGAAACGATAGTGTGAGTAATCATTTATCAATATTATTAAAAATCACACTCTAATAACCTCTGTGTCAGAAGTTATATCCAATTCAATTTTTTTGTACCTAAGGTTGTCACTAAAGGATATAACTTCTGCCACAGAGGTTATTAGAGTGTGATTTTTAATAATATTGATAAAGGATTACTCACACTATCGTTTCACGCTTAAAACTTTTTCTAATTCGATCTAATCGCAAAATTAAAAATGAAAAACTAAAATTAATAAATAAATTAATATCTCCCTACTTGATCACAATTCACAGTAGGTTAACCATATTTGGAGAAAAAGTAAAGTATTAAGTGCTTATTCAATTGGTATAAAAAAAATGTTACTTGATTAGTTTTTTATTTTATTAATTTTTTATGCAAATTTATGACCCGGAAAAATGACAACTTTGACACTCTTTAAAATAAAAACTACAAAGAATATCGATCTCGGAGTTTTACTGTAATGTTTAAATAGCTATCAACTATAGTATTTTGAAAGAAAAACGCGGTGAAACAAAATCGAGGTTTTTATCACACTGTGCGGCGCACACTTTTAGTCTGCAATCTGCATTTGTAGTGACGTAACGTACATGGCGCCAGATATCGATGTAACGATGTTAATTCAAGAAATACAAAACAGACCAGCAATTTATGATACTTCTAAGGCATAATATCATAATAGACATTTAAAAAGAAAATTGTGGGAAGAAGTGTGCTGTAATGTATATTCAGCTCCTGTTTGGACATCGTTGACGTAAATTTATCCGGATGTTGTTTCAGAATTGAATGTTTAATATGGAACTGTCCCTTCAGTAATCTTTCCGAAATTATAGGATGTACCCAAAATTTTCTATTTTTTCTTCTTTTTCTGTACTTCAAGTACAAAATAATACTTCGCGATCTCTGCACGATTTTTATAGCGTCTACATCCCTACAGTTCAGCGGACAGAATGATCGAAGATGTGCGTCGTGTGCGTTTAGTCTGTGAAAAATCCGCGAACGACTTTTTGCGCACCATGCAGACTTTTTGTGCGCCGCAGACTCGATCACACAAAAAGTGTGTGGTCTGCGATCTCCCTAAAACGTCGAAAAAAATATTTTTTTCCTTTTTTTGCTCCATATTAATAAACAGACTCTAAATTTTGATATAACAAAGACACAGACTTTAAAAACGATTTTTTAAAGGTTAAAATTGAACCTAAAGTTTTGTAAAAAAGGGACCTTATTGTCGGTGCTGCAGCCGAGAGTCGATTGCGGGTTTCTGTCGGCACGGTATCGGGTTAAAAGACTTTGACCAGTGGTCCCCAACCTTTTTTTCATACGCGCCACAAATATCTTTTAGTCTTGGTGTCGCGGGCCGCAACAAAATTTTTTTAGGGTTAAAAAACAACTTTCTTCAAAATTAATGATTTAAAAGTGGACAAAAATTTCACGACTACATTATTTTGCCGGTGGGCGTGAATTTCAAAATAGTTTAACATCACGCGGGCCACAGTGCACAGATACGCTACGGGTTGGGGATAGCTTACTTCAAGCCGGTACTAGTGACTACTGACTAGTCGGCGAGACGCGGTGGCGGCGTGTATCAAAGGATTTGTCGTCTCTTTCTGATTCGTGGCGCTGGTTCTGCCCACTCGCTCACTCGCTGCGTACCCGCCTGTTAATTCGTTTTTTTGTTACTCGTCAGTGCGTCAGTTGGTGCTCGAGCTTGTTTGTTTAGTATAATGAGCCTAGTGAGTATCTACAAACTAACTAGTTTAAATTTTATCTAAGAGACTAGAAGCCTATACTAAATAGTAAATACCTGTACCATAGAAGTTTGCACGCTATTTGCGATCCTTTACATTTTTTTTTGTTTATTGCTCATGTGGCAAAGCTATGTTGAAAAGGCTAGTGCGGGGTTTACACGGGTGACTATAGTCGCACGATTTACGCCGCACGGCGAAAATCGACTGTCTAAATGGCAATTCGGCGATAATGGCAAATCGGTCATAATCGTTTTAACTGGACACATAATATTATGTGGCCAGTTACGACAATTTACCCTAATTGGTTTATTTAGAGGTTGACCGCCCGTTGATTTATCATTAAATATTGTATAAATAGAGAGACAAATTATAATTAGTTGTTACAACTACGAAATTAGTAGTATTTTTGTATCTTCTTTTAACTTTATTACTAAAAATGTAACGATCGACATTAAGGTCCCTTTTAATATATTTTATAGTAACTAAGAGAAATTGCATGTTTTGGTACACGTCTTGTTACTAAAGGATAATTAAAGTTATTTTAAAAATAAGAACCTCAATGTTAATCAAAATTTATATTCATTTTTATGTTATATCACTAAATTTTTAATCACCGACAATAAGGTCCCTTTTATAAAATGTTTACGTGTTTGTACCAGCTTTTTACTAAACTTTAACTTGAATTTTATGACTGAAAAAAGTAACTTTTTTAATAGAACTTTATATATTTGATCTCATTTGACAAATTTTAAGCATATTAAATATATATTTTGTTGATTTTGACTGATTAATAAGATTAGTGAAGCACAATGTTTCATTTGTTCAAATATTTTTTTATATAATAAACAATGTCGTTTAATATTTAAGTCGTTTTTATTTAGTAAAAACTTACCCGTTTTATATTATTCTTTCATAAAATACTATATAAAACATACTATAAATGAAATATTTAGTAAAAACCATCTTGGGCATTTTCATTACATCATGCACTTTGGCGTGGTAAAAAACGGGAATAAGGCTATAAAATTATATAATTGAAGTTAAAATCTAAAAGACCATAATATAATGTACTTCTCAAAAAACAAATTATCTATGTAACTTCCCACAATAACATACTTTTTTTGGGTTTCGAAGTTTGAATGCGATTTTCTCAATATCACCTTTTACGACTTTCGAGTTTCAACATTTTTTTTTTTAATATTTGCCAGGCCTACACGCATGTTATTTACATGGTTCGATAGCTTATTAAATGTAGATTATGGGGATGCTAATAACTCAATACCGACAATAAGGTCCCTTCACGCTGATAACGTCACATATAACATTTTTCCCATTGAGTTATTATGACCCTTATCTGCGATTTTTTTTCTTCTATAGTTGATTCACAAATGACAGCAATGACAATTGACAGCAGCACAGAATACAGAATACGCTGTTTATGAACGTGGCGAGAAAAGGAACTAACGCTTCTATAGGGATTAGGGACCGTGCAGAAACTATAGGGCGTCGTAATTCGACAGCAGCGACACGGTGCGAGTAAAAGATGTAACTTGTGAGTGACTTTGGCTTCGCATTCACTTTGACCCCAGCTAGTTTATAAGCGATTTTTTTATGTTTTAGACTATAAAATGATTTAAATTATGAAAGGTGGGTTTCTTCCCGTAAACAAAGATCGAAAGCGTGAATAAAAATATATAAAGCTTATCTAGTTAACTAAGAAAATATTTGAAAAAGTTGTACTTCTACCATTTTGGCGCGAAATTCCACGAGCATGGTTTATCCAATTCGAAGCCGTCGTCGAACCCCTCAAGACATCGAACGACTAGAAATTCCGCTACGTTCTTCAACAGCTGCAAAATACAGATCTCCAGCATCTCACTGACATCCTTTACAATCCGCCTAAGAAAGACAAATACGCAACGATCAAGAACCGCCTGCTCACCGTCTACGAGAAATCAGAAGTCCAAAATTTCCAGAAGCTCATCAGCGGCCTAGAACTCGGCGACCAGAAGCCTACACAGCTGCTCCGAAGGATGCGAGAATTAGCAGGCGGCATGATTACTGAAGATCGTCTAAAAATAGAATGGCTCAATCATTTGCCGCCTTACATACGTTGCGTGCTCTCTGTAAACAATGAATCATCACTAGACACACTCGCAGCGATGGCCCACAAAATGATGGAGTATTCCGGCGACAACAACAGAAAACTGCGATAATAACCCCGTTTGGTCTATACGAATTCACAAGTATGCCATTCGGGTTACGAAACTCCAGTCAAACGTTTCAAAGATTTATGCACGAGGTACTCAGGAACATCGAAGATTGCTTCTGTTTCGTCGACGATATTTTACTGTACTCAGAAAACGAAGAGCAACATAAGAAGCTGCTACACGAAATACTACGACGCCTTAACGACTACGGCGTAACGCTGAACATTGAAAAATGTCAGTTCGGCGTTAATAAAATCGACTTTTTGGGCTACGAAGTATCCGAGACAGGCATAAAACCAACAGAAGAACGAACATCTGCAATTTCGAGTTATCAAAAACCAAAGACGGTAATCGAACTACGACGCTTTCTAGGCATGATCAACTACTACCGTGATTGCCTACCACAACAAGCGAATCATCAACACGAACTCAACAAATATCTGCACAACGGAAAGAAAAATGACAAGACATCAATAGACTGGACGCCCGCCGCCGAAGAGAGTTTTGAAAAATGCCGCCAAAGCATTTTACAAGCTACAACACTCAGGCCCGTATAAATAATCAATACTTAAGATGCGATCCGGTCTCAAGACGCGGTTCGGCTCTGTGATTGGTCCAAATTTTGACAGCCAACCAATCACAGAGCCTGAACCGTGTCTTGAGACCGAGATGCATCTTGAGTACTGACTATTTATACGGGCCTCAGTCATCCGATACCCAGCTGCCTCCGACCATAGCATCGGCGCCGTACTACAACAACGTTTGGAGACCACTGCCCTATTTTTAACCGACTTCCAAAAAGGAGGAAGTTATATGTTCGGCTGTGGATATTTTTTTTTTTATTTTTTTTTTGTATGCTCAACGATTACTCCGCCGTTTATGAACCGATTTCCAAAATTTTTGTTTTGTTCTATTAGGTTTCTCTCCAATTTGGTCCCATTTTTACAAAAATGGTGATCTGATGATGGGATCCTTGAGTAATCGAGGGAACTCCTCAAAATTTATATGGAAACATATGGTGATTTTAGTTTTATGAGAAGTATCCTAAGCATATGCTACCAAAACGCAAGATTTTGCTCCAAGGTATACTATGATTCCGAAGATACTAAGAGAACTCCGGATTCCTTATAGATACAAGTTTGGGGGTTTAGGCGCTGTTTTAAGAACTGACAGCATATGCTACTATGTAAATTACATTCATCATCATCATCATCATCATCATTACCACTTCAGGGTCACCAGTGTCACATGGTTGTATATGGATACAACAACACCATAATTATATCATCACGTTATGTCCTTATAATAATTGGTACTTTTCATAGCGATTTTAATCTATACTAATATTATAAAGCGGAAGAGTTAGTTAGTTTGTTTGTTTGTTTGTTTGTTTGTTTGAACGCGCTTATCTCAGGAACTACTGGTCCGATTTGAAAAATTCTTTCAGTGTTAGATAGTCCATTTATCGAGGAAGGCTATAAGCTATATTTTATCACGCTAAGACTAATAGGAGCGAAGAAATAGAAGAAAATGTGGAAAAAACGGGGGGAAATTATTTGAAAGGGCTTACTTGAACGCGCTAATCTCAGGAACTACTGATCCGATTTGAAAAATTCTTTCAGTGTTAGATAGCCCATTTATCGAGAAAGACTATAGGCTATATTTTATCACGCTAAGACTAATAAGAGCGAAGAAATAGAAGAAAATGTGGAAAACACGGGGGAAATTATTTGAAAGGGCTTATCTCATAAACTACTAGAGCAATTTTTCTGTTATTTGAGTCAGATAAGAAGTAGACCACGTGAAGGATCATAGGCTATTTTTTGTAGACAGATTTGTCTGTGAAATATCTAATTTACGCGGGCGAAGCCGCGCGGAACGTCTAGTAAAAATATAATGTTGTTTCAAAATAAATGATTCAAGTTCTAAGCGACTTATGTATGTACCACAAAATTGAACATAACAAAGTCAACCTTAACTCCAGAGCGTAAGGCACACACTTGACATTACTTTTGAGATTCGAAAGAAAAAAGAGAAGTAAGTTGCTTCGATAGGTACTACACTAGTTTAACTATTAACCCATCAAGCCCAAGCGGCACCCGGCTGCCGCATAGCAATTAAAAATCTATTGTGTCTGCGATTCCCACGATCGAGGTAAGTAATAAATTGAACCCTTAGTATGAAAATACTTACATAGGAAAACAATCTACATCTTAATAGAAATAAGAAACACAATCGCATTGAGTGTGACTCTTAACCAATTGTAATAAGATACGTAGAATATACGCGATGGTTTACTAGGTAACTAAAAAGAGTGAAATTATTATTTTTAACAAAAAATTAAAACAGACTTCCAAGGTAAAAATAATAATAAAATCCTTATAATATGAACTAAAAAGTATTAAATAATGTTTCCTATCTAATAGTGCCTTTTTCCGAATTCGGCTAAACCTCAACTATTTCTGTACTCAATCTTCATAATTTTGAAGTCGGTGCCAGTTCCAAAAGTTTCAAATACCTATTCTGTCAGAGAACTGAAGATTCAACTATATCTGGTACCGACTTCAAAATGATGAAGATTGAGTACAGAAATAGTTGAGGTTTAGCCGAATTCGGAAAAAGGCACTATTAGATAGGAAACATTATTTAATACTTTTTAGTTCATATTATAAGGATTTTATTATTATTTTTATTCAAAAGCAATGAGTGCTACACAACAACGGTACAGTGTATATGACCGCGAATTATTAGCGATATACACTGCCGTAAGACATTTTCGAAGATTAATAGAGGGCTGCGAAGTAACAGTATACACGGATCACAAGCCTCTCGTGTACGCGCTTACAAAAAGTGCGAGCAGTAGCGACACACCGCGAAGAGAGAGACAGACGCATTTCATAAGTCAGTTCTGTTCGGCGATAAAATACATACAAGGAGAAGACAACACAGTCGCCGACGCGTTATCAAGAATTGAAGAAATAATTTGCCCCACTACGATCGACTTCAATCAACTTTCCATCGACCAGAGTAGCGACAAACAATTACAGAAGCTAAGAAGTCAGGAAAACTTAAAATTCGGCGAAATAAGTCTGCCGGGACTCGAACGACAGATAACATGCGAGTTATCTACTTCGACGCCTCGCCCGTACCTGCCGCAAGTGTATCGCTACGCCGTATTTAAGTCACAATACGACTTATGTCATCCCGGTGTACGCGCAACGAGAAGATTAATTCAATCAAAATATTTTTGGCCATCGATCAATGATATTCTACTTATACAGATCTGTTACGTCCATACTATTTTCAGGCTTAAATCTCTTCCGAACAATTTTCAAATTCAAAATTGCAAACATTGACAATTTTGACAGATAAGTGAAACAAAAGATACGAAAAACCATTTACATAAAAGAGACAGTTCTATTTTTAAACGTCGAATCGTATCGCTGTCTCTTTCTACGCCTGAGCTATGACGAAAATTCGATTTTTTCCAGATTGTTCGAAAAAATAATTGAAAATGTAAATAATCGAGGTATTTATTGCAATCAAGACATGTGGTAAGAGATTCCATGTGTTTTGTTTTTTTTTGAGTCATAATTGGTACATTTTCGAAACACGCACGACGTCATTTTCAATTTATTTAGGTAAGACAAGACGCGGCACGTTCGTGACTGCGCTCGATGCAGACTAAATAACAGACGACCCAATTGGGCCGTATTTGAATCTTCACAACACGCGCGGTAGTGACATATCTGCTTTGAGTTTTTCATCATTGCCATCGATGAATAAAGAAGTCACAGAATGGGCGAGAACATGCATCAGCTGTCAGCGTGCTAAAATTCAGCGACACGTCGTCTCGCCGCTACAGAGTTTTCCAGAGTCGCAGCGTTTTCAACATGTACACATTGACATTGTGGGCCCGCTGCGATTATCAGACTACCGATACTGTGTCACGATGACAGATCGATGTACGAAATGGCTGGAAGCAATACCAGTACAAGAAATCACAGCCGAAGTCGTAGCCAAGGCATTCTACGACAACTGGATCGCTCGTTTTGGTGTTCCCTTGCGTATCACTACAGACCAAGGACGCCAGTTCGAGTCGTCGCTATTCAGAACTCTACTACAGAAGTTTGGAATAACAAGAATACGAACTACGGCCTTTCATCCACAATCGAACGGTCAAATAGAGAGGTGGCACCGCACTATGAAGACTGCACTAGTGGCCCGCGGAGCATCGACCCAGTGGACAGATGAGTTGCCGACTGTACTTCTCGGCCTCCGCACGGCGCTCCGCGAAGATACGAAAGTGAGCCCTGCGCTAATGACATACGGAACTACGCTACGAGTGCCCTCCGATTTCTTCGTACCGTCAACATCAAAAATCGAAGATGCAGAGTTTGTACGAAAACTAACTCAAACGATGGCCACGTTAAAACCGCAACAACGCTCCTGTGAGAAAAGATCTACTTTCATTTACAAAGATCTATTAACATGCAGCCATGTTTTTTTTAAACGATACAGTACGAACCCCGCTTACCCCACCGTACGATGGACCCTACGAAGTATTGAAGCGCAACGAAAAATATTTCAAGATACAGTTGCCGCTTCGAACTACAGTCTTATCGCTCGATCGACCAAAACCGGCGTATCTCCTCAACCAAGACGCATGCGAATCGGAAAATACATCGAGTACGCCCGCGCCGCAGCCGCCGCAACCATCGCAGCCGACGCAGCCGCAAGTTCGAGTGACAAGGTCCGGCCGCATCAGCAAACCTACGGTGCGTTTCACTTGAAGGGGGGTAATGTGGTGACATACAATGGGTAGAAAGATAGTGAGATTCAATAAATCTCATATCTTCCCTCTCATCGTAAAGTATACTGTCTCACACCACACACGTTACACATGTTTTGTCTTTATTGTGTAAATATGTATCGTCTCTTTCTAGTCTGTAAAATTTTGTATATATTAGCCGTAAGTTTCATGAATAAAACACACTTCTAATCTGACAGTTGAGTTATCATTTGCTCCTGTACCAAAGTCTCAACAAAGTAATTAGTATAGTGCGTTTCATCGAATAGTTCCTTTGCCGTCATGTTGGCATTCCTGTCTGTCAATAACGTAAACACGGTAGACACGCTCTGCAAGTATTCATAAGTTTTACTGTGATTTCGTGAGAAAATCATGCTGAAAACATTAAAGAGTGGTGAAAGAATGATGGTGCTAAGATTGAAAGAGTTTTGTGAACGTGAAAAACGTAACGAGGCCCCAATAATTCCATTAAGAGGTGTACAAGCTCGGGTTGCCGCCATTACAGCTTAGTGAAATAGGGTTACCAGCATCAGTTTAATCACCCTTAAACACAGTAAAACTTATGAATATTCGCAGAGCGTGTCTACCATGTTTACGTTATTAACATACAGGAATGCCAACATGTAGGCAAAAGAACTATTTGATGCAACGCACTTCAAGTAACGAAAACTACATAAAAACGAACGAAGTCGCGGGCTAAAAACTAGTATAATAATATTATCAGGGCGAGCGAAGCGAGTCCTAGTATATCCCACAGCCGTCAGTCTGTACATTTTGTGGTATACTTTACGGAAAAACTATGTAGATGTGTTATCACCAGTCAGTCAAGGTGTGACGACGCGAGCCCTCACAAGTCACAAAGCTCGGATTTTAGCTAGTAAATGCGAAAGTGACTTTGTTTGTTAGTTACGCCTTCACGCATAAAGTACTAAGCGGATCATCATGAAACTTTCATAGGTACACATTGTGGTATGGAGAAGGACATTGGGTACCTTTCATCCCGGGAAAAAGAACGGTTCCCGAGCGATAGACGTTACCGCAGGCAGAGCCGCGGGCGAAAGTTAGAATTATATAAAATTTTCTTTAGGGAATTATTAAAAGTATTTTGTGATAACATAATATTATCTCCCCTAATTTAAGGTAGCACAGTAAGGGTAGTGAGGCAACACTAATTTGCATTAGTGCCAACATGACGGCAAAGGAACTATTCGATGAAACGCACTCTAGCAGCCATTGGCATAGAAGATTATTGGCATAGATACACATTGTGGTATGGAGAAGGACATTGGGTACCTTTCATCCCGGGAAAAAGAACGGTTCCCGAGCGATAGACGATACCGCAGGCAGAGCCGCGGGCGAAAGTTATAATTATATAAAATTTTCTTTAGGGAATTATTAAAAGTATTTTGTGATAACTGATAACATAATATTATCTCCCCTAATTTAAGGTAGCACAGTAAGGGTAGTGAGGCAACACTAATTTGCATTAGTGCCAACATGACGGCAAAGGAACTATTCGATGAAACGCACTCTAGGCTCTAGCAGCCATTGGCATAGAAGATAAAAACTTGTTAAATATTGCGTTGAAATAATGAAGATGCAAAAAATACGTTTATAATTACTGAAAATGCTTGTGGAATAATAAAATAAAACAAGTTCACTAAAATAATTGTTTTTATTTCATCAACCTTCTGCGATTCGATCGATACCATCTTCACAACTTTTGTCAGTCACTATTTTTAACTAATTTCAGTCTGGACTCTGGACCTCATCAGTGCAAACACCGTATTCTTTAAATAATACACAAAGACTGCACTATTAATCTTTTTTATATGTACTTGAAGAATCATCCGAACCAACACTTTGGATGGTTCAAGTTCAACACTATCCTCAGTGTTGAATTCCTGGCAGGACTTCTCCAAATTATCCTTACTTTTGATGCAACTTGTTGCATTCCAGTTGAGTCTTTGAAATCTTTAAATTTTTTAAAAGAGTTTTTTTGATTTTCTTCTCCAGGAAAAATTGTACAGCTTGGCAAAGAAGAGTCTGATGCGGTGACAGCTGGAACTAAGAGTTTTTATTTATGACAACACTACATTACTTGTCAACTCTAGTATATATTGTGTCAAAAGCGAAGCGTAGGGTTGCCTGTATTTAAAGAAAAGCGCCCTCATTCAATCCACACTCTTCTTTGCCAAGCTATATATTAACTTAATATATAGCTTGGCAAAGAAGAGTCTGACGCGGTGACAGCTGGAACTAAGAGTTTTTATTCATGACAACACTACATTACTTGTCAACTCTAGTATATATTGTGTCAAAAGCGAAGCGTAGGGTTGCCTATATTTAAAGAAAAGCGCCCTCATTTAATCCACACTCTTCTTTGCCAAGCTGTATATGCCGGGTCCGGGTGTACAGGATTTTCCGATTTTTCTTGGCCAATTAAATGAGCGGTGCTTATGTATGTATACTAATTTAGATGAAAGCCAGTTTGGATGTTTACTGAAAGAAGCAACGGTTATAGGTTAGGTTCATATTGTGTTCATCAAAAATGAATTTACGGTTGTAACCTACAAAATTCAGTGTTCTTACGAGTCTACACATAACATTCAAGGAACTTTTTAAATACTTACGTATGTTTTTACCGGCTTTTTTCCATTTATTTCGTTTTTCAATAAGCCATGGCATGTGAATACTTTTGGCAGGAAAATAGTAAAATTTTACATCGTTCGATTTGCCTTTATTTTTCTTGTATATATTAGAACATCTGGGAATACAACAATGCATTTCAATGGGTTGTTTTCTTTTTTAAATCTCCACCAGGCGGCGCGACGGTAGACACTTCTAGATTTTCTATTGGTTCCCCACTGACCTGAAATTATCTGCAGGTTGGCATCACTGACTACATATTGGTTGTGTTTCTAAAAATTTCAGTGTACTGTCAAGTGTGACATAAATAAAAATATCTTAAACCTAAGCGATCATTGGCCTAAGCGATTAAGCCAGTATACTGGTAATAGTTTAGGAACACGCTGACATAATAAAAACTTGTCAAACTGAAAACTGACAACTGAAAAAGTTTTGGCGGCCGTGTTACTTTGAAACTTCTTCTACTTTTTATTGTTGGTGTGGTTTTTATTATTTTTTCCCAAATTGTGTTATTTGGGTTTTTGATGTTCACTATTGGTAAAATATTGGCCATTAAATATCCGTCATCGTGCACAAGTGCAGGTAAGATGTTGTCAAAACCAAAATTTATAATTCCTGTGACATTTGGTGTGAATAACGATAAATAGGGCTATTTCTTCCGTGAGTTTTAACTAAAACATCGTTATAATAACCTTATTATTCTATTCGTTGGAATATCATTGTGTCTTTTTCAAATTGAAATGTATCAAGTTTTATATTCTTTTGCCCAGCTTTGTAGCAATTATTGATGGTATATCTGGTATTACCGATAGTTGTCTACCCATACGCCATCTATATTACTAAAATGGAAACTGTTTGACAATCAAATTAAAAAAATAAGAAAATGCCCCATTCTTGAAAATACTTAAATTTCTCAAGAAATCTTAAATTTTTCCGTAGCTTGAATTGTGCTTGACAATAAAATTTTCGCATAAGTTTCGGCTTCTCGTCACTAGTGACAGTGTCATCGCTGTGCACGGTCCCTATCATACAAAAACGTCATTTTTGACAGTTCTCCTTACCAGCAGCACAGAATATATAATAGTACCTTACGGTACAGAAGTCTCACTTCCGAGTTTAGGTATGATAAACGCAAGCGTCCGGTCACCGGACTAGTCTCGATAGGCTGGCACTCGCTCGACTTGTCACACACGCAACGCACGCATCCGCGATACAAAACTCAAAAGTAATAGTACCCGGCCCCGCGCCGCCGCGCCGCTCGCTTGACAGCCCTGGCAGATTGAAGCGAGACGGCAGACGGTTATTGTACTATGAACGCTAAGCGCAATGCAAAAGGTTGAAATTAGGTTGTTTTACAGAATAGTAGGTAAATATCTCGGCGATTTCGGGCCGTTTGTATGGAAGTGAGACAGGCCTGCCAGCAGCAGCGCCCATTGACAGTTTGACACATTCATATAAAGCCTTGTCGCCGTTGTCGCCTGTCGAGTGCACAGACTAATAAGAGATACTACGTATGTCGAGTGTCGGAGTTCGGAGTTTCGGACTGTACAGTTTCTAAATTGGTTTCTACTTGTTTCTACTGTTAGATGGTCAGATGTCAACAACAGCTGTTTCTGATTTGTTGTCAGTTGTCACTGTCAACTGTCAAACGAGAACAAAAATGTAAACACTCCGCAGCTCATAGTGGCTCATAGAATTCGTTTTTAACCTGGCCGCAGTTTGTGACCATTGCAATTGTAATTTTACCTATTTATCTCGGGTATTAATTAACTATAATTTCAAATTTCGTCAAGAACATTTCATTAAAAATAAATAAAATGCAGTGTCGTGCGTGCTTAAAGACACTCTCACTCTACTACAAAAATATAACTCAGCTGGATGAACTCAACATTATGTACTTTAATAAAATCACTGATTTAAATGTATGATCAAAGCTATTTTTTTAATAAGTTTATTATTCAGGTAAAAATACTGTGTTTGATAATAAATATTATTGTCATTTAATTCAGATATCTTTGGGTGATAGAATGCCACAACAGCTGTGTCAAAAGTGTACAAAAGATCTTAAAAATTGTTATGAATTCAGAGAAAAATGTATAGCTTCTAATTCCATACTAATGAGTGCTCCAACATTGGTTCATGTAAGTTATTGTTTTTTATGATCAGACTGACATAAATAGTCAGAAAATTTACAGATAGAACTATATAATACACGGGAATGTAATACAGTAAAGTGTAACAATGTTGTCAAGTTTTAACAAAATTTTTAATGTTTTAGGAGTTGTCAACTATTATCCACATTAAGCAAGAGGAGGGAGTTGAAAATGAAAAGGTACATTTGGTTAATTCCCAACAGCGGAGATACCCTCTGTTCACAATGTGTATTTATTAAATCATTTAAAAAAAAAAGTTGGACAAAAAGTAGTCAAGTAGTACTGAATGTTACACAAAATAATATTTATATATCTATTAAAATCTAACTCATTATATCAATTAATTTTTCAGAAGTATCTTACTGATGTACATAATAAACTAGAAATAGAACAGATTGATTCAGAATACAATGAGTTACCTGAAGACAATATTGATTATGATTATGTGCCTGGTATGTGTTATAATCACCAATTATCACCAAAACATGTAACAAATTATAAATAAACATTTTGTTTATAGATTCCAAACCAACCAATATTGAGGAAAGTGCACAACATGAATCAATTAAAGATATGACTAGAAAACAGTCATTAGGAGCAACACCGAAAAAGGTTAACTCAAAGATTAATGGGTCTCTAATTAGAAAATATGACTGTGGTAAGATTTCACCATGCATATTTCAATTACGTGTTTATTTGTAATATTGTTATACCGTTTTTAACACTTTACAGGACTGTGCATGAAAAAAGTAGAGAAAGATAAGTTGTGTAATCATGTCAAAAGCCATGAGAAAAACAATTCTTGTGGCATATGCTCTGTTTACTTTCAAGACTCTGGGTCATTGCTGCAGCATAGAATTTCACATTTAAAGAAATCAAATTTTATATGTCATATTTGTTTACATATTCTACAGAACTCAGAATACTTAGAATTTCATTACAACATAAAACATTTTTCTAAGAACAAAGTAAGTCGCTAGAAACAACATTTCTATGTTACACTTTTAATTAAAAGTGCTTTTTAAAACTGGGCACATCAAACTGCTAATTTTATCGTTAATAATAATGAACTTTCCATATTATAATCATTATATAATATATAAAAATAAGTCAGGTTTTCCTTCCTGACGCTATAACTCCAGAACTCACGAACCAATCCACGGTTTTGCATTCGTTGGAAATGTCTCGGGCTCCGTGAGGTTTATAGAAAAAAAAAACAAAAAAAAACTTCAAGAGAAAAGCAGGAAAACAGGCAAAACAATGTTTGCCGGGACAGCTAGTATAATATGAAAAGTTCAGAAATGAATGTATTATAATATAATGTATGACTTTTAGGAAACCTCAATATATTTCTGAATATTTTAGGATCATGTTAAATGTATACAATGCGATAAAAGCTTTACAACAGTAAAAAATTTGAGGAAACATTGGAAATCACTTCATTCTGGTCAAAGATTTAAATGTAAAGTATGTTCTGAAGAGTAAGTGTGGAATTTTAAAATAAAATTTAGTGACCAATCTAGTAGTCTTCTATCTCTATACTTAGATATATTTTTTACCTTATTAGAAGTACAAAAATGGATGTATTATGTTCTATTTACTAAAATAAATACCCTTCCTTCCCCTCATATATTATCTTATACCTTAAGACCTTTTATTTCATCTGCATTTTAATTAGTTACTATTATTTGAAATCTTCTTCTCTTTCAGAATCTAAAAAATGTTGTATTTTCAGATTTCCAACTGCAAACACTCGAAACTATCACATACATAAACATCATAAATTGAAGAAAAAAATATTTTGTGACAACTGTAATTATTCAACTGAAATAAGGGCTAACTTAGTGGTAAGTAATAATTTCCATATCCATACTAATATTGTAAATGGGGGTCTATTACCTCTTCACGCCTAAACCGCTGAGCCGATTTTGCTGAAATATGGAATGGAGATACTTTATGTCCTGGAAAAATGGACGGTTTCCGCGCGACAAACCATTTTAGCGCAACGGCGTCGTGGGCGTTATCTACTATCTAGTAAAAAATCGGCCAAGTGCGAGTCGGACTCGCACACTACGGGTTCCGTACGGTACCGTTCGTTATAGAGCAAAAATAGGCCAAAAATTGTGTTTTTTGTATGGGAGCCCCCTTAAATTATTATTTTATTTTAATATTCTTATTAATTATTAAAGTAAACATATATTTAAGGCCTTTGTAAAAATTTCAAGTGCCTACCTGTTGCCATTATTGATATCGAGCAAAAAAGGGTTAAAAAAATCATGTTTGTTGTATGGGAGCCCCCCTTAAATATTAATATTAATTTGTTTTTAGTATTTGTTGTTATAGCGGCAACAGATATACACAATCTGTGAAAATTACAGAAGTTTAGCTATAGCGGTTCTTGAGATACAGCCTGGCGACAGACAGACAGACGGACAGACGGACAAACAACGAAGTCTTAGTAATAGGGTCCCGTTTTTACCCTTTGGGTACGGAACCCTAAAAAACTCTGGCTTATGATTATACTTTTTATTGTTCTAGCGGCACCACCTACGCGTACATACCGCTGCAGCCGAGAAGATATTCTGTAAATTATGTAAGGCGCAGTTTGTGAACGAAAGCGGACTCAAACTACACCAGTGCAAGTACAGCACCCACTCTATATGCCCCATCTGTGGCATTGTGTTTGAAGTGCCAGTAAAGGTAGGGTTAGGTTAGGGTGTTATTGTCCTAAGTCCTAACAATGCTAAGTAGCAATGGTGTGTCCGATGTGAAATCATTTTTAACGGTAAAGGCGAGTCCGCACTAACGCGACACTACGCGACAGCGACGGTACGCGACACAAAACGTCAGTTCTATGAAATGAAGTGTTGTGTCGCGTCGCTGTATGTTCTCAACTTAAGAGGCAATGTGGATTTTTTTTATTAGTAAGGGGCTTAATAATATGTGTTGTAAGCATTTAATTGATTATTGAATTACAGTTAAAGGAACATCTAGCGACGCACAGCGACGAGCGCAAGTATAAGTGTGACCGCTGCGACGCCGCCTATAAGTCGCGAGGCGCGCTGCGTATACACACGAACAAGCACGACGGTATCCGCCCTCACAAATGCGAGTACTGCCCCGCCGCCTTCTGGGCGCCCTGCACGCTTATCAAACACCGCCGGACCCACACTGGTAAACAAGCCTTTTTCAAACCACAAGTCACAAAAATAGGTGGTGGCCGGTAGTAGGCCTCACGTAGACGACATTCTAAAAGTGTAAACTTTGTTAACCTATTTAGAAATAAATATTTTCATTTCATTTCAATACAGAATTTTTATGAGATATTTTGTAACTACCTACATACTTTTAATTTTGCTAAAGACAATGTAGTACTTATTTATGCGAAAGTGTCACAATAAGGAGGGGAAGAAATTATCTATAGCGCGAGCTTCGAAGAATAGAGGCTGATCAGTGCAAGTGCCTTTGCCATTATTGCAATTACTACTAATATCCTGTATACTAGAACTCTCCTTTACAAAATTATTTTAATTCCTTGGTGCTTGCGAGGACTAATCTTACGGTTAAGACGGTTACGGATATTAGTAGTAATTGCAATAATGGCAAAGGCACTTGCACTGATCAGCCTCTATTCCTCGAAACTCGCGCTATAGATAATTTTTTCCCCTCCTTATTGTGACACTTTCGCATAAATAAGTACCTATGTACACACTGACATATAAGTACTACGTACTAGACTTGACACCGCAACGCAATGCTTGGTCACATTCAACTGAATCTATATAGCCGCAGCGCATTTAGTCGGCCGCAAACTCTTCTGCGCACTAGACGTATGACATTTATAAAAAAACAAAATAAAAGTCACAAAAATGCCTTGGAGTGTCTTAAGATACTGTAAAAATAATTCCAAAAACACTTCCAAATGCGACGGAATAACATTTCATCGGTTAGTATTCTTATTTAATTATTTTCAATTAAAATACGAACATTAAATTACTAGGCAAAGACGCGCGCCATTTTGCATTGTCATAGAGTAGTAGATTCAGAGGGGAATGTAGGCAGAATACAGATATCTATGATGAGACGACGATGAATGAAGTATTCACGTAGACGAGTTTGTATTTTGGTAATATAAATACGGTATTACGTGTACATTATACATGCGTTCATTATAATTGTATTTATAAATATTTAAGTAATTTAAATAAGGTATTACGTGTGTATGTAGTGGACTTTGGGGCCATACTTATTATAATATAATTATTATAAATGCGAAAGTGTGTATGTCTGTCTGTCCGTCTGTCTGACCGTCCGTCTATCTGTCTGTCTCTCTCTGTGTCTGCTGCCTCTTCACGCCCAAGCCGCTGTAACGGTTTTGCAAAATTTTGGTATGTAATATTTTGGTTTTTGACCGACTTCCAAAAAAGGAGGTAATACGTTTGGCTGTATGTATGTTTATTTTTATTATTTTTTGTATGTTCAACGATTACTCAGCCGTTTGTGGTCCAATTTTCGAAATCCTTGGTAAGGAGTTAACTCAACCGTTTGTAGCTCCAAAACTGGGGGTTTGTATTAGTATGGCCGCCAGGTACGGAGTTAACTCGACCGAGTTGTACTCACCTTTGAAATTTTCGGAATTTTGAGGCTACGTCATATTCTATTCTCGGCAATTTGCGGAGTGTTTCTTCAGAGTGATGCCTTCGGAGTAGAGTGATGATGATGATGTTTTTTTAACTGACTTCCAAAAAGAAGGAGGTTATATATTTTGTATGTTCAACGATCACTTCGCCGTTTGTGGACCGATTTTCAAGATTTTTTCGCTATTGTAATGGGTTTAATCCGAATTTGATACCATGTTCATAAAAAAGGTGACTTGATGATGGGATCCATAAGTAATCGAGGGAATTCCTCGCTATTTATACTAAAACCTCTTATCTGGATGATATTGTGATTTTGATTCATAATCTGAATTCTGAAGTATTTCAAATGGAAACTTAGTGATTTTTGATAAATAATTATGTATTCCAAGTAAATCATACCAAAAAGTCAGATTTTGCATCTATTGCCCTTTTGCCCTTCTTTTGCCCTATCTTAGATGAGCCGTCATATTGGATGTAAAATGACATTACATTCGTTTTCGAGTTATTCTCAAAAAGTTCTTTCATTTAGGGCCTGTTTCACCGCTTCCTGATAAAGTGCCAAATAGGCTATTAACAACTTATTTGACAGATAGTGCAAAAAATTCTGTTCCACAAGTGTCTGATAAGCCAATCAAGCAGATAAAATCCCCGATATCCTATCAGCCCGATCATGTGGCTGTTAAAGGTTTTATTTGTCAGATAACAAAACTTTTTTTTTGAGATCGCGCCGAAATTTCCAGCCTGTCATATTTTTGCCAGTTTTTTTGCCAGTTTTTCGTAATGATGCAGTTCACTGTTGTGTGAACTTTCTTCAAGTTAATATATTATAATGATATTTTGAATAAACATCGATCTTTTAGAGATTTTAGAAGACGAATTTGATGATTTTTAGGGTTCCGTACCCAAAAACCAAAGGGTAAAAACGGGACACTATTACTGAGACTTCGTTGTCTGTCTGTCTGTATGTCTCTGTCTGTCTGTCTCTCTGTCTGTCTCTCTGTCTGTGTCTTTCTCGGTCTGTCTGTCTGGCCAAGTGCGAGTCCGACTCGCGCACAAAGGGTTCCGTTCCATTACAGAGCAAAAGTAGGCCATAAATTGTGTTTTTTGTATGGGAGCCCTTATTTTTTAAATTTTATTTTAATATTATTATTAAATATTAAAGTACACATATAATTAAATATTTTGTGAAAAATTCAAGTTGTTGTCATTATTGATATAGAGCAAAAAGGCCAAAAAAATCATGTTTGTTGTATGGGAGCCCTCCATAAATATTAATTTTATTTTGCTTTTAGTAGGTAAGTATTTGTTGTTATAGCGGCAAGAGATCATATTATACATAATCTGTGAAAATGTCATATCTCTAGCTTTTACCGTTTTTGAGTTACAGCCTGGAGATAGACAGACAGACAGACAGGCAGGCAGACCAGACAGACAGACGGAATAGTTATGCGGTTGATGAGGTTAATGGCATTTAAGTTTTATTATGTAACAAAATAATGTTAGTGTTTCAAAATAGAATGTGTCAATAAATTTAAGAGTGAAATAAAAGTTTTAATACAAAAAATATATATTATTATCCTTCAATATTCAATCACTGTTCCAATTGAAATATTTAAAATTAATTTTTGAAACTACTTTTTATTTTCTAAATTACATTTTAAATTAATTTTTAATTTTTAATTTTGATTCATAATCTGAATTCTGAAGTATTTCAAATGGAAACTTAGTGATTTTTGATAAATAATTATGTATTCCAAGTAAATCATACCAAAAAGTCAGATTTTGCATCTATTGCCCTTTTGCCCTTCTTTTGCCCTATCTTAGATGAGCCGTCATATTGGATGTAGAATGACATTACATTCCTTTTCGAGTTATTCTCAAAAAGTTCTTTCATTTAGGGCCTGTTTCACCGCTTCCTGATAAAGTGCCAAATAGGCTATTAACAACTTATTTGACAGATAGTGCAAAAAATTCTGTTCCACAAGTGTCTGATAAGCCAATCAAGCAGATAAAATCCCCGATATCCTATCAGCCCGATCATGTGGCTGTTAAAGGTTTTATTTGTCAGATAACAAAACTTTTTTTTTGAGATCGCGCCGAAATTTCCAGCCTGTCATATTTTTGCCAGTTTTTTGCCAGTTTTTCGTAATGATGCAGTTCACTGTTGTGTGAACTTTCTTCAAGTTAATATATTATAATGATATTTTGAATGAACATCGATCTTTTAGAGATTTTAGAAGACGAATTTGATGATTTTTAGGGTTCCGTACCCAAAAACCAAAGGGTAAAAACGGGACCCTATTACTGAGACTTCGTTGTCTGTCTGTCTGTATGTCTCTGTCTGTCTGTCTCTCTGTCTGTCTCTCTGTCTGTGTCTTTCTCGGTCTGTCTGTCTGGCCAAGTGCGAGTCCGACTCGCGCACAAAGGGTTCCGTTCCATTACAGAGCAAAAGTAGGCCATAAATTGTGTTTTTTGTATGGGAGCCCCCCTTATTTTTTAAATTTATCAGGAAGCGGTGAAACAGGCCCTTAATATCCATACTGTTGATGATAGGACGCGATCATAGGACGGCATAGAAAATAACTATTCCGCTATCTTGGATGGTCGGCCATTTAATATTTATAGTGATATCATACTGTATCGTACATTGTCATTCAAACCAAACGTGTATACAAAATTTCAGCTCAATCGGTTAAAATTTTATACGTACATACATACTTCGAAATTGAGTTCAAAAATTCCACCCGAACTTACATAATAATATGTACTAATATATTTAATAATATGTACATAATAATATACAGAGCAAGTTAAATAAATGCTTTTAATAATGTTTAGTAAAAATCTTTGTTTTATTTTATCCACTTACCTAAATAGAGTCTGCGTTCATTCGAGTGTAGGCACAAAACTTTGTCACTTCTGCGGTACTGATCTATAGCCATCACCGCCCCGCCTCTCACCCCGCTCATGCCTCAAGTGCGACATGTTTTTTGTTTGCAATGGCGCCTCCAGTACGTAGTACATAATATCTCTATGTATGTACATTGTCTTTAGCAAAATCAAAAGTAGTTAGGTAGGTAATTACAAAATTTCATAAAAATTCTGTAGGTATACCCTTACTAGTAAAAATATTTACACACCCTCTTACTAATAAAAAGTTACACAGGTGTTTAGAGGCTGCGTAATTTTTTTTCTACTAATAATATTTTTTTAACATATTATGGCCTGTATAATGCTGTTGTAACTTCCATACAAATTTACCCAACGCTTACACAAGGCATCACCCTTGTATAGAGTGCGAATAAGATCAAGATGGCGGATTTTCAATAGATCAGCTGATTATATTTTATTTTGAATATGTAGTTTTGAGTGCGTTTGCTGATTTCTACCATCTTATTAGCAAAGAAACATAAAAAGAACTATTTAATATGTTTTATTTCTTTAATCATTTGAACGAAATAGATTTTCAATGTAAACGAAATATAACATACATCGCGATCGTTTTATTTAGGGTGCGTTCCACTAAGCACCTACAACGATAACGCTCACGAGTCACGACCGCGGTTTTTGACGGTCCACTCGCATGATACAAATCGCGTCAATGATACAAACTCAAGTGGAATGGATTATTGAGAGTTTCTAGCGTTCATTTCAAATTATAATACTATCGCATTTTATATTGTTTTTGTCTAGGAACGGCTTTCAATAGTTTCTCGTTTTTATAGCCTTTTTTCAAGATATTATCGTATAGTTTTATTTTCCTCTTAAGTCATAATTATTTATTGTTACATTTATTTTATAAAATATGTATATTTATTTAGTTTTAATATTATCATTGTCATTCTTATTCCTTTTTTACCTCTTATTTTACTAACTTTATTATTATTATTTTATTATAATTTTTAAAATTTAAATTAAACCGCTTATTTTGCATATAAAAACGTTTTATTAAAACGTCCACTTCGACCCACCTTTAAGATGGGTCGTTTTTAGCTTTGCATTAGCGAAAATATACGTCATGAGTGACGCTTTTGCCGCGATCACAACAATCGCGGTCGACATGTAAAACGGCTGAAGGAGTATTTTCAGCGTTTGAGCGCTTAGTGGAACGCGCCCCTAACACGTCATAAGTGACAAAAATTTTTTTTTTCTTTTCTTATTATGGCACTTCGGCTATTTAACCATGGCCAGTGTCGAGTATAAATATGGCGGGAAAACAATATTCTATAATACAATTTTCAGCTTCGTTTTTCTATATTGTCAGGTTGAAAGTCTAGTCAAAGTCTAAGTAAAAGTCAATACAGTCAAGAAGTCAAGTCGGTCGATTCGGTAAGGTGGTAGACGCTTTACTGAAACTTTCGATGGAGTTTTAGAGGGAACACAAAATAACACAATTGATTATTAGTAGAGTTCTGTATAAACCCTGTGTAAACACAACCACCGTGTTTAACTATTCATGCGTTACACGGATGTGTAAGAAGTTTTTATTAGTAAGGGGGACAGTATATAACTCTACAAAGACAAGTTCTGCTTGTATCTGGTTGGCGCATTGGCACATAGAGACAAAAACAGCAGACCTTGTATAGATAAATACTGCGTAAATGTCTTAATTACGTACCCCCTTACTAATAAAAACTTCTTACACATCCGTGTAACGCATGAATAGTTAAACACGGTGGTTGTGTTTACACAGGGTCTATACAGAACTCTACTAATAATCAAATGATAATGACATTTATGACTTGTGTAACTAAAATCGTATTATATACCATAGACTGTAGACTCAAAGGAAAACTTTCAGGAATTAAGTAACACGCTATCTGATGTTCGGGTGTTGATGACAAAAATTGATATAAACATTATGTTTTTATGAACCTGGTAATTATAATTGGACACAAGATTGATATTTAAACATTTTTAGTTAATATTAATTAGTAGAGTACGTGAATTTTGTAAATAATATAATATTCGACTATGAAATTTACTTTCGAAGTTTTTGAACGCAACGCTAATGTCAAAGTTAATAAAATTTGAAATTGTCAAAATATTATTTTGTCACTTATGACGTGTTAGGGGCGCGTTCCACTAAGCGCTCAAACGCTGAAAATACTCCTTCAGCCGTTTCACATGTCGACCGCGATTGTTGTGATCGCGGCTAAAGCGTGTCTCATGACGGATATTTTCGCTAATGCAAAGCTAAAAACGACCCATCTTAAAGGTGGGTCGAAGTGGACGTTTTAATAAAATCGCCATCTTTTTATATGCAAAATAAGCGGTTTAATTTAAATTTTAAAAATTATAATAAAAGAATAATAATAAAGTTAGTAAAATTGGTAAAAAAGGTATAAGAATGACAATGATAATATTAAAACTAAATAAATATACATAATTTATAAAAGAAATGTAACAATAAACAATTATGACTTAAGAGGAAAATAAAACTATACGATATTATCTTGAAAAAAGGCTATAAAACGAGAAACTATTGAAAGCCGTTCCTAGACAAAAACAATATAAAATGCGATAAAATTATAATTTGAAATGAACGCTAGAAACTCTCAATAATCCATTCCACTTGAAATTGTATCATTGACGCGATTTGTATCATGCGAGTGGACCGTAAAAAACCACGGTCGTGACTCGTGAGTGTTATCGTTGTAGGTGCTTAGTGGAACGTACCCTAAATAAAACGATCGCGATGTATGTTATATTTCGTTTACATTGAAAATCTATTTCATTCAATTGATTAAAGAAATAAAACAATATTAAATAGTTCTTTTTATGTTTCTTTGCTAATAAGATGGTAGAAATCAGCAAACGCACTCAAAACTACATATTCAAAATAAAATATAATCAGCTGATCTATTGAAAATCCGCCATCTTGATCTTATTCACACTCTATACAAGGGTGATGCCTTGTGTAAGCGTTGGGTAAATTTGTATGGAAGTTACAACAGCATTATACAGGCCATATGTCAAAAAAATATTATTAGTAGAAAAAATTTACGCAGCCTCTATACACCTGTGTAACCTTTTATTAGTAAGAGGGTTATTGTATAACTTATTGTAGTAGTGACTGCAACTAATGATTGAAATCTCTACTTAAAAAGGCCCCATGGTTTCAATAACATGAAACAACTTTCAGGTGAGAAGCCATATGTGTGTAAAGTGTGTAACAAAGGTTTTACTGGTAACCACAACCTTAAACTCCATATGCGAGTGCATGGAGTCTATAATCTCATAAAGAAAAAGGGTACTGAAGAGGTGTCTATGGAAAATGTTCTAGAATGTAACAAAGAAAGTCATGTCCACTATTAACACACTATTCAAAGTCGGTAGGTGCTCTATCAATAAAAGTCTCACAAATGTATCTATTTTGTTTTATTATACTGACTATGGAACATACTCAACGTAGTCAACGAAAGTGCAGCGAACGGGTGTTGCCAAACCGAAACTTTTACATGATCTTAGATAAATATTAAATACTAGACGTTCCGCGCGGCTTCTCCCGCGTAAATAAGATATTTAACAGACAAATCAGTCTACAAAAATAGCCTATGATCCTTCACGTGGTCTACTTCTTATCTGACCCAAATAACAGAAAAATTGCTTTAGTAGTAAGTACGTGAGATAAGCCCTTTCAAATAATTTCCCCCGTTTTTTTCCACATTTTCTTCTATTTCTTCGCTCCTATTAGTCTTAGCGTAATAAAATATAGCCTATAGCCTTCCTCGATAAATGGAATATCTAACACTGAAAGAATTTTTCAAATCGGACCAGTAGTTCCTGAGATTAGCGCGTTCAAATAAGCCCTTTCAAATAATTTCCCCCCGTTTTTTCCACATTTTTCTCTATTTCTTCGCTCCTATTAGTGATAGCGTGATAAAATATAGCCTATAACCTTCCTCGATAAATGGACTATCTAACACTGAAAGAATTTTTCAAATCGGACCAGTAGTTCCTGAGATTAGCGCGTTCAAACAAACAAACTAACAAACTTCCGCTTTATAATATTAGTATAGATACCTACTTGACATGTGCTACCGCCTACCGCCTACCACCAATCGTTTCTGGATGTTACAGTTATTATAAATTACTTATATTATGATTTAATTTACGGACTTCAAGAAAGGGAGGTTATCAATTCGACGCGTTTGTATGTAATATTTCCGAACTGCCCAGTATTTGTATAACAATCCTACTATAATCATCATCACTACCATAAACCATTATAGAACCATGTATCGTCCCGTTTTGACCCTATTATTGGTACTTTTCATAGTATTTTATAATAAATCACTTAAACCGCGGGTAACACCGCGGGGCACAGCTAGTGTTAGTCTATTTCGGTGTCTGAACCACTGTTCTGAGGTCAGAACAAATGTGCCAAATTTCAAAAGTGTATGTATGTATGTTTGTGTTTGCATATCTCCGGAACTACAAGTCCGATTAAACTTTAAAGTAAGTAATTATTTTTTTGTTGTACTAGGTATTGTTCAACTTAGGGAACACTACAAGTTTCATAAAAATCGGTTCAGTAGTTTTTTATATAAGTACTTAAGGCAATTTTAATTCTCAATTGCGTACAATTTTGAAGTCGGTTTTATCTTTTTAAAATACCTACCTAAGGCCCGTATTTTTGGTCAGTACTTAAGATGCAACCCGGTCTCAAGACGCGGTTCGGCTCTGTGATTGGTCCAAATTTTGACAGCCAATTGCTCTAGTAGTTTGTGAGATAAGCCCTTTCAAATAATTTTCCCCGTTTTTTCCACATGTTCTTCTATTCCTTCACTCCTATTAGTCTTAGCGTGATAAAATATAGCCTATAGCCTTCCTCGATAAATGGGCTATCTAACACTGAAAGAATTTTTCAAATCGGACCAGTAGTTCCTTAGATTAGCGCGTTCAAACAAACAAACAAACAAACTATAAAAATAACTAACAAACTCTTCCGCTTTATAATATTAGTATAGATAAAGGTCTACCAGAATCTGATGGCAAAAAGTGAGAAAATAAATTGACTAGCAATACCGGGGTAATTGGAATAAATCATTTTGATCTTTTTTACCCTTATAGATTCGTCCTGTCTGTCTGTCTGTCCGTGTATGTCACAGCCACTTTTCTCCGAAACTATAAGAGTTATACTATTGAAATTTGGTAAGTAGATGTAGTCTGTGTACCGCATTAAGATTTTGATACAATAATGGAAAAATTATTAAAAATTTTAGGGGTCCCCATAGCTACAACTGGATCAAAAAAAATTTTTTTTCATCTAACCTATGCGTGTGGGGTATCTATGGATAGGTCTTCAAAAATCATATTGAGGTTTCTAACTTTTTTTTTTCTAACCTGAATAGTTTGCGAGAGAAACGTGCTATTTTGTGTTCCCTCAAAAACTCCATCGAAAGTTTCAGTAAGGCTTCTACCACTTTACTGAATCGACCGACTTGACTTCCTGACTGTATTGACGTTTACTTAGACTTTGACTAGACTTTAGACCTGACAGTATAGAAAAACGATGCTGAAAAGTGAAAATTGTAATAAAAAATCAATTATTGTTTTCCCGCCATAATATACTCGACACAGGCCATGGTTATAGCCGAAGTGCCATAATAAGAAAAAAAAAATAAGAAAACATCTCAATTCTCAAACAATAAATCCTTAATCTGTGATCTCATCCCCCCAATCTCACCCTTTCCTGATATGGCAAAAAATAAAAAGATATCGCGGGTTATTTTCTTGTGAGATCCGGGATTCTAATAGTGATCCTTCGTGTTGGATTGATTCCTTTGCAGAAAGGTTGGCTCCTCCTTCAGCCCCTCTACAGGAGGAATTAATGGTGTATGAAAATTCTGGTACTGTGTATATGTGTATGTGTATAAGTGACCTAGATGCTCCATTTTCATGGGAGGAATTTCAGTTGGTATTGGAAGCCTTGAGGGACTCTGCCCCCGGTGTTGATGGGATACCGTACTCATTTATTGTTAAAAGCGGAACTTCAACGCGAAAAATTCTTCTTGAGGCTCTTAATGTAATATTTCAGACAGATCTTCCTCCACAAGAGTGGAAGACTCAAGTTATTATCCCAATTCTGAAACCCGGTAAACCTGACATATCGTCCCATTGCCTTGTCTTGCACCCTTTCGAAAATTTTGGAGCATCTCATTAAAAATAGATTAGAATGGTTTGTGGAGGGTAAAAATATTCTTCCATATAATCAGTTTGGCTTTCGGAAAAACTTAAGTGCTGCAGACTGTCTGGCAACTTTTGTGACCGATGTCCGTTTGGCATTTTCTAAAAATGAGTCAGTGGTGGGTGTCTTCCTAGACATACAGTCAGCTAATGATAATGTTCTCCTCCCCGTTCTTAGACATAAATTACTCAGATTAGGTGTATCAAGAAAAATTGTTAATTATATTTGTAACTATCTATCATCTAGGACTGTTAATATGCAATATAAGAATATATCCGTCTCTCCGAGTTATGTTTGGAAAGGTCTCCCTCAAGGTTCTGTCCTTAGCCCACTTCTATACAATATTTATACCAGTGACCTTGAAAACTCTATTATCGGCAAGGATATTATTCAAGGTTGTAATCGACTAAATTCTGCAGTGTCCTACTTAAGCGCAGTCGCTTAAGTAGGACACTGCAGAATTTAGTTAGTCTCCAGCCAGTGCTGGAGAATCATGGTCTCTCAATTTCCATAGGAAAAAGCTCTGTAGTTGTTTTCTCGAGAGCTAAGTATATCCCGGATATTTCTTAAGTTTACAGCAACCAAGTTTTTCCAGTTAGGGATTCTGTTAAATATTTAGGCCTTCATTTGGATTCGAAATTGTCTGGTACAAGCCACATTAATAATTGTTTAAAAAAGGCGGAAAGAAATTTAAATATCCTTCGATCCTTATCAAGAGTTTGGTGGGGTTCTCACCCATACGTCCAAAGGTTAATGTACAATGCTTTAATTCGTAGCTATTTGGATTATGCGTCCTTTTTATTGGAGCCTTGTAGCAAATCTGGTTTGAAAATGTATGATAAGCTGCAGGCAAAATGTTTACGGGTAGTCATAGGTGCAATGAAGTCATCCCCCATTAATGCGCTTCAAGTGGAATGTGTTGAACCTTCTTTATCTCTACGCCGACAGTATTTGTCTGACAGGTTCATATTTAAGGCCTACCAGTGATCTTGCCACCCTCTTATTAATAAGCTGTCTTCTCTCTTACATCTTTCAACTAGTAGTTATTGAACGCATAAAAGTTTACCCTGTGTTGTGAAAAGTTATCAAAAGCTAGTATCTCTCTCATGTCCTGTGGCCCAATTTTCAATTAATCCGCTGTTTGAAGCTTCATTTTCCTCCCTTGTATTTTCTCCAGATATTATTGTAAATTTACCCATAGTGAAGGGTTCCCCCGTTGCTAACAACTAATTTAATGCCATAATAAGTGATAAATTTAAGGATTGGACTTTGATTTACACGGACGCTTCAAAATTATCAGATACTTCTTGTGTTGGTAGTGCCGTTTGGATTCCAAAATTTAATGTCATCCTTAATAATAAATTACCTTCATTTTCTTCGGTTTTCAATACATAATCTCTAGCGATTTTTGATGCGCTTTTATTTGTAGAATCGCACAAATTAAACAAGGCAATTATTATGTCCGATTGTAAAAGTTCCCTGGAAGCAATTTTGTCAAACCCCTTTAGAAGTAAATTTAAATTCCCTTTAATTTTTAAAATTAGTGAGCTACTATTAAAATGCTATTGTAGCAACATTCAGGTTGTACTTGCTTGGATCCCTGGTCATAGCGGGATTATAGGAAATGAATGTGTGGATATATATGTGGGAGAATAAGAAATATTTTTAATTTTAATTTATAAATAATTACTTCCGCAATAGTTTTTGTTGGATAGTCAGTTGTTAGTTGCTGAATAGTCAATTGATATTTGGACAGTCAGTTGACAGTTGATGGATAGTCAGTTGATACATCATAGACAAACACGCCTCTCCCCCACTCGGTTCTTTTCCCCTTCTATCCCCACAAGTTTATAAAAAGGGGATGACTTATTATCGACAGATCAGAAGTTGTCTGATTTTGGGCACGGCAAGACGTTGCTCTGAACTGTCTTTAGAATAACTTGGAAATACATCTGGTAAGCTGTTCTATGTTTATAAATAATAAATTTATAATAATAAATTGATAATGATAATAATTAATTTATGATAATGATGCTTAATGAAGTATATTATACATATTTTGTTTATTTGTGATGTAGTTATTTAAATAAATCGTTTGTTTTATATATTTTATGTTTCTTTTATTTTTCTCCTACATCAGATGTGGGATTGAAAACAAAAACTGCGCCCATTTATGTCTGATTTCAGGGAAGTTGTTACTAAATTGATATGACCAATAGTGATGTCAACCGAACCATTGCAGTCGCCAATTTTCGGACAAGAAACATCCCGTGGTCCGTCTGAAAGTGCGGCGGATACAAATAATGGAAACACTATACCTGCCAATGGAAGCGCAACTCCAAATATTTCGATGGACTCCAATACCAGGACAATTACTACTAAAACTGCGAAAACAAAGTGGATGTCAACTGTTTATATTTTGGAACCCAACAATATCAAATTTAAATCGAAAGTTGACACTGGCCTTTTAACGGAAGAAGCAAGACGGTTAAGCTGAAGTATAGTACAAAATAATGAGGTGTGGATTTGAAAACTGGTGAAAATTTCAATTGGTTGAAAAGGCAGGTAAGGCCCTAAAGTGCTCTAATTTACCACTCTGATTCTACGAAATAGGTAGTATTCTGAACATGTTTATGAAACTATTGTTTATTGGACAAGGATGTCAGGAATGGAAGCTCGAGTATATTTGAACTTGTTTACTTTATAGTGTGTAATATGCGATGTAAATCATAGTTTGGCTATTTTAATAGATCTGTCGTTAGTGTTAATAAACAGCTTACAATCTCGTCAATTGAAAATATTCTTGAGATTATTACTTTTCTGTAAAACTTACAAGACTTACAACATATTTTCTAAGAATATAGCCATAGACCATTTACAAAGTGTTTGTATAATGTAAATTTACTTACATACTGTGTTAATTCATTTTTATTTTCTTTCACAAATGACACTCCATAATTCAATAACAAGAGAAAATTCGCAATCACTGTACAAGTGTACACGTCTTATTCACTAACTGTAAGCGTACTGAGTGTATGGGATTACGGATAATATTAAACTTGGCACAAAATATAATAAATACACTTCTCAAATAACATGTATAATCTGCTTGGTAAGTACAAACAAAAATAATTTACTTTCTAACAAAAAGAAATCACAAGTACTGAGGGTAGTTAGTAAAAATTTGCGTAAATATAGAATGCCATAGATTTCGTATTACTAGATGTGGCAATCTTGTCGTATGATCTAATATTACGTTGTTATACGTAATACTCTAATTTTGGTCTTATTCGTTTGGTTTAGTTTAACAAAAGACGAAAAGTTAAACTACATATTGTCGTAATGAGATGAGTTGTGACTTGTGAATCTAATAAAAACTTGTGGTTTCAAAGTTTTGGTTTACTATTGTTTGCTTATTATTATTATTGAATAAGTCAATATTAAAATTACTGTCACTGAAATAATTCATTTTGAGCAATTCTAATAAGAGTTGCTTTTACAATAATTGATGAATATTTGAGTATAGATCATATTGGTGGAAAACATTATTATAGGGTTATAAAAAGAATTTATACAATTGCTATTTTACCCAGGTACACATAGTTTATTATTTATATATCTGTTACATAATACAGAAAGGACATAGATACATTTGAATAGACACAGTTAGAGGCATATTGTGTGTGTATAATTGTTTACATTGGAGGTTTTTGAGTGTTAAAACCTAAATGAATCTTTTGTAATGTGTTTGAGGAGGAATTAGATCTTAGAACGAATCCTAACATTTTATGGGCCTTAGTGTTGATTTTATACCTCTAGTTGTGTTTAGAGTCATGACCGCGAATTGTATTAGATAACACAGACAATAGTGGATTGTATTTAGAGACCACCCATCTTCTAAAGAATAGTTGAATCGGTTTACCCATAAAAGTAAATTATGTAAATAGAAAGAGACTGGTAATTCTTGCAATAATTGTAATAATTAATACAATTTTATTGCTAATAATGAACATTCTTTCTGATTAGATCAGGTATAGCAAGGAAACCTAAAAACAGTTATTGTCAATAAATAGAGAACAATTTTGAACGATAGAATATCTACCAACATATCTGTGTTTCTCTAAAGGTTATGGGGAACATCTAGATTCTAGAACCACGCCATGGTACTTGTTTAATTTGTGGACTGGAGGTTGGGCAGGCCGTGAGAGCAGCTGCTCTAGTCCATATAATGTTCTTCCAAGGGGTTCCACTTGGGTTGTCTACCCAGTGGGGCGGTGGGTGCAGTGGCCATCCGCATCCCAATACTGAGTAGGTCTTCAATATTATTTTTTGTCTTTTCTTTTCAATGTGTATAGGTTTAAGTTAGGTTAGGTTAAGTTTGGATCAGGTTAAACTAACCTGGTTTTCAGATTTTCTTCAGAATGTCTATAATGTTGAGGGTCGTTGAACCCAAAATTTGCTTTTGAGTGTGTTCCAGGTTTTTAGGAAACAAAAACATGGGTTGTATAGCCAAAATATACGTCAGAAAACTATTATAAAGTAAAATGTTAATTAGTAAACAGAAATTATTAGTAATGGATTTGTTATGGCACATTAATGTTCAGGATTTTCAGAAGTTTTAAAAAACATATTTAATCAAAACTGAATTTTTCAATTCTATATGACTGTTGAAACTTAGGAAGCACTGAACCGATTTGGCTAATTTTAACCTTAAAATATTTGTGGAAGTCTAGAAGAGGTATGTGCTGACCTAATATTATGTTGGAAACCTTTATTCACTGACCCTACCAACCTCTCCCTTCTTCCTGGTCACTTCCTTATTGGCCGACCGCTAACTTCGCTGCCAAGCGAGACTTCTTCTCATGCTCTAGGTCTGACGATCAACCGATACCGGCGCGTGGAGCAGTTGCGACGGCAGTTCTGGCGAAGGTGGTACATGGAGTACATCGGGGAACTTCAACAAAGAACTAAGTGAAGGGCAATAGCTCATAGTCATCTCGTCCTCATCAAAAATGGGAATCAACCTCCACTTAAATGGTGTCTGGGACCCACCCAGGTACCGATGGCGTCTCACGTGTAGCAGACATTCGGACTGCAATTGGAAGAACGAGGGCTTTCTCTAAGATCTACCCTTTGCCACTGCAGGCGCCTAACAACAAGTCCTGAAGGCGGGCGGTATGTCGCGGCCCAGCAGCGACAGTATACGGACAGTTTTGTGCCTTTAATTTTATTTTTAAGTTTAAGTACCTATATAACTTGTGGTAATGTGTCAGATTGGCCGAACGATACACTAGTATAAAAGTAAAGTTTAGATCCACTTGAGTGTGTTGTGCGAACTTAGTATAGCTATAGACAAATGTCAAACCAACAGTCAAATCTTCGTTTACTATGGTTAAAAGACGGTTAATTGGCCGTGCTTCAAAATATATATCATCCGAGAAGGTTCCATTAAAAAAAATCTATTTAAATTACGGAATCTCCGTAGGGAAGGCCCTTAATCTTGAGATGATTTTGTTTCTTCTTTGATACATTGAGGTTAATGTATTATTATTATTATTATTTTTCTCTAATACATTAAATTATTTATTATAATATCAATCGATCTGGCGTGATTATGGTCGCTTGGCCAACGATCATAATTTCGGCTAGGTTTTGATTGTATAACGTACACGTACTCAATATTATAATAAGTAATATGTATGATTTAATTCAAAACATAACTTTTATTTATGGCCAATATTATTTTATGCCATGAGATTTGGTGTGTATGGTCATGTGATTTGGCCAATATTATTTTATGCCATGAGATTTGGTGTGTATGGTCATGTGATTTGGCCAATATTATTTTATGCCATGAGATTTGGTGTGTATGGTCATGTGATTTGGCCAATATTATTTTATGCCATGAGATTTGGTGTGTATGGTCATGTGATTTGACCAATATTATTTTATGCCATGAGATTTGGTGTGTATGGTCATGTGATTTGATCAATATTATTTTATGCCATGAGATTTGGTGTCTATGGTCATGTGATTTGACCAATATTATTTTATGCCATGAGATTTGGTGTGTATGGTCATGTGATTTGACCAATATTATTTTATTCCATGAGATTTGGTATGTATGGTCATGTGATTTGGCCAATATTATTTTATGCCATGAGATTTGGTGTGTATGGTCATGTGATTTGATCAATATTATTTAATGCCATAATATTTGGTGTGTATGGTCATGTGATTTGACCAATATTATTTTATGCCATGATATTTGGTATGTGAGGTCATGAGATTTGACCAATATTATTATATTATACCATGATATTTGGTGTTTGAGGTCATGTGACTTAGCCAATATAAGTCATTCGCGAGCTTAAACAGCTGCTCGTCAGAATGGCCGTGTGGGAGAATAAGAAATATTTTTAATTTTAATTTATAAATAATTACTTCCGCAATAGTTTTTGTTGGATAGTCAGTTGTTAGTTGCTGAATAGTCAATTGATATTTGGACAGTCAGTTGACAGTTGATGGATAGTCAGTTGATACATCATAGACAAACACGCCTCTCCCCCACTCGGTTCTTTTCCCCTTCTATCCCCACAAGTTTATAAAAAGGGGATGACTTATTATCGACAGATCAGAAGTTGTCTGATTTTGGGCACGGCAAGACGTTGCTCTGAACTGTCTTTAGAATAACTTGGAAATACATCTGGTAAGCTGTTCTATGTTTATAAATAATAAATTTATAATAATAAATTGATAATGATAATAATTAATTTATGATAATGATGCTTAATGAAGTATATTATACATATTTTGTTTATTTGTGATGTAGTTATTTAAATAAATCGTTTGTTTTATATATTTTATGTTTCTTTTATTTTTCTCCTACATATATGCTAAAGAAGAATAGAATAGAATAGAAAATACTTTATTTGTAGAACTTAAAACTAAACTTAAACTTAAAAAACACAATAAAGGAAAACAATGTACAAATAGGCGGTCTTACTGCTAACAGCAGTTTCCGCCAGACAACCTTTAATTTAAAAAAAAATAAGAAATAAGAGTAATAGTTAATATTATGACTAAATAATATATATACTACATATAACGTAGGTACTACATATAAATAATATGTTATAATACGTAAAAAAATATTTATACAAACTACATAAAATTTACACAAATATAATATTTGAAAGAAGGTAAGTTCATTTATGGTTAACTATTATGACAGATTTAGATAATATTCCTTAACTCGTTTCTTAAAAATATTTATTGTTTGTGACTTTTGGATAGTTTCAGGTAGAGCGTTCCATAGGCGTATAGCAGAAATAGTGAAGGAAGAGTCATAGTGACCGGCATTATGAGAAGGAAAAGCAAGAGTAAGTTTTTTGGACGACCGAAGAATAGGGTTATTATGACCAAGAAAAGTGAATTTATCTTTCAAATAGTGAGGAGATCTGGGATTGAAGAGAATGTTATATAAAAGATGAAGTATGTGAGCATTCCGACGCATTCTGACAGGGAGCCACTTTGGTTGAGTCCGGTATTCTAATATATTATGATCATATTTCCGGAGACCAAATGTAAAGCGGATGCATAGGTTTTGTAGGCGTTCGATAGAAGATAGAAGTTGTTCACTGAGGTCGCAATAGCAAGCGTCAGCGTAGTCAGGGATTGGAAATAGTAAGGTTTGTGCTAGAGTGATTTTATTTGGGATGGGAAGGAAATTACTCAGACGCCTGAGAGAAGCGGTGGCGGCAGAAACTTTTTTGCGAAGCGCTTGAACTTGTATGTTCCACGATAGAGTTTGATCCATAAAAACCCCCAGATTTTTTACCGATGAGCTAAAAGGAACTATTGATCCGTCAATGTTTATGCTCGGCAACCGAGCGAGGTCCACTTTGCTTATCAATTGCCTGCTTCCAATGATAATACTTTGGGTTTTCGAAGTATTTAAATTGAGGCCATAATCTTTGCACCATTGATGTATTTTCTCCAAATCAATGATAGTTTGGGTGATATCGTGAGGTAATGAGGTAAGTGAAGTATGTCTGTAAATCTGTAAATCATCTGCGAACATGTGGTAGAAGGAGCAAATTATTAGGGCAATAAGAGCTATGAAAATTGAAAAGAGGAGTGGTGACAGTACACTGCCCTGCGGAACACCAGCGAGTATATCACACCAAGATGTTGTGGTATTATCGATTTTTATACATTGACGGCGTCCAGAAAGGAAACTTTTAAACCACTCTAGTGACTCTGCTGATAGATTTAAAGAACTGAGTAATAGAAGAAGGATGTCGTGATCTACAGTGTTGAAAGCGTTGCTGAAGTCTAGAAGAGTAAGGATGGTTAAATTTTGATTGTCTATAGCTAGTCGAATGTCATCAGTAATTTTCACGAGCGCGGTTGTCGTGCTATGCCCTGGCCGAAAACCCGACTGCATTGGGTTAAACAGTTTGTGTTTATTCAGAAAGGAGCTAAGTTGCTGATGTACCGAACGTTCTAAGATTTTGGATAAGAAAGGGAGAATAGAAATCGGTCGGTAATCGGAAAAGGATAGAGGATTTGTTTTTTTGGGCAGAGGGATGATATTTGCATCTTTCCAGGAGGTTGGGAATACTCTGGAGGTAAGTGAAAAGTTTAATATATGGGTAATGACTGGAGAAATTGTGTCGAGGATAGGAACAAGCATGTCCCGCCCAATGCAGTCGCTGCCCACAGCCTTTGACGATATTGACATAATAGTTTTCCTAACATCACTGAGTGACAGTTGACTAAAAGTGAACGGTGCAAAACTAGGCGTAGTTAAAGCAGAAAGAGTTTTAAGGGTTTGAGCTTTCCTCTGGGTATCAAATTTATGGGGGGAGCTGGCAAAGTGATAATTTAAGTTTTCTAGGTTTACATCAGACGAAATATTTTTTTGCTCCTTCCCAATACCCAACGACTTCAGAAATTTCCACACTTTAGCCGAGTCTTTGACTTCCACTGATGATTTGATATATTGCATTTGTGCATCCCTACAGAGCGTGTTGCAGCGGTTCCGAAGTTTATTATATATATCTTTGTTAGAATCAGAGTAATTTTTCTTTAATTTTGTTTTGGCACGATTCTTTTTGTTTATAAGTGATTTAATTTCAGCAGTTAACCAGGGAGCAGGAAGATGTTTAATTTTAACGGGATGCAGAGGGGCATGTTTATTATACAGATCCAATATTGTTTTGTTAAAGATATTTATCTTTTCGTCCACTGTTGTGACTTCCCTAATTGCTGTCCAGTCTATATTATTTGCATCATCATGAAGAAGATCAATATCCATATTTTTAAAACTACGTTGTAATATTATATTTGGTTTAGTTTTGGTTATACGCATTTTGTACGAAAGGAATACGCAGTCATGGTACGAGAAACCATCTGCAGGATGCTGGCCAAATGATTGTACATAGTTAGGAGATGATACAATCATAAGGTCAAGAAGAGAAGGTGAAGAATTAGGAAAGAAATGCGTAGCGTTAAGGGGAAGAATGCTTAGGTTGTAGGAGTCGACAATAGAATTTAGTTTCTTAGACCTGTTATCATTTTTTATAAGACAGGTATTGAAGTCACCCATAAAGATAATATGTTCATAATATATGGGAGAAAGTTCATCTACAAGTTTTTCAAATGAATTAAAATAATTAACGGAGAGATTTGGACTGTAAAAAACGCCTAGAAGAAGTTTTGTAGTGCAATTTGTTATTTCTAGAATCAGATGCTCGGCTTCATCCACCGGCGGGGGTTGCGTTGATGATTTTAAGATTTTATAACTAATGTTTTATCTGAGATATATTGCCACGCCACCACCAGGCCTACCAGTGCGATCATTCCTTATAAGTTGGTAACCAGGCAAGGAGTAGGAGGTTGAGGAAAGACAAGGTTTGAGCCAGGATTCGGAAACTAGGATAGCGTGAGTGAAAGATTGTGAGTCGAAATAATTAAGGAGATCAGGATAATGCGCCGGAATACTCTGGGCATTGATGTGTATAACATTGAAGTTTTTAGGTTTATTACTGAAGTGGGAAGAGAGTGTAGAAAGTAATGGAGCAGAGGTAGAGCTATGGAAGCTATCATCACTGTTACTTAAATCAGAGCTTGTTATAGAGAAATAACTGTCGTTAAAACTCGAGTTTGGAGTAGACATATTATGTTATAATATATAAAATACTTTTAATTACAATAATATAATGTAAATATTTTGATAAACAGATAAAATAAATATAAATATACTATGCTAAGTAAACAATAAATATATAATATAAGAGTTTAAAAGGTATATAAAAAGTGTTAAAAAGAAAAAAAAAACATAACATAAAATTTGTATACAATTAACAACTAAGACAAAAATAAAATCCATTCTAATTTTTATAACCATATTATGACGGTCTTGTGCAAGTTGCCACGACAATAAACAAGAAGCTGCAAAGTCTGGTGGTTTAAGCAATTTCAAAATTTTTTGCCAGGATCTTTGTCCTCTGGCCAAGTCGCATTTGACTTTGGAGTGGAATACTATTTGGACTGAGTCGAGTAGAAATAAAGGACGTTTTTACGCTGAAATTCAAGATTCAGTACCTAGTCGACCGTAGTTTTTTAAATATTTGAAAGCTAATAAGCCTGTTTGCTCTACTATCTGTCGGCTACGTCTGGGTCACTCGTATAATCCGGTATTTCTAGCTAAAATAAGGGTAAGGGATAGCTCATTATGTGATTTTTTTTTTATGAAATAAGGGGGCAAGCGAGCAAACGGGTCACCTGAAGGAAAGCAACTTCCGTCGCCCATGGACACTCGCAGCATCAGAAGAGCTGCCAGTGCGTTGCCGGCCTTTTAACCCTTCGATCGCGGATTCTTGGAAATGCTATTGTATTCTATTGTTGTCGCGACCACCGGTGCCCGTATGGGGCTTGATGAGTTAAGAGGGAATACGGTATTAGGGGAGGGTAGGGATGGGAAGGGAAGGGAATAGGGTAGGGGATAGGGCCTCCGGTAAACTCACTCACTCGGCGAAACACAGCGCAACCGCTGTTTCACGCCGGTTTTCTGTGAGAACGTGGTATTTCTCCGGTCGAGCCGGCCCATTCGTGCCGAAGCATGGCTCTCCCACGTATATCACGAATGTGGCTTGGATGAATATTGAAGGCTCCCCAGACCATATATTTTTTGCTTTTTTTTATGTAATAAGGGGGCAAACGAGCAAACGGGTCACCTGATGGAAAGCAACTTCCGTCGCTCATGGACACTCGCAGCATCAGAAGAGCTGCAAGTGCGTTGCCGGTCTTTTAAGAGGGAATAGGGTAATAGGGGAGGGTAGGGATGGGAAGGGAAGGGAATAGGGGAGGGTAGGGAAGGGAATAGGGTAGGGGATTGGGCCTCCGGTAAACTCACTCACTCGGCGAAACACAGCGCAAGCGCAGTTTCACGCCGGTTTTCTGTGAGAACGTGGTATTTCTCCGGTCGAGCCGGCCCATTCGTGCCGAAGCATGGCTCTCCCACGTATTAAATATTTGCTTGCGAAAACACCTTTCATTGTACGATTACCTTCCTCCTAATATTCCTCGTCCCACTAATCTTAAATCTATTTTATCGTTAGTATATTCTCCATTTATAGACACCTTATGCTCGTTCATTGCTCATAATCATATTAGGCTCTAGTTTTAATAAGAATTCTCTGTCTTTTATTTAATAAATTATTGATTGTAATTATGTTTATGTATTCTGTGTATATTTAAAGGCTAAGAAACAATGTTTTGCTTTATATTTGCTTGTTTTGGTTTTTTCTGTTCTATTATTATATCTTGTATTTGCATGGTCGCATGAAGTCATAACTCATACTTGCCCAGTGCATGGCAATCAGTTTGCGTCACTGACCTTTTATTGGAGGTCAGTGGTTTGCGTTTTAACTTATAACTGTACATATTTTTCGCCTCAACTCTGACGCTGGCAACTCCTAAATGGGGAGGCTTACGCGAAGTTGGCGGGCTTTTTAAAAAGAGAAGTCGTATTTTTTCAACTTTTGCGAAATTAATTATTTAAAATAGTTTTTATAAGGAATTTTAACAATAAAACAACTCAAAACGGTACAATAATAGACGTCGAAATGGAGGATCCTGGGGGGACAACCCCTGGGAAACCCGGTAGAAAAAGGCCGCGAGGCCCTGATATTGACGACGACAAGGATGTTCTAGATGAGTCATTTTACATCCCGTATAGCAAACCCGGCTACAGACGCTTATTCCCTGAGAAGTCGCACTCTCAGGAGTATATAGTATATACAGAATCCACCCAAACTGATAGCAATATCGGCAACAAAAATCCACTGACACTAACATCCATCTTCAAAGAAGAAATTAAAGGAATAACCGGTATCAAACGAGTAGCAGCCAATAAAATAGCTATTGCGTTCTCCCAGGCAAGTTATGCCAATAATTACTTGCTTAATGAAACCTTCCATCTCAAGAATAATTTAAAAGCCTTCATCCCGGCTAGGAGCATCGAAAAAATTGGAGTACTACGGTACGTACCCACTAGGATTAGTAATGAAGAACTATTCAAAAAGCTAACTTCAGCATATGAAATTATAGGAGTGAGAAGGTTTACCAAAAAAGTAAATGGTAAAGTAAAACCGTTTCAAACGGTTTCTGTTACATTTCTTTCAAATATATTACCTCAATCTGTGTCATTAGATATTTTTAATTATAAAGTATATGAATATAGCCCTCCTTTGTTGCAATGCTACAAGTGCTTTAAATTTAATCACCATGCTAAGATATGTAAATGTGTCCAAAAATGTTCGATTTGTTCTAAGGAACACCATTATTCTCAGTGCCCTGATGATCAGGCGCTGCATTGTGCCAACTGTGGTGGACCACACCTTGCTATATCTAGAAATTGTCCGATTAAGCAAAAGAAAATATTGGAAAAACAAAATAAAATGGCATACGCAAATATAACTAAAAATACTGACCACACTTACAGTTTGGCACATTACAGTACTGATTTCCCGGCTCTACCACACAAAAAACATGAGATAACTAATGAGGAATTAATACAAGGTATAATAAAAAGCGACAATATTTTAAAGTCTTTAGTAGCAACATTAGTAAATTTAAGTAACAGTAATAAAAAAATGACAACATCAGTAATAAAGGAAGTATTATTAAATAACCTTAAACATGGATAGTAATTTTTTGAAAATATGCCAATTTAATGTTGAAAGTCTTAATAGTAAAAAACCTCTACTTATTACTTTCTTGGACCAAAATGACATTGATATATGTTTGTTAAATGAAACACATTTAAAACAAAACCACAATTTCAAAATAACAGGTTATAATTTTATTTATCAACATGGCCTTAATGGCCGAGGTGGAGTTGGCATACTCATTAGGAATAATTTCAAATACACTACTGTAAATCTACCTTTTTATGAGGATTTACAATCTGCAACTATAGTTCTTAAAACTGATATTGGTAATTTGTCTATCTTATGTACTTACAGTCCACCAAGACCAGGCCGGTTCAAATCAAGACAACTTAAACAAATTATTAATAGTTTACCAAAACCGATAATACTATCTGGAGATTTAAATGCTCATCATGTTGCTTTTGGATGTCTTCAAACCAAGCCTCGAGGTACAGATGTTTATGATTTAGTAGATGAATGTGACCTATGTATCCTGAACTCAGGAGCTCCAACAACAGTAGGTAGTTTACGTAATAGCCAATCTTCAATTGACATTACTTGTGTTAGCCCACAAATCGCTCCTCTATGCCATTGGAGCGTTAGTGATGATCCAATGGGCAGCTATCATTATCCCACTTTCACGTTTATTGAACTCCAACCACAAGATTTTGAAGTGGGTCAACCAATAGAAAGATTTCTGTATGACAAGGCAGATTGGAAACTCTTTGCATCTGAAACAGAAAAGGCATTCAGGTCATTTTCTATTGATTACAATGAACCTTTATCTACTTATGATAAATTTTGTGTTACATTAAATACAGTTAAAGAATCATGTATTCCAAAACTAAATATAACTTCCCCAACCATTAGGAAAAAACCAGTTCCTTGGTGGGATAATGAATGCTTAGAAGCAGTTAAAAAAAGCAAAGCTGCACTAAATTTTTATAGAACACATCCATCTGTAGAAAATTTCATTGAATATAAAAAAATAGATGCCATTAAAAAAAAATTATTAAAGGAAAAGAAAAAGAATGGTTGGAGAAGCCTTTGTGAATCATTCAACAGACAAACACCTGTTACTGTCATCTGGAATTATATCCGCAGATTTAAAAGAGCTTCTTCTGTTAGTAGACCAAAAAACAGTGAATGGATTCCATCTTTTCTTGATAAGTATGCACCCGATGATCCACCTGAAAAATATATAGACACAAATTTATTAAATTCATATTTTGCCCAAGAAGGCAATTCTAGTAGCATATTTTTGAGTAATACTTTTACGTGGCAAGAATTTCAATTTGCTTTGAAATCTAGAAAAGACACTACTCCAGGCTTAGACGATATCCCTTACAAAATATTAGGTTACATGCATAAAGATGTCCAAAAAATTTTATTAGATATTTATAATTTATTATGGACAAACAATCTAATACCAAACTCATGGAAAACACAATGTATTATACCAATCCTCAAACCGGAAAAACCGGAAAGTGACTATAACTCATATAGACCTATATCTTTGTCATCTTGTGTTGGTAAAATATTCGAATACATGCTTAAGGTGAGACTAGACTGGTATGTTGAATCAAATAATATCTTACCAAAGGAGCAGTATGGCTTTCGTAAAGGTAAAAGTTGTGTAGAAAGCTTTGTCGCATTATTAAGGGATATTAAAGATTCATTTCAGTCATTTTCTTCCACTGTTTGTGCCTTTCTTGATGTCCAGGGGGCATTCGATAATGTTGATCCAACTATCCTTGCTGAAGTCTTGATAGATATAGGTGTCCCCGGAAAAGTCTGTGAATGGATTTTTAAATTCTTATTTAAAAGAACAATGTATGTCAAATTTAATAACATTTTACATGGACCTAGACATATATATAAAGGCACAATGCAAGGTGCCACTATCTCGCCATTGCTGTATAGCATATACACAAGTCAGCTGTGTAAATATCTTATAAGTTGTAATGTTAAATTTCTACAATATGCAGATGATATTGTTGTGTATAGTAGTCATAAGGATGTAAATATTGCTGTAAATATATTGAATAAGGCATTAGAACAAGTATATAATTATTATACTAGAAAATTAAAGTTATGGATTAGTTTGGAAAAAAGTACAGCCATGATTTTCTCTAAATCAGATCCAAGAAGTTTATTTAATGTTAAAATTCACAACAACAGTCTCAATTGGGTTTCGGAACAAAAGTTTTTGGGGATATATCTCGACAATAAGTTAAAATTTGAAAATCATATCCAACAAATAATCAAAAAAGCCTGTGGAGGTCTTAATATAATTAGATCTTTGGCAGGAGTACACTGGGGATCTGACCCTAAAACTTTATCTATGCTATACAAGAGTTTAGTTCGTAGTCACTTTGATTACAGCACCTTAGCATATTATAACTGTAGTTATAATTTATTAAGAAAATTGGATGTTATTCAAAATAAAGCTCTTAGAGTCATAACAGGTGCAATGTGCTCTACTCCTATACATATTATGGAGGCCGAGGCATGTATACCTCCACTAACTATCATAAGGTTAAAAATAGCAGAACGATTTTGCCTAAAAGTATTTGCCTCTAAAAATGATCATCTTTTAAATAGAATTCTTCCTATAGTTCCATCAAATAGTATGAATGTGGGTCCATATACTAATGTTTCTAACATTATTTCTAGAAAATTGCCAGAACTTTTAAGGATTATGATAAACATTTACTTAAATTTTGGAAATTACATATTTAGAGAAAATCATTGGCCTATGTATAATATTGAATATAATGCCTACATGCATGATGTAACAATATGTGAGCAACAAATAAGTAATCAAAATGATCTTCTCAACACTATAGATAATGAGTACAGAATTTATACTGATGGTTCAAAAACCTTAAATATTGTTACATCAGCCTACTATGATCCTCAGGAAAAAGTTAAAAAATGTTTAAAATTAGCAAATCAATGTAGTATATTTACTGCTGAATGTTATGCTATATATAGAGCATTATTGTATATATCCTCAATTAATCAAACCAATTTTTTGATTTTAACTGATTCACTTAGTGTTCTAACTGCTCTTAAGAATAGGGTTTTAAAGTTTAATACAAATTATTTGATATTCAAAATCAAGCAAACTTTGTACCATATGTATAATAATAGTAAAAATGTTAAATTCATTTGGGTACCTTCTCACTCTGGAATTACTGGCAACGAAGAAGCTGATGCAGCAGCAAGAGGAGATCCACACGAAGACCACAGTCAACTACAGCACATACCGTATACAGATATACATGCTCCTATGAAAGACTGCCTGGGAGAGTTGTTCAAGGCATACTATACCCAAACGTCATCTGAAAAAGGAAAATGGTATTACGACATACAAAAGGTCCCGCCCGCCAAACCGTGGTACCATAAGTTGAAGGAATGTCTAGATCATTTATAGTTACTATGAACAGGATGAGATTTGGGCACTGCCAAGTTAAATCTCATCTCTACAGATTGAAGATGGTAAATACCTCACTTTGTGACTGCGGCGTTGAAGAGGAGACTCTTGATCATCTGGTCCTTCGATGTGGAAAGCATAATATAGCACGCTTGTTGATGTGTAGTGAAATCAGTGAAATAACAACGGACAAATATGACAGTGACAGTGATAATTTAAGCATAGACAACTTGTCTTTGAAAGATTTACTTCAGAAAAATATTTTATATGGACCGCTTTACAGCTTTCTAAAAAATGTTGGGAAAAAACTTTAATTTCGTAATGCTCTGTTAAAAACAATGAAATGTATTTTAAGGACTGGGCTAAAAGGACTAGAATCCAGGCCCGTAAAATAAAATTAAAAAAAAAAAAAAAAGAGGCTTACGCCAAAAGACGAAGAAGAAGAATCTGTGATCTCAAAAGTCAAAACATTGGAATTCAATAATACCTGATATTACCTCAATGAATTCAATAATATAAATAGAATCCACCTTTGTGTATAATTATTATCAGTGACAGAATATAAGTTATAAGTTTATCTAAATACAAAATACGAGAAATATCTAAAAATGCAGTGTCGGGCATGCTTAAAAACAAACTGTAAAGTAACTCGACTCGACGAACTTAAGATTCGAAGCTTCAACCTAATTACTGATTTATGTGTATGAAAATTCTTCTTTAAGATATAAATCATAATATAATATTAATGGTAAATGGGCAAACCACCCTATAATTGTCACTTCTCCAAGCATTGGCACTTTTAATTCTGGTTAAAAACAAGCTGAATGCTCAAGACAACATTTTCTGAAACATTCATTCTAAAGTGCCAATAATTAGGTGGCTTGCCTTATTCTGATAATTATAATTAAATTTTATTTTTACTTTTTAGATACATATGGAGGACAATCTGCCACAACAACTGTGTGATATCTGTGCAAGAGATCTTGAGTTCTGTATAGAATTCAGAGAGAAATGTATAACTTCAAATTCCATATTAGCGAGTGCTCTAACTTCGATTGACGTGAGTTCTTAATTTCAATTGTTTAACCCTTCAACTCCGATAAGGTCCACTTGGGCCGCGAGAACAATAGATTTACAATTGATTTCCAAGAATCCGCGATCGAAGTATTAACAGTATTTTGGTTAATGTTAATGAAGTTAGCTTGTTGATTGAACATGCATGGATTTAAGAGATTCTTATACTTAGTATAGTTTTTTGTCATTTATATAAACACTGCATTGTAAGAGTTGACCAACCAAGGGAAGAATTGCCTAGATTTAAACTATTCTAAAATATATTTAATCTATCAACTCCCAAGCGGCCCAAGTGGGCCGCGATAACAATAGATTTCCAAGAATCCGCGATCGAAGCATTAATTTGCATACATACTGAACTGTTATTCTGTTGTGTTTTTCAGGGTTCAAAAATTATCTCCAAAATTAAGCAAGAAGATAATTTAGAATATGATGAGGTGTGTAACTTAAAAATAAACTGCACTAATATAGGAGAACCAATTGTATCCAGTTGGGTCAATAACAATAGGATAGAAAGGTTTAATGCGATGATTATATCTACCGAGCTGAGTGGCGAGACAGCACCCTTAGCACTTGGAGCACTTCCTCGCCTCTCTACTCGGTATGTGTAATCCACAATGAGTATGTTTTCCACTTAACTCTATTTTAGTTACCTATTCTAGCCTGTTTGTTCTGTCAGTATTCAATTGCCTGTGCTGTATAATGTTTACAATGCAATCTAAAAAACACATTGTTTATGCAGATAAAATATTCTGAAATTAATAAACAAGAAGATACTACAAAACTAAAGAGTGAATACAATGATTTGGAGAACAATGAGACACTACAATCTGAAGACAATTTTATTTACGAGTATATACCAGGTATTATGATTAAGTTTGTGAAGCACTTTATCTATACTAATATTATAAAACTGAAGAATTTGTTTGTTTGTTTGTTTGAACGCGCTAATCTCAGGAACTACTGCTCCGATTTTAAAAATTATTTCAGTGTTTGATAGCCCATTTATTGACGAAGGCTATATATGTATTATCACGCTTAGACCAATAGGAGCGAAGATACAGAGAAAAATGTGAAAAAAACTGGGAAAAATAGCAACTTTTATGTTATTTGACACAGATATAGAGTAGACCACGGGGAAGAACATGGTCATAGGCTATTTATTTGCGGGAAATGTATGGTTTCTGTGAAATTCCTAATTTACGCGGGCCAAGCCCCACGGAACATCTATATTTTATATATATGTATATGAAAATAAAATTATTCCTAGTAAGGGTTTTGTCACTTGAAAGATTTGGGGTTCCATTATAAAAATGTACTATAAGGACCACTGTCCTAGATGATAACATATTTGACACAAATATTTTCTTGCATGAAAGTTGACTCATGCATCAGTGAATTTTATATCGAACTGAGTACAGGTGTCAGTTCTTCACAGAGAACTGACACCTGTGATATATTATGTTAATTAAAAAATTCCATCCTAGCAGAGGCAGCAAATATTGATAATAACACTTTACAAACTCCTGTATCAAGCCATGAAACAGCTAGAGAAATCGCAACTAAAAGTACTAGAAAGTTGGCTCCGAGAGCAGTAAAGAAAGAAATTAACATGAGTGATAAGAAACAGCCTGTAATTGCAAAATTTTACTGTGGTAAGAAGGCATTAGGTATATTGCACTCAATATAATCTACACTGATATAATAAAGAGGTAAAGTTTGTTTTTTGTTTGTAGATGGTAGTCTGAAACTACTGGTCCAATTGTTTTTTTTTTTCCTGATAATATGTTGTTCTAAGAAATTCACGCGGGCAAACGCTAGTATATTATACTAGCTGTACCTGCAACTTCGATAATTAGTTTATTTAGTTTATTAGTTTGGCTTTTGGATTTTTGAGAAGTGGTGGGAGGCGCCAGACGTGATTTCACAGTGGTGAGCTTACTGTAATGTGAAATATAATAGATACTTTAACACTTTGCAGGGCTCTGTGCAGAGATGATAGAAAAGGACAAGCTATGTGACCACGTCAAAAGTCACGAGAGCAACAATCACTGTGGCATATGCTCCTCCCAGCTCAAAGACTGGGAGACGATGCTGTATCACAGAATATCTCATCTGCAAAAACCCAACATTATGTGTCACATTTGTTTGAAAATTTTCCAAAATTCAGTCTCCTTAGAATATCATTACAATATAAAACATTTGGATAAAGTTAAAGTAAGTTACAAAATAGTGGTACTCATACTTTCTATTTTTTTTCTATGATATAAGATGACTCATTTTTATCAGACAAAACTAGCTGTGCCCTGCGGTGTTACCCGCGGTTTAAGTGATATATAATAAAAGACTATGAAAAGTACCAATAATAGGGTCAAAACGGGACAATACATGGTTCTATTATCTATAATGATTTATGGTAGTGATGATGATGATGATGAATGTAATTTGCATAGTAGCATATGCTTTCCGTTCTTAAAACAACGTCGAAACTCCCAAATTTGTATCTATAAAGAGTCAGGAGTTCTCTCAGCACCTTCCGAACCATGGTATACCTTGGTACAAAATCTTGCTTGTTAGTAGCATATGCTTAGAATACTGCTCACGAAACCGAAGTCACCACATGTTCCCATATAAATTTTGAGGAGTTCAAAATTATGAAGATTGAGTACAGAAATAGTTGAGGTTTAGCCGAATTCGGAAAAAGGCACTATTAGATAGGAAACATTATTTAATACTTTTTAGTTCATATTATAAGGATTTTATTATTGTTTTTACCTTGGAAGTCGGTTTTAATTTTTTGTTAAAAATAATAATTTCACTCTTTTTAGTTACCTAGTAAACCATCGCGTATATTCTACGTATCTTATTACAATTTGTTAAAAGTCACACTCAATGCGATTGTGTTTCTTATTCCTATTAGGATGTAGATTGTTTTCCTATGTAAGTATTTTCGTACTAAGGGTTCAATTATTTATTACCTCGATCGTGGGAATCGCAGACACAATAGATTTTTAATTGTTATGCGGCAACCGGGTGCCGCTTGGGCTTGATGGGTTAATAGTTAAACTAGTGTAGTACCTATCGAAGCAACTTACTTCTCTTTTTTCTTTCGAATCTCAAAAGTAATGTCAAATGTGTGCCGTGCCTTACGCTCTGGAGTTACGGTTGACTTTGTTATGTTCAATTTTGTGGTACATAAATCGCTTAGAACTTGATCATTTATTTTGAAACAACATTATATTTTTATTAAAATCGCTATGAAAAGTACCAATTATTATAAGGACATAACGTGATGATATAATTATGGTGTTGAGGGGGCATATTGTATCTATATACAACCATGTGACACTGGTGACCCTGACGTGGTAATGATGATGATGATGATGATGATGAATCTAATTTGCATAGTAGCATATGCTTTCAGTTCTTAAAACAGCGCCTAAACCCCTAAACTTGTATCTATAAGGAATCCGGAGTTCTCTTAGTATCTTCGGAACCATAGTATACCTTGGTGCAAAATCTTGCGTTTTGGTAGCATATGCTTAGGATACTTCTCATAAAACCAAAATCACCATATGTTTCCATATAAATTTTGAGGAGTTCCCTCGATTACTCATGGATCCCATCATCAGATCACCACTTTTGTGAAAATGGGACCAAATTGGAGGGAAACCTAATAGAACAAAACAAAAATTTTGAAAATCGGTTCACAAACGGCGGAGTAATCGTTGAACATACAAAAAAAAAATATATCCACAGCCGAACAAATAACCTCCTCCTTTTTGGAAGTCGGTTAAAAATAATGGGGCTCCCATACAAAAACACAATTTTTGGCCTAATTTTGCTCTATAACGGTACGGAACCCTTCGTGCGCGAGTCCGACTTGCACTTGGCCGATTCTTTAAACATTTTTTGCTCGTTATTAATGATGACAACAGCTAGCCACCTGAAATGTTCACAAACTACTCAGTTTTATTTGTACTTTAATAATTCATAATAAAATTTAAATAAAATTAATAATTAAGGGGGGCTCCTATACAAAAACACTCGTATTTTTCTTATTTTTGCTCTATAGTGGTATGGAACCCTTCGTGCGCGAGTCGAACGCGCACTTTGCCTTTTATTTATAATATAGGTAGATAATACTTATAAAATAATGCATTTCCATTAATAAAAATTGCATGATTTTCCAGCCATACTAAAAACATCTGTATATTTTTAGAACGCAGCAAAATGTAGAGAGTGTAATAGAAATTATTGTACTCTCAGGAATTTGTGGAAACACATGCGAACAATGCATAATACTAACAAAACTTATGAATGTAAAGAATGTTCCACGAGGTAAGTAAAATAATATTATGTGGATCAGTCCTGGATTTATAAAGAGGCCGTATAAGTTGCGGCCTAGGGGCCTGGCGGCAGCGTCCTAGGGGGCGGCAGAATTCTTACATGGGGCGGCAGAACTAAAGTTGTCTACACTTATAAAAAGTATAAATCCGGCACTGATATAATATAATAATAATATAATATCTATGGACGCTTCACACCACGTCAGTCTGGCCCCGTGCTAAGTACCTGAATGAAGGACTTGTGTTACAGGTACCAGACAACGGAAATATATAATTATATGGCTGCCACACACTCGACCAATTGAGCCACAGAGGTCGTCAAAGTCAAATATCAATTTAATACTAATGTAACATTTCCATATTATAATTATTGTATATATTATGATGGTGTTATTTTTCAGTTTCCGTAATACTAACGCTCTACGTTATCACAGATTGAAACATTTGAATAGGACACCAAAAGTATTGAACTGTAACAAGTGCGATTATAAAACTAAATATGATAGTTCCTTAAGCGTAAGTAATGTAATCAAAAAACCTACTTCTGTAATATTATTGTATCTAATTATTGTTATACTCATTAATTTTTTAGCTACATCAACTACGGATGCATACTGCAGAAAAGGCGTCATGTAAGCTGTGTAAGGCTGTGTTCAAAAACGAGAGCCGCCTCGAACTACACAAATGCAAATTCAGTGATCCAACTATATGTCCCGTGTGTGGCATTATCATCGAAGTGCCGAAAAAGGTAATTATTATTATTTCATATCAGTTCCCAGTTAATACTGAAAAAATATGCGCGTATCAGCAGCGCGGTTCACGACTCGAAAAAATTAAAAAATTAGATGCATCTTTGTGATTTTTGTCTTTGGAGATAATTTTAAGATATCGTGTTTTCGCTAGTACAGACCCTCGCAAATATAGCATAGTGTCTATGTTTAAAAAATGAAACAATTTGTGAATCTTAAATCGACAATTTTGATTTTTACGCACTATTAAGGTGACGCCTTGATAATTTGGCTGCAGCGATATCATTTTTCTCAACAATGACTAAAGCTAAGAAATTAAAGTTCACTGTCAGTATTCATCATGTGTTTATCTTTGAATTACCCATGGCATAACACGATTGGTCAACTTTTATAACACAGAATAATTAATCAAAAATACCTCTATAAAAACTTTTATAGAGGAATTCTAATTTTGCCAACAGAGGACAGTGATTTAAGCTTCCAAAATTTGTACATAGATTAGTTCAAGCATCTATATTTAATATTATAAAGCGGAAGAGTTTGTTAGTTTGTTTGTTTGTTTGTTTGAACGCGCTAATCTCAGGAACTACTGGTCCGATTTTAAAAATTCTTTCAGTGTTGGATAGCCCATTTACCGAGGAAGGCTATAGGCTATATTTTATCACGCTAAGGCTAAAAGGAGCGAAGAAATAGAGGAAAATATGGAAAAAACGGGGGGAAATTATTTGAAATGGCTTATTTGAACGCGCTATTCTCAGGAACTACTGGTCCGATTTGAAAAATTATTTCAGTGTTAGATAGCCCAGTTATCGAGGAAGGCTATAGGCTATATTTTATCACGCTAAGACTAATAGGAGCGAAGAAATAGAGGAAAATTTGGAAAGAACGGGGGAAATTATTTGAAAGGGCATATCTCACGAACTACTAGAGCATTTTTTTTGTTATTTGGATCATATAAGAAGTAGACCACGTGAAGGATCATAGGCTTTTTTTTGTGGACTAATTTTTCTGTGAAATATCTAATTTACGAGGGCGAAGCCGCGCGGAACGTCTAGTACACTATAATTTGCCCATAGCTTATATGAAATATATTTATGGTTTTTAAATTACGCGACAAAAACCATTTTGTTGCTTACGCCCTTTCCATTTCTTGCTGTTCCATTTCTTGTTTTCTATGAGAGGCCGGCCCGGCCTGTCATAGAAAACAAGCGATCTAAAACATATCCAAAAGAATTTTTTACTTTAACGCGGCGTCACCTTAATGCCAGGCGTGGCGCGGCGGCCGGCGAGCATTTACTGGATGTAGCGCGATGAGAATAGAGAATCCGAGTCGAATAGCACATTGTAAATAAGGGTTTAGCTTCACTTTCTTATCTTTTTGGACGAGACAGATGTAACACTCTGAAGTATAATATTCAATTTGCTAGTTGACTATTTTTTTCTTATTGGTAATTTAAAAAAAATCTCAAAAATAGAAACATCGGTGAAAGAATGACTATGATATCCTAAAACCTCTCCAAGATAACAATTCGAAAATCACATAAAATAAACCTTGCCAAAACGCTCAATGGCCCATATTACACAGTCAATAATATCGCGTTTTTAGTATCACGCGATACACAAGTATTGAAACGGCCTATAGAAAATGATAGTGGATTATGTCGTCACTGATCAGTGATCGATAGTTTGTCCGACAACAATTTCCAGCTATGTTAGGATTTCTTTGTTAAATATTGCGTTTATGATAGTTGTGTCATAAAAAACTGTTATAACTTGCATAACTTATCGAATGGTATACAAATATTTAGAAATTTAAAAATAAATCGACTTGACTATCCACCTTTGAAGGCTCATAATAAAAAAAATAAAAATAAGTTATATCTTTATACCGTTATATCTTTATTTTATTTTAAAAATCTGCTAATCTTTGACCTTGTCAACATCCCTATTGCAGATGAAGCGCCATCTAGAATCGCACAGTGACGAGCGTAAATACAAGTGTGACCGCTGCGACGCAACATACAAGACCCACGGCGCGCTGCGGGTACACTTGAACAAGCACGACGGTATCCGCGCACACAAGTGCGATTACTGCTCGAAAACCTTCTGGTCTCAAACTACACTCAAAAAACATCGTAGGGTGCATACTGGTAAGTGACAAGCAAAAGCAAAACGTGCTTTAACGGGTCCCGGTATAAAAATTGTTTTGGGGCAATGGCCCCAAAATCTTTACCCTCTTGAATGCAAGAGGGTAAAGATTTCTCACAAAAGGGCTTGAAATTCAAAGAAATGCTTATTCATCATAATAATTATTATCTATCATCTTATCGCATCACGTACATAGATTATTGTGGGATACACAGATGAAGTGACGTATACGGGGAAATCCGACTGCGATAACCGGTGTAGTATTTCCAACAGTAAAACGTACGATTTACTTGGAGAAAAAAGAATTTTTGGAACGAACTTCCTTATCTCGTGTTGCGAAAGGGGGCTAAACGGAAAAAGTTATAACGACATGACACAAAAATGTCGGTATATTACAACTAGAGCAAAAATGCTATAGCTGTAGCCTGTAAGCCGTGCGCGCGCGTCTCTCTGTCTCTCTTTTTTTTTTTTTTTATAACTTCGTTCCATCCGGGTGTCCCTTGACACCTCTCAAGTTTTTTTCTTATTTTACTTTTGTATTTGTGTAACAAAAAAATTGGGATGTTTTTACAAATTTTTGCCTAAACACATTGGGGGCTCCCGTACGGTTGCCCTATAATATTGATACGATGACATTAGGTACATACAAATACTAAAAGGAAGTAAAGGACGCACTTAGTAATTACTTTTTTCAGGTGAGAAGCCATATGTGTGCAAGGTGTGTAACAAAGGTTTTTCTGCCAACCACAACCTCAAAGTTCACATGCGAGTGCATGGAGTATTTAACCTTATAAAGAAAAAAGGTGCTGAAGATGATTCTACGAAAAATGTTCAAGAATGCAACAAAAATAGTCCTATTTAATATCTATTCAATCCTTAAAGTTGTTTTAATCAATAAATATTTTTTTACGAATACAATTTGTTTCATGAGGTATAATATAATTTATACTACATATCACATAGTACATACAGCTTGGCAAAGAAGAGTGTGGATTAAATGAGGGCGCTTTTCTTTAAATACAGGCAACCCTACGCTTCACTTTTGACACAATATATACTAGAGTTGACAAGTAATGTAGTGTTGTCATAAATAAAAACTCTTAGTTCCAGGTGTCACCGCGTCAGACTCTTCTTTGCCAAGCTGTACCTATTACTAATCGATTCTATCGAAGTTCTAGAGTGGTAACTTGTTGTTTTGTTTCTTTTATGGTATTGATGTGATATTATTAATATAGGAAAGCCAGAAAGAAAGTCATAGGAAAGTCGGATTGTTGACTGCCAATGTAGTGTTTTAAACAGGCTGGGGACCCCTTGGAATTACGCCGAGGCGTGGATTCACTCTGTATTCTCTGTCAGATGTATCACGGGGAGTGCTCTGAGGAATCGTTCCTCCTGCAACTTTTCGCCATCATTCCATGCGAAAAATATACCATTCTCAACACCTTGATGAGTGGCAGTCTTCCACCGTGCGTTTTTCGCGTAAGGCCTCGTCCCCGCACGGCGGCGCTGCACCGAACGCGCTGTTACTTTCTGCCGCGCACTGTAAAACTCTGGAACGAACTGTCGCCAGCAGTATTTTCGGACCACTACGACATGCAAATCTTCAAAAAGAGAGCGTCTTCCCTCTTAAAAAAGGCCGGTAACGCACCTGCAGCTGTTCTAATATTATGACTCGTGAGTGACCATGGCCGACGGTAGTTGCTTTCCATCAGGTGACCCGTTTGCTCGTTTGCTCGTTTACCTCCTTATTTTATAAACTATTGTGCCAAATGTGCCAAATTTCAAAAGTGTATGTATGTATGTACAGCTTGGCAAAGAAGAGTGAGATGCGGTGACAGCTGGAACTAAGAGTTTTTATTTATGACAACACTACATTACTTGTCAACTCTAGTATATATTGTGTCAAAAGTGAAGCGTAGTGTTGCCTATATTTAAAGAAAAGCGCCCTCATTTAATCCACACTCTTCTTTGCCAAGCTGTACATACATACATACACTTTTGAAATTTGGCACATTTGTTCAGACACTGAAAAAGACTAACATAATATATAAAAACTGGGCAGTTCTGGAAATATTACATATAGGTCTATAGCTTGGCAAAGAAGAGTGACGCGGTGACAGCTGGAACTAAGAGTTTTTATTTATGACAAAACTACATTACTTGTCCATTCTAGTACATATTGTGTCAAAAGCGAAGCGTAGGGTTGCCTGTATTTAAAGAAAAGCGCCCTCATTTAATCCACACTCTTCTTTGCCAAGCTGTACCTACTTGTACCTATAACTGACCTCCACTAATACTAGTGATGACAACCAATAACGATTAAGCGGCCATTTGCAAGTTACGTCAAATTTAGTTCCTATCACTCACATTGGGGGAGCTGATTCTGCTTCAAATAGGCACAAAAAATAGCTGTCATTTCAAAGGGTATCATTAGTCCAGCGTACTTGTATAATGGAGGTCAGTGGCCTAGCTCAGTGGCACACAATGCCCAATTATGCTGAAACTACTTTTCTGTCACAGTTGGTATCCATTGCACGCACGCATCAAGCGAAAGCACTACTTTTGATAGTGCTCGATTGTGCGAAGCGGTGTTGTTGTTGAAATTGAAACATTCAACGTTAAGCATTATGCCGCATAATGCGCTATAATCACTGACCTCTATAATACACTGGACCGGCGATTACTATCAATAAAATGTTCCTATTTGAAAGTCGCCATATTGGCGCAGACAGCAGTGGTGAGTGTACTTGGAACTAATACTAGTGATGTACAACTGTCTTTTCTATTATCGATTATGTTTCCAGATTCAGATAATGTCGACCATTAGGACAAAAATATTACGCTATTTGTATTACAGACTTCCTCTCGGTAATTTAGATAGGCGTAATAAATTAACAACGATTTCATAAGCGCGCACGCGAACTACATACACATGCGGTATCTAATCTTGATATATGTCTGTGTGCTTTAGTGTATGGTATTTAATGTTAAACATTATTTATTGAATAACATAATATGTTCGTTTAAGTACAAAAAATAATGTCGCTATAAATGAATATTATTATGATATTATTGATATCAATTTTGACATCCTTCAGAAATATCATTGATAATGAGAATTTAGGTCGCTGGTCCAGTGTATTATAGAGGTCAGTGTTCACAGTACACTCACCGCGGCGCTTCAAATCGGCACAAGAAATAGCTGTCATTTTGTACGGCATAGCCAGTCCAGTGTATAGAGGTCAGTGGCTATAATGCTCTTATTGGAAAACACCCTGGGTCTACCAGAATCTGATGGCAAAAAGTGAGAAAGTAAATTGACTCTAGCAATACCGGGGTAATTGGAATAAAACATTTTGATCCTTTTTTTTCCTTATAGCGGCTGATTCTGTGTGTGAAACATGCAAATATATGTATAAATTTATCCAATGATCAAGGATATTTTTTGAAAATCTGCTGTCAAAATTTGCCATCAGATTCTGGTAGACCTATACATACGCGTCGAATTGATAATCTCCTTTTTTGAAGTCGGTTAAAAAACCTGCGAATGATAAAACTAGTTTTTATTATTCCTAGTAAAAAACCTATAAAAAACCCTTGGTTAAACCTTGGACTTAAGCGGTGAGCCTTCTTGAGTTTAAGAACTCAAGTAGACTCATTTGAGTTAATGATTTTGTGCTTTTGAGCCTTTTAACCGTTGACGTCGAAAGTGTCGCTCTTTTCCTTGACACTGGCAAAAGGCATCGGCTTAGCTACCTCTATCAAAAAAATCTGACGTTAAGGTTAAGTAAACGTCACTTTTCGAAGGAGTCAAAGAGGATATAAACTACGTAACAAGAGGTCGGACTTAGAAGAAAAAAAAAGAAACATCCGTTATTTTTTTTATTTGAAGCTTAAGTAGAAATTTTTAAGTGCAAAAACTTTCACTCTGAACAGACCAAAAATTAAAAAAATTAAAATAAAAAAAGAAATGAGCTCAAATAAATGTTTAATTTCATTAAAAAATTATTATACATAGCTTAATTAAACAATAAAACAGATATAATCCACAAGCTTTTGTTAATTTTTATAATATTCAATATTATAATATTACAGTATAGTTTTATTTTATTTATATAATAATAGTATAGCTGTCTATATACTCTACTCGATTGGCTTATACAGTAAACTCTATATAGGGAGGGGATTTAAGCTGCGCATCCACCGGGTCGGAATCGGGACGTACAGTGCGGACGAGCGCGTCGCGTCGTCATATTATATAATTTGTCAGGCGCAGAAATGACGTTCCAGTGCACGACAGTACCATACATATCAATACAAAGCAACAAATTCCGATTCCGATCAAGTGGACGTGCACCTTTATACATACACACTTAAGTATTATTACTTTGTTTTGTTACACTCTGTATACGACAGCTGAAATCTATCGCGCGGGCTCAGGCCAGCTGCATACCACCTCTTGATCAGAGGATTTTCCCTTGGTGGCCGCACCACTTATAATCCCATACCTTCCTTCTTCTCCTAAAATCTCCTTAACAGCTATTGCCTGCTGACTAAAATGTTGCAAACTAGTATAGGGACCTAAAAATCTGAAATTAATGAAACATTTTTCATTTACTACATTTCCAAACATAAATTATTAAGTATAGTTAATAACCTTATGTATTATTACAATAAAACAATAGACACATTTCAACATTTCCCAAATTAACTGCATACTGATATACATAATACATTATAAAATTTTCTATGAAATAATAATCTATCTTTTTCATATTAATATAGTTTAAGTTGTAAATTATTGTACAAATATGCAAATAATACTACGACATACTTTGTATTAGAACATGGTATGACATAGTTATGTTTTGCTTCAATTTATCAATTTACGGTTATATTTACATTTTACAATGGCTTACCTTTCGTTTTTCAATAATTAATCCACTTAATTTACAATTTTTGTAGTAGTTGCTACAAAATAATTTTCACAAAATGAAAATCGAACTTTGAGTTTTAAACTTCTTCTTCGTCTTTTTTCTCATGTAGTTTATATTCTCTATAGTCTTTACCCCAATTTTTTTTCGTTCGGAAGTTTCACCCACCTGGAAGGAGTAGAAGATTGATCGATGTAGAAAACATAGAGTAGAAAAAAATATCAATATGCTTAAAAATATCAATATTTTTAAGCAATTTCCTATTTCCTAATTTCTGGGTTTAGTTTTATTAATTACACAAACGATTAATTTTCAAAATATTACAAAAAAAATAAATTTACAAAATGCAGTGTCGTGCATGCTTAAAAGTTAACTGCGAAAGTGTGACTCTTCTTGATGAATATAAAATTAAGTGCTTCAACTTGATAACAAATATAAATGTAAGATGAATTCAATTACTGTTGTTTAATTTTTAATAATTTACTGTTAAAAAAATATTTAAATGTAATCTAACTATATCATTATACATTTTGGATTATTCTACTTTTCAGATACACATGGAAGACAGTTTGCCACAACAACTGTGCGAAAATTGTGCCAAAGATCTTGAATTTTGTGTCGGATTCAGAGAAAAATGCATAACATCAAATTCCATACTAGTTAGTGCTCGAACATGGAATGAGGTTAGTTTTTATATTTTTTGGCACTCTAGGGCAGGGGTTCCCAAACTTATTTTGTCTACTGTCCACTGAGAACAAATTTACAAATCCTCTACACAACACCCCATTTTTTTCTGGGTCCTACACCACCCCCATTTGGACCTGCAGCACCCACAAACGGGGATTTTCACTCACTTTGGGAAATACTGCTCTAGGGCCTAATGTTTAGGTTTAGGCCCTAAATGGATTAGCATAAGCCTGTAGTAAGTGTGTGAGTGGAGTATTTTTCTTTATTAATAGGTGGGATTGAGTTTCTACATCTGTACTGTGTTTATTTATGGTGTTACAGGATTCAAAAATGAAAATCCAGTTTGGGCAAGAAGATTTAAAATGTCATAAGGTTAAAAAACATGAAATAACATTTCTTCACCTTAAAGGTGCTCCCTCACCAGGAACATTCGCTTGTAATGTAACATTACAGAGTTCAGCATTATATCAGTGAGGGAGGAGAACCGAGCATTACAATGCGCACTTTGTAATGATGCAATGTGTAATATCTTGATACAACTTGTAACATGAATGCTACGTGACAGTGAAGTCAACTTGCTATGTAATGCTCAAAGTCGAATCTATAATGTTACATTACACACTAATGGTCCCGATGAGGGAGCACCTTAAAATACAAATAATTCATAGTTATTTTTTTAACAGATTAATGATATTGAAAAAGATAATAGAGTAGACATAAAGATTAAGAGTGAATGCAATGATCTGGAAGGCAATGACATACAGGAAACTGAAAGTAATTTTGAAACTGAGATAAAGACTGAATACAATGATTCAGATACCAATGAGACACTGCAATGTGAATACGAGTTAGTGTATGAATGCTCTGGTATGTATTATTTATATAATGATTTAATAAACTAAAATTTTATAGCATGAATAGTTTAGTCTTGTCTATTGTCTTTAGATTTTTATAATGACTCACTTATAGTTTATAGTGGCTATATGCCATAGTGACACCAATGTTTCAGCTTGTTATAATTTATGCTGTAATAGTGAAAACACTTTTAAATTCAATAATAATGACTGATATGATGATATCCCACTTTTCCTGATGTTTTACTCCCTAAAATTGAAGACAGTTCAGCACAAACAAGTGAAGTAAATACCAGAAAAAGGAAGGCATTGAAAGAAGATATTATCACAAGCGATAAGAAACAACCTGCACCTACAAAATATGATTGTGGTAAGTTCTCCATGCACAATTATATTTAAATTACGTTACATAAGCAAAATAACAAAAGATAAATGATAACTCTTGGTTATAGTATCTTGCTATGCAACATCATCAGCCAAATGTATACAAATATTTTTGTCAAATATACCTTTGATCTACGAATAATAAAAACTAAGGAAGAGTAACTCCGTCAAAAAACGTGCACCAAAAGGCTACAAAATGTGACCCGAATACATGCATATTTATGCATGTGTTCGGTACACATGTTTCGTGTATATATACTCGAGTGACATTCAACCAGGTTGACATGATAATTATTGTCAAACTAATAAATTTACAATTTGTTTACTTACTTTTTACGTAGCTTTACAATATTGTTGTACAATATTTTTGTTGTTAAAATGCCTAAATGCCTTGTGAAATAGTGTAGAAGTCATACAGATAGTACTTATAATACAGGAATAACCTTTCATCTGTAAGTAAATTTTTTAAAATTATGCTTAAATATTCTTGTATTTTTTCCAACCCAAAATGTTGGTTTTTTGAGTTGGATGTTAGGGTTTTTGCGTAAAATTAAGCTGGTCTCTTTGTGTTTGTCTTATTCGTTGTTTACATGTTATTATAAAAGTGCAATATCCAAAAATAATATAATTACAAATTTTTTACAATGTCGCCATGGACAGTGTTATGCAAGATGTAACAATTTAATCATAAACGAAATCTTAGGGTCTGGCTGGCATTAGTATGAAGTATTTTATTTTGACAGATTTCCTAAGAATACAATCCAACGAAAAAAGTGGATTACTGCCGTTCGTTTGGAAAGAAACGAATCGAATTGGATGCCGAGCCAGAATACTCGTTTATGTAGCATACATTTCAATAGTCATGATATTTGTATAAGTAATGACCGTAAATTAAAGAGATCACGAAAATCTAAGTCTTGTCTAAGTGCTCTGGACAGTTTAAGATTCGTCCGAGTTGTACAAGGTTCGTTCATTATTATTATCGATGACTTAGGGTGAAGCCAAACGAGTGTAATTTGTGAGTTGTAAGTCGCAGAATTCCGGTCGCGTAAATATCTTTTCCTACAAATCATGACTCACAAAATTACGCTCGTGTGAATCAAACAGGACTTTTGTATGAAACTGAATGCAGCAAAATTTCTGCCAGCCGAAATTCTGCGACTCACAACTCACAAATTACGCTCGTTTGGTTTCACCCTTAAGGTCAGAGGTAAATGTTTGATTTTAAAATAATAATTATACAGCTCATTTTTTTTGTGATAGTATAGGTGTGCTTGGTGTATACTGCATAATACTATCCGCTTTTGACAATTATTGTCAACGGCTTCGTTTCATAACTATGACAATGACAACAACCGCGCAGGCTGTCGTCCGGCGCGCAATATTATGATACGTTACCTGGGAAACGACCTTGGCGAAAATCTGAATTGTCATATTTTAGTCTTCGAAAAGGAGCCAAATTTAAAACGGTTGAAGTATGGGAGTTACGCTTCCTTAGTTTTTATTATTCGTAGCCTTTGATGTATCTTTTTATACCTTTAGAAAACATTACTGTTATTGTTACAGGTGAGAACATGATATAAAAATTTTTTTTCTTGTGTTTGTGAATTTGTTGAACTTTACAATGATTTCATGAAAATTTACAATGTGCAAGTATTACATTTATCCATACTAATATTATAAATGCAAAAGTGTGTCTGGATGTCTGTTACATCTTTACGCTCAAACCGATGAACCGATTTTGCTGAAATTTGGCCTGGAGATACTTTGAGTCCCGGGAAAGGACATAGAATTTTATACCGGAAGAATGTACGGTTCCCGCGCGATAAACTAATTTTGGCGCAACGGAGTTGCTGGCATCATCTAGTGGTCAATAATTCTGGTTCTAAACCGACAGTTACAAATTTTCGCGCTCATGCGGATTTAGGTCTGCTGTGATGGTACACTAACTGCACCTGTCACACATTTTTTAAAAATAAATACAAAAAATGGACTCCATCCTCATCAGGTTACCGTAACAAAGCAACTAAAGTGCAGCGAAAACGGGTGGATAATTGTTTTGTACCCCTGTGTCCATCAAATTCAGCGAAGTTTCCTAATAAAATATTTCTGAGTGGACCCTCTGATCCAAAATTAAGAAAAATATGGTTCAAAGCTGTGCGGAGAACTGACTGTTTATCTTTAAAGACTGTCATCCGATGCTGTGAAGACCACTTTGATGTAAGTCCCAAATATTTTATTTAATGATAATATAGTATTATATATTTTTTTTGACTATGTACCTATTTAACTTAATCTTCTAATATATAAAACTTGTGTCACAGTGTCTGTGCACGAACTCCTCCAAAACGGCTCAACAGATTTTAATGAAATTTTGTATGAACATTTGTTAAGGCTTGAGAATAAGTTTTTATCTACTTTTCATATTGATACTAGAAATAATTTATATAGCAAAACAACGTTTGCCGGGTCAGCTAGTATAATATTATAATCAGAATATAAAGTCAAAGAATTTGATACAATTTTTGACATATTGTATGAGGTTTTGTACCTTAATTGGCCGTTTATACTTTAGAATCTAAAGTCTAAAGTTTAAAGTTTAGATTTATTTGAGATAGGTACAAAATATACTAAACAACTGGTTTAACCGTTACTCAAAACCTAGTACAAGTTCTGCTTCGCTGCAAGGTGTGTGAAATGTCCTAAGTATCTATTTTTTTTTTTTTTTTCAGTTGGAGAATGACGTCAAAAACTGGATGAAGTATAGATTTTGTGGAGGAAAAATTTTTCTGAAAGAAGATGTGGTACCACATATTTTTGCATGCCAAAATAGAATAATGCCAAGTAAACCTAAATCAGTAACAAAGAAAAGGAAAAGAGCTGAAATTGAAAGTGTTGTAAAAACACCATGTATGATTTCAAATTACTTTTATTTCAGAATTATTTAAATGTCCTCTTTCCTTTTTACTGAAGGCTAAGTTTGTTTTTTATGTTTTAGCTCCAGTTCTGGAGGATTCAGAAATCAAAGAAACCACTGCATTTGAAAATATTAAAATATGCAACGTTAAAAGTGTCCAGACTATGCTATAATCATTTTTTGTGCTTATATCAATTTACAATAAGCCCTAATTGTAATTATATAATAAACGGATTTAAAAAGTCATAGCGTTTTATTTCATAAATGTATGAAGTCGAAAAAGTAAGTGATATTATGCCTTGTTACTGTATATCTTTATACAGGTTGTAACTAACAATTTCCCATACAAATAAAAATAAAAAGTTAGCTCTATCAGCGATACTATATCCACAGTCGAGTTCACTGTTCACTTATGGGACACATACACACCCTAAAGATTTGTTATGTTACACCGAATTACACCCTGTATATTACTGGTCAATATGTGCATGTCACTGAACTCTTCCTAAACGGCTGCGCCGATTTGAATGTGTTTTTTTTTCAATTGCATTTGGGTAGTGCCTCAGACCATCGCATCGTTTAGATTTACAAACTAGCCCGGCAGATGGCGCTGCAAAAGTATGCAGGACAACTGGACAGCAATATAATCGGGCATATGATTAAATGTTTTCAATATTTACAGGACTCTGTGCAGAGAAATTTGAAAGGGATATGTTATCTGACCATGTCAAAAGCCACGAGAGCAACATTCACTGTGGCATATGCTCCTCCCGGCTCAAAGACTGGGAGACGATGCTGTATCACAGAATATCTCATCTGCAAAAACCCAACATTATGTGTCACATTTGTTTGAAAATTTTTCAAGTTCCTATCAGCTTGGAATATCATTACAATGTAAAACATTTTGGTAAGATTGAAGTAAGTTGTTATTTTTTTGCCTTGCCAACCACAAAAGTAAAGTAAAACATTTGACATTGAACATTCATAATGTATCTTTGTAATCATAGTAATTAATAATTATAATATCTATGGACACTTCACACCACGTCAGTCTGGCCCCGTGCTAAGTACCTGAAGGACTTGAGTTACTGGTACCAGACAACGGAAATATATTTAATACTTTCATACTATACATATATTTAAGATTTTAATTATATCACTAGCGACCCGCCCCGGCTTCGCACGGGTATAAAATATATAGCCTATGTCACTCACTGAAAAAAACATTAAAATCGATTCAGTAGTTTTGATTTATATTCATTACTACCCGTGGCCCGCATTGGCCGGTACCGCCGCAAAAGTAACGTCCCGCAATGTTTAAATCTGTAATATCTTTGAAAAAAATCATTGAAATCATATGCTGTAAAGGGCCATATAGGTCGATATTAAATCAACAATGTATTTAAAGTATTTAATTGAATAAGAATTAATGCCGTATTGGGTAAAATCGCTTCGAAAAATAGCCATTATTTGCAGTAAAAAGTAAATGACAAAAAATTGTTATTGTGGGATATCCATAAGAGATAGACATATACCATCGCGAAGTTTTCTGTAGACCTTTTCATTGTGTACAATACTTAGTACATTATTTTGATTATCTCGTAGGGTTCAGCCTGCGTTTGCATTGTAAGCGGACAAAAATGTTATTATTTACGACATCACATTGGAAACCTCAAAAATAACAGTATTTCTCCACTATTTAATGAATGTTATTATACTTATAAACCTTCCTCTTGAATCACTCTATCTATTAAAGAAAACCGCATCAATATCCGTTGCGTAGTTTTAAAGATTAAAGGGAACAAAGGAACATGAGGGAAAAAAAAGCGACTTTGTTTTATAATATGTAGTGATACGCATATTTAATACACATCCAGACCCGGGAACATTGCAAACTTTTTGTTCCGTCGGCAGGATTCGAACCCGCGACCCCCGGCTTGAGCTGCCACACACTCAACCATTGAGCCACAGAGGTCGTCGCATAGTATAGTATTTAAATGCAGTGAAAGACGATATACCTACGTTCTGTACCTAAATATTTTATAGACATACTTCCAGTAATTTCACCAAGTGTTCTTTTATTTCTAGGATGCAGCGATATGTAGAGAGTGCAATATTAACTACAAAACCCTCAAAAGTTTGAAGCAGCACAGAAAAACGGTACATAACGACACTGATAAAACTTATAAATGCAAACAGTGCTCTGAATGGTTAGTACTTTTATATTATTGAGTTTTAAAGTTAAATTTATCTATTAAATAAGTACTTAAATTATCGCTAGATGCAATTCAAAGGTAAAAAAAAGTTTTTTTTCAGTTTCCGTAATGATAATGTCCTTCGATATCACAAAAATAAATATCATAATGAAAGTAATGAGACGAAGAACAAAACTTGGAGTTGTAACGAGTGTGATTATACGTGTAAATCATATTGCTCCTTTAGGGTAAGTAAATGAAAAAAAAACTTTAGCTTTATTTTTTATGACGCGGACGATATCAGATTCTGTGTACTCCAGGCCCGATCTAAAGGGGGCAAACCGGGCATTTGCCCAGAGCGACAAAAAATGAGGGACGTCAAAATTTTCTTATTCCTATCTTCCAACCTAGCTAGTAGTTATTAGCCACCCGAGTTTGAGAATTTTACCTTCCCACATTCAGGAGATTGGAGAGTGGAAATATTTAAGTACTTCATTTAAATTATCTCAACAAAACTAGCTTGTGATTTATATGGTTTTCTGTATGTCAAGGGCGGCGAAAATTATCTTTGCCCAGAGCGGCTAAATAGCTAGATCGGGCTCTGTGTGTACTGCACTTTCGTATTCTTTAGTTCTGTACCAAAAGGTAAAAACCGGCGCTACTATTTGAGGCCGTTATCATACTTGTTACTAGCGGTCGGCATGCGGCTTAAAGCTGCGCGTACACCGGATCAGAATCGAAGCGTACGGAGCGGACGGAGCGTCGTCATTTACGAAATGCCGATGGGGTGCGCCCACTGCATTCGGATTCGGCATCGGCAATCTTGGGTTTTTGTAAAGCAACTGTCATCGCCTATAAACGTCAGAACTTGACGTTCGGAATTCTAATGAAGCATTCACTGCTGATGACGTCATCAGCATAAATACCGGTATCAGGCGCAGAAATGCCGATCCAGTGTACGCAGTAGCATAGAAGTCCATACAAAGCAACAAATCCGTCCGCTCCGATTCCGATCCAGTGGACGCGCACCTTTAAGGGTTGCGCAGCGAATACGTTGCGAATACGCCGCGGTTGGGCACCGAGGACATGCATTTTCGTTTGTAGCTAGTTTGAAAAACACAGATTGCTATCGCCTATCACGTTCCGTGTCCGCATCGGTTTCGCAGGGCCTGTGCGGCGGGTTCGTTGTACGTTAAGCTGCTCGCCAACCGCTCGTATAATAAGGCCATTAGGCTTCAGTCTTGAAATCAGCGGGCAGCGGGGCGAGAGCGGCGGTGGCGCGTTCGAAGTTCGAATAGCTTTTCCATATAAATGTATACATTAGAACGCGCCACCGCCGCTCCCGCCGTTGATGTCGAGACTCGAGACAGAAGTATTACAAATCACAAGACGGAGACAATCACAATGCAGCCCCTCATTCAACTCCCACTAGTTTCATTAAAGTTTTATTGCAATCACTAAGCAATATTATATTATTTATTGTTACAGAAACACAGACTTCGGGCTCACACACCTAACATGGTGTGCTGCAAGTTTTGTGAGGCCCTGTTCAAAGACGTGAGCGGCCTCCAGCGTCACAAGTGCAAGTACAGCGCTCCAGCCGTCTGTCCCGTGTGTGGCGTTGTGATCAAAGTGCCGATACAGGTAGATAGATAGAAAAATACTTTATTACACACATAAAAATGGGTATACAATCAGACTTAGGGCCAACGCTAAAACACGGGCGGATGCGGGTGCGGGCGCACGCGTCGGAAGACCCCCGCGGGCCACGAATCCGCGAGCGGGCACCCGTCGCGTGCGCCCATCTCATTTAGCGCTGCTAGTTTAATTTTTATCTCGAGCGTGTACAGTTGTGTCGAGTAGATTACCATGGATTATTTATTAACTAGACGTTCCGCGCGGCTTCGCCCGCGTAAATTAGATATTTCACAGACAAATCAGTCTACAAAAATAGCCTATGATCCTTCACGTGGTCTACTTCTTATCTGACCCAAATAACAGAAAAATTGCTCTAGTAGTTCGTGAAATAAGCCCTTTCAAATAATGTCCCCCGTTTTTTCCACATTTTCTTCTATTTCTTCGCTCCTATTAGTCTTAGCGTGATAAAATATAGCCTATAGCCTTCCTCGATAAATGGACTATCTAACACTGAAAGAATTGTTCAAATCGGACCAGTAGTTCCTGAGATTAGCGCGTTCAAACAAACAAACTAACAAACTTCCGCTTTATAATATTAATATAGATTTATTATTTGGCAAAAAGTCAACGGAAACAACGTCGACTGCGAAAAGCGTGCGCCCGCGCCGTGTGCCCGCCGTCCGCCGCGCGTGTGACAGTCCGTCGCCCGCGTCCGCGCTCCGTCGCACGCGCCTGCGCTGCCCATACTATTTCTCATTCTGTCGACCTTTGAAGCGGAGGAATTCTGGCCGACTGATGTGGTCTACCGAAGGTTCCGGGGGAGACTCCGGAATGAAGCGCGCGTCACGTCGCCGTTAACGTGATAAAGTGTAGTTATTAAGTATATATAATTTATATGTATGTTAGTTATTAAGGTATATATTATTGTATGGGCCTACGTAGCGAGCGTGCGCCCGCGCGAGTTTTAGCTTTGGCCCTTAAAGTACTCAAAAAGTAAGAGGACTACAAAGCCTGCGCCTTCCCCATCCATTTTTGCCGAGTGAAAGTTGTCGGCCTGTACTTATTTGTTGCTCATTTATTGTAGATGAGGCGACATCTAGCGTCGCATTCCGACGAGCGTAAACACAAGTGCGACCGCTGCGACGTCGCGTACAAGTCGCGCGGCGCGCTGCGCGTACACATGAACAAGCACGACGGTATCCGTGCACACAAGTGCGAGTACTGCCCCGCCGCCTTCTGGGGACATTCCGCGCTTATTAAACACCGCAGATTACATACTGGTAGGACATCAGTCATTATAATTGAATACATACTGGTAGGACATCAGTCATTTTAATTGATTACATACTGGTAGGACAGGCTATTTAAACACGTCTAGCCTGGTGAAAGAAAGATATAGGAAGAATTTTTACCTTTCAATCATTCGTCAGACGGCGCGGCGCCCTGCAGGCCGTAGAGAATTTATAAAAGTATCCACTTTTTGCTAACTTATAATAATAATAAATACTGATTTAAAATTTATTTTGCGTGAAACAAATGTACCTGTTTTCAGGTGAGAAGCCGTATGTTTGCAAGGTATGTAGCAAAGGTTTCATATCCAACCATAACCTCAAAGTCCACATGAAAGTACATGGTGTACACAATCTGATAAAGAAAAAAGGTGTCGGAGAGGATTCTATAGATAATGTGCAACAAAGTAACAGAAGTAGTCCAATTGACTTGCCAGATTCTGCATAAAATGTCGCTTATTTCGTGAATAAACGTTTTTAAATATATATTTTATTTTATTTTACAGACCTATTTAAGCTACTCCATCAGCTCATTTATGCTGATTTTCGAGAACAAGTGGCTGCCGGATTTATATGTAATGTGTCTCAAGTCTGAACTCTAAAAATATAGTAATACGAGGCGAAAACAATCAAGGCTAGCATGACGTTCCTTGATAATGACGACGCGACGCTGGGCGACCGCCCAGGGCGCCAGATAAAAAGGGGCGCTGAAGGCAAACAAAAGAGGCGCTAATTTTTTCAGCACTACCAGCACCCTGGGCGCCGAAGAAATCTCGCCCAGGGCGCCGGTAGTGCTAAAACCGGCCCTGTCTCCATGTCTCTGTCGAAGTATGTTTATTTTTCTCTATGCTCTCTGTCTATCATACGCATTTAGTGGGGAGTGGGGACTATATTATATAGGATAGGTCTACCAGAATCTGATGGCAAAAAGTGAGAAAGTAAATTGACTAGCAATACCGGGGTAATTGGAATAAAACATTTTGATCCTTTTTTTTTCTTATAGCGGCTATCAGATTCTGGTAGACCTATAGAAAATAAGTTTTCTGTAAACCGCTTTGCATTATATAACCATTATTAAAAAATTAATCTGACAGTGGCAGTTGACATTGACAGTTGACAGTGATGGTACAAAGTTTACAAAATGCAAAAACCAAAATAAATATTACGACTCGTTTTTCTCACAAATTTATAAATACCTACCTACATAATACGTAAATTATTACTATATTGCCAAAATAGGTATTCATTTTAATTCTTTGATAGAAAAACACTGATCATTGAAGTACAATATGCAGTGCAGAGCTTGTTTAAAAACAAACTGTAAAAATGCAAAAAAACTTGATGAATTTATTGTTATGAGTTTTAATCTCATCACGAATTTAAATGTAATATTTCTTTTTATTATTTATATAGTGTGAGTATATGCTTTCCTTTCTCTACAATTATTTACTCGTAAATTATATTTTCAGGTACAGTCAGACGATGGTATGCCTCAACAGCTCTGTGTAAAATGTATAAAAGACCTAAAATTTTGTATTGCGTTTAGGGAAAAGTGTATTTCTTCCAATTCTGTTTTATCGCAGGTAGTATTTCATGAAGTAAGTAATTGGTAATTATTTATTACATAATATGAATTTACATTGTAACATTTTTGTAATGACATCAAAACAATTTCCAGGAATTAAAACCGGACGAAATTAAAGAAGAGCATCTTGAAAGCAACAGTGATGCCCAATATGAACCGGTAAGTTTTATTCTGATCAAACAACACTGTTATTCATTCTAAACATTCCAGTGGGACCAGTGAAAAATGCTAGATTTTATCAGTAATAGTAATCTTTTTATGGATATTGTACATGAACCTGATATGTTTTTGTAACAGAAGACAGAGATACTTATTGTGAAAGCAGAAGAAAGCAGTGAAGTAGAATTTTTGAAAGAAGAATCACTGTCTAGTGAGGACCAGTTTGATGTCAGTTTTCAAACTTATGTAGGTGAGAACTGAACCTTTGTTGCAAATTTTTTACGTAAATACTCATAAATTATTTAATGGTCTTGTTTTGCTTCTGTGCCAGCAATTAACCAATTCACCTAGTATATACAATAATTGTGCATACTATTATATTTCATCTATCTTTGTAGTTTATAGAATACATTTTAAGTTTTGTATGTTTTTCATATATAAATATCAAAAAATCAAATAATGTTTGATTGTCATAAAGTTATCCTTTAGTGTGTATTCAGTCTGTAAATGTTTTGTTTTAGATGATAAATATAATTTGGATAGAAAGAAAAATAAAAGAACATTAAAAAGAGAAAAAGTTGACAACTCCAAAAAGAAAAAGGGAACCACAGGGGAAGCACAAATATTATATTATGATAGTAAAAAACATGAATGTGGTAAGAAAATTTATGCATAACTTAAAACTAATTAGTTTTATGGTATATGTAATAGTCTGTGTAAATATATTAATAAGGGCTAAAATTAAAATTCTGCCTTTTTGGTGAGAGAAAGGCATAGGTTCTAAACATTTTCATAATCATTTAAGGCGAGCACTTACCTCAATTCCAAAACGATAACCTTGCACACAACTGAAGCATGCATCGCAATAAGATTCATTTTAGCTTAGCATAAAATTGTAGTTTCGAGGGGCGGATCTTCTCTATGTTATTTTTCATGTTTTTTAAATATCTTTGGAAATAAATGTAAAGAAACAAAATTGTTCGGTTCAGACCTTTTTAATATTACTTTTAACAATTTATTAATTAACAATTTATTCAAATAAAATGTATGTTATCCTAGTTAATACTTATATTTAGATAATAAAGGTTTTTGTCGGAGGTGAGTTTGTAAATTAATTACAGCCAAAGTATTACGTTTTATTCAAATGTTTATGATTTAAACCCTTTTAAATATTGTGCTTTATATCTCATATTTTTTACATTTCGTTATTATATTGGAACTAGATAAACCGGGAGTCAATAAATAACAAAATGGGGTTTGTCCTCGCCTTAAGTGGCCTTGTCTTACTAATATTTTTAAACTTGTTTATTTTTATGTTAATTCTTTTATAGGCTTATGCTTGGAGTACCTTGATGAAGACAATTTGTTTGAACATGTAAGCAGTCATGAGCAGAGTAACTACTGTCAAATATGCTCCAAACATTTTGCATCATGGCCAAAACTACTGGTACACCGAGCAGAACACTTAACAGGGCAGACATTTGCTTGCCATATCTGTTTAAAGCGGTTTCGCCTAACCCTGTCATTGCAGAACCATTACAACATCAAACATTTGAATAACACTCTTGTGAGTACTTTCCCAAACACCACAAATACGAAGATGACCAATCTTAAGTGTGTCATAATAATTTTAATTGTGCTCAAAGTAAGGTTGCTAACATAGTGCTTAAAAGATTAATGGTAAATACTGTGACAGCATTATACATTTTATCACAGTTGAAATAAGTGGCGTAACTATAGGTATAGGTTTATCTGTGGTAAATTCAATTTACCACAGAAGTTGCAACAGTAAACTAGGATAAAATAAAGATTTATGATTGCTACTAAAAAGTACAAATTTTGCATCTTTATGTGAGCGTAAACCTTTTTTTTTTTAATGAAATTAGGGGGCAAACGAGCAAACAGGTCACCTAATGGAAAGCAACTTCCGTCGCCCATGGACACTCGCAGCATCAGAAGAGCTGCACTAAAAAGTACAAATTTTGCCTCTTTATGTGAGCGTAAACCTTTTTTTTTTTTTAATGAAATTAGGGGGCAAACGAGCAAACAGGTCACCTGATGGAAAGCAACTCCCGTCGCCCATGGACACTCGCAGGGAATAGGGTAATAGGGGAGGGTAGGGATGGGAAGAGAAGGGAATAGGGGAGGGAAGGGAAGGGAATAGGGTAGGGGATTGGGCCTCCGGTAAACTCAGCGAAACACAGCGCAAGCGTTGTTTCACGCCGGTTTTCTATCTTCTCTTCAAATCTGTTACATTTTTTAATAGAATCCTTTTTTAATACCCTAGGTGCTAATTCTAAATACACAGTATATTTTCAGGTTTCCACACAAGCAGCTATATAACTATCACAGACAAAGAAAACATGCGGACCGAACCATGTTGTACTGCGATCAGTGTGATTATAAGAATGTATTTTCTAGGAACTTAAAGGTACGTTATTCTTCGACAAGATCTCCCAAAAGGTAGGTAGTCGAGTTATGGATAATTTAAAAATTTTCCTTACTTGAGTCATAAAAATAAAAGACCCATTTGAGTCATAAAAAGAAATATTCAGAATATTTATGTTATTCATTTTTAAGTAAAAGTACAAACTCCTAATGCGCCGGAGCCCTAAAAGTAATGAAATTTCCTGGTATAAATATTTTATATAAAAAAACAAGTGCGAGTCGGACTCGCGCACGGAGGGTTCGGTACCGGTATAGAGTGAAAGTAGACAATAAAATTGTGTGTTTTGTATGGGAGCCCCCTTATATTTACTTTATTTTAATTTTATTATTAATTATTAAAGTACAAATATAATTAAGGATTTTGTGAAAATTTCAAGTGCCTAACTGTTATCATTATTGATTACGAGCAAAAAAGGCCAAAAAAATCACGTTTCTTGTATGGGAGCCCCCCTTAAATATTAACTTTATTTTATTTTTAGTATTTGTTGTTATAGCGGCAACAGATATACACAATCTGTGAAAAATTCAAAGTCTAGCTATAGCGGTTCTTGAGATACAGCCTGATGACATACAGACAGACAGACATTGAAGTCTTAGTAATAGGGTCCCGTTTTTACCCTTTGGATACGGAACCCTAAAAAACGATATAGATGGAAAGCCCATAGACAACTTAAATTTACGAGCTAAATATACATTTAAGAGCTCCTTACTTTTTTAGTTTACTTATAGCACAGGTTTATCCTATTTTAAGTATCAGTTAAATGTGAACATACAGCCACGAACTTTCCTGTATCATGTAAATTAAAATGAAACAAAATGTAATTTGACTTTTGAGCAAATAAAAATAACTTTAACTTATAACTTTATTTAAGAGTTCGGAGTTCCAATTAACAAAATGTACAGTCTGTCAAGAAAGAGTAGCCGCAGTGCAAAATTTTCTAAACGTAATCACGCTAAAAAGGTGTTTTTTTCTCTTTGTATTTCCACAGAGAACGCTTACACACTTGAAATATTATCACCTTGCACATTTTTATCTCGATTTAATTGGGTTTTCATATTTTTTATGTGATTTCAAAATTGTGTACAGCGTCTACACTTTTTTGACAAGCTATACTTAGAATATTATTATACGTGTAACTTTCAGCTGCATGCGCTCCGCATGCACAATGCGGGGCGCGTGTCGTGCGCGTCGTGCGGCGCGGCGCTCGCGGACGGCGCGGCGCTCGCCCGCCACCGCTGCACGCCGCGCCCGCACAACGTCTGCCCCGTCTGCGGGAAGATACTCACCAGGAACTCCAGGGTATATCACGCTATTAGTGCTATAACTCACAGGGAAGCCATCGCGACGTAGCCAGTGACGTTATCATGGTAACGTCCAAGCAACGTCTGGCGCCTGTAAGTCGCCGCAAAGCGCTGTTTTTTTTACGCCTCTAGTCCACCGACGCTGCGAACTGCGAAATATCTGCGAAACCAATGCGAAAAGGAATAGAGCGAGATGCAATATAACGCATTGTCGTGTGGCGGATGAGACAGTAAATCGGTTCGCCGCTGTTTCGCAGTTCGCAGCGTCGGTGGACTAGAGGCGTTAAAGTTAAGTTTAAAAACTGCGCTTTGCGGCGACGTAGAGGTGATATGGTAACAATTTCAGCCAACAATCCTACTGGTTCTTGTAAAACACATTCCTCGCAACGCAGCTTAGCTCATCTCTGGTGGAAACGCAGCCTTAGTCTTAGCGTGATAAAATATAGCCTATAGCCTTCCTCGATAAATGGACTATCTAACACTGAAATAATTTTTCAAATCGGACCAGTAGTTCCTGAGATTAGCGCGTTCAAACAAACAAACAAACTCTTCCGCTTTATAATATTAGTATAGAACATAATATTAGTAAAGAATATGTAACGTACCTAACGTAACGTAATACGTACACGTTTTGTTGTTGTGAAAGTGTATGTAGACTTTTGTTTTGGCTAATTATTCCCAGCTGGCCAACCACCTCAAAACGCACACCGAGGAGCGCAGCTACAAGTGCGAGCGCTGCCCCGCGGCGTACAAGACGCGTGCGGCCCTGCGCGTGCACGCCGCGCGGCACGACGGTGTACGGTACACGTGCGACACCTGCCCGCAGGCTTTCAACAACCAGAGCTCGCTTATACGACACCGACGATTGCACACCGGTACGTGATAGAGTGCGGCTCCCACACATAACTGCGAATTGGCATCGCATCGAAAATATCTGCGACAAAATTCATAGTAAAAATGGCATTACGATGCGATGCATTGTTGTTAATAGTGTAAAACACGTTATAAATTTACATTCATTAACCATACAAATATTATCAAAAAGCGGTACTACGGAACCCTATATTGCGCGTGGCCCGATACCCACTTGACCGGTTTTTATATATTTTTTCTCTTTTAAGAAATAAAATACAATTTTTTCCCTTTTAATCTTCAGTAAAAATGTTTGCCGCTCGACAAAGTGGGGTCGGGATAGTTTATTAATTATTGGAACGAAGTTCCTTATCGCGCGTTGCGAAAGGGGGCTAGACCATAAAGTTAATATACCTAGCGGAATAGAGAAACAAAGGCCTGAGCAAGAGAGATGTCACTATCAGTAACGCTGCGTGGTAAAAAGAGACGTGTGATACATGACAGCAGCACTCTTTTTTTGACGTCCAGTCGGCACGTACCGCAACGTTGACAATTTAATCTCATAGAATTCATGTTCAATCATGCTTGTGTAAGTGTATACGTACACATATTTTTACACACAGATGAAACCAATTTCGGTTTCGTTTGACAGCTCGAGAATGTTGCTCTATTCCGCTAGGTTTATATGGGCTAGAGGGAAAAAGTTGTAACAACACTTTTTGACCGACACTTATTTTAGTACCTGCGAAGTAGGGGCAGATGGCGTTGATGTGGCGATGACGTCAACTGGCGGGAAATTTAAAATTCTGCCATTCCTCTAAGGCGGGAGATTTGATTTTTTTAGCTGGGTGGGGTAATATGCTCTTCATTTTTTTTTAATAACTTCGTTCCATCCGGGTGTCCCTTAACACCTCTCAAGTTTTTTATTAGTAATATTCTGTGGTTATTACTTATTAGTAAGCAGAAATTTTGTATTTAATTTCAGGTGAGAAAAGGTTCGTGTGCGCGGTTTGTGCTAAAGCCTTCACAGAGGGGTATAACCTCAAAGTGCACATGCGGGTACACAACAAACATCTCAAGAGGAGCCCTGAAACTGGACATTCTGAAGGAATTCGAGATTAGTCCCAGACCCCAGTACTTGGGTCGTTTAAACTTAGTATTTTTGTTAAAGTGTAGATAGTTTACGAGAGTTCAAATTGAAGTGTAACAAAAAACTGATTTATTTTTTCATCGTATATTTTATAAATAATAATTTATTACAAAAAACAGATTATAAACTAATAAAATAAAGAGTAAATTGTATCACATACAAAAAAGTCTTTGGCGAGTACAGAAAATGTACTGTTTATCTTATTATTTTCAAGAACTAATAATGTACAGTCAATGAGGATAGTTGAATAAAATAATTATTTATAATATGGAAGAAGTAGCAAGCAGTATCAAGCAAGTAGCATCAATATCGGTTAAAAAGCATTAAAGAGAAATTCGTCATATTTTTATCAACTACCCTCATTTACCTTTTGGTAAAAAAGTCTAATCTACTTATCGCTTAATTACACATGTACTGTGGCAAGAACGATTTTATAAACAATAAATTAATATGGACTAACCACAAACACTTCAATACGTAAATAATACAATAATTAAATGCCATGATAACTTTACACATACTTGTAATACACACAGGTAACGTACACAGTCATCGAGCATAATATCAAAAGATGTTGTTTTGCATTAAAAAAATTGCCAAAACTACGTTCCAATTGGCTGATAATTTCGCGGCTGAGCAAACATTGGTGGGGCAATGTTTTCAGCGTAAGCGTAATAATTGGGCTTCAGATTATCAGTGATAGTTCATTGATCAATTTCAGTGAAACATGGTTTGACTAATACTACTAGCATAGTTATATGCTCGACGTTTACAATATTATATCAAACACATACTAATTGTTCAGTGTCGGTTTATACAAATGTTCAGGTGGTATATGGTTTATGGAATTGTGCAACCACAAAATACTTTAATGCCAATAACGAGAGCCGAATATCAAAAGTATACTCTTTACCACTTGGGTTCAATTCACATCGAGACAACACGATAAAACGCAGCGCTGCGTAGTGCAACGGCACGGGCATCTAGATGTGCGTCTCAGTGGGATTGACCCTTAACATAAGAATTTTGTGAGATAATAAATGGCAGTGTGTTATTATTATTAAGTACCTGTCATAATATTGTACAAGTGACAAAAGATGCCTTTTATCAAAATAGCTACTGAGACTTAAATCGCTTACAAAACTGCCAATTGACAAAACAACCATTAATTTTGTATTTATAATAATTAAATAACCGCATTACCTTCATACGTAGATAGCCTTCTGCAAACAAATACTGAAAGCACTGTCCATAAGGCTGCCTTCACACTATGTCGCGGGTACCGCCGCATAATGTGAAGACCATTCCCATTCCATACTAAAGCAAGTCGCGCGGCTGCGGCGCGACTCTGTTTTGTATGGAAGTCGCGCTGCTGCCGCGCGGCTGCGGCGATACCCGCGACATAATGTGAAGGCAGTATAAGTATGAAGATTGAACAACTTTTTACATAAAAGTTGTAAAATTTTTATTATACACTTTAAACTTTAATAGGTAACTTAATGTAAATTTACATTCAATAGAACACATGATAATGGTCACAGTTAGATGGGATCAGTTTAATATTACGTATAAGGCGGCAGGTATAATATAAAAGGCTTTATTGTCTTAAAGCTGGTGCTGCAACCCTAGCATAGACAGTACACAAAAAGTTTTTTAGTAGAGTGCACTCTAGCGTAAAAACACTGCAGTAATATTCTTCGTAAACACAAAATCGCCATTATGATAATACTAGTACATTTGTTTATAATTTAAAATACTGTCACGCAACTGCTTAAAATATAAATGAATTTAGGCGATTAATTTAAAAAGAGAAAATCAGACATCTAAAAAATGAGATCATACATCCACAAAATTATGCATAAATTGTCTAGTTTTCTACTTCGATGTTTGTTCAAGAAACTTCGTCCGGAAAAATGTTAAATTGTTTGAAGTGATATAACTGCAAAACTGGGAGTGTTTGTGCATAATTTATATAGAGAATTTATACAAGTATATAATGTTATATTGCTTTGTACTTTCTTTTAGCACTTCATGTTCAAATCAATTGGACGCATGTGTATATGAATTTGAGCAAACGGGAGAAATTGTAAACATTTAAAAAACCTACTTCAATTAATCGTCTTTTAAGATTTAAGATAACTTAAGGCGGAGTAAAGTGTTAACATCTTAAGTACTTACAAATACGGCAATAATAAACGCTAACATAAATGTCTTTTGACCGAGCCGGTTAAACTGTACTATCCTATCAAGTAGGTACTTACAATACGCCATACAAAAATCGATAGGGCCGATGGACAAAAAAGTTTGTTCAAGTCCTTTGCCTGCTGTTCGGATACACACAAAGCGCCATCTGGTGGCGGACGTTTTGAAACCCACATTTCCATCCGACGATTTTTGTGTGCGTCCAAGCAGCAGTATGCCCTTTCCCCCATCAAAACCCTAGAGAATTTAACTAGATTTCGTTACCGTAATTATTGGGTATCCTCACGACGGTCTCCTTGCCAACTTTGTCCGTGTCTATGAGGGATCCGGAGCTGTACTTCTTGGTTTTGGGCGCGAGGGGCGGGAGGTCGGAGCAGGTGGATGATGTGTCGTCTCTGGCCAACTTGAGGCTTGTGGCCAGGGAGCCGTTGGAGGCGTGCGGGGGGAGCAGGGGCGCGCGCTCGTCGCGACGCCGCCCGCAGCTCCCGGCCTCTGACGCCGGCGCCGCCACTTCCGGACACCCGCCCATCTGGATCCAGTCTTGCAATCTGCAAGTATAAGATGGATTAAAGTAGCAAAAGTATAAATGATTAAAGTGAAAAGTCTCGTTTTATTGAGATTTCAAATAGTTGAACAATGTTATTGAGTGAGTTAACATTACTTTTCTCATGGAGAGTAGTGATCGTTAGCTTTATTTAATTAGTTACAAACTACAATGTCATAAGTGAACGTGACTGCAACGAAAACATTACTATGAATTCCTGCACGCGAGATCAAAAAGAGATAAGCGTAAAATGAAAGTGTAAATCTGACATACTCTTAAATCATTGATACGATAAACTAATTAGACCATTAAAGAAATTAAATACTTTTCAGATCTAATCTTCGACCGAAAAATCCAATACGTAAACAACAAAAATAACGTTATTTTATTTTTTTAACATGGGTCTACCAAAACAAAAACCTACAAAGTAACTAAAAGAACAGTGGCAAATTAAAAGGCATTTTAAATAAAGAATTTAAAGGCATAACTTAACTACGAGGCCAACTGCCACACTCCTTAGGCCAACCTGGCTTGGATGTATCTAGATATCCAAGCCAGGTTGGCCTAAGGATCCTTGGGGAAGGTTTTGCCTAGCAGGACAGCATAGGCTTCGAAAAAAAATGACTACAGTAAGAACTCATTAACCGGTCTAATTGTTGTCATTAGACATTTCGGATATTCGAAAACCTGGATAATCGAATGTATGAAAAAAGCGGGTTCGGTGCATATACACAATACATAAAATTATGCGTTTATAAACTACACATACAATCAAAGTTTATAAGGAATTAATAAGAGATACGATTTCCAAGGGTAGTCCGGATCGCGCATCCGTATAACTGAGGGCCGGATTAACGAGTTTCTACTATACTACATATTGAAGGGCGAACCTATGAACGATCTCCTCGAAGTTGGGTCGTCGTTGCGGCACGTGTCGCCAGCAGTCCCGCATGAGCGCGTACATGGGCGGGGGGCACGCGGTCGGCGACGCCAGCAGCTCGCCCGCCCGCACCATCGCTATCACCTCCTGGTTGCTGTACCTGGTGGACAAAATGACGTCATATATTAGTAGATTTTTAAAAGTGAAACTGCTTTAGTTATGTAAAATTTCAGGGTCGCGTCATGAAAACCAGGGTCGCAATAGTTATAATATTGCGTCACGACGCCGTCACGATTTTGCGCAGAAGTTTCATTTCTGACTCATGTTTTTTTTTAAATATAAAATAAGGGGGCAAACGAGCAGACGGGTCACCTGAGTCCTGTTGGAAAGCAACTACCATCGCCCAAGGACACCCGCAACATTAGAAGAGCTGCAGTAACTTAAGTAACCTTTTACTATTTTTCTTAAGATGAAACTGACAATACCTTTAAATATATTACGATTTACGAATACAGACGGACTTGGAAGACCTTGCTAGCGTGATTCGGGATTGTGACGCTATTTGCCACTGTTTAACCAGTCGATCGTGGGAAAACTAGACACAATAGATATTCTATTGTGTCTCGGTCACCGGTGACCGTATGGGGCTTGATGAATTAATCTGGCGTCAACCAAACACATTATCATATTTCGTCGCTTTCTTTCCACTAACGACGAGTGACAAAATCTTTAAAGGTGCCTCTTCACAATGGTCCATGCTGGCCCACTATAAGTCATCGCCATTGTGTAGAAGGGGTAATGGTATATGATGGCAGACGATGGCCAGTGGATTGCCAGGTACTAATGAGCCATGTTTAACTCGTCGATCTTGGGAAAACGAGACACAATAGATATTCTATTGTGTCTCAGTCACCGGTGACCATATGGGGCTTGATGAATTAACACGCAAGTGATCGTGGTCTACAGTTCACAATGGCCTGCAGTGGGTCATCGTGGGCCATTGTGTACTGGTGGCTTAGGACCTTTGTGATTCTCTAGAGTTTGACAAATATTTTACGAAATCAATGTCACTCACCCATAATACGGTTGCAGACCGTAGCTATATATCTCCCACAGCACCACACCATACGACCAAATGTCACTTTCAGTTGTAAACTTTCCATAAAGTATTGACTCTGGTGGCATCCATCTCACAGGTAGCAGACTTTTTGACTGTACCTGTTGGGATAGGCATATCTTTGTAGATTATTTGACACTAGATGACGCCGGCAGCTCCGTTGCGCCAAAATTCGTTTACCGCGGGAACTGTACATTTTTCCTGGATAAAAAGTATCCTATGTCCTTTTCTGAGACTCAAAGTATATCCATACCAAATTTCAACAAAACCAATTTGTAATATTAGTATGGATAATAAAGGATAATCGAAAATAAAAAGCATTTACAATACTTACTCTATAGTAGTCTGAACTGTAGATGTCTCTTGAGAGCCCAAAATCTGATATTTTTACTACGAAATCATCTGACACCAGACAATTTCTAGCAGCTAAATCACGATGGACGTAATGATGTGAGGCTAGGTACTGCATGCCCGAGGCTATGTTGCAGGCGATGTTCAGTAGTCTCATGGCAGGGAGCCCCTTGCCCGAGGGAGGTGCCCGGCCCATTAAGAACTCGTGCAGGTCCCCGCGCGCCATAAACTCGAACAGCATACACAGGGGCTCCTCCCTCAGGGCCACGCCCACAATGCACACAATATTCTCATGATTGAGTTCCGATATTAAATCTATCTCCCTTCTGAAATCCGCCTTCGTTTTTGCAGACGCATTTTCTTTGAGAGCCTTAACTGCAACATACTGAGTCTCACCATTCTTCTTCAGTGCTCCTTTGTAAACTTTTCCAAAGGCACCTTCGCCCAGCTCTTCCAAAAATTTAATTTGTGACAATGAGTACTGGGGTATTCGTAAAATACCATTGCCTCTGGTGCTTTGAGTTTGCAAATGGGGTTGATTTTCGTTATTTTGGTTCGATAGCAGCTCATTCATTTCTATGGGCGAGTTTAGTCTGGAATTGCCGTAAATGTTTTTGTCAGCGTTAGGTAAATTGATGTCTCTTATGTTGGCTGCATTCCTTTTGTTCTGGTGCCTATAGAAGAGACACACTATGAATCCTATTATAGCACAGGTGAGTATCAGGAATATTGCAACAATATAGATCCAAATTTTATGAGCACATTTAGGTATATCACATAGTTTAGCTATCTTTCCATCATTGTCCACAACACACCACGGCTCAGATTTAATCCCCCCGGGATTTCTACAGTAGCTGTGTCGGCCCGCTAGCTCTGGATGTTCGGAGACTTTTACATACATCTGTTTCGACCACTCTATACAAGGAAGCCCATCGCTTGTTACATTCACTCGACCCAAGTATCCACTACCATTTTCCCAGTAGCATTCATCATCTGAAACCATGATGGTACCGATTCCAATCTTCAAGCAGTCGGGATCATTCTCCGGCAAGTCCTGGCATTCCTCTAAAGTGAGCTGCTGGCCAATGTGAGGATGTCTCTTGGCAATGGCATACTCCATTTGACAGAGCTCATTTTCCAATATTTCACAGTCTTGTTTACAAACTCTTCTCAAAACTGATGAATTGTAGCGGTAATTAAATATCTGCATCGAGACATTTTTGTCAGGGTTCTCTATGGCTTTTGAGATGTCAGTAGTGTCATTTAAAATCTTCTTAGCTTGAGTGAGAAAGAAATCATTGGTTTCAATGTGATGGCGACAAATGGGGAATGTGGAGTAGCAAAGGCTTGGGAGTGCATAATTTTCACAGTGCGAGCTTATATCATTAGAATATCGGGTAACCTGGAGAGCTTTCTTCAGTTTGTCCTCCAGAGCTACCTGCGTAGTTTCATACGGTATGTAGACAAACTGGCCCTGCAGGAATGTACTACAAACCATACCTGTGTACTCCTGACATAGAGGTTCAAGTTTCTTAGGTGAGAATTTCTTTTCCTTGGGTTCCTCTACTTTTTCATCAATGGTAATACTTTCAGGCAAGAGGTTTGTCGTCGCCTTGATATCAATCGCGATACTGTTGTCGCCGTTCGGCAGGGAGGTGGTGAGAACTGGAAGATTGGAATTGATCTCTTCTACCACCAGCCTGGTCGTCATCTTCTTTTCGTACGACTGTTTTATAACACAAGTGTAGTTGGCTTCGTCGTCGAAATGGAGATTTTTAATTTTTAGGTAGGTACCAATACTCCCGTTGACATTATCAACTTTGGTTGATATTTTTATTTGGTTGGTTTCATGCAGTACCTTGTTGTCTTTCAGCCAGTACAGCTTGACGTTCTTCATGAGCGTCTGTTGGATATGTTCGGGCGGGAACTCTTTGAGGGAAGTTTCGATGCCTTCTTTGTTTTTGGTGTAGTGCACGACCTTAGTGAAGTTCATCATCGCCTCGCACTTTAGCCGCACGTCCGCCGACACCGGCTTCCTGACGACCGGTGGCAGAGGTTTAGCGAAATATATATCCAGCTTTATATTCCATATTTTTTGTTCCGAAGACGAATTTGACTTCATAGAAGTGAAAGTTTCACTTTTGTTTACGAGCGACTGATGGCATTTGTCGAGTATTGAGAAAAAAACTAAAATGTATAGATACTCCATCGCGAACACTTTCCATACAACTTATAATAACTATCGACGCGTTTTTGTTACATTATCGTAGCGAATCTTATCAAAATTATCATTAGACACCCAACTCTACCAAACTGTTTTCTATCTTAGCACGTATAAAAAATATATAAAGAATTTGATTTGTGCATAAGATTGAGTTTTGCCTAGAAATTATTCACAAAAATTAGACCACCAATCACTAAAATAAGAAAATTATCAAATAATTTTATAACTTTGATCGCCATTCTCATTCAATCACAAACTTCATACTTCTTCTCACAGATCTTCTTCTTCGTCAATACCACAGATTAGTAGTATATATTGTAGGTCAATACGTCATAAACTTCTACTTTTTTTTCTTATTATGGCACTTCGGCAATATAACCATGGCCAGTGTCGAGTATATTATGGCGGGAAAACAATATTTTTTATTACAATTTTGAGCATCGTTTTTCTATATTGTCAGGTCTAAAGTCTAGTCAAAGTCTAAGTAAAAGTCAATACAGTCAGGAAGTCAAGTCGGTCGATTCAGTAAAGTGGTAGAAGCTTTACTGAAACTTTCGATGGAGTTTTGGAGGGAACACAAAAATCAAAATAGCACGTTTCTGGATATTGCATCACTTTCCCACACTTGTGCACGATAACGAATATCTAATGGTTAATATCCTACCAATAATACACATTAAAAATCCAGTTAACACAATTTTAGGAAAATAATAAAAAAACACAACATCACTCTTTCACATTTACACATTCCCGGCAAAACTCATAAACTTCTATTGTCTTTTTGTTTTTCGGACGTAGAGTGCGTTTCATCAAATAGTTCCTTTGCCGTCATGTTGGCACTAATGCAAATTAGTGTTGCCTCACTACCCTTACTGTGCTACCTTACCTTTTCCCGGGATGAAAGGTACCCAATGTCCTTCTCCATACCACAATGTGTACCTATGAAAGTTTCATGATGATCCACTTAGTACTTTATGCGTGAAGGCGTAACTAACAAACAAAGTCACTTTCGCATTTACTAGCTAAAATCCGAGCTTTGTGAATTGTGAGGGCTCGCGTCGTCACACCTTGACTGACTGATGATAACACATCTACATAGTTTTTCCGTAAAGTGTACCACAAAATGTACAGACTGACGGCTGTGGGATATATTAGGGCTCGCTTCGCTCGCCCTGATAATATTATTATACTAGTTTTTAGCCCGCGACTTCGTTCGCGTTTATGTAGTTTTCGTCACTAGAAGTGCGTTGCATCAAATAGTTCTTTTGCCTAAATGTTGGCATTCCTGTATGTTAATAACGTAAACATGGTAGACAAACTCTGCGAATATTCATAAGTTTTACTGTGTTTAAGGGTGATTAAACGAATGCTGGTAACCCTATTTCACTAAGCTGTAATGGCGGCAACCCGAGCTTGTACACAAATTAATGGAATTATTGGGGCCTCGTTACGTTTTTCACGTTCACAAAACTCTTTCACTCTTAGCACCATCATTCTTTCACCACTCTTTAATGTTTTCGGCATGATTTTCTGACGAAATCATAGTAAAACTTATGAATACTCGCAGAGCGTCTCTACCATAGATAAAGTATTATAGTATAGATGTAATCTTAGCCCGTCATCGCGTGGCCATTTTGTGCTTATTTTCATACAAGTAGTATGCGTGTATTTTCTTGAATATTTCTATTTGTCGATCATTTCGAAGCACATTATAATCCAGAAAAGAAAGTCATTTAGTTCATGATATCGATAAACTATAGTTCAAGTATGAGAATCCGTAATCACACCTAAAAAGCTATGCAATTTTTGTAGCCAAATTATTAATTGATGTGTCATTTTTAGCACTAATGCCTTATATAGCAGGAATAAGGGATTATTAAACTTATAAATAATCTTTTTAGATTACAAAAAATACCTATTGAAAAGCCGAAAAAACGTTGTTCAAAACTTACGTATTTAATGTCAAATCGACGTGTTTGAGGCATGCATTGGCCGTTCTTATGGTTTATTATTTAGCGGAATCACAAAACTCAACAATATCTAGCATAAAATGTTCACTAAAAACCTTTATTAACACTTTTATTACATGAAATATGCAGACCGACTCCTTTGTTATGTCCTGGTAAGTAGGACATAACATTACACGCTTTTGACGCTTATACACCGATATAAGGCTCTCTCTTATAGTCTATCTCAATGGTCTCTACCGTGTTTACGTTATTGACAGACAGTAATGCCAACATGACGGCAAAGGAACTATCGATGAAACGCATTATAGCCCTCAACTTTTGAACGCGGGCGCGTTCCTTTTGTGGTCATTTCGTGTCCTTTGTTTCTTTTGTCATTGATATACCCTAATCTGTGGTAGAAGCTACCTATTAGGTCTACAATATATACATACTACTAATCTGTGCTATTAGGTTAGGTTATAACCAAATCCCGTTATAATTATTAGCATTTGGTATCTATATAATACGCTTTCAACGAAGCGTTTCATAAATCATATCACTTCCTTCTAAATACGCCAAAAGTATGCCAAAAAATAAGAAAAAGCAAGAAGCTTCTAGCAGCAGTGACAGTGATGAAGGTCCAACCGATGTATGTTTTTTATTAATAATTTATAATAGTAATCCATTTTTAAGGCTTGTATTTTTTATCCTTACAGTATTATTGTGATAGCTTGAAACAAAACCTTTGGTACTATTGCCGGTAACCTAAAGAGCAAGACCCACTTCGTCTTGAGGGTCGAGCGCTTGGAGTCCCGCCACAAAGTGAATTTTAGCTCCTTTGTGGTGAGAGTCCTGACGCATCATCTACCGACCTTCGAGAAGGAGGAGTTCTGGCCGATTAGAGTCGTCTACAGGAGGTTCCGAGGACGACTTTCGAACACGTCGCGCCCCACGTCGCAGACAAATGACAATACGTGTTTAGGTGTTAGTTTTTAGTATAAATATATGTATGTTAGTCTTTAAAGTATTTATGATATGGGCCAAGATGCCTGATTTAAATAAATAAATTAATTAAACAACATTGATGATGATAACTTATGTATATTGTATGGGCATAGCCACAAGTTCAAAAATCTTGACCTAATAAAATTCATTAATTCTACATGCTTTTGTTGCAGAGAAATCCTCCACCAGAGAAAAAAGCAAAGACTGGTGGTTCCAGAACAGACGACAAGGAACCAACATGGGTATTGCAGAAGAATAAATTGGTGAAGGTCCGAGAATTCAAAGGAAAAGTTTATATTGATATAAGAGAATTTTACGAGAAGAATGGTGAATTGTTACCAGGCAAGAAAGGAATAAGTCTCACTCCGGATTTGTGGCGAAAGCTGTTGTCACTGGGAGATGAAATAAACGAAACTGTTAGTTCCTTATGTTAAGATGGAATATTTTCCACTTTGTTTATGAATTTAATATACATATTTTGTGATCACTGTAACCTTTTATTATCATTTAACTTAGACTGTATATTTAAGAAAGATTGCATTTTCCTGTGTACCATTGAGGAAATTGATTCCTAGGCGGTTGACAGACCAATGTCATTTGGTCGGCTGGCCGATTTTGTATCATACATTTGTGAGTTAATCACTGAGTTAGTAACGAAACAGAGGAGTAACGGAAAGTCTCACTTTTGTATGCAAGTGAATACAAAAGTGACACTTTCGCTTACTCACTCCTCCGTTTCGTTACTAACTCAGTGATTAACTCACAAATGTACGATACAGAATCGGCCAGCGGATCATGTTAATTCAATGTTAATTGTGATCTGTCAGCTGGGTTTGACGTAATGTGATTAAACTACGTAGGTCCCTCATCTGCCTAGGAATCAACTTCCTTGATAGTACATACATGAAATATTATGTACTATCAGAGAAGTTGGTTCATAGGCAGATGGCGGACCAACATATTTTGGTCGCGATACGTCAAACCCAGCTGACAGATCACAATTAACATTGAATTGACATGATCCGACCACATGACGTCGGTCTGTCAACTGCCTAGGAATCAATTTCCTCGATGGTACAATAATTATTATGAGAGGCTAAGAAAAATTAAACCAAGAGTTAGTTGCAAATACATTTATTACCAGTTTATAAATAGAAACAAATAGTTATTTTGTTAAAAAAAATAATATACATAATATTAACTGGTAGTACAGTAAAATGAGCACATATTTTATTAAACAATAAATGCAATGCCATACAACATTTTGAAAAATCAATTCTAGAAAAACCCAAGTTTCTGCAATTGATTTTGAAAATTAATGTATGGGTCTTACCTAGTCTACAGTAAAATCATATGAAATTAAATTTCCTAAAATTTGTAACTAATTCACAACATATTTCTACAAAACTATTAAAATGAGGTCACCTTTTTCCAGACACTTGTATAAATTACGATAGGTAAAGTTTAAAAATATGTAGAGTTAAAAATACTTGGATAAAGATTTTGATAAAGACAGTCTACGACTACTTTTGAATGGCATTCTTTGGTAGACAGAAGTTTAAAGTGCGCGCACGATAACTCTGCGCGCGACAGGTGGCGTGCCAGCGTAGGGATTCATTAAAAAAATGGGTAATCCCAATGATATTTTTTTAAATAACATTGGTAGTTTTACTTTAATATCTTTATTTACTTATTTAAATTATGTATAGGAATAGGCGTATCGATTATCATGCAAACGTGGCGGCCCGACAATTAGTTCCGATTTCAGCCGCGCGCAAAGTTATCGTGCGCGCACCTAGCATATATTTTTTAAAATCTTTATTATGTAGAACTACTATTCGTCAGCTCACAACTTGGCGATGTGACGCGGTTTTGTATTGATTAAAAAAACCGGCCAAGTGTTTGTCGGGCCACGCGCAATATAGGGTTCCGTAGTACAGCTAGTTTTTGAAATTTTTTGTATGGTCAATGTAAGTACATTTATGACGTGTTTTACACTACAACAACATCATCTCAGTTACGTTCAAATAAATTTGAACTCAAAGTTCCTTTAAACTTCGCCGAATACATTTTTTAGGGTTCCGTACCCAAAGGGTAAAAACGGGACCCTATTACTAAGACTTCGATGTCTGTCCGTCTGTCTGTCACCAGGCTGTAACTCAAGAACCGCTATAGCTAGACTTCTGAAATTTTCACAGATTGTGTATATCTGTTGCCGCTATAACAACAAATACTAAAAATAAAATAAATTAAATATTTAAGGGGAGCTCCCATACAACAAACGTGATTTTTTTTTGCTATTTTTTGCTCTTAATCAATAACGGCAACACATAGGCAATTGAAATATTCTCAAAATACTTAATTGTATTTGTACTTTATTCCTAAATCGGAAAATGATCAATGAATACTCGTAATATTTTTAAAAATCTATCCAACGACACCCCACACGGTCGGGTGGACGCGAAAAAAAAAACATCCCCGCTTGATGTGTAGTAAGTAGTACGAGAACAGAGACAAATATAATAATAATAGAACAATTTTTTTTTACTATCAAAGTAATTTTTTGTCAGTAGCTTCATTTTGATAAGACGAACAACATTTTTATTTGCGAAAATATCGAAAGTGGTAGCTAACAGAGATAGAAAGGATTTCATACTTTGAATTGATGGTCCTAAAATATGGACTGTTTTATTTGTAGGACAATGTTACTCTTAAATTATATGACTGTCTATCTATCAATATACAAAAAATCAGCTCGTTAGGGTTCCGTTATAGGGTTCTGTAATCAACAAAACTTGGTTGACTACTGAACCCTAAAACGGAACTCTAACAAGCTGATTTTTTGTATATTGATAGGTTAATAGTCCTACAAATAGAACCATCCATATTTTAGGACCATCAAGTCAAAGTATGAAATCCATTCTATTTCTGTTAGCTACCACTCTCAAGATTTTTCGCAGATAAAAATGTTGTTCGTCTTATCAAAATGAAGCTACTCACAAAAAATTAGCTTGATAGTAATCAATATATATAAATTTGTTCTAGGGCTCCCGTACTATAGGGGAGGTACCATAAAAAAATATTTTGTTAAGGATTTATACACCATTTTGTCGGCATAATTAATATCTGCATTCATGCCGAATTACAGCTTTGTAGGTCCTATAGTCTCTGAGCAAAACTGCGGACAGACAGATGGACAGACGGACGGACAGACCGAAACTATAAGGGTTCCTTGTTGACTACGGAACCCTAATTACGAACCGTGATTCGCCCTAAAGCTCGACAAGGCTTTAAATGAACGTGGCGAAAAAAGGAACTAACGCCGCCACCATACAAAAACGCAATTTTTGACATGTATTTGACAGTTCTCCTTTACCGACAGCGCCCCCGCCCACGTGCATATAAAGCGTTGTTGTCGCTCTATACCGAGTTACCGACCAAGCTGACCTTAATTCTTCTGGAACATTGAACAAGGTTGTTTTGTACGAGTACTTTGTTCCGAATTAGTACTACGGTAATTAGGAACAAAGTACTCGTACAAAAAAACCGCTACACAGGTAATAGGTATTTACAATAATTTTGGCATTCACAACTAGATTCTTTTAGTTTTAAAACACACATTATAAAGATAGAGATTCAAACTATACCACATTTTTTTCCATTGCAATTTTCTTTTCGTATTCACTACTAGCAAAACACACTATACCAGGGGTCACCAAATGGCGGACCGCGGTCCGCATCCGGACCGCCGCGCCGACACATTGTGTGCGGACCAAGTATTTTCGAAGATGAACTTCGTTAAAAATAAATTTCGGTCTGGACTTACTGATGAACATCTCCAGGATCAATAGCTTGCACCAACTTCACTCCAAACATCAGAGAGATAAGTAGCTACAAAAATTGTCACTTTTCTCATTGACATGTAAATAAATACCTATTGTAATTTCCGTAATTACCTTTGTTAAATATATTTTTTATGAAATGAGTGGACCGCGAAGGTCATATCATTTCTTAAAATGGACCTTGAGCGAAACTAATTGGTGACCCCTGCACTATACCCAAGTCATGGTGCATATTTACTCCTAGTACACAGACACTTTTACAAACCACACATATGTGACAATGGATTTAAACTCCAAATCACAAAAAATATGACATAAATAAAATACAACTTTCTCAAATACAATTTTCTGAAATTCTTTAAAACGTTAAACCATTTTAACTATATTCATAATTCTCTAAATTTGTATACACACCTTCATCATAGTTTTTTTTTCCCCTACGGAAAAAATGCATCCGAGATTATTTCTTTGGTTCAGTTTAAAATAAATAAAATAATTCTTTATAAAATAATATTTGGCCACAAAAAAACTATACAATTAATAACATTTTGCATAAATTCCTAACAATGACAACCATCAACCGTGAGATTAAAAAACAAGTGATTCAAAATCACAAAAAGACTAAAATCTACTATAATATCAGCTACAATAATATAATGACCAGAACCAGATATAGAATTTTACTACTTCGAAATTTATACCTTTGGTTTAATCCGGAAACAAGATATCTTAAAGTGTTCACACATCTCCTGTACCTGAAAAAAAAATAATATACAATTGATGAGAAGAATATATTATATGTAAGTATGGCGTAAAAATGTTTTACACTAAAAGCTCTGGTTAATGAGAAAATGAAATCAATGTATACTCTGTTCGAGTCTAAATTTAATCCTAAGTTAAACGAACGATTGACAGCTCAAAACTATGAGAGTCACAGGGATATAATTTATGTGTAGACACACATAATTATTCCATATTGTGCTATTATGTAAATCCCCCCCTCCCTAAATGTAGCACGTACCAGCAGCGTGCCGTATCTGCAGTGCGCGAACGTGGCGGCGGCGGTGAGGGCGACCAGCACGGCGAGCTCGGCGGCCGGCGCCCGCAGCGCCACGCACACGCCCGCACCGTACACGCACACCAGCGCGTTGACGGCCTCGCACCGCGTGTCGCTCATCTGCGCGACTATCAGCCGGCACTAAAAAGATATATTAGTTTTATGTACCGAGAAGTCACCACAAAAGTCATCATCACGGTCAGGCGTTGATGCCGAGATTTGGGATTTGTGGAATCCCACTTCTTGTACAAGAATAGAATATCGGTATCGTTCCTTTTTTTTTAATTCAAAAAGTTCAAATGCCAAAACTTTGACGTTTTAACTTTTTTTTAAAATTGTTTTTACTTTGACACAAACATTCCCCACCTGCCACTCGATACTTTAAAGACAGCCATTACCAAAATATGTGTGTAAGAAAATACTTACGGTGATATTAGAGAATATGGTCCCGGTGAGCACGTAAAACAGGCGCGGGGCGGTGCTGACCACGTCACCGGGCGAGTACACCGCCCATGCCGCGCTCAACGCTACGAACGTCGCGAGCGGGATCAGCGGACGCACCGCCTCCGAGAACGATCGCATCTTGCCGGTGCGGTCGCGGTACGATCTGCGGACACAATATTGTTTTTATGACGTCGATTGGTAATCTTTATAGACTAATTGTTGAATAAATTCTTTTCTAAGTTAGTCTTAGGCAGAGTGAATATTGATAAATCAAAAGCGGTGCAGTTTATTTCGTGCAGTCTGCAATCAATGCAGTTAATTGTGCGGTTGGTTCGATGGATATAACCAGTATTTATAGCAAGCATTTTTTGCCTTCAGAGCCCTTAGTGATCAGTCATATTGCATTCGAAAATTTCTGATAGCAAAGCAACATAATATCAAAATCATTGCTAGTTTGACTTAGTCAACGTGACCCAAATGAATGTATTTTGCCTATCAGCACGCATACTCACTTGTAAATATTCCACAGTATAACAGTCTGCGAGGTGAGCATGGCGGACAGGTACAGCACGACCTCGAACACCAGGCCCGGCGTCAGGCCGCCCGGCAGCCGCACGTGCCACGCGCGCGCGCCCACCGCCGACGTCACTAGCAGCAGCACGCACGAGCCCTGGCGGATACATACATAAATTTATTTTTTATTTAATCATTTATTGTGCACAAAAACATTCACAAATAACAATTAACACACAGTAAGACACAATGGATCTGCTTATATCTAATAGAAATCTCTTCCAGCAGCCCCTTAATAAAACACAATTTTTCAAAATTCAAAATTTATTAATAAAACACAATTTTTCGTGCACTTTTTTCACTATATTACCACTATATAAGTGCACGAAAAATGGTGTTTTATTAATGTTCAACATGAATTTCCACCAAGAACCGATAGTACAATCGATTACATATAAATAAATAAATGAATTTTAGGCGTTACGCTACTTGTGACGATCCTATCATTTTTTTAACCTCCTAAGAAAGGGGCGAGCTTAAAAGTACTGGTAGATAAGGAACACAAATACCTATACCTAATTATACAGTTTAAAATTTAAAGTACTTAAAGTATTAAAACTTTAAATAGTCAATTCACAATCAATTCGTGGTACGATTTTAGGTTTTGCGTGTGATCAACATAAAATTCATAAACAAAATAGATAAAAAAAACTTGAGAGGTGTCGAGGGACACCCGAATGGAACAAAGTTATTTCTTATGTTCAAAAAACCTGTATACATATACACTCAAAAAATATATAAAAAAAACGCCATCTATTGACGCCCAGGAATACTAACAACGCGTCGCTATTTATTCCAAAAAACGCCATCTAGTTGACGCACATTAATACTATCAATACAATAAAAGGAATACTACCGCGGACCCCCATACATATACTCGCGGACCCCCAGGGGTCCGCGGACCACAGGTTGGGAAACACTGATATAAACTATTCATACTAATATTATAAATGCAAAAGTGTGTCTCTCTGTCTGTTACCTCTTCACGCCCAAACCGCTGAACCGATTTTGCTTTAATATGTTAATTGGAGATACTTTGGAGTCCCGGGAATGGATATACTATATAGGATACTGTTTATCCCGAAAAAATGTACAGTTCTCACGCGATAAACGAATTTTGGCAACGGCAACTCCGTTGCCAAATGCGTCATCTCGTAAAGTAAAAAATTGGTTGTCTGTAAAGTCGGTTTAGGGACGGTAGTTTGACGTGACAACTACGAACTGAGCCGATCGCTCGACTTCGAGCCGATCATGCCTCTCTCTCGCTTGCGGAACGCGACAATGAGCGTAACGGGACAATGACGTCATCTTTTTCGTGCATGCAGCCCGTAGTATCGAGTTTTTAGACGTCGTCACGTCATAAACAGAACTCACAAGCATGGTGAAGTCGTATCCCCAGGGCAGAAACATGACGCCGGTGTTGTACTTCTCCCAGTGCGGCAGGTAGAAGTTCAGAAATATGTTCCATATCACGAAGAAGTAGCGGAGCGGACTTAGCTCATCTCTGAAATTGATAGTGTTAATGTTATTTAATATAATTACAACATCCTACTAATATTATAAAGGCGAAAGTTTGGATGGATGTATGTATGTATGGATGTTTGTTACTCTTTCACGCAAAAACTACTTACGGATACGGAACGGATTTTCATGAAACTTTACAATAATATAGCTTATACATCAGAATAACACATAGGCTACAATTTTAACCGACTTTCAAAATGGAGGAGGTGTTATGTTCGTTTTTTTATGTTCAACGATTACTCCGCCGTTTGTCTGATTTTCAAAACTTTTCTTTTGGTGTATAGGTTATCATCCCAATTTGGTACCATATTCATAAAAGTGGTGACCTGATGAAGGGATACATAAGAAATCGAGGGAACTCCTCAAAATTTATATGGAAACATATGGTGACTTCGGTTTCGTGAGCAGTATTCTAAGCATATGCTACCAACAAGTAAGATTTTGCACCAAGGTATACCATGGTTCGGAAGGTGCTGAGAGAACTCCTGACTCTTTATAGATACAAGTTTGGGAGTTTCGACGTTGTTTTAAGAACGGAAAGCATATGCTATGCAAATTACATTCATCATCATCATCATCACTACCATAAACCATTATAGAACCATGTATCGTCCCGTTTTGACCCTATTATTGGTAATTTTCATAGTCTTTTATTATATATCACTTAAACCGCGGGTAACACCGCGGGGCACAGCTAGTATTAAATAATTTTATATTGGTGACATTTACCGCCCTCTTATCTAGAAAATGGTGCAATTAATATTTTTACATAAAAAATAAATCGTGGCTACGTGTGCTACGGCCGCTACATGACGGTACCTTATTATTATTCTTGACGGAACCTTATTGGTATTGTTACGAATGCTCTTAAGAATACAGCTTGTATGAGACCTTACGGTTTTGACTAACAGGATCCTGCGCCATTCTCAAATTGCCGAATTCTGTCCGTAGCGGTCATTGACCTCCTGTCAAAAAACTTATCATATTTCATGGTTTTCTATAAACACCGCGATTGACAATGAAGTGACAGTGTTTCTAGTAGGGGGATAACGTATTTTGCATATTATACTCGATGTGAACTGAGTATGATAAGTATACTAGAACTAGAAGTATTGAAATAGTTAGAGATTATCACTAAGTATGATATGATATGAGTTACCAAGAGGTTTTCCGATGAATCTATAGTCTGTGTCTTTATAAGAGTTCAATTTTTTCCTTAAGTTAACAGAATACATTGCAATTTGCAAGCGTTTTTCACATAGCTCCTAGACTATAAAGGTCAATGACCACTGGTGCCACCTTAAATTATTTTGTCTATGGTTAAATAATAAATAATAAATAAATAATAGTTTATTGCCATCAGAAAACTAATTAAGTACATAACATTTTAAAGAACACATTTAAAAATTATTACATAGAATATCTTGTTAGTTGCGCAGCCCCTACACTAAGAAATTCTTGTGCTGTAGGGGTTGCCTGCCAATTGACATAAATTATGAAGACATATTATAAAAAGACATCAGAAATATTTATTTAACAATTCAGTAGGTTCCTATCTAAATTATATTATTATTATACAAATGTCAAGTTATATATATTATATAGGTATGTTTATGTATTCTTAGTGACAAAAGTTCATACAATATATAATATATATTTTTTTTTTTAAATTTATGATTACCATTTTTGCATTAATAGAGAAATTATCTTAATTTTATTGGTTTTTTTATTATATTTAAATCCAATTATTTGTGTGTGTTTGTATGTGTGTGTGTATATATGTGTGTGTGTGTGTGTGTGTGTGTGTGTGTGTGTGTGTGTGTGTGTGTGTGTGTGTGTGTGTGTGTGTGTTGTTCACCCTTGTTAGCTAAGGTGTTATTTATTTTATGATGTGTATTAGATTTTCAGTTTCGTCATAATTAACTCATCAAGCCCCATACGGGCACCGGTGGTCGCGACAACAATAGAATACAATAGCATTTCCAAGAATCCGCGATTGAAGGGTTAAGTGTGATTAGCCAGTTGTTCACCGCAAACTTGGCATCTCTAGTATTCATTACGTTAAAATTCTCTATGACTTTGCTGACATTATTGTACAAAAATGGTCCTAGGAAATATTGTTGGTGTTGGGCCATTGCACTATTAGTTTTAGGTAGTATGCATACTTTGTCCTTCCTTCTTCTATTACAAACATTTTTAGTTAATTCTGTATTACTGGTGTGGCGATGCTGTGTCAGTATTGATTTTCTAATAAACAGTTGTCTGACTGTCAGTGTCTTGGTGAGTTTGTAGAGTTCATCTGTCGGAAAGTCGTAAGGTTTGGATATAGCTACTTTCAGTACTGCTCTTTGGGCTCTTTCTAACTGTATGATCAGTGTTTTGCAGGCTCCTCCCCATACTGATATACAATAGGACAGTATTGATTCACATAGAGCACGGTAAACTTCAAGTATTAGTTTTTTGTCAGCGAAATTGCGTAATTGCTTAAAAATGTAAATTAGTTTACGTACTCTTTTGGTAAGCGCTGATATATGCTCTCTCCAGGACAGGTGTCTGTCCAACATAACACCCAGATATTTGATGTTTGGTACTTCTTGTAGTTTGGGACAGTCATTACAGAAGTCGTCCTTGCAGTTTTTATGTATAGCAAGTTCAATAGGTGCTATCGTTCTACGGTTGGTGGTAAATTTAATAAATTTTGTTTTACTAACATTTAGCGTAAGTAGATTATCAGACAACCATTTGGCAACTATGTTGATATGATAAGAATACCATAATAAACTATATCTGTCTCGTCCGGGGCAAGTTGGCTGAGAATTGCCTCGCACGACTTCTTCCTCCATAAATACCCATTTAGGGCTCCCACACAAAACTGCGAATTCGCTTCGCATCGCATCGTAATGTCATTTTTATTATGAATTTTGTCGCAGATATTTGCGATGCGATGTGAATTCGCAGTTATGTGTGGGAGCCCTTAATGAATGCGCAGTTCCTACCTGCCGAATATGGAGTAGATGCAGGTGGGTATGAGCACGGCGGAGTAGGAGTCGAGGCCGTGGTCGAACAGCTCGCCCAGCGGCCCGCTCGCGCCCGTCCGCCGCGCCTGCTTGCCGTCGATGCCGTCTGGAATACGACATGTACTGTGCTAACTAAATTGATGCTTGTTATATTATTAAATATTAGCCCACTGAGCCATGATTATATTTTACACGCACACACACACACTTAAAATAAATAAAAATAAAACATAATTGATAATATTAATTATTTTTTGTTTGTTATAGGGCCTAGCCTAGCTTACGTAGTAACTATTTAGTAATCTGTGCCTAGGCTTTCAAGGTCTGCCGGCTTTTGTTGTTGAATTTGTCTTAAGGTATAATTCGGGTCTTTCCCGCGAGCGACCGCGACCGACAAAAATTCAAATAAAATGCCACTTTATGCCATAGACTATAGGTTTCATTTTACTCTACGCCACTAGCTTTTACACCACAAGCGGCGGCAGCATGGGTCGCCAGTCGCCACACACGTCAGTAGAAAATTATACCTATTATAGGTCTATGTCGTAAAGTGGCATTTTATTTGATTTTTTGTCGGTCGCCGCGTAAAAGATCGGAAACTGGAAAGTCACTTAGAGCGCTTACAGACAAACGGCACTTGTCGACGGCAGCCGTCGACTGTCATCGACAAGTGTCAAAGAAAAATCCAGCGACTGTGGTCGACGCGTGCTGTCGACAAGTGCCGTTCGTCTGTAAGCGCTTTAAGGCCCGTATTTTTGGTCAGTACTCAAGATGCATCTCGGTCTCAAGACGCGGTTCGGCTCTGTGATTGGTCCAAATTTTGACAGCCAACCAATCACAGAGCCTGAACCGTGTCTTGAGACCGAGATGCATCTTGAGTACTGAGTACTGACCAAAAATACAGGCCTAAAAGTGACAAGCCTTAGTCGCGAATGTGACACGAAGACTGTCGAGATTTAGCCCGGCCGTATATTGTCCGAATTTCTGATCAGAAACATTTGAACGTTCGCCGGGCCGCCACTCCGCACACTATCTGAAATTTCCTTCCGGCGAGTTCGAGCTCACTCGGCTCAGTGCCAAATGTAAGAGAGAGCGCGATCCGATTTTCTGATCAGAAACATTTTAACTGCTACCGATCGACGTCGTCTGACATAAAATTTTGGACGCCCGCCGGAACGCAATTAAAAATTTCTGCCATCCGATAGACGGCATCTGACAACTCTTCCGGACCGGACGTCAGACACAAAACATATGAGCAGAGTGCGTTCCGGCGGGCGTCTGACATTATGTGTCAGATGACGTCGATCGGATGGCAGTTCAAATGTTTCTGATCAGAAAATCGGATCGCGCTCTCTCTTACATTTTGTACTGAGCCGAGTGAGCTCGAACTCGCCGGAAGGAAATTTCGGATAGTGTGCGGAGTGGCGGTCCGGCGGACGTTCAAATGTTTCTGATCAGTAATTTCGGACAATGTGCGGCCGGGCTTATAATATTTATGTTGAGAGTGGGTTTCACCAACTTACTTTAACTATAACTGTAACTTTAACTATAACTACAATGCTAAATGTCAAATCTTTGGTTAAAGTCAAAAATTGACGCCATAATATTTAACCATAACCATAGAGCTCGATAAGGCTTTAACGGCCGTTCCCAATATTTGATCTATCTCTGGTTTTGCCCTACTAGAGATAGGAATAGCTCTAATTAGACATTAGAGACATATATTTTATGTCAAATCAATGTTAGCTGCGATCGGTCGTATGTCAAACCAGAGATAGATTGAATATTGGGAACGGCCGTAAATGAACGTGGCGAAAAAAGGAACTAACGCTGTCATCATACAAAAATTGATGACAGCGCGGCGTTAGTTCAATTTTTGCTAAGGCAATTTTTGACAGTTCTCCTTTACCAGCAGCGCCCCCACCCACGTTCATTTAAAGCCTTGTCGGATCAGCAACAGACATCTGTCAAATTCTGTGGTCAAAGTTAAGGTTAAAGTTAAGTTAGCCTTAACTATAACCATAACTTTGACCATAACTGTAACTGTAACCACGCCTCTGGTGCAACCCACCCTAAGTATCATTATTAGTGATTAAACGAACTTCCATGAAGTGAAGTTCTATCACAATTATACTCATGCTTTGTCCTCGAGATTAGCATTAAGTATACAAGTAGTAGGCACACGGTGTCGCCAGATCTTTGCACTGTATTTGAGATATTATAATCTGTGGAGATCTACCCTGTTTTTTTTTTTTTTTTTTGTGAGGGTAGTTTAATATTCGTCATATTCAACCGATCTTCCGTTCTTCATTTAGTTCAGAGCTACCTATAATATTATGTTGATATTTTATTCTCCCTGGGAAGAGAAACTTTAGTTGGGTGAGTGGGATGCTAATCTCTTCGGACAAAGCCCTCGTATAATTGTGATAGAACTTCACTTCATGGAAGTTCGTTTAATAATTAACTAATTATACTCATGCTTTGTCCTCGAGATTAGCATTAAGTATACAAGTAGATGTTGAGAGACAAAAATATCAACTATGTATAATCAGAATGTTTTATTTTAATATTATGTACTTAACATAACAAACAGTTACATAGTACAATAATTATGTAATGACAATCAAGAATAATTGTTTATAATACTTTCCGCAAAGGAAACATTGTTTTCCATATACTGAATAACAATTCTGTTATAAAATCTACCAAAGGTTTGGGAGCTGCCACTCCAACCTGCAGTTTTTCTGATGGTGCTTAAATTAATTCCTATCTGATGAGCCCTAGAAGTTGCAGCGTGTCTAGTGCTGTGGGCAGACATCGATTCCACAACTTGCCAAAGTTAGTTTTATCCATCTACTTAGCGTTTGTGACGAGATAGGGGGCTTTTTTATACCAATAAATAGATTATCATTGCTACGTAATGATTGTGTTTTGCTAAGGTAGCAGCGTAATGTAACGACTGGACAAATTTCAGGACGTCTGTGGAAGATGGGAAGAACTAAAATTGGTTGTGGAGCACCTGGGCGTGAGGTTTTTAGCAAGTCTGGAATTTTGATAAGAATTTTATTTGAAAAAAATCGATGTTTTTTATATTTATTTTTGAAAGAGTTTGAACTCTATGAGCCGTAGTTAGAGCAAGAAGTGTTGCCAACTTTTTAGATAAATCTTCAAGATTTAGGTCGTCATTTGGATACAAATTGCTTAAGTAATTCAAAACGACCGTCGTATCCCATGTAGTGTCGTACTTGGGAAGTGACGGGCGTAGTCTAAAGACCCCTTTAAAGAATCGCTTTATGCAATCTTCATTTGTTTTCTCGTTACCGAGAATAAGAGATAGGGCTGACCTACAGGAATTTAAAGTTCCAAATTGTGCTCCTGTTTCAAATAATTGTGTAAAAAATATTAACAAATCTTCAATAGAAGCATTATACAAATTTAAATTATTGCACCTACAATAATTAAACCATTTTTTAAGACAGGTGTCGTACTGCTTCAGCGAATTTTCCGAAAGTGAAGCTAGCATAATTGGTATAGAGGATACAGGTATGCCTCTTCTTACGAATGACGCCTCGATAACAGCCCGGCTACCAGGGTAACCTTCTGGTGAACATCTCGATTGCTGGAATGAGAGTTTTAGATGGTCGAAAGATCAGGGGCTCCGTTAAGAGTAGGCTTTTAAATAAAGGGTACCACGGCTGCGTGTGCCAGAGGGGCACAACCATTATACCATGAGCTCTATCATCAATAATTTTTCTTAATGTTTTCAAAATAATAGCAAACGGGGGGAAGCTATAAAAATAAAAGTTAGACCATGACAACGTAAATGCATCAATGGCTACGGCATCCGGGTCTCGGTGCCAAGATATATATTTTTTGCACTTTTTATTTATCCTACTAGCGAATAAGTCAATTTCGGGAACACCAAAATGATCAACAATTTTTTGAAAAGCGTTATCGGCTAATTCCCACTCAATATCGGGGTGAACACGCCGTGATTCTGTGTCTGCAACGAAATTATCAATGGAGCTGATGTATGACGAAAAAACTATTAAAATACGTTCTTCACACCATTGCCACAGTTGTCGAGTGACGTTAGTCAGGTGTGGAAACTGCACACCGCCCATGCGGTTGATGTAAGATACAGCTGTTGTGTTATCTATTCTCAAAAGAATGTGGCAGTCTCGATAACTTTTTGCAAACACCTTGAGACCGAAAAAAGCGGCTAAAATTTCAAGATAATTGATATGCATAGAGCTTTCATTGTCAGTCCACATACCACTAGCGCGTTCACCACCACAGGCGGCCCCCCATCCCGTTGTTGAGGCATCGCTGTAAATCTCTAAGCAAAATTTGTTTTGCAGGATTTCATTATCGGGGTTATCAATTATCTTAAATCACCATTGTAGGTCTGGTAATAGTGATAACGGTAAGTTCATGCGCTTATCGTAGTTGTCATCGTCTTTTAAATTTAAATATTTACACCGTTCCAGTTCCTTCGTATATAACCAGCCGTACTTAACAGCGGGGCAGGCGGAGGTGAGTAGCCCTACTAGACGTGCGAATTCCCGGACTTTACACTGTTTTATTGTCAAAAATTTATCAATTTCAGTTTTGATTTTTAAACATTTTTCTTGGGGTAAAGTGACTTGTAATTTTTCGGAGTCTATGACGAAACCCAGGAATTTGCACGTAGTAGAAGGTGTAAGTTTATTCTTTTCCCAATTAATAATAAATCCTAAGGCTTCTAATAATCTAGTGGTGTCTGTAATGTTTTTAAAACAAGATTCTTTTGTATCTCCAATTAAAAAAGTGTCATCTAAATAAATTGTGGATAAATGTCCACGTGATCGCAGCATAGCCTGGGCGGGCTTCATTATTTTTGTGAATACAAAAGGTGCAGTATTAAGGCCAAAAGGCATGACATTAAATTCATATAGTTTTGCGTTAAAATTAAACCGGAGATATTTTTTATAATCATTGTGTATGCGTATTAAAAAATATGCATCTTATAAATCAATCGTACTCATGTAGCAACGATTAGAAATGAGTTTAAGGGCAGTTCTCAAATCTTCCAGTTTGAAGTGGGTAGTGTGAATAAATTTATTAAGGGCCTTAAGATTTAAAATAAATCTTGATTTTCCGTTAGGCTTAGGCACTAAAAAGGTAGAAGATATTAATTGACCTTGACATGGCATACATTCCGAAATAGCACCTATGGTCAATAGTTCATTAATTGAATGTTCATATTCAATCATTTCAGACACAGAATAATGTCTTTCTCTGGGAATATGATATTGAGTTACTTGGCGGGAGAAGGGTATTTGATAGCCTTGGATCCATGATAAAATAGTGGAATCATTAGTAATAAGAGACCACTGGTCAATAAAGTTTGACAGCCTGCCGGCATATCTTACTTGGTCTAACGACGATTGTGGCTGCGACTCTGCGCTGGACGCGATGACCTCTTCGATGAGCTGGCCGGGCGATCCCTGGGTGTAAAAGGCTCCTTCCTGTGGATCCCCTTCGGCCTTTGACTCAGGGGAGGAACACGCCAGTTTAAATTCGTTTGGGGCCTTTTTGAGACTGTTTGTTTAACAGGCGGGGGCTTCATTTCAGCTCCAGACCTTGATAATGCTTTCGCGGCTTTCAAGGTTTCTGCTAGTTTTTCTCCGAATAGAAGCTTGTCTATCTTGGTCGCCTGTAGCTGATCCTTTAGGTCTTTCTTGAGACCATTAAGGACGAAGGTCCTACGTATTAAGGAGTCTGTAGCTTGGCTATCACACATAAGCTTAGTTGCATCCATTAACAATTGTATAATTGTAGTATTTTTTGGTTCCGATGCAATGAGAAGAGAAAGAGCTTCCGCTATGCATGACGTCTCACACGCTTGTATTGCTCTTCCAATTTCTTGATTTTCTTTGCAATAAGTTTAAAGTCTCCGTAATTATCACGTGTACGTTTGCCCATATTGGTTAACAGAACAATAAGGCGCGCGGAAATGTGCAGTCTGGCGAAGCACTGAATGCGTAATGAAGAACGGAAGATCGGTTGAATATGACGAATATTAAACTACCCTCACAAAAAAAACAGGGTAGATCTCCACAGATTATAATATCTCAAATACAGTGCAAAGATCTGGCGACACCGTGTGCCTACTACTTGTATACTTAATGCTAATCTCGAGGACAAAGCATGAGTATAATTGAGGATTATCGTGAGTTATTTCTCAGTTATCTCCAATGTCGTTTGCAGATAGCATCAGAGCGGATACACTCTCCAGAGACTGTTTGCTTTGTTAAGTGCTGGATAAGCTATCCACAACTTGTCAGTTATCTAACAGATACTCTATACATCATCTGTCAGATAAGTGGTGAAAAATGCCCTTAGTGCTTTGGACTAAATTATCTGCATAGGGGTAGTTTTGATTTAAGCATCTCCAATTATTTAAAACGATAAGATATTTTCCTATCAAAACGCACATGCGAGCATCAGGGGGTGATCACGATCTCGACCCTCGTGTGCCACACTGACCGATAAGATAACTAATTCGGTCAGGGTATAAAAATTAAAAATATATAGGTACCAATAATTCCTTTTAAAATATAGTGCCGTCTTCAAATATTCGTGTGACATTTTACATTGATATAATATTTTATTACGACACACGCGGCACGCCGTAAAGTATTGATAATAATTATTATCTATCGTACGAGGAATCAGGATGCAGTATTAGGAGTCAGACGCGCGACGTAAACAGTGATAACAAAGGGCATCTAAGAATAAAAAGTTCAACTGTTGTATGCTATGTAATATTATGTGTCGAACACTTTGTATTTAAATAGTACACGCGTGTATATTTTTTGTATACTTTAGCTATACTATATATACTTTTAAAAAATATTGTTTAAGCCTAGTAGGACTTTTCAGCCACATTTCTAAAAACTGATTCTGCAATGGATAATAATCCACTGTACAATGTGTACAATTTTTGAGCTTTATTGAAAATTAACACGATCGATCGCTACATCGACGGACCGGGGTCAGATTCTCATAAGTCACATCTCGAATCAAATGTCGATTCAACCGCAAGTTGTCTCCTTCGCCCGCATCAATAGGCATGATGACTATTTTTTTTTTCTTCTTGGTAATTAAAGGACCATTCAAAAGTAGAAACATCGGTGAAAGAATTACTCTGTTAGCTTAAGGATGTATATAAGGTCAAATTCCGTAGTACATCTAATTAAATAATTATGAAAGTACAGACACTTATTATTAATTATAATATTTTTTTAGGGTTCTGTACCCAAAGGGTAAAAAACCGACCAAGTGCGTGTCGGGCACTGACCTCCATTATACAAGTACGCGTACTTGTATAATGGAGGTCAGTGGTGTCGGGCCACGCGTAATATAGGGTTAGTAGTACCGCTAGTTTTTGATAATTTTTGTATGGTCAATGAATGTACATTTATAACGTGTTTTACACTACTAACAACATCATCTCAGTTCCGTTCAAAGGAATTTGAACTAAAAGTTCCTTTAAACTTCGCCGAATATATTTTTTTTAGTTGATCGACTATTACTCAATAACTTTTGAAGTCTTCTTAGCCGTGATAGTTTTCCTTTTAAATTCAGCATATTGCCTACTCCCGTGAATATTTTCACATTTATAGAAACAACCGTTTAGCTGGTAGAAGGGATGGACACTGGACTCTATAATGATTTTTTTCTACTTTAAAACTTCATATTTCACAAATGGATCCTTAAATCGGAAAATGATCTTTGAATACTCATAATATTTTTAAAAAACCTATCCAATGACACCCCACACGATGGGGTAGACGCGAAAAAAAAATCATCCCCGCTTGATCTGTATTTGAGGTACCATAAAAAAATATTTTTAAAGATATTATGTAATTTGACTACCGCAAATGGCGGCCTAGAAAAGCTCGACAAGGCTTTAAATGACGTGGCGAAAAAAGGAACTAACGCTGCCATCATACAAAAACGCCATTTTTACAGTTCTCCTTTACCAGCAGCGCCTCCGCCCATGTTCATTTAAAGCCTTGTCACATTTAACAGTTGTAACCATTACCCTTCGAAGGATAGTTTTCATCAATTTCAATTTGAAATATTTCCGCAGAATTACCAGTGAATCCACTTTTTTTAGGCTTAAAAAATCGCAAATCGTACAAATAAATTGATAAGCAATTTTTTTAGCCGTATAACTTTGGTACAAAGTTCCCAATTCGTCTGTCTTCTCAAAAATTATAACACTTCCGGCAAAAATTACGTTTGATAAATGGTAATTTTAAAATTAATTATTTCACATAACTTGTCGGGAAAGTATTAATTTTTTGGTGTCAATAGATGTAGATGGTTTTATTCTACTATATATTTCGAATTTAGGTCAGAATCTTTGAATTTATAAATGTTATAATATGTTACGCTCAATGAGCGGAAAAATAGCTCACAACGCGTTGTGGTCACAATGAAACAGCCGCGACGCGAAATTCGCGTTGTGGCTCTAATGAAAACGGCCACGACGCGTTCTGGCAATCACAAAAAGACCAAAAAGCGAAATTCGTGTCGTGGCTGATATGCTATTCGTTTTTCTTTATTGATTAATCGTAGGTATGGAAGATTATATCTGAATTACCACGCGTACTACAAATATTTTTTCTTTTACTAAATCACTGCATAACGTGTTTATCATTATTATTTATAAAATATCCATAGTTCCATACTATCCGTACTAATATTATTACTGTCTGTCTGTCTGGCGCAACGTAGTTGCGGGCATCAACTAGTAGTATTATATTTCAATTATAACTAGTAGTATTATATTTAAATTATATAAATTAAAATAAAACTATATTTTTAATATTTATTGAAATCAGATTACTTTATATTAAAAAAAAAAAACAACATAATATGAAGTAACAAATTACTGAACACAAAATAATATTATTAATAATTTGAAAATCACTTAAAACGATTATTTAAAATATTTAATTAATTATTTCTTATGGAGTACGAAGTTTTTTGTCTGTCTTGAAAACTTTTCAAATTTGACTTACGTTGGTATTGTTACCAAGCGACAATATGGTAAGAATAAATGTTCAGAACGCGTTATGGTCTTTTTGTGATTGCCAGAACGCGTCGTGGCACTCGCGCGTTTCACTTTGACCACAACGCGTTGTGAGCTATTTTTCCGCTTACTGAGCGTTTTCGGTCTTTGAACGTAACATATACATCCTTAAAAACTTTCCAAGATATCAAAATTCAATAATCTAATAAAATAGACCTTCCCGAAATGCTCCATACAAAGTGCTACTAAATTATGACGTCACCATTTTGTAGTTTGTACGCATCGGGGGAGAACTTTGTTCGATCGATATTTAATATTGCATTTATGAAAGTGGTTTCATAACAAAAGTTGCTTTTAATTGCATAAATAAATATTTAGTTAATTTATGTAAAAACAATCGACTTATCTATCTAACTTTGAAGGCTCATAACAAAAAAAATACAAAAGTTATCAAGCTGAAATTTTGGAAATAATTATTTTTTACCTTTATATCTTTATTTTATTTAAAAAATCTACTAATCTTTGACCTTGTCATCATCCCTATTATGTTAGGCGCGAGTGATACAGTCGATCACTGGTGACTGGTGTTGTTCGAGGTATGAGAATCGAGCCCCTGCTGGATCACATTTCATTTTAGGGTGTCTAGTGCAGGTTTCAGTAGAGACTCGGCTCTGAGATCGTATGTCGGTAATGATCTTAGCATTCAATACGCTATTAGGGTTCCGTACAAAGAAAAACGAGACCCTACTACTAAGACCTAACTGTCTGTATATTTGTCACCTAGTTAAAATTTTTAGAGATGATACATTTCTATAGCTATTGTGAGTCTTGTGTCCAGCCCTGGATTTACAAGTAGACCGTAAAGGTCGCGGCCTAGGGGCGGCAGCGTCCTAGGAGGACGGCAGCGTCCTAGGGGGCGGCGTGGCGTACATAAAGTAGTAAGTAGCCTACACTCAATAAACGCGAGTCCAACTCGCACTTGGCCTATTTTTTTATATGGATAGGTTCCCAGTTAAACAATGTTTTATTCTGTCTCAGAATAATTTAATGTTTGTTTAAATTTGCCACAAGCAGTGCCGGATTTTATATTTATTGAGTATAGGCTACTTAGTACTTATCTTTTTCTTGTCACATATTTTCGAATTAATGTTAATTATAGTTTTTTGGGCTCTAATATTGCATAAAAACATAAAACTGTCAAAGATAAACATGGGTAATTTAATCTCTTCAATTTATGTCTGGTATAGTAAATGATATTATAATACCTAATCACTATATACAGAAATAACTGTTCTGAAAATAAATTACTGTACAATGTACCATGGCAGAAAGGTGACTTGCGATACTTACCATGGTGGGAAAGCTGTTAGATAAATTAATATGTACAAGTATCCTATTCAGTTTAGAAATCAGTAAGTGTTTTGTCCCATTGCTGATTATTTTTCACAACAAATAGTTTAGGAATAAAACACAAAAACTGTAAAGCGCTCCCTAGATGGTAATTCAGCATGACATGCATTTAAGTGACAGTATTAATTGTTGCATGACATGCCGATCGCGAAACGATCATGCGTGCATGTCATGCACATATTGCAGGACAAAAAATTAAACAACCTGTCAATCAATGTACAGCATGTAGTTTGCATGTCATTTGCATCAACACAATAAACGACCATGCATGCATGACAGCATGTAACGCATGTGATGCTGAATTACTGTCTAGGGAGTGCATAAAGCACCATGCTCACCTAGAGTGTAAGCCACGAAGAGGTTAACCGCGCTCACCGCCCACACCCAACTCGGGATTTGGTCTTTGGTAGCGTTCTCTTTTGTTAGAGCATAAAATCCATAGTCATAGTAGGAAAAGAGCAAAAAGTTAAGGACGGTCAGTAAGAAGCCAGTGAATGTTAGCAGGTTTGGTGCAATCCACATCGGACAAAACTGCAAATACATTATTGTTATGTACACAAAAATTATCATTAATATTACTGGTTCACCAAAAATATAATATGAAACATTACCTTGTATTGTACTGAAACTTTAATTATTATTGTTTCATTTCTTATATTTTTGGTAAATAATAAAAGGAACACAATTAAAAAGTGTATATTGTTGAGTAAAGATCTTGTGTACAATTTTGGGCCTCATTGCCTAGTTATATTGAGAAAAAACTGCACACCATCTGTGTGCAATGATAAAAGCACATGTACAGTCACTAACATTGATCTTTATATCCAAAACAATGTGACTAAATGCACAGATATTTATAATGCCACACATTAGAAACTTTGTAGACACACTTACATTTGTAAAAACTTAAAAGTGTTAAAAGCATGATAATTGAAATTAATTCGTACTTACTGTTTTTTCATGACAAGTTTATCCATACATACTTAAAATATTTGTGATAGTTCTATTTTTCTCCATTCAATACATAATTACATAAATGATAGTGTTAGATCTGTAATGGTGCTAAAATGTTTTATGAACAAATAAAAATATTTACCTGCACACACCAATTCCAAAACGGATGCATAACGTAATTACTAAGAATACTCGTATCTATTGAATTATACTGAAAAGAAGAATCATGTTATAATATTTTGACCTGCATACACTTCTCGTTTAATTTAATTCACAATAATAAGTATTTACCGGTACGTACCTTATATTTTGAAAATCCTTCTAATTGTTCCTGCGACAATACACGGTTGCGAGCCATTATGAATATAATATTTTCACTATTTTGCAGCCAATTAATGTCGAAGATTTACAAACTTGTCTATAATAATTTAATAAAAATATCGTAAATTAATACAAGTATCCACAGCAACTTACGATTTGCAACTGTCATAATCTGTGGACACAGTGGAGTGTGGACTGTGATTGTCATTCTGTCAATGAAAATTGAAATCAATGAATGAGTACCTGAAGGACTTGTGTTACGGGTACCAGACAACGGAAATATATTTAATACTTTTATACTATACATATATTTAAGATTTTTATTATATGATACACATATTTAATACACAACCATGACCCTGGAACATAGAAAAATTTTGTTCCGTCGGCGGGATTCGAACCCGCGACCCCCGGCTTGAGCTACCAACGTGCTCACCAACTGAGCCACAGAGGTCGTCAAAAGTTTTACTTTAATATCTTTATTTACTTATTTAAATTATGTATAGGAATAGGCGTATCGATTATCATGTAAACGTGGCGGCCCGACAATTAGTTCCGATTTCAGCCGCGCGCAAAGTTATCGTGCGCGCACTTTAATACCTTGACCATCATTAATTGCTACAAAACTGGGCAAAAGAATGTAAAACTTGATACATTTCAATTTGAAAAAGACGCAATAATATTCCAACGAATAAGATAATAAAGTTATTATAACGATGTTTTAGTTAAAACTCACGGAAGAAATAGCCCTATTTACCGTTATTCACACCAAATGTCACAGGAATTATACATTTTGGTTTTGACAACATCTTACCTGCACTTGTGCAAGATAACGGATATTTAATGGCTAATATTTTACCAATAATGAACATCAAAAACCCAAATAACACAATTTGGGAAAAAATAATAAAAACCACACCAACAATAAAAAGTAGAAGAAGTGTCACAGTGTCATGCCCGCCTACAGACCTATTGTGACCTATTCCTTTTTCATTGTGCCCGCCAAAACTCTTTCAGTTATCAGTTTTCAGTTTGACAAGTATTATATTATGTCAGCGTGTTCCTAAATTGTTACTAGTATATTGGCCTAATCGCTTAGGCCAATGATCGCTTAGGCGTATGTTCTTCGTGAAATTTAAACTAGAGGGACGAAGCAAAAAAACATAGTAATATAAGGAAATATATAAATACATACAGTTTTATGTTAATATTATGCTAACGGGAACTAGGTTCAAGATATTTTGATTTATGTCACACTTGACAGAACATTGAGATTTTTTAGAAACACAACCCATATGTAGTCAGTGATGCCAACCTGCAGATAATTTCTGATCGGTGGGGAACCAATACAAAATCTAGAAGTGTCTATCGTCGCGCCGTCTGGTGGAGATCAAAAAAAAGAAAACAACCCATTACCCCGGTATTGCTAGAATCTTAGAATCAATTTATTTTCTCACTTTTTGCCATCAGATTCTGGCAATGATTAAATTGGATTCTGGTAGACCTTATAGTTCAGCAGTTAAAACTAAGCAGTAGCCAGTAAAGTAAACAAAAATGAGTAATAAAAAATAATGAAATGGATCAGTTAATAATAATACCTATATAATTGAACAGGAAAATAATTAAATGGGTTGTAAAAATTTTTGAACGAGCGGTTACGTGTGGATAGTAATAAACCACCAAAAACATTTCATGTAAAATGTTACCTCGACGACCACAAAATGTTTGCCCTGTGAAAAAGACATCAGATCTAATGTGGAGCCAAGCTTCTGAATATACACGGCCTAACTCTATCGACCCTAACTCCAACAAATTCTACATAATATCAGAAAATATGTATAGCTTCGCTGTTTCGCTACCGTCGTGGAGGTGAGACGAATATTTAGTTTCTGATCTAAAGTAAGTAACGAAACAGCCAAGCCATACATACTTACTGATATGTAGAATTTGTTGTCTGACGCGGTGACAGCTGGAATTAAGAGTTTTTATTTATGACAACACTACATTACTTGAACACTAATAAAACACAATTTTTCGTGCACTTTTTCCACTATATTAAGAAATTATTATAAATTTTAACAAATTACACGACCGGTTTCGAAATAAATCATCTTGATTTATTTCGAAACCGGTCGTGTAATTTGTTAAAATTTATAATAATTTCTTAATATAGTGGAAAAAGTGCACGAAAAATTGTGTTTTATTAGTGTTCAACATGAATTTCCACCAAGAACCAACAGTACAATCAATTACATATACTTGTCAACTCTAGTATAAATCGTGTCAAAAGCGAAGCGTAGGGTTGCCTGTATTTAAAGAAAAGCGCTCTCATTTAATCCACACTCTTCTTTGCCAAGCTGTACGTAAACATGATTACAAAGATTCCACTCAATAAAAGTTTATATAGGCAGTTTTCAATAGAGCATTAAATTTAGTTCGATATCTGTTATTTTAGTTTTTGTATATGACAAGCGATGGCGCTGAGGAACCGCTACATCGTACTATGACAATTCCTAATGTGGGCCTATATTAGCTCGACGGTGATCGTCCGAAAATTTTGTCCCAACCTAATCCCAACAGTAGATTTTAAGATTAGCAAACATAATTTTAATCCGTTTCCACACTAATATTATGCGAAAGTATGTCTGCTGTCTGTATCTGTAGTCTGTCTGTCTCGCTTTCATGTTAAAACTACTGAACACATTGGCTTGAAATTTGAATATTTATTGTTTATTTTTAAAATGGGTTCTTGGGTATTTTAAGTAACTAGTTCATGAATATAGTGACAAAAGTGCACGTAAAATTAGACCTATTCAATTGAGACTTTGTATGTTTAATAAGCCTATTATTGACATTATATCTTGAGAATATAAACTATCTGGTACATTGGAGAGCAACTCTATGAGGGTTAACTTCCACCCCCCCATTTTAAGGGGTGGGGGAAGAAAATTACGAGTTTATGATTTTTTTTGTCGGTTGTATACTAAACTTAGATTACATACCAAATTTCAGCTTTCTAGCACTTCAGGAAGTAGCCAAACATTTTGATGACCATCAGTGTGTCAGTGACGAAATCGGCGTATTTTAGATATCTATAAAATCTAAAGTATTAGATCTATTTAATTGAGACTTTGTATGCTTAATAAGTCATTGATAACATCATATTCTGAAAATATGAACTATCAGCTACAACGGAAAGCAATTCTACGAAGGTTAAAAAAAACGGCGAAACTTCGAGAAAAGGTAGGTAGTGCCCTTGCGCTTCGCTTGGCTCGTCTCGGCGGGTGCACTACCGTGCACCCAGATCGGAATTTGTCATATCAGTAGCAATTCTAGTGCAATTCTATAAACAATGAGGTGGTAAAATAAAATTAAAAAAAAACTCTAACTTGTATAAGGATTAAGGAGTCTGAAGTTCTGTTTACCTTCGGAAGTATACCACGGGGTTTATCACTGTGGTGCAAAATCTTACTTTTTGGTAGCTGAAAAAAGGTAGCTAAGGTAAAGCTAAGGTAGATGAAATGCATCACAAAAAACTAAAATATTCATAACCGAACATAATATAACCTTCACCTTTGGAAGTCGGTTATGAAGTCGAATATATTTGAGATTATAATTATTTTTTTCTAAAATTTGTGTAACGGCACTGGAACCTAGCGTTTTACGCACTATCACCGGTTCCTATTTTGAGTGCCAGCGCCGGCAGCCGTTGTTTTAAATCTCGGCTGCCGGCAGTACCTATACTTACCGCCGGTTCCCATTACTAATATTTTTGGGAGCCGGCGCCGGCAGTGGAGGCACTCCCTAACTTTATGGATGGAACGAAGTTTTAAATTTCCCGCCAGTTTACCGTGGGAGAGCCATGCTTCGGCACGAATGGGCCGGCTCGACCGGAGCAATACCACGGGCTCACAGAAAACCGGCGTGAAACAGCGCTTGCGCTGTATTTCGCCGAGTGAGTGAGTTTACCGGAGGCCCAATCCGATACCCCCCTAGAAATGCCGCAGTTGAAAAGCAATTTGTTACCCCAGGAGGGTAGCAACTGCGTTGGAGAATCCCTCTCTGGACGTCCATGCTCAGGAACCCCTGGAACTGAGCGTGGACGTCCAGGCTGCCCCTCGTATTCTGGGGAGGGCAAAACTGCGCTCCAATCTGCTCAGGGCAAGAGCAAACAAACAAAGGCACCCTCCTCGATATTAAACATGGACTTCTGTAATATCATATATTTTTTTATACGTGGGAGAGCCATGCTTCGGCACGAATGGGCCGGCTCGACCGGAGAAATACCACGTTCTCACAGAAAACCGGCGTGAAACAGCGCTTGCGCTGTGTTTCGCCAAGTGAGTGAGTTTACCGGAGGCCCGATCCCCTACCCTATTCCCTTCCTTTCCCTCCCCTATTCCCTTCTCTTTCCATCCCTACCCTCCCCTATTACCCTATTCCCTCCTAAAAGGCCGGCAACGCACCTGCAGCTCTTCTGATGCTGCGAGTGTCCATGGGCGACGGAAGTTGCTTTCCATCAGGTGACCCGTTTGCTCGTTTGCCCCTTATTTCATAAAAAAAAATCAGGGGATTACACTTCAACCTTAATGTCGTCCATTACCACCTTGAGACGGCAAAGCCGGCTTTGCTCTTTTTAACCGAGACGCAGATATCATCTCCGAGTGACACATCATACCTTTCCCACCCAGGGTATTATCTCGAGCACTCCTTTCTGCCCAAAGCTGGAGTGTGTGTGTATATCAGAGATGATATCAGCTCTCGCCGCCTCAGCAATCTTGAGGTTAGGGACCTCTCAACTTTATGGCTCCGCATAGATTGCGAAGACCACCCTCGCGTCTATGTGTGCCTATATAGGTCCCATAGTGGTGACCCCGAGACGGACCGACTCTTGGAACACCTGCAAGCTGCTTCAGATTTTGTGCAGCATCCCATCCGCAGAGATCATAATACTTGGCGACTTTAATGCCCATCACGCCGACTGGCTCAATTCCAGTAAAACTGATCATGCAGGGAGATCTGTTTGCAACTTTGCCCTTGCGAACGACTTATTACTTAACACAACTGGTTACTACGCCTACGCGAATCCCAGATGTGGACGGTCAGAATCCTTCCTTGTTGGACCTTCTGCTGACTTTAAATCCTGATGGGTACCAAATATCCGTAACCGCACCACTTGGTTCATCGGATCATTGCCTTATTAGGAGTTCTGTGCCACTTACGGCGGTGTTACGACAGCGTGCTGTTAAATACCGTCGTGTGTGGCACTACAAGTTAGCAGACTGGGATGGATTGCGATCGTTTTTTGCATCCTATCCTTGGGGGCACGTGTGCATTCTCGCCGGATGATCCAAACAAATTCTCACGTGCTGCATTTACTTTACAATATCCTTTTTAATCCCTCAACTCCTGCCTACCTAAAATCAAATTTCAATTTTCTAGGTCATGGCAATCCTATTCTTCGCTCTGCAAAGAAACTTACGCTTGCTTTCCCTTCCCATAAAACTTCATTCTATGATTCTTCTTTCACCATCTCCGCTATTCGCCTCTGGAACTCTTTACCTGATTGTATACAAAACTCTGAATCCATAAATATCTTTAAGAAACGTGTCAAAAAACACTACTTAGACCTATTTCCTTCAATATGAAAATTTTGGTGTAAAGTTTATGTAGTTTATTTTATCTCACATTATTGTAACAGTTTTTTATACTATTGTTTTTTCAATTATTTTTAAATATTGATGGTTGCCTGGTAGAAACCGCTTACAGCGGTAAGGCCGCCACTTTGCACATTTTTATTAATTGTAAATTTTATTGTAATTGTATTTTCATTGTTTTGTGTCTCTTTTGTTGTGTTGTTCATTTTGTATGTTTATGTGCAAATAAAGGATTTATATATATATATATATATATATATATATATATATATATATATATATATATATATATATATATATATATATATATATATATATATATATATATATATATATATATATATATATATATATATATATATATATATATAACATACAGTTTTTGAGTTTCATTTGATTAATATGGGAGAGGGGGGGCTTTGCCTCCGGCCAACACTTGTGGGGGGGGAGGGAGGGCTGCACCCCCCCCACTCCTGGAAATGCAGCTTATATCAAAATGGTGTCGCGTCGTTAGTGTTGAGTTTCAATCCTCCTCTTTAGGAACAAACTAAGTTAATAATAAAAACTGAATTTATTCTAACCTAAACTTAACATACACTTTTTCGTCGTTCGTTTCGTTTGATTAGTATACTGTATTACTATACTTCCTGTATATCTACCGTCCACTGCTGGTTATAAGCTTTTCATGACTATCCATACTAATATTATAAATCCATATATTATAAATGCGAAAGTGTGTTTGTTTGTTTGTCCTTCCTTCACGGCCTAACGAAGCAACAAATCGACTTGATTTTTGGCATATACTTAGTTGAAAGGATGGAGAATAACATAGTCTACTTTTGGTCTTGGAAAACATCATGTTTCCAAAGGAGGTTTACAAGAATATTCGTATTTTACGCGATTTCTGAATTCCACGCGAGCGAAGGCGCGGGCAAAAGCTAGTGATAAATATGTTTCACCCATGATTAGTTTAAAGACTGTTGTAACTGAGATTCATTTCATGTAGACCGTAATAAACCGATAAAGCAGACTTTACCAACATGTCGTTGACAACGTTCGACATCTCACTGACGATCCACTAGTCACTACGTTATTGCGTAACTTTTTAAAAGCTTTTATTTACCTTGCTCTGTATGTTTAGTTTGGATGACAATGCACGATATGGTGACATCACTCTAAATCCAATATGGCCGACTATCCAAGATGGCGAAATAGTTATTTTCTATGCAGTCCTACATTATGGATATTAAATGAAAGGGCTTTTTGAGAATAACTCGAAAACGAATGTAATGTCATTCAACCATATTGAACATCCAATATGGCGGCTCATCCAAGATAGGGCAATAGTTATTTATAATGCATTTCTGCAATATGGGTATCAAATGAAAGTCTAGAGTCTAGAGTTCTGTTCTGTGACTGTCGTTCTATTATAGCACTTCCGCATGGAAACTCATCAGCTCAACATAAAAAAATCGGCCAAGTGTGAGTCGGACTCGCGCACGAAGGGTTCTGTACCATTATAGAGCAAAAATAGGCCAAAAATAGTGTTATTTGTATGGGAACCCCCCTTAAATATTTATTTTATTATAATTTTATTATTATTATTAAAGTACACATATAATTAAGGATATTGTGAAAATATCAAGTGCCTACCTGTTGCCATAATTGATATCGAGCAAAAAATGCCGAAAAAATGACGTTTGTTGTACGGGAGCCCCCTTTAAATATTATTAATTTTATTTTGTTTTTAGTAGTTGTTACGGTTAATTTGTTACGGACAGACAACGAAGTCTTAATAATAGGGTCCGTTTTTATCCTTTTTGGTACGGTTAGGGTTCCGTATATGCTTAAACTACTTAAAATTACATTAATAGAGCTGTATTTTTTTAACCGACTTCAAAAAAAGGAGGTTATCAATTCGACGCGTATGTAAGTAATGTTTCCAGAACTGCCCAATTTTCGAATACGTTAGTCTATATCAGTGTCTGAACAAATGTGCCAAATTTCAAAAGTGTATGTATATATGTATGTATGTGTAGTATGTTTTTATGTTTGTGTTCGCATATCTCTGGAACTACCATTCCGATTTCAGTAATTCTTTTTTTGTTGTACTAGGTATTGGTCAACTTAGGGAATATTGCAAGTTTCATCAAAATCGGTTTAGTAGTTTTGGAGATAGGGACTTTTAGACGTAGACGTCGTAGAGCCTAATTCACAGGAGGTATTTTAATAGCTGTTCACTTTGTATTTTGGTAGATATTACAGAAATAAAACTGAATAAGTTCTTTAATAAAATTTATTGTACTTTAGGACCTATATTATCTACTTCTGCGACACTTAACGTACCTTCATGCTAAAAGACCCAACAGTCACCTTTCTTGAATAACAAGATAAAAGTGATAATCTACTGCAAATCAGCAGGGGGTCCGAGCTTATTATCTTTTTAATCGCTCACATACCTCACATAGATAAAGATATTTGAATGTTTTCGAAGGAATACAGGATAACAATCATAAACACATTAGTGTAGCGAGCGAGGAGCGAGGCGGCCGTATCGCTACTTATCATTTTATATAATTAAATCAACATTTGATTAACGCGTCCGAGTAAAATGTTGTACAGATCGGCGGCTCTTCGCACAAAGAGACACGTGTTGAAGAATCTCGCTTACTATTCCACGTCTAAGGTACGTCTGTGGCCAAATTACTATGTTATGGGTGTAGTTCATGATTTCTTGGCAAGTGAACAAAAAAAAAAAAAAGAAAATATATTTAAAAATGGAATACCCATTGTGAGAAAAACTGTTCCTGAGAAAAAATATCGAAAATAGTAAATAAATACAGAAAAATGTAAAACTATTCGATTTTTTCAGATTTCCTATTAGAAATCAAAATATTATTTTATAAAATTTAATGAAATAATATGAACATACCAAAGAATATTAATGAAATATTAATTATTCCCACAAAAGGTAACGCGCACTTGTAGGTATTTTAAGTTGATTTTAAGTACTTACTCGATTTTAGTAGAGTTTTCGAAATAGACTTTTTTACAATATACCTAAAAATATTTTCTTAATAAATTATTTGTACTTAAGGCCATCCCCCGAGCAAACGACCTTGACCATACATTTGACGCGTTGCCGAGATCGCACAAAAATCCTATTTTTTTTACTCTTAGTTCAAAATTGATCTAAAAAAAAATTAAAACGGGGAATATGTAGTTAATGAAATTGTCTCTATTGTCGTGTGTGTTCAAATAAACGTAATTTGTAAATACTAGGGAGATGCTTAAAGTATGCTTCAATTTTAATAAATTGGTATTACTTTGGAAGCTAATATCATGAGTATAATAAACAAAAATAGAAAATTTAAAACGGGGAAAGGAATGTTGATATACTGAAGATTATTGCTGTATTTTTATTATAACTTTGTAGCTTTCAAATTGAGTTTATAAGGCTCTAAATACGGTAAATTACGGAATCTCCGTAGGGGAAGGCCCTTAAAGAGTAACAATCATCACACTTTCTTATCTTGCATACGTTACATAATAAGCAGATTAGGTGACGAAGTTTTGGAGTACAACAATTTATCGAATAAATCGTAGTCATAGATAACATTATAGCTACATTTTGCAAAGGAAACGTTTAATTTCTTTCAAGTCTCTAGGCCAGGGGTTCCTATTCTTTTTCAGCCTGCAGCGCAGTTACACGTAACAGTATTTTGTCACGGCGCCCTACTCTACATAGCTATTACAAAAATATACATAAGTAAATAAACACCTTTTATGATTATAATTAGGTTAAGCAGGTAAATAGTATAATAAACATATAATAAACAAATATTTAATTATGTACCGGTTTTACATAATTAATATTATAATTTATTTTATAATATACTAGTTGTCCCGGCGGTGTGACTAAATAAATATTATGGCACCATGGCAACGTCCATCGCTATCCTGTCACACAAATAATGGTCGCCGTCAGTCTCGAGTTGTAATAATTTACTATTACTTATTCAACAAATGCACTTATCAATATAAAAAGTAGCCAGTAGCCGATTTTCAGACATACTAAATATGCATATAAAATTTGGTAAAAATCAGTAAAGCCGTTTCGGAGGAGTACGGTAACTAACACACTTTGGGAACCCCTGCTATAGGCTTTACATTTTTCGTAGAGCATTCGTAGGGCTTACCTACGCCACACCACGTCATATACGCTCGATTTTATTTTCTAATCTGCCTTGCTTCTTTTTCATAAACTACTTTTATGATTTATTGACACTCGAATACCTTATACCAAAGAACACAGACATGATAGGTATGGTAATAAAGTTTAAGGAAAGTTACCACTCCAAACATAATTTATTTTGCTGACTTTCCGGAAACAACATTAATTGATAACAAAATCAGATGACTTGTATCGAAACGATTATATAATTTTATCATTTAATGACTCACCTTCAAAATATAATTCAATAACAACATCATATTAATCTATTTTAATCTGTGGATAGAGTAAATTATATTATGTTACGATGGAAACTACGTTCTACCGTGCTCTTTTTAGGGTTCCGTACCCTAAGGGTAAAAACGGGACCCTATTACTGAGATTTCGATGTCTGCCCGTCTGTCTGTCTGTCTCCAGGCTGTAGCTCAAGAACCGCTAAAGCTAGACTTCTGAAATTTTCACAGATTATGTATTTCTGGTGCCACTCATAAAGTTAATATAGGTATATTAACTTTATGGTGCCACTATAGCACTATAACAACAAATACTAAAAACAGAATAAAGTTAATATTTAAGGGTAGTACTCCCATACAACAAACGTTATTTTTTGGTCTTTTTGGCTCGTAATCCATAATAGCAATATATAGTCACTTGAAATTTTCACAAAATCCTCAATTATATGTGTTCTTTAATATTAGAAATTAAAATAAAAATAAATAAATAATTAAGGGGGGCTCCCATACAAAAAACATATTTTTTTCCTTATTTTCGCTCTATAACGGTACGGAACCCTTCGTGCGCGAGTCCGACTCGCACTTGGCCGATTTTTATATTTATACTAGCTGATCCGGCTACGTTGTTTTGCCATATAAATTATTTCTAGTATCCATATAAAATGTAGACAAAATAATAATAATAATAATATCTATGGACGCTTCACACCACGTCAGTCTGGTCCCGTGGTAAGTACCTGATGGACTTGTGTTACAGGTACCAGACAACGGAAATATATTTAATACTTTAATATACTATACATATATTTAAGATTTTTATTATATTATACACATATTTAATACACATCCATGACCCAGGAACTTTTTTGAAAAATTTTTGTTCCGTCGGCGGGATTCGAACCCGCGACCCCCGGCTTGAGCTACCAGCAGCCCACCAACTGAGCCACAGAGGATTAGAAACCTCAATATGATTTTTGAAGACCTATCCATAGATACCCCACACGCATAGGTTAGATGAATATTTTTTTGTTTCAGTGGTACAGGTATGGGGACCCCTAAATTTTTTAATAATTTTTCCATTTTTGTATCAAAATCTTATTGCGGTTCACAGACTACATCTACTTACCAAGTTTAAATAGTATAGCTCTTATAGTTTCGGAGAAAAGTGGCTGTGATATACGGACGGACAGACAGACATGACGAATCTATAGGGCTCCGTTTTTTGCCATTTGGCTACGGCACCCTAAAAAAAAGAAATCAATGCCGATGCTGATCTATCATTTGTTAAAAAGAAGATCGAGTCCATGAGTCCAAGACCGAGCTGCAGCTCTCTATCTATTCAACTAACTTGCCTGTTGTGTGTGTGTTCAATAGGGGCAAGCGGCAGACTTGTGCCAGACCTGGCGGCCCGCGGGCAGCCCGGTAATCAATTCCCCGCTAACTGAATAGTTTGCGAGAGAGACTCTTCCAAAGTGATAAAATGTGTGTCCCCCCACTAACTTCTAAAGTAGGGGCATGATTAGTCAAAAAAAAAAAATTATGTACATTACTATAAAAACTACAAACAATTGGTTTGAACTATGTCTAGCAAGTATTTTTTTTATACGTCATAAATGTTAAACCTTAATTTAACTTTCATTAAATCAACTGAATATAAAAATAAATCAAAAACCTCTTAATTTCATAAAATAGACCTTATTGCTGCTGCGGAACCCTTCATGGGCGAGTCCAACTCGTACTTGGCCGATTTTTTTTATTGTATATTGGACAAATATCATGCTCTTAAACTCTTACTAAATGCCATTCCTTTTGTCCCCAGAATCGTCGTGTCATAGCAATCCGGCGTGAGGACCAGTCAGTATGGGAGCGGCGCGCGCCTTTCGCCCCCGCCAACGTCAACCGGCTCGTCCGGAAGGGCGTCAAGGTCATCGTGCAGCCCTCCAACCGCAGGGCCTACCCTATGCAGGTATGTAACGAGACGAGAACAAATGCCCATAGACGCCCTAAATATTCGGAGGTTCACCTGTCCGAGCGTGAGAGTGAGACTGATGAATGTTGGTGTCAGTTCAATCTAGGAGATCGTTCGAATCCATTTTTAACCGACTTCCAAAACGGAGGAGGTTATATATTCGGCTGTGGATATTTTTTAATATTTTTGTATGTTCAACGATTGTTTTTTTTTTTTACGAAATAAGGGGGCAAACGAGCAAACGGGTCACCTGATGGAAAGCAACTTCCGTCGCCCATGGACACTCGCAGCATCAGAAGAGCTGCAAGTGCGTTGCCGGCCTTTTAAGAGGGAATAGGGTAATAGGGGAGGGTAGGGATGGGAAGGGAAGGGAATAGGGGAGGGTAGGGAAGGGAATAGGGGAGGGTAGGGAAGGGAATAGGGTAGGGGATTGGGCCTCCGGTAAACTCACTCACTCGGCGAAACACAGCGCAAGCGCTGTTTCACGCCGGTTTTCTTTGAGAACGTGGTATTTCGCCGGTCGAGCCGGCCCATTCGTGCCGAAGCATGGCTCTCCCACGTACAAGATTGTGAACCGATTTTAAAATTTTTTCTTTCGTTGTATAGGTTTTTACTCAGATTTGGTACCATGTTCACAAAAGTGGTGAACTCCTCAAAATTTGTATGGAAACATATGGTAATTTTGGTTTTATGAGTAGTATCCTAAGCATATGTTACCAAAAAGTAAGATTTTGCACCAAGGTATGGTATGCAGGTTCCGAAGATACTAAGAGAACTCCGGATTCCTTATAGATACAAGTTTGGGGGTTTCGGCGTTGTTTTGAGAACTGAAAGCATATGCTTCTATGCAAATTACATCCATCATCATCATTACTACCATCACACCATGCATCATCACGTTATGACCCTATTATTGGTCCTTTTTATAGTCTTTTAGATCGAGACTCGAGTTTGTCGAGCGATTTTGAAAATTATAATGTTGTTTCAAAGTAAAGGATTCAAATTCAAATTCTTTTCAAATTCAAATTCTTAATTAAGCATACAATAATATACAATAGTATAAAAGCTAGGTAGCGTACATAACGTCGTCTAATCCCATGCTAAGTAAAAACTTGTGTTATGGCAATCAGACAACGGATGCACGCCGAACAATTTTATCCTAATATATATTATTTACACATTCACACACACAATCACATTCAAACTTGGTGTTGCGGTTACCAAGGTAGCGATTTGATCATGGGATCTATGAGGTATGTAGGAAACTCCTTGAAATTTATTGGGACAAATATAGTTCTATTAATGTAGTTTAAAGTAGTTTAAGCATATTCTATTATGTTGAGCTGATGAGTTTCCATGCGGAAGTGTTATAATAGAAGGAAAGTCACTGAACAGAACTCTACAGCCTTTAGAGATAGGCATTTGAACATTTCAGCATTGCTTGATGAACTCTAAGCATATACAGTGGTATATGCTTGGAGTTCTTGAATAAATTCTAAAGTGGTAGTGAACTCAGATAATGAGTTTTTATATTATTATGGAGGTGTATCCTGGATCCAAAGTCACAAAGCAGAACACAATTAGTCTTTACAGAGAACCTTATAAATATTATCTAAAAAGATTGAAATTATTATTTTTAACAAAAAATTGAAACCGACTTCCAAGTGAAAACAATAACATTACTTAATCTTAAATGAACTTAAAAGTATTAAATAATTCTTACTCTTTAGTAGTGCCTTTTTCAGAATTCGCCTAAACCTCAACTATTTCTGTACACAATCTTCATAATTTTGAAGTCGGTACCAGTCCCAAAAATTAAAAATATTTTGTCATAGAATTCACCATTCTTAGCTAGTACTGACTTCAAAATAATGAAGACTGTGTACAGAAATTAGGTTTAGGCGAATTCTGAAAGGCACTACTAAAGAGCAAGAATTATTTAATACTATTTAGTTCATTTAAGAATAAGTAAGTAATGTTATTGTTTTCAATTGGAAGTCGGTTTCAATTTTTGTAAAATATAATAATTGCTCAGAGGAACGGGAGGATGATAGAGTAACCTGTTGACTGATGGTCATATATATCCGGAATAGTGGGCCAAATAGTTCAAATGCCAGTGTTTCCTTTTTTCATCTAGATCAATCTTGATATTCACTAAACTGATGAGCATACAACAATGAAATGCAGGTATTTTTCTGCTCCTGTATTCTGAAAATTTGAAGACATTGACTAACTTCAACGAGGACCATAACTATAGGTAGAGTGACCAAAAGTATATTATTGTATATGCATTAAAATTCACAATTCTCAATTTGGCCAACAATCTAATAACTCTATTTGCACTTTATAAGTTTGTTTGTTTGTTACACTAATGATGTCAATGAAATGCGTAGTAATGTGATAGCGAGATGCGACTTCCTTTTGGAATTCTTCGTGACCCCATTGTGTTAAGTGTGTCGGGTAACTCGGGGTTGGGGTCAGGCGGTTATCCGTTCAAGTCCATCATTTATGATGGAAATCATTGTATTGTCTTAAAATGCACTAACTTTGTTGCACTAGCAATTTCTCAGTTATACATGTTGATAAATTCGTCATCATTCTAGAGAAGTTTTGCTTCACAGCTTGTACTATAATATTATAATAATAATGTGGCTAAATTGTCGTTGTTTTGAAAAAAATAAATAACAAGTATATTAATATTGGTAAGATCACAACGTGTAAATCATTTATATTTAGTCTCATCGCTCAGCAGACATAAGTTTGTTTGCAATACTGAACACTTTGGCACTCTCTCTTATCCAATATGATTAAGTTTTTTAAAAGATTTTAAATTAAAGATCTTTCTTTATTCTCATAGCTCAGCTTATGACCAACGTACTATCAGAACAACTTGATTCGTAGGCAAATGTCAGACCTACGTGTTATAACACTATGGTCGCGCTATGTCAAATCCAGTCAACAGATCGACTAACTTTAAATCGATATAACCCGACCAAACGACGTAGGGCCGCCATTTGTCTATGAATCAATTTCTTCCAATGCCAAGTGTGGCTCCCAATACACACGTCACTCCCTCTTCAAGATGCTTAACCGTATATTCCTTTCCACAGTCGTACATAAATGCTGGCGCGGTAGTCCAGGAAGACATCAGCGAGGCCGGAGTGATATTCGGCGTGAAGCAGACGCCGGTGGACCTGCTCATCCCCAACAAGACTTACTGCTTCTTCTCGCACACCATCAAGGCGCAGGAGGCTAACATGCCCATGCTCGACGCGATATTGGCCAAGGTTCGTGATACAACTTTCATCATACGTCTCATATCAACTATAAGATAAACAAAGTATTATCGTCATACAGGTCAATATTTTTTTTAAATCAGCCTATGCCGTCCAACTGCTGGGCAAAGGCCTCCCCCAGGCTCTTCCATTTTACTCGCTCCAGCGCCACCGCTGGCCAGTCCGGCTGGTATGCCTCCAGCTCATAATCGGGACATTTCAATATCTACTTCTTATTATTAAGTTTTAATGTCGCTGCAAGATACTAACAAGGTCATTGATTTGTTAGTAAACGTTGAATGAAACCAATAAAATTAATCAAATCAAGTCAAAATAGTTTTTATTCAGAGTAATTTTTTTATAAAAAAATTTCCGAACGTCGTAACTAAGGTGCCTACCACCGGTTCGGGAACTAACCCGGCGAGAAGAACCGGCGTAAGAAACTCGCACGGGGCCATCTTTTACTAAAAAGATGGAAAATTACAATTTAAAAAAAAATCATATAACAATATTATGACCTATAGCTATTTACAATAGTTAATAAAAAAAATAGCCAGTAGAAATCACCCTTTTCCCAAGGTGTGTTGTCGTCGATGAAATCATTGATTTTATAATAAGCTTTAGCACACAAACGTTCTTTTACTACTTTTTTAAATTTATTGATAGAGAGATTTTGAACGTTTTCTGGGATTCTATTGTACAGGCGTATACACTGGCCTTTAAAAGATTTGCTGACTTTGCTAAGTCTGATCACTGGTATTTCTAGTTTATTCTTATTCCTAGTGTTAAAACAATGATTGTCGCTTTTCTTTTTGAAATTATTTAAGTTATTTCTTACATACAGTACATTATCCAAGACGTATTGAGATGCGACGGTCAGAATATTTATTTCCTTAAACTTTTCTCTTAAGGATTCACACGATGACATCTTATAAATAGAACGTATCGCTCGCGTAATATTTATTATACTAACGCATATGACTCTTATCGTGGTAAAACTAATAAATACTTAGCTTTATCTTCGTAGACAAACATACTGTGAGTAAATGCATCTGGTTTGTGCTACAAGCAGAATATTAGATATATTTAATTCATTATTATTTTACGACAAACTTTTATTCGTTTTAAGAGAAGTCGCTTTTGTAATATCAAACAAACCTTTAAAAACAACTAATAGGAAACAAAGAACATCAAATTCATTAAAATACTTTTAAAAACAGGTGTTATGAATAAGTTGGTTTGTACTAATACTTCGCGTCGCGTCGTGCTGGTGCAGTGCCGTAGCTCTGATCTCCAACCTTCATGTATTAATTTACTAGATGACGCCCGCAACTTCGTTGCGCCAAAATTCGTTTATCGCGCGGGAACCGTAAATTTTTCCGGGATAAAAAGTATCCTATGTCCTTTCCCGGGACTCAAAGTATCCCCATACCAAATTTCAGCAAAATCGGTTCAGCGATTTAGGCGTGAAGAGGTAACAGACAGACAGACAGACAGACACACTTTCGCATTTATAATATTAAGTATGGAGTATGGACGGCTACGACGTTGCTACGACGTAGCTGAAGTCTACGAATAAAAACTACATTTTTCATTTGCGTGATGTGTTTATTGTTACAACGGTTGTAGGCATCCATTATACGCGCATGCAAGCGTCAGTCAATTCCGTCAGTCATGAATTATGTTTGACTGATGGTGACTGATGGACTGACGAATGGTATTAGACGGTCACTCAATTCTCATCAGTTTTATGTCAGTCAATGCCAAAATTTTCAAAGGTATACGTTTCTAATTTTTTTCCAATTTTTTCAAATGTGACAAAACTCATTTAAAATTCGTGACTGATGGTTGCATGAAGCAAAAATCAAAATATCCAGATTTTCGTCAATCAACTTCATGCAACCGTCTGTCACGCTCTTACACGGTAGGTTATCCATCAGTCACAGCCATTACTGTGGTAAAACTGACAGCAAAACCTACCGTGTAATTAGTAGCAGTTTAGTCGTACATACTGAGCTCTATATTTATATTCAGATAAAAAAAAGCAAAGTATACGTAAAACGAACTATAAAGCGCTTACCCTTAAAGATACCACCGGATTGTCATAAACTTCCTTTCCAGAACATTCGTCTGATAGACTACGAGAAGCTTATGGACGACGCGGGCAACCGCGTGGTGGCGTTCGGCAAGTACGCCGGGGTGGCCGGCATGATCAACATCCTGCACGGCCTGGGCCTGCGGCTGCTGGCGCTGGGCCACCATACGCCCTTCATGGTAACTCTCCCTTTCCCCGGCTGTGTGTGTTGTGTGAGGTGCGAGAGAGACAGACGACGCAGGCAACCGCGTGGTGGGGTTCGGCAAGTACGCCGGGGTGGCCGGCATGATCAACATCCTGCTCGGCCTGGGCCTGCGGCTGCTGGCGCTGGGCCACCACACGCCCTTCATGGTAACTCTCCCTTTCCCCGGCTGTGTGTGTTGTGTGAGGTGCGAGAGAGACGGACGACGCAGGCAACCGCGTGGTGGCGTTCGGCAAGTACGCCGGGGTGGCCGGCATGATCAACATCCTACTCGGCCTGGGCCTGCGGCTGCTGGCGCTGGGCCACCACACGCCCTTCATGGTAACTCTCCCTTTCCCCGGCTGTGTGTGTTGTGTGAGGTGCGAGAGAGACGGACGACGCAGGCAACCGCGTGGTGGCGTTCGGCAAGTACGCCGGGGTGGCCGGCATGATCAACATCCTACTCGGCCTGGGCCTGCGGCTGCTGGCGCTGGGCCACCACACGCCCTTCATGGTAACTCTCCCTTTCCCCGGCTGTGTGTGTTGTGTGAGGTGCGAGAGAGACGGACGACGCAGGCAACCGCGTGGTGGCGTTCAGCAAGTACGCCGGGGTGGCCGGCATGATCAACATCCTACTCGGCCTGGGCCTGCGGATGCTGGCGCTGGGCCACCACACGCCCTTCATGTTAACTCTCCCATTCCCCGGCTGTGTGTGTTGTGTGAAATGCGAGTGAGACGGACGACGCGGGTAAACGGCGTTTGACAGTAAGGCTGGTTTTATCGCTAAGCGTTAGGCTGGTTTTATCGTTAAGCGTTTCGGCAGCGTGGTTGGAGCGCCGCGCATTCGAAGATGTACGGGGGTAGTAGTTGCGTTTCAAAGTCGCGCGCTTCAGCAGCGCCGTTCGTCCGTAAAGGCTTCACGTAGATGGTTATGCGTCTTTTAAAAAATAGTCCCATCGCTTTTCTATACTACTTATGAACAAAGAAAGGACGAATTACAAGCAACCGGACTGGATGTTCCATAGGCTAAAACTTATTCCATCGCTAACGGCTTTCCTTATCTTATATTTCTGAAGATCTTCAATCTTTATCCCATTCCTGCTAGAGCCATTACACAGACTATACAGTTTCTCTCTGAAGAAACAGCTTTCACCACTGATACATACAAAATAGGTCATAAGACGCAATCACTGTTACACGCGGTTACAGACCCTATAGCGTTGACATTAAATTACTATTCCCCCAGCACGTGGGTCCGGCGCACAACTACCGCAACTCGAGCATGGCGCGCCAGGCGATCCGCGACGCCGGGTACGAGGTGGCGCTGGGCATGATGCCCAAGTCGCTCGGACCCCTCACCTTCGTATTCACCGGCTCCGGGAATGTATCACAGGTATGGAACTTTCATATCATTAACCTAACCTACCCTTAACTTCACCTCTTAATTATATTTTGTACACTATTGTAACTGTACGTGAACGTTAGAAGGCTTTTAAATTTAATCAATGATTAAATATATCATCTTCACTTTGGTAATTTATATTGCGTAGAAAAAGTAGGCTCAACCATTACAATAATCTGACAAACATTTACTACTAAAAGGTACCGTTTGGACTGAATGTGCATCATCAAGTAACGAGCCATCGAAACTAACGAATTTTGTTACTAGCTTCTATTCCGATAATTTGGCTCTACTTTAAAATATCGCATTTTTATATCAGGGAAGTCAAGAAATCTTCCACGAGCTTCCCCACGAGTACGTGCCTCCAGAAATGCTGCGGAAGGTTGCAGAGCATGGCAGTAAGTAATAAGTTTAAAATAAACAAAAGAAGTAGATGCATAATAGAAAATCTGACTCATTTAGACAAAGAAGGCAACAGTATAGTAGCACAGCTATAGACATAATGGAATATTGTAAGACTTTAGCTCAAGGTTAAGGTAAGTGAATAACGCCCCACTCAGTAACATTTAATTATTACATAATTGAAAAAAATATATAGAACTTATTTCAAAATTAGAATTAAATTAAGGGTAAGTAAATTAAATGTCACATAATGCGACTGAAAGTAATATAGCGACTTCTTTAGCGATGACCTTGACAGAATTATATTTCGGTTAATATGTAAAACGTATAATTTTACTGGAATTAATCGCTGTGTTATCTCACACGCCTACCAGCGCTGTTTTTGGCAAGTTTTATCTACTGATATGAATACTACGTGTTGTGAATGTGTGAATTTCAGTTGTTATCACATTGTACTTTACATCGTGATTAAAACTCATTACGTGTCGGTAATTAACAGATTTGCGAATTTGTAGAATGTATTTTTAGGTCTGTGTTAACTATATAATATACTTCCAAGTCGACTTATTGTTAGACAATCGTAAATATTTATCAGGGATTCCCAAACGAAGTGGGGCGTATTTTTTGAGGTCAGTCGACTATTATAGTTGTCGGGGTTCTGTACCAAGTCTGCCAAAATAATGTACACCTTATTTGTTACAGTTTGAATTATATACTTGACTGGATTTCCCAAACCGCTTTTTTGCGCGCCAAGGCTGAAAACTATCCTATTTTTTTAAGATAAGGTTTTCATTTTTGATTTTAAAAGTAAAACATAATGCTTATAATTTTGCCCCGTTGTTATTTTTTAAAAATAATTATTATTTTCCAAGATAATAAACATAAATAGGTGATTTCCAATTTTGGTGGCTTGTCGTCGACCTATTTTACTCAATATCTAGACCGATTTACAAAAAACTTGATACTGGATTGGATTTTTATCTTTATGTAGTCGTTTAATATAGTTGACTCTTGATAATAAATGAATTTTACTGTACTAAGTTCTGTAGTTGAGTTTTTATGACACAGTTTAGGTCTGTCGCGGAGATTTTACCAATTTTGGTGTCATTTACGAAACGTTGTTTGTACTAAATACCATTGATCCCTTAAGCATAAAAAATACACTATTTACTTCATTCAGCCACACGCTAACCCGTTTAGGAGGTGGCTGTGGGCTGGGTCGTACTAGTTTCCAGCCAGAAATGAAAGAAAACCGTTTTATCACAAAACCCCCGATTTTATGCAATTTTGGTGTATTTAAATTATCCTACTTGTGGCAATAATATCATGTTGTTATTTTGAATATCGGTAGAGTTTTGGTTTGTTTATAATTAAGTTAATGTGTTATAACTTTAGTGCATGTAGTTTTTTTTAAAGATTATTTTTTTCGCAAATTCCAATTTTGGTGGGTAAGAGGGTGTGTGAAGCATTATTTTTACAAAATACTATTGATTCTTAAAGCATACAAAATATGCCATTCACTTAATTCTGTCACAAGCTAACTCGTCTAGGTGGTGGTTGTCGTACCAGTTTCCCGTAAACACCTAATTTCCACCAATATTATATAAAAAATGCAAGTTGTTGAAATCCACTCACTTATTACTTAGGTACTATTTGTTTTAAGATTTTAATATTATCTAAAGTTCTATCAAAATAAATATAATCAAAACATTACCTATCTTTACATCTTTTTATACTATCATATTTATTTTTAAAGTGTTTTTCAAATAGTTCCAAGCATATTTTTTGTGACTTGGCTCCTGTTTTCACCACCTTCAAAAAACCTTAAAATCATAACTTCCAATGCGAACTTTATTCCAATACAAATAATGACAATATTCATCTAAACCCTGAGGTCCCAATTCCCAACCAAAGCGGACTTTATTCCAGTAGAAATAAATATATTCGTCTGAAACTCCCAGGCCCTAACAAGATCTACGGGTGCGAGGTGCGGCGTCGCCACCACCTGGTGCGCAAGAACGGCGGCGGGTACGACGCGCAGGAGTACGAGGAGCACCCCGAGAGATACATCTCCACCTTCGCGCAGAAGGTGTGTTATGGTAGCAACGGCCGCACTTATAGATATGGAATGATTACTAAACTTTAAATTAAAGTTTGTTAAAAATAATTCAGCTTTTTACGGAAAATGTATTTACATTTGCTCGTCTCGGCGGGGGCACTACCGTGCCCCCAAATAGACAGAAGTTTGTGTAAAGAATTTAATTAAATGAAAGTTAATTAAATGATACACATGCGACGGATTTGATATAACAGTTCGTTAAGTGATTCGGCGGCTGGCACTTATTACCAGCCTTGTGGAAATCCATTTCTAATTTTGTTGTCGAAACTATCGGATACAACTTAAGTTTTGACTGAAAAGCCGCTGGCTGATTGTAATTTGTAAGAAATTATTCCAATATAAGGATTCGTAAGATATTTATGAAAGCAAATGGCAAGCTTTTTTAAAACACTTCGTATTTGACTGAAAAACAAAAACGCTATTCAAGATTTTCAATTAGGACGTGGCATTTCCAGACATCCGATAAATCTCATTCACATATAACTTTCACGACGAGAGTGTATCGGCTAAATGTAAATGTTTTGACTAGTTTCACGTATGGTTAACCTTCTGATATCGTTCAGCAAATACGCGAAACCTTCAGCGGCACTCGACAGTGCATTGTGGAGTTATCGCCGACCTCGGAGCATGCTGAGGTCGCTGCAATCTTATCTGTGACCTTCTGGATTTAAAATGGACTTTCTGATTAAATCAGTTTTTTTTTTGAGTGACGTAGGCAATACTATAATAGACAAAGCGACGAGGGTAATGAATTAAGTATTCATGTTCTACTATATATACGTAAATTTGTGTCCACGAAAAGTAAAAACGCCACTATATACTATTTCGATGATTTTTTTTTAATCAATTTATTTAAGGGGTTTTGTCGGTGACCAACAATGCCACCCCCATAAAGCTTATAAACAAATCAATCACAATTCACAACATAAGATACTTATATATACTATCTATACTTAAATATTACTTACAATGAAATCTAAATATATGTCTAGTAGGATACGGGCTTCCCTTGAATTAGGTGAGGCTAGAAAACTATTACAGACTCCTATATTTCCTAAAAGATCAATTCCGATGATTTGTGCATAATATTGTATGCTCAATGCTCATTATTATATTTAAAATAAAACAACCTAAATTACCAGCAAGTTTTACTTTATTTATTATTTAACTGAATTCTAATACATAAGTATAGCCATTAAATTCGTTATAATATAATAGCCTGAAAAATCATTTGTTTTGGTAAATAATTTTAGTAGTCGTGACTTCAACTTTTGCTTATTAAAAGAGTTTAGTTCGGTAACTTTGAGGTTTTAAGGCTAGACAAAATTAAGTATTTATATATGAAACGGTATCTCCCCTTTAAGATAGCGCCGTACACCTCCGTGCTGGTGAACTGCATCTACTGGGCGGTCGGCAGCCCCAAGCTGCTGACCATCCCCGACGCCAAGCACCTCCTCGTCCCCACACTCACGCCCTGGCTGCCGCAGAGCGTCGGCGCGCCGGCGCTGCCGCATCGGTAAGTGCTGTTTACCCAAGTAGAGTATTAACATCACCAGCTAACACTTGGTGTTAGCGATCACCGAGTAATAGAGAGTGTGATAGCAATTGCTATAACACAATATGCTAATCACACTCTCTATTACTCTGTCTACTATTAATATTCTAATATTAGCGATAATGAAATAAGTCGTACCAGAGAGTGATTTAACCAGCGAACCAAGCAGGATATTACGTACACGCCCATAGGAAAGAAATCTTTCCGACACTACTTTCTCCTTTTACTGGATGTAGAACGGAAGTTTGTTACGACAAAATTAATTTATGCAGCTAAATTCTTACATTATTTTCCCTCCTAAGTCCTATAATGTAATTTTAACAAAATTGGTTCAGTGGTATAAGCGAGAAGAGATAACAGATAGACGGATAGATGACATATTTTCTTATTAAAATATCATAATTAATGGAATATGGAATCAGTAAGGGCCTGTTTCCCCACTTACTGATAAGTGTGGATAGGCTATTCACAACTTATCTGACAAATACTCCATACTCTATCTGTCAGATAAGTTGTGGATAGCCTATCCAGCACTAATCAGTAAGTAGTGAAACAGGCCCTGAGTCTCTCGTCGCAGGTACAATCAGGGGTCGTGTTGAGTCACACTCATCATCATCACCATGTGTTTCAGGATGCTGGCGATCTGCGACATCTCGGCGGACCCGGGCGGCTCTATCGAGTTCATGAACGAGTGCACCACTATCGACACGCCCTTCTGTCTCTACGACGCCGACCGGAACAAGGATACCAAGAGGTAATGATCAGAGAAGTAGATTCCTAGGCAGATGGAGGGCCAAAGTAATTTAGTCGCGTTACGTCAAACCCATCCGACTGATCACAGCTAACATTGAATTGACATAAGAAGACCAAATGACGTAGGTCCATCAACTGCCTATGAATCAATTTCTTCGATGTTACCATATGGCATCAAATTATAACATAATACCGTACATGTTTACATTCATACAATGCTAAAGTAGCGCCAAAAATAAAGACACAGACCCTTGTGTAAATGAGCATTTAACTCTAGCGATCGATCGATAGGAATGTCTCCGACTGCTATAAAATAGACGTTAAAATATTTTTTTTTCTATTTCTGAATAAATTCAATCAAATGTTTTCAGAACTACAATTTGCATTCTCATTATATTATTCTTACATTCTCGACAAAACCTGACTCTACTCTAAATAATCTCTCTCTGTAGAGTTTTCTGATTCTATATAGTCGATAATATTCAGAATGCAATAGGTGGGTTCATAAGAGGTATAATTTCAGTTTCAAGGGTCCGGGTGTGCTGGTGTGCTCCATCGACAACATGCCGACGCAGCTGCCGCGAGAGTCCACCGACTTCTTCGGCGACCTGCTCTACCCCTACTCCGAGGACATCATGGCATCTGATGCCACTAAGCCGCTGGAGGACCACAAGTTCTCGCCCGTTGTGCAGGGGGTAAGTGAGAAAGATATATTGCTCCGTCTCGTTCTATGCTATTGCAGTCAGTAGTACCTGTAGTGGAAAGTATAGTAGTGTAAGAGTAGTCTTAAAAGGTCAAAGAAGAAGGGAGAGTTATGTTGTTGCTGAATGCTGTCTTTCCCTCTAGATTTTGCTCTTGTTGGGGCTAAAACGTTTCGTACATTTGTCAAGTTTCTTTCCTTCTTTGTTAATTAATACCCACTTCTGAAAGCGAAAGCAAATCTGGGACAGATATGACGACTTGTGTCAATAAAGCATTAACATTATTTTATTAACAAACAACAAGCGTCAGCAGTGGCCGATAAGAGTTTATCTTGTAGAATATAAATCACATCTGTCATATCTTACCCAGGCGATCATCACGAGCAATGGGAAGCTGACGCCGCCCTTCGAGTACATCAACGAGCTCCGAATGTCCAATAAGTGAGTATATAATATTACCACAACAAGTAACTTAGTCTTCCCTGGAAGTGTGAAATCAAATTGTCTCAATACATCAACACGTTTTACTCGCATGCGGCGTAATACTGTATTGTTATGTTCTCTCAACTTATCTGAAATCACGTCTAGTATGAAGATAGTCACTGTACTTTCTATTACTTCTGCCATCTGTGGACGTCCGAGTTTGTCTCGCAAGTTCACTGATTCGCCACATTACATTTCTAAGTCTGACGCGTCCGTGGCCTAATGGGTAGACCTTTGGTTCGTGCTTTAGAGGGAGCATGTTCGATCCCGGGTAGAGGCGTGTCAAATGAGATATTTTTAGATCTCAAGTACATAACACGGACGATCGTACGGTGAAGGAAAACATCATGAGGAAACCCGCACATGGTTGGTCCCAGACGTATTGACCTGCTCATTCCTCTGGACTAGGCCGACTATGTTGCGTATATATATTCTTGGGAAATATTCAAAATCTTGTCCCAGGCACTACAGTATTTGAAGGGTGGTTACTTCGCTCTAAAAATACCGTATCTATAAATCATCCACAACGAATTGAAACTTCAAAGGCCTTGTTTTTTAAGTGTAAGTCCTTTTTAGCTTCCGATAAGCCCATTAGTGTTAATACTCTGTTGTTTGCAGTCGGTCCCGTCACAAGGTGGAGGGCGGGGACCAGCAGACGCCGGTGCTGGTGCTGGGGTCGGGGCTGGTCTCCGCGCCCGTCGTCGAGTACCTCGCCCGTGACTCCAACATCGCCGTCACAGTCGGTCAGCACCTTAACTTTTAGCAGAGGATAGATGTACAACGCTAGTCATCAAGGCTGATCCACAATGCCTGATATGACTCGGATTCAACATCTTTTATGTGTCACCTCTATCTTTGACCATGCGATAAGGTTTAGAAACCTGAGTCATACGGGAATTGCAAGTCTTAAGCATATCTGTCAGTAGACAAATACCGTTTTACTGGAATGCTTACTACGAATTGTTTTACCTTGACAACTATTTAGTTGAAAATTCCGTTTTCAGCTTGATTTTCACATAGTAGGTAGTCCTTAACTTATTATTATTTTTAACAAAAAATTAAAACCGAATTCCAAGGTAAAAAGAATAATAACATCCTTAGAATATGAACTAAAAAGTATTAAATAATTTTTCCTATCTAATAGTGCCTTTTTCAGAATTCGGCTAAACCTCAACTATTTCTGTACTCAATCTTCATCATTTTGAAGTCGGTACCAGATATAGCTGAATCTTCAGTTCTCTGACAGAATAGGTATTTGAAACTTTTGGAACTGGCACCGACTTCAAAATTATGAAGATTGAGTACAGAAATAGTTGAGGTTTAGCCGAATTCGGAAGAAGGCACTATTAGATAGGAAAAATTATTTAATACTTTTTAGTTCATATTATAAGGATGTTATTATTGTTTTTACCTTGGAAGTCGGTTTTAATTTTTTGTTAAAAATAATAATTTCAGTCTTTTTAGTTACCTCGATTGTTTTTCTTATTCCTATTACGATGTAGATTGTTTTCCTATGTAAGTATTTTCATACTAAGGGTTCAATTTATTACCTCGATCGTGGGAATCGCAGACACAATAGATTTTTAATTGCTATGCGGCAGCCGGGTGCCGCTTGGGGATTGATGGGTTAATAGTTAAACTAGTGTAGTACCTATCGAAGCAACTTACTTCTCTTTTTTCTTTCGAATCCCAAAAGTAATGTCAAATGTGTGCCTTACGCTCTGGAGTTAAGGTTGACTTTGTTATGTTCAATTTTGTGGTACATAAGTCGCTTAGAACTTGAATCGTTTATTTTGAAACAACATTATATTTTTATTAAAATCGCTATGAAAAGTACCAATTATTATAAGGACATAACGTGATGATATAATTATGGTGTTGTATATTGTATCCATATACAACCATGTGACACTGGTGACCCTGACGTGGTAATGATGATGATGATGATGTTAATGATGATGAATGTAATTTGCATAGTAGCATATGCTTTCAGTTCTTAAAACAGCGCCTAAACCCCCAAACTTGTATCTATAGGCAATCCGGAGTTCTCTTAGTATCTTCGAAACCATAGTATACCTTGGTGCAATATCTTGCGTTTTGGTAGCATATGCTTAGTTTACTTCTCATAAAACCAAAATCACCATATGTTTCCATATAAATTTTGAGGAGTTCCCTCGATTACTCATGGATCCCATCATCAGATCACCACTTTTGTGAAAATGGGACCAAATTGGAGGGAAACCTAATAGAACAAAACAAAAATTTTTGAAAATCGGTTTACAAACGGCGGAGTAATCGTTGAACATACAAAAATAATAAAAAAAAATAAAAAAATATCCACAGCCGAACATATAACCTCCTCCTTTTTGGAAGTCGGTTAAAAATACGGTCCCATCCTGAAGAAAGCATGAAACTTGGCATGAATGTAGCTGTCATGTATGTGCTTCAATGTAGATATGGAAGCACGTCCAGAGATAATGTCCCCCCCCCCCCCTCCCCCCCTTTTTATCTCCCTCATTCGGGTTTTTCGAATTTTCTATGAAAACGATAAGACTGAGGAGTTTACTCTTCAGGGAACAAATTATCGTCGATAAATTACCTACAAAACGATACTACATTATATAGTGGTAAGATTAATATATTTCTGTTTACAGACACCAACGTATTATGAAATTGTTAAAACAGGCTAACAGAACAATATGTTGTTCATTAATTTCTCTACAATATTGTCTTTGGACGTATGTTGATAGAACTTATAGTCTACAAAATATGTACATGTAACTTTGAAGTTTTATTAAAAAACTAGACGTTCCGCGCGGCTTCGCCCGCGTAAATTAGATATTTCACAGAAAAATTAGTCCACAAAAAAAAGCCTATGATCCTTCACGTGGTCTACTTCTTATCTGATCCAAATAACAGAAAAAATGCTCTAGTAGTTCGTGAGATAAGCCCTTTCAAATTATTTCCCCTGTTTTTTCCACATTTTCCTCTATTTCTTCGCTCCTATTAGTCTTAGCGTGATAAAATATAGCCTATAGCCTTCCTCAATAACTGGGCTATCTAACACTGAAAGAATTTTGCAAATCGGACCAGTAGTTCCTGAGATTAGCACGTTTAAATAAGCCCTTTCAAATAATTTCCCCCCGTTTTTTCCACATTTTCCTCTATTTCTTAGCTCCTATTAGTCTTAGCGTAATAAAATATAGTCTATAGCCTTCCTCGATAAATGGGCTATTTAGTACTGAAAGAATTTTTTAAATCGGACTGGTAGTTCCTGAGATTAGCGCGTTCAAACAAACAAACTAACAAACTCTTCCGCTTTATAATATTAGTATAGATGCAAACATTTTACTAAAGATAGTACTATATGTGTACTAAATACCTAAAATAGCTACGCGCGACCGCGTGATAGGTATCAGCAGCGGTATGGCGACATTAGGGGCGCGGAGTGGTGGAATGGGGTGTATAGCCTTGCCTGCCTGACCCGACGGGCAACGACAACCGACCGATCAGTCCGCTCCACTGACCTCCATTATACAAGTACGCTGGACTAATGATACCCTTTGAAATGACAGCTATTTTTTGTGCCTATTTGAAGCGGAATCAGCTCCCCCGATGGGAGGGATAGGAACTAAATTTGACCATTGACCAAATATATTTGTCTATGATTTGACGTAAAAATGACGTTTGAAAGTCGCCATATTGGCGCTGATAGCAGTAGTGGGAGTATTTGGAACTAATACTAGTGATGACAACCAATAACGATTAAGCGGCCATTTGCAAGTTACGTCAAATTTAGTTCTCTTCCCGCTCACTGGGGGCGCTGATACCGCTTCAAATAGGCACAAAAAGAATGTGGGTATCATAGGTCCAGCGTACTTGTATAATGGAGGTCAGTGGTCCGCCCGCTTCGTCTGGTTTTTCAAATTTTCTACGAAAACGATAAGACTGAGGAGTTTACTCTTCAGAGAACAAATCATCGTCGATAAATTACCTACAAAACGATACTACATTATATAGTGGTAAGATTAATATATTTCTGTGTACAGCCACCAACGTATTATGAAATTGTAAAAACAGGCTAACTTTTATTTCTTGCTCCATTAATAGGAAAACGACAAGAGTGGTGATAAAATAGGCTAATGAAATTAGATACCGTATACATTGAGCTACAAAATGACACCTATTTCGTAGTCGTAGAGGCATTACTTCCGAGTTACAGCTTACCGCGTCTGACTCAAGTACTCTTTTTTTACCTTTTTACATGCACATATTTTGTAAACTATAAGTTCTATCAACATACGTCCAAAAACAATGTTGTAGAGAATTTTATAAAAAACATATTATTCTTTGATAGTTTTTTGATAACTGTACCCGTTTTCATAAAAAATAAGAAAAACCACGATTTAGCATACGATACATACGAAGGGGGGGAATGGGGGGAAAAAATAATTTGTCGACATGCTTCTATATTCACATTAAAGCATATATATGACAACTACATAATTTTCATTGTATTTTACTGTATTTTTAATGAATTTCTTGAAACCCTTAGCTCTAAATCTAAGAAATTGTAAAAAGGTAAAAAAACGAGTACTTGAGTCAGACGCGGTAAGCTGTAACTCTGGAGGTAATGCCTCTACGACTATGAAATAGGTGTCATTTTGTAGCTCAATGTATAAGGTATCTAACTTTTTTAACCTTGTCGTTTTCCTATAAATGGAGCAAGAAAAAAAAGTTAGCCTGTTTTTACAATTTCATAATACGTTGGTGTCTGTAAACAGAAATATATTAATCTTACCACTATATAATGTAGTATCGTTTTGTAGGTAATTTTTCGACGATAATTTGTTCCCTGAACAGTAAACTCCTCAGTCTTATCGTTTTCGTAGAAAATTCGAAAAACCGGAATGAGGGAGATAAAAAGGGGGGGGGGGGGGGGGGGGGGGGGGGAAACATTATCTCTGGGCGTGCTTCCATATCTACATTGAAGCACATACATGACAGCTACATTCATGCCAAGTTTCATGCTTTCTTCAGGATGGTACCATAAAATTGATTTTTGTTAGGACAAGGAGCCGTACTAACAGAATTTTTCAAGCGCAATAGTTTGATGCATTTGGATAGAGTTAAGTTGTCCTATTGGTATCGTAGAAATCATGAGCCACTCCTGACTTCATTTATCACGGACAAATATTCGGACCTTTCATGTAGTTCGCGCTTTAAATGTGGAGTGTGCTTTACGACGGACGCTGAATAGGTGAATAATTTTACTACCTCAATTCTTGCTTAGCATTATATACAAGCATATACAAGGTTTAACAAAACTAAGTGATAATACTTTAGGGTGTGTACTTGTTCCTTTTAGATAGTTCACTGTGAAAGTAGCAAGGAAACTCGTGACGCTGGGGCGCTTGCCCATACAAAAGTGAAAAAAAAATTTGGTCATTCAGCGCTGCTACTTTCACAGTGAACTCTCTACAAGGAATACATACACACCCTAAAGTATTATCACTTAGTTTTATACCTGTATTAATGTGTATTATTACACCCAGCGTCCCACGTACGCGAGGAGGCGGACGCGCTAGCGGAGCGGTACGGAGTGCGCGCGGAGTACCTGGCGGCAGGCGACGAGGGCGCGCTGCGGGCGGCGGCGGCGCGCGCGCGAGTCGTCGTGTCGCTGCTGCCGTACGACCTGCACGCCGCCGCCGCGCGCGCTTGTCTCAGTGCGGGCGCCCATCTAGTCACCGCGTCGTATGTGCAACCCGGTGTGCTAGAGCTGCATGACGCGTGAGTATGAAAGTACAAATATCTCAGTCCTAGGTTCATGCATAGCTAAAGGGTCAGGCCGTACCGGCGCCATTGGAACGATGCCGTTAGTGCGGCGCGAAGTAATGTCTTGTGATATGGCACCACATTGAGTGTCCTTACCGAAAGGCCGGTAATGAGGGTTTTTGATATTTTCATTTGTCACCAGGTGAAGCTCTGTGGCCATGACAGACACACATGACATGACACAGAGTCGATAGTGTCTTTCATATCATAATATGTCACGAATAATTTATACGTGGGAGAGCCATGCTTCGGCACGAATGGGCCGGCTCGACCGGAGAAATACCACGTTCTCACAGAAAACCGGCGTGAAACAGCGCTTGCGCTGTGTTTCGCCGACTGAGTGAGTTTACCGGAGGCCCAATCCCCTACCCTATTCCCTTCCCTACCCTCCCCTATTCCCTTCTCTTCCCATCCCTACCCTCCCCTATTACCCTATTCCCTCTTAAAAAGGCCGGCAACGCACTTGCAGCTCTTCTGATGCTGCGAGTGTCAATGGGCGACGGAAGTTGCTTTCCATCAGGTGACCCGTTTGCTCGTTTGCCCCCTTTATTTCATAAAAAAAAATAGCTATCACATGTCACGATATAAATGTTATACCATAAAGTTAATATACCTAGCGGAAGGTAGGTATATTAACTTTATGTGTTATACTAATGTATCTGTTTAATAACGACATTTGACACGAAAGACCGTACGGCTACATAATTCCGTACAGAGAATAATTCAGACTACCGCTACGCTCGTAGCACGCTCGTAGAGCTCCGTAGCACTCACGTAGGACCCGGTGTAAATTTTTACTGTGGCGTGGAAATCTAAATACTTTATTTCAATCGGCTTTGTGTACTAGTCAGGGAGCCCTAGAACAATTATTTTTTTTGATTACTAACAAGCTAATTTTTTGTGAGTAGCTTCATTTTGATACGACAAACAACATTTATATCTGCGAAAAATCTTGAAAGTGGTAGCTAACAGAGATAGAAAAGATTTCATAGTTTGATTTGATGGTCCTAAAATATGGATTGTTCTATTTATAGGACAATGTTACTTTTAAATTATATAACTATTAACCTACCAATATACAAAAATCAGCTGGTTAGGGTTCCGTTTTAGAGTACCGTAGTCAACCAAGTTTTGTTGATTACAGAACCCTAAACCGGAACCCTAACCAGCTGATTTTTTGTATATTGGTAGTTATATAATTTAAGAGTAACATTGTCCTACAAATAGAACAATCCATATTTTAGGACCATCAAATTAAACTATGAAATCCTTTCTATCTCTGTTAGCTACCACTTTCAAGATTTTTTGCAGATAAAAATGTTACACACACCACAAAAAATTAGCTTGTTAGTAACCAAAAAAAATTTGTTCTAGGGCTCCCTGATTATACCTCTTACCTTATGAAGATAGACGTTCGACTCCCTTCTAAAGGAAGTAACAAAACTAAGTGATACTTTAGGATGTGAACGTGTTCCTTGTAGAGAATTTTACTGTGAAAGTAGCAGCGCTGAAAGATCTTTTTTTTTACTTTCGTATGGGCCCCGGCGTCACGAGTTTCCCCATACAAAAGTGAAAAAAATTGGTCTTTTAGAGCCGCTACTTTCACAGTCAATTATCTAAGAGTAACTCACCACTAAAGTATTATCACTTAGGGCCTGTTTCACCACTTCCTGATAAGCCATAAAGTATGGAGAATTTGTCAAATAAGTTGTGGATAGCCTATCCGGCACTTTATCAGGAGGGGGTGAAACAGGTCCTTAGGCTACGTTTCCACTGAAGCGGAGCGGGGCTAAGCGGTGCCCGAATTGACTAATCGTGCTATTCCAGCGGAATGACAGCGAAGCGGAGCGAAGATTTCGAGCATTGTGATTGGTCAATTCGGCACCGCTAAGCTCCGCTCCGCTTAGCTTCAGTGGAAACGCAGCCTTAGTGTTGTTTTACTCTGTATACAATGTGGCGTTTTGTCCTTATGGTCTAGTATAGACAAAAACAAAACGACAACAATTAATAAAATTTATTTAAAAATAACGGTGTGGGTTCTAGTGCCTGATCTGGTTTTGGGGAATACTATTACTCTCCTGGTATAACGGGGAACAGGGGCACCGGCGAGAACAGGGACCATGTGGAAGTCCAGCCTGCGATGAAACTAGAATGGCCCTGGTGAGTGATCTGGACGCCAGCCTCTTCCAGCACAGGATAAAGGAGCTAGGAGTCACACTCTTCAGCCTCAATCCCAAAGGTCGAACCCTGGAATATCCATCGTCCACTTTTAAAATATATTCTATAGGACTCCTCTGATAGTGACACCCTGCACCGCGCGACCAAGCGAATAATAACCAAAAGAGTAGATAGTCGGTGCAGAGGTGAAACCATCAGAACGGAGTTACATTTTACATATTTTACATCTAAGCAAAAAAATAATAATGATAAACATGATGGAGATGAATCATGAAATAGCACAAGAAAACTAATAATTACATACACGATGAATTCGCCCAAAAATCATGACGAAGCATAAAATCTAATCATTATAACAAAATGGTGGCGAATAAAGCAATGGAAAACTACGTAATTTAACAATATGCAACACTTACCCTATCGGGGTGCAAGACGACACTTATTATAATATGTATAATATCAAATTTAAAGTTTACGATTATTATTTTATATTTTGACTATTTAAACGAAATTTATCGATGTTAGGACGTAACGCTAACGACTTCACGGAGACAGATTAAAATGGCGCGACCGCGCTCCAGTGAGTTCCGAGAGTGAATGTGCGTGAACAATGGCGCGCGCGACGGCCGGCGATTGGCCGTTGGCCGGCTACGTAACGACCGCCCGTGGTGCACGTACAGTGAGCGATAAAAGTGTTTCGCGATAATTAAATAAAAAAAATACATTTTTGAGGACTTAATAAATAAAATATTCCAACAATTAACAATCATGTACGTGCAACGTTACAACAATGGCTATAATGCTCTTCTGAAGAACTGCAAACTCGACTATACTAAACTGATCTTAATGAAAGTGTAATATTATACCCGCAGGGCTCAGGAGCAGGGTCTAACGTTCCTGAACGAGGTGGGCCTGGACCCGGGCATCGACCACCTGCTGGCGCTGGAGTGCATCCACGACGTGCAGAGCCACGGCGGCCGCGTCGACTCATTCGTCTCCTACTGCGGGGGTACGTTATGTACAAGTCTTACCTGTACAGGGAATGGGGGGCTATGTTTAAAAACGAAGTCCATCCAGTCGATATGGAATAGAATTATAACCTTTAGAAGAGGCATTCCATACAATCGTCAGCGCGAAAATGTGTCACCCTCGAAACGAGTGAGCTCACTCATCTGAGAACAGTGTGCCTTAGGACGCGGTGACAGTCGGACGTGATTAATGCATTGATTACGTAAAATATGCATTGAAAGCGTGAATGAGTGAAAGAGAAAGTAGTATATGCTATTACTGTAAGACAAAAAAGGACGACAATATTTTCTCGATACACATTTTTCATGCAAAAACATTACTACAGTTTTGATGGCGTAGCCGTATGCCATATCCAAGTATTGACATCGTTGGTCCTAGGCATTGGGAGTCGTCAGAAAAGCAGCTATTAGGATCAATCAGGACGTAGAGTTTCTGAAGTTGCTATAACGCTAGTTGTCTCTTTAGTCAATAACACATACAGGGTGTAACAAAAATAAGTGATAATACTTTAGGGTGGGTACGTGTTCCTTGTAGAGAGTTCACTGTGAAAGTAGCAGCGCTGAAAGACGTTTTTTTTTTCACTTTTGTATGGGGAAACTCGTGACGCTCGGGACCTTGCCTATAGAAAAGTGAAAAAAATTTTCGTCTTTCAGCGCTGCTACTTTCACAGTGAACTCTCTACCAGGAACACGTACACACCCTAAAGTATTATCACTTATTTTTGTTACACACTGTATATGCGAATATTGGTTGTAAACATTCAACAAGACAAGCATCATGGTCTTTACGTGAAGTTTTTTTATTAAAGAAGTTATCGAAGCATGCTTTAGAATAGCCTAACATCACATATAAATGTTTCTGTATGGTCCTGTAAATTGAAATGGTTCCTGTAATACTACACACGGGCGCTGCCTGCCAGCTCTACGAGCACGGACTTGCCGGACCCGCTTCCGCGTGTCTAGGGCCCGTATAAATAGTCAGTACTTAAGATGCGACCCGGTCTCAAGACGCGGTTCGGCTCTGTGATTGGTCCAAATTTTGACAGCCAACCAATCACAGAGCCTGAACCGTGTCTTGAGACCGAGATGCATCTTGAGTACTGACTATTTATACGGGCCTTAATGTCCTTCTGTGTGCAGGTCTGCCGGCGCCGGAGTTCAGTGACAACCCGCTGCGGTACAAGTTCTCGTGGAACCCGCGCGGCGTGCTGCTCAACACCGTCTCCGCGGCCAAGTACCTCAGCAGGGGACAGGTCAGTGGACAGTGTTGGTGATGAGTGTTACTAAGTAGACAAGTAAATAGTGTTGAGCAAAGTGATCAGGCAACTATGAGGTCCAATACTCCAGTAAGGGTTGTAATCACTGACCTTCATTATACATGTACGCTGGACTAATGATACCCTTTGAAATGACAGCTATTTTTTGTGCCTATTTGAAGCGGAATCAGCTCCCCCAATGTGAGGGATAAGAACTAAATTTGACGTAAAAATGACGTTTGAAAGTCGCCATATTGGCGCTGATAGCAGTAGTGGGAGTATTTGGAACTAATACTAGTGATGACAACCAATAACGATTAAGCGGCCATTTGCAAGTTACGTCAAATTTAGTTCTCTTCCCTCTTACTGGGGGTGCTGATTCCGCTTCAAATAGGCACAAAAAAGTGGGTATCATAGGTCCAGCGTACTTGTATAATGGAGGTTAGTGGTTGTAATCCATGTCAAATGATGTGAGTTTTTGGCATACAAAAAGATATAGGACAGAAAAACATCTCCCAACAAAAGACGTACTTTGTTTCGTAGAGTAAATGAGAGTCTCACGATAGGTGGAATTATACGTTCCGTAACTCATAGGATGGATGCACGACGAAATATTGCCGTGTTATAACTTTTGAGTGTGAGAGTTGGCGTACATTGCAATATTATAATACCGCAGTCGGTGACTTCACCATGGCGTCCTAGCATCTGCATAAAGAGATAGGTATTAGGTAATCCTCTTCCAAGTCCTCTATAGTCTACAGTCTAATGAAAATTATTGCCTACCATGTTGAGTTACCATTTACACGTTTGTGGGTCCAATCTTATAAAAAAATCATGATATTGGTTGACTGATTCTAACTTTGAATTTAACGACTGATCCTAACTTTTATTTATTATTTTTATGTACCTACAAAATTAAGACATATGTATATTATAAAAGTGACAATATAACATTGTACTACTTATCTCTATTACGTAGGTTAGACGATCAATTTTCCATCAATCTGATCCATTAATCATGTAAAGATTGACGGAAAATTGATCGTCTAACCTACGTATATCTTTTTTGAATTCAACGACTTGGTTGCAAATAAAATTAAATTTTCGAATTTTTTGAAATTGGAATTCTCGTCCACTAGATAGTGGAGGTGCTGAGCGGCGGCGAGCTGATGTCGGTGGCCCGCGAGCTGGACTTCCTGCCCGGCTTCGCGTTCGAGGGGTTCCCCAACCGCGACAGCACCAAGTACTCCGCGCTCTACGGCATCGAGGACGCGCACACCATGTTCCGCGGCACACTGCGGTACAAAGGTATTGTGTTAAAATACTTGTAATTGAAGTCTGAAAGCAGGATAAGATCAGTGGAAGTTATAGTAGTTGAACCGCAAGCAGCTATTCGCTTAACAAAACATCAAAAGCAAAAGCTTATAACAGCGAAATGAAATGAAAATAAAATGAATAGAAAATGTTTTATTTCAAAATCTGTTAAACAATTAACACTTTTAGAACGTCTAAAATCTAAAGAAAAGATTATAATATCATGGTATGTTTGCCGCTGCGTCTTTTGTAAGATGGTCCCAGTTTTGGAGTCCAAAATTACCATTGCTAAGAATTATAAAGGTAACTTAATTTTTATTCGCTTTCAATTTAATTTCATTGCAGTGACCCCGCACTTTGCCCCGCACTCGTATTTACAATATCCTTATTTTTATAATACAACTTTTACGGCGTTTTTCATGTTCTTTAACTACTCCTACTTGTGCAGGTTTCGCGGAGACGATGAAGGCGCTGCAGCTGTTCGGGTACGTGGACCCCAACCCCCACCCCTCCCTGCACCCCGACGGCCCGCAGATCACATGGGTATGTTAACTTTTTTAATGTTTTACAAAGTCAAATAACCACTGAATAGTTTAAAAGAAGTTTACAAAATTACAGGAAACCAATTAATTTTGATTACACTAGGACTAATTTTGAAGTATCCCGTTTGCAACAAATATTATTTAAAAAAAAATGTTTACATACTGTAGCGATCATTGAACGTACAAAATCCACTGCCTTTTGATGTCACACAACGACGATGCGAACGCGATGATCTACTTGTAGCTTCAAATTCAAAATGTAACCTTTATTTTATTAATTTTTTTAAAATAAATTATTCATATTTTCAAGAATTCTTATTTAAAGCAATCACAACACATCTCATGTTAGATTATACCTGGCCCTTTAGCCAAGACCGTTTCTTTATACAGGGTGTAACAAAACTAAGTGATAATACTTTAGGGTGTTCCTTGTAGAGAGTTCACTGTGACAGTAGCAGCGCTGAAAGACAATTTTTTTTTGTGATTTGGTTTGGCAAGCGCCCCTGCGTCACGAGTTTTCCCATACAAAAGTGAAAAAAATTGCTCTTTCAGCGCTGCTACTTTTACTACAGTGAATTCTATACACGGGACTCATACACACCCTAAAGTATTTTCACTTAGTTTTGTTACACCCTCTAGAATCGTCGGTCAAAATGTATGGAATGGGTTATTTTCTTTTTTAAATCTCCACCAGACGGCGCGACGGTAGTCACTTCTAGATTTCCTATTGGTTCCCCACTGATCTGAAATTATCTGCAGGTTGGCATCACTGACTACATATTGGTTGTGTTTCTAAAAATTTCAGTGTACTGTCATGTGTGACATAAATAAAAATATCTTAAACCTAAGCGATCATTGGCCTAAGCGATTAAGCCAGTATACTGGTAATAGTTTAGGAACACGCTGACATAATAAAAACTTGTCAAACTGAAAACTGACAACTGAAAAAGTTTTGGCGGCCATGTTACTTTGAAACTTCTTCTACTTTTTATTGTTGGTGTGGTTTTTATTATTTTTTCCCAAATTGTGTTATTTGGGTTTTTGATGTTCATTATTGGTAAAATATTGGCCATTAAATATCCGTTATCGTGCACAAGAGCAGGTAAGATGTTGTGAAAACCAAACTTTATAATTTCTGTGACATTTGGTGTGAATAACGATAAAAAGGGCTATTTCTTTCGTGAGTTTGAACTAAAACATCGTTATAATAACTTTATTATTCTATTCGTTGGAATATCATTGTGTCTTTTTCAAATTGAAATGTATCAAGCTTTACATTATTTTGCCCAGTTTTGTAGCAATTATTGATGATATTACCTGGTATTTCCGATAGTTGTCTACCCATACGCCATCTAGTTACTAAAATGGAACCTGTTTGACAATCAAATTAAAAAAATAAGAAAATGCCCCATTGACATAAGTGTTACATAGTGACATAATACGTTCGACTCTTCTAATGTCAATGCCATACATTTTGAACGGCGATTCTATAAAGAAGCGACAAAGAAAATGCCTTGGCTACAGTCTCTGACTTATTCAAGCAAAATACAACAACAATATAAAATCTAACATTGCAATATCCAGGCGGAGTTTGCATGCGAGCTACTCGGTCTGATGGACTCCTCCATCTTCTACGAGAACCTCAAGACGCGCGTGGCGGAGCGGCTGGGCGGCGCGGGGGCGCAGGCGCTCGAGTCGCTAGGGCTCCTGAGCAACGAGCCCATAGTCAAGTGCAACTCGCCCCTTGACACTGTTAGCCACTACCTCGGCAAGCGGCTGCAGCTAGGTAAGTGTGATACAAGGTGTAACAACTTTTAAAACTTGGTCCTTTAGTTAAAAGATCCACACTAACAGACCTAATACAGTGTTTTTTTCTTGTCTGAGTCGATAGAATAGTGGCTTGATAGAATAAGGATTTAAAAACATTGTAATTATAATGGTAACGAGTCACAACTGTTTACACTCATTAAATGGTCTCGAAATGCAATAAAATTGTTTATTACCCAATTAGTGCCAGTTACCCACATTCAATTGACGCAAGTCGGCCCAATTTGTCCTACATACAACTGGTGCAAATAATAATAATAATAATAAAAAAAAATTTATTCACAAAAAATACAGCTTTACAAAAACATTGGCGGAGATTCCTATTAAGTACAAACTTGTGCCAGAAATCTTCGCAAAGTTTTCAGAAACATCAGTCATTAGTCTTGTCTGGACAGTGGCGTAACTATAACATCCGGGGCCCGTGGCATATTGATGGGTCAGTAAAAATCGTCTCGTTAGTAAAAAAATAATTATATAATGATAATAATGTAAAAATACTTTCCTATTTTGTAACAGATGTAAAATTTATGTTGTTTCAATAAACTATTATTATGATTTTATGATTATGAATAATAAAACAATGTACAAAAAATTTCTGACCTCACGGCCTCTTGGGCCGGGGCCCTTTTGGGTCGGGGGCCCGTGGCATTTTGCCACCCCTGCCACCCTATAGTTATGCCACTGTGTCTGGACTAACCGAGTCGGATTTCAGACGCGGGCGAGACGGACCTGGTGGTGCTGCGGCACGAGATCGGCGTGACGTGGTCGGACGGGCGGCGCGAGCGGCGCGAGGTGACCATGGCCGTGCGCGGCGGGCCCACGCACACCGCCATGGCGCGCACCGTCGGCCTGCCCACCGCCATCGCCGCCAAGATGGTGCTGGACGGTGAGTAACGACATGTAGCCCCAGAGTAGTTTACTAGTATAGTACATAAATGCGAAAGTGTGTCTGTCTGTCTATCTGTTACCTCTTCACGGCTATACTCATACAGCTGAACCGATTTAGCTGAAATTTGATATGGGGATACTTTGAGTCCCGAGAAAGGAGATAGGATACTTTATTATGCCGTAAAAATGTACGGTTCCGCGCGATAACCGAATTTTGGCGCAACGGAGTTGCGAGCATCTTCTAGTAGAATATAGATCCTCAATTGTCGACGTGACGTCAGGCCTATAATTTTACCTTCGGTAAAAAAGGGTCAAAGCGTAATTCGATGGGGTGATTCGCAAATCTTATTCGCCACCGATTTGGCAACTTACTACGCGGTCATTGGTCACCACTCACCGCTTAGCGCGGACAGCCTTTATTGGCTGTCGTGCGTTGAATCGAATCTAAATCGCATTGTAAATGTGAAAGAATAGGCTCCTGGATGAGTTTCTAATATACATCGTGATCCTACAGGTGAGCTTCAGGAGCGCGGCGTGGTGCTCCCCTTCAGCCCCGTAGTGTACAAGTCGCTGTTATCGCGACTGCGCGCCGAGGGCATCACTGCCAAGGAGGTCATCAAGCCGCTCAATTAAACGTGATCACTGCCGAGAAGATATACCTAAACCAGTCGTGGTCACAGTCTGCTCAATGAAACACTACAGTCGAAAGAATATACACAAGTCGTGATCACAATCCGCTCAATGAAAACCTAGTCGTGGTCACACTTTGCTCAAAAACGTCAGTCGTGGTCATGACGAGCGGTTGACTGAGCGCAGTCAATCGTCGTCGTGAGCGAAACGTAACGCTCAATCAAACGTTCGTCGTGGTCGCACTTCGCTCATTTAAACATTAGTCATGCGTGGTCATACTTCGAATTGATGGTCTTAAATCCTTATTATGTTTGTCTATACGCTACTTCTACTAGCTAAAAGTACAACGATTTAGATAAAATCTGGTATGGGGATACTTTAAAGTCCCGGAAAAGGATCGTTTCTAAGCATTTTTTAAATAATCTAATGTAGTATAAATTATTGCCTAAGGTGACCATGAAATTACGGTGGATTGTAATTTTAGTGCAGGGCTAAAAATAAATATTTAATAATAATAGATTTTGTTTATTAAATCTATAAACTATAAAGTATTAAATTATGATCGACTAATTAAAAAGGAAGATTACCTAATATTATTAATTTTAAAATTTAGTGTTGTTTTCGCTCAAACGCAAAGAAATAGTTAATTAGGAACATCTTTCTATTATTTAAGATTCTCATTACAATTTTATATAAATGTTAATTTATAGTTTAATAGTTATTTTTGTTAATTAGAATATTATTATATTTTATTAAATTGTAAAAAGATATTAATAACTATGTAATTATAAATATAGTTTTAAGAATGTTTAAAGATTGCATTTGTAACTAGAAATATGTTAAATATTTATTAATCAAGTCAATAAGCAATAGCGTTAAGTCGACTTCTTTTCAAAGAATAAATTTTTACATAAATAAATTATTTTAATTCACTGAGACCTCTCAATTGGCCAAATAAAATAATATTAAAGGTGGCTTTCAGATCTCTGTCGCAACTCGCAAGCGACCGCGATCGACAAAAATTCAAATAACAATATACCACTGTATGACATCATAGGGCATAGGCTATTTATAGACAATGTCGGTAGAAAATGAAACCTATAAGTAGGGCCTACTTATAAGTATGGCCTATAGGTTTAATTTTTTACCGACATTGTCTAGCGACTCATGCCACCGCTGCTTTGTAGAGACGTAGAGCAAAATGAAACTTAATAGTCGGAGAGCCGGTCGTATAAAAGTCCTATGGATCAGATACATGAACAATTTTTTGAATATACTCGTAGATCGAAAAACCATAGAACTAAAGGTCGAATTTTTTCGAATTGTTTTCATTTTATAACCTCTACATAAAAGATTTTGAAGAAAATATTTTTGTCTCTCCAATCTCCGACCACCTCCGACGCTTTATCATATACCTGCAGTACATTAGTAATGTACGAGACCGCACTACGCATAACCTCCACTTTTTTGGAAGTCGGTTAAAAACTACGCGGCAGCGACGCGACGCGATACATCATAGAACTGACGTTGTGTGTCTCGTAGCGTTGCTGTCGCATAGTGCCGAGTGCGGCTTGCTTATACGATTTCATACAAAGAATATTTAACCGTGACGTGTGGCGTCGCGTCGTTGCTGCGTAGTGCGGTTTCGCCAAAAGAGACACTATAAAGTATGTCACACCTAAAGAGGGGGGGAGGGGGTCGAAGAAGTGTGACTATTTTGTTACAAGGAGGGGGGAGGGGTCTTAAGTTTTGTGACATCACGATGTGACATCATCGTGATTTGTTTTTGTGACATCACGATGTGACATCATCGTGATTTGTGAAAATCGTGTGGCGTACTTTATGGATGGTCGAAAACCGGCGTGAAACAGCGCTTGCGCTGTGTTTCGCTGAGTGAGTGAGTTTACCGGAGGCCCAATCCCCTACCCTATTCCCTTCCTTTCCCTCCCCTATTCCCTTCTCTTCCCATCTTTACCCTCCCCTATTACCCTATTCCCTCTTAAAAGGCCGGCAACGCACCTGCAGCTCTTCTGATGCTGCGGGTGTCCATGGGCGACGGAAGTTGCTTTCCATCAGGTGACCCGTTTGCTCGTTTGCCCCCTTATTTCATAAAAAAAAAAGTCCATGGACCACTGACCTCCATTATACAAGTACGCGTACTTTGAAGTATACCATTATATCTCTGGCCGTATGCACTGAAAAAATCAAGAAAAAATATCTTTTGACGATTTTAGCGCGGGCGGCAATTATTGGCAAATGAAAATATCGTTATGGAGCAATGTCATCCGGAAGAAAAAGGTCTGACATGTTTGACAGTCACATATTATTTTTTTGCTAACCTAAAATGTTTTATCAAATGACTTGATTTAGAAGATTTTTTTAGTATTTTTTTGCGGTTATTTTTTGCATATTTCTGCTAAATCCCGATTGTGTCGATTCGATATATTTATCGCGTTAGATCCGAGCCTAACCGTTTGTGTATCAAGCATGTGTTTACGTTAGCTTTTCCAATGGAAACCGACTCAAATTCAGTGAGTAGCCGTAGATTATGCGCTCGTGGGACTGAATTGTTTTTTGTTTAGCTGTTTTTGCTAGTATATAAGTAAAAGTTTTATGCCTATTGTAACAGCTAAGATATTTAATTTCAAGTCACGACTAGTCATATTTATTTTTTGGTCTCTAATGGTAGCGTTAGAGCGTTTTCGCACTACGTCCGACACGAATTCGATCCTAACTCGTAAAAAGCGGTCCGGAGAATACGTAGAACTCTTTCTAGGATACTTCTCTGCCTCATCCCAATCTCAGATTCGGATCGGACGTAGTGCGAAATGTGCTCTGGTACTCCACCAATGGAGACCAAAAAGTAAATTACGCCTAGACGTTACTTGAAATGACCTTTTGATTAATTTACAAGATGTTTGCCTAAAAACGCCTAAAAAACTATAATGACGTCTATGTCGCTGACTCTTTCTAATCTCAATCACGTCACCAACTATGGCAGAAGGCGGGTCGGTGCATGTCAGTGGCGGCGATGCAGGCGCTGCACCGCCTGCGCGAGTCGCGGCTGCTGTGCGACGCGGTGGTGCGCGCGGACGACGGCGCCGCCTTCCCCGTGCACCGCGCCATACTCTCCGCCTGCAGCCCCTACTTCCTGTTAGTTAAGCCTAGTTATTATCCATCAGCAAATCACTCGATCCAGTAAAGTCGGATCGCCTTTAGCAATGATCGAAGCTAACTTGAATTACGTAAATAACGTTTTATTCAAAATCAGTAAGTTACTTGCGGTAAACTAATTACCTTTTAAATAATTTTAAAAATCGCTCTAAATAAATGTGGAAGATACAGCGTTTGATAATAAAGTTGGTGGAGCGAGTAATTGGTAGATGCCCACTTTTTATGTCCCATACTAGACGTTCCGCGCGGCTTCGCCCGCGTAAATTAGGAATTTCAAGGAATTTTATACGTGGGAGAGCCATGCTTCGGCACGAATGGGCCGGCTTGACCGGAGAAATACCACGTTCTCACAGAAAACCGACGTGAAACAGCGCTTGCGCTGTGTTTCGCCGAGTGAGTGAGTTTCCCGGAGGCCCAATCCCCTACCCTATTCCCTTCCCTACCCTCCCCTATTCCCTTCTCTTCCCATCCCTACCCTCCCTTATTACCCTATTCCCTCTTAAAAGGCCGGCAACGCACTTGCAGCTCTTCTGATGCTGCGAGTGTCCATGGGCGACGTTAGTTGCTTTCTATCAGGTGACCCGTTTGCTCGTTTGCCCCCTTTATTTCATTAAAAAAAAAAGAAACCGTACATTTCTCCACAAAAAAAATTAGTCTATGTCCCTTCTCGTGGTCCTCTCTACATCTGTGCCAAATAACATTAAAATTGCTCCAGTAGTTCGTGAGATAAACACTTTCAAATAATTTTTCCTGATTTTTACACATTTCCCTCTGTTTCTCCGGTCCTATTAGTCTTGCCGTGATAATATATTATAGCCTTCCTCAATTTAAATAAGCCATCTAACAGTGAAAGAATTTTTCAAATCGGATCAGTAGCTCCTGAGATTAGCGCATTCAAACAAACTCTTTAGCTTTATCAGGGCGAGAGAAGCGAGCCCTATAGTATATCCCACAACCTGAGCACTTTTGTGGTACACTTTACGGAAAAACTATCACGCCTATTGATTTGTGCTTTAACATAGTAATTTTTATAAGGGTTCCGTAGTCAACAAGGAACCCTTATAGTTTCGGTCTGTCCGTCTGTCTGTCCGTCTGTCTGTCTGTCCGTCTGTCCGTCCGTCTGTCCGCGGTTTTGCTCAGAGACTATGATCTGCAAAGCTGTAATTTGGCAAGAATACACATATTAATGATGCCGACAAAATGGTACATAAAATCTTAAAAAAATATTTTTTTATGGTACCTGCCCTACACATCAAGTGGGGATGATTTTTTTTTCGCGCCCACCCCATCGTGTGGGGTGTCGTTGGATAGGTTTTAAAAATTATTATTATATTTTTAAAAAACCTATCCAATATTATTCATATCCTATAGTATTCATAGATCATTTTCCGATTTAGGGATCCATTTGTGAAATATTAAGTTTTAAAGTGGAAAAAATCATTAGAGTCCAGTATCCCCCCTTCTACCAGCTAAACGGTTGCTTTTGGAACGGTTGCTGAATTTAAAAGGAAAACTATCTCGGCTAACAAGACTTCATAAATTATTGAGTAAGACTGCCTTCACATTAAGTCGCGCCGCGCGCGGCTGCCGCACTACTGGCGACTTAATGTGAAGGCAGCCTAATAGTCGATCAACTAAAAAAAATTTATTCGGCGAAGTATAAAAGAACTTTTCGTTCAAATTCCTTTGAAAGTAACTGAGATGATGTTGTTAGTAATGTAAAACACGTTATAAATGTACATGGGTGAATTTCCCAAATGGATTTTTTTTTGTCTTCGTTGAAATTACTATTAAAAAAGGGGAATATTGTTGTAAATTATTTGTTTTAGTATTCAATGGGTAGCTATAGGATTGTGGAAAAAATATAATATGCCTAGGACTATTACAAAGGTAGAAATAAATAACTTAAAGATCTATTTTTATCAAATCGGTGCTGTCCCTCTACTTTTTTTACAAACAAAAACGCTTATATACTAACAAATATAAATAAGTTAAAGTTATAACTTATATTATTTCATAGAATATTAGTTTATCTATTATTATATACCATATTTTATTATATAATTAACGATAATAGTTACTTACAGACGCAAATGTACTTGTCCTGAGAATTTTTCTCATATCGCTGGATAAAGCAATTTAAGCCTTACTGTTCATTGACGAGTCGGACAGTCTTCCCACCCCAATTTTAATTTACTCTTTAGTGTGTGCTTCCACGCAGTCAACACGGACGTGTGTCAAAGCGCTGCATATTCCCGCCAACAACATAAGTACGCCATTAAATATGCTCTCGGACAATAATTTCATAATATCGGTGATTGATTTTTTTTAATGTAATGAATAGTTTTAAAATTTTTGATTGGTTCTAATGAATGTAGTAAGTGATTAAGCTTCATTATCTGTAACCAAATTTATCTTAGATATAATGCAATTTTTATAATTTCCTAAAAAGTGTGTTTTTTCTCACGTCGCTGCTCTCATATCGGTGTAATCGGTGGTCATTTTAACCACTGATATGATAATTTACACCGAAATTATAAGAAAAAACAAATCGGTGTCTTAAATCTAATATCGGTGTTTGGAATCATGACCAACCCACAGTTTTTTCACATCGGTGGATTGCTTTATCATATCGGTTGATAATTTTAGGGTGATTCTTCGGAAAACGATTCTTCGTCTCATTACCATGGTCAATTTTAAACGTTACTTTTTTGACTGGAATTCATATTTTTATGATAATATAAAGGTCAGATAACCTACTTTTACTTAAAGGACTCGTTTTCATAGAGAAGATTTAGTAATATCGAAGTTCAAAAATTTTGTGGCTAGGGTAATGATAATTGCATACATGGTAATTATAAAAGTAACAAAAAATTTAAAAAATATCTAAATAAAATATTTTTATTTAAAAATAATCGTCTTCTGACAAAAACTATAACATTTGTTATAGTTTTTGTAGCATAACATTTGTTTTATATGTTTGAAAACGACTTACATTCCTTGTATCATCCTAAAAAATAATAAAGTAACTAGTGATTATAGTACTCTTAGAAACGAGTCTTAGTTCAGTCTTGATAATTTAAAATTAATTTGCATACAAAACGTTTGATTTAAATTCATACAAAGTGATTTTTTCTTCTATACGAATATTATAAAAGGGAAAGTATGTCTGTCTGTTACTACTTCTCGCCCAAATCACTGAGAAGATTTTTTTTAAATTCGGTATGGAGCTACTTTGAGTCCTGGGAAAGTACACAGGATAGTTTTTATCCCGAAAAAAATGTACGGTTCCCACGAGATAAACGGGTTTTGGCACAATAGAGTTATGGGCGTCATCTAGTAGTAAAACAGCACGATTATCAAAAGAAAAATCAAAAGAAGTATTTGTTTGGTTTTGTACAAGAAGTTGAGTTTAAGTAATTCTCAAAATTATTTTTTGTTCCCATGGTCTTTTTTTACTGAAATAGAAGTCAATAGCAAACATTAGCAACTTGAATAATTTTTTTTCTTCTTTTTTTGTTCTGAGACTTCTTAAAGTAAAAGATATCATATGACTCCGAGTCTGAATGGCCAGATAGAATTGTTTTATGTGGAGAAAAAAATGTAGAACCTTAAAATCTTCACAATCATTTTTTTTCTATAGGAAGAAGAATCCTTTCTGTAGATCGATGTTTTTTCCTACAGAAGAAACACTTTCTTCAAATATTCTTCTCCTTCTCTTCAGAATACATATATTTTATTTCTCCGTTAGCCATATTATATACACTGCATGCTTTTCCTGATCTTGCTTAGTTTTTTCTATTATTTTTTTATTTTTTTCTCTTCTGTAATTTGTGACATCGTTTTTACGTTATTCTAATGTCTGTAATCATAAGTTACAAACAAGTTTTTATAAGGAAATTTAAAAGTCTTAAGAATTAAAAAAACTTTATGCAAGGATATTCAATAGTCGTAGTACTCTACAGAACTCGTGAATCGCACATAAAAGTGCATATTTCAGGACAAAATTAATATATTTTATCATTACCCTGGTCTTTTGACCAGGGTAATGAGACCCACGGAAATGAAAATTATGCCTATAATTATGCATAGCTCATAATTCTTACAAGCATCAGTTTTGATATTTCATAACATAAATATGTAACCCAAGAGCATCAGTTGACACGCAGATTAAAGTTTTGAAATAGTAAAATAAGCTCGATATAGTAGACACATAAATGATAAACTACGCGAACCAAACATAGGGTAATGATATATTTACCTTCCAAACACCTGGATAGAAATCAGTTAGCCGCATATCCGCCTGATAGCTTCTTTCACATATGACTGGCTTGCCTGCATGCGGTAGGATACACTCCCATTGTTTTTACCAGAAAAGTTATGATCGATCGCAACTTGTGCCACAGGAATTAATAAGTGAATGTATAACTTTACGTTGGACACTCTTTTCTTATTTATTTATAAGTACTGTAATGTAGCCATGCCTAGTATATTTATTTTTTATAACAGGTAAACTAATGTAATTTCGTTATAATTTTATTTTGCATTGATTTGTCAAACAGGAAATGAATTATAGGCGTTTTTGTTGAAGAAAATGGCAAGAGGACGCTCTATGGTAATGAGAAGAACGGACTTTAAGATTTTTTTTCCTATACTGAAACTACAATTATTAAAAAAAGACAGTTGTTTCTAGGTAGACACAGAGCTCAAGTATTTAAAAAATATATTTTTATTGTTTGCTTTTGCCTGGTTACAGAAGAAAGTCCGTTGCCGTCAAAAATTTCGCCTCCGAAGAAATGCCCTTTACCATATCGGTGAATCGTTTTATCATATCGGTTGATCTAGTGGCATTTCGTTAAGTAATATATCTACTTAAATAGTTCGTTTTAATAAAGACAATGATGACATATATTTTTTTATTCTAAGTCCCTACATCAAATTATTGTAATAAGTACATTTTAAAAATATTTTATTTTAATTTCAAAATCTCTGTTCTTGATCAATATAAATAGTTACATTAAAATATAATATTATGAAGATAATATTATCATATCGCTGGATTATTATGTCATTTCGGTGGTTAAACTTATCACATCGGTGCACAGAAATAAAAATCGGTGCCGGTTTATCATATCGGTGGAAACCAGAATTCAAACTGAATTTTCTCCGTAGTCTTAAATGATACGTTAATGATATTAAATTTGGGAACATTTTGTGTCCTAAAGAATACATAAAACCTGAAAAGTATATAAAATATATATAAATAAAAAAGTTCACCGATATGATAAAAAAAGGCCATTTGTTGAAATTCATCCACATTCATTGACAATACAAACATTATCAAAAACTAGCGGTACTACGGAACCCTATATGCGCGTGGCCTGACACGCACTTGGCCGGTTTTTTTATATGTAGATGTGTTATCATCGATTGAGTCAAGGTTTGGTTACTTTTAAAATATAAACAACTGCCTTAAAAAATATTACCACGCAGAAAAACGACGCGAGCCCTCACAAAGCTCGGCTTTTAGCTAGTAATATTTATTATAGATTTAAATATGATTGCCCCCTCCAGTTTTGATAACCTATCTTAAAAATGTGCGCGACTTCTACTCTATTTTTAAGTAGAAGTGTAAAGTTGTAAAGTCTAGAATAGTCGAGATATCTAGACTAGGAAGTGAAAATTAGCTTGATCACGATAGTTTTGACTTTGACCTATAATAATGCAGGTTAAGTAACTGCGTTTGATTATTCCAATATAACTAGGAAATGTCTTTATTTTAACCTTCACAACTAACAGGACGGTTATTGTGCGGATTTTTTACTATGACTTTTTTCACTATAAAGCTGCTATGACCACTATATTTTAGTAATAGCTTTGTTACTATCTAGAAAAGTCTAACAGCACAACATAATCCTGACATTTCCAAATATACAGCGTAAAACAAAACAAAGTGATAACTAATAATACTTAAGGCCTTAGTGCATGTCCACACGCGCGTTGCGTCGACGCAGCGCTGCCGTTTGACGCATAGCCGGCCACACGGGCGCTGCGTCATCGCAGCGCGCCGTGTGAACACGTTGGTTATTTGAATGTAAAACAACGCAACGGCAGCGCTGCGTCGACGCAACGCTGACGCAACGCACCGTGTGGACTGGCTCTTAGGAGTTAGGGTGTGTATGAAACACATGTATAGAGTTTATTGCAAAAGTAGCAACGATCAAGCGTAACTTTTTCCAACTTTCACTTTCTTATGCCCTGTATTATGTTAGCCGTGCCTACGGGCCTTGACATAGCCCGACCAAATAACAGTCTGCCATATTCTGCCTATGGAACAATTTCTCGTTAATACGTCTATACCACCTTTAACCCTCGTAACAAACGTGGTCCAGACCACGTCTGTCCCACAGGCTTGCGGGAGAGAATAGCAGGATATCCGAAACGAATGGCAAGACATCAGCAAATGATACCCACAATATTATAGGGCACTATTCACCACAACACTCCACGCGCGCGAGCAGAGCGACGTGCTCATATCCGGCGTCCGCTCGGAGATCCTGCTGCTGCTGATCGAGTATGCGTACCTTCGCCGCATCGACGTCAACGCCGCCAACGTCCACGAGCTGCTTGTCACCGCCGACTACCTCGCCTTCCTCGGCGTTCTGCAGACCTGCTGCGACTACCTCACCGAGTCTCTGAACGCCCACAACTGTTTGGGCATCATGATGTTTGCCAGGTTTACTGTGCTTGCAATATGTTTCTGTTTTACTAAAAATGATAAATACTATAGCGCGTTAGCATACCATAGTAAATAAGCAGACGTTAGCCACAATACTAATGGAATCACTTGGAATCCCTAAAGTCTCCTAGAATCTAATATTAGATTCATTCCTTGATGCTTATCAATGCTATGTTGTATTACAAATAAATAATAATGGTCTCTCTAGAAAGCTGCACTCGTAAAATTGTCCTTGCCGTTAACGCAAGTAACAGTAACAAATCTTTCATAAAATAGTACCTAATGATCGTCCGTATGTAAGTGAATGAATTGTAGGCGAGTGTTTTGCTACAAACTGGAGGCTGTCGCGAGGAGGTATTTACTGCGCTACTTCGTCACCGTCGCCACTCAGAGCGAGGAGTTCCTGCACCTGCCGCTGGAGGAGCTCAATAGCATCCTGCTAGAAGACGAGCTGAACGTGAAGAGCGAGGAGGCGGTGTGGGAGGCAGTGCTGCGCTGGGTCAACTACGAGCCTGATGCGCGGTGGCTGCACACGGTCAAGCTGATGGGCAGCATACGCCTTGGGCTGCTCGACACGCAAGTATGAATCACTACGACCCTGTACAGTACAACTATTTTCTGAATATCACCGGAGTATACACTGTTCAGATTTCATTCAAAACGTAAACGTGAAAAAATACTAAAGGACGACTTCGTATTTCTGGCAGTAAAGAGAAAGTGAGGGTGCGATTTCACCTCAGCTGAGCCAAGCTGCGTTACGAGGAAAGTATTTTAGAGAACCAATAGAATCGCTACATTCTCCTGACCTCACTCAGCGCAGTAATTCTATTGGAGCTTAAAAACACATTCCTCGCATGGCAGCTTACTCATATTCGGTGGAAACGCAGCCTACTGGATAACAAGTAAGTTCCATGGAAGCCATTCAGAAAGTAGTCGTACTGCGAGCTCACTACAACACCATGCAATGCCAGTGTAAATATTCGCGTTTAAGTTCTTTTTAGAGAACGTGAAGGATCATCCGTACGTGACGGGCAACGAGAGCTCGCGGCCGGTCATCATCGAGACGCTGAAGTTCCTGTACGACCTGGAGATGATCGCGCAGCGCGACGGCGAGGTCGCCACGCCGGAGATCGCACGACCGCGGGTTCCACATGAGGTGACTTTGAATTGAAACCATTTCCTCGTATCGCGGCTTGGCTCAGCTAAGGTGGAATCACGTGAACACCTTTAACTGGATGCTTTATGCGCAAAAAAATTAATCCTCAGAGACCATCAATTTTGCCGTCTAAAATAGGCTTTGTGATACGACTTTCCGCATGGCTTACTATATTATGTATTCCATCAAAGTATGTTCCCTTAATCCAATTGGTAGAGTAGTTTTAGAGCCTATTCAATGCTATATTTATTATTATTTAACTATATTTCCAATAAAGTAGTGTGATGCTATGCAGGTATGCCAACTTTGCTCAATAGGCTCGACGGATTTAGTGTAAAGATCGTAGCGTCGACATAACATTTCAAGCTCTTTGAAGAACATTAAGTGATGTTCCAGGTGCTGTTTGCTATCGGAGGTTGGAGCGGCGGGTCCCCGACGGCTTTCATAGAGACCTACGACACTCGCGCCGACCGCTGGATCAAAGTAACTATCATTTTCGACGACTTCTGTGGTTCAGTTGGTGAGCGAGTTGGTAGCTCAAGCCGGGGGTCGCGGGTTCGAATCCCGCCGACAGAACAAAAAGTTTTTAATGTTCCTGGGTCTCGGATGGAAATATATGTATAATAAAATAAAAATCTTAAATGTATGTATAGTATATAAGTATTAAATATTGTTCCGTTGTCTGGTACCCGTAACACAAGTTCTTCAGGTACTTACCACGGGGTCAGACTGACGTGGTGTGATTTGTGAAGCGTCCATAGATATTAAAAAAAATTACATTTATCCTACCAATTATAGTAGTCAGTCATTTATATATTAGTTAATGAATGATACTGAGACAAAGATTGTTTAAGAATTAGTGTTAAGGTGACCTTTGTCTTAGTGCGAACCGGCTACCGGCGCGGGGCGACCGCGACCGGTCACAATAAATATTGTCGCTTATGATCTATCATCCAATAAAATATTACGTTTGGATTTTATCTAAAAGTTTTTTTTTAATTCATCGTCATCAAATGATCATAATAACACTACATGTCATAACTCTAACTGATAAACATTTACGCAGCGTATACAATATCTATTTACGGCGCGTGCAGACGTGCGTGTTTTCTACTGTAGCGTTTGGAAAAACATGCAACGCTAAATCCGCGCGCGCGAAAAACGCGCACGTCTGAACGCGCCCTAATGATATTTTAATAAGTAAGATGGTGAGAAAACCGTGAAGCCGTGGCGCATCGAGTTTATCAGTAAGTAGCTCGTTTGCACCTACCCTGAACAAAATAAAAAAATTACAAAATGACCTTACATATCCTTGATATTGACACTATCGAGCGCCGTGCTACTGTCGAGCGAGGGCGAGGAGTGTTTTGTTCGGCGTTATCACTGCACCGTCTTTCCACTGCTGGCCGATAGCCCGGGGTCACGTGATAGTGACTATAACGATATTGTGTACACTTTTTGTTACAGATTTTACCAGCTAAAAGTAAATATTTTTTTAATTTATCAACATGTTTAGCAAATACGTGTGGCTCAGAGATTCGCTTGTTTTTTTGGTTATCAAATACTTGATGGGTGTTGTATTTACATTAGGAAAAATATATTGAAAAACATTTTTTCCTCTTGTTTACTATTATTTTTACAACACTTAAAAATAATAAGACATATGACCTTAAAATTACTAGGACAAAGAAAGCCGGTCATTGAACATCTTTTTGTGACATTTCCAACGAATTCTCTTGTCACGTGATTGTAAACAAACAGAGCTTCCAAAACAGCATGATCTTAATTTAGAGGGCCCGATTGTTAATTATCGCCATCATAAATTTAAACTGTCAACATCAACTTTAACACTCACTACTTGAAAGAGTTGTGGGAAAGATTTTTTTTAGGGTTCCGTAGCCAAATGGCAAAAAACGAAACGGAAAACGGTCATGTCTGTCTGTCTGTCTGTCTGTCCGTATGTCACAGCCACTTTTCTCCGAAACTATAAGAGCTATACTATTGAAATTTGGTAAGTAGATGTAGTCTGTGAACCGCATTAAGATTTTGATACAATAATGGAAAAATTATTAAAAATTTTAGGGGTCCCCATAGGTACAACTAAATCAAAAAATTTTTTTTCATCTAACCTATGCGTGTGGGGTATCTATAGATAGGTCTTCAAAAATAATATTGAGGTTTCTAATATCATTTTTTTCTAACCTGAATAGTTTGCGAGAGAGACTCTTCCAAAGTGCTAAAATGTGTGTTCCCCCCCTCTAACTTTTAAAGTAGGGGCATGATAAGTCTAAAAAATATATATGATGTACTTTACTATAAAAACTACCAACGAAAATTGGTTTAAACGAAATCTAGCAAGTAGTTTTTTTTTAATATTATTATATTTAAAAAAAAATTTTTTTCATCTAACCTATGCGTGTGGGGTATCTATGGATAGGTCTTCAAAAATCATATTGAGGTTTTTAATAATTATCATTTTTTTCTAACCTGAATAGTTTGCGATAGAGACTCTTCCAAAGTGGCAAAATGTGTGTCCCGCCCCCTCTAACTTCTAAAGTAAGGGCATGATAAGTCTAAAAAAAATATATGATGTACTATACTATAAAAACTACTAATGAAAATTGGTTTTAATGAAATCTAGCAAGTAGTTTTTTTTTATAGTATTATCCTAAAAAAAAAATTTTTTTTTTTCATCTAACTTATGCGTGTGGGGTATCTATGGATAGGTCTTCAAAAATCATATTGAGGTTTCTAATATCATTTTTTTCTAACCTGAATAGTTTGCGAGAGAGACTCTTCCAAAGTGGTAAAATGTGTGTTCCCAGGGGGACTTCTAACTAACTTCTAAAGTAGGGGCATGATAAGTCTAAAAAAAATATATGATGTACATTACTATAAAAACTGCCAACGAAAATTGGTTTAAACGAAATCTAGCAAGTAGTTTTTTTTTATACGTCATAAATGGTAAACTTAATTTAACTTTCATTAAATCAACTGAAATATAAAAATAAATCAAAAACCTTTTAATTTCATAAAAATAAACCTTATTCCTGCTGCGGAACCCTTCATGGGCGAGTCCAACTCGCACTTGGCCGGTTTTTTGTAGTTCCACCTGTGATCCCGCTCTTGGTGCTACTATTGTACTGTCTTTTCATCATAATATTATATCAATTATACCAACAACTAGTAATAAAGTAGTAGAACAATGTTTGTAGTTTCAAAGTTCAATAGGTTGGAGCTAGTACAGAGTACTATAACTGTCTCCAGGTGGAGGAGGTGGACCCTGCCGGTCCGCGCGCGTACCACGGCACGGCGGTGCTGGGCTACTGCATCTACGTCATCGGCGGCTTCGACGGCATGGACTACTTCAACTCCTGCCGCTGCTTCGACGCCGTCACCAAGACGTGGCGGGAGGTAGTACCTAGAAGAGCCCTTAGTAAAATTTTGCATTTGCCATTCAGACTGTTTTTGACTTAATGCGTATTTACTTGGTAACATGGCTTGGCTGTCGAAACTAACAAATGCTACTTGTCTTAAATGCCACTATTGGCTATTACAGCAAAATAAATTCATGAAATAATAATTTAATCAGGATCTTGGGCCCAATATTTTAACTTCGTCAATTGTTATTCTGTTTGATCAAACTCGGGTTTATGTCAGAATAAAAACCTATGCTCTAAAGCCGTTTTATTATTTCTCGAATTTCATATGAATTATAAATTATGCAGATAAAATCGGACATAACGGTAAACTAGGCACGCAAGTGTTACGAGACCGTCTTTGTAACCACACGTTCAAAAAGTTCTAAGTAAACACATTTTAAACACAATCGATCAAAGTAGTTACGAGAATTGGGATAGGAGCCCAATTCTCGTAACTACTTTGATCGATGGCATCGATCGATCGATCGACAGGTGGCACCCATGAATGCGCGTCGCTGCTACGTGTCGGTGGCCGTGCTGGGCGAGGTGGTGTACGCGATGGGCGGCTACGACGGCCACCACCGCCAGAACACCGCAGAGCGCTACAACCACCGCACCAACCAGTGGTCGCTCGTCTCGCCCATGAACGCGCAGCGGTCTGACGCCAGCGCCGCCGCGCTGGACAGTAAGTTGATCAATGAGTGACCAAATTATTCGGTTCAGCCGATTCTTCTCGCCAGGTTTGTTCCCGAACCGGTGGTAGGTACCATAGTTCCGAAGTTCAGAAAAAAATTTGTAAAAAATTAACTCTGAATAAAAATTATTTGATTTGAATTGATTGATTCACAAGTATTCTGAAATTCAGATTTTGAATGGCCAGACCATACTAGAATATGTAATGGAAAGCGGAACGACGTGACGCGTTACCGCCAATTGTTGTTTGTATGAAATGTATGAGATAAAACATATTGCGCGGCAACGAAACTACGAGTCGCAGCCCGCAACACTTTAGTACTATGTATTGCGTCATTCGCTTCTGCATAATGCTGTCTTACCTTCGGAATAATAGAACTAAAACATTTATTGCCTTTGATGAAAACTTTCTCTATGTTGTCAGACAAGATCTACATAACGGGCGGGTTCAACGGTCAGGAGTGCATGAACTCGGTGGAGGTGTACGACCCCGACACCAACCAGTGGACCAACCTGCCGCCCATGCGCTCGCGCCGCTCCGGCGTCTCCTGCATAGCTTACCATAGTAAGGTAAAGTTTACGCACTAAATATTTACTAATCTGTGGTAAAGTGGGTAGATTTTGTGTCATATTATAACTGTGTGCTCCACGTATTAAATATTGTTTCTGTTTGTTTTGTTTGTGAATGCTGATCGTGGTTGTTGGCTTATATGCAAACTCTGTCTTCTATAAAGAACACTTTGACTTGACTTCAATCTTGAGGCGACTCTTTTCTCGTCCATTCGATAAGACATAAGAAGCCATTCAAGCACATGGACATATACATCTCTGGGTGCAAGTCTGTCAATTCAATACATGACGTGTATCTTTTTGTGTAGAAAAAAGTTTAGTTTTTAAATGGTTCATTTAAAAATTATTCGACGCGCCATGATACAATGTGAGCTTTTCGTATTGGCCCAAAACTGGCTCATATTTGTAGTTCCAATTTCAAAATTAGCATTCATCCAGGGGTACCCGACCTTTTCCCAGGTGTACGTGATCGGCGGCTTCAACGGCATCTCCCGCATGTGCAGCGGCGAGGTGTACGACCCCTGCACCAACACCTGGACCACGGTGCCCGACATGTACAACCCGCGATCCAACTTCGCCATAGAGGTCATAGATGACATGATATTCGCGATAGGAGGGTTCAACGGCGTCACCACCATCTACCACGTGGAATGCTACGATGATAAGACTAATGAGTGGTAAGTTTACTTCTCTGTATTATTTTACTTCAGACATAACTTTCGTGTTAACGCTGGACGATAAATACAGATGGTATCTACGGGAGTACCAGAAATGTCTACTTAGCTAGTCGATAAGGCGATTGACTATCCTAAATACGCTATAGAAAATCACACTGCGTATCATACACGATAATGAAATGATGAATGAAATGAAACATACTTTATTGTGCACAATCATAGTTACACACACATAAAATAAAAGCACAGAAAATATCGAGAGTACACCAAAGGTGGTAATCATTACTAAATAGCAATTTCTTCCAGACAAGCTGTTAAACATCTATGTTAAATACAACTCTGTATTCGTCTACATTCTAAAGTTTTCAATTTAAAACCTATTGCCAATAACTTGTAACTTCTAAGTCATAATTGATTAAAAACCTTTGGTCCCGAACTCCAGTCTCTCTATTTCTAAGTAAGTAATCTAATTCTAAGTAAGAATTATAATATCTCCATTCTTAAGATATCTTAAATCCCATTACCGATAACGTGTGACTTCTAAGTATATTAAGTAATAATATTAATTATTGAGGAATTGACAACCTTTGGACCCGGTCTATCTAATTCCACGCTTTTGTTATAGAAGCTATCTCAAGTCATCACTTACATATCAACGTTGATTTTTCCCTCGCTTAGAATTCGAGCCGCGGTTCCGCTGGTTTGTTTACGTAATACTTTCTTATCATCATCGCAGCAGTTAAACAGGTCACTGACCTTTGTTATTGTAAAGCGAATCGGAATACATCTTATATGTATAGTGGTAAAAGCGATGGTGATGAAAATTATAATTATTTTTTGACTTTTCGATGAAATCTGTGTTTCAGTAGTACAGTGCATGCTACTCAAGCCGTATGTAGAAGGTATAAATTTAGCTGAAAGAACCAAAGTACTTCAAAGTTTCTGGGTCATTAACATAATGTTATTGATGTTTGAATATTGCCACCTTACAAAATTGGAGTAGGGTGAACATGACTAGTGATTGGACAGTACTAGTCATTGGACAGATCACAAAAACACTATTTATTAAGGTTGCTTTAAAAACTACCTGTTTTTCATTAAAATCAGGCGTTCTTTTACTTTAGAAACGAGCAGTTTTTAAAGCAACCTTAATAAATTTTGTATTTTTGTGCTTTGTCCAATGACTGGTTGTCCAATCACTAGTCATTTACCCTATAATTAGTTTTTTCGCGATTATTCTGCGCGAATCAATACGTTCGTCGTAGCCCGCTACGCTCCTGCTACGAACGCTACGTAGCCGCGTAGCACGCGCGTAGCGGACATAAAACATTCTTATAAATGCACGCTAGGATTTTAAATTGTTATTATTTACATTTTTTCTTCCCACTTCACAAATTTAGACCTTACACTACCATACCAACAAGGCTAACATATTATTATACGAGAAGATTTTATACAGGATGTAAAACAATAAAAAAAACACAAACTTTAGGGTACTTTGTTTGTGTTAGGACACAATCATTAATACTTTAGGGTTTGGCTGTGTCCTAAAATAATAAAATATAATTACTTTGTTTTGTTACAGTATTGAGTCGTTTCAGTTTGAAGCAGCCTTACGGCCGTTCCCAATATTCAATCTATCTCTGGTTTGACATACGACCGATCGCAGCTAACATTGAATTGACATAAAATATATGACTCTAATGTCTAATGAGAGCTATTCCTATCTCTAGTAGGGCAAAACCAGAGATAGATCGAATATTGGGAACGGCCGTTAATAAATGTCATGAGATCGTTTTATACTTCTGTATGAATGTCCTAAATATTAAAGTTTTTTTTGCTTTTTTTTGCTTTTTCTCTCAGGTATGAAGCGACGGACATGAACGTGTACCGGTCGGCGCTGTCTGCGTGCGTGATCATGGGCCTGCCCAACGTGTACGACTACATACACAAGCACAGAGAGCGGCTCATGGAGGAAAAGAGACAGAAGATCCTGCTGTCCGAGACGCAGAGACAACCGCAGCACCGAGTGCCCGATGTATGTACCATCGAAGAAATTGATTTATAGGCAGTTGACGGATCTATGTCGTTTGGTTGTTTTATGTCAATTCAAAGTTGGTCGTAATTTGTCGGATGGGTTTGACATGACACGACCGAATTAAATAGAATCAGGCGTTACTTTGCGGAAATCTTGCAACACCACCACCACACAAGCAATAATGTTAGCAAATTCGTGCAAGGCCTCTCACCACCATGCAAGTTGAAAACTTCGACGCGCGTTTCGCCCCAACACCGGAGCTTCCTCAGGATGTTGACTCTACAAACAACGTCCGTCAAGCTTGACTTGACGGACGTTGTTCGAACAGTGGAGTACCTCCTAGGAGGGAGGTGCTGTACGCATGCCTATGCGTACACTTACTCATTTACTTACAGGTTGAGATATATTTCGCAGAATATTGCTAAAAATAATAACATACTTTTTACGACCGAATTACGTAGGTCCGCCATCTGTCTATGAATCAACTTCTCTGATAGTACTATGTTGTGTCTATAGTCTATTAGCCTTATGCTGCGGCCGCACATGCGTAGTGCTTAGTGCTTGAGACGATACTATTGGACGATCTGCGTGTATCGTCCAATGGTATCGTCTCATAGCACGAAGCTTCGTGACGATAGACGCAATTGCGGGCGCGGCAATAGGAAGATAGAAAATGTACCATCAGAGAAATTGATTGATAGACAAATGGCGGACCTAATAGTTACTTGGCCGGATTATGTCAAGTCAATTTTGATAGTGATCTGTCAGCTAGGCGTGATATAACTCAACCAATTGACGTAGTCAACCATCTGTGTATCAGTTATTTTTTGTGATAATCTAATACAAACTACAATCACACATTCATAAGTAGGTAAATACAAAATTTTGTTCGCGACTTTGTTCACACAGAACATCGTTAATCGCGCGTCAGTGGCGTGGGCGTGGGCGTTAACAGATAGACAGACAGATGTCAGTGGCGTTCGCGTGAAGATTTAACACCTAGACAGGCAGACGTCAGTGGCGTGGGCGTGAAGATTTAACAGATAGACAGACAGACTTCAGTGGCGTGGGCGTGAAGATTTAACAGATAGACAGACGTCAGTGGCGTGGGCGTGAAGATTTAACAGATAGACAGACAGCCTTCAGTGGCGTGGGCGTGAAGATTTAACAGATAGACAGACAGACTTCAGAATTTATAATATGATTCACACTCACACTTGGGTAAACGTCTGCTTATTAGGATAAGAAATTTAAACACAGAGATGAAAATATAACAAGCTTATGCCAATACTCTCGTCGATGAACTGAGCTGTAGCTAGGCCACCCAGCTAGTGATGCGTCTGCGAGACGCGGACAACCGCTGGTGTAATAAAAGCACATAAAATAACGAGATACATAAAATAAATATAGAGTTGCGGTGGGTTGATCGTGCCCGAAACTATGCCTAAGCGGGGAGTGGAGCACCATGGGGTTTAGTGGGTGGTTCTTACGGGGTGTCCCACATACCCCGGCCGATGTCCGGCCCCAATCTGCCGGGGATGCGCAAAGCATTTCCCCATGTAAAAAAGCCCACCCAGCTGTCTACTTCGGCGACTTAAGTACTTCGTAAACAGAGATTAAAGACAAAATTGTCCTACATAAACATGTCGTTAACTATATAAATATAGCTACGATAGTAAATAGATTAGGAAAATGATAATATTTACTTATGAGTATGACCTACACAATATATACACTGCCGTATTAGAAACAGATGACGCCCACTACTCTGTTGGGCCAAAATTCGTTTATCATGCCGGCACCGTAATTTTTTTAGGATAAAAAATATCCTATGTCCTTTCTCGGGGCTCATATAGGGTTCCCAACCGTCCAGTTTTCGACCGGACTGTTGGGTTTTAGAAGAAATTGTTGGGTTCAGGTCACTAACTTCCGACCGGATGCAATTTGTCCGGTCACGTAAAAAATGTTACCGCGACAATGCTAATTCGTCGGCCACGCGGCGGCGTAGGTAGTTATAGACAGCAGGCATGCATGTTGATACATCTTTAACAAAACTCTCATTAGTACTTCTTTTTTTCGATTTGACTATTTTTGTGACTAGATGAACAAACTGTTCTACAGTTAGGTGGGTGCAAAAATTTTGTAATTTTTTCCTATGGCGCAATAAACTGTTTTAATTATTAATTATTATTATATAATTTGTTGTCCGGTTATGGCGGCTGGAAAACTTGGCAACCCTGGGCTCAAATTATCTCCATACAAAATTTCGGCAAAATCGGTTCAGCGGTTTGGACCTGAAGAGGACTGACCTTTATTATTAGTATAAACTGAATGGATGTCAGTTTGATTAATGCGAAATTTTGTAATTAATTACTAAGCAAATATTATTATAGGTATACCAGAATCTGATGGCAAAAAGTGAGGAAATAAATGGACTCTAACAATACCGGGGTAATTGGAATAAAACATTTTGATCCTTTTTTTTCTTATAGCGGCTGATTCTGTGTGTTAAACATGCAAATATAAAAATTTATCCAATGATCAAGGATATTTTTTGAAAAAATGCTGTCAAAAATTGCCATCAGATTCTGGTAGACCTATATGAATTGCACACGGTGTCTGAATGGATACCACGAGACACTGGTGTGCGTCGTCACAGTTGTGTGAGTGACGCGTTGTTACTTCGTATCGCGTTTCAACGGATGATCAAGAACGTTCTTGAAATTCTCGTCTTTTCAGAACAAATCTTTGGAATTCTTTTCTTTCCCAAACGGAAAGCAAGAGAATGTTGCAAGGAAAACTGATTCATTACAGTAGAATTAAAGCATAAATTCCAACCTGAAATCAACATACAATTAAATAGTGACTGAACCCTAAATGCCACTTTTATATGCCATATTAACGACGAGGGCGACACGATATCGTAATCGTGTAACGAGCAACCGTGTATCAGATTCACCTGCTGGAGGACAACGAGGATGTACTGCAGCAGCTGGGTCTGCTGGAGAATCAACCTCCGCCGCCGCCGCCGCTGCCGCCGCCAGAGCACATGGAGCAGGATTAGGAAACAGGTTAATAACACTACAATACCACATTCATACATTTAACCGCACATTATAACTAAGGGTAAGTACACGGAGTGACGCGACACTCCACTTCCCGTAAAACTGGTCAAGATGGGGTGATGAATCTCTGTAAATAGTTGAGTCTCACTAAAGACAAGTTGGCGGCGATATCGCACCGAGAGGAATAACGGCGCAAAACACGTCAATTTTCTACCGTCCCCTGGAAAGATCGTACAAGACCGCAAGTAGACGTTGGCTAACTAAGTAACCATTTTGAGAAATTTTGTGTACTTGTAATTTTCGAATTGCCAATTTGTTTATATTTTTAGGGTCGACGAGATGAAACCTTTTTATGGAACCTTAGTGTATAAAATAGTTAAAATAAATTACAATAAGTCTGATTAAAAAAAAAAAAATGTAACTACAGTAGGCAATAAAATTTCCGTATTTTGTAATTAAAGTTTATTTATATTGTATTTACAAATATTTTAGGAGCTTTGGCTTATTTTTAAATCTAATTTTTGAGCAATTTTTTCAGTTTTCGAGAAATATATAATGTTACACTGAATATTGTCATTTATTTTATTTTAAGTTTATATCTTGATACTATCACATAAGGTATACTTAGTGATTTAAAATAAATAACATGTATAATATAATCTTGAAGACTATAATATAGACCTTACAACAGGTAAAATGTAACTGTTATCTAAATATTATAATAACGTGCATTACATTGCTTACTGAATATTCAACAACAGTGGACAGCTTAAATAATTAGTTTGTATTCGGGTAGAAATACTGCAAGCTCTAAGAAGATAAGTAACTAAGATAACAACAACAGTTTAAATAACTCGGCAGTTGACACAGTTGACCAGTGACCAGTCTAATGTCTATCAAAACAAAACATTTATGATTTATTAACGGAGAAAAAGCAAATAGACCTACTCGTACTATTGATCTCGGTCGTTTGCAACATTCTATCACATCGTGGTGACTGGTGGTTCAAGTCTCGTACTGGTAGTCGGGCTTCTCGTAGCGGCCGGGCGGCGGCGCGGGCAGCGGGACGGCGGGTCCGGTCGACATGCGCTGCCACGCGCGCTCCGTCCACGCCACCGCCGAGAAGCACGCGCCGTTGCTGAGGAAGGCCCGCAGCGTGACCGCGCCCGCGCCGCGCGAAAGGCAGCGCCAGCCCTCCGCCCGCACCGACCGCACCGCGCAGTCCCACGCGCCCGCGTACCGCCCCGCCGCGTCGCCCTGCAGCCGCGACTTCACCACGTCGATGGGGTACAGCACCAGCCACGACAGCGCACCCGCCGCGCCGCCCGCCGCGAACACGCGCAGCGCCGACGCCTCGCCGCGCGTCATCGCCTCGTACGACGCGAAGTAGATCGCGAACGCGGGGCAGTCGCGCGCCATCGTAACACCGAGGCCCCGGAACAGCGCCCGCGGGCCGCCGGTCCGCAGCACGTGGCGGGCGCCGCCCCACGCGTCCCGGGGGATCGGGTCGGCGGGCTTGGCGAGCTGCTGCCGTGTCTTGACGAGCTCGACGGGTGCGCACGCGAAGCTCTGCATGAGGCCCGCGGCGCCGCCCGCCACCGCCTGGGTGCGGATGGAGTCCTGGTCGGGCAGGGCGCGCTTGGTATGGCCGTAGGCCCCGAAGACTATCGCGTTGACCGCCGCTATCCCGCCGAGCGGCGCGCCGACCCCGCGGTAGGCGGTCGCCAGGGACCCGCTGCGCAGGAGCGCCCTCGTGCACTCCAGCGCCGATCCTCGTCCCGATTGGATGTGCACCTTCAGAGTATCCAGCGGATGGCCGGCTACGATTCCCGCGCAGCCTGAAAACGGTCGGTCTTTACCCTCCGCTCGAAAAAATAAAACATTTTAAGCGCGTATCGAAAATATCTCACCTCCGATGCATCCGGCTACGAAGTCGAGTGCCATTTTCAAAGAAGATGAATATAATAATATTCCAGTCGAAGATTATCTAAAAGAAAACAACACTAATGAGGTCCTCGTCCGGTGCGATATAAGGTCAAAAATTATCGTCGCATTCTCGTCAGTCTTAATTAGACTGACGAGAATGCGACGATAATTTTACTTTAGTAAACTCACCGGTTCCTTGTTCAAATCAAATAGTCGTAGGGCGTATTGACGTTGCCTCCACCGGAGGTGATGCCAATGAACATATTGCCGAGAGAGCTGGTGTGCGGCGTGAGATGCTGCCAGCAGGAGTCGCGGTTTGAGTGTGAAGCTGCGAGTGCCCCGGCCGCGCGGGACCCGCCCGCTATCGCCTCGCGGGTCAACCTCATTCGCGATAACCTAACTTGCTATTGCTTTTGCTATTCTAGATAAAACATAAGCGGTCACTTTTTAATTCACATGTTTATTTCCCAGCTTAGGCCCCCTTCCCACTCTTCGTTTATTGTTACTCTTAATTTCATATAATATAAGAAATTGATTTGCGCTCTTTCTATCGAAGGTGAGAAGGACCTCTTGTAGCACTAGCGCTACACTTTGTTACGCTTATAGTAGGTAACTAATTTGGTAGTTTAGGTAAATAATTTTTTATCAAATTGGTAACTCTAAATAGTTACTAAAGCTTTAAATAGTATAATTAGCAGTAAAATGATACTTACGACCATCCTTGTATATTCATCTATAGCCAAGACAGTCCTTTATGTAGGTGTCACTGTACTGTATTAAGTTTTAACCTTAGGTTCACTGCTAGATTACCTACCTCGTAATTTATCAAACTATATGTTTACAAACAACAAGAAAAGCCTCCAAAGCTGCAAAGTATCAACTTTATTTTTCACAATGAATGTTTACTTGCTATTTTCCAGTTTTGTAGGTCATGGGTATTTCAAGAAGATAATGTGAGAATATTATTTTTCCGTAATTTTGCCAGAATATGCTCGCTGATAATAAAATTAGCTTATCACTAAAATGTCCAGCTGAGCCAGATATAAAATATAACCACCTCCTATTTTGTACCTAATATTTTATTGGCTTTTATAATAATGACGTGGGCCACGTCTTGTGGCCCGTGACACAAGACAGTAAGTACCCTAATACCATGGTCGTCGTCTAAGGGCCCAATATTTGATCTATCTCTGGTTTTGCCCTACTAGAGATAGGAATAGCTCTCATTAGACATTAGAGACATATATTTTATGTCAATTCAATGTTAGCTGCGATCGGTCGTATGTCAAACCAGAGATAGATTGAATATTAGGAACGGCCGTAAGTTTTTGCAGGCCTTTGCCGTTAACAGCTTTTCGTTGCATAATATGCCGCGGATGTGGAGTCAAATTGAATGCATCTGCATACGATTCCATACATTTTGCTTTTCTTTTACCTCGACGGAAAAACGTGCCGTGCCATGCTACGGCAGATTTTAAAATAAACGAATCTTAATGTTTTTGATTTTTTTTAACAAGTATTTTAACTTAGTAGTTAGGGAGGGGAAGAGGGGATTTCGCGACAAGCTCGAGCGTGTCAGATTAAGCTTGTATAGGCTTCCGATATATGTATAGTTATCATGGTATAGAAATCAGATTTCTAACGTGGTGGGTTGATAAAAGTTATTTTCGAACTAGACGTTCCGCGCGGCTTCGCCCGCGTAAATTAGATATTTGACAGACAAATCAGTCTACAAAAAATGGAATGAAGGATCATAGGCATGATCCTTCACGTGGTCTACTTCTTATCTGACCCAAATAACAGAAAAATTGCTATAGTAGTTCGTGAGATAAGCCCTTTCAAATAATTTCCCCCGTTTTTTCCACATTTTCTTCTATTTCTTCGCTCCTATTAGTCTTAGCGTGATAAAATATAACCGATAAATGGGCTATCTAACAATGAAATAATTTTTCAAATCGGACCAGTAGTTCCTGAGATTAGCGCGTTCAAATAAGCCCTTTCAAATAATTTCCCCCCGTTTTTTCCACATTTTCCTCTATTTTTTCGCTTCTATTAGTCTCAGCGTGATAAAAGGACGAAGGAGCTCGATAAACGGACTAAATAATACTGAAAGAATTTTTCAAATCGGACCAGTAGTTCCTGAGATTAGCTCGTTCAAACAAACAAACAAACAAACAAACTCTTCCGCTTTATAATATTAGTATAGATATTGAAATGTCATCGGATCTGTCAGATTAAGATAGGGGATGTTTAGTATACTTACCCCAAAGAAGCTTCAATATAAAAAAGTTAGTTTAAGAATAAATATATTATGTATGTTAATCTTTAAGGTATGTATGTGAGTGGATTTCAACAACTTGCATTTTTTATATAATTTTGGTGGAAATTTTTGTTTCCACCAAAATTAGAGATTAGGTGTTTACGGGAAACTGGTTCGACAACCACCACCTAGACGAGTTAGCTTGTGACAGAATGAAGTGAATGGCGTATTTTGTATGCTTTAAGAATCAATGGTATTTTGTAAAAATAATGCTTCACACACCCTCTTACCCACCAAAATTTACCCACCAAAATTGGAATTTGCGAGAAAAATAATCTTTAAAAAAAAACTACATGCACTAAAGTTATAACACATTAACTTAATTATAAACAAACCAAAACTCTACCGATATTCAAAATAACAACATGATATTATTGCCACAAGTAGGATAATTTAAGTACACCAAAATTGCATAAAATCGGGGGTTTTGTGATAAAACGGTTTTCTTTCATTTCTGGCTGGAAACTGGTACGACACAGCCCACAGCCACCTCCTAAATGGGTTAGCGTGTGGCTGAATGAAGTAAATGGCGTAATTTTTTATGCTTAAGGGATCAATGGTATTTTGTAGAAACAACGTTTCGTAAATGACACCAAAATTGGTAACATCACCGTGACAGACCTGAACTGTGTCATAAAAACTCAACTACAGAACTTAGTACAATAAAATTCATTTATTATCAAGAGTCAACTATATTAAACGACTACATAAAGATAAAAATCCAATCCGGTATCAAGTTTTTAGTAAATCAGTCTAGATATTGAGTAAAATAGGTCGACGACAAGCCACCAAAATTGGAAATCACCTATTTTTGTTTATTATCTTGGAAAATAATAATTATTTTTAAAAAATAACGACGGGGCCAAATTAAAAGCATTATGTTTTACTTTTAAAATCAAAAATGAAAACCTTATCTTAAAAAAATAGGATAGTTTTCAGCCTTGCCGCGCAAAAAAGCGGTTTGGGAAATCCAGTCATTTATAATATGGGCCAAAATACCTGAGTTAAATAAATAAATAAATAAAAATCGACCAAGTGCGAGTCGAACTCGCGCACTAAGGGTTCCGTACCGTTATAAAGCAAAAATAGGCCAAAATTTTTGTTTTTTGTATGGAATTTAATTTTATTTTAATATTATTATTATTAAAATACACATATTATTGAAAATTTTGTGAAATTTTGAAGTGCCATTATATTGCCATTATCGATATAGAGCAAAAAAGGGCAAAAAAATCACATTTGTTGTATGGGAGCCCCCCTTAAATAAAAATTTTATTTTGTTTTTACTATTTTTTGTTGTAGCGGAAACAGATATACACAATCTGTGAAAATTTCAGAAGTCTAGCTATAGCGGTTCTTGAGATAGAGCTTGGAGACAGACAGACAGACAGACAGACAGCAACGAAGTCTCTGTAATAGAGTCCCGTTTTTACCCTTTAGGTACGGAACCCTAAAAAATAAAGCTTCATATTTTCCTAACTAAGCTTCGCAGATATTTTATGTTGCACTAAACCAAATGATTTAGTCCTTGTTGTCTAAAATCTTGTTATAAACCTAAATAAGCAATTTTCTGAATATATTTTCCTTTTCATAACTTTAAAATGGCTGCAGTTTCAGAACCCACCGCTAAAATAAAAAAAACGTTCTTATTATTTTTTTATCACTTAATGTAAAAAACCTAGGTCTCCATGACGCTCGAGTGACTACACGAATAGCACCCTCCCCTCTCCTACTATAGCTTAGCTAGGTACTTTACAAGTTTACACACACATTGCTCATTGTATAATGTACTAGACGTTCTGCGCGGCTTCGCCCGCGTAAATTAGATATTTCACAGACAAATCAGTCTACAAAAAATAGCCTATGATCCTTCACGTGGTCTACTTCTTATCTGACCCAAATAACACGATAAATGGGCTATCTAACACTGAAAGAATTTTTCAAATCGGACCAGTAGTTCCTGAGATTAGCGCGTTCAAATAAGCCCTTTCAAATAATTTACCCCGTTTTTTCCACATTTTCCTCTATTTCTTCGCTCCTATTAGTCTTAGCGTGATAAAATATAGCCTATAGCCTTCTTCGATAAATGGACTATCTAACACTGAAATAATTTTTCAAATCGGACCAGTAGTTCCTGAGATTAGCGCGTTCAAACAAACAAACAAACAAACTAACAAACTCTTCCGCTTTATAATAATTAGTATAGATTGTTTACATGCTATAGGCCTATTTATGTAAGTTAAGTATCTTATTATTCTTATGAGTTTATTACAGTAATTTTCCGTTTGCGTTGACCCCATAATTTATAATTTCGTACACTATCTACTCAACACTGATGTTAATAATATAATATTACTAGCTTCCCGGCAAATGTTGTTTTGCCATATAAAGTATTTCGCCCATATTATTTTATTGAAGTAACTAAATAAGTATGTCACCACTCACCATGCCACGTCCATCGCTATCCCGTCGCACAAACAATGGTCGCCGTCAGTCTCGAGTTGTAATAATTTACTATTATTTATTCAACAAATGCACTTGTCAATATAAATATAAACCGGCAAAGTGCGTGTCGGGCCACGCGCAGTATGGGGTTCCGTAGTACCGCTAGTTTTTTTTTTATTTTTGTATGGTCAATGAATGTAGGTACATTTATAACGTGTTTTACACTACTAACAACATCATCTCAGTTACTTTCAAAGGAATTTGAACGAAAAGTTCCTTTATACTTCGCCGAATACATTTTTTTTAGTTGATCGACTATTAAATTTAAAAATTAAGAAGACTTCATAAGTTATTGAAACTTATGAAGTCTTCTTAGCCGTGATAGTTTTCCTTTTAAATTCAGCATATTTCCTACTCCCGTGAATTTTTTCACATTTCTTGAAGCCCCCGTTTAGTTGGTAGAAGGGGGGGACACTGGCCTCTAACGATTTTTTCCACTTTAAAAATTAATATTTCACAAACGGATCCCTTAATCGGAAAATGATCTTGAAATACTCATAATATTTTTAAAAAACCTATCCAACGACACCCCACACGATGGGGTGGACGCGAAAAAAAAATTCATCGCCGCTTGATGTGTAGGGGAGGTACCATAAAAAAAAATTAAGTTTATATTATGTACCATTTTGTCGGCATCATTATTATGTATATTAATGCTAAATTACAGCTTTGTAGGTCCTTATAGTCTCTGAGCAAAACCGCGGACAGACAGACGGACAGACCGAAACTATAAGGGTTCCTTGTTGACTACGGAACCCTAAAAACCTATCCAACGACACCCCACACAATGGGGTGGACGCGAAAAAAAAATTCATCCCCGCTTGATGTGTAGGGAAGGCACCATAAAAAAAAAATATGATTTCATTTACCATTTTGTCGGCATTATTAATATGTGCATTCATTCCAAACAGACAGACAGACAGACGGACAGACCCGACCCCCCCCCCCCCCCCTAGAAGATAAAATAATATTAATAAACAAAATATCTTTTCAGTCAGATTAATAAAAGTCAATTTTCATGATTTTTTGTTTCAATGTACCAGACCGACCACCTTCTCAAAACAGGTAATTATGAGCTGCACTAATCAAAGTGAATACAGGCCCTAAGTGTGGACAGCGACTGATTAGTGTGTGGGAATATGCGTGGAGGCCGCAAAGGAAGATCTTCCGATCGAGCGAGGTAATATGCCCGGTCAGGCCGAAGCCCACGTGATACATTTCAGCTATCGTATACAGGGTGTAACAAAACTAAGTTATAATACTTTAGGGTGTGTACTTATTTTTATTTTATTTTCTTTTATTGGGGTCTCCAAACAGTCTTACATATTTTTAAAGTAAGGTATACATTTAAAAGATTTACTAAATGTAAAACCAACGGCGGTGACCACAGATGAATAATTAGTACTTATAGGAAAAAATAGAGATCTAGAGAGCAGATATATATAATAATAAAAGGGTATGGGGGTCAATTGTGTGTTAAGTGTGTTTGCTAATAATAGTTGAAATAGTAGTAAAATTCAATTCAGTATAATTGTAAGTGTAGTGCTTGTAAATTATTTATTGAATAAGAATGCAAGGTTTTAATTATTTATATGCAAATTTTTAAGTCTATCGATAAGACATTTTTTATATTTGGCATGTTTGAGAGCAAATCTATATCATTGAAGTGACTATTAAAGTTATGAACTATTCGAGTAATGGGAGATCGGATACCAGCGTTGGTTCGGCTAAATGGAGTAGCAAAAAAGTTATATTGTTTTCTTGAATGCGATCTAATAGGTACCCTGTAACACAGTTTGTTAATTAAGTAATTGCAATCGTATTTGTTATTACTTGTTCCTTGTGAAGAGTTCACACGCAAAGTAGAGGTGAAGTAGTTATATAGTTAGTATAATTTTACAACTGTTCCGACAACGCAACGTACTGGAGTAGTGTGGCCTCGGATCTTGGTAGAAAATAGATTTTTATTAATGATAGTAACTTACGTAAGCTGGCTACGTATGAATAATAATAATTATTCGAAAAAAAGCCGGTGTGGTAAGAGAAGAGTTTTACAAAAACTTATGAGGTTTTCCTGCTTTTATAAACACTAGCAGTGGTGAGTGGCTTATGTTATTTCGCCGTTCAAAAAAAATTAATGTGATGTCAATGTCAAAACTCCAAGAAGGCGAAGTTGGTATGGTTGGTATTTGGTACCGTACTTATTTGGTTTATTTTTAACTTTGCTGATAATTTTAAATAAAAATTAATATGAATAATAGATCTGGGTCAGATTTTAAAAGTGCTTGCCGAGCATGTTTAAGAACAGCGGAAGAAAAAATGGACTCTTTATTTTCTTTGCATAAAAAAGAAATGTTATCAGATATGTTTTCAGACTTAACTTCTATTAAAGTAAGTAAAAAAAACTTAATTTGGATTTTTACTTTTCGTTTCTAATTGCTTTTTTGAATTATTTAAAGCAAGGATTACTTTGGTACTAAACTTACTTATGTGTATTTTAGATTGAACATGAGGAAAATTTACCTTTGCAAGTGTGTAGTCCATGCCGTCAACAGCTTATAAAATCCTATAAGTTCAGATTAAAGTGCCGGGAGTCTGATAGTTACATTAGGTCTTTTATTGATTCAGAAAAATCAATCTCTACAGAAACAAGGTAACCACTGTCACTTCAAAATTTACTTCTAACACTTGGTTCAAGTTTATTACTTTGGTGCTTTAAAGTAATTAGTAATGAATTAAGTATTTGAAATTATAATTAAAACTAACATTTCTCTTCAGGATAGACTCATCTGAAAATATTGTAAATTGTAACAATAATGACGGTTTAAAAGAAGAGGATCAATTTGAAATTCAAGTGAAGGTGGAGGATCATCATCAAGAGGGTATGGAATATTTTAATTGATTTTTTAATTTATTCCAAAATCAACAAAAAAAAAATCTTTATGTAAGAAAAAAATATATAACAATTATAATAATTTGTTACAGAAATAGAGTATTTGGAAGATGAAGTTTTTAGTGCAGAGGACAAATACTTGATACTAGACAATAATAAGAGGTGAGTCAATAATTAATAAATTGTAAAATTTGTACTAAGAATAAGTGATCACTGGCCTATTACAATATGCTCTTTTTTTGCAGTGAGAATATCATCAGTTCAGGTATGTAATATGAGCTGCATGTAACCAATAATTATTACACAGGTTAAAAGCTGTTCCTGTAAGAATTTTGTGGCCTGACCATATTTTTCTGAGAAATTTTCTTTCTATCAGCTCAGGTTTTTAAGATATTTCATTCCAATGTTTCAAAAATCTTGCATTTTAGTCTATTTCAGAAGCATCTTATAACTGCTGGAATCATTTATTTTCATGTGTTTTGATAAAATATGTTTAGTAAATATACAAATCTCTTGTTTAGATCTCAATTTAAATTGCGTATTATATTTTTTTATTTAAATATGAGAGTTCAAAACTATAATATTTTCTTTTTTCATACAAAAATTGTTACTCCACATAGTATGAGCATTTAGAGCCCCCGCAGACTGCAGACTTTTAGTCGGCCGATAGTTTGATCGAAAGCTTAATCAGTACGAAGATGTATGAAGGTTTACGTAGCTTTATGCCATTACAATGATATTCCGTTGCAATTTTTAACAATTCTTAACATTTACAAGAATTAATTATCTCAATGTGAATTTACTCAATTAATTAATAGTCATAACTCATTGAAACAAGTTACATTCTCAAAAAGAAGTTTCTCTCTCAGGCATACATTTATCAAAACTAATGAAAATGAATACTTTTAACTGCAATATAATTCCGAAATGGGCTAAAATGCGAGATTTTTGAAAATAAAATATCTTAAAAACTGAGCTGATAGGAAGAAAACTTCTTAGAAACATATATTGTGCACACAAAACTCTTATAGAAACTGACATTAGTTTGAAGGCAGCATATTTTTTTTTTTTTTGATTTTGTAAATCTGTGTTATTATTGATTGAGTTATGACTTATGACCCTTGGCTGTCAATGATATTTTAGTATAATATCATAGCTTGGCTGTAACATAAATTTACTGTGTTATTACTTATTAGCCTTGAGAGGCGTCTGTGATTGATACAACATTCTGTATGAACCATAAAGTTAATATACCTAGCGGAATAGAGCAACAATATCGAGCTGTCAAACGAAACCGAAATTGGTTTACAACTGTGTGTAAAAATATGTGTACGTATACGCTTACACAAACATGATTGAACATGAATTCTATGAGATTAAATTGTCAACGTGCCGATAAGTGCCGACTGGACGTCAAAAAAAGAGTTCTGCTGTCATGTATCACATGTCTCTTTTTACCACGCAGTGTTACTGATAGTGACATCTCGCTTGCTCAGGCCTTTGTTTCTCTATTCCGCTAAGTATTATATTTATAACTTTATGGTATGAACTTAACACATTTTTATATTTATATTTGTCAGTCTCACAGCCATTATTTAACTAAGTTGATGTTATTTCAGAAGTTCATGATGTAACAAGCAAGAACAAAAGATCGGACGAACCAAAAACTACCAAAGATGATCGTAAATTTGAGTGTGAGGTGTGTTACAAGGTTTGTTTAATGTTCAATTTATAGATATAATGTCTGAAACAGAAAATTGAAATATATTATACAAAACTTATATTTTTTTACATCATTTATTTTCAATGTTTCCTTGATTATACATATAATATCGACGGTGGAATGATAAAGTTACCAAGCGACACTAGAGGTCAAAATGAGTTTTTTATATATTTGGAATCAGCGAATTTTTCTCTATCGATTAGTCTAAGGCTTCTTACAGCACGAACGGCACGTGTTGGCGGCACGTGTCGGCGGCAGTCGACGGCAGCCGTTGACAGTTTATGACGCTTGCAGAGGGCCTACCACCACCTTTCCTAAAACTATCATGTTTCCAAAACACTTTGTTGTAAGATTACAATAACATTATTGTACTCACTTTTTAAATATAATTTTACTAAAAAACAGTAAAAAATGCAAAACATTATTAAATCCGCTGTTAAATATCAACTTTTTTAAGATTGCTAGCTTGACGTTAAAGTAATATTGCTTATCTGTCAAACGGTGTCGCTTAGTAGAGTTGGTGGTAGGCCCCCAGTTGTGACGTACCGCCTAAAGGTAAGCGTCCACAGGTCAGTATCGTACGCAACGGACGTCTCGCATCAAACGGATAATTTTTTCACAGTACGTCCGCTGAATCGGCAGCGTACGGATTACCGACTAGCCTAGTAAATGAATGATCAAAAGGGGGGGTGTGGATGGAAAAGTCGAAAGCAGAAATTTTGACTTAGGAACTTTGTTTGGACTAATTTGAAGATAAACATACTGGCTAGTCGGTAATCCGTACGCTGCCGATACAGTGGATTAACTGTAAAAAAAATATCCATTTGATGCGAGACGTCCGTTGCGTACGATACTGACCTGTGGACGCTTACCTTTACGCGGTACGTCACAACTGCAAGCGTAATAAACTTTCGACTGCCGCCGACACGTGCCGCCGACTGCCGTCGACCGCCGCCGACACGTGCCGCCGACTGCCGTCGACTGCCGCCGACACGTGCCGTCGTCTGCCGTCGACTGCCGCCGACGCGTGCCGCCGACACGTGCCGTTCGTCTGTAAGCGCTCTAATAGCGGGCCCCTAGACCTACAATAATATTGAACAATATATTGAACAATTTATTTGACAGTAACATTTTTAAAGTAAAAATGAATCTTTAAAGGGCTCTGTTGTAAATGAAATTAATATGTACTATCAAGGAAATTGATACCTAGGCAGTTGACGGACCTACGTCATTTAGTCGGCTTATGTCAATTCAATGTTAGGTGTGATCGGTCGGATGGGTTTGACGTAACGCGACCAAATAACTTAGGTCTGCCATCTGCCTAGGAATCAACTTCTCTGATAGTACAATCATTGATGGTAGGTAACATATGCAATATAATTTAACTCAATTTTCAGAAATTTACAAACCTAAGGATGCTGAATGTTCACATCAACAAATACCATATTCAGGAGGATGCTCTGGCGTTTCCCTGCGGACAGTGCAAGGAGTCATTTAACTCTGAACACGACCTACACCTACACTCCGCCCTGCACACACCTGTCGATGATGTGTGGATGTGTAACAAGTGCCAAAAAGTGTTTAAAGGTAAATAAAAAGCATTAAATGATTATTATTTATTGCAAGTTGGTTACGGCAGCTCTCTCAGAGCTAATTCTACTCGTGCTAGGACCTCACATAGGAAAGTTTAGAAAACATCCCAATTCATTCTCAAGATTCATGCTTCGATACTAATATTATAAATGGGAATCTATCTATCCAGATATCGCGCTTAAAACGCCATACCAATTCGAATTAATTTTGTATATGGACACTGCTGTTTATTTCAGTATATTTTCTGTAGGTATACTTGTATAGTACTATCGAGGAAATTGATTCTTAGGCAGTTGGCAGACCAACGTCATTTGTTCGGATCATGTCAATTTAATGTGAATAATTATTATTGTGATCTGTCGGCTGGGTTTGACGTCCCCCATCTGCCTAAGAATCAACTTCTCTGATAGTACATAATATTATCTAAATTTGAATAATTTTTTAATTCACTTTCAATCATTGTCAGCCCGCGCCGCGTTACGCCGTCATATCCGCTACCACATGGAGCACAAGCGTCACGCGTGCGCGTGCGGCAAGACGTTCGCCGAGCGGTGCGCGCTGCAGCGACACGCGCGCGTACACACCGGACAACGCGCGCTAAAGAACTTCGTATGCGAGCACTGTGATAAGAGGTAGGTGGTATTTCATATTTGATTGATATTATTACTATTAATTAGACCCTTTGCAAAAATAAATGACTCCCTTCATATTTTAAGTATAAATTGACTGATCTATAGGATTGCACAAATAAAGAGTATGGATGAATCCACTGTGTCAAAATTAAAATTTTCACAATGGAATGAATCCTGCAATCCGCTGTTAAAGTTTTAGAAAGCTTCGGTAACGCAATGTACTTAGAAGCGCGGCGGCGACTATTATTAATTATACAATGACTGAAAACTAATGAAATGGGTTTCGGTCTGACCAAGCATAGCACTCCGCTCGGTCGGAAATCTTCCTCGGAACCCAAAGACTCACACATATTCCCGCATTATGGGTCAATTCAGACCGCAAGGCGACGCGTAGATTAATTTCTAAATTTCTATGGATTTGACAGACTTCATTTCAGAGACGTCATGCAAGACTGTCAGTTGAATACAAATTTAGAAATGCATCTACTCGTCGCGTTGCGGTCTGGATTGACCCGAATACACGTGTAATGTGATGTAGGTTCATAGACCGCGCGGCACTAGGCGCGCACGTGGCGCGTCACACGGGCGAGCGCGCGCACGCGTGCGTGTGCGGCGCGGCGTTCCGCTCGGCGCGGCTGCTGCGCTCGCACCGCCGCGTGCACGACGACCACCGCCCGCACGCCTGCAACGTCTGCCAAAAGCGGTAACTTGATTATAATATATTAGATTTCGCCACTCTAACTCAAACATTGGTGGGTCAAACAAAAAAGTTGTGGTCTTTTAAATTTAGATTTTGTGAACAAAGCTTAATGAGGGCTTTAATCATTATAATCACTCATTTCACGCACAAATTTACGTAGTATGCAGAGCTATTTTTCTTGAAAAAATGTCTTTCTTTCTATTACTTCCCACTTCACTTATTAAATATGGCTAATTCGTTATCTAATTAGTCCGAAAATACCTTGACACTTATACAGCATGACTGGTGACTGGTGAGACATGTTCAATACTCGAGGACTTGATATTTGGCTATTATATTAGATGAAAAAAAATATATCAATTGATCACGGAGTAAATATAATTATTTACCCAACGCATGGACACCGCGCGCGGGAAGGGTAGCGGCGCGGTGTTTCTTTGATGGCGCACGCCGCCGCGCCGCGCCGGCCGCATAGGTATGCCTACTTGCCTAGCCGCGTAATATACTTAGTGTCCATGATTCATTTATTTAAAGGGAAATTTGTTCAAAAATTAAGTACCTAATTTTATTACATCATTATAATGAGAATCGAGTACCGAGTAGAGTACTTGTATTGAACATGTCTCACCAGTCATGCTGTATAGTAATATTATTAAAATGAATACTACAATACTACAATAGGCTACTCGACCTATATTCAATTTCATTGAACAACTGCATATTTCTAGTATAACTTGGCCTGGGAAACCGTATTTCAAATCGACTTTATTTATCAATCATAAGCTTTTATTTGATGATCAAATAAAAGCTTATGATTGATAAATAAAGTCGATTTGAAAATATGATTTTATATTTTTTAATTTGTACTGACGAAAACGCTTTTGCGGTACTTTTACTTACTCCGATTTGGATGTGACGTCATCACACTAGTAATTTAATATCTTTTATTTATCGCGCTCGTTATATGTAAGTTTATTTGTACATAAATAATAAGAATAAGCCTAGAAAGATTTGTAAAATATAATATATTAAATAAAACATCAGTTTTATATATTATCTCCATTTATTGTAGTACGGAAATGAAATAGCCAAAACTTTTCTCTAAAAGCTTTTAATATTACAAATGATTTCTAAATTATTTTCTATTTTCTGGCACTGTTAGACTCGTACGTTTAGCACATAAAAAAATTCAATAAAGAAAGTATAAAATACAAAAAATATGACGTCACACTATGGCGGACAGTGTTTTTGGCGCCATTTAAAAGGCACATTTATCAATCAACATTTTTATGGGTTTCTACTATTTAAAATATCAAAATATTAGTTTTTTTTTTTATGAAAATGAATGATTAAGAAGCGATTAGCATGAAGAAAAAAAGTAGGTCAAGTAGCCTATTTACAACCCGTGTTTCAGTTTTCGTCACGCGTCGACGCTGCGCACGCACGTGCGCACGCACTCCGGAGAGCGGCCGTACGTGTGCGCGGCGTGCGGCAAGACCTTCATACAGCACTCCAACCTCACGCTGCATGCGCGCACGCATACCGGTGTGTAGCATCCATTTAGGGCTCCCACACATAACTGCGAATTCGCATCGCATCGCAAATATCTGTGACAAAATTCGTAGCTAATAAAAATGAATACGATGCAAATCCGCAGTTTTGTGTGAGAGCCCTTAAACAGTTTTGAATATATTGTTTTTCAATATAAGTTGTGTAACAGAAATCTTTGAGTTTCTATCTCAGTATTGATTGGAACTAAAAACTCTTTTGATATAATTTACGTACGAGAAGTCAAAAGGAGGGTAATGATTTGTTAATACGTTAGGCTTCAGTATCGAAATAAGCGGGCAGCGGGGCGGGAGCGGCGGCGGCGCGTTCCAATGTAGATTTATATGGATAAGCCGTCTAGCGACGAACGGCGCGTGGCGTACTAGACGGCTTATCCATATAAATCTATGCATTGTCACGCGCCGCCGCCGCTCCCGCCCCGCTGCCCGCTGATTTCGAGACTAAAACCTTTTACCGCCGTATCTACTCAGAGACATTTCATTATGATTAACCTTCAATTTAATGAAGAGTTAGACAGATAATGTATGGGGCTTATGTCAAAATTTTTAATTAATTATACATCAAAGAGAATATAATCACTACGGTTACATTTAAGTAATTAATGTTCCACTCTGAGTGTGGCAGTTAGTGTATTTTTCTTTTTCCTAGTGATATTTACACAGCGAATTATTTAACTAATGCTGTGTTTGTCTGATATAAAATATAAAAACAGCAACTGTGCATAAAATATCCATTGTACGTATTTAAAATATTTTTTGATAGGGATTAGAGTTAAGGAGCACACCCTACATACGTACACACTAAAATTTTCGACACTTTCAGGCAATAACTATTTTCCGACACTTTCCATCTACAATCTACTAGGCAAAGCTCTATAACAATTTATATTTTATATCAATCTGTAGGGCGATTCACGATTTCCATTCGACACGGATTCGGAAACTTTACCGTGCGGTCATTGGTCGACGCCTAACGCGGCGAACGTTTATTGGATGTCGGGTGACGAAGTTTCCGAATCCGATCGAATTGCGCATTGTGAGTCGGGGCCTAGGTCCCTGTGTTAAACGGCCCATGTCACTCAAATCCTCTCTACATCCCAGGTGAGAAGCCATACAGGTGTGACTTCTGCGGTCGTCAGTTCTCGTCGGGGTCGTCGCTGAGCGCGCACCGCCGCACGCACACCGGCGAGAAACCCTACTGCTGCCCCGTCTGCGGGAAACGGTATAGTAGAACTTGCTATAAAGCATTGAATGGTGGTGTTTAAAATTCTATTTGCCACCGGGTGCCGCTATGTAGCCTTAGGGTCGATCGTATCAAACTGCTGTCATATTATGTCACGATATAATAATAATAATAATATCTATGGACGCCTCACACCACGTCAGTCTGGCCCCGTGGTAATGGACTTCTGTTACAGGTACCAGACAACGGAAATATATACTTTTATACTATACATATTATATTTAAGATTTTTATTATATGATCTGGGGACACGGTAGTGTCCCCGCCGAGACGAACCAAGCGAAGCGCAAGGGCACGCTTCTGAATATATGGAGCCAAGCTTCTGAATATACACGGCCTAACTCTATCGACCCTAACTCCAACAAATTCTACATATCAGTAAGTATGTATGGCTTGGCTGTTTCGTTACTTACTTTAGATCAGAAACTAAATATTTGTCTCACCTCCACGACGGTAGCAAATAGCGAAGCCATACATACTTTCTGATATGTAGAATTTGTTGGAGTTAGGGTCGATAGAGTTAGGCCGTGTATATTCAGAAGCTTGGCTCCACATTAGATCTGATGTCTTTTTCACAGGGCAAACCTTTTGTGGTCGTCGAGGTAACATTTTACATGAAATGTTTTTGGTGGGATACACATATTTAATACACATCCATGACCCAGGAACTTTGAAAACTTTTTGTTCCGTCGGCGGGATTTGAACCCGCGACCCCCGGCTTGAGCTACCAACAGCCCACCAACTGAGCCACAGAGGTCGTCAATATAGCTGTCATGTGTCATGATAATATGCCTATTTGACACGATAGACCCTAAGGGCGAACCCAAACGAGCGTAATTTGTGAGTTGTGAGTCGCAGAATTTCGGTTCGACAGAATTCTGCTGCATTCAGTTTCATACAAAAGTCCTGTTTGATTCACATGAGCGTAATTTTGTGAGTCGGGATTTGTATGAAAAGATATTTACGCGGCAGAAATTCTGCGACTCACAACACAAATTACGCTCGTTTGGCCTCACCCTAAGGCTACGTAGCGGCACCTGGTGGCAAATAGAATTTCAAACACCCACATTGACATAAATTCGTATATTATTCACGTTATTGGTTAAAACTGATTTTATGAAGCTCCAAGATAACACAGTTTTAAATATAGAAGTAGAACGTTTTGATTTTTAAACCCACTTATAATATTTCGTTGCTGAAGGGCTGAAGGCAAATTATTGCGTTGCTTCATCTCCATTTTTCTCCCACACCGGTTTCGGTGACGGTGGCCGGTTTCATTGAAACCAGGCCAGTTACGCAGGAGTGATTTTATAGTGCTCAAGTGTGTGCGCAGTACACAAGAGCACTCTCTATTTCTTTACTCTCATAACCCAGTGGGACGGACGACCGACACGACTGGCGAGAGATCAGGCGCAGGACCGACTTTTTACATGCCCATCCGACGCATGGATCATCTTACTTGTCAGACAATCAGGTGATCAGCCTGCATTGTCCTAACCAAACTTGGAAATAACATGTTTCCAACGCGGGAATCGAACCCACGACCTCCGAGTCAAGAGCCACGCTCTTAACCACTGGACCACGGAGGCGTTTTTACATCTCCGTAAAGGGTGACTATAAAACCGCACAACTTTGGCCGCACGGCGCAAATCGACCGTCTGAAATCTCAATGGCAAAAAAAAATCCATCTTTTTGCCGATCGATTTTTGCCGTGCTACCAAAGTTTACACGCTTTACGCAAGCTACAAATATTATGGATTCACGGGTTTACCCTCAGATTCGCGCGCATGGACATGACGGCACACATGCGGCGCCACTGGGGCGAGCGCCCGCACGCGTGCGCGGCGTGCGGCAAACGGTTTACCACGCCCGCGCGACGCGACCAGCACATGCTCGTGCACACTGGTATCAAACTTAACTAATACTTCTGCTGTATTTCAATTCAATTGAAATTTTGTTATGTTAATTGAAATTATAACGTAAAACATTTTAAAATCTTCACTAAGGATTTAAGTAATCATCAAATGGCTCTGAGTGCGCGAAGGCCTAGTCTAAACAAATATTGTCAGTCCTCAGGACGTAATGTAGACTTTTGTCTCGGTCTCTCGAGCTTGTACTCTGTGACTTTAGTTTACTCATTGTATTAAAAGCAGTGAATCGATGAGCATTGTAAATTGCAATAGAAAAGAAAAATAATTAAGATGATGATGATTTAGTTATATGTCAATTACATAACATTTTATTTTCACAGCCGAAAATCCATACGAATGCGGCGTGTGCTCCGAGAAATTCAAGCGGAGAGCGTATCTCGCTCGGCACATGAAAAGTCACAAGGGAGACAACACCAAGAGTAATAGAGTGTCGGTCTTACAACTGGCACCGCCTCGGGAGAACGTTATCGTGAGCAACTACTCGAGAAAAACTGATGAGGAGCAAGCTAATGACAGGTGCGAAGCTGCGCCGGAGTACCACGATGTACCTTTGGACGTGTCGCAAGCGTTGATTCTAGATGACAGCGATGTTAAAAATGAGGTCGTGGTCATCGACGAAGGATCCCATATTCCTTATCAGAACGAGGTGATATGCTTGGACTCCCAGGAGATACAATACGACCGAATGGAACTGGTGAATGATGTTGGATCGAAAATAGATGACGCGCAACAATTCGTGATGCAAATAGAGACGGTAGAGGGTCAGCTGATGATAAAAAAAATAACTAGCGAATAAAGTGAATTCCAGCAAGCTTGGCCTCTAAGGGCCAACGCTGAAACACGGGCGGACGCGGAAGACCGCCGCGGGCCACGAATCCGCGAGCGGGCACCCGTCGCGTGCGCCCATCTCATTTAGCGCTGCTAGTATAATTTTTATTTCGAGCGTGTACAGTTGTCGAGTAGATTAATTACCATGGATTATTTACTAATTTATTATTTGGCAAAAAGACGTCAACGGAAACAACGTCGACAGCGAAAAGCGTGCGCCCGCGCCGTGTGCCCGCAGCGTGCGCCCGCCGCTTGAGGATTGATGGGTTAATAAAGCAACATAAAATAATACTCTTTCTTTTTATTTAACAAAATAAATTAGTGATTGCATTTAACTATAAATCTATTGTCATTTATTCAAAACCATGAAGTCTTCTTTCCATCCTCATATTTCTTAATATTAACGAGCATGGATTCATGTATATCCTTGGCTGTCCTGTTTTGTCCATAGTAGTCAACAAATTCACCGTCAGGATTCACTAAATAAATAATTATTGTGTGGTCCACCTGAAACATATACCGACTATCAATATCACATACTTATCAGCTAAGTTGATTATAATATCAAATATGATATTGTCCTCAAAATATGTGTTCAACATAACATTTCATTTGTTTAGTTTGAATAGGTATGCAGTAATATAAAGGTATTAATAACACAGTCATACTTACTGAATACAAACGAGCAAAATTTATGATTACTTTTCAAGGACAGTACTTACAATATAATCATTATCGACATCCTGTGGTCCAGCACTGAAGTACACGCGATAGGATTTGCATGCTTTCTGCACTTGTTCCAGTGTACCAGACAGCCCCAACAACCTTGGTGTAAATTCTTTGCAGTACCTGTTCACAAAATAGGAGTTATGCACTTTAAAATGATCTTATTTTGATTAATTCAAAGTACAAAGTGTACCATCGATTCATAGGCAGTTGACCTATGTCATTTGGTCGGATTATGTCAAGTTAACCGATTCAATGCGGCGCACATTTTTGAAGACTTTCAATCGTGGCGGCATACAATTTTCTCGTGACACGTTAGCCGTGTCATACGCCATAGATGTAGATGACACGGCTACCGTGTCCGAATTTCTGATCAGAAAAATTCAGACGCTCATACATTTTGACACGTCAGAATTCTGATAGTATGCGGGGTCCACAACAAAATGTATGAACAGAGTGCGTTCCGGCGGGCGTCCGAATTTTTCTGATCAGAAATTTCGGATAATGTACAGCCAGGCTAAAAAAGGAGACAGTACTTTTTTTCAATTCACAGAATATTCAGAAACGAAGCCTATATGTTTTACGTGGAAAATTAAGACTGTTTTGTTCGGAGTAGAACCTTCTAAAGTGTAATTTGAGGGAGATACAATCGCTTTCTAAATGACACGGCTCACGTGTCATATGCCACACGTTAAAAACCCATAAGACGCGGCTGCCGTGTAATCCGCAATGAATGCACCTTTAAAAAAGGTTGACGGCCCCTACTTTTTTTCAATTAACAGAATATTCAGAGGCGATGCCTATAGGCTTGTTCTACGTGGAAAATTAAGATGATTTTGTTCAGAGTTGAACCTTCTAAAGTGTAATTTGAGGGAGATACAATCGTTTTTTAAATGACACAGCTCACGTGTCATACACCACACGTTAAAAACATACAATGTATGACACGGCTCCCATGTCATCCGCACTGAATCGGTTAATGTAAGTCGTCATTCATTGGCTGGGTTTGACAAAACGCAACCAAAGTTAGTAGGTCTCTGCCTATGAATTAACTTCTCTGATAGTATATAGTCAGCGATATTGTGATTTTCTTTAACCCCTCAACTCCCAATTGGTAACCCGCTACCCCTCCATTTGCATTGCGCTGTTCACTGGTAGTAAGCGATACTACGATTAGCGTATTTTGCTGACTTACAGACTACTTTTGCATGAAAAAGTTTAATTAGTTACGTTCTTTGATATACTGTGAGAATTTTCGGAATGTCATTTACTTACTTTCCCACCATTTCTGGAGTGTCTCTTTGAGGGTCCACAGATATGAATAGCGGTTGAAGTGGTGGGGCTGATGGACTTTTATCTGCAAAATAATAATTATAATGATAAATAGCATAGTGCATAGATATAGATAATATACTAAAAAAATAAGACTGTGCAAATTTACCGTGCATGTTCACAACTTCTGCTAACTTCTCTAATTCATCCGGGCATATGTCTGGGCAGTGTGTAAATCCAAAATAAATTAACATCCATTTACCAAGGAAATCTGTGCTTTTGACGAGTTTGCCCTGCAATAAGAATATTAACTGTATATTGTAAACATTAAAAGGATTTCACAATTTTAAAAACGAATTACACAACATTAAAATGTCTTTTCTTTCAATTTTCAGTTGTAGGTATGAGTTGTTGCGAGGTAGTAAAAGCTGTGTATGTATACAGAGAATTATGTATACCTCTGGATCCACTAATTCAAATGTGCCTCCTATTTTTGCTTTTCCAATTTGTCTTTTTCTTTCGCGATCAACAGCGTCTTGTTTTTCTTTTCTTACATACATCATAAAACCTGTAAGTCCCCCAGCGACTACCGCCGTTACTGCCATGGACTTCCATGTTATCGGTCCAATAACATTCTTAGGTTTCCTTTTAGGTGGTACAGCACATAGTTTTACTGGTGTGGTTGATAAGAATCGGCTTAGCGCAGGCCTCAGTGAATATCTTAAAATACTGTTCATATTAAAGAAACTTTATGTAACCGATAATCATAAATTTATGGTAGACCTTATTGTTATTATTTAATAAGTAGGTAATATTTAATTGAAAATAAATGCAATGTTTGTGGAAATATAAATATTCAGAATCTCGGTAACGAGAACCAAATAGAAATTACATTTGTCTTGACATTTGACAATGACAGCCAACTGCCAATTGACATCTGTTTTTGACATTGACAGTAATTCGGTTTTTATACCAAGGGAGTCACTGACCTCCATTATACACTTGTATAATGGAGGTCTGACCTGCTGAGGCTCCAACTGAAAAATACACTTTTTAAACAAATAAGCCTTTAGACATCATGATACGATACAACATACAACGATACGAGCATTGGATGACATTACGATGTGCATACGAGACATAGAATTTTTAACCAACTTAAAAAAAGGAGGTTATCAATTCGATACTTATGTATGTAATTGTTGGCGACTGGCTGGACAGACCAGAGCTTATACTTTTTTACTGTTTTTAAATATTATTTACTTTTCTATGTCACATTTTTTCATGTATTTACGGGAGTCTATCTCAGAATTGACAGACCATTATAGTTGTCGCTTCACATGGTGTTATCGGTGTATCGTTTACGGCCGTTCCCAATATTCAATCTATCTCTGGTTTGACATACGACCGATCGCAGCTAACATTGAATTGACATAAATATATCTCTAGTAGGGCAAAACCAGAGATAGATCAAATATTGGGAACGGCCGTTAGTAGCTGCAGTTATCCTCATCATCGTACATACAGTCCACATCTCCCCCGTCGCTATCAGTAATATTTCCAGAACTGCCCAATTTTCGTATATTATGTTAGTCTATACAGGGTGTAACAAAACTTAGTGATAATACTATAGGGTGTGTACGTGTTCCTCGTAGAGAGTTCACTATGAAAGTAGCAGCGCTGAAAGATCAACATTTTTTTTCACTTTTGTATGGGCAACCGCCCCAGCGTAAGGAGTTTCCCCATACAAAAGTGAAAAAAAATAATTTTGGTCTTTCAGCGCAGCTACTTTCACAGTGAACTCTCTACTAGGAACACAACTTAGTTTTGTTACACCTTGTATAAGCGTCTGAACAAATGTGCCATTTTCAAAAGTGTATGTATTTATGTATGTTAGGTTAGCTGCAGGCCGCGTCAGTCTATTGCGAGTGCAAACATGCACCCCCACTCGCACCCCCCGTCCCCCGTCGAAATATATTTAATACTTTTTATAGTATACATATATTTAAGATTTTTATTATATCATACACATATTTAATACACATCCAGACCCGGGAACATTGAAAAAACTCGAACCCGCAACCCCCGGCAATCCAATGCCAAGTTGATGCCACGAAAACCTGCCAATGAACTTGGCAGGTTTTCGTGCTATACGTAACACTTGATTAATTGTATAATTATTAGATAATATTTGTATGATTAAATTAACCTGCCAAGTTCAAATTAGAAGTATTATGGATCAGGCTGTTGATAAAGATGATTACGATCGATGAAGTACATCTAAATTTGGCATTGGATTGGATTTCACTCGCGTACGTTACTTTTTTTATGATACAATTATTAATGGTTTTGAGGAAATATTTCATATACATGCAATCTTGATCTAATAATACATACTTAAGTACCTAATTTGCTGTTAAAAACTATCTATATTAAAAAAATATTTCTTTACTAGCAAGTAATTTTAGAAACACTTCATTTATTTTAAAATATGTAAGACTTATGAAGTGTGATATGAACACATTATGAAATATAAATAATCAAGGTTTTTGTATTGTAATTTCAATAATTATAGCAAAAATTAAAAAAATTAATAAGCCGGATAGTCGGCACTTTTTGCTGACTATTCGCCGACTACTAAAGTGGCCGGATAGTCGGCACATCTCTAATATAAATCAAAACTATTCGATTTTTCATTTCAATCATTTTTTCAGTGGCACATAGGCTATATATTTTGTACCCGTGCGAAGCCGGGGCGGGTCGCTAGTGTTTTTATGTTTGTGCTCCTATGTCTCCGGAACAACTAATGCGATTTAAGTAATTATTTTTTGTTATGCTAGGACCTAGGTATTAATCAACTTAGGAATAGGGTACTTCAAGTTTCATCAAAATCTGTTCAGTAGTTTTTAAGATTTGGAATTTTAATTCTCAATTACGTACAATTTAAAAGTCGGTTTTATCTTTTTAAAATAAAATTATCTACTTTATGACATTTTTAAGAAGTATTGTATTTCTATAATTTTCTATATTACTAGCTGTCCCGGCAAAATTGTTCTGCCATATAAAGTATTTCGCCCATAATATATGGCCCATAATCATAGAGATATTATGTACTACGTACTGGAGGCGCCATTGCAAACAAAAAACATGTCGCACTTCAGGCATGAGCGGGGTGAGAGGCGGGGCGGTGATGGCTATAGATCAGTACCGCAGAAGTGACAAAGTTTTGTGCCTACACTCGAATGAACGCAGACTCTATTTGAGTAAGTGGATAAAATAAAACAAAGATTTTTACTAAACATTATTAAAAGCTTTTATTTAACTTGCTCTGTATATTATTATGTACATATTATTAAATATATTAGTACATAATTATTATTATGTAAGTTCGGGTGGAATTTTTGAACTCAATTTCGAAGTATGTATGTACGTATAATATTTTAACCGATTGAGCTGAAATTTTGTATACACGTTTGGTTTGAATGATAATGCACGATACAGTAAGACATCACTATAAATATAAAATGGCCGACCATCCAAGATAGCGGAATAGTTATTTTCTATGTTGTCCTATAGTAACAGTATGGATATTAAATGAACTAACTTTTTGAGAATAACTCGAAAACGAATGTAATGTCCAATATGGCGGCTCATCTAAGATAGGGGAATACAAACAAAGTTTCGTTTATTTCTGCATGACTAAAGAATTGGATTTCAGTTAAAAATAGTTAAGTGAAATCCAACTTTTAAGTCATGCAGAAATAAACGAAATAATAATATAATAAGTCGCTAAATATACATTGAGCTGCAAAATGACACCTATTTCATAATCGTAGAGGCATTACCTCCAGTTACAGCTTACCGCGTCTGACTCAAGTACTCGTTTTTTACCTTTTTACAATTTCTAAGATTTAGAGCTAAGGGTTCCAAGAAATTTATTAAAAATACAGTAAAATACAGTGAAAATTATGTAGTTGTCATATATGTGCTATAGAAGCATGCCGACAAATTATTTTTTCACTTTTTGCCACAGCATAGAAGATAGATACCGCATGTGTATGTACTTCGCGGGACATGCGGTATCTATCTTGACCTATGTCTGTGCTTGTTGCTATAGTTGTACGCCGCGCGCCGTGACGTGCCGTAGCCGGTATATAGCGCGTGTTTCTCTTTTTTTTTTTTGTTGAGTGTATACAGGTTTTTTGTACATTAAGAAATAACTTCGTAAGTTTTTAAGTTGAGCTTTGATAGTTTTGAAATCCATTTTTTTTATAAATAAAAATTTCAGTATAATAACTTTTTATAAATAAAAATTTGATTATAAAAAAAACTTTCTCTCAACAAAATCCATCCTCTTACGTTATCCATCAGGCGGCCTCGCAAAATGTACCTTGCCTAGATCAAATTTAGGTGTTGCCCCGCCACAACTCTTCATAATTAAGTAATCATCAAAGGGCTCCGGGTGCGGCCGTAACTGTTATTATTGGGGTTTAAAATTTGAAAAAAATGCGTCAGTGTACCCGCGCCTTTACCACACCATGACTTTGATTCTCTACAATCTACATGCACTTGACCTGGTTTTTATATTTTCGTCGGTAAATATAATGATGAAGATTTTGAGGACTAGAAAAGGATATAATAAATTATTAACAATAGTAGATAAATCCGTCTTACTCTTACCCAAGATTCTTAAGTCACCAAGATGGCAGAGGCATGCCGCATGGTAGAGGTAAGAGAGATAAAATATATTTTTTAGGGTTCCGTAGTCAACAAGGAACCCTTATAGTTTCGGTCTGTCCGTCCGTCTGTCCGTCTGTCTGTCCGCGGTTTTGCTCAGAGACTATAGGAGTTAGGACCTACAAAGCTGAAATTCGGCATGAATGCAGATATTAATGATGCCGACAAAATGGTACTTATATAAATTCTTAATAAATTTTTTTATGGTACCTCCCCTACACATCAAGCGGGGATGATTATTTTTTTTCGCGTCCACCCGACCGTGTGGGGTATCGTTGAATAGGTTTTTTTTACCATACAATTGACACATTGTACATTTTTTTTTTAATGAAATAAGGGGGCAAACGAGCAAACGGGTCACCTGATGGAAAGCAACTTCCGTCGCCCATGGACACTCGCAGCATCAGAAGAGCTGCAAGTGCGTTGCCGGCCTTTTAAGATGAAATAGGGTAATAGGGGAGGGTAGGGAAGGGAATAGGGGAGGGTAGGGATGGGAATAGGGTAGGGGATTGGGCCTCCGGTAAACTCACTCACTCGGCGAAACACAGCGCAAGCGCCGGTTTTCTGTGAGAACGTGGTATTTCTCCGGTCGAGCCGGCCCATTCGTGCCGAAGCATGGCTCTCCCACGTCATTCATTGACCATACAAAAATTATCAAAAACTAGCGGTACTACGGAACCCTATATTGCGTGTGGCCCGACACGCACTTGGCCGGTTTTTAGTAACTATAATGTTGTGTACCTATTATTAAGAAATAAGAATGTACCGTAAATAAGTATACAGGGTATATATTATAGAGTGCGCTGTAAAAGTAGCAGCGCTGAAAGGCCGGCAACGCACCTGCAGCTCTTTTAATGTTGCGTGTGTCCATGGGCGACGGTAGTTACTTTCCATCAGGTGCCCCGTTTTCTCGTTTGCCCCCTTATTTTATATTAAAAACTTTTTTTTTCACTTTTGTATGGAAAAAATCATGCCAGCACAGCTGCTTGCCCATACAAATCACAAAAAAATGTTTGCTCTTTCAGCGCTGCTACTTTCACAGTGAACTCTATAGAAGGGACACATACACACCCTAAAGTATTATCACTTAGTTTGGTTACACCCTGTATAAGTAGTTATAGTATCCCCCCTCAGCCCCAATTCCTCGGCGACCTCAAATCCACTCAAGTTCTCAACCTTTCCCAAGCAGATTCATAGTCTCTTGTTTTGATAAAGTTAATAGTATAGCAATTATGGAGTTTAATTTTGAAATTCGCGAGTCGTGAGGTGCAGTGACGAAAACAACAGGGGCGGTGCCGCCGCAACCGCAGACCGCCGGTTTATATACCCTGACGACGGATCCTCTTAAGTTAGAGGACCCTCACAACACGAAGCTGCAAGATGTGGATTACTTGGGTGAGTTTCCATTTTGCGCAAATAAAAATTTAAAGGGTATCACCCAAATTGGGCTAATTTTAAAAATGCCGGCCACGTTGGGTTGGGTGTCCTTTATTAAGTTGATAACAACATCGGTCATCGAAAACGTAGATATCAAAATATAAAATCAAAAATAGGACGTCTCTTTCACTTTCTCACGAAAACATTGTTGTAAATCTCGGTTTTTACTGATAGCACATATTTTGTGAGAGGAAGAGTCCAACAAGCGTAAGAATTTTTCTTTTTTTTTTTTACTCATGTACCTATTTCCAAATATATTACTTCAATTAATATCTACATTTAGGGATGTCTGGTGTGGGCTGCACTGTGGAGTACGGTCTTCGCACAAGAGTACCTGCCACCGAAAATCAATGGCGGCGGCGGCGGCGGCGGCGGTGGCCCGAAAAAACCTATTTTAGAACCAGTGGTAAGGCATAGGAGTTGGTATTCCTTATCCAAAAACACTGAAGCACTGCAGACTCATCATCATAATACTTAAATCAATGTTGTGCTAAGTACTCACATACGGTTTTGCTCGATAGTTTTACTCCAAATCGAGTAATAATTACTGTGTGGACCGCAAAACTCACAGCTCGAAGGCTCGCATTGAGCCGGCTCGATGGAATTAAATATATCGATTTAGAATAAAACTATCGAGCAATGCTGAATGTGTGGACGAAATCCCGAGCCGCGGGTTTTGCTCGACGTTATTGCTCGATCGAACAAAACCGTATGTAAGAACCGTACTTAGAATTTCTCTACAAATTTTGCGAGTTCAATTGTAAATACTTGTTAGTTGTTAGAGACCTAACAGACAGACAGCGGTGATCTGATATCCCTTAAATCACTATATATTTGATATTACGCAGCGCATACTATATTATGTCAAAAAAAGTGCAGGTTTCACATTTGTGAAGTAAATTTATAATAGAGCACAAGTTTTAGTTTAGCCACAGTTCGCTTCTTTGTTGCGTACCCCCAAATATTATTTTCATTCCAGCTGCCAGCTAACTACGAGTTCACGTACGACGTGCAGGACGGCGCCGTGTCGCTGGACTTTGGCCACAGCGAGAAGCGCAAGGACGACCGCGCGTCCGGCTCCTACCACGTGCTGCTGCCGGACGGGCGCACGCAGCTCGTCGAGTATGAGGCCGGACCGGACGGCTTTCGACCCCAGGTATCGGTTGGACGATTATCTTAGATCTTATTTAATGTGGAAGCTTGACTTGTCTTTATCTTAGAGGTGTAAAAAGCAGCAAAATAAGATACTATCACATTTCTTTGTGTCAAAAGTCAAAAAATTATAACTGATAAATTTTTTTCCGCCGAATGGTGAAAATTGATCATAGCACGTATATTAGTGGACCCAATTAGCTCTCTCTGACAGCACTAAGGCAGCACGATGAAATTTTTAAGGGTTAATTATTGGGAATTACCCCATTATCATGGCCACTCCAATTGGCTATTCCAATGTTATCTTGGCCACTCCCACAAAACTGTTAAGTGTTGGCTGATAGACAGTGTACATATTTCCAGGTGATGTACATGGGCACGGCGACGTATCCCACGTCTGGTGGTGGTAGCGGCGGTGGTGGTGGTGGTGGTGACAAGTTCGACGGCTACCACTACAACGCGGCCAGCAACAGGCAGAGCGTGCGAACCCCGCGCCCGCGCGCCCCGCCCCCGCCCTCGCCCGCGCCGCCCCCGCCCCAGCTGTACGCACCCGCTAACGTCACGCAGTAAAACATAACCTAACTTTTTCATTAATCAATAATATCAAGATACTAATATCGTAAGTGGTGAACGCAGATCGAGCCGCATCCATTCTTTTGATATAAGTTATTTGCTGCGAGTACTGCCGCAACTTAAAGATTCGAACGCGATGACAGTGGACTGTGCCGTTAAGCGCAAGTCTACATTATAATATTATATAGCAGCAGCTATATTATAATATTATTTTCTCTATAAAAAATTAACCCCTTCGCTGTGATATTATTGACAATATGGCTTTAACCAAGGACTGATATATCGCTATCTATACTATAATGAAAGAAAACTCTACTCTTGCACGGTCTATATTATTACTCATAAGTTCCTCAGATAGAAATGGATAGAAATATGTACTGCATTGAAATATATTTTGTGTGATATTGTATAGTATTATAATGTTTTCTAATTTATCGAAACTGGTACATTTATTTAATGAGTTTTTAAGTTGTATTATTATAATGTGTATTGTATAATATGTATGTATTTATCAAAGGTGCAATAAAAATAATAATACGTGTGTAAATATAAAAAGCAGGATTATTACCTACCTCTTTCCTTCTTCTTTTCAGTTCGTTGCGATAGTATTATCACAAGATTACCTAGACTAAAATTATAGATACGTAAAGAAAAAAAACCTTTCAGAACCAACTAAAACTTTAAAAAATATTTATCAATTATTAGTAATTTTTACAAACTTTATCACACTATTAAAGCTACAATTAAAGGTAACTACAACTTAATAAATTAAAAATGTATCACTAAGATATAATATTATACTTTACGAAAATAGTAAAAGCGTTAATATTTTTTCTACGGGGGCGAAAACCATAATTTAATTTATCTTAGGATACTTTTTGTCACCAAATTCTCGTAACACAACATAATAATATTATAATATTGAATCATATCCATATTATAAATTCTATGGAAGCGTGCCTAATGCCTATAGCTACGGGACCCAATTCTATGTAAGAAAAAATTCCATCTGGGCCTCCAGTCCCAAAACAGTTTTTATACCAGGATGCTAGCTACGCCACTGCTTCAGTTGATGATGTCAATATCCTGAGCCTTTATCCAGGACGTTTTCATTATAGAATCGCTGATCAAAATGTATGGAATTTACATTAGACGAGACGAACGCCAACTTCATAATATTACTATCGAACGCTTATGTCAATTCCATACATTTTAATGGGCGATTCTATAAAGAAGCGATAAAGAAAACGTCTTGGCTAATGGGCGTGGTCGGGACTACATATTATGTATTGTCAAAGGTCTTGTCAAACAGGCTAAAGAATTGTCTCCACTCTCTACCTATGCTGGGGGCCTCCAAACGCTGTCAGCTAGATACGCCACTGCTTCAGTTGATGATTATGTCAATGCAATGTCCTGTTCGGGCCTACCATATTATGTCAAAGGCCTTGCCGAACGGGCCAGAAATTTGTCTCCTCCTCTATCTATAATACTGGGGGCGTCCAAAACGCTGTAAGCTAGCTACGCCACTGCGTCAGTTTCCCCGGACGATGTCGATGTCCTGGTCGGGCCAGTGCACGCGGCGGTGCGTGGACACCGTGTCGAAGCCGCCGTTGTCGAACGCCTGGTACTCCTTGTGCATGCTCATCTCCGCCAGGTTGCGGTACCTGGAACCGGAAGTGTTAGAAACAGCTGAAGTTCGCGTTAGGACAGTTATCAATTATCATCAATGCAATGACGGCTGACGCTAACTATGAATCGTGTAAGGAAGATATTAAATCATCATTGCAGCGACGCTTAGATGCGTCTCGCTATGCGTGCTTGAGTTCTAAATTGACCAACACGCTTGCCATAAAAGTGGCTTCGGAATTGCCGACCGAATTTTAAAAAGCTTGACACAAGGCCATGGCACAACTTTAAAATCGATGGAGAAAAAACGGATTTTGCTGTATACATTTTTTAGTCTCTTTAACGGGGCGAGGAGTGAGCAGAGCGGGTGCGTGCACATCTTTTAAACACGCGCTTATCATCCCCTTCTGTCTCGTCGAGCGATCTTAAAGTTGTGCTCGGTCTTTACATTTATACTCAACAAATATTATATATATATACCGTTTAACGAGCACGCAGCAGCCCACAAGCAGTAGCACCTGCACGGCGAGCCACGCCAGCGCCAGCGCCACCAGCAGCAGCTCGTGCACGCACACCACGCCAGCTGTTGTGGGCTCCTCCGCTAAAATGTTACAGTACTGATCAAAGGACGTTCATAACAGCAAGTGTCAGAGAATCTCTGTACTACATTTATAAAACAGATAACAGAGGCTGAGTTGACTTTTAAACAGACTTTTAAATGTCTGCGAATTAAGCGAAACTAAAAGCGGTTTCGAGCCAAAGAGCATAGTATGAATTGTGATCATAATATAATAGAGATGTAACAATAGCCTTATTTGTGCAAAACATTTTAGCGACTTTAATTTTTTTTTTTTAAATTTTTACATAGGTTCAGCGACTTTAATTTTTTTTTCCAAACAGTTGCTCTGTATTTGTTGTTTGTATTCCTGTGCACCCAAAACAATTTTGAAATCGATCGGGTGGTGGGAAGGGATCGCCAGCTTTAATTAAAAGTAGGAAAATTATTATTATTTTCATGTGGGATTAGCTGTGTTGGCTTTTTTCTGACGCGAGATTAGTTAGTATATTTATTAGTAATACCAAAAAAAAAAATAGCCAGACAAAAATATCGATGGATTATAGGCTACTTGACCTATATTCAATTTCTTGTACTTGGCCTAGGAAACCGTATTTCACCCTTATCATCAAATAAAAGCTTATGTTTGATAAATAAAGTCGATTTGAAAATATGATGTTATATTTCGGCGCCATTTAAAAGGCATATTTTTCAACTGTTTAAAATATTAAAATATTAGTTTTTTGGTGAAAACGAATGATTAAGAAGCGATTAGCATGAAGAAAAAAAGTAAGACAAGTAGCCTATTGTTTAAATCGACGAATTTTCGTACTTTTAATTAACGCTGGCAACCCCTTCCCACCACCCGATTGATTAATTTTTTTTTGGGTGCACAGGAAGTACAGAGCAACTGTTTGGAAAAAAATTAAAGTCGCTGAACCTACATTTCTTTCCATTTTTTTCCCCACCCCACTACACCCACACCCACCGCCCACGGCCTGCCAGCACGCAAATTATCAGAAAAGGTCGTTCAGGGAAGTAGCTAACGGAGTTTTAATACAGCTGAAGCCACATGACCGATTTGGTTTCAGCTCTCCGTCTATTACTCTAATGGTAGGTAATGTAATATGCAAAGTCTCAGGCAAACACCGAAGTGAGAACCGCAGTCCGAATTCTTCTGGAACATACTCACAAATTAACCGTAAGTCTGCATTATAATTACAGATATCCTACTCACAAAACCATAGCTAATACACACGCGCGGCGCTGTGGTCAGGACGCACGAGCGTGTCGGCGGACAGCGTGTCTCGCGCCCCCACCACCAGCTCCAGCGACAGCGGTGCGCGCCCAGAGCCCGCCCGCCCGCACTCCGCCCGCTACAGCTCTGCCATAGACAATACTCACGCGTGGCGCGGTGGTCAGCACGCACGAGCGTGTCGGCGGACAGCGTGTCTCGCGCCCCCACCACCAGCTCCAGCGACAGCGGTGCGCGCCCAGAGCCCGCCCGCACGCACTCCGCCCGCTACAGCTCTGCCATAGACAATACTCACGCGTGGCGCGGTGGTCAGCACGCACGAGCGTATCGGCGGACAGCGTGTCTCGCGCCCCCACCACCAGCTCCAGCGACAGCGGTGCGCGCCCAGAGCCCGCCCGCCCGCACTCCGCCCGCTACAGCTCCGCCATAGACAATACTCACGCGCGGCGCGGTGGTCAGGACGCACGAGCGTGTCGGCGGACAGTGTGTCTCGCGCCCCCACCACCAGCTCCAGCGACAGCGGTGCGCGCCCAGAGCCTGCCCGCCCGCCACAGCTCCGCCATAGACAATACTCACGCGTGGCGCGGTGGTCAGCACGCACGAGCGTGTCGGCGGACAGCGTGTCTCGCGCCCCCACCACCAGCTCCAGCGACAGCGGTGCGCGCCCAGAGCCCGCCCGCCCGCACTCCGCCCGCCACAGCTCCGCCGCCGTACGAGGGACCTGAGATGATGAAATTAGAGATAGTAAGTTAGCTGCAAAAGTATTGAAAGGAAAGAAAAAGGCAAGAACCACACCCTTCCTATTTTCACTCTAAATATCTGTACTTATATGTCACTCTTGAGTCTTACGTTTGCCTCCCCTGGTCGCATTCGCGAGCATACCGCCCAAGTTAAGTGTGACTAAAGAAGTTTTACCTACTTCAAAATGTTCATGAAAAGTAGACTTCAGAGCATTTAAAATACACATAGTAATAGGAAAATACCTGTGTCACAGAAGCGGCGACCTCGTCCTTACTAAAGTCGGAGGTGACGTTACCGCGAGTGTTACGCTCCTCTCTGGAACATTTCGCCTGCAATATAAAAGTAATAAAGTAAATAAAACAAATGCTTAGTATCATAAATCTCAGGACTTTTAAAAATAGTGGCAAGACTTAGGCTTTTTTCTCCTCCTCCTCAGAAGTTGACAGAAATATGTCTCTGTTAAACGGAAATTTAGTGCTACTTTCCTGAGTTCCTCCCTGAGATCATATTTTTTCCGTAGTTGGTCACAATGTTGATCCTGGCGACACAGGAGTTGCAATGGTGGGAATGTGGTGGGCCAATTACCCGTATAAAAAAAAATAGCCGACGGTATAACCTCATTCTAAAAAGATAAACCATACGTACCGGCGTACATTTCCTGTCACAGAAGCGCACCATGAGCACGAAGCGCACGATGTGCGAGGTGGGGAAGCGAAACGCCTTGAAGCGCGCCCACAGCCGCTGCGCGCCGTCCACGTACGTACGCGTCAACGCCGGGAAGTCTACCTGTCACATACAGTATAATCAAAATAACCAGACACCGTTTTTTTTTTACTTTAGTAAGTACCATCCACTTTTCATAAAACTGTTTTTGGCCGGGTGACGTCGTCAGAACGGAACAACGCATTGTAAGTTTCCACTGACCTCCATTATACAAGTACGCTGGACCTACGATACCCACTTTTTTTTTTGTGCCTATTTGAAGCGGAATCAGCGCCCCCAGTGAGCGGGAAGAGAACTAAATTTGACGTAACTTGCAAATGGCCGCTTAATCGTTATTGGTTGTCATCACTAGTATTAGTTCCAAATACTCCCACTACTGCTATCAGCGCCAATATGGCGACTTTCAAACGTCATTTTTACGTCAAATCATAGACTAGAAATATATTTGGTCAATGGTCAAATTTAGTTCCTATCCCTCCCATCGGGGGAGCTGATTCCGCTTCAAATAGGCACAAAAAATAGCTGTCATTTCAAAGGGTATCATTAGTCCAGCGTACTTGTATAATGGTGGTCAGTGTAAGTTGCTGTGATACAGGTCAACACAATACAAGTTGGTGACAGCACAACGAGCCATTCAACCTCTCACTTTATTTCCGTCAAAATACCGCGCCCAATTAAAACCGACGACCCAACGCATCAGTGTCATAAAATAAAGTAAAACCGGCACCGCTACTGTGCCGCTTGGGCAACGCAAACGAGCAATTTGGCTATGCTCTTACTTTACCCGGCCAAATAAAACATGAAAAGTGGACGTCATCTTTACTACCTGTCCAGCTGGACAACCTCTGCTATCCAGCAGCAGCACGGAGCTGTCCCCGTGCCGGGACGACGCTACCAGGTGGTACGCCTCGATCTCGTTGTCCTCTGAAAAAAATAACATTGAAGTATTTTTTTTTTATATGTATTTTGTATTCCTTTTGGAAAGTTAACGCACATGCCACTTTTAAATTGTGATTTAAAAAGTTTAAACGTCAAGATTCAGACCACAAGCAATTAAAATCAATCATCAAAGTTACAAAATTAGGGGAAAGTAGTCTCTTTAACCAACTAACTTAGTCACTATTACCTTCTGTACTCTCTAGTAGCTACTGTAGTCTCTATAGCATCTCTATAGTCTAGCACCTACCAGTACTCTCTATCCGTAGCTCCAACAGCTCGCCGAGCGACACGGCGGCGGTGGGCGTGGCGTCGTGCGCCCGCACCACGTACATCGCCAGCGGCGCGCCCGCCTCGTACACCGCACTCGCGCTGTTCTCCGACACCGATGGTCTCCTGGTATATAGAAAAATAATTATTGTGACGTCACAATATAGTATATTCGCATTTTGATTGCGATTCGCGAAATATGTGGAGCAAAATAGCAAGAAATCAATAACAGAGTTACTTAATACGAAACAAAAGAGTTACTTAATTGATTTATTATTTGTCATTACCCTGCGTCCTGCACGGAGACCGCGGCGTCGACCCTGGTGTAGGCCTTCGCCCCGCCGGGGGAGCAGCCCGCGCGCACCCAGCGGTCCCCTCCCGCCTGGATTATGGGGTTGTTCTGGATCATTAGCATCACGTACGCCATTGTCCTGTAAATTAAAACACCTTGAAAGATGCGTTTCTGAGATGCTAAACGGTTAAGTAACATTTTAACACCCTCACTAATAAAAGAATTCAAACAAACATACTACAGATACTCAACGTTTTGTCATTGTTTAGTATGTTAGAAAAGTCGATTGACGGACAACAACAAAACATTATAATATATGTAAATACGCAACATCTCTATTCACGATGAGGATTTTTTTATTGATAAGGGTCATACACGAAGGAACGAGCGCCGCGTCCTGCCCCCGCGCGCCGCACCCCTCCCGCCCGGGTACATACGGAACGCCGCTAACGTGCGTGCGCGTCGTGACGTCATCACTTACCTATATTATTAACAACATACCTGTTAACAACACCGTTAGGGCCTCTGCTTATGGCGTACGCAAAATTAACGTCGCAGTCGCCGGCCAATGGCAGCGCGAGGCGGACGGGCGCCGCGCCCCGCCCCCGCGCGCCGCACCCCTCCCGCCCGGGTACATACAGCACGCCACTGAAGTGCGCGCGCGGCGTGTATGTCACAACCAGATCCGTGTCCGTGCACTCTACAGATACTGAAACAGAAAGCGGCAATTCAAACATTTCAGAGTGTTTGTTTATGAAAATTATTAAATTTAAAGTAAAACAAAAAAACAAAAAAAAAATCCCTGCGCTGTTCAAACGTATTGAGACTCAAATGGAATTCATGTTATTGTTACATTTATTCAGCAGAATTTGCCTACTGCTGTTTTATATCACAGATAAACTCTGGAACGAACTGTCGCCAGCAGTATTTCCGGACCAATACGACCTTCAAATCATCAAGAAGAGCGTATTCCCTCTAAAAAGGCCAGCAACGCACCTGCAACTCTTCTGATGTTGCGAGTGTCCATGGGCGACAGTAGTTGCTTTCCATCAGGTGACCCGTTTGCCTCGCTTGCCCCATGGTTTTATAATCCAAGTAACCGAGTAACTGGGTCAACTCACTGTTGAGACACACCACGCGTCGGTAGTACGTGGCGGCGGGTAGTCGGCGCAGCAGCCACGAGCCGGCCGCCAGCTCCTCGCTGTGCAGGTCGCAGATGCTGCCCTCCTTCGCCGTGAACGTGAACCCGCGACATACGAACCGCGACTCTGACTCGCATGCCGATTTGCACTAAATAAAAATTACGTAGAAATGTGACAACCTCAAAAATTGGGCTTTTGGCGCTTTCTTGGATGGTAGGGGTGCTTCTAGTACCGTCCGGTCAGATGTGGAAAATTATTCATTAACATTGCTATTGGTCTCTTTCATTGGTGTACCAAATATTGCTTTAGCTCCGATTACGTATATCTATGGAAACGAGATAGCAATATATTCGAGTGAAAGAGACAACATAAAACGACAAAGAACACTAGTTTCAACGTGTTTTGCGGTCTACAGATTTTTGATGGTCTTATTGTCTTTTTTTTTCGTATATGTAGTGTAAAACTTACCTCGATTCTCGTAATGTTGTGGTAGGTAACGTCCACATGTTTTAGAGTCTGATTGTTATATTCTTCGTATGAGCACCGGTCGATTTTGTTCGAATCTGAAATGAATTATTATAATGATAATTTTCTTGGGAATATTTTAGACAGAGATGTAATCTTAACAATGCTACTGCAATTATGGTAACTGGTACCTAACGATATCATAAAAGCTGCAAATTATAAAAACATTAAAGTTTCGTTGAATTATAAATGAGACACTAAAAGGTTTTATATTATGTCGTTTTGCCATCGTGATCATTTTACTAAGTATGTATATTATCAATTGTTGGTTTTGGTGCTGTAGTACGGCTCCTTGTCCTAACAAAAATCAATTTTATGGTACCATCCTGAAGAAAGCATGAAACTTGGCATGAATGTAGCTGTCATGTATGTGCTTCAATGTAGATATGGAAGCACGTCCAGAAATAATATTTTCCCCCCCCCCCCCCCCCCTTTTTATCTCCCTCATTCCGGTTTTTAGAATTTTCTACGAAAACGATAAGACTGAGGAGTTTACTCTTTAGAGAACAAATTATCGTCGATAAATTACCTACAAAACGATACTACATTATATAGTGGTTAGATTAATATATTTCTGTTTACAGACACCAACGTATTATGAAATTGTAAAAACAGGCTAACTTTTTTATTCTTCCTCCATTTATAGGAAAACGACAAGAGTGGTGATAAAATAGGCTAAAAAAGTTAGATACTTTATACATTGAGCTACAAAATGACACCTATTTCATAGTCGTAGAGGTATTACCTCCAGAGTTACAGCTTACCGCGACTGACTCAAGTACTCGTTTTTTTACCTTTTTACAATTTCTTAGATTTAGAGCTAAGGGTTTTAAGAAATTTATTAAAAATACAGTAAAATACAGTGAAAATTACGTTGTTGTCATATATGTGCTTTAATGTGGATATAGAAGCATGTCGACAAATTATTTTTTCCCCCCATTCCCCCCCTTCGTACATGTATCGTATGCTAAATCGTGGTTTTTCTTATTTTTTATGAAAACGGGTACAGCTATCAGAAAACTGTCAAAGAACAATATGTTGTTCATCACCACTCTTGTCGTTTTCCTATAAATGGAGCAAGAAAAAAAAAAGTTAGCCTGTTTTTATAATTTCATAAAACGTTGGTGTCTGTAAACAGAAATATATTAATCTAACCACTATATAATGTAGTATCGTTTTGTAGGTAATTTATCGACGATAATTTGTTCTCTGAAGAGTAAACTCCTTAGTCTTATCGTTTTTGTAGAAAATTCGAAAAACCGGAATGAGGGAGATAAAAGGGGGGGGGGGAAATATTATTTCTGGACGTGCTTCCATATCTACATTGAAGCACATACATGACAGCTACATTCATGCCAAGTTTCATGCTTTCTTCAGGATGGGACCGTATTTTAAGTTAAGGACTCCTACTACTGGATCAGTTCTGTATCAAGGTAAAAGTGATTATTAGCACAATGTGAATATAAACATGTTTCAGTCAACTCCAGCACTCAGTATCTAGAAAGTTAGTATATCAATGTAAATTAGGCCGCTTACAAGTTGCACCCAGATGCCCGCCGCGAACAAAAAATAACTCCCACAACGGTTTCGGTGATGGTGGTTGGTTACATTGAAACATTAAAATTACTACTGCGTAACTACGCAGTAGTAATTTTATAGTGCCCAATTGTGTGCGCAGTACACAAGAGCACTCTCTCTCTTCCTTTTAATCTCATAACCCAGTGGGACGGAAGAGATCAGGCGCAGGGCCGGATTTGTACGTCTCACACGTCAAGCGTCAATGCGTTATGTTTCATCGGTTTTCGCAGTTCATATAGGTGATATGACTAATCACAATCATGTTCGCACTGGTTCTCCACATACAGTGTGCGGTAGTTGAATACGCGGTAGGACTCCGGCTCGGTGACTCTGCTCTCGCCGCTCAGGATGCAGTTGCCCAGCGTACCGGCAGATATCTTATATAGGTGAGATATATACTCACAGTCATGGTCACACTGGTTCTCGACATACAGGGTGCGGTAGTTGGAGACGCGGTAGGACTCCGGCTCGGTGACTCGGCTCTCGCCGCTCAGGATGCAGTTGCCCAGCATTGCGGCAGATATCTTGAACATGGATGACGACTTGCTCAGGTCCACCCATTGCGCTGACCTAGAATTAGTTCAGACGCTATTGGTAAATTAAGAAATTGTTCTTTACTTTATAATAGGTCAGGGCAATCTGGGGGCACGGTAGTGCCCCCGCCAAGACGAGCCAAGCGAAGCGCAAGGGCACTACTACCTTTTCTGGAAACGTTTCTTCGTATTTTTGAACCCTCGTAACTTTGGTTTGGATAATGCCAGATAGTTCAAATTTTTTAGTTATAATGACATCAGTATAACAATTAAATACGCAAAGTTTGAATATCGTAGCTATTATACTTCAGATTTTATAGGTGTCCAAAAACCCACAATTTTGTCACTGACTCACCGATCATCAAAACCTAACAGGTACTTCCTGAAGTCTTAGAAAGCTGAAATTTGGTATGTAACATAATATTAGTACAGAAACAACAAAAAAATTACCAAACCCAACCTAACCTATCCCATATCCTTGATATAGAGCAGTGGTTCTTAACCTTTTAGTCATGAGGGACCATCTTACCAAATGTTTGTCTTGCCGAGGACCACCCTGTTTGTTTACCCAAATTAAGGGTGGTTTGATAAAGAAAACAAGCACAACTATAAATAATTATAAAATAAGCACTCATTTTTCATTTGGCAAAAATCTAAAAGTTACAGATTTTAATTTAATGTGATTTTTGTGACTGTATACTGAATACTCTTTACTAACTTCTGAATTTTCACGTATTATTAGGATGGCTTCGCGGACCACTCAAGGAATGCCTTTAGGGACCACCAGTGGTCCGCGGACCACCGGTTATAAGAACCATGCCACTGATATAGAGGGTGGATGTTAGTATGAGTTACCACCGTTTCTTGTGCTAGATACAAAATTAAAATACTATAAAATACTTCTTATGACAAATAAATAATCGGCCAAGTGCGAGTCGGACTCGCGTACGAAGGGTTCCGTACCATTGTAGAGCAAAAATTAGGCCAAAAATTGTGTTTTTGTATGGGAGCCCCCCTTAATTTTTTATTTTATTTTAATATTATTATTAAATATTAAAGCACACATATAACTAAGGACTAATATCAAGTACCTACCTGTTGCCATTATTGATATAGAGCAAAAAAGGCCAAAAAATCACGTTTGTTGAATGAAAGCCCCCCTTAAATATTAATTTTATTTTGTTTTTAGTATTTGTTGTTATAGCGATATACATTATCTGTGAAAATTTAAACTCTCTAGCTATTACCGTTCTTGAGTTACAGCCTTGAGACAGACAGACAGACCTTGGCCATTTTGTTATTCGTCATGCTATGAATGCTGGCTTTGAACTTAATATATTACTTTTCTGTTGTACTTAATAACTTTTATATTAACCGTAACAAAATGGCCAGGCCACCGATTTTGACTAATGTGTAGAGTTTTTAGACTTTTCTCGAGCGGCTGACACATATTGTATCAAGTATTTTGCCGCCACTTAAGGGCCTTCCCCTACGGAGATTTCGAAATATACCGTATACAGCCTTATAAACTCATAATTTGAAAGCTACAAAGTTATAATAAAAATACAGCAATAATCTTCAGGAATTCAACATTCCTTTCCCCGTTTTAAATTTTCTATTTTTGTTTATTATACTCATGATATTAGCTTCCAAAGTAATATCAATTTATTAAAATTTAAGCATACTTTCAGCATCTCCCTAGTATTTTCAAATTTCTTTTATTTTAAACACACGACAATAGATAGACAATTTCATTAACTACATAATATTCCCCGTATTAATTTTTTTTAGATCAATTTTGAACAAAGATAAGTAAAAAAAATAGGATTTTTGTGCGATCTCGGCAACGCGCCAAATGTATGGTCAAGGTCGTTTGCTCGGGGATGGCCTTAAGTATAAAATTAATGTTTTTAGATTTAGGACTGAGTATCTAAGGTTAGAAACTTGGCTATCTCACTACTTTTAGACACCACGAACTATATGTTCTCGTCTTGGCAACATTTTTACATGAAAATGTTTTTGGTGGGATTGATTAAACTAAATAGAGTCGTCAAATACGCAAAAAGAAGACGGCAAAATATTATGCGTCTTTTAAATGCCCTGTCTTGGCCCTGTTCCTAATTTTAGATCCCGCAAACGCTAGAAAATTACAAAGCCAAAAGTATATTGTGGGTATGTACTGTGTACGGTATGTATGTATTTTGTGTAACATTTTGAAACAGGAACATTGAAACAGTAATTATATCCGTTACCTACTACTAATTTCAGAAATCTCTAAAACTCTCATTAAATGGCGTGAATCACAAATGTCAAGACACCTAATTACTCTAGATTTATTAATTAATGATATTACTGAACAATGAGATCTATTTCAAGGCTCTACGTAGAGTCCGCACGCGAGGCGTTTAAGTTATTTTAGCATTGTCTCTTATCTGCGCTTTATTGCTACTTGCGACACATTGCTTATGGTTTTTGAAAGACCTTGTAGTATATTGTTACTACCGTACCAAGTAGCTATTATGTCTACTGACAACGTACAGGAACGTAGTTGCTACGTTTTTATTCCATGAATCTTCTACGCATTACGTTGTTGTAAAAATAAAGCAAAAAATAGGTGTAGGTAATTAGGTATTTCGCTTAGTTTTCCAAGAACTACCAACAATTTTATATTTCCTTATAACTTAGCCAATGTTATAGACAACATCACCTTGTACTAAACAAAAATTAAAAACCTTTCTTAGAAAATTTAAAATTTAGAAGACTTTGGCCTAGCATCCGTGATTGGTTGATTTCAATATGTATTCCCTGAGCTCTGAGGCCCTACCTAAGAGAGCCTAGAAGACTATCACCAACCTACTCAACACTGCAAGCTTAACAAACACCTCTTAGTAGCAAAACGACTTGCAGATTCTGCGAGGATGAGACACCTATGAGCAGGAACATGCACCTTGGTCGCTACGAATACTGATAATAATCCACAGAGGAAATTCGTGGCACCAATCCTAACCACATCGTTCAATTTATGAGCAGCATTGGATTGGAGACGGTACTCTAATGCGAAGGAGACACAATATATCCTCAAGGGTCGCAGTGATGTCAGGGCTACAATGACCTGCCTTCAGGAAAAAAAGAAAATAAAAACACCAACCTGAATCTTATCTCGGTAGACTCGAGCATGTGGTCGTAGCACTGTTGCACGGTGGTGTTCACCACCACCTTCTTGACGGGACCCTCGGAGTTGAAGTAGTACCCTGGAGTACTCTCCACAGACCACCAGCGCTGCTCGCAGCCTTCTGGCACTGAAAGAAAATGTGATTGAATCAAAAAAAATCTAGGCCTTTGCATCCGTTGTGGATGATTTATACAGTATTTTCAGAGCGAAGTAACCACTCCTCAAATACTGCAGTGCCTGGGACAAGATTTTTAAATGACCGTATGGTTGCCCAAGCACATACGGCATTCTCGCAATATAGTCGGCCTAGTCCAGAGGAAAGAACTAGTCAATACATCTGGGACCAACCATGTGCGGGTTGCCTCTCGATGTTTTCCTTCACCGTATGAGTGTCCGTATTATGTACTTGAGATCAGAAAATATCTCATTGGTACACGCCTCCATCCGGGATCGAACCTGCACCCTCTAGGAGTGCGAACCAAAGGTCTACCCATTAGGCCACGGACGCTCTGAACGGCTCCGTGGTCTAGTGGTTAGAGCGTGGCTCTCGACTCCGGAGGTCGTGGGTTCGAATCCCGCGTTGGAAACATGTTATTTCCAAGTTTGGTTAGGACAATGCAGGCTGATCACCTGATTGTCTGACAAGTAAGATGATCCATGCGTCGGATGGGCATGTAAAATGTCGGTCCTGCGCCTGGTCTTCCGTCCCACTGGATTATGAGTGTGAAAGGAATAGAGAGTGCTCTTGTGTACTGCGCACACACTTGGGCACTATAAAAACTACTCCTGCGTAACAGGCCTGGTTTCAATAAAACTGGCCACCGTCACCGAAACCGGTGTGGGGAGTATTGAATCAAAAGACGTCATAATAATACATTGGTTAGATACCCTCCATCCTATCTGGATATACCGGATGTATGTTATCACTGCATCACGACATAGTATAAAACAAAGTCGCTTTTTCTGTCCCTATGTCCCTTTGTTCCCTTTAATCTTTAAAACTACGCAACGGATTTTGATGCGGTTTCCTTTAATAGATAGAGTGATTAAAGAGGTATGTTTATAAGTATAATAAGTAATAACATTCATTAAATAGTGAAGAAATACTGTTATTTTTGGGGTTTCTAATGTGATGTCGTAAATAATTACATTTTTTTCCGCTTACATTGCAAACGCAGGCTGAACCCTACGTGATTTATCAAAATAATGTACTAAGTATTGTACACAATGAAAAGGTCTACAGAAAACTCCGCGATGGTATATGTCTATTTCTTATGGATATCCCACAATAACATTTTTTTGTCGTTTACTTTTAACTACAAATAATGGCTAATTTTCGAAGCGATTTTAACCAATACGGCATTAATCCTTATTCAATTAAATACTTTAAATACATTATTGATTTAATATAGATCTATATGGCCCTTTACAGCATATGATTTAAATCAGCCTTTCCCAAAGTGGGCGATAACGCCCCCTTGTGGGCGCTGAAGGTCTACAGGGTGGCGGTGTGTGACCCAGAAAAAAATGGCGTTGTGTAGACATTTGGGGGGTGATTTATAATTTCATTTCATCTGGATGCATTTGAAATCAAATGCATCTATTCCCTCAAATTAGTTTTAATCTTTGGCTAGCAAGTTTTGGAGGCAACTTCTTAGAATATAATTTGTTAATTACAAATTCCGAGATCGGAGAAAATTTGGGAATGCAAATAAGTCGGTAGTAATAATATGGTTTGAAAACGACTAATTTAGCATTTTGTATTTATTTTAAAAAGTCTGGGACTCCGGGTTCTCTTACGTCTTATACAATTATTATTCATACGTATTCACTTGAAGTTTGCCCCATGCAAATCATGTATTTTTCAAACTATAATACTATCGACAAATGTATGGCAAAAGCCCCATAATTTAAATATAGGGGCGATAAAAATAATTTGTTCTCAAAGTGGGCAGTGGACAAAATAAGTTTGGAAACCCCTGATTTAAATGAATATTTTCGAAGATATTACAGATTTAAAAATTGCGGGTCGTAGCTTTTGCGGCGGTACCGACCAATGCGGGCCACGGGTAGTAAATGAATATAAATTATAAATCAAAACTACTGAATCGATTTTAATCATTTTTTCAGTGAGTGTCATAGGCTATATATTTTATTCTCGTGCGAAGCCGGGGCGGGTCGCTTGTCTTATATATAAAATTCTCGTGTCACAATGTTAGTTACCATACTCCTCCGAAACGGCTTTACTGATCTTTACCTTATATGCATATTCAGTAGGTCTGAGAATCGGCTACTGGCTACTTTTTATATTGATAAGTGCATTTGTTGAATAAATAATAGTAAATTATTACAACTCGAGACTGACGGCGACCATTGTTTGTGCGACGGGATAGCGATGGACGTTGCCATGGTGACATACTTATTTATTCACTTCAATAAAATATGGGCGAAATACTTTATATGGCAAAACAACGTTTGCCGGGACAGCTAGTATAGTATAAAACAAAGTCGCTTTTGTCCCCTATGTTCCTTTGTTCCCTTTAATATTTAAAACTACGCAACGGATTTTGATGCGGTTTTCTTTAATAGATATCAAAATAATGTACTAAGTATTGTCCACTATGAAAAGGTCTACAGAAAACTTCGCGATGGTATAATGTCTATCTCTTATGTATATCCCACAATAACATTTTTTTTGTCATTTACTTTTATCTTCAAATAATGGCTATTTTTCGAAGCGATTTTAACCAATACGGCAATAATCCTTATTCAATGAAGGATTAATACTTTAAATACATTATTGATTTAATATAGATCTATATGGCCCTTTACAGGATATGATTTAAATGAATATTTTCGAAGATAATATTACAGATTTAAAAATTGCGGGACGTAGCTTTTGCGGCGGTACCGACCAATGCGGGCCACGGGTAGTAATGAATATAGATCAAAACTACTGAATCGATTTTAATCATTTTTTCAGTGAGTGGCATAGGCTATATATTATATTTAATACCCGTGCGAAGCCGGGGCCGGTCTCTAGTGTTTCATAATCATAAACTTATGAGTTGCATATGAAAGACTTAATATAAATATGATTTTAACTATTGTAGGAATGCAGACGATATAAAGTTGTTTTGAGACCCTCTAAAACAAAATTCTAGTGAAAAGACGGAGATTTAAGAATTAACTTTTTATAAGTACATAGATTCTCCCTCGAACGGTGTATATTAGTAAATGCGTCTAATGCTTACTATAGTTACACGTAAACGTGAATCAACTCACACTTAGTACAGATTTTCTTGAAGTACACCACGGTGCTGTCACCGAGGAACCTCGTCTCCTCCATGGCGGCGATCCCATGGCAAGTTCCCTTGTTATAGGCTACGAGGACGGCGGCGCAGTCGGGGAGCTCCCTGCACTGGGCCAGGCAAGCCCCTGTGAGAGACTCTTCAGCACCGCTGGCCGTGTACGCGAAAACCGGTGCAGCATGGTCAGGGCTTACACCAGACCAACGCACGAAGCTCGCCGTCAGCTGCGGCGGACATTGTTTGCTAGCTGGACAGAGAAAGATGGTATATTAAGATGTTAAAACTGTTAATTGCTGCACAATGTTTTACACATTTTAAAACATTTCTCTTACAAACGTCACTTGGGTAAATGGTCGTAGATGCTCTACAAACTGTACCTATTCAGTTTGTAGAGCATCTTTTTATGTCCATAGCAAAGTTTACGACCGGGCCAGGCGTTAAAAAACATGTATTTTACAGTAGTTACTGCTGATTATTATTTTTTACATGAAAATAGGTGCCAACTGGAAAATTACGAAACGATCCACGGATATCCGAGAGGCGGGCTGTTTGCCTCCATGGAAAACGTACCTACATGATATTCAGTATGTACTATCAGAGAAGTTGATTCCTAGGCAGATGGGAGACCTACGTAGTTTGGTCGCGTTACATCAAACCTAGCCGACAGATCACAATTAACATTGAATTAACACGATCCGACCGATGACGTTGGTCTGTCAACTGCCTATGAATCAATTTCCTCGATGGTACATATGTACCACCGTCCAAGATATTATGGTCAATGACAGAGTTTCTATAAGAAATTAGTTTCCAAAACTTTGTATTCAACTAACATAGTTTGTATGAAATTTTGTGTCTCGCCGCGTGGTTTGCAGTATAGGTAGACCAAAACTGTGTACCAGTTACCTATCTGTTACACAAGCCCGTATGTAACAATTACCTACAAATACCTACATAAATAATAGACTACGTTATCACCTGTCACACATACTCAACTATTAAAAATGTAGTCACGATTTTTATGAAGCTACTAAGTAGACCGAACCACGTTTGATTTTCCTTGTTTATACATATTTGGCGACTGTAAGCAAATGCGCGGTGCATCGAAAAATGTAGTTGAACTAACCAGTTGTAAAAGTATATCACATTTCTATCTTGTTATAAAAATAAGACTCAAAATGTGTTCAACACAGTACGGATTCTCTAGATAGAGACAACCTGGACAGTACCAATTTTGGTAAGCTCGTCTTTTAAAACCCATGTTCGTTTGATAATAAACAACACCGTTATCTACCTGTAAAATGTGGGACAAAATATAATATGTTGGCTATAGTTGGCACCTGATTTTCTAGAAATACTTAAGTATTTATATATATGATTTAAAACAACAAAAACATTAAACAAAACACAGTGGATACTCACGTTCTATCAGCACGAAGATCAAAAACATGTATCGTTTGTAAGTCATTGTCGAATGTCGTTCACAAAATCACACATTACAAGGTTCGGTTTGACACTCGCATGTTAAAACTTAACACGGCACTGAATTTCTTTTCATGGAGTCAGGAAGGTCAGCTGAACAAATATTGCTTGCCTGTCATCGCGGACCGTCGCGACGCGCGTGACGAGCTATTGTGGCCGTTGTAAACACGACCAACTCAGGTGCAGCGCGACCTTGGCGCTGATTATGGCTGGCCACAATGGAAAACGAATGATGCACGCCCATCTATTTAGCGTATAGGCAGGCATAGGCTGTCAACTGATAAGTGTTACGAAATCGGCGGTACTTGGTGAAGCAGGCGGGTGCTTAGCATCGGAAGTCGGAACGCGTGGTGCGCTTCCAGGATATCTCCGTAATGATATACGCGGAACATGATACATCCCACCCGTACATGACATAATAGTACGTTTGTTTACGAGGGAAGTGAGTACATCATAATGATATGTTTGTAGAGGCCGAAAACATTTCGTTACTTTGTAAGCTACTTACCTACTTGTACTTAGTTATTTTGAGGTATCCGCCCAGTGGTCGAAGACTATAGACGCGATAGACTTGTATTTTGTCTGTATCTATTGTTAATTTATTATTGAAAAAAATATTAATAGCTTCTATTTTGTCTAGTTAAATACTAGTCTAGTCAAATACCTACTTTGGAGTTCAGAAGCTGCATAGGTACATTTTAATGATTAGCCCCATGAGTTAGCCCATAGCTACGACGACCTTTCTTAAAAACCATTTAAAATGCCCCTCGCCCATCATTATTTTTACATTAAATATTAATTGTTGACCATAATTGAGGCCATGGTTGATGGTGTTTGGTACACCGGAATACGTTAAGACGTTTGTAACGACTTAATATTACACAATCAATATAACAATTATAATATGGGCATGGCGCTAGCTACATTAGATGCACTAAACATAGCTAAACCCTTGTTAGCAGTGGCGTAACTATACTATCTAAGGCCGTGGCAAATTCTTTTGATGGGACCCAAGGTACAATGTAATAATAATAAAGTAATATTTCTGAGCTCGCGGTCTCTTGGGCCGGGGCCCCTTTGTGGTCCGGGGCCCGTGGCATTTTGCCAGCCCTGTCCGACGTTACGCCACTGCTTGTTAGGGATCATACACGAAGCCTATGGGTATTTAAAGACCATTTTAAACTTCGCTGGTTTTGCGAGCATCCATTGTTGGCGGTTATCGCTTACCATCAGGTTTTCTGCTATACTACCTATACGTTTATGTATTATGTTTAACGTGGAGCTTCGAATATTTTCATGATGGTAGCTCGCCAACTGCGGGCCCGATAACAATCAGCATTGTGATGCAAATACACGTAACACGAGGAGACAGAGATGACGTCCATGCGGCAGCCAACAGGAAAACACGATCGATTATACTGTGTTGTTGTACTAGCACTTTTTATACAATCGTAATGAAGTATTTAATGACAATATTATTATTATTCAATAAGTACTCTCAGAATAGCGGTCGACAAAACCGCGGCCCGCGAATGTTTTTCAAATAAGTTACTTATTTTTTTAAAAATAAAACCGGCCAAGTGCGAGTTGGACTCGCCCATGAAGGGTTCCGCAGCAGCAATAAGGTTTATTTTTATGAAATTAAAAGGTTTTTGATTTATTTTTATATTTCAGTTGATTTAATGAAAGTTAAATTAAGTTTACCATTTATGACGTATAAAAAAAACTACTTGCGAAATTTCGTTCAAACCAATTTGCGTTGGTAGTTTTTATAGTAAAGTACATCATATATTTTTTTAGACTTATCACGCCCCTACTTTAGAAGTTAGAGGGGGGGGGGGGGGGGGGGGGACACATTTTAGCACTTTTGAAGAGTCTCTCTCGCAAACTATTCAGGTTAGAAAAAAATGATATTAGAAACCTCAATATGATTTTTAAAGACCTATCCATAAATACCCCACACGCATACGTTAGATGAAAAAAAAAATTGATTTAGTTGTAGTTACCTATGGGGACCCCTAAAATTTTTAATAATTTTTCCATTATTGTATCAAAATCTTAATGCGGTTCACAGACTTCATCTACTTACCAAATTTCAATAGTACCTATAGCTCTTATGGTTTTGGAGAAAAGTGGCTGTGACATACGGACAGACAGACAGACAGACAGACAGACATGACGAATCTATAAGGGTTCCGTTTTTTGCCATTTGGCTACGGAACCCTAAAAACGGGTTTTCTAGGTATAATATATATGATATAGTATATCAAGTGAATTTAGTTTATTTAGCCATCTTGTGGTTCCCGTCGGGCAAAAGCTGCCCACCACTGCTCCAGAGATTTTTTACTATTCAAGAGGTCGTATAATTATTTCATCATACTGCAAATAATTTAATTTAATGTGCGGAAAAACTGAAAGTCTTCCATAAGAAAGTAAGGGATAAGGGGTATAGAATAAACTGGTATATTTGTGCGCTTATATTTAATGAACTCTGTATATCACAACATGTCGCCTCACACAACGCAAGCCACAAGCCAAGCTGACAATCACGACAATAGTACACCTTTCCAAACCAAGTAGACACATCTCATGATAATATTATTCAAACATGGCGCTTCGTCTACATTTTATTGCCACATACTATTTTTAATGCCTTCTCTTTTGCCTACCTCAAAATAAATGACTATAAAAGTAAAGATTACAATATTTACTTTTACAATAATTTTATACTGTTTTGAATAGAAAAAAAAATTTTATTTGAAGAAAAATGATAATTATTTTCCATTATAAATTATTTTCTTAAGGACGCTATCACATAAAAAATTAGCAGGTCGATGTCTGTCAGTACGAATATCGTCGTTAAGGACATTAAAATAACATTCATATCAGCGCGCCTTGTACAGTGGCGGTTACGACGCACGCCGCGTTCTTGATAGGGCAAAAATGTATGAAGAAATTTGAGAGCGTTTCTTATTTTTCTTATAAATGGAAATGTTATTTATTTTTATATAAAATATTTAGCTATTCATACAGGGGACTAAATAAGCAACATTTTTTTTGTATATTTGTTTTCCTTAGTTCAGTGTATTTAGCTATACTGGTACCTAATCAAACCCCATTTTTTTATCTTTTGCGATTATTGTGATGGTTAAAACGTTTTTATGTGAAAATTTTGTATGCGGCTATAAAAAATGTATGGTGCAGACGTGGAGATGAATATATTATCTTTCATTTGAAACCAAAATATCCTCGCAGTGTGACTCCTAATTCTTTAAAATGGTAGGTACCTGAAAATCGCTGATATTTGTGAAAAAATGTGATAGCTTCCTTAAGGCTAAGGTCAATCTCCGTAGCTGCCTTTATCTGTAAAATGGCTTTTCCAACGTATTATACAAAGACTTAAACGTGGTCGGCTTAGTTTAGGCGTGGTATAAATATTTTTATTAGTACCCATTATATTTTGTAGACACACGCTTCGTTACAAATGTGTCTATTTAATCAATCAATAATAAATTAAAATTATCAATGAAAATTAATAATATTGAAAAAACAATAAACAACAAAAACAATTACAAGATTAGTTTCAGAAAACATAATATTATATTAAACAATCTAAGCAGTTGCAAAACATAAGAAAAAGATATAGAGAAATAGCTTCCATAAATTATGTATGTACTTACGCCTTACGTTTCTAATTCTTATGGTCAGCAGTTTATCTTTTCAACAGCATTGTTGGTTGGTTAATATTTTGACTTTAGCCAATCAAAAGCTCAAGAGAATATTAAATAAACTCCTATTCAAAAAACCTTAGCAACAGCACATACAGAACTCAGAAGTACAAAATACATTAGTACTTACATTTTAATTATCACCTACCAACAATCAGAATCACAAATACAATATTAATAAACTCTTTACCAGTTTTAACGCTGGAGCTTTAGGCAAGAAATTTTATCGTTACATATATACATTTCTTCATAATGTTTTGCAAATAAGTTTAACATATTGAATCTATATTGACAATTCAGAGTTATTTTACAACTAGTGAAAACATATGTATAGGAATGGACACAATACTGATATAGTTACATTGAGCGTAATCTGCTCAAAGCTAATTCTTCTTAAACTTCTCATTATACCTGACCACAGAGTTATGTTTTGCTACAAACTTTAAACATTTTCTGTCGTATGTTTTATTAATCACAAAACATTTGGATTTTATTATTCTAAGTAACTTTTTTATTTTATTAATATTCTAAGAACCTTTTTACGACGGTTAAAAAGTGATGAAAAGATTATCTCTGTCTCTCAGTATACAGTAAGCAGCGACATAAATCCACAATAAGTTATTTGTCACTTATCAGGAGTATAAAATACCTCTGGAAAGTTCAATTTATTTGCTAAAATATTTTACGCTGTTTTTAGACTGGCGCTGCGAACTGTGCGACGAAACGAACGAACGTGTGAAACATCTGTCACTTGTCAGCTGCTTATCGCAGCTTGCAGCGTCGGTGTACAGCGTTCAGCAAAAAAAAAATTATGATCATAGTCACAAAAGTGAATTGAAATCATAAAGCCTTAATTAATGGTTTAAACACTTTTCAATAAATCAAAAAGAAATAAATTAATAATTTCATGATTTAGTTACGCATTTATATATAAACGTTTTCAAAAAATACATTTCCAATAATATTATGTTTGGCAAATTTTACAACCAATATTAGGTTAATTACAAATAGACTAGGTTTTCAGGTTAAACTTATTACAAAAATTATGGTGGTAACTTCTAAAATGACTATAACTAGTAATAATCATAATTATTATTATTAACATAAAATAAAACATAACAATCAAAAATAAATTAACAAAATTCAACAAAGAAATCTTGGTGGGCGTCAGGTACTTTATAATATGACTTAGATAGTTTTAGTTGCCAATTCTCATTCTTTAATTCACTTTAATATTACCTTCATAAAACTAATAATACTTTTACAAAATTGCTGGAATATAGCTGTAATTATTATGTTCTATAGCCTCTTTACGTCTTTTTAGTGAATTCGACAAATCTGTCAATATTTTCTTCCATTCTAGAATCTTCTGTAATAATTCTTTCTATTCGGGTTATCAATGTTATCTTATTCACTAATCTAAATCACTATAATATCTTTATTGAAAATATCATCCGCGTTTTTGCCGCATAAATAAATCTTATTAGCCACTTATATCATTGATAGTTTTTTATAACTTGATAGCTTTTATATATTTGACATGGCACGGAAGCGGGCTTATTATAGCTGGCAATATTTGGCGGCCAAACATGTATGTATAGCGTTTGCTTAACATAGGGTGCATAATATAATATGGTAACACATTGTAAATTATAGTTTAACCCTTCGATCGCGGATTCTTGGAAATGCTATTGTATTCTATTGTTGTCGCGACCACCGGTGCCCGTATGGGGCTTGATGAGTTAAATAAAAAAATAAGGAAAAATCATGTCTTTCGAAACATCAAAATCTACAATTTCATATCGATTATGATTTATAAACACTTACATAATAATATAATGAAATACCCTTTTCCATATTATCTGAAAGTCGACTAAAATAGACCAACGCAGACTTTTCTGCCTACCGACAAATTTTTATATGTCTATCATAATGAAGATATGGATACGATATTCCATACTATTATCTAGACCAGCGGTCGGCAACAAGCGGACGGCGGGCCGTATGCGGCCCGCGAACGTCTTACTTGCGGCCCGTGAATGTTTTGTGAATTAAAGTTATATGTATCAAAAACAATGTTTTCTAATATTGCCAGTAGTTATCGCCAGTCGCCACTTAAGAATCTAGCCTAGTTTGTGTCATTTTATAACAAACACTTATTTCCCCTCATTATGTGTAGGTATATTGAGCTTCTAGGGTTAATACGAGTATGAGGTCTGCGGCCCGCCTTTGGTTTATTTTGCCACCTTGTGGCCCTTCCCTGCAAAAACGTTGCCGACCGCTGATCTAGACCAGTGGTTCTTAACCGGTGGTCCGCGGACCACTGGTGGTCCCTGAAGTCATTCCATGTGGCCCGCGAAGCAATCTTAATAGTATGTGACGTGACGTAATGAGTCGAGTCGAAACAACTCCATTTAAAAGAGCTTACCTACTCAATACTTATTCGTCTATTCCAACAGTTGTGTTGTGACATGAACTCTGAACACGAAACTGATTTTCCACACAGAAGTTGGTTGGCTTTCGAAAGTAAATATGCTGTCAAGATTGTACGAACTAACAGAGGAAGTACAAATATTCTTAGCTAACAAGGAAAACAAAGAGTTGCTAGATCAGTTCTGTGAGCCCAAATACAAAGATATTAAATAATAAATTCAGAAGAACGTAATGCTCCATTTGACTAATTTAAAAAGTGAATGAAATCGCTATTTTTCTGTCTGTGAGAACAAATTTGTTTTTGAAACTTATCCGGAATCGTTTCATTGTCAACATTTCCGAAGTCTCTGATGAAATTCAAGAAGAAGTGATTGAAATGCAACATGACACGAACTTAAAATATACATTCGAATCAGAAAACACTTCTGATTATACCAGGATCTGATGGCAAAAAGTGAGAAAAGAAATTGACTAGCAATACTGGGGTAATTGGAATAAAACATTTTGATCCTTTTTTATCCTTATAGCGGCGGATTCTGTGTGTGAAACATGCAAATATAAAAATTTATCCAATGATCAAGGATATTTTTTGAAAATCTGCCATCCAAATTTGCCATCAGATCCTGATAGACCTAAGTATAGTAAAGATTATGCAGTCACAAAAATCACATTAAATTAAAATCTGTAACTTTTAGGTTTTTGCCAAATAAAAAAATAAATGAGTGCTAATTATAAAGTTGCACTTTTATCACCTTTATCAAACAACCCTTAATTTAGGTGAACCAACTGGGTGGTCCTCGGCAAGACAAACATTTGGTAAAATGGTCCCTCATGACCAAAAGGTTAAGAACCACTGATCTAGACATTGGTCACACTTTCGTTTGTCTTGTCTTACACTCGTAGTTGTTGCAAAACACTTAAATATTTTATCTTATTATTTATAATACTCTACTGTGTTATAGAATATTTTTGTCGTAACAAATGTCAATATCGAATATTCTGACCCCACAGTTTTTTTTTTTTATTTATATAATTAAGTACCCCAAGCATCCGCTAGGGGCGCTGTTGTGTAAAGTTGAACAGTTTTATACCTACTTGGGGTAAATCAATTTCATATTATAGAATACTCGGTTCTAACAAAACTGTAGGTTCTCAGTTGGCGGGTATACGGTCTCGCAGGTAGGACAGCAGGCTCGCAGTTCCCTTCGCAAGGATCGCATGCCGCGGCTGACGGAAACAGTTGCCCATCAACTCCAGGGATCTGTAACAACAATAATTATACTAATATTATAAAATTATAAATGCGAAAGTGTCTGTCTGTTACTTTTTTACACCTAAACCCCTATACCGATTTTGCTGAAATGTGTTATGGGGATACTTTGTGTCCCGGGAACGCACATAGTAGGATACTTTTTATCCCGGAAAAATACGGTTTTCGCGCTATAAACGAATGATTGCACAACGGAGTACCGGTGTCATCTAGTAATATAACCCGCGCGCGACCGAATGGGATCGGAATGACAGTTTTGTTGACGCGCGCTGACATTTGGCCAGCAGTAGGGTCGACTCGACAAACAAAATGACGTTTTTGTTCGCGGACATTTATTTTAAGTTTTGTTTTAATATTTTTGTGATAATAATAGGTAATATGTGATATTATTATAGTAATTGATTAATAAAATAATACCTGAATCACAGTCATTGGTAAAATATTACCAAGAAATCTTTTTCATGAAAATTTGGGTTTGCTCAAAAATAAAAAAATTGTAACTGAAAGAGTTGAAGCTGTCACAGGGTTGACCAAAATCACAGTAATACCTATAATGTACAGAATCGGTCGATTACGTATTTTATTATTATTATTATGTATAAACCTATAAATTAATGTTCCGAAAATGTTTGCTAACGCTACTTCATTTACACACACATTAGCAAACAAAACTGTCACTCTGATCCCTTTCTGATCGCGCGCGGATTATAATATATGTGAAAGGTTACAGGGCTGTATATGGACGGAAATGTTAAAGAAGCAATTTGGTTTGTCGCCTGTTAAGTATAGATTTATGAACGTGTATGCGTACAATATCGACGTATTCGACAAATCAGACGCGCAGTGAATGTGCGTGCTCGTATTAACGCCCGCGCGTGTCTGTGTACCACTTCACGCCCAAATGAGCATTTCTCAAAAAAAATGTACTTTCAATCTAAATCTTTGTCCCACATTTTAAAATATGTTTTTCTATAAATAACATAGACCATTACCGATTTCTATTAAATTGTATACGTAGTAAGTTAAATAAATTCAGTAAAAACATTTACAAATTAGAATTATATTAATAAATAATTAATTAAAAAAATATTTTGAATATCCGTCTAATCTAGTCGTATGAAAAGTGAAGTGTCCCAATTTCATACCTTCGCAAACAATTGATTGTATTTGTAAGGCCTTGCGGTTGAAACAACTTATGTATTTATTTAGGGCTGCAAGACCATAAATCATTTAAATAGAATATTTGGTCGTATTAGAACAAATTTATTTAATAAATAATATTTTTATTGTATCGCGGAAAAAGTTCCTCTTTGAAATTCCTTTTTTGTGACCATATTTTTTAAAATTTTGCAGTCTATTTTGATATAAATATGTTTTAGTATAGTGGCAAAATTGTTAAGCTCGGTATCCATCTTATTTTCGTTTTGATATTTCTTTTACGTTCCACGTGCGCGAACATAAGGTTGTCTATTAGCGTAATGGTCCAAAAAAATTCCAGTTTTTGTTAACCATGAAATGCAGGTAAGATCTTTGAAAAAAAAAATTGATTTCGTAAGTCAAATCATAAACGAGTATCAGTTTTAGTTGTATGCATATACAAGTTGAAATGTTTATTTAACTTGATTCGTTACTTCCTTTTTTGTTACTTTTGAGTGGTAACGTATATAAGGAAAATAAGGTAACAAAATAGGAAATTGTAAGGCAGAGTGTTGACTATGTGATTATTATTATAATAATTATGAAAATTACATAAGTCGTAGAGAAGCTTTTGAAGATTTTATTATTTGCTCATCTTGTTTTGACATATAATTTTAAGCAACATTGATATTTTTGATTATTATGTAATAAGATTAGACAAACAATATTTTGTTTCATATACTGATTTATTAACCAAAGGATCGTAAAGAAACAGAAAAATGATACTCTTATTTAAACAGATTTTTTTATCCTTTTGCGTGCGACCTGTCAAAAATTTTGAAATACCTGGTGTCGACCCGGATCCCGGACGCGCGACAGTCAGGGTTTCAGTTTCAGTTTTTAGCTACATTATAATTTTTATAATGTTCTACCAGATTCTAAGTGGAATGATGTTAATTTACAATTAAAATCATATAGTTTATTAAATACTATATTTTCTTCTGAATTTACGTCTGCCTAATTATAAAATAAATCTAGTACAGTACTTTAAAAAAAGTAGCTTGAGATTTAATCAATTTTCAGATTTATTTTTAAATAAAACAATAATAATAATAATAAAACACTTTATTGCTCACAATTACAAAAAAATACACTAAACACAAGCTCAAATTAACAGTTATTTAAATATGTGGGCAAAGGCGATCTTATCGCTAAAAGCGATTTCTTCCAGACAACCTTTGTGTTAACTGGAGAACTTTAATGTTAGTTAAACAATATTTGATTCTCAAATTGTATTTTATTTGCACTTCAGCATATTAGGTTTATGACACAAATTATAACTCACATGCCACAATACACTTTATTTACACAACACTTGTTTTAAAATAAACATAAGGGTCAGCCACTTGATTTTTTTTTAATTCGTCCCGGTCGGGACAGGCAAGGGGAGCGTTGCCCATACAGCCATCAGCCACTTAAATGAGTTGTAAAAAGTGACTTTTATTTTCTTAATTTTTTACTAAGCCGAACGAGGTAAAGACATACCAAAGTAGTTCCTTCCTTCTTCTTTTTAATTGCAATGTGTTTTATAGGATTAAATATATTTAATACGCAGTTTTGAGCGGGAAAGAGGACGCGGCATATGGCGTCCGGATTCCGGATCCTCGACTGTTTAGTGTATAATTGATCGGGTCTTGAAACCGGTTTGTCGACACGATAGGGGTTATTTGTACTATTGTGTAGACTAGGTTTGAGAAATCCTATTTTGTTACCAGAATTATATTTTGGTTACTGTCCCATAAAAGCGGGCGCATATATTTTTTTTGTTTTTTTAATATTTAATTAGGATATTATGATGTTTTTGTGATGATGACAAAAATAAATATTTCGTTTTTGCATTATATATGTATAAAAAAAATAATACAAGATAAAAAAGACTCAATATTGTGAAGATAAGAAAGAGTTATGGCCGAATAGTAACGTAAAGGAAACATTACCGCCTATATTTTAAGATTTTTGTGTTAAAAATAGACAGTTTTTTTAAAACAAATTAAATTATGATTTAGTATCCCATTTAATGAAATAAAATTTCTAATAACACAATTCAACATTGAATTTACGTAATATACCTAATAAAAGTAACAAAATGGGAAATCTTCTGCACCTCGGGTTTGTTTTAATACATTTTGCTTTTTATTAACATTTTATATCTGAAAATAACCTCTATTTTAAATTTTGTAGACATTTACCCATAGCTTAAAATAAAAAAATCGGTAATATTTAAACATTTTTATTTTATCGAATCTTCTAAAAATGGTACATTTTTTTTTGAAAAACGCTCAAATACAAATACACGTGTGTGCGTACTACAGGTGAGTAAAGTTGCCGAGATTAAGCAAGTCAAGTCACCGTCATAGCTTCGCGTATTTGTGTATGTGTATATGTGTGTCTGCAACCGCAGACGCGTGAAGTTGCCAAGATCTAGCACAGCGGCACCGCAAACGCGTGTATGTATATGTGTGTGTATACGTGTGTGCGTACCGCAAATGCGTGAAGTTGCCGAGCTCGGGCAGCACAGTCGCAATACTATTATTGGTGAGATCTAGCACGGCGAGCCTCCTCAGCCGCGCGTGTGTATGTGTCCGTATATGCGTGTCTGCGTACCGCAGACGCGTGAAGTTGCTGAGATCTAGCACAGCGGTGCCGGAAATGTGTGTATTTATATTGTATATGTATAGTGTGTGCGTACCGTAGATGCGTGAAGTTTCCGAGCTCGGGCGGCACAGTCGCGATGCTATTGTTGGTGAGATCTAGCACAGCGAGCCTCCTCAGCCGCGCCAGGGAGTCGGACGACACGTTGATCTCCGTTATCCTGTTCTCGGCCGCCAGTAGTATCTCCAGGTTCTCCATGTCGTACACGCACCGCGGTATCTTCGTCATCCTGAAAAGACAAATGATGTGTCAGTTTTTATACAGAACTAGATGACGCCCGCAACTCCGTTGCGCCAAAATTCGTTTATCGTGTGGAAACCGTACATTTTTTCGGGACAAAAAGTATCCTATGTCCTTTCCCGAGACTCAAAGTATCTCCATACCGAATTTCAGCAAAATTGGTTCAGCGCTTTAGGCGTGAAGATCTGATAGACAGACAGCTGACACACTAATTTCACATTTATAATATTAGTAAAGTATGGATATGTCAATTTAGAACGGAGAAAATGTAGGTGTGTTGTAACTTCAGTGTGGTAAAAATACCAGCATAAATGTACCAAAATGAAACATTAAAACTGCGGCTGTAGGCAAAATTAAGGATCTAGCGCTGCTTTGTGTTCCGGGCTCCGGCCCTAAGTATAGTATATTCACGTTAAGCTTAGTTTATTAAATTATTCTCAACGTCAGAAATAGGCCAATATCGACAAAATAAGCCAAGATACGATGTATCTTCTTTAAGACAGATATAAAATAAATGCTTAACACTCTCAAACCTGCTTGAGATAAAATAAATGCTTAACACCCTTGTCTTACCTAAGGTAGGATTTATAATTCACTTTCCAGTACTTTTCACTGCCGTCATGATGCTTTAGTCTGCAAATTGCACGCATCATATCGTGTATCACCTGTTATTGGATATGACGAGTTCTCTCAAGGTCTTCAGTCGGCCGAGCTCCGGAGGCAGGTCGTCCAGGCAGTTCCGGCTGACGTCCAGGTACTGCAGGTGTCGGCAGTCGCCAAGCTCGCCCGGTATTCGCTCTATGCTATTCCTCGACAGAACCAGCTGTGAGAGAGTCTCGCTAAGGCTCCATACACTGAAATATATTGTTTAGGTCAAGTTTGTTGTCAAGGACATTTTTTTTAACTTTGTGTATGCATGAAGACATATGAATACAGTATTTTAATTGATTTACTATCAGTTACTACATGCTTGCAATTGTGGACGACGCTAAGAATTTTAACATTAAAATAGTTTTAATTTTCTGATCTTATATTATAATCTGCTTTCACATAAAATATGCCACTTTTGACATGTGTACAAAGGAATGAAGATATGTTAGGTCATTTAGGGCCGCACTCAGATACCTTTAAAGATGATTATACTCCAATTTAATGAAAAGTTTGACAGGTAATAATGTATAAGATTAATATCGAAGACTTCATTTAATTACAGTGGAGTAATTAATATTCGTCATGTGTGGCAGTTAGGCTACATAGCTTATCTGAAATCTGGGTGCACGGTAGTGCACCCGCCGAGACGAGCCAAGCGAAGCGCAAGGGCACTACCTACCTTTTCTCGAAGTGTTTCGCCGTTTTTTTGAACCTTCATAGAATTGCTTTCCGTTGTAGCTGATAGTTCATATTTTCAGAATATGATGTTATCAATTGACTTATTAAGCATACAAAGTCTCAATCAAATAGATCTAATACTTTAGATTTTATAGATATCTAAAATACGCCGATTTCGTCACTGACACACTGATGGTCATCAAAATGTTTGGCTACTTCCTGAAGTGCTAGAAAGCTGAAATTTGTTATGTAATCTAAGTTTAGTATACAACCGACAAAAAAATTCATAAACTTGTAATTTTCTTCCCCCATCCCTCAAAATGGGGGGGTGGTAGTTAACCCTCATAGAGTTGGTCTCCAATGTACCAGATAGTTTATATTCTCAAGATATGATGTCAATAATAGGCTTATTAAACATACAAAGTCTCAATTGAATAGGTCTAATACTTAAGATTTTATTGATATCTAAAATACAACTATTTCGTCACTGACACACTGATGATCATCAAAATGTTTGGCTACTTCCTGAAGTGCTAGAAAGCTGAAATTTGGTATGTAATCCAAGTTTAGTATACAACCAACAAATAAATTCATAAACTTATAACTTTTGCCCCGTTTATATGAGACTTTCACCAATTTTATGAATTAGGTCATGAAAGTTTACTCGGGACTGTAGACTGTAACTAAAAAACTAAGAACCTGCAAGACCTTCGCCATATTAATCGATCGCGGATTCTTGGATATGCTATTGTATTCTATTGTTGTCGCGATCACCGGTACTCTTACTCTTATAGGTTGAAGGATTAAAGTAATTAAAATAATTTTATTAAATACATAAGTAATTGTATCTATGTAATTGATGTACCTACTGTCGGTTCTTGGTGGAAATTCATTTTAAACACAAATAAAACACAATTTTACGTGCACTTTTTTCACTATATTCATGAACTAGTTACTTAAAATACCCAAGAACCGCTGTGCACATTTTAAAAATAAACAATAAATATTCAAATTTCAAGCCAATGTGTTCAGTAGTTTTGGCATGAAAGCGAGACAGACAGACTACAGATACAGACAGCAGACATACTTTCGCATAATTTTAGTGTGGAAACGGATTAAAATTATGTTTGCTAATCTTAAAATCTACTGTTGGGACTAGGTTGGGACAAAATTTTCGGACGATCACCGTCGAGCTAATATAGGCCCACATTAGGAATTGTCATAGTACGATGTAGCGGTTCCTCAGCGCCATCGCTTGTCATATACAAAAACTAAAATAACAGATATCGAACTAAATTTAATGCTCTATTGAAAACTGCCTATATAAACTTTTATTGGGTGGAATCTTTGTAATCATGTTTACGTACCTTACATATTTCTATTTTTATGTAATTTTATTAAATGTGAACTCTTTTATCCGTATTAAAGAACGTTATATTACGAAAAAATAAATAACGTCATCTGTTGTCACAATATAAGAATTACTGTAGTTCTAATATGTGACAAATTCATTTTCATCGATATTTTCAGGGAAATAAGATAATTCCCTCATCAAAACGTAGCCTATGTCATTTTCAAGTAAAACTATTTCACAATCCATGTTTTGCAATGAAATTTTGTACACAAATAGTCTAGACTCGTTCAGTAGTTTTGGCGTAAATTGAGAATTAAAATTCTCTCTCAAAAACTACTGAACCGATTTTGATGTTTGCAGTATTCCCTAAGTTGAATAATATTAATGCAACAAAAAAGAGTAACTAAAATGTAGCATTGTACTTGTACTATTACCTATCTTTTCTGTGCTTGTAGTTCCGGAGATATGCAAACACAAACATAAAAACATACATACATACATACATGCATGCACTTTTGAAATTTGCCACATTTGTTCAAACACTGATATAGACAAACATAATATAAAAAAATCTGGGCAGTTCTGTAAAATATATTACAGAGATCTTTGTATTACATACATACGCGTCGAATTGATAACCTCCTTTTTTGAAGTCGGTTAAACATAATCCATACTATAGTTAGGTACTATTAATATTATCAATGCGCGAAAGTGTGTCTCTCTGTCTGTCTGTCTGTCTGTTACCTCCTCACGCCCAAACCACTGAGCCGATTTTGCTGAAATTTAGTATAGATATACTTTGAATCCCGGGAAACATACAAAGTCTCAATTGAATAGGTCTAATACTTTAGATTTTATTGATATCTAAAATACTTACGCCGAAATTTGGTTACGCCGTAAAATAAGTTTAGTAGGGGTAATGGAAGTTTAAATATGAGACTTTCACCAATCTTATGAATTAGGACATAAAAGTTTACACGGGATAGACATTAACTAAAAACCTCTTAGTTAAAAATATAAAAAAAAAAACTAAAAAGACTGCCTAGCAAGTAGCAACTTACAAAAAGGACTGAAATCCCACCAAAAACATTTCATGTAAAATGTTACCTCGACGACCACAAAAGGTTTGCCCTGTGAAAAAGACATCAGATCTAATGTGGAGCCAAGCTTCTGAATATACACGGCCTAGCTCTATCGACCCTTACTCCAACAAATTCTACATATCAGTAAGTATGTATGGCTTGGCTGTTTCGTTACTTACTTTAGATCAGAAACTAATTAATATTCGTGTCACCTCCACGACGGTAGCGAAACAGCGAAGCCATACATACTTTCTGATATGTAGAATTTGAGAATTTGTTGGAGTTAGGGTCGAGTTAGGCCGTGTATATTCAGAAGCTTGGCTCCACATTAGATCTGATGTCTTTTTCACAGGGCAAACCTTTTGTGGTCGTCGAGGTAACATTTTACATGAAATGTTTTTGGTGGGATTATATTGTATGAAAATATTTTAATGGTTTTTGACAGGTGTGATTCATCGTATATTAATTTCTACAGGAAAACAAATATCATCAAAACAATTAGCCATATGTAGGTCAAGGGTATGTTTCGGTTACAAACATCAGTTCCAGATTACTTGGAAACGGAGCTATTAAAGCTTTATATTTCCGCTTGACTAGCTGCTGCGGCTGCGGCGCAGTGGAGGTCACTGTTCAAGGTCGCGGTGTTCACACGCTATACAATGTCATCATACAGACTACATTTGTATCAGATTACTGAAAAACTAACTATGGTCTATATATTCTCCGCGCATAAGCTCTGTTACCTACAGAGCGTATGCGCGGTTTTACTATTTTAATCCAACATTAATACATATAAGGGCCGCGCTACACCGGAAGCAGCGGCGCGGCGAGCACTTTTTTTTTAATCTAGAAAAGAAAGGACTTTATCGTAAAACGATAATGCCGTCCTTATAGGTGTACAATACAAATTAATTATAAATTAAAAATCAACAAATAAATCAACCTCATTATAAACATATGTCTCTAGAATCTTATATAATATTTTAGTAGCCTCAGAAGATGGATCAGCTAAGATACTGTTAACACTGCCTACATTATAATAACAATCACTACTGAGACGCGACCTCAAGTCTGCGCCCCGGACACACTCCGTCAGTATATGGACAATAATATCATCTTGGGTATTACAGATCTCACATAAGGGAGTGCGAGCTTTTCCCATAAGAAAAGCAAACTTCTTTGACGGAATGTGCTCGGCACGCAGTCGTAATGCCAAAGTTAGGTCCATTCTATTTAACCCGCATTGACCGATCCACGCGAGCACTTTCAGTGTTATATGATTTTAAACATTATCTATTATATTTAATATCGCTTGAGAAATCGCAGCCGCCGGCGGCTACGGGCGGCCGCTAGACTTCTCAAGCGATACTATGTATTACAATAATGAAGATAAAGTTTAAAATCATATGACACTGAAAGTGGTCGCCGCGCCGCTGCCAATCCGGTGTGGCGCGGCCCTAATACTGCTATTACAAAGTGTACAAACCAACGTTGACGCCATTTGAAAGCGAATCAGTTCATTTGACGTGCCCATGAGTAGCCCCCCCCCCTAGTAAACATATATAATAATTAACGCAACCGAACACAATAATCGGCCAAGTGTGAGTTGGACTCGTGCACGAAGGGTTCCGTACCGTTATCGAGGAAAAATAGGCAAAAAATGTGTTTTTGTATGGGAGCCTCCCTTAAATTTTTATTTTATTTAAATATTATTATTAATTATTAAAGTACACATATAACTAAGGCGTTTATAAAAAATTCAAGTGCCTAGCTGTTGCCAATAATGATTACAAGCAAAAAAGGTAAAAAAAAATAACGTTTGTTGTATGGGAGCCCCCCTTAAATATAATTTAATTTTGTTTTTAGTATTTGTTGTTATAGCGGCAACAGATATACACAATCTCTGAAATTTTCAGAAGTCTAGCTATAGCGTTTATTGAGTTACAGCCTGGAGACAGACGGACAGACATCGAATTCTCAGTAATAGGGTCCCGTTTTTACCCTTTGGGTACGGCACCCTAAAAATCGTTAGATACATCACTTTTTATAGCTCAAGGCCTATAACGCAATACACTTGGATGTATTCCAATGGGGATTCCTTCATTGTTGTTATTATGTCGCGCCACATGGGCTGCTAATGTTTTAACTGGTTAATATAGTTATCAGCAGATGTTAACGCTACTTAACTATCTGTAGAAGGTACATACAAACTATAGGTCTACCAGAATCTGATGGCAAAAAGTGAGAAAATAAATTGACTCTAGCAATACCGGGGTAGTTGGAATAAAACATTTTGATCCTTTTTTTTTTCTTATAGCGGCTGATTCTGTGTGTTAAACATGTAAAATATATAAAAATTAATCCAAAGATCAAGGGTATTTTTTTGAAAATCTGCTGTCAAAAATTGCCATCAGATTCTGGTAGACCTATAGTAACTACTTAGCCCATAGGTGATATATAACGTAAGAAGTTTACATATCGAGAAAGCAACATTTTAAAAATTTTAAACGTTTGAAATCTTGCTTTCTCGGTATATAAACTTCGTATGTGGAATTTATTGGGTTAAAGTCGACGTAAGGCCAAGTATAATAACAAGTGTTGCTAATCTAAAACACTGTATTATGTACAGTCGCAGAATACATATTAGTACAAGTACAGTCTTAAACCACTTTGCGTTAGTCTGCAACCGCCAATAAGCAAACTTTTCCGACATCTCTCACAGATTATGTCCAGTCTAAAAGATCCCAAATGTACTCACCCAGGCGGCACAGCTACGAGCTTGTTCTTCGACAGGTCTACGATGTGTACTTCGGCGGCGGCGGCGGCTCGGAACACCTCGTCGGGGACGGCGGTCAGCTCACGAGAGACCAGCAGTAGAGAGTTGCTCTTGCGCATCGTGTACCTGCGACATGGACGTGGTTATGCAAAACAGAACAAAGTCAAGATTTGACAACTAAAGCTTTAGGCTCAATTTATTCCGCCAGGGAATGGAACGGAAGCGACGAAACTGAACATAACAATATATAACACAAATTAAATACGAGGCAAAAAAATTGGACGCGCGTCTTCCGCGGAATTCTCGAGAATTCTCTGGTGCCAATTCCCTAGCATGAGGCGAAATTGACGCTTCCATTCCGTTCCATTCCGCGGCGGTATAAATTGAGCCTTAGTGTGAAATTGGGACAAGGTGTCCTATTCGATAGATTGGTAATGTTATTTCTATTTTAAGCGACTCGTGGAATGAAACGCATTTGCGTAACTACGTTAATTTTATTAGGTCCCTATTTCACAATCGCTTAAAAGACTATATTTTGTAGCTTATTGATGTGTGTTTTGTTGTAGCTTACTTTATACTGAGCAATATGACGATTTTGAAACAGACCTAAAATATACACACAAAACCCTACAGGTGCCGTGAATTTTCCTGCGATAGATAGCCTGTATCTTGCTCAGTGTCCTACTCTACATCTGATCAAAAGCGGCTTAGTATAGCCACCTAGCCTATATTCTACAACTAACGCCTCCGTGGTCCAGTGGTTTAGAGCGTGGCTCTATACACGGAGGTCGTGGGTTCGATTCACGCGTTGGAAACATGTTATTTTCAAGTTTGGTTAGGACAATGCAGGCTGATCACCTGATTGTCTGACAAGTAAGATGATCCATGCGTCGTATGGGCATGTAAAAAGTCGGTCCTGCGCCTGATCTCTCGCCAGTCGTGTCGGTCTTCCGCCCCACTGTGTTATGAGTGTAAAGGAATAGAGAGTGCTCTTGTGTACTGCGCACACACTAGGGCACTATAAAATTACTCCTGCATAATTGGCCTGGTTTCAATACAACCGGCTACCGTCACCGAAACCGGTGTGGGAGTTATTATTATTATCCTACAAGTATACTCACTTATCAGGCCACTCCTCCCTACACCTGATCTCCTCCTGGCCCTCGCACATGCGGTCCCTCAGGTATTTCATCATGCGGTCGGTGCCGCCTCGGATCACGTCCTGCCGCACGCTCGACAGTCGGTTGCCCTCCATACTGATACTCTGGAGCTGGGAGAGTAGACCCAGGTTCTTTGGTAGCCTGGGCAAAAAAAAAAATATACAATGGAAAAAATTTAAATGGATGAATATATTATTTAATCCATACTTACTAATATTATAAATATGAAAGTGTGTCTGTCTGTCTGTCACCTCTTCACGCCCAAACCACTGAACCGATTTTACTGAAATTTGGTACTTATGGAGATATTTTGAGACCCGGGAAAGGACATAGGATACTTTTTATCCCGAAAAGATGTACGGTTTCAGTGCGAAAAATCAATTTTGGCGCAACAAAGTTGCGGGTGTCATCTAGTATAGAGAAAGTATAAGAAAATAATCCTTAATAATATACATTTTTTTACGTCATATGGTTCGAGTAATATTTGGTTTAACCACAAGAATGTAATATTTTCGTGTGCGAGTAAAAGAGACAAAAAGCGATAGGTCTCTGTTAAGGTGGCTTTCGGATCTTTGCCGCGAGCGACCGCAACCGAAAAAACCGCGGTCGCTCGCGACAAAGATCCGAAAGCCACCTGAATTTCCGTGAGCTCTGCGACCATACTTTACAAGTCTGTCGGTTCTATTAGATGTAACGAAGTCTGGCGAAATTATAATCGGATGCCACTGACGATTAGAATCCCCGAACTTAGTCCAGGCCATTCCTCGGAGCACGGAGTTTGCAAGTAAATACTTACTTGTTCAGGTTGTTGTTGCTTATGTCGAACCGTTTCAGCTTCTGCAGGAGCGAGATGTTTTCCGGCAGTATCTCCACCTTGTTGTCTCGTAGGTTAAGGACGTTAAGGTGCTGCATTTGGTCACAGAACTCTTCGGTTATTTCCTGGAAATATGCGTAGTTTAAAGTGTTGTAAAATGCCACATTGTGCGAGTACAGTTATCTACACTAATATTATAAAGAGGAAAACTTTGTTTGTTTGTTTGTTTAATTGTAATGAATAGGCTCAAAAACTACTGGACCGATTTTAAAAATTCTTTCACCATTCGAAAGCTACATTATCCACGAGTAACATAGGATAAATTTTATTTTGGAAAAAAATTGGGTTCCGTAAGATATTTGGGTTTTTCGGACACAAGGTGTAAAAATCAACCAGAAAAGTTACTTATTTTGCGTACGCTGCCTAAACTATAAAAGATGGAAACATAAAATGTTCTAATTAATTGTAGATCTTATAAATATCTACAAAAAAGTCCGCGACACACTATACTTATCTATGTCGAGTGAGGCACAACAACCATTTTTTTATTTAAAATTCTTGAAATTTTTTTGGACTTCATTTAAACGCGTTTATTTTACTCATGCTATTAATCCTTATCAAAATAAATTATTTCATCACTAAGCACAGTTTATGTAGATAATATTTGGTCTTTGAATGATTGAAATTGGACGTTTGATTTTGAAGTTATGGCGAAATTAAAATATTATGATTTCTGCTGCACGGCCCGTTGCGAAGTGGGCGTCACCAAGGCGGGGGTGCGCGTGCGGGAGCCGGGAGTTTAGATCTATTAGTAAATGATGATTAAAATATAATACTTGATTATTCACTAAATCTAAATCTATCTAAATAATATATAAAACTCAAAGGTGACTGATTGACATAGTGATCTATCAACGCACAGCCCAAACCACTGGACGGATCGGGCTGAATTTTGGCATGCAGGTAGATGTTATGATGTAGGCATCCGCTAAGAAAGGATTTTGATCAATTCTACCCCCAAGGGATAAAATAGAGGGTATACCGATCGGGCTGAGACTTTGATACCTAAATAATAATAATACTTCTTAACGCGAGCGAAGCCGCGGGCAAAAGCTAGTCTATACATATAATAATAAAACTGTAGAAATGAAAATTCTGTACATTAAAGATATTCAAAAAATAATAAGCGGGGGGTGTCACTACATCGCTATAGAAGCCAAAAATGTGGTTAGTTTTTTGTCTGTCTGTCTGTCTGTATGTTTGTTCCACTATCACAAGAAAACTACTGATCCGATTTGAATGCGGTTTTCGCAGATATATTTGTCTTCTTCCAACTTAACATCTGGTGTATAAAAAAAAATCCCCCTTACCCCTCTAAAGGGACGAAAGAGGGGGTCAGATTTTGTATAAGACTTTTGCTTTAACACGAAAACTACTGATCCGATTTGCATACGGTTTTCGCAGATATATTTGTCTTCTTCCAACTCAAAATCTGGTGTATAAAAATAAATATAGGACAAAAAAATATATTATGGACAGTACAGAATATATTAAGTTATTGCTCGATCATATGTCCGGACGCAATACGTCGGTGCCACGGTGCAGTGCCAGTGGGGACCGAGTATCGAGTACAATAACCTAATTGAAATTAAGTGTTCAATGAAATCATTTCCAATTCCGGTGACTGGATAGAGATGAGAGCTAGCTTTTTCAGTTACGCACGAAATAAAACTAGATTACCTATATCTCGATCTTTAAGCAGATCAGTGGAAACAAGATTACGTAAAATTTGTGCGCAAGCTAAAGAGACAAGACACATTAGGGTTTATTTTTAATTCTGACTTTACAGTCACCGGACCTTTAAGGCGCGACGCGACGCTCCACGAATATTCAGTTTTCAGTTTTTCAAAAGCCCAAGTTCTTCGCGAGATAATACAACATTATTTAAGGGCCTTCCCCTACGGAGATTCCTTATTTAACGTATTTAGAGCCTTATAAACTCATAATTTGAAAGCTACAAAGTTATAATAAAAATACAACAATAATCTTCAGTATACCAACATTCCTTTCCCCGTTTTAAATTTTCTATTTTTGTTTATTATACTCATGATATTAGCTTACAAAGTAATACCAATTTATTAAAATTGAAGCATCTCCCTAGTATTTACAAATTACGTTTATTTGAAACACACGACAATAGAATAGACAATTTCATTAACTACATATTCCCCGTTTTAAATTTTTTTTAGAACAATTTTGAACTAAGATAAGTAAAAAAATAGGATTTTTGTGCGATCTCGGCAACGCGTCAAATGTATGGTCAAGGTCGGTTGCTCGGGGGATGACCTTAAGATTTTCTCCAAGTTGCTATATGACTATGCCATCATAAGTAAGGGCAGTAAGGTCCAAAAGCAGATAGTGCTTGTCGGCGACTATACGTAGCATCATAAGTGTAGACTGCAGACAGAGTCGGTTTTAGCACTACCAGCACCCTGGGCGAAATTTCTTCGGCGCCCAGGGTGCTGGTAGTTCTGAACTTTTTGTTTGCCTTCGGCGCCCCTTTTTATCCGGCGCCCTGGACGGTCGCCTAGCGCCGCTACTGACTGCAGACTATATAAAAAGTGAACGCCTCCGCATTCCCCTCTAATTGCCGTTTAACAGTACACTGAACATCACATCATGTAATCATTTTCATAATGATACTTTTCCTTATATTTACATATTAACACACTCAAAACTTTGGTAAAATAGTGAAATTTATTGTTCAAGAGTAATATAATATGGGTACTAAAAAAATATGGTTTTGATTGTTATCATGATAGCCATGAGAAAAAAATAAGTATAATTTACACATTTTAATAAAAAGAAACCATATTATATTTATGTGAATTTATTTTTAGTTCTCACTAAAATGAAATTCATACCTTAATGTAATTGTTGGCCATGTATATTTCCTTGAGAGCAGTGCAGCCGTAGAAGTCGGGTAGTTCCTCTATGTTGTTGTGGTTGGCATCCAAAACCTCCATCTTTCTGAGTTCACCAAGAGGTGGAAGTGCAACTAAATTGTTGTTGCTTATGTTCAACTTCTTTAAATCTAAAAGTAATGTACTAAAATAGGGTAAAACACAATAATATAGGAAACTCAACCACATTATATTATATTTGCCTAGCTGCTGCTTACAGAGATAGCAATAAGCAATTTAATAATAATTTGTGTTGTTATCAAACTACTTTTTAGGTACCCAAGGGGTAAAAACGGGACCCTATTACTAAGACTTTGATGTCTGTCTGTCTGTCTGTCACCAGGCTGTAACTCAAGAATGGTAATAGCCAGAGAGTTGTAATTTTTCTGTCACAGATTGTGTATATCTATTGCCGCTATAACAACAAATACTAAAAACAAAATAAAATAAATATTTAAGGAGGGCTCCCATACAACAAACATGCTTTTTTTAGCCTTTTTTGCTCTATATCAATAATGGCAACAGGTAGGTACTTGAATTTTTCACAAAATCCTTAGTTATATGTATGCTTTAATATTTAATAATAATATTAAAATAAAATAAAAAATTATGGGGGGCTCCCATACAAAAGCACAATTTTTGGTCTAATTTTGCTCTATAATGGTACGGAACCCTTCGTGCGCGAGTCCAACTTGCACTTGGCCGATTTTTTTTTGTCTAGCTAACTAATTGCGGTACAATAACAACTAGCCTTATGCTATCAAAACATCGAACATAACATGACAATTTTAAAATGAGGTCAGAATTCTAGAGATAATGGAATAAAAAATAGCTTTGTTCACTCACCTCTGAGGTTGACAATATCCGGAGGCAGCTCCTCTAATGAGTTGTGGGACAGGTTCAGCTCCACAAGACGCACCAGGTAGCCCATGCCGGGGGGCAATGCTTGCAGTTTATTATGGGATAGGTCCTACATAACATAGAAACACCCTTTGCTTATTCATTAGTGCAGAAATAAGAGTTGAATGAAATAAGAAAGTGAGAAGCACTGTATACAAAATTAGACGTTCCGTGCGGCTTCGCCCGCGTAAATTAGATATTTTACAGACAAATTAGTCCACAAAAAATAGCCTATGATCCTTCACATGGTCTACTTCTTATCTGTGCCAAATAACAGAAAAATTGCTCCAGTAGTTCGTGAGATAAGTCCTTTCAAATAATTTTCCCCGTTTTTTCCACATTTTCCTATATTTCTTCACTCCTATTCGTCTTAGCGTGATAAAATATAGTCTATAGCCTTCCTCGATAAATGGGCTATCTAACACTGAAAGAATTTTTCAAATCGGACCAGTAGTTCCTGAGATTAGCGTGTTTAAATAAGCCCTTTCAAATAATTTCCCCCCGTTTTTTTCCACATTTTCCTCTATTTCTTCGCTCCTATTAGTCTTAGCGTGATAAAATATAGCCTATAGCCTTCCTCGATAAATGGACTATCTAACACTGAAAGAATTTTTCAAATCGGACCAGTAGTTCCTGAGATTAGCGCGTTCAAACAAACAAACAAACTAACAAACTCTTCCGCTTTATAATATTAGTATAGATTTTTAATTATTATTTTTTTGTAACTTTTTACCAACTTGCTTGTACTGGCTGAACAAGTTATATTTGTAGACCATAGCATTACTGGAAAATATTGATAATATTTACCAAGAATGTTAGCATGACCAGGTCTCCAAAATCTGGTTCAATGCATGTAAGTTCATTATAAGATATGCTGAGCCACCTCAACTCTGTCAGCTTGTAGAACTCTTTGGGCAATGTCTGCAGTCGGTTATGATCTAGACTCAGATTGGCCAGACTCCCCAGTTCACCTATCTCAGAAGGCAGGCTTGCCAAAGCATTATCATGAAGCTGTAACAAATTTATTCATTTTCTTTTTCATCCAATAAGACACACTTAAAACACATACACTTAAAAAGACACAAAGTGTGTACCTGATCCTTGTCAATAAAAACAATGTAATGAATGATGAAAATATAGCAGAATGATTTAAAAAAAGAAGAGACAATTCATAAAAAAGGCTGAAATTAAAATTTAAAAATGTTGCTTACCTTCAATGTAACAAGCTCCTGCAAGTACTTGATATCTGGTGATATGGTGTTAATTACATTCGAACTGAGGTCAAGGGTCTTCAACGGTTCGGAATTCCACCAGCTATTTGTGTCTGACCTTGTGAAATCCACTTCTTTGGTATCATCCAATGACAATTCATCAATTTTCCATACATTATCAGGAACTAAAAATATTTTAAGCATATGTTGTGATTATATTTACTTAATTACCGAATTTATAAATTAATACAAAAATAATACAAACCAGTGCCTAGTCCCCTATTACATAAACTGAGCTGGCCTGAGCGCTTCGCTGATTTAAGCAAACCTATAGACAGTTCCTTCTCATCAGCTTGCTTGTCTTGAAGGTGAAAAACTGGTTTGTTCCTCACTTTTACGCCCGATTTAATAGGTATACGTCGAGACATATTACTTACTGCTTTAAAAATAAATACTATTAAAGTTTCATTTCCACTCACTTACAAAATATTATTTGTACTTTATAAGTTTTATAACCTATAAATTCTTATCTAATATTATACAAAGTATTCACTAGAATTTTGTACATATTGGTACCTAGGTTTTGTGAGTTGTAAATAAAATAAAAAAAAAATTACACAGTTCGAGTTTCGTGTTTTTGGGTTTTTGCGTTCCCACTGTGCGTTCCTTTGGACATTTGACATGATTTGACAATTCTACTTCTTTTCATCTGACTTTTTTTTTTCTTATTATGGCACTTCGGCTATTTAACCATGGCCAGTGTTGAGTATAAATATGGCGGGAAAACAATATTCTTTAATACAATGGGGCATTTTCTTATTTTTTTAATTTGATTGTCAAACAGTTTCCATTTTAGTAATATAGATGGCGTATGGGTGGACAACAATACCAGGAATACCATCAATAATTGCTACAAAACTGGGCAAAAGAATATAAAACTTGATACATTTCAATTTGAAAAAGACACAATGATATTCCAACGAATAGAATAATAAAGTTATTATAACGATGTTTTAGTTAAAACTCACGGAAGAAATAGCCCTATTTATCGTCATTCACACCAAATGTCACAGGAATTATAAATTTTGGTTTTGACATTGAACATCTTACCTGCACTTGTGCACGATAACGGATATTTAATGGCCAATATTTTACCAATAATGAACATCAAAAACCCAAATAACACAATTTAGGAAAAAATAATAAAAACCACACCAACAATAAAAAGTAGAAGAAGTTTCAAAGTAACATGGCCGCCAAAACTTTTTCAGTTGTCAGTTTTCAGTTTGTCAAGTTTTTATTATGTCAGCGTGTTCCTAAACTATTACCAGTGTACTGGCTTAATCGCTTAAGCCAATGATCGCTTAGGTTTAAGATATATTTTTAATTTATGTCACACTTGACAGTACACTGAAATTTTTAGAAACACAACCAATATGTAGTCAGTAATGCCAACCTGCAGATAATTTCAGATCAGTGGGGAACCAATAGAAAATCTAGAAGTGTCTACCGTCGCGCCGCCTGGTGGAGATTTAAAAAAGAAAACAACCCATTTTCAGCATCGTTTTCCTATATTGTCAGGTCTAAAGTCTAGTCAAAGTCTAAGTAAAAGTCAAAACAGTCAAGAAGTCAAGTCGGTCGATTCAATAAAATGGTAGACGCTTTACTGAAACTTTAGATGGAGTTTTGGAGTGAACACAAAATAGCACGTTTCTGGATATTGCATCACTTTTCTACACTTGTGCACGATAATGAATATCTAATGGTTAATATCCTAACAATATTACACATTACAAACCCAGTTAACACAATTTTAGGAAAATAATACAAAAACACAACATCACTCTTTCACATTCCCGGCAAAACTCCATCTGACTTTTGGCAGCATTAAATCTATGGTATTATTATTTTTACAAATGGCCCACAGACGGACACATGTTACTATTATATATATAAACAGTAATCTTAACACCTTATGACGATATAAATATCAAATATGATCTTGAATCATTTATGTACACATAACACCACCCGGTCCTGGAGGCTTGATTTATAAAATATAAGCCGCGGCCTAGGCCCTAGGGGCTACCCGCGGGCCGTGGCAGCGTCCTAACTCCTACTCCTATCTATAGGAGGCGACCGCGGCAGCAGATTTCGTACATGGGGCAGGCCTGTCCCACTCGCGCGTGTAGGTACGTATCGAACTGTAAGTAGGTACCCCTCGCGAGGGGCAAATCACTAGGGACTCACAAGCAGGTCTTATTATGATAGAATGAAGAAAAAAAAATGTTTTACTGGTTAATATTGCTTTTTAAGGGGTAATTAAGAAAATTATTACTTAGGAAAAAAAATTTTAAGTAACTTGTACCTTATGTTTGAAAATAATTTTAGAAGCCATTAATGGCTTCGTATGCATATGTGATGCATATGCATAACAAGTACAGACTTTAGCTTTGTAAAAGTCTTTGAAGCAGTTTCTTTTCTTGATAAGGCATAAGAAAACGTAACAATTTTCACATTTTATATGCGATCCAAACATAATTATTAATATTTTGATCAAGTAGGAGTATTTTTGTCGAGGGTTTCCAATGTATGTTTCCAATATTATGGTGGAGGCCGCAAAGGAAGACCCAGGGCCTGATTAACCCTTAGGCTAATTAGGCTGCAGCCTAGGGTGCGAGGATCGGGGGGGCGCTGAAATCGTGTTTTCACATGCACTTATCATCATTGCATCTACCCTATATAATATTTTAACTAGACCGAGACAAAACATTAAAATTAAATGCGCTTGAGAGTCCTTGATTCTATCAATAAATTTTGAAATTTTAAAAAGCGCGCGTACAACAAACACTGACTTGTTACTCGAATCGGTCGGTGGTTGAGCGAGTGGGTGAGCTGGCAACAGAGTGCCTAGTGCGAGTTTTGTTTAATCCGCCTCGCAATAACGGGCGTAAATTTTAACTTCATTTTGTATGGGAAATTCGGAATTTAAACAGTGCAACCTAGTTCTCGCGTTTGCCGCTAGATTACTCTGTATCGATTGTATCGTATTCTATTATATTTTATCGTCTAGGTTGCATTGTTTAAATTCCCATACAAAATAATCTTCACGTATACGCGCGTTCGTATCAACGATGTGCGGAGACTCCCCGGTAGTAATGGGAATTAATGCTATTTTCAATTAATTTCATTAATATGTTAATTTTGATGTCACAGCATGCTAAGTATTATTGCTTTGCTATTTGCTAAAAACGCGTCATCGTGAATTATCGGTTCGCATCGCACCGCTCGCGTAGAGTATTATTTCGCATCGAGTGAAAAATAGCAATTCATTAAGGTGACGCCGCGTTTAAGTAAAAAACCGTGTTGGATATGTTTTAAATTGCTTGTTTTCTATGAGAGGCCCGGCCGGGCCGGCCGCTAACTAAAGCACGAAAAAGGGCTATTGTATAATCTAATAATAATTACTCAATTACTATAATAATTTTCAAATAAATCATTAATCAGTTGCAAAAATGTTTCACTTGTATGATGCCTCTCCTCTTTTTTTTTTAATATTTTATTTTTTCTCTAGAGTAAATATTTAAAAAATACTCAAGTCATAGCAACTTGACACACTAGATGACCACGCTCATGGTCAATGGCAATGGCAACTAAGTTGTCTATAGAAACTTAGCCAATACAAGTCATGCGACCAAACACGGCATGGATTTGGTTTTCTACTTGGTAGCCTGCAGATACTTGTCATGTCATGATTTTGGTCTTATAATGCGTGAGGTACTTTGCCTTTATGTACGGTCAGCTTAAAAAATGGTTTGCCACCCTAAGGTCGAATGTCATGTAGATTAAAGGACAACGTTAGTTTCGCTTGCAGATTGATCTGAAAACTTTTATAGGTACAGGTAGTATAAACCATGTTAAAATTTTCACACTACTACTCTACTCAGTTACTACTTTTTAGGCCGTCCCTAGCACACCTAGCGGGGGCGCGTCCTCATAATTAGCCTAGGGCGGTCAGAACTCTTGATCAGTCGCTGGGAAGACCTTCCGACTGGGCAAGCCGCAAGGGTGCTTTTTCAGTCGGGGCGAAGCGAAGTAAATGTAAGAATATAATATTATTATCCGACAAGTTAAGAAAACTTCGATAGTCGGATGGAATTGTAGAGCTAGTTGATCCTCCACATATCGCCACAATAAACACGCTTTTATTTTTTTTTAATGTAAGAAAAGTTAGGAAACGGTAATTTATCATCATTGGAGTCAGATCCTGACTTATCACTAATGAAATCATCACCAGGGATAGTTCTTGTGAACTTATTGGTACCATAAAAGCATGCAAGTAAGATCAGTTATTGCATACGAAGCCAGAAGTGGCTCCCGCGGAAAATTGAGAAAATGTAGCAGAAAAACCAAACCTATAGTAAAACAAATATTACGGAAAGTAAAAAGAACCTTTGAACATTATATTCAGATTTTATAACACACGAATATCTTACTTTTTTTCAATATTATACATCGTCAAAATCGCATAAAATTTTACTTCGTCTGTTTCATGCGCCTGCGCCACTAAAAAGTGAAATTACATTCGCAGATGACATTTTGACATCAGCAAAAAAATACGTTTCGATCCACGGAGAAGTAGTTGATATAGGAGTGAAAAATTTTAATCCATGCTTATTACAATAAAGGCAGAAAAAAATGTTTAATCTGAAGAGCTATGCAGTATAAGTTAATGTGATAAAAATGAACAATTAAATAAAAGGGCAAATAAATATTTAAATAAGATAATTAAACACAAAAAGTAGATAAAAAATACACAAACATAGCAAATAAACCAATTTCTCCTCCTCTAAGCTCCTGCACTATAATCGAATATAAAACTATAGTAAAATATAGGTTGGGTTACTAAAATTTGATATTACTATAAAAAGGTTTGCTACTACTACAGTAAGTAAACGAAGATTATTTTATTTTCTAAAAGGTTCAACCTTGATATCGTCAGAAAAGGTACCTGTTATGCGATAAAAAGAGAGCGCACTTGTAGGTGAATATAATTATTGTAGGCACCTAGCACTGCACGGTCGAAATTTGAACTTTATAGTATCGTAGCATGAGTCGTTACGGGTTTTTGACCAATGTGTATTCTGTGCATGGGGCGGCGGAAATAAAGTGGCATACACATAAAAATATTTTATTAATAATAATAATTAATAAGTGGCTTAATAAATAAATTATTCTTTTTTCTTCTTTGGGATTATAATCATGTTCCAAAATTAACGAAAAATATATTAAAATTCAGGATTTCGTAAAATAAGTTAAAAAAACTGAGTCTAGTTTTAATATATTATTTACTAAGAGTTAAAACTTAGGTTTTTTTTTTATGTAATAAGGGGGCAAACGAGCAAACGGGTCACCTGATGGAAAGCAACTTCCGTCGCCCATGGACACTCGCAGCATCAGAAGAGCTGCAGGTGCGTTGCCGGCCTTTTAAGAGGGAATAGGGTAATAGGGGATTGTGTTTTATTTGTGTTTAATAGGGGAGGGTAGGGATGGGAAGAGAAGGGAATAGGGGAGGGAAGGGAAGGGAGTAGGGTAGGGGATTGGGCCTCCGGTAAACTCACTCACTCGGCGAAACACAGCGCAAGCGCTGTTTCACGCCGGTTTTCTGTGAGAACGTGGTATTTCTCCGGTCGAGCCGGCCCATTCGTGCCGAAGCATGCCTCTCCCACGTAGGAACAATTAATACTAATTTTGTCCAGTTCATTTATTATTTCTCTTGTTAAACAAATTATACCAAACTTATAAAAATCCAGACACAACACAACGTCTGTGTAATTAATTATTCAAATTTATTCTGGTATTCTATTTTTATATCGGAATTAAGGGGGTAATGTTTCGTACTGCCCATGTCATGAGGTGTACTCATTTGGAAGTAATTTCCTGACGTCTTGATGCTTTATAAAAACCAGGGACAGCCTGAAATTGTCTCATACACTTTTGAACTGGTAGGTAACATTGTAGCCAAGGCATAAGTAGTAACTAGCAGCATGAAGAGAAAAAGTGATACCCTGGGATTTATTTTGTTTCTTTTAATTCTTTGGTGCAGTCTGAATGTTTGTACATCGGCTCCTTCAAATAATTTAAAATGCAATTATAAAACATACTCTCATAGAGCCGAGCAGATTGATTTTAATGGACTCCGGTGCTGGGGCGATGTCAAAATCAAGTCGTGTGGGGGATACTGCAGGTCACATGAGGTAAGTAACTTGCCATCAAAATCTACTTAGTGACTTGCAACCAACTTGCTACTGGTTCGAGAGCCAGAAAAAGAAACGTTTATTTTTCATGAGCTTCGAAATCGTGTACTTTCATCGTCTCTCATCAATCATCATCTCGTGCGACGACGAAACGTGCGATGTGTGCTTAGTTATTAATTATTATAAATGTGACGTTATCTAGGAAAAAATTAAAACCGACTTCCAAGGTAAAAACAATAATAAAATCCTTATAATATGAACTAAAAAGTATTAAATAATGTTTCCTATCTAATAGTGCTTTTTTCCGAATTCGGCTAAACCTCAACTATTTCTGTACTCAATCTTCATCATTTTGAAGTCGGTACCAGATATAGCTGAATCTTCAGTTCTCTGACAGAATAGGTATTTGAAACTTTTGGAACTGGCACCGACTTCAAAATTATGAAGATTGAGTACAGAAATAGTTGAGGTTTAGCCGAATTCGGAAAAAGCACTATTAGATAGGAAACATTATTTAATACTTTTTAGTTCATATTATAAGGATTTTATTATTGTTTTTACCTTGGAAGTCGGTTTTAATTTTTTGTTAAAAATAATAATTTCACTCTTTTTAGTTACCTAGTAAACCATCGCGTATATTCTACGTATCTTATTACAATTAGTTAAGAGTCACACTCAATGCGATTGTGTTTCTTATTCCTATTACGATGTAGATTGTTTTCCTATGTAAGTATTTTCATACTAAGGGTTCAATTTATTACCTCGATCGTGGGAATCGCAGACACAATAGATTTTTAATTGTTATGCGGCAGCCGGGTGCCGCTTGGGCTTGATGGGTTAATAGTTAAACTAGTGTAGTACCTATCGAAGCAACTTCTCTTTTTTCTTTCGAATCTCAAAAGTAATGTCAAATGTGTGCCTTACGCTCTGGAGTTAAGGTTGACTTTGTTATGTTCAATTTTGTGGTACATAAGTCGCTTAGAACTTGAATTATTTATTTTGAAACAACATTATATTTTTATTAAAATCGCTACTTATGAAAAGTACCACCAATTATTATAAGGACATAACGTGATGATATAATTATGGTGTTGTGGGGGCATATTGTATGATGTATCCATATACAACCATGTGACACTGGTGACCCTGACGTGGTAATGATGATGATGATGATGAATGTAATTTGCATAGTAGCATATGCTTTCAGTTCTTAAAACAGCGCCTAAACCCCCAAACTTGTTTCTATAAGGAATCCGGAGTTCTCTTAGTATCTTCGAAACCATAGTATACCTTGGTGCAAAATCTTGCGTTTTGGTAGTATATGCTTAGGATACTTCTCATAAAACCAAAATCACCATATGTTTTCATATAAATTTTGAGGAGTTCCCTCGATTACTCATGGATCCCATCATCAGATCACCACTTTTGTGAAAATGGGACCAAATTGGAGGGAAACCTAATAGAACAAAACAAATTTTTTGCTCCATATTAATAAACAGACTCTAAATTTTGATATAACAAAGACACAGGCTTTAAAAACGATTTTTTATAAGTTAAAATTGAACCTAAAATTTAGTAAAAAAGGGACCTTACTGTCGGTGCTGCAGCGGAGAGTGATTGCGGCTTTCTGTCGGCAAGGTATCGGGTTAAAAGACTTTGACCAGTGGTCCGCAACCTTTTTTTCATACGGGCCACAAATATCTTTTGGTCTTGGTGTCGCGGGCCGCAACAAAATTTTTTTAGGGTTAAAAAACAACTTTCTTCAAAATTAATGATTTAAAAGTGGAAAAAATTTCACGACTACATTATTTTGCCGGTGGGCGTGAATTTCAAAATAGTTTAACATCACGCGGGCCACAGTGCACAGATACGCTACGGGTTGAGGATAGCTGACTTTGACGGTACTAGTCGGCGAGACGCGGTGGCGGCGTGTATCCAAGGATTTGTCGTCTCTTTCCGATTCGTGGCGTCGGTTCTGCCCACTCGCTCACTCGCTGCGTACCCGCCTGTTAATTCGTTTTTTCGTTACTCGTCAGTGCATCAGTTGGTGCTCGAGCTTGTTTGTTTAGTATAATGAGCCTAGTAAGTATCTACATACTAACTAGTTTAAATTTTATCTAAGAGACTCTAGAAGCCTATACTAAATAGTAAATACCTGTACCATAGAAGTTTGCACGCTATTTGCGATCCTTTACATTTTTTTTTTCTGTTTATTGCTCATGTGGCAAAGCTATGTTGAAAAGGCTAATGCGGGGTTTACACGGGTGACTATAGTCGCACGATTTACGCCGCACGGCGAAAATCGACTGTCTAAATGGCAATTCGGCGATAATGGCAAATCGCTCATAATCGTCTTAACTGGACACATAATATTATGTGGCCAGTTACGACAATTTACCCTAATTGGTTTATTAAGAGGTTGACCGCCCGTTGATTTATCATTAAATATTGTATAAATAGAGAGACAAATTATAATTCGTTGTTACAACTACGAAATTAGTAGTATTTTTGTATCTTCTTTTAACTTTATTACTAAAAATGTAACGACTGACATTAAGGTCCCTTTTAATATATTTTATGATAACTAAGAGAAATTGCATGTTTTGGTACACGTCTTGTTACTAAAGGATAATTAAAGTTATTTTTAAAATAAGAACCTCAATGTTAATCAAAATTTATATTCATTTTTATGTGATATTACTAAATTTTTAATCACCGACAATAAGGTCCCTTTTATAAAATGTTTAGTGTTTGTACCAGCTTTTCACTAAACTTTAACTTGAATTTTAAGACAAGAAAAGTTACTTTTTTAATAGAACTTTATATATTTGATCTCATTTGACTAATTTTACCATAGTAAATTATTAATAAGATTAGTGAAGCACAATGTTTTATTTGTTCAAATATTTTTTATATAATAAACAATGTCGTTTAATATTGAAGTCGTTTTTATTTAGTAAAAACTTACCCGTTTTATATTATTGTTTCATAAAATACTATAGAAATCATACTATAAATGAAATATTTAGTAAAAACCCATCTTGGGCATTTTCATTACATCATGCACTTTGGCGTGGTAAAAACGGGAATAAGGCTATAAAATTATATAATTGAAGTTAAAATCTAAAAGAACATATAATGTACTTCTCAAAAAACATAATATCTATGTAACTTCCCACAATAACATACTTTTTTTGGGTTTCGAAGTTTGAATGCGATTTTCTCAATATCACCTTTTACGACTTTCGAGTTTCAACATTTTTTAAAAAAATATTTGCCAAGCCTACACGCATGTTATTTACATGGTTCGATAGCTTATTAAATGTAGATTATGGGGATGCTAACAACTCAATACAGACAATAAGGTCCCTTCACGCTGATAACGTCACAAATGTTATCTATTGCAGATATCACACTGGGAGTTCCCTTACAAGAAATCGTTTCATCCGGTGTGCGTCCACGGTGGCCGCAAACATGCCTCAGTTAAACTCAATAACTGTGACCCGGGAGTCGAACCTGGCACTGAAATGTACCACTACCTTGAAGCCATTGACTGCAAATGCCAGGTAAAACTTTGTATTGAGTAAGCATAAAGATTTGCTTTAAATACTGCAATAGGTCAATATAAAAAACAACAGAATTAAATTTTAAGCCTAAAAACCAGAGGCAATCAACAGTGTAGAATTAAACTTTGCAATAAATCAAAATAAAATACTGAAGATTTGTCGAAAGTACTTAGGTAATATTACTTTTAATGCAGGTGTGCTCCTCGGAAGATACAAGTTGCGAATGGCTGCCTCCAGATTCCTCATTAATTAAGGGCTTTCTTTTGGACAACTCGGAAATGAGCAACGAAATAGATGATTACCCAATGGATTAAAGTGCTAAGAAAAGATTCGTCAATAAAGAGCAAATCGTATTTAACTACATTATTGCAAGTTACACTTTCGCTTTTATAAGAGAATAAAAAGTTATCGATTAAAGCATTTTAATTATTTTCACATTTCATAATACATAATATAATAATAACCATAATATTTCCGAAAAAGATCGTCAAATAAGCAGTCGGTAATTAATATCCCATTTTTTAGGGTTCCGTAGTCAACAAGGAACCCTTATTTATAGTTTCGATCTGTCCGTCCGTCTGTCTGTCCGCGGTTTTGCTCAGAGACTATAGGACCTACAAAGCTGTAATTCGGCAAGAATGCACATATTAATGATGCCCACAAAATGCTATACCTAAAGATCTTTAAAAAAAAAAACGGCCAAGTGCGAGTCAGACTCGCGCACGAAGGGTTCCGTACCGTTATAGAGCGAAAGTATGGAAAAAATTGTGTTTTTTGTATGGGAGCCCCCCTTAATTATTTATTTTATTTTAATTTTATTATTAAATATTAAAGTACACATAATTGAGAATTTTGTGAAAATTTCAAGTGTCTACATGTTGCCATTATGGATTACGAGCCAAAAAGGCCAAAAAAATCACGTTTGTTGTATGGGAACCCCCTTAAATATGAACTTTACTTTGTTTTTAGTATTTGTCGTTATAGCGGCACCAGAAATACACAATCTGTGAAAATTTCAGAAGTCTAGCTATAGCGGTTCTTGAGATACAGCCTGGAGACAGACAGACGGACAGACATCGAAGTCTCAGTAATAGGGTCCCGTTTTTACCCTTTGGGTACGGAACCCTAAAAATAAGGTACTTATCTCCCCTATACATCAAGCGGGCATGAAATTTTTTTTCGCGTCCACCCCACCGTGTGGGGTGTCGTTGAATAGTTTTTTTAAAAATATTATGAGTATTCACAGATCATTTTCCGATTGAGGGATCCATATTTTGTGAAATATGAAGTTTTAAAGTGGAAAAAATCGTTAGAGTCCAGTGTACCCCTTTCTACCAGCTAAACGGTTGCTTCTGGAAATGTGAAAAAATTCATGGGAGTGGGAAATATGCTGAATTTAAAAGGAAAACTATCACGGCTAAGAAGACTTCATAAGTTATTGAGTAATAGTCGATCAACTAAAAAAAATGTAACTTGTATTCGAAGAAGTATAAAGAAACTTTTCGTTCAAATTCCTTTAAACGTAACTGAAATGATGTTGTTAGTAGTATAAAACACGTTATAAATGTACCTACATTCATTGACCATTAAAAAAATATCAAAACTAGCGGTACTACGGAACCCTATATTTCGCGTGGCCCCGACACGCACTTGGGCGGTTTTTTATATTATTATAGTGCTTGAGCTGTGCTTCGTTGCTTCCCACACCTGTGTCAAAGAAAGCGCATTTTTTCTGTAAAACAGATCGATAATCCTTAACGAAGGTTAGGTAAACCTTCCGAACTGGATAACTCATAAAGTAACCGCAACAGAAACTCCATAGTTGTTGGTTCTTCTTATTTCTATTGGTGTTATCTGCCGTGCTAGCATACGCCAACGAGAAAATTTTGTCTACACGTTTTTTCGATGTTAACTGATTTATATCTCTTCATCTCTATTGACCCTAACACTACGAATAATAAAAACTATTATTCGTTTTTATTATTCGTAGCCTATGATATTATATTTCGTAGCCCTAACATGACATACATTTTTTCTCGTACGTCTGTCGTCAAAATTAGAGATAATTTTGTTTTTTTTTATATGTGCTATTTTTGTCTATATACTAACATACTATATATGAACGAGAAAATCTCTCGAGTCTCGACGTACGCATGTTAGCGAAAAAGAGATATATATCGATATCGACAATATCACTACGCTCGAGAGTGAGATATCCACGAGATATCTCGTTGGCGTATGCTAGGGTTGCTGGGTGCACGGCAGTGCCCCCGCCAAGTCGAGCGCGAAGCAAACACTGCCGTACCATCCTTTACATGAACCATTTCGCCACATTTTCAGGCCCCTATTTGAGAACCTCTGGATAAGACCAGAACGCAGAAATGTTGGTCATCCAGTAAGCTATATAATCACATACTTAAAATCCAAAATTTCAAGTCTGTAGGTCATTTAGTTCTGAAGTTAAGCTAAAGCAAAGTTTCGCATAATTATGACACTCACTCACTCATCAAAATAGAACTAGTAAAGGGTCTTTCAAATAGAGCGGGTCGTGTCTGTGGCGGCCATTTTGTTTTGGCGGCATCTGCCAAATCCACTGACCTCCGTTATACACGTACGCGTACTTGTTTGGTACTTGTTTATTGGAGGTCAGTGGTCAAATCTGTTTTTTCTTATTCAGCATGTATTATTTTTCTCTATGTTATTCAGTTACTGGTGCTAAATCACCAGTTTATATTTCTCTATGGAGCAGACTATTTATACGGGCCTTAGTAATAGGGTTCCGTTTTTACCCTTTGGGTACGGAATCCTAAAAACTAGGATAATCGAAGATCTGGAGTACCTGGTGACCCTGATTAGAAAACACAAGAGCCGAACCAAACTATTAGAGATCGTCATACCGCCTTTATAAAATATATTCAACTTGGTGGGCCGCTTCATTCAAAAATCAAAGGTCTGAAGTATCTGATGAAGAACCCTCAGCTGGTCTCAGCTGTATTAATAGAGATATTTTGGCAATGCCCCCTCAGATCTGCTATAGTTGCATAGGTTGCTGAACATTGGGACGAAGTGCATGTGTACACGTGTGATGCTAATGGTGACGTATACACGAGCGCAAAATTCTACACGAGCGATATGATGAAACCCACTACTTACGGCACAGCTTAAATAAATCAATATACCCACGTTTCTACAAAAAGAAGTGAAATCCCACCAAAAACATTCTGTAAAAAACCTAGTCAAGTCTCGATGGAGCTGCTTGTTTATCTCTAAAAAGTAATGAAATCTAGACAAAGTCGTGCCAAGCCTAAGGTTCCTTACTGCGATTCCTTTATTATTATAGTTAATGTTGTGTGACTTGGCCGTTGAACATTCTTTATACGTTAGTGGGTACAAGCCAATACTGTTTGTTTTAGGCTCGCCTATACATAAGTATTATTGAAATACGCAGCTTTATCAAGCCTACAATTGACTGGTTATTAAATCAATGTTTTCCAAGTGGCAATTTTCCATCGTCATTGCGGTAGCGATTCTGGCGACAGATTAGTGCAATGGTATCATAAAGCACCTGGTTTTGTACCCTAATATGTACCCTTCAACGGCCAAGTCACACAGCATTAACTATAATAATAAAGAAATCGCAGTAAGGAACCTTAGGCTTGGCACGACTTTGTCTAGATTTCATTACTTTTTAGAGATAAACAAGCAGCTCCATCGAGACTTTGCTAGGTTTTTTACAGAATGTTTTTGGTGGGATATTATTATATAAGAAAATTTTCAGCTATAGAAAAATGTCGAAAGTCTGGCTGTCGCTGGCTCTTAGTTTATATGCATTTTTAGTGTAGTGTGTACGCATATTGCGTACTAAACAGGAGCACACTTCCTAACTATGTTCCTATAAACTTTATAGGAACATAGGAAGATGTGCTCCTGTTTAGTATGCAATATACATAATATAACCAAAAAGCCAGCGACAGCCAGACTTTCGACATTTTTCTATAGCAAAATCAACTTCGACATTTTGTATAGGTAGTCTGTCAAGAAAGTAAAGACGCGCGCGAAAATTTAAAAAAAAAAAAAAAAATATGAGAACTTTATTAATTTCAGATAAAAATGTGCAAGGTGGCAATATTTAAAATGTAATAAGCGTTCTCTGTGAAAATACAAAGAAAAAAAACCACCTTTTAAGCGTGATTACGTTTAGAAAATTTTCGCGCGCGTCTTCACTGTCTTGACAGACTTTAAGTAAAGTTGGTGCAACCCAGTATTTAAAGACGGGGGAGAAATGAAATGACCATCGCGGTCTTTGAGTTTTTCATATTATATAACATTGTTCGCGGTCCACACATTTAAAAAATAAACAAAAGAAATTACGGAATTTACAAAGGTATTTATCGTGTATTTATTTACTATATATAAAAAAATAAGGGACTTCGTTCCAATTTCTCTCTAATGTTTCGAGTGAAATTGGTGCAAGCTATTGATATTATAGGTCTACCAGAATCTGGTGGCAAATTCTAACAGCAGATTTTCAAAAAATATCCTTGATCATTGGACAAATTTATATATTTACATGTTTCACACACAGAATCAGCCGCTTTAAGGAAAAAAGGATCAAAATGTTTTATTCCAATTACCCCGGTATTGCTAGAGTCAATTTACTTTCTCACTTTTTGCCATCAGATTCTGGTAGACCTTGGGTAGACCTATAAATCCAAGAGATGTTCATCAGTAAAACGAGACCGAAATTTATTTTTAACGAAGTTCATTTTCGAAATGCTGGTTCGCATACAATGGGTCGGCGGTCCGCATGCGGACCGTGGCCGTGGTCTGCCATTTGGTGACTACCATTTGCCGGGAATGTGAAAGACTGATGTTGTCTTTTTGTATTATTTTCCTAAAATTGTGTTAGATGGGTTTTTAATGTGTAATATTGGTAGGATATTAACCATTAGATATTCGTTTTCATGCACAAGTGTAGGAATTAGGAAAGTGATGCAACATCCAGAAACGTGCTAATTTGTGTTCCCTCCAAAACTCCATCGAAAGTTTCAGCAAAGCGTCTACCACTTTACTGAATCGACCGACTTGACTTCTTGACTGTATGTATTGACTTTTACTTAGATTTTGACTAGACTTTAGACCTGCCAATATAGAAAAACGATGCTGAATATTGTTTTCCCGCCATATTTATACTCGACACTGGCCATGGTTATATAACCGAAGTGCCATAATAAGAAGAAAAAAAAAAAGTCAATGTCAACATGATTTTGACATTTCACAAATGTTATGAATCGTGATTTTTAAGGTTAATTTATAAATATTTTGATTTTGTAAATTTAAATTTAGGAATTAAAATTAATGACTTATGCGAAAAAACAAATTATTAATCCTTCTTCAAATAATAATGTAATTATTAATTTTCAGCCCTGCATACTCTATTGTGAAAAACAACCTACCTGCAAACAGTATCTACAAAATCAAATTATACTTTTATAAAATCCTATATAGCTATCGCAATTCGTAACCAATTAAAAATTATTCTTGTAGTTTTAATAAATAAGATGGACCTATGGAATTCGCGCACAGTAGAGCAGCCACCGATAAACACTGCTGTCTGTGACCGTGAAATAGGTAAATATGAATTTCCCTATTCTGTTTTTCTATGTATTTTTTTGTTATCATTGACTTATTTCAGTTAAACTTTGGTATATTTTTTTTTCAGATATAAAGGAGTTCAAGCATGCCCTAAATAGCATAGTAACTATACTTACTAAACAAGCACCACTACACAAGGAAAGTGCGTTACTTTCACGATTTTTATATAAATTTGATAAGAAATTCAGAAATGATATTGGATACAGAAAGTTCAAAAAGGTAAATTCTGCATTAAGAAGATATTTGACTGTGGATTTGTTAAAAGATATTAAAATTTTCAAAACACTGCTGCCAGTCGATTATAACATCGAGTCTTATCTTCCAACTCGGCAGATGTTAGAATATGTTCTAGTGAGAATCATAACATTCGCTAAAATAATGCTAAGAATTTCTGTATGCTCCAAACAATCTGCTATCTTCTATTTGAATAGAATCAAAAGAGGGGAAAGTCACTGGATGTCTCTCATGCCCTATGCTTTGCTGAGTCGGATTTGGTCCATGAGCTTAGTTTTGCTGCAGCACTCCTGTAATTGGTATAACAGACTATATGGCTTCAGGAAATTTTTGTCCCATAAGGGTGTAGCATTCTTGTCTGAGGATTATGAATTGCCTGCTGACTTGGGAAAATGGTTGAACATGAAAGACATGAATGACGAGGGAAGATTTAATTGGGCCCAGAAATCATCTTTAGAATTAGATGCTCTGCTAGTTGAAAACGAGGAAGGTGACTTGTGCGAAAACATTTTAATGTATGTTGATAAAGTAAACTCTCCAGAAAGTGATGATGAATGTGATACCAACATACCAATTCTGAAGGAAGTGAAAATAGTCTCGGAGAGCTCGAGTCTCAATGATGATTTAGGAGTTGCAATATCAAGGGACAGTTTCAAACTTCTCAATAATGTGCCTCCAACTGTTACTAAACAAAAAGAGAGTCCACATTTAATCGAAAATGTTACAAATTTAAACACTTTGCAAGATTTTATACAGAAAGAAGACAAGTACAGAAATGAATCACACAATTTGTCACTAACTAAACACCTAAGTTTTATGCAGTGGCAGTCTTTAAAAACAGCAATGGAAAACTTTGAGAATAAAATTATGAACAAAAACAAACTGCAAAAGAAACTCACAAAGTTATGGAAGCAGAAATGTTTGGACTATTTATAAATAATAATAAACTAATAGTAAATTGTTATTTTTTTATTTTACATAACAAAATGTTTATTTACATAAAGCACCATGTATTAAAATCTTAAATAAACACTTTCCATCAGTAGAGCTGCTAAAGTTAATCAGGTACACAATAACAAACCTGCGTAATAAACTGACCGCTCATAGTTTCCAATATACAAAAATGTTACTTCTAGATTTCTTTAAAAATTACAATAACCTAATAATTAAATAAATTATTTATATTTTTAACTATAATATATAATTATTGTTTTTGACAATGTACAATGTCAATTAGATTTAGGGCCAATTTCACCAAAAGTTATATTTTACCTGTTGACTCAACTCTTCTTGATGATTAATAATTAATAGAGGTTTTATTTTAGAGGTTAAAAAAAATGTGTAATTGGCAGTAACTATAGTTATTTCTAGTTTAGATATAAATATTTTGTTTCCTTTTAACAATAACATTGAATTTTATCCGTATGAACGTAACTGCAATAAATTATATATTCTATTCTGTAGGCAACAGAGTCAAACTTAAATATTTAAAACAAAAAAAATATCTCATTTCATCTGTACACAGCACCAAAAAGATTGTAAGGATTTAATTGTGACTTTTGAATGATGAATTACTAAATGTTATAATATTATGTATTACAATTTACAAAGCTTAAACAAAAAATATAATTAATAGTTACCATGTCCATATAACTACTGCATAATATAAATATTATGCTTTTATGGATAATACTGATTGTAAATTAGATAATACAATAAATAAGTAATGATAATAAATGCAAAATAAGAAATATTCAAGAGTGTAAACTTATATAAAAATATACAAAAAATTATTTTCTTGTGCTGGCCAACTTCTGCAGGCGTGCTTTGAGTCCGCCCTCTTTTTTAGGCTGCGTGAGAGCTTTCCTCTCGCACTGGAGTTTCTTGGTTTCTTTTAATCTGAAATAAATAAACTTGCTTAATTATAAAAACACATTTTCTAGATCCAAAAATACGTTGCGCCGAAAATCTTTTATCATGCGAAGACTGAACAATTACTCGACATAATTATTATTTTTAACAAAAAATTAAAACCGACTTCCAAGTGGAAACAATAACATTACTTATTCTTCAATGAACTAAAAAGTGTTAAATAATTCTTACTCTTTAATAGTGCCTTTCTCAGAATTCTCCCAAACCTCAACTATTTCTGCAAACAATCTTCATTATTTTTAAAGTCGGTACCAGCTAAGAATCGTGAGTTCTATGACAAAATATTTTTAATTTTTGGGACTGGTACCGACTTCAAAATTATGAAGATTGCAGAAATAGTTGAGGTTTGGGAGAATTCTGAAAAAGAAACTATTAAAGAGTAAGAATTATTTAATAGGTACTTTTTAGTTCATTCAAGAATAAGTAAGGGAAACTGGGGACACTAGATCCCTGTGGGTACACTCAATTTACGGAAATTCTACCAAAGCAATGCTTATTAATGCTAGAAACACTTTTTGTCTATGGTACAAGCAAACTTTTATTCACAGTCGGATGTGTCAACTATTTCACGTTTTAAAGTGACAGGTCTTTTTAGATTCTATGGCGGCGCAAGCCCATTTTGAGAGTATTTACAGGCTTTTATTTATTACGAAAAAGTATGTATTTGCAAAAGAAACAGTTTAATTATGTAAGATATTTAATTAGCTATGCATTTTGATTGAAAAATAACGTTTATCTAAAGTATAAATTCGCTTGCGAAATTATTTCTAACCTGATACTACAAAGGAGACTTGTTACATTTTTTTACGGGAGACTTGATTCTATTTTTTGTATGTATTTCTTCCTATGGGAGACATGATCCGCTACTGTTACAAAAGTTTAAAAATTTATTCATCTTAATACTGATTATGAACGGTTATTCTTTTAGTTCCTTAAGTTGACTTAATTTTATTTATTATTCTTGAAGAGAAAATAAAACTAACACTTGATAAATAGCCATTTACTTCTGTCTAATGACCCATGTGTCCCTGACTATGGAATACATGATCCTCTCCTATTTATGAATCTAAACCATGTCTCCCTTACTATGGGAGACTTGATCCGCCCCGGATCAAGTCATCCAACTAGGAGGATCATTCCTCCCTTACATACAGGACACTTGATGTAAACCTGTTTTACCAGTTTTAATTCAATAACTTTTACAAATAAAGTTTAATCCTAATTACCAATACACAGATAGTACTTGGTTAAATTATGCATCGTTTAGTCTAAACACGTGTTATGTTTCTCAAGAAATGTACACGTGAGATCATAAAATCAAAGTGGGGGATCAAGTGTCCCAAGTTTCCCCTAATGTTAATGTTTCCACATGGAAGTCGGTTTTAATTTTTTGTTAAAAATAATAATTTCACTATTTTTAGTTATTTATAAGGTTATCTGTAAAGACTAATGTGTTCTGCTTAGTGACTTTGGATCCAGGATACACCTTCATGATATGAGAACTCATTATCTGAGATCTAGCCACTTCAGAATTGCTCCAAGCATATACCACTACAACTGTAGGTAATTAGGTATATGCTTGGAGTTCATCAAGCAATGATGAAATGTTCAAACGCCTATCTTTAAAGGCTCTAAAGTTCTGTTTAGTGACTTTCGTTCTATTATAACACTTTGAACTTTCGCATGGAAACTCATCAGCACAACATAATATGATATTATGCTTATACGCTTATACTACTTAAAGCGACGTTAATATAACTACATATTATGTCCCAATAAATTTTGAGGGAGTTTCCTACATACCTCATAGATCTCATGATCAAATTGCTACCTTGGTAACCTCAACAATAAGTTTGAATTATTTACTTTAAAACAACATTATAATTTTCAAAATCGCTCGACTAACTAGAGTTTCGATCTTAAAGACGATGAAAAGTACCAAGATCGATGAAAAGTACCAATAATAGGGCCATAATTGGCAAGAGACTTGAGCGCCTCCCCTCGGGAACCCGTGCATTCTGGTCTCTGGCCAAAGCTATTGAAGGAAATTTCTGCAAGCCAACCCTACCATCCCTACACGTAGGAAATGGATCGTTGGCCCAGGACGCAAAAGACAAAGCCGATCTTCTGGGCAAGCTCTTTGCGTCAAACTCGACCCTGGATGACGGGGGGCAGAAACCGCCGACCATACCGCGATGCACGAGCATCATGTCGGATATTCGGTTTCATCAGCGCTCAGTGCGAAAAGCCTTCCGTTCCCTTGATATCCAAAAGTCGAGTGGGCCTGACGGAATCCCGCCTATTGTGTTGAAAAAGTGTGCTCCAGAGTTGGCTCCGGTCTTGACGCGTCTTTTTCGGCTCTCCTATTCCACTGGCATCGTCCTGGCTTCCTGGAAGACAGCCTTGATGCACCCGATCCCCAAAAAAGGTGATCGCTCAAATCCTTCCAACTACAGACCAATCGCTATAACCTCTCTTTTCTCGAAGGTAATGGAATCCATTATCAATATCCAGCTTCTTCGATACTTGGACGGCCAGGGATTACTAAGCGACAAACAATACGGGTTCCGTAAGGGTCGCTCGGCTGGTGATCTCTTGGCGTACCTGACTCATCGTTGGGCTCAGGCAATTGAGTCGAAGGGAGAGGCATTGGCTGTTAGTTTGGACATTGCGAAGGCCTTTGATCGGGTTTGGCATAAAGCGCTGCTATCAAAGCTTCCATCATACGGGCTGCCCGAGAAATTATGTAAGTGGGTCACTAGTTTCTTAGCAGACAGAAGCATAAAGGTCGTAGTTGACGGCGAATGCTCGGAAACTCAGTCTGTTGATGCTGGTGTCCCTCAGGGCTCTATTCATACTGCATATCAATGACTTGTTACAGACCAACGGCATTCATTGCTATGCGGATGATAGTACAGGTGATGCTGTATATACCGGCTCCCCCAATATTTCTCGGCAAAATGTCACTAAGAGTCGAAACGAACTTGTGTCTAAGGTGAAGAATTCATTGGAGAAGGTCTCTGAATGGGGTAGACGTAACCTGGTCCAATTCAACCCCGCCAACACACAAGTCTGCGCGTTCACCACTAAAAAGTCACCAATGGTCGTATATCCTCGTTTCGAGGGCACATCTTTAACCGTCTCCCCTAGCATTGAGATACTTGGCGTCAGCATATCGAGCGAAGTCCAGTTCCGATATCATCTAGAGGGTAAGGCCAAATTAGCCTCGAAGAAGCTTGGTGTCCTTAACAGAGCGAGACAGTACTTCAGTCCGGACCAACGCCTACAACTCTACAAGGCGCAGGTTCGGCCTCATATGGAATATTGGGCATCTCTGGGCAGGGGCGCCAAAATACCAACTGCTCCCTCTGGATCGTATCCAACGAAGGGCCGCTCGAATTGTTGACTGCCATAGTGTTTCAAACAGCTTGAACCCCCTCGAATTACGCCGAGTTGTAGCTTCACTCTGCATCCTCTATCGGTTGTATCACGGGGAGTGCTCTGAGGAATTGTTCGGAATCATACCACCTGCAACTTTTCGCCATCGTCCCACGCGAAAAATATACCATCCTCATCACCTTGATGAGTGGCAGTCTTCCACAGTGCGTTTTTCGCGTAACTTTCTGCCGCGCACTGTAAAACTCTGGAACGAACTGTCACCAGCAGTATTTCCGGACCTATACGACCTGCAAACCTTCAAGAAAAGAGCGTATTCCCTCTTAAAAGGCCGGCAACGCACCTGCAGCTCTTCTGATGTTGCGAGTGTCCATGGGCGACGGTAGTTGCTTACCATCAGGTGACCCGTTTGCTCGTTTGCCCCCTTATTAAATAAAAAAAAATAATGTGATGATGCATAGTGTGGTGGTAGTGATGATGATGTTGAATGTAATTTGCATAGTAGCATATTATGCTTTCAGTTCTTAAAACAACGCCGAAACCCCCCAAAACTTGTATCCATGAGTAATCACGAGTTCTCTTAGCAACTTCGGAACCATGGCATATCTTAGTGCAAAATTTTACTTTTTGGTAACACATGCTTAGGATAATTCTCATAAAACCGAAATTACCATAATATGTTTCTATATAAATTTTGAGGAATTCCCTCGATTACTCATGGATCCCATTATCAGGTCACCACTTTTGTGAACATGGTACCAAATTGGAGTAAAACCCTATACAACAAAAGAAAAAATTTCAAAATCGGTTCACAAACAATGGGGTAATCGTTGAAAATTCAATAAAAAAAATCCATAGCCGAAATATAACCTCCTCCTTTTTGGAAGACGGTTAAAAATATCTAATGGCCTTTTCCAAGACTCATATTAGTAACAAAATTGCTTCACGGTTTTTACATAAAGACAGACCATAATAATATATTTTCTTTAAATTGATTTACCTACTATTTCGAACTGTGCAGTACTCACTTTTCCTTGATGGCTATTTGCTCCTCTTTCTTGTAGATGTCTTTGAAATCGCTACAGAACGACGTCCACAGGGTGAAGAACTCTTTGGGCTCGCAGTCCTCGACCTTGCCGCATTTCGGCGAGTACTGGTAAAACTTGACTGTGGCTATGAACTTATTTCTGCACTCGTTCAAATTGTCGTTCTCAGTTTTGAGTTTCTCCTCGGCGGAGTTGAGGAACGCGGTCATTTTCTCTTTAAAAACTTCTAAACTTTTGGTGTTTTCGCCGGCGTTGTCCTCGTATCTGCCCGCCTCCTCACAGTCGATCACTTTCTTCATTTTGTCTTTACAATCTGCAAGCGAAATTCTTTTTAATATTCGGTCAACATCATTTTGTTAACAAAAAATACTAAAAGAGGATTTTGAAAAAAAATTTTTTTTGTTTAGTTTTATTTCCTCTTTTAGTCCTAAGACTCCCAACCTATGCAATCTGTGCTCTATGGGCAGGGTCTATAGAATACTCCTTTTTGCTGGTGTTTTTGCTTTTTATCGTCGAGCGATACATTCGCTACGTAGCCCCAAATTTTCGAAAGGCAAAAAGGATTGAGAAAGAATTGGACAGCGCAACTTTGTTCACATACCATCTAGCTGCTTCCTCAGCGAGTTGAGCTGCTGCGCGACGTCCGGGAAGTCTATAGCGGCCGCACGGTACACGTCGCCGGGCTCGGGCACTGGCAGCGCCGCCGCCAGCGCCCCGCCCCCCGCGCGCAGGTACGTGCGCACGATGAAGTGGAGTAGCGTTATGTTCGACTGACGAGACTGTAAATAATCGGCCAAGTGCGAGTCGGACTCGCACACGAAGGGTTCCGTACCGGTATAGAGTGAAAGTAGACAAAAAATTACTGTGTTTTTTTGTATGGGAGCCCCCCTTAAATATTTACTTTATTTTAATTTTATTATTAATTATTAAAGTATGTACAAATATAATTAAGGATTTTGTGAAAATTTCAAGTGCCTAACTGTTACCATTATTGATTACGAGCAAAAAAGGCAAAAAAAACACGTTTCTTGTATGGGAGCCCCCCTTAAATATTAACTTTATTTTATTTTTAGTATTTGTTGTTATAGCGGCAACAGATATGTACACAATCTGTTAAAATTTCATTTTCAATTTCAGAATAAGTGCAAGGAAAGTGTATAATTATTTAATTGAAAATTTCAGAAGTCTAGCTATAGCGGTTCTTGAGATACAGCCTGATGACATACAGACGGACAGACGGACAGACATCGAAGTCTTAGCAATAGAGTCCCGTTTTTACCCTTTGGGTACGGAACCCTAAAAACGTGATGTTGTAGGGGGGATTTCCGAATGGGTTCATAATAAATGATAGATGGACAAAATATAATTTCTTAAAATTAATAGAAAATGAAAACGTAAAAGTATCGCTATATAAGAGAAAAATCTACAAAGATAAAAGGTTAAAATAATCGGCCAAGTGCGAGTCGGACTCGCGCACGAAGGGTTCCGTAAAATTATTGAGCAAAATTAGGCCACAAATTGTGTTTTTTGTATGGGACCCCCCCTTATTTTTTTATTTTATTTTAATATTATTATTAAATATTAAAATACACATAATTATAACTAAGGACTTTCAGAAAAATTCAAGTACTTACCTGTTGCCATTATTGATATAGACCAAAAAATGCCAAAAAAATCAAGTTTGTTGTATGGGAGCCCCCCTTTAAATATTTGTTTTATTTTGTTTTTAGTATTTTTTGTTATAGCGGCAACAGGAATATATAATCTGTGGAAATTTCAACTCTAGCTATCACCATTCTTGAGATACAGCCTGCTGACAGAGACAGACAGACGGACAGACAGACGGACAGACAGACGGACAGACAGACGGACAGACAGACGGACAGACAGACATCGAAGTCTTACGGCCGTTCCCAATATTTGATCTATCTCTGGTTTTGCCCTACTAGAGATAGGAATAGCTCTCATTAGACATTAGAGACATATATTTTATGTCAAATCAATGTTATTTGCGATCGGTCGTATGTCGAACCAGAGATAGATTGAATATTGGGAACGGCCGTTAGTAATAGGGTCGTTTTTACCCTTTGGGTACGGAATCCTAAAAAACTATGGGAAACGTGTGTTTGTGTGTCTGTTACCCCTTCACACACCGCTGAACTTCGGATGGGTACGGATGTATATTTTCATGAAATGACACAGCATAGTTTTTGTCCCGGAAAATGTACGGTGCGCAATAAACGGCTTGTTGCGGGCAAAAATAAATTACAATTGATTGAGTACTGAGAAATCTTGGTGGAAATCCATTTACAGACACACTTTCGCATTACAATAATATGGATTAGTATGATTTACCTTAACATCCTTCAACTTGGCGAGTATCTCAAGTCCGAAGCCGTCCGCCTGCCCGCGCTGGCAGTTCCCGCCGTTCATGTAGTTGCCCAGCGTCAGGATTATCGCGAACAGCTGCTTCAGAGACTCGTTCGTCATCAGGAACTGGAAATTATAACGCATGGTTAAGTTATTCGCACATCGACTTTTCGCCAACCTTGTATGATGTATGTACTATCAGAGAAGTTGATTCCTAATTTCCTAGGCAGATGGGAGACGTCTACATAGTTTGGTCGCGTTACGTCAAACCCAGCCGACAGATCCAATTAACATTAATAGTCCATTGAAATGTTACAATTTAAGGACCGAATATTGCATTTATTAGAGGACGCAATTTTATTTTTGGGACGTGTGGGGGGAGGGGTCAATAGAAGCTTAACCTCAAGTTTGTGGGGTCGCCACCCTTGTCCCCCGGCCGCCATCTTGAAAAAAGTGGTGACAACACGTCACTATACGTCTTACAAAAAATTTGTAAAATTATAATTTGTTGCAAATTATTTTGCCTACAAATAATTTTATATAACTTTTAACCCTAAATTAAAAATTAAAAAAGTTATAAGCAAAAAAGTGAGAAAAATTTTTAACAACATAAGCAGCCTTATAATATGGGAAAATTAAAATTTATAAAAATCATGGAGAAACATCCTGAATTAGCTAGTGGTACCGCGCTATAATTCCTGAGTGAGGAAGTCGATCCATCTTCGCTCACTCTTGTTGGTGAACGTTGTTTCATAGCTTTATACGGCGGTAATAAGGACACGTATTAATGCATTGCTTTGTCGCAGGTATGCTTTTATTGGACATGCTCTAGACTTTTCATTATAATGTGGCATACATGATACAAAGCTTTATTTTGTTTCGACGACGCAAGGCTTCGGAGCCGTATGGCCTTACTTTAAGTCAACACAATTCACTATGGTGTGTCATAATAATTTTATTTAGAACTTCTGTAAAATATGATAACTCTACAAGGTGCTTAGTATTTATTATTTAATTTTTATATATTAAAATAGTGTTGCATTATTGCATACCTCACACGTGTGTTTTAAGTTGTCCAACTTATGCATGATAGTATTGGCGGCGTCGTCGAACTCTGCTTGGAAGGTGAAGCAGGATATTCGTTCGGCGAAATTCTGTATCCCGGATAGCTCATGTAGGAAGCTCTCCGGCTTGTCTAGAGGTATATCGGGTTTCGTGGCCAAATGCTCCTTTATCAACGCCAGTTCCTCTTCCGATGCTCTCTGAAAAGCAAAAGTTATTACAACACTTATGTTATGACTAGATTTTACTCGCAGCTTTTTGCAAGATTTGGTATAATTACTGATAGATATAGACATAGATATTATATAATAATAAACCATTTTTCTGTACCTTGTAACTAACAAATTGTATCTAAATCGGTTTAGTTGTTTAAGCTTGAAGAGCTTCTAGACAGGAACACTTTTGTATTCATAAAATGAGGCATGGTTAATAATGAAAGTATGAATTTATTGTATACTTAAAACACATCACAAAACAACTCACCAATTCATAAATCTGCTGCAAAGCTTCCAAACTGACAACAGACGTATCAAAGTTATAAATAGCATTTTCGATCTCGGAAAATTCAACGTGTAAACTTTGTGCGAGAATCCCAACGTTCTGTGACCGCTTGCTATCTAGTATCTTGATGGGCTGGATCTTCGTTTTCACTTCGACTTTCTTCTTCACCGGCGCTTTGACGACTTGTCTGGAGAAGAGGTCAGTGAACTCGTCGATGTTGTCCAGGCTCGCCTCCTCTATCTCTAGCCACAGCGGCTTGGTCGGGGATTCTGCCTCGGGCAAGGCGACCGGCGGCGCAGCGAGTATCCTCGTCCAGTATAACGGCTTCATAGGCGCGGCTGGCTTCACGGGAGTTTTACGCAACGCTGAAAAACAATTATAATAATTATTTCAGATGTACTGAAGGAAAGAAGAATTATAAACCTCAACACTATCGCTGTTTAAAGCAAATAAATCTAATATATAAAATTATCGTGTCACTGTGTGCGTAATTGAACTCCCCTGAAACGGCTCGACCGATTTTCGTGAACCTTAGCGAGAATATCGGCTAGGTTTGAGAATTGGACAACATCTACTGTCGGACAACATATATTGATAAGTGCATTTGTTGAATAAATAATAGTAAATTATTACAACTCGAGACTGACGGCGACCATTGTTCGTGGGACGAGATAGCAATGGACGTTGCCATGGTGACATACTTATTTAGTCACTTCAATAAAATAGTATGGGCGAAATACTTTATATGGCAAAACAACGTTTGCCGGGGCAGCTAGTCATTTAAATAAAATATAACTACAACTACAAACATTATAATTTCAAACCATATTTTCTATAAGCTACCATGAATCTTAATCTTCTTTCGAAATTGATATTTTGTAAACAACTTACTCGCTCTCTGCATCCCCCAACCGCCGACTGGCGGCGTCGGGAATGGTGCAGGTCCCGTGGGGGCTTGAGGCGGGGCAGACGCTGTCGCAGCTCCCGGCAACAGCGGGGGCGGTGGTACCGACCCCGACAGTGGTGCGGATCCGGGTACAGGAGGAGGCGGTGGACCCATTCCCGGCATAGGAGGGGGCGGTGGACCCATTCCCGGCATAGGAGGGGGCGGTGGACCCATTCCCGGCATAGGAGGGGGCAGTGGACCCATTCCCGGCATAGGAGGGGGCGGCAGACCAATTCCAGGCATAGGAGGGGGCGGCGGACCCATCCCTGGCATCGGAGGAGGCGGTGGACCCATCCCTGGCATTGGAGGAGGCGATGGACCCATCCCTGGCATTGGAGGAGGCGGTGGACCCATTCCGGGCATGGGAGGAGGGGGTGGACCCATTCCGGGCATCGGAGGAGGGGGTGGACCCATTCCGGGCATCGGAGGGGGCGGCGGACCCATTCCTGGCATAGAAGGAGGTGGAGGACCCGTTTCTGGCGTAGGAGGCGGCAAAGAAACAATATCTGGTATTGGTGGTGGCGGCGGCGCAACTTCTGCTGAAAGAGAAGGACTCGTTTCCGGCATAGGAGGGGGCGGTGGAGGACCAGCCGACGGTGGTGATAGTGGGCTTATTTCAGGCGAGGGTTTTTGTGCAGGACAAATTTCTGATGCTTCAGACTGTACTGCTTCCATTGTTGGAGAAATAGGTTTACTTTCTTCAATATCAGGTGAACTGTATACTTCAGTAGCTATTTGTCTTTTAGAATCAGATGATTCTAGTGAAGTTGTTTCTGTGTCGGCTTGTTTCTCCTCTGATGTTGTTAATGTTTTCTCTAAAGTTTCCTGACAAGGTTTCTCACTTAATTCTTGTTTTATTTCACTAAGAGATTCCGAATCTAATATAAAATTGTTATTAGGAACTATAATTGGTTCATGCAAATCTCTAGATACTTTGCTACTAACTTCTGGTAGTGATTTAAACTCATCTTGTTGCAATGCTGGTACTTCACTAGTTTCTTTGGAGCTACCATTTGTGCTTGTAGATAAATTTGATTTTTCTGCAGCCTTGTCTTTGTTTTCTACATAAGTATCAGCACACACATTAGAGGCATCCATTATCTTTACATCATTTGCACTAGATGATGAGGTTTCTAATGAAATTTCACATGTTGAATTTGAGTTTTTTAATCTATCTACATCTATCGTTTTTTGAGTATCAATTGATTCTACATTGTTACTCGTGTCATTTACAACCCTCTTGAGAGATTTATTATTTTCTCGACTTTTATTTAATTTGCAATAATTTTCTATTTTATCAGATCTGTTTTCAGATTTACATTCTACAAAACTATTTTGTGATTTTTCATTATCTCTGTAACTTATGTTGTGACTTTCTCTACTGAACACATCATTTCTTGATAACCTATTTAGTGCTTCAGGACTTGTTTGAATTTCTTTACTTACTAAATCTAATTTTTCTATATCTAATTTGTTTGCGTTTTTGAAGTCTTGTGTATTATTTGAGCTTTCCTCAACAGTCTTAATCTTATTTTTATAGTAGTCAATTTGATTTTGTAATTCTTGAAGCTTACATTTTAATTCTAATATAGTTGTTTTCGCTGTATTGATATCATTTATTTCATCGTAATTAGTCTTGTTGAAATATTCATTGTGATCTTTGTTGGAGATGATGTTAGGTTCATACTTCTTATTTGGTTGATATATTTTATCGGGTGGCCACGAGGACATGTCGAGTTTGCCTGGTGTCACAGGTTGAGAAACTGGCTCCTCCATGTGCGCCCAATAATACATTAAGTTAGGCTGAAAATAAAAAAATATTTTTAATATCTAATAGGAAAAAATTACAAAGAACTTAAGTTCATAAAAAAAATTAGGATAATCAGACAATCAATATCATTGTAAGTATATCAGTTATCCATATCATAGTAAAATCAAATTTTGAAGATACTGGTCAATGTCAGAATATGTGGTTGTCTCATATCAATAAAGTTTAATAGCTTATAGCTAGTATAGCTTTTAGTATAATCAAAGTTTACAACAAACATTTCAAAACTAGTTGATGCCTTCAACTACTTTGTGCAAAAATTTGTTTGTAATTTAAGAACCTTACAATTTTTCTAAAAATATCCTATGTCCTTTCTCGGGACTCAAAGTATCTCTACACCAAATTTTATCAAAATCGGTTCAATGGTTTAAGCGCGAAGAGGTAACAGACAGACTGACACATTTTTGAATATTTTTAGTACTATAACCATAGATGGATATTAAAGATGTGGAGCATAAAATTGTCTACACATATCAAGGTAATGTTTAAAACGCAAAGAATATAACCTTAAGACAAATACGAACCTTAAATGTATTTTCTAGTGGCGCATCTTTATCAGTTATTTGTCGAAGGACTCCCGCCGCCAGCAGATGTGTACAGTATTGAATTCCCAATACTCTAAGGTCTTGCGCATTTAGCAACTTCTTGAAATAGTTCCCTTCCGAAACGGATGAAACGAACCAGTTAAGAAGCATCTGCCCTGCAAAACAATTACGAAAGTTAGGTTGCGTATTGGTGCTATGAAAGTGAACGGTGAAATTTATTGTACAACTCACGTACATATCAATATAAGCAAAATAGTGTTATAAAACTTTGTTTTGTATCCAGATTCTGAATATTTCCTAGTAAAATAAAATTACAAAATAATACAAATAGGTACACAAAACTTTCAAGTTTCAAAACAAAAGCTACTGTCAGTGTCATAATATGATGTCATTTGTCAATGTCAAAAGCTTGCCATAGAGCAAAGATTTTTTTTTATTTATTTAAGCTGCGCGTCCACTGTATCAGAATCGGAGCGTACGGAGCGGACGGAGCGTCGTCATTTACGAAATGCCGATGGGGTGCGTCCACTGCATTCGGATTCAGCATCGGCAATTTCGTTATTTTTAGTTCGTCAGAGCCTGTTAACGTGCATTTGCATTATGGAGGCTAGTGACGAGGATATTGTTGTAATTAGCTGTATTTTATCAGAACAACTTTCATTCATTATTTGCCCAATTTCATCCCAAATATTGTCTCTCCTCAGTTGGTTATGATTATGTGGATGTTTTAGATTGTAAAGTTCTTCATATTATTCCACTTAAGTAATTAAAATATCGTCATTCATCTTGAATAAGTATTTATGTATAGCCGTCGCATCGTCGCAAATACGTCAGAAGTCAGAACTTGAAACCTTCGGAATCCGAATGACGCGTTCACTGCGGATGACGTCATCGGCATAAATTCAAAAGCGCACATCACGTCGCCGAAAGAGACTTTACGTGATAAAGTGTAGTGTGATTGTGTGTGTGAATGTGTAAATAATATATATTAGGATAAAATTGTTCGGCGTGCATCCGTTGTCTGATTGCCATAACACAAGTTTTTACTTAGCATGGGATTAGACGACGTGATGTATCATGTACGCTACCTAGCTTTTATACTATTGTATAATATTATTATATGCTTAATAAAGAATTTGAATTTGAATACCGGTCTCAGGCGCAGAACTCAATACAAAGCAACAAATCCGTACGCTGCGTATGCTTCGATTCCGATCCAGTGGACGCGCATCTTTATTGTCATAAAAAATACATAATATTATAATTCTTTATAGTTACTCTATGCGTTAGCATTCTATATTATATAGGTCTACTAGAATCTGATAGCAAAAAGTGAGAAAATAAATTGACTATAGCAATACCGGGGTAATTGGAATAAAACATTTTGATCCTTTTTTTTCTTATAGCGGCTGATTCTGTGTGTTAAACATGCAAATATAAATTATCTAATGATCAAGGATATTTTTCGAAAATCTGCTGTCAAAAATTGCCATCAGATTCTGGTAGACCTATAGTTTGTGGTTACTCTCCATAAACTACACCGCCGTACTCAGGCCTTGTGCCATGAAACTGTTTTGAGACTCAAACAATCGGACGAGAATGCCGCGTCCTACTCTAACAAACGTGAATTGACGTTGTTAGAGCAGGACGCGGTATTCTCATCAGATTGTTTGAGTCTCAAAACAGTTTCGTAGTAGCCCTACAGACTTCAGAGACATTTAATTATGATTAATCTTCAATTTAATGAAGAGTTTGACAGATAATGTATGGCCCTTATGTCAAAATTTTGAATGAATTACATTTAAGTAATTAATGTCGTATAATATAATCGTAGTCGTATAATTTTATTTTGATTAATTTATAGTTTCTTAAATTTATACTAATATTTTTAAAATTTAATTACTCTAATACTTATTTACTAAGATTCAAATAATTAGAAAAATAGAGCTGATAACTTTGAGAGACGAAAGCCTAGAAGTCGTTGGTTTAGTTCAGTAGAGCCTACGCAAAGTAAGTGTAGAGACGAGTGAGACGCTTTTGTTTGATTTCTTATTGGTACTTTTCATAGTCTATTATTATTTATTATACATATTATATTTCACTTATATACCTCCACGGGCACAGCCAGTTTTTATAAGTACTAAATTAAATGTTTAGGTATAAGTAACGTGACCATTTATTTTTTTTTGTCAGAGCGGGACACCTACGCCGCCCCCCCCCCCCCCACAAGTAAATTTTATTTTTATTATTAATTATGAAAGTATAGAGATAATTATACAATAGACTATTTTGTGAATGTAGTGCCTATCTGTATAAGCAAAATATGGCAGAATAACCACATTTGTTGAATGGGAGTGCGTTACTTCCAGGCATTACACAGGCATTTCAAACATAAAAATACTTTTAAATTGTCGTTATTTCTGTTTGCAAAAGCGGGACAATTTCGGCCTCACGGGGGACAGCGGGACAGACTGCCTAAAAGCGGAACTGTCCCGCCCAAAGCGGGACGTATGGTCACGTTAGCTAGGTGAGAATGAAATATAAGTTTACCGAAGATATACCTAATTACACATACTTACTACTTAGGAATTTATGGTGAACTTGAATCGTTATAAAAGTCACTCTTGTTTTGCATTTATCAATAACTTTCATATTGACCACTCCGCTTTTGATATCACACTGAAAACTAACGTTGCACCCGTACATTTCGATCACAGTTTGGAACCACTCCTCCTCCTCGTGTTCATTGAAATTTAATTTCAACACTTTTGGAACCTTTAACACTAGCGCATTTTGCGACTTCGAATGCTTCTTCACATCACAATCACTGATCGCGGTGACGTCCGTGGTTTGGAGTCCTAATATGGTCACAATGTCGCGAATTTTCCTCTTCGCCGAGCGGTTTTGGCTCAGCAGGTTGACGTAGCTATACTGCGAGACCGCGGTGCTGAAGTTAACTCGGTTCGTAGATAATTGCATGTTTACGGCTCCAGGACGGGAGTGTGTTAGTGTCACGTATGCCGCTCACTTATCACTGACGCGCGATTCCCCTGATAACAAACAGTAGGCAAAGCACGCCGCTAATTACAGATAACGCCGTAATCTCAGTGTTCATTCACCTGCAGTCTTCACTATACAGTATACTAATAAACTCCGAGCGAAAAGTTAGAACTTAAAACACTGCTACATTACTATCTTATCAGAAACTTAAACAGCTATTGCAGTGTCCCATTAAAGAACCGTAAACGGACAATTATTACGACTCGGGTGAGGTCTTGCTTTGCATATAAAAAGTGGGTCAAGTGTGGTCCGGCATTATAAAGTCGTTAATGACCGCATCAGGAAGCGATGCTCAGTGCCCACTGCCCAAGCTGTGCAAAACAATAGATGGATATTTTATCCACGACGAAAGTCATACCAGGATCTAAGTACATCTGGGGGCACGGGAGTGCCCCCGCCAAGATGAGCCAAGCGAAGCGCGCAAGGGCACTACCTACCTTTTCTCGAAACGTTTCGTCGTATTTTTCGTCGTCGTATTCTTGAACTTTGGTTTGGATAATGCCAGATAGTTAAAATTTTTAAGATATAATGACGTGAGTAAATTAATTAAATGCGCAAAGTTTGAATATTGTGACTATTATACTTTTTTATAGGTGTCCAAAAACCCACAATTTTGACACTGACTCACCGATCATCAAAACTGTTAGGGTACTTCTTGAAGTCTTAGAAAGCTGAAATTTGGTATGTAACATAATAATTATTAGTGCAGAAACAACAAAAAAATTATCAAACCCAACCTAACCTTTCCCATCTCCTTGATATAGAGGGGGGATGTTAGTATGAGATACCCCCGTTTCTTGTGCTAGATACAACATTAAAAATAGAGTATAAAATACTTCTTGTGCCAAAAAAAAATACGTGTTAGCCATGAGAGACCACAGACTCACAGAAAACCGGCGTGAAACAGCGCTTACACTGTGTTTCGTCTAGTGAGTGAGTTTAGCGGAGGCCCAACTGCACCCTATACCTTATTCCCTATCCCTATTCTCTTCTGCTTATTCCCTTAGCCTATTCCTTCATAAAAAGGCCGAAAACGCACTTGCAACTCTTCTGATGTTACAGTGTCCATAGGCGACGGTAGTTACTTTCCATCAGGTGACCTGTTTGCTCGTTTGTCAATTGTCCCCTAATTTTATATAACAGATCCCCTCTTAAAGGCTGGCAAAGCACTTGCAACTTTTCTAAAATTGCGAGTGCACATCCTCGTTTGCCCCTTAATTTCATAAAAACGTAATACATATGTGGTAATTTTTATTAGAGAATCATCCCGTAACTCGTTATAAATAGTATTATAATATACAATTATTATTTTCCTTATATTATTAATTACTTTACTTTGTAGACTCGACTAGACCTTAAATCGTCTTAAAAATATGTAAGTTCAAAGCATAGTCGTAGTCTCAGCATTTCTTTGCAAATATTTAATTTTAGGATGTAAACAACATCGGTTAGTTCAAAGAAGAAAATCTACGTCGCACTATTGTTTGACGCGAAGATGGTGAAGAGGCCACCGATTTTGACTAATGTGTAGAGTTTTTAGATTCTTCTCGTGCGGCTGAAACATTATATTATTATCAAGTATTTTGCCGCGCTTTAGTGTAAAATTTAGGTTTTTAGATTTAGGGCTGAGTATGTAAGGTTAGAAACTTGGTTCTACATGAGATCTCACTACTTTTTGACACCACGAACTATATGTTCTCATCTTGGCCACATTTTTACATGAAAATGTTTTTGGTGGGATAATTTTAGTCCATAAACTCCTAACCAAAAGTGTACCAACAAAATTGAACTCAACATTTATCTCTCAAAATCCACATTCATCATTATTTTGACCTACCAAATCGCAAGGTATTCGAATGACATTAAAAATCTAATTTTACCGCAAAAGTTTATACTACGATGGCAGAGTGTACCAGGAACCCATGAAACGATCGTAAATGATCTGCCCTAGAGATAATGGCCACAGCAGTTTAAGGAGTGGTTTCTAGTATAAGAGCCAGTCCACACGGCGCGTTGCGTCAGCGTTGCGTCGACGCAGCGCTGCCGTTGCGTTGTTTTACATACATATAACCAAGGTGTTCACACGGTGCGCTACGTCGTCGCAACGCACACATGACGGACAGTAGCCCCCGAGACGAAGCGGAAGGGGTGTTGACGTTAAGACTGCTTCGTAATAACGCTGCGATGGCGCAGCGCCGCGCCCGTGTGACCGCCTATTGCGTCAAACGGCAGCGCTGCGTCGTCGACGCAACGTTGACGCAACGCGCCGTGTGGACTGGCTCTTAGCGCGAAGCTAAACGAGCGTAATTTGTGAGTTGTGAGTCGCAGAATTTCGGTTCGGCAGAATTCTGCTGCATTCAGTTTCATACAAAAGTCCTGTTTGATTCACACGAGCGTAATTTTGTGAGTCATGATTTGTATGAAAAGATATTTACGCGGCAGAAATTCTGCGACTCACAACTCACAAATTACGCTCGTTTGGCTTCACCCTTACACTGTAACGCCTAGATTATGTCGAACTTATGTATTATGTTAGGCTTATTTTTTTATTGAGTGCAGTTGGTGAAGAATTTTAAAGCGTTTCCTCTCAAGTCTCCTCTCTACTCTTTCTCCTCTCTATCTAGGTAAGTATATGCTTGTTTTTCGACGTATTTAAACAGGTTAAGTCGGTAAAATAACTACAGTCATGACAGTCACAACTCACAAGTCAAGTCAGTGACAGTCGGTAGTAAAAAAACTTTGAAAGTTGTAGACAAGTCCACCAACCTTCGAACTTTTCATACAGCTGGAAGTCCAACTTCTCAGGCACGAACTTGGGCCTGGTGACCGGCCTGGTCTCGCTGTGCCTCTCCAGCGTCAGCGAGGCCACCTTCCGCAGCACGTTGGACTCCGTGACCGCCGGCGCCACCTCGATGGGACTGGATACTTTGTCTTTGTCTGTAACAGTGTAAAGTTATGTAAGGAAACATTCATTTAATTATAATTAGATATCACCTAAAGGTACGTCATGTGCAATATAACAGAGGCGTAAAACAGCATGAGTTCTTGCAGTTTAAAGGTAAAAAAAGCTTTTAAAATTTTGGAGTTCGATAACAATGAATCAATATCGTTACGAATGACGATTACGTAGCTGTCCACAGGAATTCTTATCTCTCAGTTGGCTACCTCCTTGGTTTACAGTGTAAGCCTAGGGTGTAAACTTTTCACCCTTGCGGTCAGGGTTTTTACCCTTGTGGTCAGAACTCAGGAGCAAACCTAATATTATGGACTTTCGTGTAGTCAGTAGTAGAGCAATATCTTAAGACTTTTGCTCTAGCTTTTTAAATCTTGAAGTTTTTAAATTATGGTATTGTGTGATGAAGAGTTTTGCTTATGCACCACGTCATTTTAAATTGTGCTATTATCAGATTTTCTTTTCTGATAACCTGAGTTGTGAAACTAAATATTATTATTGTGTTGTTGCCTGTTCCTCGATCAAGGAATGGGGAAGCTGCGAGCTGAACCGGTTTTCGTTAACTTTTCCCTTAACCGAATACTGGTACTAACATCTGTACTCTGTAGCATAGTATACGTTTCACTGAGGTAGGGGCTAAAAATAAAGTACATTCAGGACAAGATATTATATAGTAGAGATAAGCATTAGTTGATAACAAGACCATATTATGTAGAGTCTCGAATAAAATCGTTTTTAGTCTCTGTATAAATGTTTAACAGTGTCTGTTCACTTAGGTCTACTAAAACTGTTATTGTTATTGAAAGGTTACTAATTTATTACTAAAGTATAATAGTGTTATTAATACTTATTATACTGTATACTTCGTTTCAACAAAAAAAGAAAATAGGCTCATTTCGAAGGTAGGTATATGTATAATTATTTTGTTGCATGTGAAAAGAAATGTAACAAAAATAATACCGTTAGCGGCTCTATGTAGAGCGCCGAGCAGCTGATGTTCGCAGCGAACATCGCGCACTTTGTTTAGATGTATTTAATCCACACTAGATTTAATCTCTAAACTATTAATGAAAACAAAATTATTATTTTTTTTTGTTTAAGTCTTACTTCTCAAATATTTGTAAAGCCAAATTATTTTTTATCTTCTTTTGTAGCTTGTAAAGTAGCAGGGGTACTTATTATTTTTATGTAAATTACATACGCTAAAAGCCTAAACTTGTTTTTATCAAAAAAACTACTCATTCGTTTGCAGCCGATGGCTGTCGCGCTGTCGTACTATTGTGCTGACGATGCATTGTATTCTTTGTATTGTATCTACCTCGTATTTGTTGTCTTTTTGTTCGATGAATTCTATCAGCTGAAAGGACATAATATTTGTAGAGTTTCAATGTAAAAATATTATACAGAATTTGAATGTGAATTGAGAGTAGAGACAAAGGTGCGTCGCGGTATTATGCGAACCGACGAACCTGACAAAAGATTGTTTTGCACATTTCCTAAACATTTTTACGTACAATATACGAGTAATGTACTATGAGCTGCTTGTTTTTTATTCATTAAAAATAAACAAAAACCAGTTCCTGCTACGATACATATCAAGTATTGTTTCTAGTGAGTGCTCGAACATGGAGGAGATGTATAGTTACCGTCGTCGAGTATTTGCAGCGCGTCCTCCGTGACGACGGGCGGCAGCTCCACCTTCCGATGCTTGGACAGCGTGAAGGAGGTCTGCCCCGGGGCCGGCCGGAGCGCGTTCCCCAGCAGCTCGCGGTCGGGCTCGTCGGCGCCGGCGTCGCCGGGCTCCGCTCTCGCGTGGATGAATATGTTGCCCATGTTTTTCTCATTCTCGACGGGGTCGCGCAGCTTGTCATCGAAGACGTCCACCTTAACTTCTTTCTCCACTTCGTAGGCGAGCGCGGGGACGTCGCCGTGCGGCATGTCGGGCGGGGCGGGGGCGGGCTGCGCGCGCGCTTCCCCGGGGGCGCGCGGCTCGTCGGGCGCGCTGTCGCTCTCGGCCGAGTAGTAGCACTGGTTGAGCTCGACCGCGGGCGGCGTGAGGTCCGCGTACGTGTCGGAGGAGGACGGGTCGGAGGCGCGCGCGCCGGCCGCGGGGGTCGGCGACCGCGCACACCTGTCCCCCTGCCCCCCGCCGCCCGCCGTGCGCGCCCCCCGCGCCCCCGTCATCGCGAACACGCACTCGAGCGTGTTATCGCCCGTCTCGATCGCCTCATTGTTATCCGACTCGGATGTTTTATCGAACTCTCTATCGGGTGTTTCTAGTTTCGCGGCGCTCTTTTTCCCGTGCTTCTTGCCCTCCTTCCCCGACCCTCTTCTGTTTAGGTTTTTGATGAAATGTTTACCTTTCCCGGGCGACTTGCCCGTTTTGAGGTGCTTCTCGCCCGCCTGGGTGTTCCCCATCGTTGGAAACGAGAGAGCGGTTGTCCTCTATAGTGGCCAGCAAATATTATCACTCATCACAGTCATCGAAAAGAAAATAAACTGTTTTAAGGAGTAAACAACGTTCGAGATGTAAGTCACAGCCATTAGGAGACGGGGTTATCTGTGGATGTCATTCTGGGGGCTCGCTTCTGCGCAGTAGGGGTTGCGGATCAATATTCGAGTCTTGCCTGTGAAGATAAAGCGGAAAGTGGAGACTGATGTTTATTAGATCGACGTGATATTTTGTTATTTCAATGAAAACATAAAGGTTCGTCCTAATTTATTCAAAAAGTCGGGTACTATTATAAATTATTATGGTAAATTACTTCTAAGTAGTTTTTTAGACAGGCAATACCGTTTTAGAATTTTCAGCGAGGTTACAGCGGTTCACAGATGGCGCACCAGTCGGGAAACTGACCGAAACTCCTGAATGTAACTTGTTGGCAGTGTGATGTTTGTAAACAAAACCGTTCTCATCACTGCCGGTTCAAATATTTTTTCGCAGTGAAAATTTAAAGACACGAGAGGAGAACATGAAATGTTTTGAATTTTTTATTGAAAAGTTTTCCAGAAAGTTGACTGACAGAAAGACAAAAATATTTTTATTGGGTTTTGTCTGCGATGGGTCTGCGAGTTAATACAACTACGAAGCCAGAGTAGTATAAGTATCATTATTCATTAGTTACTAGAGAACTACGAATAACGTAGCTAGAGAAGCATTGAATATTGTGTGTTTTTTACGAATTATTATATTATAACATAAATACTATTAACTATTTATAAAATTTTATTAAATTTATTTTAAAAAAAGGATTTTTTTTAATCAAAACGCAGTTACTGTCTTCTAGGTACCCAAATTAAGCAATTGCCTTTTAGATAAAAAAGAATTACCTAACATAAAATCTTTTCTTTGCATAACATTATAGTGGAGGCTTCAAATAAATTTTAATACGTCATAACTCATACGCGACTTATTACGGTAAAACTTGGTCGTAATAAAAAAGTTACCTAATCAAACTTCAACAACAGTTTTAAGGCTTTCCAATTCCCACTGGCTGAACAGTGAGCGCCCGTTGTTTTCCTACATATTGGATATGAAAAGTAAACGCGGAAACGAGAGTATCTGTAAATTTTTTGCAACAATTTTTTACCTGATATTTGAGGAGCTCTACAAACAAAATATGAGAAAACACGCGAAGTAAAATACACTAGATACATTTAAATGTTTCTCGTGTTTCTCGTGTTTTCTTTATTGTAATTACTTTTGTAATTAAAGAAAGTGCAATGAAAAAAAAATTACTGTGGAAAGTACACAAGTGAACCAGCTAATTATACTTGGGACCCGATTCTCGTATCGAGCACTTCGATCGCAGGCTGTCTGACTCGCATGTGACTTTGAAATTCGAGTTATGAGAATATAGGGAACCAGTTTCTGAAGTTCCTCCTCCTTCAAGTTAGAGAAAAATAACAAAAAATACCATTAAAATTACCATTAGCTAATTCAAATCAGATAACTTGGCGGTAATTGAATGTTACGTGTTACGGGTTAAGTCGTAACTCGTAATAATTATGCTAGTAGGTACAAAAATAGAAGTAGGTATTGCCTATAATTATACCTACACATATATTGAGAGTTTCTATTTTCTTTTTATACGTACGACCATTTCATTAATTAATAGGCTACCATTATGTTCTGTCTATAGCAGGCGATATAATTATGAAAGGCGATGATTGCTGGGCAAACTAGTTTTACTACGGAGCCAAATGCTGCCAAAAGAAAATATGTCTATCGTTCGCTCCTCGTGGGAGACCTTCTATGTGTACTGTACCTACTACCTAGTATTATATGCTATAGGCACTTAGGTGAAATAACATGGAATTAGATTTCACATATTAAGTCCTGACGCTCCTGAGTCCTTAGGGACTCTACCTTATATTATAGCGATTCGCCTTCTAAATATTAACACTACTAACCCAAACTCAGTGGCGGGGCAAGACCGAAATTTGACGTGGGCAAGGTGTATCTGCGAGGCCCCCTAAAAATAATTTTGCGAGGCCCCCTGATGGATTCTGTTCTGTTTCATCTAAATCAGTTCAGCCGTTTAAGCGTGAAGAGTAAACAAACAAACACACTTTTACAAAGATTATGATAGTTAAATTAAGGTGTTTTGTTAGTCTTCAACTGTAACGTAGGAGCACAGTTATAGGAGTGCGAACTAAATAGAATTAATTTTCGCAATATAATAATATTATGAGCTCTCTGTGGCCTCAGAAAGGGCAGGCTTCTACTTTTGAGTTACAAATTATAAGGACATAATGGCTTAAACTAATATAACATCTACGCTAATGATAGCTTTGAAACATTAGTTAGGGTTAATTATATTATAGTCACCTGAACCTTAGGTCTTACGCCCACATGCGCAGATCGGGGTTGGAATGTAACCCAGGGTTAAATGTCATGTTACAGGCAAGTGTCTCTCGTTCTTCGCAGGTAGGTAATTTATGAAAAAGTAATGCTAAAATTTAATACAGGGTTAACTTTCTTTGGTCCGGTTATACATCCGTCCGTGAATATTTTACGTAGCACCATTAGTCTCGGATAAAGTATAAAGCAATGCGACGCAAAACAGTTTTCTGTCAAGGCTTACCTTCAAATCCGACAAACTGTTATTTAAGCCAGTATTATAGTACTCTGTGCTGTTATTAATGCTCTACATACTTCCATTGCCTTGGCCCATATAAAAATTTGTTTGGGGGCGCTTAGGAAATCGCCGTTTATTTACTTTTCTCATATTTTGCGAAAAACAAAAAAAAGGAGTTTCTATAATTTTTGCTTACGCTGCACGCACGTTGGGAGCCCTGTGGCTCGGGGGCCCCGTATATAATTATTGATACGGCATATCCTGCGGTAGCTATGCCCCTGAAATTCGCCTCCTGAGTCTTAGCGCAATTCGCGATCGTCTCACACGTCATAATAATATGTGCTGGCCGCGAACTGTTCCTGGTGAATGATATAAGAACACAATGGAGGCACTTCCCCTCGCTGGCAAATGGCAGGTGCGGATGGAAAACTCAATGAAAAATAACGACATGTTTTTCCACTTACTGACATGGCGGTGAGAGATTTTCGCGCGGGTATTTTTGTCATTTTTGGGAATTTCGGGTATCCGGTTATGAAAAACTAGGTCTTGCCGGCGTAGTTTTGCTTGCGTGAAATAATATCCCTGCAGTCTGGCATACAAACTTTGATCCTTTTTGAACTTCTCTTTGAGTGGAATTCTGAAAAACCCTTTTTAATGGACAAAACAGTGATCATGTCACTGTCTGATCGTGATCTACTGAAAATTAAAAGAGATCCCTAACAACAAGCTTGACTTAGTGTGTGCTGTTAAATCGTATAGCCATTTTATTTCATCCAATTTTTAAAACCAAAGAAATTGAAAATTTTTAGCTTGTACTTTACATATGACTTATTCGAATATTATGAGAAAGTTATAGCATTCGTGTACTAACCCACAAAAAATACGTATTGAGTTATGAATGCAGTTATGTTCTAGAGTTTAGATGATTTAGAACAAGACTGCACAAAATTTAACAACAAAAAAAATGTGGGTTAGGTAGGGGTTAGGACACTAATGCTTATCAGTTATCAGCGACCATTTAATTGTTGCTGCAGTTCATTTAAAGAGTCATTTTAAGGGCTTTGTGCTGAAAATTTTTAATTCCTACCTTCCTAAGTGACCCCACAATTTCAGCAGCCTGCTTCGGCCGAAACAACCTTCGGTGGGACATATCTACAGTTGTTGTAATAGTTGTCTAAGGCCGTTCGGTTGGACGCTAACCCACAGCAGATGTATAGATAGCTAGTAGGATCAAAATATAATATTATAAGGGGAGAGAAAAGAAAATGAAACAAGTAACATTAATTTGAAATTATTTTATTAGGTGTCTTATAACCTATTTATTTCTTAAATCAGTCCCAATGAATGATGTGACTTGAGAATATAATTACAATATGAACATTTACATAACATTTAAATATAGCTATTATAACTATAGTAGCAATTGACAACATCCCGTGAACAGACTGATACAATCTTTTTGACTCTAAAAAAGGTAAGTAACCAAGTTATGTTCGATAACTTCGACGTTGTCGTCGAGGTTGCCGTAGAAGCTATCGAATGCAATTTGTCTTAATACTCAACTGTAAAATAACATTAACAGTTCATTAAATGTGATATGTCGTAATATGGAGGTTTACAATTCTTATTCCATTAACTATTTTAAATGTTCATACGAGAAATATTAAAAAATTTATTTAAACAATTTCATAAACTCGGGCTTTAAAATATTGGAAATGTTGTCAACTCAATTCTTGTAAGCCCATTCACTTTGCGTTCACTTATACAACAATATAAAAACCGAGTCGACTCGATCATGGTTCGATTGTTAATTATATAAAATTCATAATACGTTAAAAATTCTCAGGGGTTCGATTACTGCACCTCGAATCTCGATTCCACCGGAGCCTCGAGGTGCGAGAATCGCGGCCCGAACACGAAGCCGAGCTACGACAGAGGCAGTATTTACATCGCGAGAGAGTTACAACTAGGTTGTGGCGCTGGGGCTTAACGCTAAGCATTTAAGTACGAGACCAACACTTCTATACGAAGTTCTTGAACGGTCGCCGACGTCTACCACTTTCGGCCATGGCAGTGAGGCTCAAGTGGTAAGTCGGCCAATGTACTATGGAACATATTGTTTGATAGGCAGTTGGCGGACCTACGTTATTTGCTCGGGTTATGTTATGTTAATGGCTTTGACATAAGCCAGATAATTTACGAAGGTCTACCACCTGCTTATGACACAATTTCTCTGATAGTATAATATTACAGTCATAAGGGTGTATAAGGTCCCCAGTATAAGGTCCCATAGAATCATCGATCATTACAAAATATATAAATCCTAGCTACGAATTGTCATAATATAAAATTCTTTCAATAAAAAGTAGAATATAAAAGCAAAAACTTAAACACTAGTAATTACAAAATATAGCTATACACAATTTCAACTAAAATTGATAATAAGTTTAGACATCGTTGGGATAGAGCTCACGAACACACAGACAGACAGATACAGTGAAACGATATGGACGGCTATCTAATTCGTTATCGACAAATCTAACACATTTATACTCAGAATCCAAATAAACGTGAAGCAACTACAAAATCAGATAAAAAATATAAGATTCCTCTGTGGAATGCTGTCCACGTTTCATAAGTACAGATCAATATTTATGTTCCATTCGCAATATTGTTTCAGCAACTACACTCTCGCATCAAATATACTGAAACACAACTGCGAATTGAATACAATTAATAATAATTATTACGTGAATTGCTCCAAAATAAAAAATATATCCCATGTTATAACATGCTGTATTTGTAGAGATTGACGCGTCGAGATCATTGGCAGATGGAGTGATAAACTAAGTGATAACTGATAACAGAGACTTGTTATCGGTTCAAAACTTATGTCTGATTTGAACCACAAATATCGGTGATCAAATTATTAAAATAAATAACATTTTTAAATGACAAAATGATCCATGTCGCAATAATAAAATGCTTACAATAAACCTTAAACATAAACTTAAAAATTACAATATTTACAAAAGTTTTGTCCTTAAACGAAAGTAGTCGTTCAAATGGCACTAACATCGACAGAGTATTATAACATTAGAGGACCAACTCCACCATGCGTCCAGCGTCTAACTCCATTTTACTCTCATAAAGTTCAATCTCAATTTATTTCAGTAAAACCCCAAAAAGAGCTGATCGTTTTCACAACAAAGCCTACGATTGTATAATAAGCTAACGAGCTAAGTAGAGAAAACGGCAAAATAATGGAAAAATGTAGCGAAACACAAGGAATGCGTTACCAGCCTTTTAGTAAAACAAACACAAAATGTCTTTCCGGTATATTAATTTCGTTTCCCGTTAATCAATATATTTATAATACGTAATATTATGTTCCCGGTATAGCTCTTTTAGATCAGTCGTTATTCGATGACCAAATTTACAAAATGGCTGCTCACAGGTAAATCATTCCTAGAAGTACTGAATGAAAAATCATGTCAACATCAAATGTACGAGCGTGTATCAAAGTGAACGTATTTGGAGGAATAAAGTAATACATATAAAATGCAGGATACTATAAAGTATGTTGGCATTAATTGCAAAAATAACATAAAAACATTTTTAAAGATACAAATTGTACATTTTCCTTGATCGATTGGCATGTTATTATTTAAAAGAAAATATAATATAACCTAAAACGTTTATATTGCTGCCTATTTACGTACACAAGGTAAATCGGCAGCATTAATTTCTCAATAAACAGTGTACTCTATATTTGTCTCGCAGCAATAGATATCGGACCAAATAATGAATCACCTATTTATTCCCGCGGCGCGTATCGCGCGGTGTTTGCGAAATTTTCTAAACAAATACAAATCGTCCGGAATACCAATAAAACCACGTATAATGCATATTTCACTATAACAATGCCCTCCAGAGTATCTAACCTCGTTGTTTTCGCATAGAAATCTGCCGCTGATTTAAGCTCGGGTCAATAATTATGCTTACCTGGGCTGTATCCGAGCTGCATGTTACGTAGCGCGCCGGAGCGGAAAATGACGAGTTTACAACCGAATATAATATAATATCATCTTTATAAAGGTGCTGGCTCACTGGGAGTTTTCGCGTGTGACATAATGTTACATGGTTTCGCACGACGCGCGCGACGGTGACGGTCCAACGATACACAGAATGTTTTGGTTTATGTTTTTAAAATATCAATTAAAATAGATAATAATAAAACGCGCTAAACATAAAAAAAATGCAACTAAAGGTTCGATCATAACTGATTCAACAATGCAACAGCGCGATTGCATCGCTGGAAGGTAATGCAGTATGCAACAGAACAGAATAATTACATCACAGGCGAAAGCTGTTGGTGTGGAAGCACCTTAATATGAGAGTCCATTAGACGAATTGAAAAATTATTTCACTTAATATTTACTCCTTGGCTTTATAAACGACACTCGATAATTCAAAAATACGTAGCGTATTCTCGAAAATTTTGTCTCCGACTAGCGGGGTCTTTGAGAACTACAAGTTTATGGAAAAAGTGAGCATTCCGCGAATGTTTCTTAAACTTTTCCTTACAGAACTAGACTTTCATTGAAATTACGAGTGCTCTAGTGAACTTGCACGTTTAATACTATCTGGTAGCCGTCCCCCTCGTCAAAATGCATTCGCCATTTCCGATAGATGTCAAGGTAGATGTCAAAAACAAAAACGTATGGAATTTGACATATCGCATCGCAAGCGCCATTACACTTATACTTCGCTATCTAAATTGGCGAATGTATTTTGATTCAGCACTCTCATACGTTTAATACGGACTATCTACCTAGAACCGTGGTGTGACAAGGCTATCTCCTCACTCCCTAATGTAATGGCCGTCTTCCGAGGTCCTGGTAGAGTATCACCGCGTTTATTATTCCTTCAGAACAATATATACGGCGCGGAGACAATGCGATCCGCCCTGTCGTCTCACAATGGCCGGGAATGCACTTTATAAAATTACATGACGAGAGCCGAGCACATTCGATTAATGAACGTTTTCTGTTGCGCGTCTCGTGCGGATCCCCACAAAACCGGCGCTCGCTAATGTAAAAACTCATTTATACCATACAAAATACTATTTCACAATGATGTAAAGCATGAACTAGCTAATTACTTCGGTATAACAAATGAATCATAGAGAGAAAACATTTTTTGAAAACTTATTTGTTTCGTTGTATGCTACGTTACGCTGTGCATTTCAATTAGTTAGTTTTTAGGGTAATAAAACATACATAAAGCTGATTATGTGTATCCGGGAGGTTATCTGCACCCGTAGCACGGCTACAGTGGAAATACGAAAGTATAGACAAACAGCGGAGATAAACTGAAGGTGCCGTTCCGATCTTTACCGCGGCTAGCCGCGATCGACAAGAGATCAAATATAATGCCACTTTATGACATAGACTATAGTCCTAAAAATTCAAATAAAATCCTACTTTATGACGTAGACAATAGTGGCATTTTAATTGATTTTTGTCGATCGCGGCTAGCCGCGGTAAAGATCGGAACGGCACCTTCAGTTTATCTCCGCTGTTTGTCTATTACTTTCGTATTTCCACTGTAGCCGTGCTACGGGTGCTGGTGCAGTAAGTATCGCACGTACTCGCCCGACGCATTAAGCGGTGATTTTTCACGACGATAACCGATTTATATGGCGATACCTGTTTTTCGTATCTAGAATTTTATTCGAAACGTAGATTACGTTATTAACCTAGTTTTTTTTCAGTAAAAAAGTAAGTGATTAGAAGAAAAGTATATCGAAGGAAAATATGAAATGTCTTGCAGCAGTAATATCCACTATTTTACTGAAGTAGGTATAATAATAATTCATAATATTATAACTTAGAATTGAATTTAAATATTGTAATTAGTTTTAGACAGAACGAGTACAGGGATATTTTACAAACATTTCCCTGAAGGTAGGGGCGCACAATGGAATAAACGACTTTGAGTCGCATTATACTTATTTTATACAAAATAGTTTAGAAAAAATTTTCATGAATATAAATAAGAAATTACTCGAGATGCTCCATAATTTCCGTGAAAAGCTTTTCATCTAATCAGTCACTTTACAGTTTTAATTAAAAACAGGGCCGTAATTAATTATTAAAAAACTTGAAAATAAATATTAAGGTTCCTCGCGAGTGGCCGCGAACAGTTTTTATAGGGCGGGAAATAAAAAATGGGCGACAACACTTCGCTCTTTTGATGGACATTTTTATTGAAGCTACAAAAACTGCTTGCAGCCTACACTATAAACGCGTTTATATCGACGCGACTGTAAAATCCCGCACTTGCGAAAGTTTATGAAAAGACCTAGACTTATTTTTTAGGTTTCATTATTCGTGTAATGTTACGACAGACTTAAACTTTACGTGTGCACCGTCATAGAATATTGTTATTTGTAAGTAGGACCCGGAATAAACGGGAAAGGATACCACGGGCGGACGTAAATCACATTTTTTGGCTATACATTATACGTGATTTTTATGGCGCGGAATATATTAGACGCGATATAATTTTATTCCATTTCTGCGTCCGAGAAGTGCATGCACTTATCTATGGAAATGTAGAGTAAAAGCTTTTCGAGTTTTTTGCTGCGAGCCGCGGGCTCTCGGATACGACTTTATATCATCTCGAGCCGATAATATTAAACGATCATTTAAATCTGGATTTCCAAACCTTTGCGCATGAAAGTACAAACATAATTTAGTAGGGGGAGGGTGGACCATCAGAAAGTTTGGGAAACTCTGCTTTTAAAATTATTACTACAAATAATTTCCAGGAATTTACAGTAATTTAACCCGTCGATAGTGGGAAAACCAGACACAATAGATATTCTATTGTGTCTCAGTCACCGGTGACCGTATGGGGCTTGATGAATTAAATTCGTAATCAACACACATTTTACAGACTAATTGCAAACATATTTCGTTGTTTAAATATGGCGTTTAGTAGCAATATACCGAACAAATATATGATCAGATTCTGACCAAACAAAATGGTGAGTTCTGATTCGAAAGCACATCCGAAATAGATATTTTTCGATAGAAAAATGTCGAATAAAACATACATCACTCGCTCCATTTTTCAATAAAAAATTTAAAGTACAAAATGTACGTTTATGATAAAAATCACGCGACATCCTTTAGGCCTGTGCTACCGCCTGCTGGCTCGGCGCGGTACCACCTAGCATCGACATCGGCGTCACGATCACAACCTAAGCCTTACGCGAAGCTTCGTAAATATCATTTCAGGACAAATATTGTCAACAATCAGTAAATTCGTTTAATATAATACAAATGCGACTTATCACCTATATAATACAGTCCACGGCAGTGGATTAAGTAGCTCGTTTGAACGGAGCACCTGCGCTCGGCGAGCGACGTGAGGGTCCTCGTCCACTAGGACCGCACCGGGGCGCCCGCGGCCGATCGGAGTGCGTCCAATTTGGAGCCGCGACGCCGACCTGACGAACGAGAGCGACTCACCGGCTCCATATTTTGTACGAGTGATGTCCTAGTGGAGGAGAACTCTTAGTGTTTCGTGGAAGTGCTCAGTAACTCGAGGCGCGCCTCGTTGAATACATATTGATCGTTAAAGTTATACAGCTTATTCGATACCATATTGAGTACCCATTTCCACGACTTCAATTCACTTAGCGGGCTTACGTATGTAAAACTCAATGGTCGTACGCACCGGGCGACGCGCACGCGAATGCGCCGCACACGGCGTCCGCGTGCGGGCGACCCTTACATTGATAGATGGGATTTGTGATGCAGTATCAACAGTGTGCGTTACAGCTCTGCGTTCGACGCAAACGCTCTCTGCGTTTTTAAAACGAAATTGTGGCATGACTTTGGCATGAAGTGGCCACGACCAACGAGCGGAGAGCGTTGCGTCGACGCAGCTGGCAGTGTTTGTGTCAACACTGTCTCCTGATGATGGGGTACCTAAACTATGATCTCGCGGATGACGCGGCGCGCGCGGGAGTTGGGGGTGGAGTAGCCGGACTCGAGGGACTCGTCGTAGCTGAGCGACAGGTGCGGGGGCGGAGCACCCTCCGCCTCCCCCTCGCCGCCGCCGCCGCCGTACGGCTCCGGTAGACCGCTCACCTCGTGGTACGGGGACTCTGTGGACATAGGATACAGTTAATAATAAGATCAAGTTAGGTAAGAAACTGTTAATTAAATAAACGCAATAGAATGGGAATGTACTGTTTTGCTCTTTTTCATGTGAAATCGGTTATTGAATACCACTATAGTTTTACTGCAAGCGTGGGACAGTTCGAAATTCGTGCAAATTATAACGAGGCCACAATTGTTTATCTTAACAAAGTGAATATCTAGCCTCCGCAGTCCTGTTCATTGTCAATAGACAAAGTTACGGGAGTCGAACCCGCAACCGCGAGTTGTATAATTGCTAGCTGTTAGCAACTAACAAGCTATAAATCAAATTAATAGCAGGCAACAGCTCGTGTTTTGTACACAGCACGGTAATGTACGAATGTATTTGGAGCAGCTGCAGCCATTTGCCCGACAAACGGCCGCGCGAGCAACACAAACCTTTGCAGTTGACTCTATTTTTTTAGGGTTTTCGTCCGCTTTTTCAATTCGTTACCTGCCTCATATAGCTTTCAATCAACCGGTTTATAGGTACCGTAACGGTCACAGCACTATAGGGTAGTCACATGCAAAATTCGACTTTTAATATGAAGATTTATAGCCACAGTATCCCGCTGTCCACGTCATATAACATCGCAGGGATAGTTGAACTACTTTGCGTTCAGCTCCTAGACTTATAACTCTATTCCGTCGTCAACAACTAACGTGGTTAATTATTTAACGAGAATGAATCATCTAGAAGTTAAACAGCGAAGCCTCAAAATTAGTACACAACAAATTTCATATTTCACGTTGTAATCCAAACTCTACCTATCCAATTATCTGCACTTACAATAGCTAGCTACACCTTCGGGCGGCATACTTTTGTGTACGCCTGAAAACCTGGACTGGCGAGCGGCCAACGGCTTTCGTTATTTAAAACTGTATCGGATAGAATTTTATTGTACTCCAAGCGACAGCAACGTACGGGCGGGCGCTTCGGCTGTAATGAATATAATGCAATACGCTAGAGCTTTTTCTAAACCACAAAACAGATTTCAGCGAGCGCATTTTCAAGCGTGTGAGCTCCGAGACTATCAACACTAATATAAGCTGGGAACACAATAGGTAGATTGTGCTCCGTACTTGGTACCGTTGTTAACGGTTTCCCAGAACAAGCGTAATTAATGATTATGTGTAATTAGTGCAATTTCGGTAAATATCTGCTACAGCTAGTATATAATACTATTGAATTGCGTTCACGAATACACAGTAATTTTATCTATGTTAAACTCCCTTCATCATCATCATCAAACTCCCTTACTAGTAAAATATTTATTGTTGATTGTTATAAGCAATTAAATATTCCCATCTTTTTCTGATACCTTAGAAAAATCACTCGACAGAAAAATTACTAAGACAACATCTTCGCTAACCAACTTATTAAATGTTTTATCACAAGTTATCATGTCCATAAACTTTAAACGTCTACCCACATAAATACATCGGTAAAAGCGCTCGAGTCTCGGCTGAAAAATATGTAAAATGGCCTGAGGGCCCGCCACATGACTCCCGAGTCCACAATAAACCCGGTATACGAGGCCAATATGTGGCCCTGCCAATTGTACGTCCGCCATTATCTTCGCCGAAAACAAAGAACTGTGTCAATTAACTGGCCAATGTATTTTGGGTTGAGCCTAGAGTCGAAATAGCGAATTGAGGCACAAAACTCAATATAAAATGTCAAAATTATCTGTGACTCGTTATTTTGCTTACCACAAAGTATAGGTCTACCAGAATCTGATGGCAATTTTTGACAGCAGATTTTCGTAAAATATCCTTGATCATTGGATACATGATCAAGGATATTTTACGAAGATATTTTACAATTTTTATATTTGCATGTTTAACACACAGAATCAGCCGCTATAAGAAAAAAAAAGGATCAAAATGTTTTATTCCAATTTCCAACTACCCCGGTATTGCTAGAGTCAATTTATTTTCTCACTTTTTGCCATCAGATTCTGAGACCTATAAATACATTACAGGCAAATCAAATTAGTTGACTGCACGCTTAGTACGGCGACCTCAAAAAGCGTTTTTTCTGTAGTAGAATAGACAAAGTGACAGATTGATAAAGGAACTTTTTGCAGTTTTTAGGGTTCCGTACCCAAAGGGTAAAAACAGGACCCTATTACTGAGACTTCGATGTCTGTTCGTCTGTCCGTCTGTCTCCAGGCTGTAACTCAAGAACCGCTATAGCTAGACTTTTGAAATTTTCACAGATTGTGTCTGTTGCCGCTATAACAACAAATACTAAAAACGCAATAAAATTAATATTTAAGGGGGGCTCCCATACAACAAACGTGATTTTTTTAGGTTTTTTCGCTCGTAATCAATAATGGTAACAGCTAGGCACTTGAAATTTTCACAAAATCCTTAATTATATTGGTACTTTAATAATTAATAATAAAATTTTAATTAAGAAAATATTTAAGGGGGCTCCCATACCAAAAACACAATTTTTTGCCTAGGTACTTTCGCTCTATACCGGTACGGAACCCTTCGTGCGCGAGTCCGACTCGCACTTGGCCGATTTTTCTGTAACGTAGTTTATATCCTCTGTTTTTCTCTAAAGTCTGTCAGTACTTCTTCGCTTTTTAATGTGGGCATGCCAAACTGCTGGATAAAAACGTATAATTTTTTATCCTACACTCTTGTGGCCAGTGTCTTCGGAATTTAGAAAATGTATGTTTTGCTGCAGATATTAAAAATGGAAACGGCAATAGAGAAAATATAGTTTTATATAATAAAATGGGCAAATAACTCGTTCATATAAGTTTCCATCCAGTTGCTGTCTCTAAGGTAAATAAAGTACATTTCCGTCTCGTACGTAACTGTACCTAGCTCCGACATCGGGTTTTATTCCTTTAGTTGCCTAACTAGTATTTATTTGAAATTCGTTCGCGCGTATTATCGAAAATACTAATACTTTGGTTCAAATTTCCAAATAAAATAGCTTTTGAATTTATACCTACTATATTTTGAATTAACGCATGACTTATCAGCAATACAAACTGCAATACTTCTCGAATAACTCAATGAGAGTTTCGAGTACTTTTAAAGCGAAACTTCAGGTTTGTGGTGCTTCAATCGCCAGCACGCGATTCGTGCAATGGTCATAGTCCACACTTAGCGTATTCACACATTTCGACTTTCAATTGATGTGGTTGCATTAGTTATGAAATGCTCAACTTTACGGAGTTAGTACGGCGACGATGCTGCGAACCGCAAAAAATCGGCCAAGTGCGAGTCGGACTCGCGCACGAAGGGTTCCGTACCGGTATAGAGCGAAAGTAGACAAAAAATCGTGTTTTTTGTATGGGAGCCCCCCTTAAATGTTTATTTTATTTTAATTTTATTATTAATTACTAAAGTACAAATATAACTAAGGATTTTGTGAAAATTTCAAGTGCCTAGCTGACAGCTGTTACCATTATTGATTACGAGCAAAAAAGGCCAAAAAAATCACGTTTCTTGTATGTGCCCCCCTTAAATATTAACTTTTTTTTCAGTATTTGTTGGTATAGCGGTAACAGAATATATACACAATCTGTGAAAATTTCAGAAGTCTAGCTATAGCGGTTCTTGAGTTACAACCTGGAGACAGACAGACAGACGGACGGACAGACGGACAGACAACGAAGTCTTAGTAATAGGGTCCCGTTTTTACCCTTTGGGTACGGAACCCTAAAAAGCTGCTGAGAGATCTCCGGTCTAATGTGTTATGCGTTATGTTGGATCTTTTTCTATAGCTTCTTCACAAAAATTCGGCGAGTTTGATTTTGAGAGTTTGCAGCATCAGTATAATAACGGCAGTTCCTGCTAAGTTCCTTTGCACGCGAATTCACTCTTGACTTCTGTGATGGAGGTTTTTAGGACATTCTGTACAGTTATAGTTGTCTAATTAATTCGAAACTTTGCATACGTATTAAGAGCCAATGACAATGCAATAATTTATTGAGAAAAAAAAAGGTTTTTTTTTAGTTTTTTTTAACGATTATTTATATATGTACTCACCGATATGCTGGTCAATCCTTTTCTTGGGCTTGTGCACGGAGGCGTAGGGGTCGGAGCAGTAGTCCTGGCGGGAGGGGGTCTGCGCGGCGCGGTACTCGGGCGCGTGCTGCCCGTGCGGCGCGTGCGGCGCGTGCGGATACGCCGCGTACTCGTCCAGCGCGCCGTACCCGCCGTGCGCTATTGGGTCGTACCTACGAATATAAACAATAGTCAATACGTTACTATAAGCAGGCCTGTCCCACTCGCGCGTGTAGGTATCGAAATGTAAGTACCTACCCCTTTATAGGGGCAGATCACTAGGGACTCACAAGCGAGCGGTGACGCACGCGCAAGATATTTTCGTCGCATATATCTACGTACTGATTTAACCGCTGTGACAGAATCGTTATTAATCTGATAAATATGAACAATTGAAAAAAGGTCAAAGAAATATTTCAATAAGGTAATTTAAGACTTTAAAATACAAAAAAAAAAAAAGATAAAATATACACAAACATAGCAAATAAACAAATTTGTTACAAACAAACCACATACTACACAGAAATAAACACAAGTTAGGTACTATGTTTAAGTTGTAAAAAAATCCTGACCAGCTCCTGCACTATAATCGAATATAAAACTATTATAAAATATAGGTTGGGTTACTAAAATTTGATTATTACTATAAAAAAGTTGAGTAAAAAAGATGAAATAATATTGAGGCTGGAACTCTTATGTTTTATTCAAGGCGTGAAATGGCCTTCGGATTAAGATTGTGAAAGCTGTAAGACAGTAGTATAGTAGGCGGTTACATGGAATTTCAGAATTGTGATACAAAAGTAAACTTTATCACAATAAAATAAGGTCGTAATCTAACTTGGAATCGCTGCACGACATCGGAACGGCTCTATTGAAATCAACATCAATAGCATCTCAGCAACTTAATTATAGCTCAGTCGCCAGGAATTTCCAGGAAAACGAAATTGAGAAGACGAAAAATATACACGTCAAGCGATTTCTTTTTAAAATTTCTCAGCTCAATACGATCCCACCAAAAACATTTCTTGTAAAATGTTGCCGAGACAACCACATAAGGTTTACGCTGTGAAAAAGATATCAGATCTCATGTAGAACCAAGCTTCTGAATCTACACGGCCTAACTCTAGCGACCCTAACTTCAACAAATTCTACACATCAGTAAATATGATTTTACGGTAGCGAAACGACGTGAAGGTGATGCGAATATTTAGTTTCTGATCTGAAGTTAGTAACGAAACTAAAGTATTAGAGCTATAATTCAATTGAGACTTTATATGTTTAATTAGTCTATTATTGACATTATATCCTGAGAATATACTATCTGGTACATCGGAAACCAAATCTATGAGGGTTCAAAAAACGAAGAAACACTTCGAGAAAAGGTAGGTAATGCCCTTGCGCTTCGCTTGGCTCGTCTCGGCGGGGGCACGACCGTGCCCCTAGATCCCTAGAAATTGCTTTTTAATGGAAGAATCCAGTACTTCATTACATTAACGTATTTCATTAAATCAACTGAAACCTTACGCAGTTAACTAAGCAATTTGTTGCAAATGTAGAGCGTCTACTCTACATATCTAGTAAAAAATCCAAGTGCGAGTTGGACTCGCGCACAAAGGGTTCCGTACTATTATAGAGCAAAAATAGGGAAAAAATGAGTTTTTTGTATGGGACCCTTAAATATTATTTTTATTTTTAGTATTTGTTGTTTTATTTTTACAAATTATCATTTGTAAAAATTTTAACTCTCTAGCTAGCGCGGTTCTTGAGATACAGCCTGGAGACAGGCAGACAGACGGACAGATAACGAACAAAGTCTTAATAATAGGGTCCCGTTTTTACCCTTTGGGTATGGAACCCTAAAAATATAATTGGAAGAAGCAGCCTGCTTTTGTGAGAGTAGATACTAGATTCGATCCTAGTCGTTTAAATTTTATTCTGACTTTTTACTTCAAGAACACGAATACGGATGGTAGCAAACTAGACCAACTAGTTGGCACTAAGAGTCTGCAAGCTTCGTAGGCATAGACGAGGCACATAGAGAAAACCTTTAAAAGGCTTCCATGGAATGGAATCACACTGAACTGTCGGCGTGAGGAGGCTCTGAGAGTTCACAAGCAAGTGGCAACGGGTCCTAGTGATTGCAATAATATGATTAAGTGACAAGATGGATACTCCATTAGTCCACATTAGCGGCATCTAACCGCAACTGCGGTGTTCATTACATATACGACTAAATATAGGGTGTAACAAAAATAAGTGATAATACTTTAGGGTGTGTACGTGTTCACTGTGAAAGTAGCAGCGCTGAAAAATGATTTTTTTTTCACTTTTGTATGGGCAAGGGTCCGAGCGTCACGAGTTTCCCCATACAAAAGTGAAAATAAATGTTGGTCTTTCAGCGCTGCTACTTTCACAGTGAACTCACTGCACACCCTAAAGTATTATCACTTATTTTTGTTACACCCTGTATAATAATATAGTTCGTCTATATCAATTACAAATACTTATACATATTATGTTTTCAAATAAAGTCCTGCAGCCAAGTACCTTAAGAGTAATCTCATCCTAAAACTACTTCTCTCTTTAAAAGGCCCAGTATGGAAAAGAGACGAACAGCGATAGGCACATGGAAAATTTTCTTTCTGTCCTCCGACCGGACTACAGTAATTGACAGAAATTGAGTATACTCATCCTCGAACGGTTATTAAGATATTAACGTCCGAAAATCTACATTTTTATCACTGACTGACTGACTGACCTATAGATCAAAATTCTAACCCACTTCCAGATGACCTAGAAGAATGAAATTTTGACTCCAGCTTGGTAATTGTGTGTAAGCATAGGGAAAAATCAAAAAATAAACAAAATCGGTCAAGTGCGAGTCGGACAAAGCGAAACTAAGCAAAAAATTGTGTTTTTTGTATGGAAATCCCCCTTAAATATTTATTTTATTTTATTATAAATTATGAAAGTTAAATTATGATTAAAGATTTTGTGAATATTTCAAGTGCCTACCGGCTGCCATTATTGATAATGAGCAAAAAAAGGCCAAAAAAATCACGTTTGTTGTATCACTTATTTGAAGTGAAGTGAAGAAACTTTATGAAATGAATAGAGAGTGACTTTATGAAGTGTGTCTGTCTGACTGTCTGTCTGTTACCTCTTCACACCCAAACTGCTTTTACGGAAATTTGGTATGGAGATATCGTTTGAGTCCCGGGAATAGACAAAGAATTGCGAGCGGCATCTGTATGTCTGTCTGTCTATCTGTCTGTCTGTCTGTCTGTCTGTCTGCCTATCCGTCCGTTCGCCCGTCCGTCTGTCTGTCTGTCTAGGTTCACAGCCTCTTAAGGTTGCGAGCGACTATAGTCGAATATGTAAGTTTGAACTTACATATCCGACTTACTACTAAGACTAACGAAGGATTTAGGTGTGTAAACTTGCTAGGAAAATTTTCTTTACAAAAAGTAATAATATCCCACCAAAAACATAATGTTAAAAGGAGAGCCAAGTTTAATACAAACATTATGCTTGTATAAGGACTTCGCCGTAAAAAGAATGGAGATCCAAATGAGTGCCAAGTTCTATGGAAAATCGAAATATATATTTATAGGAAACAAATAACATAATGAACAAAAATAATAAGGTCTATTTCTTTACTTTATTGAATATCTATAACAATTGTTGTTATTTAAATAATGTGAGATCTTAAAGTAGATTAGATTTAACTTGGCCAGTTTTTATCAGAATTAAAATGTTTAATTACTTTATGGAATGACTGGTGTAATGAAAACTGGCCAAGTTAAATCTAATCTACTTTAAGATCTCACATTATTTAAATAACAGCAATTGTTATAGATATTCAATAAAGCAATGAAATAGAGTTTATTATTTGTTCATAATGTTATTTGTTTCCTATAAATACATATTTCGATTTTCCATAGAACTTAGCACTCATTTAGATCTCCATTCTTTTTACGGCGAAGTCCTTAGACAAGCATAATGTTTGTATTGAACTTGGCTCTCCTTTTTTACATTTATGTTTTTGGTGGGATTATAATTAAAACAAAACGGATAACATAATACACAACATTCCGAAAGCTATGTTCAGATAAAATATTAATACCTCTAGTAATATTTATTTCTTTTTTAATAAACGACGACTGACATTTTTATTAAAAATTCCTGTATTCATTAAGTGTAAAAACGAAGAAAAGCTTCGAATTCCAACTCAATAAAATTACAGTAACGTAGTAGTATTTAATTAAACGTATCGTTTGTTAATATTTCAAAACTAATTTAAATTCTAATTTCTAACGTTTTAATTGTAAAATTTTATTTAATATACCAACAGGCTACATAGTACGGGAGCCCTAGAACAATTTTTTTTTTTGATTACTATCAACCTAATTTTTTGTGTTTAGCTTCATTTTGATAAGACGAACAACCCTAACGAGCTGATTTTTTGTATATTGATAGGTTATTAGTTATATAATTTAAGAGTAACATTGTCCTACAAATAAAACAGTCCATATTTTAGGATCCTTTCTATCTCTGTTAGCTACCACTTTCGAGATTTTTCGCAAATAAAAATGTTGTTCGTCTTATCAAAATGAAACACAAAAAATTAGCTCGATATTAATAAAAAAAAAAATGTTCTAGGGCTCCCGTACTAATAGATAAAATGAGAAAGAATAGAAATAATGTCAGATTTCAGGGAAAAATTATTGCTATACTTTGTCAGTTTGTAGCTGTCGCTGTTTTTATTCCGCCCTAGAAAAAATATATTTCTATGAATGCTATGCTAAGCCTGTTGCATTATCTAAATCTAAGTCTAAATAATATTTACTTTTATGTTCTATTTCTATAGTTAATTATGTTTGGATCATATGAAACGTTCGGATTAAATTGGATATACGTAAATAGAGTGGAATGAAACTGCCTCGTGAGCCGTGACCACTCGAGTAGGGCTTCCGAGTTGTGACCTGTGCTCTGTGTGTCAGGGCCGACTCTAGTCTTAAGTAATAGGTTTGTTTTAGTGCATATGCCACCTACACACGATATGCAAGCTGTTTGGCAAACAGTGAGGGGTTTATGGGATCGCAAACATCACAATTAAAGCCTCCAGTTAAAGTAGCCTTAAGGATCACCATCATTAGAATCATCGCTAAACAAAATCAATAACAGGTTTTGCTACTCGTGTGCAGGCGGTATAAGCACTACGAAGATCCTAATACATAAGACTAGAGATTAGAGACGGCACATGTTACGGGTGTCACTGTAGGCCAAAGTCATTAAAAATATTCAGATCGGACTAGGTGTGGCGACAGTATAGACTTTAGTGTAAGTACATAGGAGGAGCCTTCTAGTTTGCAGTTTGCACGTTGAAGATAAGGTGAAATACATAGCAATTATTTTATTTTTAAGTAAATATTATTATTCCTGAAACAGCTTAATATCGAAATATTCGAATAAGGCGCAAAGAGAAATAGGTAGACCGGCAACTTCTGATGAACTGAGGGTTGATTCTCAAATAACGAATCTTGAATTGTTTGTAAAGGTGTGTCGCTTGCAAAGCACAGGAATGAATATTGAAGAAGTGAGAATTGGGCCCCAGATTTATTTCCTTCTCTTACTATTTGATGTAATTTCAAATTTTTCTATATATTATTATTTATCTTGTCGTATTTCCCTTTAAAGGAACAGAATATCTAGGAAATTATTTTATCGCATTAAATTATTCAAAGGCTCTTTTAAGACCATCCTTACATTAATGAAACCTAACTTAAATATTTTTGTTCCTAATTCTATTAAGTTGTAAAAAGAACTTTAAGGGTGTTTTGTAGTCTACAAAGCCGAAAATAGGAGTATAATAAGTAGTACTAGAACCATAGACTAATTTAATATTTATACAACATATTATATGTATAAATTAGTCTATGCTTGAACTTAGCCATTTACCACTTGAAGCATCACATTTATATATGGATCAGAGGGAAATCAAAGATACAAAACATCAGTTTAGCCTACATGAATTTTGTAAAATACTGTTTCTTTCATTTCCAGATAATCTTTCCGCGCATTGAATATAATAAAGCGAATATAAAATTGCAAACGGCGCTGGTGTCTCGTCGACATTCCGCTAATTACCCTCAGCTCAGCAAGAGGCCAAGAGGCGTACGTTATTTGCCGCAAAATTGTCAACCCCATTACCTATATTCGGGTACTTTTCTAGCAAATTGCCTCAAAATTGTGCATACGAGTATTCACGGAGTATCTTCTTCTCCAATTTTATTAGCGGGCGTTCATAAATTACGTGAGGATTTTTTAACTTTCAGGATTTTTAAGGGTGACGCCTAGGATATATCGAAATATCATTCTTTCCAAGACCTAAAAATCTTGGGTTTATGGAGTGAAGGAAGGGAAGGGCCTTATAAACCCAAGATTTTTCGAAAAAATATTTGCTTTAGTTTTCTATCAGCCATAATAATATGGGACGTGCAGAACAGGATTTTTCAAATTTCCTAAATGTTTCCTCTATTTCTCGCATTTTCACATACTGAGTATCTCCCTCTTGCCCAAGCGCGATTGCGATTCAGCATCTTCAACCTCCCTAACCCAACCTCCCTCAAATGCCTAACGTAATGTATGAATGGACCCCTATGTGGAGAGCCTTGGAGGAACAGAGTCGAGGTAATAAATCGCGGGACGCGTGGCCTTTGTTTCCTTGTAATAAATCGACATTCGGAGTGCCCATTACCAGGACATGTGCGAATCCTAACGCAATCTGCCCTTTTTATAGACACCAGAAAATGAGTACGGATCTCTTAATTTTGGGTAATTTGTTCTATCTGGATAGCCAATCATAGATATGGTTGTAGGCTACTTGACCTACTTTTTTTCTTCATGCTAATCGCTTCTTAATCATTCATTTTCACCATAAAAACTAATATTTTCATATTTTAAACAGTAGAAACCCATAAAAATGTTGATTGAAAAATATGCCTTTTAGATGGCGCCGAAAACACTGTCCGCCATGGTGTGACGTCATATTTTTGTATTTTATGCTTTCTTTATTGATTTTTTTATGAGCTAAACGTACGAGTGTAAAAGTGCCAAAAAAATAGAAAAAAAATTAAATAAGAAATGAGAAATCATTTGTAATGTTGAAAACTTTTGGAGAAAAGTTTTGGCCATTTCATTTCCCAATTACAGTAAATGGAGATAATATAAATAAAACTGATGTTTTATTTGAATTCTTCAAGAAAATATATTTTAGAAATCTTACTAGGCTTATTCTTATTATTTATGTACATAATAACAAGCGCGTTAAATAAAAGATATTAAATTACTAGTGTGATGACGTCACATCCAAATCGAAAGTACCGCAAAGGCGTTTTCGTCAGTGTAAATTAAAAAATATAAAATCATATTTTCAAATCGACTTTATTTATCAATCATAAGCTTTTATTTGATGATAAGGGTGAAATACGGTTTCCTAGGCCAAATTTTACTAAATATATGCATTTGTTGAATGAAATTGAATATAGGTCAAGTAGCCTATTTATAGAAATAAATAATAATAGTAAATAATTTTGTCTATTTCATCGTTACGACTGCATCGTTTGACTGCTAGACTTAAATCCAATCAGAGATCCGCATAATGTGATGACATTTTTATATACGCAACACACAATAGGATATAATACTGCAATGTTTTGACGCTTGAGTGCAGCACCAGCATAGACAGTAAACAAAAGTTTTGTACTACGTTTAACAAAGTTTCTGTCAATATGATTTGTGCAACATGTCAGATTATTTACTGTATGTTCTAGTGGCGCCCTCAACTCCGACATTTGCGTAATATTCCCTATTGCCAATACAATTATTAAAATAATCTTTCAAGATCACCTACTAATAACATTGCTTACAGATTATTAGAAGCGACTTGAACCAAGTTTAGTAATGTGATAGTGAGTGACATCATAGCCCGGGACAGCATGCATTAGTAAAACTAACGCGAGTGCATTATGCTCCCTCAGCGAGATCAGCACTTTGATTTATGTGATTTGACACAACTCTTGCATGTATAACATTGGGGACACTTGTTAAATGGTTTTTAGGGTTGCGTAGTCAACAAGGAACCCTTGAAGTTTCGGTCTGTCTGTCCGTCTGTCTGTCCGCGGTTATGCTCAGATACTATAGGACCTACAGAGCTGTAATTCGGCATGAATGCACATATTAATGATGCCGACAAAATGGTATATAAAATCTTATAAAAGTATTTTTTTTATGGTACCTCCCCTAGACCCCTACACATTAAGCGGAGGTGTTTTTTTTTTTCGCGTCCACCCCACCGTGTGGGGTGTCGTTGGATAGGTTTTTTTTAAATATTACGAGTATTCATAGATCATTTTTCGATTTAGGGATCCATTTGTGAAATATGAAGTTTTAAAGTGGAAAAAATCGTTAGAGTCCAGTGTCCCCCCCCCTCCTACCAGCTAAACGGTTGCTTCTGGAAATGTGAAAAAATTCACAGAAGTAGGAAATATGCTGAATTTAAAAGAAAAACTATCACGGCTAAGAAGACTTTATAGGTTATTAAGTTATAGTCGATCAACTAAAAAAAAAGGTATTCGGCGAAGTGTAAAGAAACTTTACGTTCAAATTCCTTTGAACATAACTAAGATGATGTTGTTAGTATGTAGTTTTTTTTTTTTAATGAAATAAAGGGGGCAAACGAGCAAACGTGTCACCTGATGGAAAGCAACTTCCGTCGCCCATGGACACTCGCAGCATCAGAAGAGCTGCAAGTGCGTTGCCGGCCTTTTAAGAGGGAATAGGGTAATAAGGGAGGGTAGGGATGGGAAGAGAAGGGAATAGGGGAGGGTAGGGAAGGGAATAGGGGAGGGTAGGAAAGGGAATAGGGTAGGGGATTGGGCCTCCGGTAAACTCACTCACTCGGCGAAACACAGCACAAGCGCTGTTTCACGCCGGTTTTCTGTGAGAACGTGGTATTTCTCCGGTCGAGCCGGCCCATTCGTGCCGAAGCATGGCTCTCCCACGTATAAAAACACGTTATAAATGTACATTCATTGACCATACAAAAATTATCAAAAACTAGCGGTACTACGGAACCCTATATTGCGCGTGGCATATCCATAAAATAACTCATACGTTTGCAGCGATGATGAAACATAGGCTCAATAGTATTTTGACAGGGGATCAATAACATCTACCGCCTGGTTTTGGCATTACGAGAATAATATGTAGAATTTCGACATAAAATATATTATGATCTCTTTGTATTACAAGATACTACATAACATAAAACAAAGTCGCTTCCCGCTGTCTATCCCTATATTATAAGGTAATTCGAATTTGATGCGGTTTTATTATAACTTAGCATAACATACATGGCAAAACAACGTTACCGGGTCAGCTACTTTTGCAAAAGGGGTTGAAAGTGGTTGCGGATTAAGGGCCGTCCTAGCGGTTCCCAGGTTCGTTGGCTCGTAAGTGTGTCGACTGGCGACCGTTACAAGATTGACATAACCAATTACCGGCATTACCGCAGCTTACCACCTGCGGACTGCAAAACGCTCGTACATTTTCGCGAGGAAACTGCTATTGTTGAGCTCAGCTTGACAATACGTTGAGCTTTTTGTAGCTGACTCTCCTTTTAGGGGAGCTGCATTCGGTATTTCGAGCGAAGTTAGAAATGTAGCATCACAAGCCCTATGTAGCGTACTGCCTAGCGTTGCGTTAATCCTATTCATTTTTAATTACGGATTTATCGAGTGTAACTTGACCGAAGGCTTGTCGAAATTATCAAGTGTAACTTGAACAAATTCCCTGAAAACATTGGTTTGAGAGGTGAGACTACCGACGCTAGTCTCTATTAGATGGGTGCGGAATTCCAAATGCCCTGAAAACAGAGTGTCGGGAGCTAGGCTAAGCCAGTCTCTATAAGCCAGATGTAGGATTATTTATACTCACGCATACAGCACAACGCACGCCTTTTTACAATCAAAATAAACGTCCATTTAACAAATCCCAATCGCATCGACAAAGCTAACAAATAGCCTTTGTTCCGTCAAAAAATCGAGAACATATTCCCCAATCGGTATCGTTTACGCTTCGAAATAGAAATATTTAATCACTCGACAGACCTGCGGCCCTATCGGAATTGTAAAACCACGAAATAATTGAAAACTAAATCGAATCATAACAGAAGAACGAAAATACGAGATCCGAGTTGATTTGTGTAGAATTTAAAACTTAAATATACTAAGGTGCAGTCCGGAATAAAATTTCTCGCGTCAATGTCATTCTGAGAGTATTTTTAACGACGAACTTTCATGAAGTTTTAACATTTAAAATTTACTTTAAGAGGCACTCGCTAAATAAGTTTGTTTAAACCCGTTATACTTAAAAGGAGAATTACATTTTGCGAGTAAAAATATTTATTTGAATATTTGAGATATTATAAACTACAAACAGATGGACGTGATGTTGATACATAGTAATAATAATAATAATAATATCTATGGACGCTTCACACCACGTCAATCTGGCCCCGTGCTAAGTACCTGAAGGACTTGTGTTACGGGTACCAGACAACGGAAATATATTTAATACTTTTTATACTATACATATATATTTAAGATTTTTATTTTATTATACTTACACATAATATTTAATACACATCCAGACCCGGGAACATTGAAAACTTTTTGTTCCGTTGACGGGATTCGAACCCGCGACCCCCGGCTTGAGCTGCACACTCAACCAATTGAGCCACAGAGGTCGTCAAGTTGTTGTTTGCAGGTTTTTCGCTTTTCGAGTGTAATTTGAAATTTAAGGATAGTGTATATGGGGCGTTATTTGCTAACACTGAACGTTAGCAAATAACCTATTTAATTTGACCACTCATATTCTATCAGATAAAAGCTCACTGTCATCTAGTTAAATTAGCCAGCCAATGCGTATTCTCTACAACTTACTGATACAATAAAATAGCCTTACAGGAGCCGTCCATTTGGAATAGCTGCAATCCGGGCGCTCCCTAAAAACGGCGGCGGGGCTATTACGTATACTGCGCCAAATAAGCAACATATGCGTTTGTTAGCAGGACGTATGCTGTCAGCTACGCTGTCAGTCAAAAATTTTGAATAAAAAAAATCCTACAGATAGTAGCAATTATTGTGCAATATTTGCTATCAAAATGCCCATTACATAGATATGTCGTTTTAACCACGTTTCGATTTTGGACTGCCTTCACGCCATATGGACGACTCATTCTCATGCCCTTTAATTTGAAATACAGAAGTAGTCTCACCCGTAATTGCTCTGGCGGTCCAGGATCTGGTGCGGGAGGGGCGCGGCGCCCGCCTTCATCTGCCACAGCGAGTCCTGGGAGTTGACGCTGCCGCCGTTGTTGCTGGTCCCGTAGCTGTTCTCTATGTACCCGTTCACCCCTATGGACACGTTACACTTGTGATTACGGAGGTCGGCGTGCAGCACCACGGTCGTTTGGCTCGTGTTGTGGTTACCGTCGCACTCGTAGCTTAGTCCTTAGGTATGCGTGAAACAAGGCCCCAATTTGTTATACGATTCGTTTCGGTCTAAACGTAAACGCGGCCTGATGACGTTGGCCCTTGGATTTGTTGATTGCCCATGATCGCCGTCGGTTGGGCAGCTGCATAATCAGGCTGGCAATCATGGTTCCAACGTGGGCCAACGTGAGGGCCCTTTAGATGGGTGGCAATAATTGTACCAAATGCCGATTATTCATTCAATAAAGAAATACAATAGCACATTAATTCCGCGTACGTTTAGATCGAAATGAATCGGAACAAAAAGTATACAGTGTGATCCAATGTCATAAAAACTAAATTTATTATTCGTGCTGATAATTAAAATAAACGAAAGTTCAGTTTTGAAATTTTGTAACACTATATGGACGGTACTGTTTTGCGCTAATAATTTCAGTGTAAATAAAGTGTAAAATGTTATAAATGATCCATAATATATTAATTATTATAGTTTTTGTATATAAAATGTTCGACAAACGCGGACTTTTCACCTCCACAATGGTCTTATTAAAGCGGCGTGTGACAAACAACGAAATAGAGTGAAAGCGCTATCGACAGCTCATTAAAGTCTATAATAAAAATACCAGTGAGGTGACAAAAACGCAGCAGTCTATTACCCGGAAAATAATAAGAGCTTGTTTCACAATTTTCTAAGACGTGGATTGCTTGCTCCGAAGTTTTATTTCTGCAAACTTAATTAAAATGTCACTATAATTGGTGATAGAGACAAAACATTCTCATTTTTGACACATAATAATTATTATACTTGTGATTTTGTACCGAGAGTACTGAGTAATTAAATTACGAACTCTATAACAACTCAAGACTTCAACAACTCTATAACATGATTATCAAAACAAAAACGGTTGCACCAGTCAGCTATGCTAATCTGTGCTAAAACGTCACGCCTTCTCTTCCATAATGCGTATACAATAAAATTAAATTAAGAAATTTTAAAAAAAACCCCGCCAAACAACTTTAAAAAGTAACGAAATAATATATTTTACTGACCTTAAGTTTAATTAATTCCTAAGTGTAAAGTAATATTTTAGTCCATAATAGGCTACTTGACCTACTTTTTTTCTTCATGCTAATCGCTTCTTAATCATACATTTTCACCAAAAAAACTAATATTTTAATATTTTAAGCAGTAGAAACCCATAAAAATGTTGATTGAAAAATATGCCTTATGGCGCCGAAAACACTGTCCGCCATAGTGTGACGTCATATGTTTTGTATTTTATACTTTCTTTATTGAATTTTTTTTTATGTGCTAAACGTACGAGTTTAAAAGTGCCAAAAATTAGAAAAAAATAAATAAGAAATTAGAAATCATATTTTGTAATGTTGAAAACTTTTGGAGAAAAGTTTTGGCCATTTCATTTCCCAACTACAATAAATGGAGATAATATATAAAACTGATGTTTTATTTGAATTATTCAAGAAAATATATTTTATACATCTTTCTATGGCTATTCTTATAATTTATGTACAAATAAACTTACATATAACGAGCGCGATAGATAAAAGATATTAAATTACTCTAATTTTCAAATCGACTTTATTTATCAATCATAAGCTTTATTTTGATGATAAGGGTGAAATACGGTTTCCCAGGTCAAGTTCTACTAGAAATATGCATTTGTTCAATAAAATTGAATATAGGTCAAGTAGCCTATTATGTTTGAGTGTGAAATTCAAAACTATTCGCTCTAGATTTTTGGAGGCCTATCGTGTAGAATAACGTAAGAGCAGCTGTTGTCGCCACTTGAGGGTACCAACAAGTTACAACAATATTGTGTAACATAGTCAGGGGACCGATTCTCATGCTTCGAATATCACTTCGAACGCATTTTTATCTGTTCCAAATAAGTGAGGCACTTATTTTAGTTTGGACACAATTTTTGTTCGGAAGTTTCACCCAGAATAGGGGCGCGCGGTGCACCGTTTGCGGCACCGTGTCACGGTGGCGGCGTCGTGCCGTAACACGGTGACGACGCCGCGCCGTGTCTGATGGGGACGCGGCCTAACTCCCTAAGAGACATTCAAGGCATGAGAATCAGGCCCTAGCTTGTTAACATGACACGAGGGTCGTTCACTGAAGCGTATACGAATATCGCGGAATTTTTGGCTAGCCACTTGGTTTATTGTAAAGAAACAGGTCATGTATTTATAAGGGATATCGTAAATATTTAGAGCGAATAATCAAAGTTACCAAGTTCACAGGATTTACTCGTGTAAATATTAACATTTTTGTGTCAGGTTTTAAAACCATGTTTTTAGGGTTCCGTGACAAAAAACGAAACTCGCCGCTTTTTGACTTTAAGACATATTATAACGATCAAGAACTACAAATCTTATATGTATTTTTTCATTTCCAAATTGGTTAAAAATTAACACTTTTAGAACGTCTAAAAAAACGATAGTCTAGAAATATAATAAACTAAGTTACTAGATAAAATTTCACTTCATCGGCAACATTGGAATAGCAAACTAAACCGATTGTGAACTATTCCAGTCGACTCAACTGCCGCAAACACGCGATCCCGCACCTTTGAGCTTTTGTTTTCACATAATTGATTAGAGTTTATGCTGAGACTCATACGAAATCTGGAGCGACGGAGAAAATTTGGACCACTGAAAACGTGAGGTTAATATAATCGCATTGAAATAGAGTTAAAGTTAATGTCGAATTCGATACTTGAGAATTGAGCTAGAATTAATTAAGTAGAAGTGGTAGATCTTGAGTGTGTTTAATTTAATTTTCAAGTATGCGTGTTTTCAATGTTTTTTTTTTTATTCAAGATTTTTCTGTTTTGAGTGTAACGTGTTAAAATGTATGTGTATTTTTTCTAATATTATAAAGGGGTAAAGTTTTGAGAAGCCACGAGCAGAACTTAACTGAACAGACTATTACTACTGCTGAAATCAATAAGACCGCCAATTCGAACATTTTATATTTTTTGTTGTTATATTCAATAGTACTTTTTCTATAGCGTTCGAAATTTGAATAAAGAGGGTTAATTGAATACTTACAATCGTTATTGGAGATGTTCTGTCCCGGTCTAGGCTGGGGGATGTGGTAGCCATAGCCCTGCGCCGCGTACACGTTCTTGGAGTCGTCGAGCTGTAGGTCCATGGAATGTTCTAGCGCCTTGTTCTCCATCCCCGAGCACGGGTAGTACGGAGGCGGGGCCTGGTTCTGCGGCACTATCGCTGGTCTGATAGAGTCCATCTCGTAGTCCTTGGAGGTTCGTTGTTTCTTGTCGTTTCTCTTCCGTTGGCAGTAGACGCAGAAGAGACCGAGTACGGCGAGCGAGACCAGGCTGGAGACGATGATGAGTATCAGCGTGACCGTCGCGATGGTTGCCTCCTGCTTCGTGTACGATGGGCCGACTGAAAATAATGAACAATTGAAATGTTGAGTTTTTTGGCATAAAAAATAGGAATTACAAAGCTTTTTAGGGTTCCGTACCCGAAGGGTAAAAACGGGACCCTATTACTAAGACTTCGATGTCTGTCCGTCTGTCCGTCTGTCTGTCACCAGACTGTAACTCAAGAACCGCTATAGCTAGACTTCTGAAATTTTCACAGATTGTGTATATGTGTTGCCGCTATAACAACAAATACTAAAAATAAAATAAATTAAATATTTAAGGGGGGCTCCCATACAACAAACGTGATTTTTTTTTGCTATTTTTTGCTCTTAATCAATAACGGCAACACATAGGCAATTGAAATGTTCTCAAAATACTTAATTGTATTTGTACTTTAATAATTAATTATAAAATTTAAACAAATTAAATAATTGAGGGGGGCTCCCATACAAAAAATTCAATTTTTAGCCTATTTTTGCTCTGTAGTGGTACGGAACCCTTCGTGCGCGAGTACAAATCGCACTTGGCCGATTTTTATTGGGATTTGAAACTAATGATGACATCAAAAAATTATGCATACTGAAAAGGAATTGCTTGAAAATACACAGATTCCCAGAGATGAGACGTTGGATAGATTTTTCTATAATAAATTTCATGAAAAACAAGATGCCTTTTCCGAGATTCTGACTATCGTTATGCCAGAATCGCTCGTTTAAACTACAAGATTAAAAGCACCATATTGAGCGGGAATAATTGAAATTAATTAACAAATGTAGCGTAATTATCACCGCGCGGGCAGCGGGCTGTTAAATATTACCACATTTTATTGTAACATCGAGGCCGTAAATATAATCGCCCCTGGAGTTTCAGTATTAATCAAACCGTCTTCGTGACTTAATGATATATTTGTAATGGTCTACCATGGACTGGACAAGGAGTGGGGGGGTCCTAAGTTTTGTGTATCACATTTCAAATTTAATAAATTGAATCGCGAAATTAGAAATATTGTAATGGTTTTAATTTTTAGATGTAAAATTGCAAATTTATGACGTCACACTAGGGAGGAGGAGAGGGGAGAAATGTGGCCGTCTATGAAAAGGGGGGGGGGGGAATCATGATACTTGTATGACATACTTTATGAATGGTCCCTTTACCCTTATATTATGATAGGACTATCATAAGTCGTAAGCGAAAGTAGGTTTTACGATCATAACCGGGTAAGTATATTTTATACGATAAGCAGTTACGAGCCGACATTTTTCACTGAATTCATCGTTCGTGAGGTATATGATATAGCGAACATAGTTTTTGTAGTCGCAGATAAGGCGAGTTCTACACTAGCAATTCCCGGGATTTTCTACAATTTTCTGATTTTTTCCTACTGTGACACTGTCCCAAGTGATGGAAATGCGAATACTGGGCTGAGTATGTCAACTTCGAGTAACGAGTACTTGTGAATAAGTGAGTGGATGATTTTTAACGGATGATTTTACGTACAAATTTTGCTAAAAAGGTTATGGAACAAGATTTTTCTCTTAATATTTGATAGAGTTCACTTGTCATTTCTAAGAAAAACAGCGTTCCGTCTACAGACGAATTTAGAATTTTTTCTTTTTTAAAAGTCAGTTATATTTTGTTTGCTTAGTGTAATATGAGGGGTTGTCGGTAATACATAGAGCTCTTTAATATTGTAATGGTAGTATTTTACAAATATACCTTAATACTACAAATATCGACGTTACTATCATCACAAGAAGGTTTATACTCACTGGCAGCATCGACGTCGTCGCTGCAGACTTCCTGGTTGTCCTGCAGACAGAGCTGCAGGCGGACGCGCGGGCCGCCGTCGGCCGACCGCAGCTCCAGCTCGCTCTCCTGCACGGTGGAGCTCGTGCCGGACAGCTGGAGCGGCATTGTGTCTACCACCTGTAACACACAATATTATTAGTCTAAGGTTACACGATCAGTCTGGCATCAGTTGAGTCCATCAGTCTTCGACTGACGCCAGAATGAGGGCCGGAAAGTACATAATAAAAAAAATGTTCAGTCCGTCAATCACACGGTTACACGATCATTCTCCCGTCAGTCTGGACCAGACTGATAGACTGGACTGGTGCCAGACTGATCGTGTAACCTTAGACTTAAGAGTCCGCATTCAGGCCTTGTACCATGAAACTGTTTTGAGACTCAAACAATCGGACGAGAATGCCGCGTCCTACTCTAACAAACGTGATATGACGTTGTTAGAGCAGGACGCGACATTCTCGTCCAATTGTTTGAGTCTCAAAACAGTTTTGTAGTAGGCCTGCTGGATAGTAGAACGGTGGCGGAGGAGACAGAAAAATAGAAAACCTTTTAGGAGGGTTTTGCCCGGCAGTAGTACAGCATAGGAGAATTTAAAAAAATGGATACTATAATTGAACTTAAATGAAATATTTAAAAAAATAATATTAAACTTCGATTCTATTCAATGTAGATTTTAACAGGCAAATTACGGAGCTTATGTCAAAATGTCCATTAAATTAAAACTAAGTAAACGTAAAATATCTCAAAGTTTGGCCGTCACTCGTCAGAGTCGTCAGATACATTTGATAATTACTCAGCTTTAATTTAATTAAAATTTATTTGACAGAATATTTTCATTCTGTTTATTCTAACTCAAATTTACCGAGTTATTCAGCTGATTGGACAGGATGTAATTCCGAATCATTAAATTCTCTTTATATCTCTGAACAAGAAGCCCCTTCAAAAACTTAACGATATAGCAAAAATAGGCTAAATAGTATTTTGTGAACATTTCAAGTGCCTATGTGTTGCCATAATATCGAGCAAAAAATACCAAAAAACGTTTGTTGTATGGGAGCCCCCCTTTATAGTAGTAGTAGTAGTAGTACTAGTAGTAGTAGTAGTACTAGTAGTACTAGTAGTAGTACTAGTAGTAGTAGTAGTACTAGTAGTACTAGTAGTAGTACTAGTAGTAGTAGTAGTACTAGTAGTAGTAGTAGTAGTACTAGTAGTAGTAGTACTAGTAGTACTAGTAGTAGTACTAGTAGTAGTAGTAGTACTAGTAGTAGTAGTAGTAGTACTAGTAGTAGTAGTAGTACTACTAGTAGTAGTAGTAGTAGTACTAGTAGTAGTAGTACTAGTAGTACTAGTAGTACTAGTAGTAGTACTAGTAGTAGTAGTACTAGTAGTACTAGTAGTACTAGTAGTAGTACTAGTAGTAGTAGTACTAGTAGTAGTAGTAGTAGTACTAGTAGTAGTACTAGTAGTAGTACTAGTAGTAGTACTAGTAGTAGTACTAGTAGTAGTAGTAGTAGTAGTAGTACTAGTACTAGTAGTAGTAGTAGTAGTAGTAGTAGTAGTAGTACTAGTAGTACTAGTAGTACTAGTAGTACTAGTAGTAGTAGTAGTAGTAGTAGTAGTACTAGTAGTAGTAGTAGTAGTAGTAGTAGTACTAGTAGTAGTAGTAGTAGTAGTAGTAGTAGTACTAGTACTAGTAGTAGTAGTAGTAGTAGTAGTAGTAGTAGTAGTAGTAGTAGTAGTACTAGTAGTACTAGTAGTACTAGTAGTAGTAGTAGTAGTAGTAGTAGTACTAGTAGTAGTAGTAGTAGTAGTAGTAGTAGTAGTACTAGTAGTAGTAGTAGTAGTAGTAGTAGTACTAGTAGTACTAGTAGTAGTAGTAGTAGTAGTACTAGTAGTAGTAGTAGTAGTAGTAGTAGTAGTAATGTCAAAATTTGAATTAAATTATTGTCTCCGAGTTCTATTTTGTGTAGTATCCGAATAATAGGTTCGGCTAGACTAGGATTATTAAGATCCATCCATCAAAACAAATTATTCATGATCATGATTGAAACGAAAGTCAATAAGCTAATTTTAGATCGAAAATAAACACGACAAGTGACCATATTGATGTTTCATTTATCATCAACATTATAAATAGCTAGCTCAAGGCCTCCCAAACTTATTTGTACTGTGACGCCCTTAGGAGTTTGCCATTTCTTTACGACGCCCCTCAACCCAGCCCCGAAAATACTTTTCAATTTTAGAATCAGCCTACATAGGTTATTATAAAAACACTATTTGGACATTTATATTTTTATTAGGTAATAATGACCAAATCAAAACTACATAAAAATTAAAAGAGATATTTATTTTATGAAAGCTGTGCCCCGCGGTGTTACCCGCGGTTTAAGTGATATATAATAAAAGACTATCAAAAGTACCAATAATGATTCAAAACGGGACGATAAATGGTTCTATAATGGTTTATGGTAGTGATGATGATGATGATGAATGTAATTTACATAGTAGCATATGCTTTCCGTTCTTAAAACAACGTCGAAACTCCCAAACTTGTATCTATAAAGAGTTAGGAGTTCTCTTAGCACCTTTCGAACCATGGTATACCTTGGTGCAAAATCTTGCTTGTTGGTAGCATATGCTTAGAATACTGCTCACGAAACCGAAGTCACCACATGTTCCCATATAAATTTTGAGGAGTTCTCTCGATTTCATATGGATCCCTTCATCAGGTCACCACTTTTATGAATATGGTACCAAATTGGGATGATAACCTATACACCAAAAGAAAAATTTTGAAAATCGGTTCACAAACGGCGGAGAAATCGTTGAACATAAAAAAACGAACATAACACCTCCTCCATTCCAAAGTCGGTTAAAATTGTAGCCTATGTGTTATTTTGATGTATAAGCTATATTATTGAAAAGTTTCACTAAAATCCGTTCAGTAGTTTTAGCGTGAAAGAGTAACAAACATCCATACATACATACATACATCCAAACTTTCGCCTTTATAATATTAGTAGGAAGTAGGATATTAAAGCTAACAAGGCTGGCTAATGTGAATTGTGAAGGATGCGCTTGCTTTTCTGAGCATAGCTTCTGAAACCAGGGATTAAAACTGCCCGGGATGTATGAATGACTTAACGCGCGCGGCACTCACTTGTGGTTGTGTTGACATGCGACGCCCCTGGGACAATGTCGCGACGCACAGTTTGGGAAGCCCTGAGCTAGCTTAATGAATCGTAGAAATTAAGGGTTGTGTATTTTTAACGCCAAAATTATTATAAAAATATATTATTTTTTTGGGTGGGCAACTCTTTGTTTTAGAGTAAAAACGCATTATATATATACCGCAACGCAATTTAATCATAAGCGTAAAGTAAAGGGTAGAGGTACGAGTTTATATTCTAATCAGAATATAACCTCCCAAATGGAGCGTAAAGAAATCTAATGATACAAAAGGGGTGTGGAGACTCATAATTATATTTATCTAATGCATATCTACTTCGTATATCTAACATTGCGTGATGGTATTTACGTTATATTAGCTTTAACCGCAAGATATTATTTCCATAAAAGTATCCATTAAAGTACAAAGTAATTAAAATATCTATAAACCATACATTGATTACATTGTCCGATAACAAAAAGTGAAAAAAAGCAAAACCCTCAAAGCGTCGCCGCTCGTTTCATTTGTTATTTTCTTCAAATGTATTTAATTAATTACAACAGAAGCTGGTGGACACGTTAATTAATACAATTGCATATGGAGACTAGAGATGGGCACGTACCTGGGTATTTACCCATCTACCCGGTATTTACCCTCACGTACCCGGTAAATACCCGTATCTACCCAAAAGGGCGGGTAGATAAAATTCAATACTTAAGTCACAACTTTTGTTAAATGTTAGACTAATTTCCTATTACTTTAGTCTTTTTTATTTACATTCTATTATTTTATTACATTTTTATACTTAAATGTCAATTATTTCATAATAAGTGACTTACATTCAACGAAATTGTCTGTGGAAAAGACAAGTGTGATTGACAGATAGATCAACGTACAGGCCTTTAGATTTAGAAACGTGAAATTTCGCATACACTCGATGTAAAATACACTAAATATGGATTTAAAAAAAAAACTCCCAAAGGTGTTAAATAATAATTTTAAATTTTTATGAAACTTTTTATCCCTCGGACACAGTATTTGCATTAATCTAAATATACTGACTGACTGACTGACATAGTGATCTATCAACGCACAGCCCAAACCACTGAACGGATCGGGCTGAAATTTGGCATGCAGCCTGCAGGTACTAGGTAGATGTTATGGCGTAGGCATCCGCTAAGAAAGAGTTTTGATCAATTCTACCCCCAAGGGGATAAAATAGGTGATGAAAGTTTGTATGAAACTTTGTCAATTTTAAACCGATCGGGCTGAGACTTGATACCTAATTAATAATAATACTTCTTAACGCGAGCGAAGCAGCGGGCAAAGGCTAGTATCATACAAAGGTAGTAAAAGATAAATAATAAATTATACCGGTATCAGACTTTTCGAAAATTCATTTCTTGGAAAATTTTAATTCAACGCATGTGACAGTGGAAAATTAGCATAATTTGGAATTTTAGATTAATTTATTTTCTGTTAATAATAATTTTAATACGTCAATAATTTCAAGTTATAGATTGCACAGTGTGACATAATTTTCCAACAATATTGAACCACTGACATTGTTTAACCTATAAATATTCTTCATTTCTAGGGCCTGTTTCACCACTTTCTGATAAGTGCCGGATAGGCTATCCACCACTTAACTTTACAGATATGGAGAATCTGTCAAGTTAAGTGGTGGATATGGAGAATCTGTTAAAAAAGTTGTGGATAGCATATCTGGCACTTTATCAGGAAGTGATGAAACAGGCGCTAAGGGTTGAAAATATTAAATTTCGCACAGGTGTTCCTTTTATGACTAAATAAGGATTTTCAATTTAGCAACTTAAGGGCATATTGCCAGTCATCTAGGTGATGAGTGGCAATGTGCTACATTTTAACTTAAATAATTTATTACACAATAATCAATACGGTTTTACTAAGGGTCGATCCACAACGGATGCTGGTATATGTCTTCTTTATAGTATATTTGAAGCATGGGTGGAATTGCAGGATGCCCTAGGGGTTTTTTGTAATCTCTTCAAGGCTTTTGACTGTGTTGAGCATGCTACATTGATCAGGAAATTGCACCACTATGGCATTAGGGACTCAGCACTCAACCTATTGACATGTTACCTCAAAAATAGAACTCAAAGGTTTGACTTTAATAGTAAAAGGTCCAATGGGACTAAAATAGAATTAGGCATCCCACAGGGATCCATTTTAGGTCCATTTCTTTTTCTCATCTACAACGACTTACCTTATCTTGTTAAGGATAATGATAATGAGATAGTACTTTTTGCTGATGACACTTCACTTATTTTTAAAGTGAAGTGACAACAGTCAAATTATGACGAGGTAAATAGTGCTCTCTCAAAAATAGTACATTGGTTTAACGTTAGTTACTTACTTCTAAATTCTAAGAAAACTAAATGTTTAAAATTTACTTTGCCCAGCGTTAGGCAAGTTAAAACCAATATACTATTAAATGATGAGAAGATCGATTTGGTGGACACCACTGTATTCTTAGGCATTTCACTAGATACTAAACTACAGTGGGGTCTTCATATTGGGGACACCACTGTATTCTTAGGCATTTCACTAGATACTAAACTACAGTGGGGTCTTCATATTGCTAATCTTGCAGATAGGCTCAGTTCTGCAGCATACGCAGTAAGAAAAATACGGTAAATTTCTGACGAAGACACAGCAAGGCTAGTTTATTTCAGTTATTTTTATAGTAGAATGTCGTATGGCATCCTTTTATGGGAAAACGCTGCCGACGCTAATACGATTTTTGTGCTGCAGAAGTGACCTATACGTTCAATTTATAAAATGTCAGCTTTTGAATCTCTGAGAGAAAGTTTAAAGAAGAAGTTGGTATTCTAACTGTTGCTTCTCAATACATTTTGGATAATGTATTATATGTTAGAAAGAATCTTAGTAAATTTACAACCAAAAGTGACAGTCACGGAAGAAACACCAGAAATAAGTACAAGCTAAAAATACCGGTGATCAGACTTAGTAAAGTTAGTATAGGTCTACCAGAATCTGATGAAAAAAGTGAGAAAATAAATTGACTCTAGAAATACCGGGGTAATTTGAATAAAACATTTTGATCCTTTTTTTCTTATAGCGGCTGATTCTGTAACATGCAAATATAAAAATTTATCCAATGATCAAGGATATTTTATGAAAATCTGCTGTCAAAAATTGCCATCAGATTCTGGTAGACCTATAAATCTTTTAAAGGTCAATGTATACGTCTTTACAATAAAATCCCAGAAAACGTTCAAAATCTTTCCATTAATAAATTTAAAAAAGTAGTCAAAGAGCGTTTGTGTGCCAAAGCCTATTATTATAAGGTCAATGATTTCGTAAACAATGGCACATCTTGGGAGTAGGATGGCTGCTTGCAAGGGTACTTCTACATTATTATATGACTTACAAATTAAAATTATGTATGTTCATAATATTGTTATATAATTGTATATAATTTTAAGTTATAACTTTGTAAATTTTATTTTCAAAAGACAAATTTTTCCTACTTTTTTAGTAAAAAGTGGGACCCGTGCGAGTTTCTTACGCCGGTTCTTCTCGCCGGGTTAGTTCCCGAACCGGTGGTAGGCATCATGTAGACTTTCAGAGAATATTTGCAAAAATTTATTCTGAATAAATTTTTTTTGAGTTGAGTTTGAGTTGAGATGAAGATGGTATATTTTTTGCCTGGAACGAAGGCGAAAAGTTGCAGGAGGTATGATTCCGAACGATTGCTAGGAGCACTCCCGTGATACAACCGATAGAGGATGCAGAGCGTAATTCACATCTCGGCGTATTTCCAATAGGTCTAGCTTGTTTGAAACCAACCAACAATTCGAGCGGCCCTTCGTTGGATACGATCCAAAGGGATCATTGCCCAGAGATGAAAACAGTATTCCATGTGAGGCCTTGAAGAGTTGTAGGCATTGGATCGGACTGAAATACTGTTTCGCTCTGTTAAGAATATCAAGGATTTTCGAAGCTAACTTGGCCTTATCCTCTAGACTTCGCTCGAAATGTTTACGCCAATTTCCATGCTGGGGAAGATTGTTAAAGTGGTGCCCTCAAACGAGAATATACGACCATTGGTGACATTTTTGTGGTGAACGCGCAGACTTGTGTTTTGGTGCGGTTAAATTGGATTGAGTTACGTCTACCCCATTCAGAGAGTTTTCGGCTCTCAGTGACATTTAGCCGAGAAATATGCAGGAAGCCAGTATATAGGGTCACATTATCTGTACTATCATCCGCATAGCAATGAATGCCGTTGGTCTGTAACATGTCATTGATATGCAGTATGAATAGGGTAGACGATAGCACACAGCCCTGAGGGATACCAGCGTCAATAGATAAGAGTATCAGAGCATTCACCATCAACTACGGTCTACGACTGATAAGAAACTTGTGAAGTTGTGACCCACTTACATAATTTCTTGGGGACTCCGTATGATGGAATCTTAGATAAAAATGCTTTGTGCCAAACCCGATCAAAGGCCTCCGCGATATCCCAACTAACAGCTAATACCCATAGTTTCAATCGCCTGAGCCAACGATGAGTTAGGCACGCCAAGAGAGCCGAGCCGAGCCTTAGTAATGCCTGAATGTCCAAGTGTCGAAGGAGCTGGCAATTGATAATGGATTCCATCATCTTCGAGAAGATAGAGGTTATAGCGATCGGTCTGCAGTTGGAATGATTGGAACGGTCACATTTTTAAGTATCGGGTTCATAAAAAGCTGTATTTCAAGAAGCCAAAACTATGTGAGAAGGATAGGAGAGCCAAAAAAGACGCGTTAAGACCGGAGCCAACTCTGGAGCCCTCACTGGAGCTACTCCTAACTCAGTGCACTGAGCGCTTATCGCGGTATGGTTGGTGGTTTCTGTCCCTCATCATCAAGGGTCGAGTTGGACGCAAAGAGTATGTGATAAGATCGGCATTCTCTTATGCGTGTTAAAGGAAATACAGTGCAAGCGCTTTTTTTCGGAATCGACCCATTTGTACCGAAGCATCGCTCTCGCACGGTTAAAAGGGTAAAATTTTTCTTTTCATTAACGCACAGGCTAAGAACTTTTTCTATTTGATCATTAGTTGCGTTTACACAAAACAGTTCTCATTTGCATAATAACCTCAAAGGGGTATTATACCCCCTTGAGGTTGGAATTGTATAGGCTCAAGGTTAGTTAGTGGAACCTTATAATTTCTTAGACACAATTACACAACAATATTTCGTATTAAGTGCCTACCGACAAATATTGAGTTACGAGTACGTACGTTTATTAGAATTTTTCAAAGTTCAGCCTAAAGGAGGGATGAATGTTTTCAATAAAAGCACAGAAAAAAAACTTGAAATTTTGCACGCGTGTTTCCCTTAACGATGAAGGCGTCCACTGAGACGATTTATTTTAATTCAATCCCCAAAAGTGTTAAATGCTAACTTTATCACTATTAAAAGTTAGTATACTTTAAATAATATTAATATCACACATACAAAGCCAAAATTTAGGTAAAAAGTACAAAAACACAGCGTCACTCTTTGACATGCGCGCCGAAATTCATGAAAAACATGGTTTTATATTGCAAACATACATTACTTTTAGACTTTAAGGGACTTATTCAAACAGTTACGGGCTAGTGACCAAATTTCCATTATTTAATGGAGGTTATACTGAGGATTTACCAACAAAATACATGTAAAAATGTACGCTGAATTATAAATACCCACCATTTTTGGGTATTTACCCAATCTACCCGGTAAATACCCAATCTACCCGGTAAATACCCAGGTGGGTAGATTGGGTATTTACCCATCGCCCATCTCTAAATTGGAGACCGGGAGAGATTGTGTTATTTGTTCAATAAATAATGAAATGGACGGACGCGGTAAGTCATCGTAATACCATATTGTATTCGGTGGTAATATCGAGCCAAACTGTTTGTGCTGCACGGAATACACTTAAACTTAGAACAAACCTACGCGTCAGTGACGCGGGACGCGGGACGCGATACGGGAGCGTCTGCAAAACACACATATGACAACTTGACGCGCACCTCCCGCTTTGCCGACGCGAACATCCCGCGTCCCCGGTCGTGCAGGTGTGCACAGCGCCATAAGATTACATGGGCAGCGTCCGCCGCGCGGTAGACGCTCCCGCTTCGCAGTCGCTTTGGTCGCGTAGGTTTGAACAAAGCAAAAGATTGTCCATTCACCAATTTCAACCAAAGATGATTATAAACGGCAGTCTATTTGAAATAGCTGCACTCAACGGCCAACGCACTAATAAAATTTCATAGATGATAGAAGGCTCGTGGTCAGCTTAAGTTAGCCCCTCATTGGCTCGTGTGAGGTCAACTGAAGGTGACAAAAGCCAAATGGCCCTTCATTTGACCGTGTATAACCCGCTGTCAAAGTTAGCCGAGTTCGTATGTGGTCAGCTAAAGAGGACAAGAGTTTTTTATATAATAAGGGGGCAAACGAGCAAACGTGTCACCTGATGGAAAGCAACTACCGTCGCCCACTCGGAACATCAGAAGAGCTGCAGGTGCGTTGCCGGCCGTTTAAGAGGGAATACACTCTCATCTTGAAGGTTTGCAGGTTGTATTGGTCCGAAATACTACTGGTTATATGGTCTTACCTGCCAGTTGTTCATAGCGCCGAGTCCCTTGACGACTCCCACCAGGGGCAGGCAGGTGGCTCCCACTCTGAACGATATACTCCTCTTGCTGGGGTCGTACGTCACCTCCTCCGGGACCGCGATCCTGTCCACCTTCGTCGTCACCGTGATCTCGTTGGAGAAGTTGCTCTGCCCCTTCGTGTTCACGGCTTTCACCTACAAACAAAATGAGGGTTGTCACTCTGCGGGACATAGACGGATACGAGGTGAAAAAACTCATAAGGACATCGCTGGCACAAGTTACGTGGTCAATCCAAACTGTATTTATAGCGGCTCTGGCTGGTGTCCTAATGAGTTTTAGGTTGCGTTCAGATTGCTGTGACAGTGACCGTTACCGTAACATATCAGTGTTACGGTCATAGATATTGTATTAACGGGACGTACATATTATATGCATTCTATGGTATTTTCCGCTGTTTGGTCACCGTCATGTCTAATCTGGACGCCTACTAACCTTTACATTGACGAATAAACTAAAGAAACATACGCAAATAAAAACAAATTCTATGTGCCTATAACAAAATAACAACAAAACAGACTAGATGACAAGGTGTGACATATTAAATACAAAAGAATCATAAAGAAATTATTTCACAAGCAAATCATCATGATAAAGCGTAAAGTTATTTGTCATCGGCGTGTTACCTGAAATGCGTATGTCTCATGCTGGTGGTAGCAATAACAATAAAAACATTACTTTCAATTTCGAAAACTTTTAGCACAAAAGGCAACTAATGTTACAGAATGATTCAACTATATATTACGAGACTATTCATTTAATTCGTTTATCAAGTAACTATCTATTAACCCCCTTACTAATGAAGATACTTACGGAGCGTATAACTATTCAAGGTCCGGGGTCTGTCATGCGATTTTTCTAAAATGCCAGATAAAGACAAGGCGATTTTCTATAGTAATTAGATAGGTAGATATTTTTATTAGTAAGAGTCATGTCTATTAACTGTGTGCCGTTTTGCGAAATCTAACACGAAAACTTCTGAAAAAGTTAAGAAAAGATTCGAAAAATGATCTAATCTAGCAGTTAATCATTAAATTTCTGAATCCCGGTATTGATTTAGCAAAGCGGCATAATATAAGTGAAATTATATTATTACAAGTAAGACTTCCGATGAAAATGAGGCCGCGTAGCAATTAATTTAAACCGTACATTTATAAACAACTATATTCACTATTGGTAGACAATTAAGTAACCGACATTACGTTATTATATTACAAGCGATAGATAGAATCGTAGCTGAAATTTCGTGAAATGTAACTTATTTAGATACTGGCATCTAATCGGTCTGGTTATATAGCTTTGTTTTGGAAAACTAAAATCTACATGAATTCAGACAGCAAAAATATAAAGCCTATCTATAAAATGCTGCAGAGTAAACTCGTCCAACTTTTAACACCTCTGTTTTTGGTTTAGCCTGCAATGTAATGTAGAGTTCGTTCCGCGCGGCCTAGGGAATGTTTGATGCTATAGTTTTGTTATTTTAACACACTTTCAGAAAAGAGGCGGATATTTTCACAGTGAATACATTTATTTTATACCACATCATCTTTCTACTACTCGTTTGTTAAAAAAATTGCGTCGTGTTTGCTATTGCATTTTTCTAATAGAAAAATGCAATAGCAAACACGACGCATAGTTCGTTGAATGTTGATAAACTGTATGTAAAGGAAAACATGTAACAAGAGCGAACGAACTAATAGGGAGCTTCGCTGGTATAATTGTAGTAATGCCTCGCATTTTAGCGTTGTTTTATAAATATATTATAATGGTTTAACTGCTGCGTTACAATGTAGAAAAATAATTTTCTTTGAATAGTAGAAACAATAACTTACTTTAAAGTAAATTAAATAAAACAATCGTTAGGCAGATAAAGCCTGGTAAGGGATAGGCAGCGAAATCCAATAATATGTTTAAATACTACAACATGTAACATTAGCTAATATTCTTTACCGACATCACGTTTATATTCTTAAAAATTAAGAAATTTAAAAACAACCCCCGATTCATGAATTTGGAGAAGATAAAACCAAATTGCTCTGCACTGAGTGGACTGATGATGATGAACTATAGCTCAGAGCTTTCGAACAAAAAAAAAACTAGAGCAAAATCGGTCCTCCCGTTTGAATGCTACGATGCCACGGACAGACCAACAGACAGATACGTCAAACTTATAACACCCCTCTTTTTGTCGGGGGTTAAGAAATCCTGTCACCGTAAGCAAAAGAAAAAGCGACGAGAACCCTTACATATTTTTTTTAATTCTTAATTTATAAATGCCATCTTAAAGATTAAGTCGGCCTTAACGTAATCTTTAAAAACTTGAATTAGGAAACAATTATATTATCTAGTTCTCTTAAATATAATGAATGTTTAACAAACTTAAGTAACCTATCACTACATGTAGGTAATGCCCTAAAATCAGAGCTCACAATATTATGTATAAAAAAAATCAGATTTACTGCATTTGGTGTCCGATATAAATCTTCATATCGACCACATAATAAACAATTCGGGCTAGTATTTTTGCCAATCAAAAAAAGAAAATTATTTAGAGGAATATGATTGGATCGAATTCTAAAGCAAAGTGTCAAATCTCTTTAACCCTATAATATTAGATGCAACAAACGCATTGCCGTCGCCCGTCAGACATGTGAGAAACTGGATCTGTCAGCCCGCTACTTCGCGAATCGTGGTGTCGCTATGATGTAAAGTAACCAGTTCACAGGCCCACGATGGCCCACTGCAGGCCAGTGGCCACGCCCGCGCCATTACGCACCACACCTGGCCATCGTCTGCCATCATACACCATTACCATCTACACAATGGCGATGGCTTGTAGTGGGCCAGCATGGACCATTGTGAAGAGGCACCTTTATGTTAAATTATTCAAAACGTTTACAAGACGTAAGACGTTTTTGCATAAATGAAGGCTTTAGGACCGGGAAAATGATTTGACATAATAATCGGCCAAGTGCGAGTCTGACTCGCGCACGAAGGGTTCCGTACCGTTATAGAGAAAAAATAGGCCAAAAATTGTGTTTTTTGTATGGGAGCCCCCTTAATTTTTTATTTTATTTTAATATTATTATTAATTATTGAAGTACACATCTAAATAAGGCTTTTGTGAAAATTACAAGTGCCTACCTGTTGCCATTATTGATATCGAGCAGAAAATACATAAAAAAACACGTTTTTTGTATGGGAGCCTCCCTTAAATATTAATATTATTTTGTTTTTAGTATTTGTTGTTATAGCGGCAACAGATATACACAATCTGTGAAAATTTCAAAATTCTAGCTATAGTGGTTCTTGAGATACAGCCTGAAGACATACAGACAGACGGACAGACGGACGGACAGACAGACAGACAGACAGACAGATAGACGGACAGACGGACAGACGGACAGACGGACAGACTACGAAGTCTTAGTAATAGGGTCCCGTTTTTACCCTTTGGGTACGGAACCCTAAAAAAGAATTGATTTTATGTATAGCCAGATGATGAAGTAGGTAAGTTACAAGGATTTGTTCAAATTACGAGGGAAAAAATGAGTAAAGGTACAAGTTGGAAGCCGGCTACATGAAGCGGCAGCAGAGGACGTGTCGTCGCGACACTACTGGTTTCTATATATTTCTGTGAAAAGTGTCGCTAGCTTCGTGTCGCTAGCTGCGGAGGGTATTTCATAGAAATACATAGAAACCAGTAGTGTCGCGACGACACGTCGTCTGCGGTTGCTTCATGTCGCCCGCTGCCAACCGGCACTTTAATTGTGTTTAGTTATTTTATGTTAGTTATCCACTTGACCCACTTCTGCTTCAATTACAATCGCCAATAGTGGCATATAAATGAGTTTTGACTACTACGTTGATGAGCCATTACCAGTATTACCCGGTGGACGTTAGCTTTGACGCGTAATTTGATACAGTTACGGCCCATAACGGTCAGTAAAGCGATTTCAATACTACTCCACATACAAATCCATACTAATATTTCCATACTAAATAACGGAAATGCCTCGAGTCTCGGGAAATGACATAGAATACTTTTCACCCCGGAAAAATGTACGGTTCCCGCGCGATAAACTAATTTTGGCGCAACGGAGATGCGGGCATCGTCTAGTGAGACATAAACGAAATTCACGCATACTTATGTCAATTAAGTTTACTCAATACTGGTAGTATTGGCAATCAAACAATATTTATTTTATCTCCATTAATAAAGGCTTTCGTAAAGCTTACATGAAGTACGCTATTATGTACGGTAAAAGACTCAGAAACACCTTTTGATCTTATTGCGACGCCATAAGGTTCAAATTAGTGATTCACTGATTTTGGCGGCTGTACGATATGGAATAAATCAACGCTGACTTTTTCAATATTTCGCGGAATTCGCAAATGAAAATATTCAGTTTGTTGTAAGGTCGGTGTAAGGCTACGTTTCCACCAGAGATGTGTTGCAAGGAATGTGTTTTTGAGAACCAATAGAATCGCTTCATTGACGTGAGCTTGCCGTGACCTCGCTCAGCGCAGCGATTCTATTGGATCTTAAAAACAAATTCCTCGCAACACATCTCTGGCGTAAACGCAGCCTAAAGAGCGTTTCCGGGAATTGTAAACCCAGTAAACTTAATAAAGGCTCAGAATACAATAACAAAGAACACTGGCTGATCTTCAAGGATATAGTAAATACTTAACAGTTATCTAACCTTTCGAAAACAAATGGCGAAAATAACTCGCGTAAGACAAAAAAAATTATCAAATGTATAAAAAATATATATTCTTTTGATTTATTTTCACATATTTCACGTACCCGACGAATAATAAAAATCTTTTAATTATTATTGGTTACCGATTTAAATGACTCATTGGCAACACTTTTGATTGGGGATATCTTTTATTAACTCCTAGAGTATTACAATTTGAGAAATGTGGTGTGTTGTTTGAATAACTTCTCTCTCTGCACTATTAATATTACAAGTTTGCGTATAAATATTAAACAGTTCGTTTACTTTCAGGGCAGATTATATCACTTATAGAGAATTAATCAATAATAATTTATTGTATTGGTTTGTTAGTACCCAGCTGATCGATCTGAAAAGTTCTTCAACAACGTTATAATAATAATTATGACGTATTATTGTGAAGAAAGAAACTAAGTACATATTTATTTTAATTTAGCATGACTCTATCTCTAGCCATGTAAAGATTACTTAACTTTAATTCAATTCATAAAATGTATAGTTTATGTTAAAATCTTCATTCATTCAAATAAAATTCAGTAATCATGTATATGTATGTGTAAAATTAAGTATCTCTTTGAGTGCGGCCGTTACTACAACTTATAAATAGCTACTAGCTACGCTAGCATCTACTTTGATGAATACGCACCTTAAAGTGATAGGAGTTGTGTTGCTCCAGTCGTGTCACGTTGCAGGGGTTGGAGCGTCGGCAGTCATACTCCCGCCAGTCGTAGGTCTCGGGCTTGTCGGCGACGCACCGCTCGCCGTCCAGGCTGCGCACGCGCCGGTATAGCACAAAGTATTTCGTGCTGGACAGACCGCCGTCGAAGCCTGACTCCCATTTTAGCGTCACGTATGTCGGCCCCACCTGTTGGAATAGTTTGATGCTGAACAGGCTCGATGCTATTTTATAGAAGAAACTTTAAACACCGTAGCTAACACATTAACAGTTCAAGTAAGCAGAGATATATAAAAAAATCGATGTCACTATAATATTGTTCTTTCGATTTTACACGAATCCTGAAAAAGCCCTTTTCACGCCCCCTCTCCCTTTCTCTTCCACTCTTACCCGGCGGCGAAATGTACGAAATATAAGCCGGATTACCGGCAGATATGAAACCACTTTGATAAGAAGGGGACCAGTAACGGATTATGTACTATGAATAGTACAGCAAAAAATATCTCCTCTATAAATAGCTCAATCTACATGAGACTACAACAACAAAGTAAAAGTTAAACATACAATAAATTTCAACGATTGTCGTAAAAGATGGCTTACCTTCTGACTGGCTAGAGCCTTCGGTGCCTCCGGTGCGCCCTTCGGCTGCAGTCGTATCTGTGGTCGGATGCTGCCCAGCGAGTTCTTCACCTAAGGAATTGAATAAAACATTAAGCAAAAGTTTACTAAGAATATTTTAGCAATATTCTCTAAGTACACGTGAAAAGGTCCTATTATTTTTTTAAGAATCTGTTTCAGATTTTGAGCAGAGCATAGGGAGAAGAAGCTTAGACACCCTTCTAAAGAAAGACAACAAACATAAATTATCTTTATACTTCTTGCGTATAAAATTGTCGTGTCGTGGTGTTTGTTACCAAACTTCTCCGAAACGACTCGACCAACATCTCTTTTTCACACTCGAAATAAACGGTACGGCTCAACGTTTGACAGATGCTAGTAAATCTGTTAGGCTAAGCTAATCGCACATTTGTCAGCACCGTACGCGCCGTACGCGTCGAACGCACCGCATAGTACACGAAATGCGGCGCGTACTGTGCGGACGAATGTGCGAGGTTCCACATCATTTCATACAACGAATTCTAAAATGCGGCGTGTTCGGCGCGTGCGTGTTGATAAATTGTCATCTCTACCTTGCAGTGATAGTCGCCGTAGTCCTGGCTCTTGATGCTCCGGATGAGCAGCACGCTGAGGTAGACGTCGTTGTTGTCGGTGGTGGTGGTGATCTCGTAGTGGCCGTCGGAGGACATCTGGAGCGGCGCGCCGTTGGTGCCGTAGTACCATTGGAACTCGGGCTTAGGGTACGCCTGCACCCGACACGATATCTCCGCGTTCTCCATTATGTCATACGCGACTTTGTTCTGCTGTTTTATCGATATCGGCTCATCTGCAATAGTAAAATTTTGTTATAAGTTGGAACATTTAGTGCTTGTTCAGACACATGAAAAACCGCGCGTTTCCCGTGCAGAAACCGAGCGGTTAAGATTTAATACTACATAAAATCATATTGGCATTTGTAGTTTTTTTTAAACAAAAATCTAAGGTGCCAACGATAGGGTAGTTACCGATCTAGCATCTTCATCACAATACTAACAAATTCTATAACGAATTAAAGTGTAAAGTGGTCGTGTTCAGTTTGGGTACAGTCTCTGAGGTCCTCAGTTGTAATGGTTGCCTTACTTACATAAGTAAATTTTTGTTTTGTTTTCGTAGATGTCCACTTATATTTAATTGAATATAATTGAATATACATAATATAATAAGCATCAGCTTTGAAAAATGAAAATATCCGATTTATCCTAGCCTGAATAGAATAGAATGCATGCAGAACGAGTAATCAAGAGACCCATTTTTTCCGCAATTAAGTTTATCATTAAATTGGATGCAGCGTAATATTTAAATAAATCAAAGGAGGTTGAGCTATTCAAAGAACAAAGTTCGAACTGCACCCCGACGCCAATCTGATAAGGGGTGCTCGTTTGAAGTTTGGCTGTAGAACAACTGAACGCTAGCCTTAACTACCGCAAGTCCGCAACCGAAAGACTGTTGGAATATTAATTCCAAATTTAAAAATACGTTGTGAAATAGGCACCATCTGACAAAGCCTCTATGCCGACTATATAAAGCAACGGTCGGCAACACGCGGCCCGCGAACGTTTAACTTGCGGCCCGTGAATGTTTTGTGAATAAGTTATAAGCATCAAAAACAATGTTTTCTAATATTGCCAGTAGTTATCGCAACTTTGTGTCATTTTGTAATTAAAACTTTGTTTATTTTTCGAAATCCTCTTATAACACTGTCTCTTACAAATTTTGCCAGCACACTTTTTACTAATGCCATCCATCAGAGGTTGAAACTTTTTTTGAAATTGTGGTCTAGAAAAGCCCTGATTATGCGTAGTATATTGGGCTTCTAGGAATCTAGGGTTAATACGAGTATAAGGTCTGCGGCCCGCCTTTAGTTTGTTTTGCCACCTTGTGGCCCTTGCCTGCCAAAAGGTTGCCGACCGCTAATATAAAGGATTCTCACAACACTCAGAGGCAAGTTACTTCTGAACGTCCTATAATAATTGTAGAATAATAAAAATGCGCTCTTAGTAATAAAAATGTTTCAAAGCGTCATAAAACTGTGCTGTCCTTGTCTATCGAGTAAAGTTTCGAATGTGCCAGACAATGACAAGTAGTTGTTGTTATTCGCCGTGTAAATATTTTATAGCTTTGTCGGGGTATAATATTATGTACATTTTGTCATCGAGAATAAATATTATAAAGGTTGTATGAGGTCAACCTAATATAGAATAATCTCCAAGCAAACGAAAAACAAACATCTCTCGAGCAATATTAACTGTGTACCATTTACTATGTACACAAATACGAATAAAATTCGTTCTGGGAATCTTCCTAGGAAGGTACACGACGGAAAAATTCGATAAATAAACATAGTTATTGAACTACGAAATTCATAATCGAGCTTTCGTGCTCCAACATTGGTAATTTAAGCAACAGCATACAATAAAAATATAACAAACAAAGCATAGAGAATTTTCCTCCTATCAGTGCAAAATACTGCATATTTTCCATTGTTAAGTATTGAAAATCACGGTTCTAGTATTTCCAGGAGTCGGTCGCTACATATTGACCTCGCCAATTTTATCCTTCTCAAATCTCTTCACACTTGAAACTTTCCCGTCCTACGCCCGTCCTACGCTGCCACTTATGCCGCGTTGGTCTTTGTAAATAATCAAAAAGCTTTTAGTACTTAACCGAGTAGGATTTCTCCGCCGTCTATTTTCACTTAGTAACAGGGTATAAAATAATATATAATTATTGAAATTGACAGTTTTCGATGAGAAACTTTCTGGATATTCCAGCTGAAACGGCTAAGCAATAAGCATTTATTGGACCGACCAAAGTTTGATAATCTAAATTATAGTTAGAAATACTATGCCCTCTTACTAATAAAAATAGTTACATAAGGGATACGCTATACAATCATTTGTCCTTGCAGTCGAGCCCCTTTTCCAATGTAACGGACAAGGACTAAACATTGTATAACTTTTGTCGTGTTTAAATATTTTGTTAGTAAGGGCGATAAAATATACGACCAGTTAGTGATCAGCAATGGAAAGCTGTGAGTCAGTCGAGGCCGGCCCGTTACTTGTCCGCGACACTACCCACTACCTAGTACTTAGTACCTAGTCGTCGACCTAATACTGATATCTAGGCTTCAACCGCTTTTTTCTAGACATGTGATCTGTTACAATTTGAAGCAGACTCAATACATCAAGTCTATCTTCCTGAACGAAGGTGAAACACCATTTTAATCATCAATTCATTTGTTAAATTTGTGTCGTTACTTTTCTAATTTTTTGTAAAAGTATTAATATTGGTTATAAGTAAGCAAAGTTGCCACTTCAGTTTAATTCCTTTCATAGCAAAAACATACATTATAAGTTCATTAAATAACGCCAAACAGGTGATTTGTGCACCGAAATGATATTAATACTGCAAGTCGAACGTTTCAAGGAAATTTTCACGTCGTCGCTACTCGCTAGACGCTGGATTAATTAAGACTCGCCTTGCGTATCTCAATCAATTATAGTTTAATATCGAGCTAACATGAAGTAAGCTGAAACAATAATAACGGCTGACGGAGCACTGCGACGGCTGAGAGGAACACTTTACATAAACGTTCTCGTACTAAACACAAACAGAACCCAATGATAGTAAATGTTTGTTTGAATTCCCTATTCCTATATATATACATTTTTAAATTGAACATTACATACCCTTTTGTTAGTAAATTCCGGTGATAAAAACATCAAATATTTTTATTATAGAGTTTCTGGTTAGCAACAGTTGCGGACTCTAAATAACTTCAAAGTCTACCGTCGAGGACCGCTCGCTGTGGCATCGACGCCGCAGCACTTAGCCATTATATGGACAGATATTTCCAACGGCACCGAGTATGACCTCATTCATGTAGACCACCAATAATGTACACTTAATTTTGTCAATCATTATACTAGAGTCAACGAAAATACGACGCTGGTGAAATAAATTTGCCCTAACCTTGTCTCGGCGACCCAGATTATAGTAAGTTTATGCCCTGATTTTCAAACATTTCAGAGTAAACTAGTGAACTACTTGACGTTTCGTAAAAATGAATAAAATGTGACTCACGCTCGATGCGCAGCTGCATGGTGGACTCGACCTTCTTGACCTCGTTCTCGAAGGCGCAGGTGTAGACGCCGCGGTCGGCGGGCAGCAGGTCGTCGCCGGCGGGGCGCGCGCGGCCGCGGAACCGCAGCGTGCTGTGCACGTCGAACACGGCGTTGCGGCTCTCGTTCACGGCCGTCGCCACCTCGTACAGGTTCGCGTCCGGCCGGATCTCCGAGTTGTCCTTGAACCACCGCACGCTCGGCATCGGCTTGCCCAGCGCCACGCACGACAGCGAGTAGTTGCGCTCGCCCGAGTTCTTGATCACGTGCGGCTGCAGCTTCGACTGGAAGCGCGGCGGCTGGTACACCTCCAGGTTGACGGTGGCCAGCTCGCCGTGCCCGAGCTCGTTGGTCGCCTGGCAGTGGTATACGCCCTCGCTGCCGAGGTGCGCGCTCGGGATGGTGTACTTGCTGCCGGTGGCGAGCACGTTGGGCTTGGTGTCGCCGGCGTCGATGTCGCGGAACCAGCGGTACTGCGGCGCCGGCCAGCCGGGCGGCTTGGCGCTGCACGTCATGGTGACGACGGCGCCCTCCTGCGCGACGGGGCGGTCGGGCGCGATGTACGCGCGACCCGGCTTGTGGCGCACCAGCACGGCGACGGAGGCGCTGCTGGCGCGCTCGGCGCGGGCGCCGCCGCTCGTGGCGATCACGTTGACGGCGCGGCACACGTAAGTGCCGGCCATGTCGGCCTCGATCTTGCTCAGGAACAGCGTGTTCCCCTTCTGGCGGAAGTCCGTGCGCCCCTCCATCGTCCACTCGACGGAAATAGGCTCGGGGTTGGCGGAGACGTCGCAGCGGATCTCGACGGTGCCGCCCTCCTCGGCCTCGTAGGTCTTGGAGTCAACGGTGACGGTGGGCGGGAACATGACGTCCAGGTAGATCTCCTTCTCGCCGGGGCGGCCGAGGCCGTTGTCGGCGCTGCAGGTGTACTTGCCGGAGTCCTGCACGGTCGCACCCTGGACGGTGTGCACGAAGGAGTTGGATATGTATTTGCCGTTCCTGGTCCACTTGACGGAGTTGACCTTGGGCTTGGCATCGACCTTGCACTCCATGGTCGCGGTGCCGTCGATCTCCACTCGCAGGGGGTTCTCGGGTCCGATTTCTATTCGGGGAAAATCTGCAAGGAAAGGAAAACGTTTGTTAATGTTTTTACTGCTAAAATGTCAGAGTAAAGGGCGCGGCGCATTAGGTATGTAAAGATGGCTCATAAATTTATAAGGGAAATTCAGAGTACTATACTGTACTCGACAAAACATGGCGTTACGGGCTTTGACTCCCTGTCAAAAACTTGTCATTTTCTATATAAACCGCGATTGACAATGAAGTGTCAGATGTTGTCAATTGCGGCTTTGTATAGAAAATGACAAGTTTTTGACAGGGAGTCAATGACCGCTACCGCCATGTTTCGCAGAGTACATACAAACACAATATAAAAACTTTTCGTACCAAAAGGTTCGCCTTTAATATTTTTTTATTATCTGTCGACGAAAGCGCGCGACGTTTAATAAAAACATTAAAACAAACAGCTCCGGGAGTATGAGATTCCAATAACTGAAGTCGAAAGAGAAATCAGGAGGACACCTCCGGCGGGTCCGATAGGTGTAGGAACAAAACAAACACGAGTTTCGCGTTGTTATGCTCCCAGTAAATGATGTAGATATAGACGTTCCACCTTTTTGTACGTAGTTAGAGCGCAAACCCAACATACGGTTATTTGTTTAGTATTTGAATAATGAACACATTCAAAACAAAAGACAGAAATTGTTGCTTTATTTTGTTTTGGTTCCACATACTCGTTACCAAGTTTTTGAGCAAGTCGACATGAACATCATTATCGTATACCTCTGTTGTTTTTAGATATTCCAGGACTGCGGTGTAGGTTGACTTTTAACGCCCTGTTTTAAAAGTCAGCCTGTTTTAAAGTGGACGTCGCTTCTTACTTAATAGGACTCTAGTAACATGAGACTCTGCTCTACATTCTCTCGGGGATCGAACCCGGCTCTAGAAAAGCGAAACGAGTGATCAGCTTCGAGCCGTATTATGTCATTAAGGTTACATAAAAATTTTACACAATGCGCACTTAAAAATGTCCTTTTTTACCGCTGATTATTCAAATGAGTCCGACTTCGAATTTCACGTCACAGCTGCACGTATGCAATAAAGTAAAAATTTTATATTAATTAACAAAATTAAAGCGACGTACCTTCGACATTTACATTTTTAATTAACTCAATGCGATAACGAATATTTTGCATTAATAAGCGAGTATTTACCGATATCGCAAGATTTTAAAATGTTCGGATTCATTAAAAAATTACACAATCTACAAAATATAAATCTTGAAAATAAAAGTTGCAGCCGTGTACGAATTATTGCAAAAGGTAAAAAAACGAATGTTGTAAAGTTTGTTGAAACATAGAGGCTATCTACATGCGAACGCAGCGTGTACCTACATAAAAGATGCATAGTTTTAACATGCGGCCCGCTAGCGCAGTACGGGAATATTTCTGGATACGTTTAGAGATGCGAATACCATTAGCGGCGTATAGGAAACGGATGTGCGGCGTTCTAAATTCGAACACCGCCAACCGAATGTTCGTACCGTCCGACGGACTACAGTTTACAGTTTACATTACATTTTTCATTTAGGTCAATCCAAATTATTACTACACATCTGGAAGCGATCCCTCGCGGACGAGTGTGCTGCACCGCGATTGATAAATATTTGAGCAACAAAAACATACGCTCGATGAAAAGTTTATTTCGAGTTAAAGTAGGTTGATGTAAGGCAGACTCCGTGAACTTTTATCTGGATCTAGAATAATATCAATCGAATGAATTTCGAAAGGCAGTAAACTGTTCCCATTTCTACGATTAACACCAAAGCTTGGCCTACGCGATTCTAAGAAATTAAACATCATTTTTTACACCTTAACGAGCAATCTATGAAAAAGTTAAGACTTAAAAAAACATGATGTTTGTCTACACAACCGGACATCATTAGGGGTTTTCTTTTTTAATTTGGGATGTCCTTTTTAAACATCTAACGAGTCCGACCCTAAGAGTCTGTTATCTCGTGGTCGTCAACTCTGAATAAATCTTTTATATCGCTAATGAACATGTATATTTTTCATTCGTCTACTAAGAATTCTAAAGTATTATTTTGTACTAGATGACGCCCGATTAACCAAAATATCTACATCGACATGGGGCCTCTCATTCAAAACCCTAAAATTGATTTACACTGCGACTCACCTAGGCAGCATTTGCTACGGGGCCCCCGTGTGGACCGACAGAGCAACTATCGGCGCGGCTCGTCGCAAGTTGCCACAAAGCCAACGTCTTGCTCTTATATTCTTATGCAAAGCTTACAGGACCACAAGTACCGAAGCTTTGCCTGTGTTAGCCGGAGTTTTACCCGTTGACCTTGAGATACAGCGTCGTGCGAGTTGCGACAATGTATTATCATAATAAAAACATTGACAACCCGTTCTTTTTAAGCGCTCGTGAAAAAATAAAAAATAGCAAGATTGTTTGAACCCCTAGAAGACTCTGTGCAAAGCCTCATCTCCGAATGGCAGACGCGATGGGACTGTTCCACCAAAGGGCGACATCTTTTAACTATTTCCCTAATATTCCAGAACGGCTATCCAAACATTGGATGGATATTGATCACTGCGTTTCTCAATTCCTGACCGGTCATGGAAATTTTGAGGCCAAACTTTACGAATTTAAACTAGTAGCTTCACCTATGTGCGAGTGCTCGACCGAAGGCAACATGTTTGAACAAACCGCTCATCATGTTCTTTGGGAGTGCGGTCTCTGGCAGGACGAAAGAACTACAATGCTAAACAACCTACTCTGTAGTCTGTACATCTGGAGTCGCATACTACGATGATCTTGTGGACAGCGCCAGGAACTTCCGTGCCTTTAAGCGTTTTTGACACAATTATTATTGGCAACAGTCTAACACAACAAATTCCAATATTAATTTAGCTATAGCTTAGTAGTCAAATTAGTAACGATTATTCCCGTGGTGCTTCCCCTTCAGTTCTTTGACGTTCGGTCATTGCAACTTGTGCTGTCTCCCGCTTTGTATGGGGAGGGAAACTGGAATTCTTCCTACTCCTCCTATTTTCTTCTGATTAATTTCGTTGCGGGTCCTAAGACAGCTTTAGCATGTCCCTCGGGCTCACTGAGATAATATCAAAGGGTTTTCGTGGTTGGATACCGCTGTCGATCCTGGCGACACAGGAGATACAGTGGTGGGAATGTGTGGTGGGCCTAGATGACGCCCGCAACTCCTTTGCGCCAAAATTCGCGAAGGGAACCGTACATTTTTTCGGGATAAAAAGTATCCTATGTCCTTTCCCGGGTCTTACAGTATCTCCATACCAAATTTTAAGCAAAATCGGTTCAGCGGTTTGAGCGTGAAGAGGTAACAGACAGACAGACACACGTTAGTATGGATATGGATGTAATTAATATTGTATCAGCCGATGTAATTAATTAGTAGTAGTGTTTACTTGTTTAGCACTATCGGCGCGCGTGTTCCAATAATTCCGTGACACGTAAAAACTTGGCTCCGGTGGAATTACATAAGCTTAAAATCGTGATGAGTAATACACGGACTCCTCCAATATCCGACTTCGCTGGAAACGCTCCACATAAACAGATATAAAATATTAAAGCGACTTTTACTTCCTCCGCGCGAGCTCGCAAGAAGGTCGTATTTGTTTTCGCCTCGGTTACACAGAACGTCCTATTTCCCATGCTCATTCATCGCGCCAGGCATTTTGATCTCACTTTATGTATGATAATTGATCTCTGTGCCCCCCGAATTGAGTCGAGACGTGTCTCGTGTCGACTCGAACGTATAAAATGTTTAGCGGTTACATTACGATTCAATTATTCGCTGTGTCAATATACATAAATATTAAATTATTCATTTTGTGTCAATATACTCGCAACTCGTGAGCAAGGTTAAATTAAATTTATATCAATTATTCGTTTCGCTTTCATCGGTCTGCTAATAGAATTACTTATAAAATTTTACGGGTACGTTATACATAGATATTTCACATTATTGCTTCATTACTACGAATTTGCCTGCTACTATAAATTTGATTTTAAGTTAAACTAGGTATCTACGCTAAAATATGTGAAAGTTCAGACTGACCGGTAGAGACTAGAGCTGACACAACCGGATATCAGATGCATCCGTTGTCAATAAACGTGAATCTACGAAATATGTGTGGACGACATAATATAAGGTAATATATCTATCAGGAAATTTATTCATTGGCAGATGGCGGTCCTACGTAGTTTGGTTGGGTTATATCCAAGGCACACTACAGATCGCGACTAACTTTGACTTAAGTTAGTAGTCCCTAAAATTAGCAGGTCGATGTCTGTCAGTACGAATATCGACGTAAAGGACATTAAAATAACATTCATATCAGCGCGCCTTGTACAGTGGCGGTTACGACTTACGACGCTCGCCGCGTCCTTGATAGGGCGAAATAGGAGAAAATTATACTTTTCACATAGATAAAGACCAAAATGCTAAATGTAACCACATATTATTCTTCTTTAAGTTATGAGCTTTTCGTAGATATGATTTTTGAAAGTAGAACTATCAAAAGCTTCATGGAAAATAAGAAAAATATCACAAAATATTCAAATTTAGCCTCCTCTTCTGAGTTATTTTTTATCGAGTGATGTTTTCAATATTATATTTCGAACCACAAATTGTCAAAGTACATTAAGTAAACAACAATGTGTATATTTTTTTTGGCTTTTAAAAGTCACTATTTGTTTGTTTATTATTGATTCAGTCATGTAAATTAGAGACTACCTGGTCTTAACACAACCAAATGACGTGGCTCGGCCATCTGCCACGAATTAATTTCTCCGATGGTACAAGTCGCCAACGGATTTGATGAACTACTTTTAAACCAATTCATATTTCATAATGTCGAAACTCGAAAGTGATATCGTCGGTGACCGCACATACCAATATAGTATCTAATATTTTTAATTTAGATCTTTTGTTGTTTTATATAGGAAGGAAATTAAAACGCAAAAATGTATTTATAATGTTTAAAAATAGCGTATGTGGAATGTGAATGCTAAATTTTAGTTTACGACTTGACTATAAATTGTTGCTCTAACATTTTATGCCGGCAAATGTGATTTCCATGCCATAGACAGTTGATTTCCTTTCGCGCCAACCAAGTTACGGACAAAGTCTAGTACTGTGCTAATACTTATAGTTTTTAGAAGATATTAAAAACATACGAACCTCAGCTACCCAGGTTATCTGGATGTGTAAACTACTTTATTCAAATGTCTTAATTATTTGATAGGTTAACATAATGTTAATTAAAAAAATATTTTTCTACCAAACTCTCTTTAAAAAAGTGCCTTAGATATACTTATTTAGTACAAAATATAGACCATGCACAACTTTAAGTACGCTGGGAGAAATCGGAGGGGGCAAATGTGTAAAATTTATCCAATAACGTACAATAGCTACTAATAACGTGTCTTTATAAAAGGTCACGAGCGAGAGAAACAGCGTCTTCCATTTTTGCGGCTTATTAATAAAGTTTTGACATAGAATATTTATACTTTATTTCCTTATTTTCATATGTACAACACATACATAATATCTCAATTCATCATCTACACCTACTCTGGATAATCGAGTCTTCAGCCTCTACTGCAATACATCTATAAGCTAAGCATACTAAACAAGCTTTGTGTTGACACTTGACAGGCTTAAGAGCTTCTCTCCAGCTTTCTCATAGTGCAATGATTAATCGTCATAGCCTCATCACACGTATAGCTCTATCAAATGACAATTCATTAACAATATTTGTGGTTGTTCTGTGAAAATTGTATTTAAATTGACAATGTTTAGCCATGTTAAACACGACAAGTACTTTTATGTTTGTATACGGTCAATACAATTTGTCATAATAATATGTCCAGTATTATAAAATAAAAACAACATGGGTGTGGTGGCAGAAGTGAAAACGAAACAGCAGAACATCACGCTTTACTACGGAATTTCTCTCCTACGCTGAACCGTACAGCAGTTCATGCCTTCTCCGTCTTACAAATTTTCGATCAGGTCACGTGGTCTGAATTCCTGATACGAGTTTAACATTTTGTACTCATCCGGCATCCCAAAAGAAATAATACGTCGTCAAGGAAGTCAATAAGGAATAAATACGTACGGGGCAAAGCGGAAAAGTTATGAGGTTATACCGACAGAGCGGGATACGTTCTGCTAAGTGTGATTGTGCCAGTCAATTTTACGACAGTTCCACGTGTTATGTCTTACGAGTTACGATCAGCGCGGGCGGGAGATCAAATAATATCGAATGCAAATACTTTGGATATTGTTTTTCGATCGTAATATTTTTACCGGTTTCCACTACTAGATAATCTTTCTACACACTTCGGTATGATTAAGAACACAATATTTACCGGAGCCCTATTAATTTAATCTCGACGACAGCTCGCAGTCGAGACTCGAGGTTCGAGAAAAGGACTCAATTTGCGAGCGCTACAGGGGCCGTACCACGAAACCGTTTTGAGACTCAAAGAATCGTACGAGAATGCCGCGTCCTACTCTAACAATCGAGAAATGACGTTATTAGAGTAGGACGCGGCATTCTCATTCGATTGTTTGAGTCTCAACTCTCAAAACGGTTTCGTAGTAGGCTGTAGGCCTACAGCCTGCGAATGTAGGACCTAATAGAATTCTCGAGCAAACACTCAATGCGATGGGCAAATTAAATGAAGCTCGGAAGGATGTTATTAAAGAAGTTTGAATGAAAGTTCCATTGCGATGGTCGCCACGGTTCGCCGCTCGCCTGCAGCCTAGCATTCAATTCATTAGTTCGGCTCAGGTCAGTAATTTGATGTTCCGCTCAAATCAAAACCATTCATTGGAAATATACGTTGGCTCCATTGTTGCCCTGTTGCTCCAGGGCAAACGGCGCTGATAGGGGTATATCAACACTAAACTGATTGCAACTTGGCACGCTTTTAGGTTATAATGAGGTGTATCCGCTAGGAAGGAGGTTCAATAATTAACCCAATAAGAAATGCAACGCTGTTACCCGGTTTGTAGGGGGAGAATCTAGACTTCTTATAAAAAGCTCAGAACCACCTTATGTATAAAATAATATTATTTTGATTCTTTAGATCAGTTTCGAAACTAAAATATCGATTTTTATGGGCATAGACATGTAGAGAAACAATGCAAGGATCAGAAATTAGAACAACAATAATTCTCGTCTCTACCTTTGATTTCAAACACACTTAGTTATTTATAGTAATTTATTTCAAGGTAGATATACTAAATTATGTATGCGGTAATGCAGTAACGACAGTATGCAGTCCGCGTACATGAGATTGGAATCTCGATCTACTGTGAATATGAGGGAGATTTATTTTAACTTGCAACTTCCGTCGCCCATGGACACTCGCAGCATCAGAAGAGCTGCAAGTGCGTTGCCGGCCTTTTAAAAGGGAATGGGGTAATAGGGGAGGGTAGGGATGGGACTAGGGTAGGGGATGGGGCCTCCGGTAAACTCACTCACTCGGCGAAACGCAGCGCAAGCGCCGTTTCACGCCGGTTTTCTGTGAGAACGTATTTCTCCGGTCGAGCCGGCCCATTCGTGCCGAAGCATGGCTCTCCCACGTAAAATGAATTTGCTTATCGGCTTCGCCTTGAGTTCAGTATTTTGCTTTGCGGTGTAGTTAGCAGTTTGCATAGACTCGTTGCAATGTGCAGGCTTGGGAGACTAATTAAAAGAGCGTTGTCTTCGCGAAAAAGATGTTTTATTACTGACTTATTAATTACTTATCGGCTACCTTATATAGGAGGGAGGTGTGACATACACTACATCGTTACTGAGTTTAAAAACGATATCTGCTGAAGACTTCGACATTTTCTACCTGGTTTCATGATTTTAATCCAGTTTTAACCCCTTCGGGGCAATTTAACCCAAAATAAAAAAAATATGCTTACATCTGTGATGCGACAAACAGTTCAGTTTTTAGGGGGACCTAATAGAAAAATATTACGTACATTTAAAGAATAAGTATAATATAATTTTCGATTAAAATTTTATGTCCAGCAAAATATAAAACCTCGGTTAAAAAGATAGTCCATCCAGCGCAGTCGTTTGTAACTATGACGGCCATATTTCAGTAGCGTTTACTTTTTAGTTTCATGCCAATTATTTCCAGGCATCAAGTTATGACGTTTGGACTTTGATCCGGATAAATCGCACGCTGCAAATCACTGAAAAATTTAAATAATTCCTTCGTTCGCGTGATACGCCAATCATTATAGGACTACAAGCGTGTATAATAGAGACATGCCTTTTGCAGCAACACAAGGGTCAAGGACAGTATAGATACAGATGCACAAGGATAAAGAAAGCTGCAAAAAGCCTTTTTACAATATCCATTTTGCATGTGGCCGAATAACAATTAAATTAATTCACAATTGATTTTGCTGTCGAAATTTAATTCTTCACAAATTCGGCTTATGACTTATCCAAGGCAGCAGCGCTGCAGTAAGCCGCTAATACGTCGGAAAGTTGGTATTGGGGCGACAGCGCTTATCGCCTTGTCACGTGCCGCATAAGCCGCAACACAAAATTCAATACAACACTAGAACTTATGTCTTCGCTGGGTAGACGCGCGGCGGGTGTGAGACTAATGTGAAATCTAGGTCGCTCTCGCGACTTCGCAAAAAGGTTGTATTTTGTGGTATTTAACACACATTTTAATATATTTTCTTCGATTTATTTACTGTATCTACCTGCCATCGAAGATCTTGATTCATAGGCAAATGGTGGACCTACGTCACTTAGTCAGGTTATGTCAATTCAATGTTAGTTGTTGTCATTAGGCCAAAACCAAATTACGTAGGTCCGCCATCTGCCTATGAACCAATTCTCTGATGGTACCCAAAGGCTAAAGTTTAGTAATTACATACAAAACAAGCGACACAACCAGTAAACACGTGTTCCCAACTAATACAATCATAAATTATAGGCACTAATTACCGCGTCAAATTGTCAGAAGTTCCCTAACTCGGTGGAACACATTCTCATCAGCTTATTATAACTGTATAGACTATAGACGTTATAATTAGGGGGGTGTAGCGAAGTCGGCCGCGGGCGTTAAGAGTGTTCCGTTAACGTGAGCTCAAGCCCTATCGCGAGCTAAGTCGGGAAACTTCGGCGGCGGGAACAATGATCGCGTTACCAACTCCCGCCGCCTGGATACAGATTCGCCGAAATCTGATAGGAATACACACAAAACAACTTTAATCCTCACTCCTCACCGATCGTATAGAGCCAAATTAACCAACGCTGGTTAATCGTGTAAGAAGGAGAAGCAAATATGTAGACAAACGATTGACTGTAACAGATGAAGTTGAAACTTATTACGCTTAATGATTGCTTAATGATGAAGTGGATTTAGGCAAAATTAATAATGAAAATTAAATTACCACCGGCCGCCGTACCTCATAACTGTGTGGTTTATTCAACATAATCGCGCAGCTGAATTTGACACACGAATTATTGACAGCGGAAAGCACACAAAATCGACGTTGAACAAAAATTCCGCGTATACCTTTTCAGTAATGAAACACACGAAAATTATTTGTCCCTAGTCGATACACAAATACGACAACGAGTCTGTACAGCTACGTGCAACTAGGACTCTCTGTAAGTCTAACCATCCATTTGACTAATTTTATGCCCGGCGCGGAGGGAGCACAATGAAAAACAAATTGACGTTCATTTGAAAAACTCCCCAGAATTACATAAATTTTCCACGAACATGAAGGAGCTTTATAAACTTTTGATAAAAACTAGTTTCAAAAGCGATCTGTCCAAGCGGGAATATCTCTGGAAATACCGCACTCGCTAATTCTAATGGATGGAACAATATTTTCTGCTTGTTTTAGAATATACATCGTATTGATCGATCGGTTTGCCGTGTTTGTTTCAACTCCGAGTAAGCTTATAAGCCTTTCTTGATCTTATAGATTTAGTTGAATACGAAATAATTTACTTTATGAAATGTTTTAATTTTCTACGTTTTTGGTCCTCTTGCGAAGGGATTTGAGTTAACACTCCCTGGGCTAGATATCGTCATATAGAACGAAAGATGTAGTATGATATTTAACCGAGAGTCAAAAACCCAAGTCTGTGCAAGTGAGCCTTGGTGTTCTTACATTCGGTCACTATTTTTCTCAACTTAAGGTAACGCTTAGTTCAGAACTTCAGATTAAGAGGTGATTAAGGCTGACTGATTGATTGAATGACTGAAAAGACATAAGACAAAATATCAATGCGGTTTTTATTTTTCCCCAAAGGATGATCCTCCGAAGCAATTTATTTAGTGGCATCCGCAGTCCGTACAAAACAACCAGAACATTTAACATCGCTTAATTCCTGACATTGTTAGCATACAATTATTTCACAGCACAATAAGCTCGTCACAATGGCTCGTGCATTTTCAATAGCTCATTATGTTCGGCTCGGATAGATCATATTTTTAATAAATACTTGAGTTTAATTAAATACTCTAGTGCTCCGTACAATAAGTTCAGGTGGATTTCGATGACAGCGATCGTTATTCATTTCGACAACCAGATATCGTGTTTACGGCAGAATGAGTTCGAACAATGCGATGTGATTTATTCTGGCCGGCGCGGCTCCTGGTGTTCCACCATTCAATTGTAGCAGAAAAATCTTGGACATTTTGCCAGTTTCACTACTATCTTTGCCACACACCATTTCTCTGTTTTCAGAGTGGTGACCACTAGAACCGGACACCTCAAAAAATTTGAGAAGTGTCAAGGGACACCCGGATGGAACGAAGTTATAAATAGGAGTCTATTTCTCAATACTAAAGATCGCCGAATAGTCAAAATTCGACCTCAAATAAAAAATTAAATTATAACATAAGTTTCAAATTTCAACGCTTTTCTATTGATATTCTATTGTCAAAATATTGACTTTATTATTTTTTAAACATAATTCCTGCGACAGTCTCAGATTAATTAAGTCAAAGGATGACAGACTGGCCGTGTATTATTTGTCTAACAGTATTTAAGATTCAATATAAAAAAAAAAACTAAACTATCAACGTCCTCTGCCCCTACTATGCAGGTACTAATAAAAAAGAGCCGTTACAACTTTTTCCGTCTAGCCCCCGCAAGGCGCAACGCGCGATAAGGAACTTCGTTCCAATAACTTGATCGAGAGCATACGCGTGTTCGTATGCTCTCAGGACATAATATGCTTACAGGACAAATTCCTTTAAATCCTAAGACACAAAATTATTACTTCAATAAAAAAATATTCTTATCTACCGTAACCTTATAAGGGAGAGAAAAGAAGCTTGCTTAATACTTACAGTTAACACTGAGCTCCAAGGTCGCATCGAGCTGCTGGCCCTCCGGCATGGCGCGGTTGGTGACGACACAGCGGAAGGTGGCTCCGTCGTCCTCCCTGGTCGGCTCCAGCGCCAGGATCGCCACTGACGGCTCCGACCGAGTCCGCCCGTACACTATTATCGCCTCCAACGGGTACATCGACCCGTCGCGGTACCACCTGCACAAATACAGCTGTTAGCCTATCGGGAACGGGTGTAGTTTAGGGAAAAGTATCAACGGAAAATATTGGTATATGGTATTTTATGAATAAAAGCATCCTGAAGCATTAGAAAGTTCAGATCGGCAGAAACGCGATATTTTGTTATAAAAATAAGATCAAACCACGACTAGACTCTACCGAAGTCAAACTAGTAAACTACTAATGATACACATCTTAATAACCACTGTCCATTGGTATTACTCTTCGATGTATTACTGATCATTATACATACGGGTGTAACGCAACCAGTCACTAAATCCATCTTTACTAATATTGTAAATGCGAAATTCAGCTGTCTGTTACATTTGCTTAAACCGCTAAACCGATTTTGCTGAAATTTGGTATAGAGAATGAAGATACTTTGAGTCTCGGCAAAGGACATAGGATATTTTTTATCCCGGAAAAATCTACGGTTTCCGCAATATAGACGAATTCCTGCGCAACGTCGCGCGCGTCCAGTAATAAATATATGATTGAGCTAAAGCTACAGGCACACGTGCGGGTGGGATTTTCGTGTGATAGATTCAGGCTGGCTAGCTGACTAGTCTGTAGATGTGATTAATACGAGAATTTGAACGCGTGGACGCCCGTAATTATTGTGCGATTTCTGAATGAAATTCCGCAGGTAGGCTTTTGGGCGTATACTGAAATGCTAATAAAATTCCTTAATTCCTTAATTTTATTAGCATTTCAGTATACGCCCTATATATCCTCAATAGAATAGATGCTAGAAGAAGATGCGTCGTGGGTCAATGCCGTTAAAAAATCACAGGTTGTGCGTGGGAAACTAAGGGCCTGTTTCACCACTTCCTGATAAGGTGCCGTATAGGCTATCCACAACTTATTTGACAGATGCTCCAACAAAAAAACTATCTGTCAAGTTAAGTTGTGGATAGCCTATCCGACACTTATCAGGAAATGGTGAAACAGGCCCTAAGTAACACAAAGTTAAGATGATAAGCTCAGTAATACTGGTAATACGAGTGCATAATATCATTTTATCAAACTTACGGCCACACCCGGAGACATTTAGTGATTACTTAGGAGTTGATAAAATAATATGATGGCTTTGATATAAAGTCCATACATTTTCTATCAAAGTCTTCATTAAATAACTACTTAAATGATAGTTAAATGGCTCCGAGTGTGGATATGAATGAGCCACGAGTCACGATTCACGAGATATTTCAGCAAAACCATCAATAAAGCCTCCACTTTGCCTCGTACTTTGAAATATAACTTAATATTTAATATTTACTTATTTATTTTCTTCTTAGCGTTCTTTTTAATTCGAGAGTGAACTAGTTAGTCATTAGCGTAGTCTGAAGGTAAAAGATTTAAATTACAACTTTGCGAGACAAAAGTTCAGAGCAAAACGTTTCTTAATCGAGCTCCTACTGATGTTTAACAAGAACCAACTTTAAATTAAAAAGATTAATATTATGGTCAACCTAGTTTTAAAGTTGTGAACACAAAACAATTTTTCGTTACAAAACATTTTAATTATTATGTAAGAATAATTACGATGTCGAAACTTACAAGGTTTTGCGTAAAGTTGAAGCTAAATTATGTAGTACTAAATTATATTCACGTTGAAATGTTTACTTCAGAACTTTATAAACAGGCAATTAATTAGATCGACATAAAAGCGCACCATGTTTGCAACATTTCATTAACTACATATTCCCCGTTTTATTATTATTTTTGGATCAATTTTGAACTAAGATAAGTAAAAAAATAGGATTTTTGTGCGATCTCGGCAACGCGTCAAATGTATGGTCAAGGTCGTTTGCTCGGGGGATGGCCTTAACGAGATGTCACTTATTATTATCACCGTGCAATAAACTACACAATAATTATGTACTATCAGAGAAGTTGATTGCTAGGCAGATGGGGGACCTACGTAGTTTGGTCGCGTTACGTCAAGCCTAGCCGACAGATCACAATTAACATTGAATTGACATGATCCGACCAATGACGTTGGTCTGTCAACTGCCTAGGAATCAATTTTCTCGATGGTACATATTATTATCAACTACATAGATGACGCCCGCAACTCCTTTGCGCTGCAATTCGTTTATCGCTCGGGAGCCGCACATTTTTCTAGGATAAAAAGTATCCTACGTCCTTTCCAGGGACTCAAATTTGCGCGTGAAGAGGTAACAGACACACAGCCCCACTTTCGCATTAATAATATTAGTATGGAAGTATGTATGGTATGAATGTTGAGAATTAATTATATTTGAATTATTTGAAGCCGAATACTGTTTCTAGAGGCTCTACATTCACAGTGCTAGGCTCTCCAATAACTGGTAAGTAATACGGGTAGTGTAAATCATTGCATTGTTCTAACAGTTGGAACACAGAGGGCGGGAATGCCACAATAATATTGGTAATATTACATTACAGAATACAGCCGGCCAACAGCTATGCAAACGCTTGACAAATGACAATGGAGCCCTACAAACATCGCTCCTTGCTGTACTCCAGCTAAATACCTCTTGAAATAATAAAGCAAACATTTTAAAAACTCAGGATTTTACGGAAAAATTCTGGCTACAAGAAAAAGGTACGCCATCTACGCCATTGACCCAAACAACGCCGAAGGACCATTTATTAAGTCTAATATACAGGATGTAACAAAACTAAGTGATAAACCTTAAGGGTGTGTATGTGTTCCTTGTAGAGAGTTCACTGTGAAAGTAGCAGCGCTGAGACAAATTTTTTTTTCACTTTTGTATGGGCAAGCGCCTCAGCGTCACGAGTTTTCCCATACAAAAGTAAAAAAAATGGCCTTTCAGCGCTGCTACTTTCACAGTGAACTATCTACAAGGAACACGTACACACCCTAAAGTATTATCACTTAGTTTTGTTACACCCTGTATACGCCTAGTGTCTACGTTATAAGGGAGTGTCCGCACTGCTAATTTTAATCGCGCGATTATTTTTTTCAACACATTGAATTTTATGAGAATATCCGCACATGCGATAAAAATATCGCGGTAAATTTATATGAATAAATTCGCGCGAATAAAATTCGCAGTGCGGACAGTCCCTCGCTTATTTTGTAGCCAGACTTTATGAAAAATTAAAACACACTTTTCGAAGTTGAAATCCTAAACATTTTTAAAGTTTAAAAGTATGTATTCACAAAACTATGACTTTGGATTAATCAGTATTTTGCAATATTCTATTTAAAAATTACTAGAACCAAATATTATATGTATGTACGGTATATGAATAACATGATATTTTATATTCTACTCGTAAAACATTCAGCGTTTTGCACTATCATACTATTCAACATACGTAGAAACTTGTAGGTCATAGTTGTATATGTCAAGGTATATGCTAATACATTAGACTGCAGTCCGCAGCCGACAAGCTTTGGTATGTAGATGTGGTGTGTGCCCTGAATCCGGTGATAAGTTTTACACTTCATCCAATATATCTACAATTATAACTGACCGAGAACTTCGGACACAATAACAATCCATACTAATATAACTAGATGACAGTCAACTTCGTATCACTTTCCTTTTAATATAAATCTTACCGGGACGAATATTTCTAGACTAAAATTAGTCAATTCGGTCCAGCCGTTCTCAAGTTTTGGCAAGATTAACAAAATTTAAAATTAATTTTTATTAATATACGAGTACCTCTAGATGCGAAATTGTGTCTGTCTGTCTGTTATCTCTGCGCGTCCAAAGCGCTCAACCAATTTAGCTGAAATTTGGTACTTATGGATACTTTGAGTCCCGGAAAATTACATCTAAGGATACTTTTTATCCCGGAAAAATGTACGATTCCCGCTCGATAATCGAATTTTGGCGCAACGGAGTTGCAAGCGTCATCTAGTAATAAATAGCTCACAATTCACAAAGCATAACATACTGCAAACGTAAACACAATAATTTTTTATCCAAAGAAGTTTCATAGCGGATCTGAACTTATGTAATTTAATTAAAATCGGTCTAAACTAAAGGCCGACGGACGCGGGACGACTAAGTTTAGACCAGGATCGAGACTAACTTTCGCTGCGATTTAACTATCATAGACTATTGTACTCGTACCTAGACTACTCGCGTTCTCATTTTAAATCAGCAATCCCGGAAGCCGATTAAACCTCATCCGGATTTACGACAACCGATGAAAATTTACAGATGCAATGTGCGAGTTCCTTACGCCTACCGTAACGGCTCTTCTCGCCGGGTTAGTCAACGAACCGGTGTTAGGTCAATAGTCAACACGTGGGACTTTGTGAAATTAATCTTCAAAATTCAGGTTTTTTTTAAATGACTCACTTGATGCTGGGATTGGGCGAGCCGCCGGTGCTGGAGCAGGTAAGGTTGAGCTGGCGGCCCTCCTGGGCGGCGGCGCGGGGGCCGGGGCTGAGGACGGGCGGCTGCGGCTGGGTTAGCACCACCAGATTGTAGGTCTGCGAGTGCAGCGTCCGCCCCGACCCGCCCGCCTTGATCCGGCACTCGAAGCGCCCGTTGTCCCGCTCGTACGACACGTTCGACACGATTAGGTCGTAGCGACCCTCCGACGGCGCGTACGTTATCCTGAAACAAACGACGGGTTAATTAAAGAGATCTTTTGATTTTAATAACAGAGTGGCCACCCGAAGATGGATGACGGCGCCGAGGCCAGCCTAGGAAACGATGGAGCTGGAGGCTGGAGGCATGCTGGGCAGCGATAGCCCAGGGGAGGGAAAGGTGGAAGACTTTGGGTTTGGCTTTGATAATTTAAAGGGCATAATCTTTAGACTAAGCGACGGGTTAACTCCATTGAATACGTATTTACTCTCTCCATATTTGTACGGATAAAGGTCGCATCAGTTTATATCATAAAGTGAAAGGTTGCATAGCTTTGATCAAACAGACTGGGCGCTTTGACCTGTATTAATATATTGACATTTTATTTTGTAAAACAAGAGCATCGATATTTGCTCTTCGATAACATAATAACTACTGTATACCTATCATTTTATAGTTGAGCCATGTTGAGCTCATTCGTTATAATTATGTCAGCAGACCCATGCCCGGGAACTCCCGGGGGGTCGGGTAAGACGCCTGCAACTTCATAAATAAATAATTACAGCCGCGGACGGACCCTATCACGGCTACCCCATTTCGAAACCCATTAGAGGAGCCGTTGATGCGGTATTGCAATTAACTATTTTTTAATGCACCGGGAAAGGGGAAAGATTATGACAGACTATATTTTAACTTTTAACGATGTGAAACGGAATATTAAGAAAGTGAGTCCGCCAAGAAAAGACTTTCTAAAATTCACTTCTAGTAAGAAAAGGCTAAAGAAGATTCTTGAACACTATTAAAGTGCAAAGAGCACACAAATGTCAAGAACGTTTGTATGTATAAAATGTACCACCGAGGAAATTGATTCCTAGGCAGTTGACAGACCAACGTCATTTGGTCGAATCTTGTCAATTCAATGTTAATTGTGATCTGTCGGCTGGATTTGACGTAATGCGACCAAACTACGTAGGTCCCCCATCTGCCTGTATCGAAAATGACAGTATGCCCGGGGGAATGTTTAGCTGATTAATTGCCGGTAACACCTCGTTATTATAAAACTGACTAATTAGCCAGCGTATGAAACTGCTGAATTCAATTTTTCCTGTTGAATATTGAATTTTCCAGCCAGTTTGGATCATAAAGTACGAGCTTTAGAGCGCTATCTGTTATACTGACAAATGAGGTGTTGCTGGGAGATATGAAAACGTTCAACATATCGACATATTGCTATTGGATGTAGTCAGTTTGTACTCTTATAAGGCGGCCTCTCAATGCTGCACGATAGACGATAGAGATACGAACGTGAAGAGGAACGTATTTGTCTTTAATTGCCCATGATCTACGTCGATATTTATATATGAGATATCTCAGAAAGTTAAACAACAATTACTATAATATGAAATATGCATCAAAGTAAAAGAGAGGCTTTTGCTGACAAAATCTGGTTAATTGAACTTTTCTTGCGTCTATTGAACCTGAAGACGCAAGCAGCCAATGACACATTATAGGCTTTCACCATTTTTCCTTTTCTAAATTTTCTTTCTCCGTGTGACCTTACTCAAGTCGTATAGGTGAGTGGTGGTTTATGAACGAAAAATTAGGACTATCATGCTGAAAGACCAGTTAACATTTTCATAGATTATTATTTTAATTTTATTCATCGGATGTAATACGAACAGTATAAGGGCGTTTGTGCACTACACGGAATTTTACTGTCCGGCGTTTATAACTTTCACGTTTGCCATATCAAAACGTAAGAAATCGGGACGCCGCGCCGCGCCGGATGGTAAAATTCCGTGTAGTGCACAAACGCCCTAAAGGTATATTCAAGAATGTTCAATCAATTATGAAAAATGGGCTATCGTTATAGGTTTTACAGACGTGCTCTTTAATATTTTGATGCCCTTTGTAAAAATATTGTGTCCGACTGTTTGTCCGTTACTGAAATTGATAAGGAAAAGGACATTGGATACAATTAATATTCCGTACGACATCTTATTTATATTTTTTAATATTAAGTATTTTCCAGTATTTTTTCGTATCATTTTTTATATTTACTCCTCGAAAGTCACCGAAGTCTTTACGTTGTTTTTCCACGTGTCGTCCGCAACAATGTTATTGGAAGTTAATGATAGAGTCCCAATTGCTTCCCACGAACTCATATAATCGAGTCGAAGCAGACGAAATAATGAAACACGTAATCGAAAGAACACATGACTTAAACGAATTACCCGCTGTTTTTGTAAGTGAAATAACTCTCCCAAATAAAATGTCACGCCGAATTTAATTTTAACGAGTGTTGTGGTAATTACCAATTACGGTAAGACGGAGATCATAGAGGTATAGCTGTTATCCTCAAAACGTGTTAGGAGTTAGAAACGAAATTAAGACCAAATCTTACTTAGAGTCATATACTCTAGTACCTCTTATGGTATAATTACACTCACCGAGTAGTGGTGAAACAGTGCTCTCGGCCGAGCACATACTGAGTGTACGGCCGAGGGCGCTGTCTCTCCTCTATACTCGATAGGTGTATCAGACCCTTATTCACAAAATATGTAGATACACTAACGACAAACCATGTTGCTAATTTTCTTTGATACGCTAGAGAAGTTTCTTGACAAACAGTGACAACCATATGGATTAGAAAGCGTGTAGTAAATATTAACCCATCAATCCCCAAGCGGCACCCGGCTGCCGCATAACAATTGAAAATCTATTGGGCTAGAGTCTACAAGTAAGTAAAATTACAACAGTTACTAAAATGACGTAAAAAGTAAAACTGAAATGAACCAATTACTGTATGTTTTGAAATATGCTAAAACCAAAAAGTAAAAACATAGTTTAATAACTCTAGGAATAGTTTAGAACACCGTTACAACTTCTACGTAATTAAACTTCTGAGCCATCAATGTGCGCCATCGTTTCATAGTAAAAGCACAACGTAACATCATACAGTAGACTAACGGCCGCATAAAGAGACATTTAATGATTACTTAACTCTAATAAAATGAAGAGTTTGACAGAAAACGTATGGAGTTGTGGCGGTACCCACAATTCGCCTAACATTCCTGCATCGCGCTATCGAAGTTTTCTGAGCGCGTCGGTATATATACGACAGCTGAAATGTATCACGTGGGCTCCGGCCTGACCGAGCATACCACCTCGCTCGGTCGGAAGATCTTCCTTTGCGGCCTCCACGCATTTCCCACATTGGTGACCCTCGACAGAACACGCCTCCTTCATCATCATCACTCCCCGCCCCTCCGCACCGCGCCAGCCAGCATCGCCTCATCGGGTACCTCGTCCACTAGCCGCAATGTACCGCGGCCTGGGCGACTCCGCATCGGCATCAACGGGCTTTCTTACTACACCGACCGGTCAGCAAGCAGAGCACATCTCTCCTGGTCGGCACGTAGCATCGGCCCCGCACGGCAGCTATGCGACTCACTGGATCCCGTGCAGCAGCATCACAGTTCCGACTCACTGGGACTTCATTGCAACAGTTCCGACTCACTGGAACTCTTTGGCACTGGCGACTCAAGCGACAAGACTTCAAGATTCGACCTCCGGTCTTCGGGGGGGAGTGATGTGGCGGTACCCACAATTCGCCTAACATTCCTGCATCGCGCTATCGAAGTTTTCTGAGCGCGTCGGTATATATACGACAGCTGAAATGTATCACGTGGGCTCCGGCCTGACCGAGCATACCACCTCGCTCGGTCGGAAGATCTTTCTTTGGCCGCCACGTACATATTATCCCCACAGAGTTTATGTCAAAATTTCTCTGAGTGCGATCGTAAGCACTTAAAATCAAACGATCTCTAAACCGAGAAAAAAAACCGCGCGCGATGCTTTATTTTGCTACTTCAAGTTATCTGAAATCATGCCAATATGCGCGTGCAATCAAGATGGTCTACTGTATATATTTATATTGTGAAAGGATTAGATATTATACAATTTTAACACAATTAGGGTGACCAGATGTCAGGAATTTTCCTGACATGTCAGGAATTTTAGACATATGTCAGGAATACGGCCGGAAAAGGGAAATGTCAGGAATTTTCGGAAAATAATTGAAACAATAAAATTTTATACACTAAACTTTTATTTTTAATCACAATAACAAAAAAGGTTAAGGCACAAATACTTTGGAGTTTCATAATATTGTAACTTACTAATATGTAATCGTAATTATCTTTTTACGATATAAACATAAGTCAATCAACATTAACAAATTAAAAATTTAAAAAATCAACAAATAAATAGTTCGTGTCAGGAATTTTGGCCGAAAATCAGGAATTTTGTCAGGACTTTTAAAATTTGTATCTGGTAACCCTATAATATGTATACAATACACCGCTGGGAACATGTGCGGCTACTAGACCGTTACCGCAAGGTTTAACGACTCCTTCATTACAATAATACGTTACAAATGGCGCGATATTCCTAATTACAATATTCTTACAACTCCCGTACATTGAAGCTTTTAAATCGAGTGTTGAAACATGATGCTATCCTTGTCTAAATTCTAAGCAAGGACAGAGACAGCGTCTAATTTAGGACACCGTTTGCAACGTTTTAATATGCCGAAAGCTCAACTAATTCGTTTAACGTGGGTAAACCGGGATTTTATTTTCGGGATAAAAAAATATCCTTGTCCTGGGGTAAAAATATAACTTAACATAAATCTCAAGCGATTCGTAAAAACAGTAAATTACCTACTACTACCTAATGACTTAATTTAACTCTACAAATTAAAACAGCAAAAAAAGTCGCAACTCCAACTGAGATTGTTCGAATGTTTGTGCTGCTAACATTTTAGCATTTCAGGAGGAGTAATTGGCGAGACAGTATCAAGTATTTCAGGAACTTTCTCGAAGTTCGTGCGATATTGTTGGCGGAGGAAATTGCACTCGGCGCGCACAATACACCGTGCATCTTGCGACCCGAGACTCTTGAATCGATCCTCAATATTTGACCCCTTAAGACGACGACGTTATTAAATCTCATATACTCTCACCCGGAGTTTTTAATTGGTTTCGTTCTTATCTTCGAGGACGCCAGCAGAGTGTTAGGGTTGATGACTCCTCTTCTACTTGGGTAGATCTTGAAGCTGATGTACCTCAAGGCGGTATTCTCTCTCCCCTTTTGTTCTCACTATTTATTAATTTCATATCACTAGTTATACTATTTTGTGCGTATCACCTCTATGCCGATGACTTGCAACTTTACATCCAAGAGAGGGTTGAAAATTTACCTACAGCTATCAGGAACATGAACCGGGACTTAGAGGCGATATGCTCGTGGTCTGCTAATTTTGGTCTACACGTAAATCCCAATAAATGTCAAGCCATTTTGATTGGCAGCCCACGTTTGCTGAGCCGAGTAGACGTTGGAGCCCTTCCACCTATTGTCTTTGCTAGTAGTACTATCCCATTTAGCCCTAGCGTAAAAGATCTCGGGCTTATATATAGACAGTAATCTTGACTGGCGTACCCACATTACCAACATCTGTGGTAATGTTACCGGCTCCTTGCGATCTCTTTACCGTCTGAAAAACTTTTTGCCTCACAATATAAAGTTGTTGCTGGTTCAGGCCCTTATAGTGCCACTGCTGGATTACGGCGATGTATGTTGTTTCGAACTTCGGGAGGAACTGCTTAATAAACTTGACCGTATGTTAAACAACTGCATTAGGTTCATATTCAACCTTCATAAGTTTGATCACGTTTCTTATTACCGATCTAAGTTGAACTGGCTACCCATTCGTCAACGTCGATCACTGCGTGCACTATGTATGTTGTACTCTCTCCTTCACTCTCCCAGCGCTCCTCTATATTTAACTTCCCAATTAAAAATTTTCAGTAACACACACAGTCTGGAACTTCGATCATCCAAAAAACTACGACTCCTCTGTCCTCCTCATAATTCCAGCATTGTCCACTCCTCATTTTATATACAGTCTATTCTCCTATGGAACGCCCTCCCCCAAGAAATCAGGATGTCCCCTAATAAAAATGTTTTCAAACGCAGAGTTCGACAATTATATTTAAAATCGATTGGATGATAAATATGATTGTAATAACAAGTGGTTTCCATTTGGAATTTATATATGTGACATTTTTATTTTTTTATTTTTTATTAGCTTTCAATGACATAGTTTATGTAGGTATATTTATAGTTTATGAATATATATTTATTTAATTATTTATATAATAATATGTATCTAAGTATTTATGTAAGTTTATTATAATGAAGTTTATATAATTATAGTTTTATTTATTAGAATTTATATATATATATTTTATCCTCAATCGTTTTGTCTCTTTACAAAGAATGCGCCTGCATTATACATTCTCAGTATCACCCTAAGGTTGGTTGGTAGAGAATGCCACAAGGCATTAAGCCCGCCTTTGTGAATTGCATAAAGTGTAAATAAATAAATAAATAAATTGAAATTATTTTTCAGGTGTTCCAGGTTCCGGGAAGCATCTAACTTTTGAAGTCTTTGAAGTTTTAAGATGAATCTAATTGAGAAGTAATGACTATGTGCAGAAAAGGCGAAATATGTTGCTACTTTAGGGTACCTACTAGGATGCTAAACATTACGGTTTTCCTAGGAGTTCACCATTGGAGGCATCGTGTTGACCGCTTGATAAGTTAAAAATATATTGGGCATTGGGCATTTTGTCCATCTACGACTACATTCATGGAAAAATGCTCAGATGTTTTGGGCATTATTGACGTTTTAGGGCATTTTGGCCATCTGTACTCACTGGTAGTTGTTCTCCAGAGGGATGTTCCCGATGGCGACGTTCTCGTGTCCGCTGGCGGTGACGCGCACCCAGTAGTAGGTGAGCGCCTCGCCCGCGCCCGCGTCCAGCGCGAACCGGCACTGCAGCGTCAGGTCGTCCCCCTCCCGCGCGTCGTGCTGCTCGTCGTCACATCGCGCGAAGAACACTGCAAAAAAAAAGTTTGCTGTCAATAATAAAATCCAATGCCCATAGCGCAGGAACGAGATTAATAGAAGACTTTGGGAGAATTTTGCTCAGCATTAAGACGGCATGGGCTAGTGAAAAAATATTGTTACGAACACACAAAGACACTGGGTACCATCTATCGTCAACTAGTGGAACCACTCGGGGAACAAAGACAACATGAAACCCCCTACTCGATACTAGATGGCGTTAAGTGAACTGCTGTGGACCGGATACATGCGCGAACTTTCCAGAATCATCTAACCCGGTCGATCACATTCACGCGAGTCAGGTACGTTCTAGAAAGGAACTTTCTGGAACAGTCTGGGAATCGTCTCCCATATAAATAGCCGCAGGGAGGCGAGCCAGTAAATCTAGTAAATAAAGTCTTCAAAAGAGTCAGCAGGTCTTTCTCTCCAAATCCTTCGAACCCTAAGCATGTAACAATATCCACGACCATCAGCATTGACGGAGCGGCCGTTTAAAAGACTTCCCTACGGGATGAATACAAACATAGCCGGTGAGTATTAAGATCATTCACTAATTTGTTCGAAAGAAAATAATTTCATTCATACTTTGACGTTATACATCTACTGACTGTAAAACAATCCAACGCGTTTACGTAAGAAACCCACATTTTGAAAAATCTCACGTGAGATTTGGGGGTGGGGGAGGGGGTTGAATAAAATATCACGAAATCTCACCAGAGGAAGAGGGAGGGTCAGAAAATTTAAAAAAACACCTCACGTAATTTGTGGACGCCACCTAAGGTCTTAGTATAATAAATGTGTGGGTGCTGCAGGTGCCATAATCTTTATATAAGCTTTAAGGTGTTACAATAATTATTATATTATTACGTATGCAATAAGGGTAAAAAGCAATTGGTACGATTAGCAAGCAGTATAACCTCCTTTTTTTAAAGTCGTCTAAAAAAATAACATCTTTACAGTAGCGCCACTGTGCTGTGATAGTAGCAGAGAAAATGAAATAACAAGCTAGAAAATAAATAAATGGGAAATCATGACTTAAGAGTAATAAGGGAGGCGCCTTGTACTGGGAAGTGGGAATCTCAGGTAACGGAGGAGTTCAACGGAGTTTTTATTAAAATAGCTTGTCCTTTGATAGCGGCAGCTTGTTTACCTGTTAGCTTGTAAATTAGCAATACCCTTGTCGTGTGCTCCATGTTGATGAAAGAGGAAAGTTTTATATTGTTGTAACAACATGAGTTATTTATCTAAAATTAGTCTAGAAATTGCTTAATTTGAATGTGAATGAAACATCACATGCTCCAGCTAGTAGCAAATGTCAACAAACCCCATTTATTAATAATTCATTTAAACTTCCTCTCCGTTTTGTAGAGCACACAATAAATAATAATGACTATGCATTTTACAGACACTATTATGTTAAGGTGACGCCGCGTTAAAGTAAAAAACCGTGTTGGATATGTTACAGTAGATTGCTTGTTTTCGATGAGAGGCCGGCCCGGCCTCTCATAGAAAACAAGAAATGGAACAGCAAGAAATGGAAAGGGCGTAAGCGACAAAATGGTTTTTGTCGCGTAATTTATATTTTTTTTATTTTTATTATTCATAAATATATTTCATATATAAGCTATGTGCAAATTAAAGTGTATGCTTGAACCAATCTATGTACAAATTTGGAAGCTTAAATCACTCTCCTCTGTTGGCAAAATTAGAATCCTTTTTTTACAAAGGTTTTTTGATTAATTATTCTGTGTTATAAAAGTTGACCAATCGTATTATGCTATGGGTAATTCAAAGACAAAGACATGATGAATACTGACAATGAACTTTAATTTCTTAGCTTTAGTCATTGCTGAGAAAAATCGATATCGCTGCAGCCAAATTATCAAGGCGTCGCCTTAAGAGCTAAAATATTGTTTTTTCATTTTTGCCGCCCGAGCGACCCTCGGCTCAGCTAGTCGTAAATTTTGGCATTGGCCGAGTGCCCGTGAAGCACGACTGCTCCGTAGTCGAAAAAAGTCAGCTTTCCGTTGATAATAAATAGGCGCTATAGATAGCAGATAACATAAGGATAAACTCGGTTTACTGCCTTCTATATATTATATGTCAAGACAGTAGCAAAATGCAAATACCCAAGGCGTAACCGCTCACAAGCCAAGCGGGTGCCGGGAACGAAGTACAGACAACTTCATATTGTAAACCAATGCGACTTCATTGTGCCTTTATTATACAGAAATGGTAATAAACTAGCGAATAAAGTTATATTGCACGCTTTTCAAAATTTAATAACTTGATTCGAATCTGTAGTTAATGTTATAAAGCTGAAGAGTTTGTTAGTCTCACAAACTACTGGATTGGATTTTACTAATTTGGCACATATAGAGTAGTTTACGGGAAACGACATAGGCAAATTTTTGCAAGAAAATGTACGGTGCCCGCGAATTTGTTTGTTTACGCGCAACCTCGCGCAGAACTTCTAGTAATTTAATAATAACTTGTCATAATTTTAACGTTACGAAATGGTTGCGAATTAATGAGTGCTACACGAATTCAAAATACGTAGGTCTTTTCTCGTACAAATAACTGTGATAAAGTTTTTAGGTCACATCAACAGGTCTAAGTGCCCACGGTGGGATGCCGCAGCATGAAGAGCTCTGCTTATCCTTACTAAATTCCACAATGTTATTATACCAAACAAATTCTCTTAGGTACTTGAGTGCTGCTCACGGAAATTAGAGCGCTGTATATTTTTAATGACGATTCCTACAATAGTTATTCATCTGTACAATAGGTATTGTAATTAATCGCGATCGTGATTAATCGAGCTCCCTGACAAAATATATTTTTTATGACTGATATTTCAGTTTCAATTAAATTCTATACTATAATTTCTCTGTTTACGTTTAAATATTAAATTGAATCTAAACTTAACATAAAATATTTCCCTAGTTATTATCTCAATATTCACAAGTTATAGACCTTTCACAATATTATTATTAAGAATCATTCTAAATAATATTATATTTTAAGTTTGTAAGATTTAAAATGATTTCGACGGAAATTGATTTAAAGACAGGTGACGGACCAACGATATTTGGTCGCGTTACAATGTTAATCGTGATCTGACACTGACCTCCATTATACAAGTACGCTGGACCTATGATACCCACTTTTTTTGTGCCTATTTGAAGCGGAATCAGCGCCCCCGGTGAGAGGGAAGAGAACTAAATTTGACGTAACTTGCAAATGGCCGCTTAATCGTTATTGGTTGTCATCACTATTATTAGTTCTAAATACTCCCACTACTGCCATCAGCGCCAATATGGCGACTTTCAAACGTCATTTTTACGTCAAATTTAGTTCCTATCACTCACATTGGGGGAGCTGATTCCGCTTAAAATAGGCACAAAAAATAGCTGTCATTTCAAAGGGTATCATTAGTCCAGCTTACTTGTATAATGGAGGTCAGTGTGATCTGACGACTGAGCTTGACATAAAATAATGTAGGTCTGCCATCTGCCTATAATTGAATTTCTATGATAGTACTATGATTTATGAATAAAATGCCTGCTTTAATACAATCATTTTATTACCACGACATTTTGAGACAAAGCACAGCACAAAGGGTGAGTAAATGTCACATAAATGTTTAATTCTGATTCCAGTAAGCTGTCACAAGTTCCAAGTTTTAAAGGAGCTCACTTCACCGTTACGAGCGTAAAAACTGCGTCCGGCGTATCGGCTACGGTTATCGATGTCACATGATTGTACCACCCACAAATGAGCACTATTGAACCTTACTCCCACAGTAATAAGCCCTAAGTATGCCTAAATCATAGCTGTACAGGTTCTAGTTCAAACAGAAGGCTTTGATTCCGCGATGTAAGGTCGCACATTCAAGCACACACGTGTCTTCCCTCTCTTTCATCGTAGTTGTAAACTGTAAAGACAGAGAAGGAAGTGCAAATGTCCTCTTTGCAATTCCAGCTCGAAGTCTGCGTGGGTCTGCAGAATTTTTAGCGGAGTGTACAAACATTGGAATATATTTGTATTTCTTTGTCATAGATATTTTCTAAGACTCTTTTGATAAAACAAATATTGTTCTGGTTAGTAACTCATTTGTAGTAGAGGTATAGAAAATGTAGAGTAAGGCTGTCTAATAAACATGGGACGTAGACTAATTCGTTTTTAGGCACTTATTCTTGTTACTTAAATAAAAATATCATATTTGACCCTTTTCACCTTCACAATCTATTTTCGCTGTTATAAATAATAATATGACGGTGGTAGTAAAAGTACAGACATTTTGTGGAACCTTCGTAAAAGTTTCCGTAAATTTTCCTTATGTGCGTTTGGGTATCTAGGTGAAGACTGAAGACAAAAGGGTAGGGCATTTTTGGTAATATACCTTTTGAAGTTTAAAGATAAAAATCGGCCAAGTGCAAGTCGGACTCGCGCACGAAGGGTTCCGTGCCATTATAGAGCAAAAACATGCCAAAAATTGTGTTTTTTTGTATGGGATATAAATGATAATTATTTTATTAAATTTTTATTATTAATTATTAAAGTACACATATAATTCAAGATTATGTGAAAATTTCAAGTGTCTACACCTCTTGCCTTTGTTGATATCGAGCAAAAAAGGCAAAAAAAAATCATGTTTATTGTACGGGAGCCCCCCTTAAATATTTATTTTATTTTATTTTTAGTATTTGTTGTTATAGCGGCAACACAAATTTACACAATCTGTGAAAATTTCAGAAGTCTAGCAATAGCGGTTCTTGAGATACAGCCTGGAGACAGACAGACAGACAGACAGACAGACAGACAGACAGACAGACAGACAGACAGACAGACAGACAGACGGACAGACAGACGGACAGACGGACAGACAAAGAAGTCTCAGTAATAGGGTCCCGTTTTTACCCTTTGGGTACGGAACCCTAAAAAGTAAAAGGAGTACTGAGACGCGAGATCACGTTGGACTGAATTAAGTCCGCCAGATTGTACGAAAACATTAGCACACTCAGCATTTAACAGCATTTAACACACTCTTGATTTCCACAAGCTATTGTGGAAATCAAGAGCCGATCTAAGCGTGAAAGTAAATGGCTAATGTGCGATTGTTCAGCGGTTACGCTGCGACCTTCGACTGACGGCGGAGCTGGGGCAGTATCGTGATTTGTGACACGTCTCGAGCCTGGCCGAGATAAGCCGCGGGACGGGGCGGCGGTGAGGCGGGGCGGGGGGGTGTTTACGGGCCCGGTCTAAAACCTATTTCGAAAACCCGTTCTGGTACCTCTACTCGCGGGCACGCGCGCGCGTGTCATTGACCGTAGCCTACGTGCGGCAAACGCGCTACCGCCACTTTTCGAACACAACCGTCGCAACGTATTTCCTCGCTACGTCTTGATATGTTCAAGATCTCGAGTAGTATTTTATCTAAAACGTATTTTGCTCCATTTTAATTGGGCTCCATTGTAAAAGGCGCCGTCAGACCGAGGAAACGGAGTAAGCTGCAGTCTGAGACGTAACACGATAACAAAAGCCACGTAGAATTCAACTTTTGTATTTGTAAACCGTAAACGTAGCTTCAAATGCAGCTTTACTTAATGACAGACATTTAGGAAAGTTACTAGGGTTACGTAAACATTAAACAGGCATTGTTAGTGGAGTTACCCGCAGCCTGCGGCCGACTGCCGTCAATTTGGCTCAAATCTATCGAATGGTGAATTCGGTGCACCGACAAATTGATGTAACCAAAATAACACTAAAGTAAAAATGTTGTTTATTTAAAATCGCAGTTTCAGCAAGTTACCATTTAAAATTAGTTTTTAACCCTTCAACTCCGATAAGGCCCACTTGGGCCGCGAGAACAATAGATTTACAATAGATTTCCAAGAATCCGCGATCGAAGGAAACCCCTGCCACCAGTCACCACCACCTACAACCACCAGCAACTAATTAGTAGTAGTTAGCTACATAGTTACCAATTTGTTAATAAACATTGTAATTGTATCACACTAATCAAATTAAGGATATCAAAACGATCGATTTAAACAAATAAAAACAGGCCAAGTGCGTGTCGGGCCACGCGCAATTGTATAGGGTTCCGTAGTACCGCTAGTTTTTGATAATATTTTCTTAAGAATGCACCTGACCCTAACTTGACTACATACTTAAACCTAGATCTCAAAATCTGTAAGGTCTAGAAAACTGTTTTTTTTTTACACAAGTAACTTCAGTTCATGAAGATTAAATGCTAAGACGAAAACACGATTACTGAAAAAATGCTCGATAGTTTCTTTTTTACAAAAAACCTTGTTTTAGACACATTTTTGCTTGGATCTTCGAAGTTTGCTGTCTTTTCTTTAATATTTTTTAATATCTAAAAAGGCATTGATAAAACCTAAATTTGCTCAAAATACTTTTTCATAATTATAATTATAGTTCATCTTTTATTCATAGTAAAACTAACTTGGCGATGATTCCGCGTCGTCCTTTTTCACCTGGCATATGAAAGACGTGCGTGAGTGTGAAGAGAGAAGGACGATGTTTGATTTTTTGGGTCAGTAGCTCTCTTAATAGTCAATGAATGTACATTTATAACGTGTTTTACACTACGAACAACTTCATCTCAGTTACGTTTGAAGGAATTTGAACGGAAAGTTCCTTTATACTTTTCCGAAAACATTTGTTTAGTTGATCGACTATTACTCAATAACTTATGAAGTCTTCCTAGCCGTGATAGTTTTCCTTTTAAATTCAGCATATTTCCTACTCCCGTGAATATTTTCACATTTCCAGAAGCAACCGTTTAGCTGGTAGAAGGGGGGGACACTGGACTCTAACGAATTTTTCCACTTTAAAACTTCATATTTCACAAATGGATCCCTAAATCTGAAAATGATCTTTGAATAATCGTAATATTTTTAAAAAACTTATCCAACGACGCGACGCGAAAAAAAATTCATCCCCGCTTGATGTGTACATCAAGATAAAAATAATTTTCTAAGCAACCTCCCCTACAGGGGAGGTTGCTTAGAAAATTATTTTTTTTAAAGATCTTATATTTATATATTATATATATACCATTTTGTCAGCATCATTAATATGTGGATTCATGCCGAATTACAGCTTTGTAGGTCCTATAGTCTCTGAGCAAAACCGCGGACAGACAGATGGACGGACGGACGGACGGACGGACGGACAGACGGACGGACAGACCGAAACTATAAATAATATAAGGTTCCTTGTAGACTACGGAACCCTTAAACGGTATGTAAATCCGAAAATAAGATGGCATTTAAAATTTAAGATTGCCTGGAGTGTAGACTCTAGCTAGGCCGTTATTATTACATGAATACATTATAAAGGAGTCAATTCGGGCCGGGTAATTACATACGTAGTAGGTATCTAAGTACGATATCAATAACACACATTTGTGTTTTCAGTTTTTTTTCCTCTGGTAAAATGATGTTTTTAGGGTTCCGTACCCAAAGGGTGAAAAAGTGACCCTATTACTAAGACTTCGATGTCTGTCCGTCTGTCTTTGCGAGTTTCTTACGCCGGTTCTTCTCGCCGGGTTAGTTCCCGAACCGGTGGTAGGCACCAGTAGTATCAACGTTCTGAAAGTATTTTTTTTTAATCTATTCAGAAATAAAACAATTTTTATTTTATTTTTATTATTTTTTGTCTGCCTGTCTGTGTGTCTCCAGGCTGTAACTCAAGAACCGCTATAGCTAGACTTCTGAAATTTTCACATATTGTGTATATCTGTTGCCGCTATAACAACAAATACTAAAAACAAAATAAATTAAATATTTAAGGGGGGCTCCCATACAACAAACGTGATTTTAATAAAGTCAATATTTTGACAATAGAATATCAATAGAAAAGCGATGAAATTTTAAACTTATAATCTTTGCTTAAAATTTAATTTTTTATTTGAGGTCGAATTTCGACCATTTGGCGATCCAATGGGCGATCTCTAGTAATATGAAATTATTCTAAATACGATATTATAAATATAACACACATTAGTGGTTTCAGTTTTTTTTTTCCTCTGGTAAAATGATGTTTTTTTACCAAGAACTGACTTATTATACAGGCACTACATTATCAAAATACTAGACGTTCCGCGCGGCTTCGCCCGCGTAAATTAGATATTTCACAGACAAATCAGTATACAAAAAATGACCAATGATCCTTCACGTAGTCTACTTCTTATGTGACCCAAATAACAGAAAAATTGCTCTAGTAGCTCGTGAGATAAGCCCTTTCAAATAATTTCCCCCGTTTTTTCCACATTTTCTTCTATTTCTTCGCTCCTATTAGTCTTAGCGTGATAAAATATAGCCTATAGGCTTCCTAGATAAATGGGCTATCTAACACTGAAATAATTTTTCAAATCGGACCAGCAGTTCCTGAGATTAGCGCGTTCAAATAAGCCCTCTCAAATAATTTCCCCCCGTTTTTTCCACATTTTCCTCTATTTCTTCGCTCCTTTTAGTTTTAGCGTGATAAAATATAGCCTATAGCCTTCCTCGATAAATGGACTATCTAACACTGAAAGAATTTTTCAAATCGGACCAGAAGTTCCTGAGATTAGCGCGTTCAAACAAACAAACAAACAAACTAACAAACTCTTCCGCTTTATAATATTAGTATAGATTATCATATGAAATTCCAAAATAATTCATGCCCAGATTATTTTACATAAAAAAGTGATGTAAAAAAATTCATCTATTTTTGTACCAGTTCGCTATATCCCACCTAATTGCTGGTGCAATCAGGAAAATTGATACATAATTGGCGCACCTACGTTTTCTGGTCGCGCTATGTCAAATCCTACCGGCAGAGCACGACTAACGTTGAATTGACATAACCCGACTCAATTTCATGGGCCCGCCAACTGCCTATAAATCAATTTTTCTGCTAGTACAATCGGTGAAGATCCATCGTTCGGGAGAAACGGATTGTTTACCGTTAATCCCCTTCTTATATCGAGGCGATGGTGTTCAAACAGATCGATCCTATCCAGAATACATTACCCGCTGATTGATAACGTAAACGACAGACAAATCCAGATGTATTCCTCCGTAAACTATGAAAATAAACTGCGCTGATTGTAAATGTTCCAGAGTCCAGACTTAAATATTGCTTTTGCTTCGAAAGTAATTTCAGTTTTTGGAGTTTTCGGATGAGAAAGCTTTAAAATTATAATGGATTACCGATTTTTTCGCTCATGGCCGGTTTAATGAGTTTCCAAATCAAGTACGGATAAGTATTTTTAATTAAAAATCCATTTAAAAGGGCAAATTTTATTTATTACCTATGTTAATACAACTCTCTAGCTCTTTTCTTAGATGTTTGATATTACTATTTTTCTATCTTGATTTGCGCTGTTTTGATCACGCTGAAAAATAACTGCGACATTTTTTATTATGACGAACTGCTAGATACAATTGAGGATAATTGTCGAAATATCTAGTCCATGGACTATATATTTTCCCATTAGTTAAATTTATAGGTGGTATTACAGCCTCAAATTCATATTTATTATCAACTAGACGTTTCGCGCGGCTCCGGCCAGGTAAATAAGGAATTCCGTGGGGACCGTAGTCTGTACATGGTCCTGCGAAAAATAGCCCACGTCCTTTCCTATGGTCTGCTCTACATAATTATATAAATGTGTACCAAGTTGCATAAAAATCAGTCCAGTAATTCGTAAGATTAGCGCGTTAAAAAAAACTATCCAGCTTTAATGTATTACACAGTACAGATTCCTTTGTCGTATTACAGAATATGTATATGTTAGCGTTAGAATGCAGAATAAGTTAACGTGCACATTACCTAGGTAATCTGCAGATTCCCTGATACCATCCGTAAGGGTGAAGCCAAAGGAGCGCAATTTGTGAGTTGTGCGTCGCAGAATTTCGGCTGGCAGAAATTCTGCTGCATTCAGTTTCATAAAAAAGTCCTGTTTGATTCACACGAGCGTAATTTTGTGAGTCATGATTTGTATGAAAAATAATTTACGCAACCGAAATTCTGCGACTCACGACTCACAAAATTACGCTCGTTTGGCTTCACCCTTAAAAGTGTAAATTTTAAATAAAAAAAGGTTATATTTGCACTTTACCTAGTTAGTTTGCATTCTCTCCCTTCGTAAAAGGCCTAAAAACTTTCGCGTCAACCTAAGACTGTTGTTGTTTTGATTGGTTTTTTTCTAGTTGATACGATCAGTTATAATATTTTATAAGTGGAGTAACATTTTACTTAAAAGAGATTGTCCACTTTCTATAGACACTTTGGCCATTCGTGAACAGTTCATTAAGCTAATGATATGATATGAATGAAATACTTCAGATCAATAAAAAGGAGAATATAAACCTAGTTTTGTATCAGACTTTATATTTAGTTAGATTTCTATGTGTTATTGGAAAAGGTAAACAATCAAATAAAATAACATATTTTTAATGAATTTTTTATTACCTATTCTGCTTCATAAGTAAGTAATACTTGATCAAGAAACTGGGCAGGGGGATCAACATGATCTTGATACCTTGCCCAGCCTAAAAACCATAACATTGTCATAATATCAGTGAATGATCGACCGCACATCGATTAAAACTAAAGTGTGCCGTCTCCTTCGTAACAAATCGGTCCCACAATTCACACATCGCTGCGTTGTTGCTTCATCTCCTTGAGTCCATATTCATGCCAGGATTATCGTCCGAGCGAGATTCGGTTCCCATAGGTATGCCGGGGTCAATGTGAAGAGCAGTATCGGTGTCCATAGAAGTGCCAGGGTCGTCAGAATGGAAAGAAGAGTCAGAATCCATTGTAAAAAGCCAAGTAATTGCAATAATATCTCACATGAAAACATTCACGATGCACGAAAACAAAGCGAATGACGTTTCATACTTTGACATATCGTATTTGCATTGCCATAATATTAAAAAGTTATTGTATATTTTTTTAAATCGATGACGTACATTTTTTAAGATTCACTATAAAAACTAATTAAATAAATACCATTCTAATAACAGCAAACTATTTGCGCATTTCTATAGTCTATTAGCAACATTTGTTGCGTAGTATAGCTAAAAAATTGCATAAAACAGAGGCATGACTATAATAAGGATGTCAATTAGTGCATTTCTCGGCGCTCGATAATGGTAACACTTCAACCGTTTGCCGACTCCCGATCATGGAAATTCAAATGAAACACTAGAAATAATTTTGTTTTTTGTTGTGTTTATTAACACAATTTGTTTTTTACAAAACATTAACAAAAAATAAATAAAAAATATCCATTAATTTACTTTTTTCATAACATTGTGTTCACGGATGGCCGAAAGTGGACATTCCCCTTTAATAATTGATTCCTTTGTTTATGTACAAAAAATTATATTAAATAATTCTCTACAACTAAATAACATGTTTTATTCGAACAAGAACCTGTTTGATGTAATTTAATGAGAATAGAATAAACTTTTTGCACTTTAACTAATTCACCCAGATAATCTGCAGAATACCTTGTTAATCTGCAGTCTAACTGGTTTACGCACATTAACAGTAACATATACCACGAAGCACCACTACCCGTGGATTCTGTTCATTACCGTACGACGTACGCACGTACGTGGAGACAGGGTAAAGCCGACGTTAATTTGTTATTACTCGGAAATGTGTTCACATTTTCAGTACGTTTTAGCCTTTAGGGATAAACGGCCCATAAAATATGCCAATAATACTGAAAAAACAAAAGATAATAAGCAATCAGAAATATTTGTTAGAGTAAGGGTGAAGCCAAACGAGCGTAATTTGTGAGTTGTGAGTCGCAGAATTTCGGCTGGCAGAAATTCTGCTGCATTCAGTGTCATACAAAAGTCATGTTTGATTCACACGAGCGTAATTTTGTGAGTCATGATTTGTACGAAAAATAATTTACGCGACCGAAATTCTGCGACTCACGACTCACAAAATTACGCTCGTTTGGCTTCACCCTAAACAATGTTCTGGTTTTTTTTTTCTCTAATTATTTATAGGGAAAACAGAAGAAAATTACTTTTGAGATTATTACTAAGTCCGCGTGTAAATTGAAAAACTACGATTCCTAACAAACAATGTCGTAGTCTGTAAAGAAAATAGTATCTAATATAGACTTATTCTATAGTAGTCTGAATTTTTTAAGTATAAAGGCCCACCGCCCAGGCCCAGTTAAGAGGAGTCCATCCAATGCAAGCACACTGTTTAAGATTCCAAGCGGGCTCCTCGCTTCTAGGTAAACCAAGCAGCACAAAACACTAAGTGGCGCAGGCAGCGTCCGTGTCACAGTCTAGTATTTATTTGTGCGTTCGAGTATCTAGATTTCTAGACTAGGCGCCACATTTTTTGTAAACTATACCTAGATCAATAGGTATTAACGATCAAGAATATAGTCCTTTGTTGGTTCCAACTTCCAACAACTATTCGATGAAAGAGTAGCAGCAACTACAGTTTCTTTTGAATTTCACCTCCAAGACCTGAATACCAAGGGATTACTTACACGAATAATAATTAGGGTATAAACGGCTATAATTTTTAACTTAAATAATGGGTGACAATATTATCACATCTATACAGGGTGTAACAAAAATAAGTGATAATACTTTAGGGTGTGTACGTGTTCCTTGTAGAGAGTTCACTGTGAAAGTAGCAGCGCTGAAAGACCAAAATTTTTTTTCACTTTTGTATGGGCATGGGCCCGAGCGTCACGAGTTTCCCCATATAAAAGTGAAAAAAAAAATTGGTCTTTCAGCGCTGCTACTTTCACAGTGAACTCTCTACAAGGAACACGTACACACCCTATAGTATTATCACTTATTTTTGTTACACCCTGTATTAATACGTGAGCAAAAAACTTTGTACCACTTTTGACGAAAAATGCGGAAACGTAGGTGCATGAAATTTCGCACAGTTATAGTTTATATGGAGAAGGAGTGCATCGAACCAATATTGTTTTAAAATTATGCTTATATCATACCTTATTTTAATAAATAAAACATTATACACACTACAATGTGCACACTACGATATTTTGAATGAATGCCTATACACACGAATTATACTTACTCTTTTATTTATGGTTGAAGTCTGTTGTCAAATTAAAAATGGATTGTTTTTTTATTAAATCTGAAATAGTCAATACTTTAAACGGGGAGCCAAAAGAAGAAGAAATTAAATTTAAGGTCGAATTTCGACCATTGGGCGATCTCTAGTATTATTAACTACAAAAACTGTCGTTGAAAGAGGAGTGGACTGTGAACTACAAAACATAATAACACTTCTACAACATGCCATTACCGTTAAAAGACATTATAAAGCTGTTAATTTATTGATAGCATTTAAGCCTAGCACAGCTATTAAAATTTCGGTGCGGACACGTCAGAAAGTAGAGTAATATTAATGATTCAAAATATCTTGTAATCTTCCTAAGAAGTATTTGATCGAAGTTCCTAAATGTATTTCAAATAAGTACATTATTGTTTTTTAAAGAGGTTGGAATTCTATGTTTGTAGGTTGTACTTTTGGCATATTTGAGTAACAACTTTAAGTACAACTTGAGTCTGTAAACCACGAAAAAGGAAATATTACTACCTCACGGAAAATGTAGCAAACGCTATAATTTGGTAAGCCTTACGCACTATGCGTAAGGCTTACCAATTTATAGTTTTTCTTACGAGTACGGCACTAATCTGTGAAATATTATGTGAAAATAAATTAATAAAGGAAGATTTTTAAGGGCCTTCCCCTACGGAGATTCCGTAATTTACGAGGGATGGCCTTAAGTGAAATTATGTACTTGGTCGTTTGACACAAGAGCAGGTGCAGGTTATTCAACATTTTCCCCGAGTTAAAAGTTAACACGAGAAGTGAAAGCTTTGTCATTACTGGCGCGGGGCGGCGGCGCGGGCGGGCGGCGGTGTTTGCGCAAACTAAACATTATGTTACGTTAAACATTTTAGACATTGCGTTGCTGGAATTCCGCAATTAATCACTGTTTTAACATTCGTCATGGGAATCTAAAGTTTGCCAGTTAGCAATCTTTAAATTAATATACGCTTTCATATATTGTGTCCAGTATTAGAAAATATAAAGTTTGCCGTGTAGCAATCTTAAAACTTTAAATTAATATACGCTTTCGTTTATTGTGTCCAAAAAGTCCATTATTTTACGTATTGAAAAAAGTTTCATTGCAAACATATTATATCTCAATGGATGAAGAACAATGGATTTCATATTTTATTAACACAAAAATTTACTTCATATACAAAGGCACGTTATGCCTGGTATCTGAGTTTATCTATTCAACGGCGTTGTTTATTGGGTAAAATTTTGACGGTAGCCAAAAGCTCTAGCTAGTGCATCTTTAGTCAAAACCGGGCTCTAAGCAGACGTATATAAAACTAGATGACTAGAACAACCCCGAAATTCATCGCGATTCGCGCGGGAACCGTACATTGCCAACAAAAACTATCCTTTGTCCCTGTCACATCCAAATCGGTTCAGACATTCAAGCGTCAAGAGGTAACGTACAAACACACATTAATATTAGTAAGGATTGAAATTACTCCAACCCCAGCGTTAATCCAGTACATAATCTGTATAATGGTGTAATTAGTAACAAATTGTTTTGTTGGATGTGGCGTGGACACATGTTGTGAATTAGTAATGCCAGAACTGCCACAAGAGTCCGCCCGCATGCTCCCACGGTATACGTGGCCAACGTATACCGTGGGAGCATGCGGGCGGACACTCAAGCCACGACTCCACTGTTTGATACTTCGTGAAACATAACACCGTCTATTATGGAGTTTTTTTTCGTGCATGTGTAAATTGGAGGACTTGTTTATTCACTGACCTCCATTATACAAGTACGCTGGACTAATGATACCCTTTGAAATGACTGCTATTTTTTGTGCCTATTTGAAGCGGAATCAGCTCCCCCAGTGGGAGGGATAGGAACTAAATTTGACGTAAAAACACAGAATACAAATTACTCACGGACGTAAAAATGACGTTTGAAAGTTGCCATATTGGCGCTGATAGCAGTAGTGGGAGTATTTGGAACTAATACTAGTGATGACAACCAATAACGACTAAGCGGCCATTTGCAAGTTACGTCAAATTTACTTCTCTTCCCTCTCACTGGGGCCGCTGATTCCGCTTCAAATAGGCACAAAAAAAATGGGTATCATAGGTCCAGCGTACTTGAATAATGGAGGTCAGTGTGTTTATTTCATAGATGAAAAAAATTAAAAAGCTGAAAGGCACATAGTGTCTAAGCACACTAGGGCGAAAAAACGCGACCGAAGTTCCGCATGATTACGACTGCAATGTATTTTAAATTACCGATGACACACCATGCCGAAATTAGGTCGCGTTATATTGTATGCGTTTGACATTGCTGACATAATCATGCCGAACTTCGGCCGCGTAACTTCGGCATGGTGTGTTATAGACACTAAAGCTTTTTTGCTGTAGCGTTGGAAAAACACGCGACGCGGACGCTGAATCCGCACGCGCGATAACGCGCAGTCTGAACGTGCCCTTAAGGATTTTAAGGTTGATATTTGATGATGACATAAAAATAAAATAAAAACAGTAAAGTACATGATATGTAAATATAGTCCAGTTAAAAAATCGAAAAACAATAACTATAACTATTTACAAAAAACTTCATGTTTCTGAAGCGTATCTTTACTAAAGGCAATTAGCGACTTTCGTTTTTAATTATGTATCTGAAATTGTTAGGTAATTATTTTTATCAGTTCCTACTTCCTAGTAGGAACTTGTTCTGAGAATCCTAATTCCTAATTAGTAATTATCTGCCAAATATTTGATAGAAGGTTTTAAGTGAACCCCTAGTACGAAACCCTTTATTTAATATTAAGCTAATTAATAATCACATTTAAAGCTTGTCGCTCCCGGCATATAATAAAATTAATAATATCAATTAGGCTTTTATAGCGTTGTCGACACTCGTACATAGATCAAAGGCTTCCATGACGCCACGTTATGGTCAAAGAGCCAACGACACTGAGTCTGGCAGCGGAAAGCAACTGTCAAAAATGACCGGCAGTGGAAGACGAGATTCCTAGTTATCCGAGATTCCTATAGTTATTACGAAAATCCTGAAAAAATAGGATAAAAAAAATTGAGCTTTATACTTTATCGAAGGGGGTAGACCTTCAGAACTGGAAACTCCTGAATTAACCGCGACCGAAACTGCCATAGTTGCTGGCCGTTCCTACCTCTATACAGGAAAACTTTCAGCTTTTATGAAATGTCGAAAGTCTGGCTGTCGCTGGCTCCTACTCTATTAAATATTCCCGTAATTGTACGTCTTGAACACACACATGACATTTAAAGGGACATGTAAAGGGGATGTTATGTGTAAATGCCGCTTCCATTTTAAAGACAAACATTATGCCGCGCCTTTAAAGTTGCGATAAACCGCGTTGTAAACCGAGAATTGGGAAAGCACCAGGGCCCGATTTTCAAGCCTCGAATGTCGCTTCGAACGCAGGCCGTCTCGTTCGCGTGTGAGACAGCATGTTGCGCCCGTGCTTTCTCACACGCACGAGTGAGATAGCTTGCGATCGAAACGACTTTCTACACTTGAGAATCGGGCTCCTGGATGACACTCGAAATACACCGAATAAGTATCAAAAACGGCACCTGCCCGTGTTTCGACTTTATATGCCATAAAATGTCACAAGCGCAAAAACACCTATCTGTATGAGAGTACTTACTGTGTCCATTATACAGGAAGCGCCATCGAATAGTCAGAAATTCTGTAGTAATTTTTCGGCTATGAGACTTTTAACGATATTTTTCACCAATAAAATTTTCAACGTAATTTTTACCGTATAAACTTGTATGAGGAGCGATGAGTAGGAAATCTATATCTATACATATTTAAATTTTAAATTTTGTTATTCTTGCTAAAACTCGAAAACGGCTGAACCGATTTGGCTAATTATAGCCTTGTAATATTCGTGGAAGGCCAGGGAAGGTTTATATTAGGTGTGAAGTGATACGAAGTTCACCAGGTCATCTAGTAAATATATAACACAATATGTACATTGTACAGGAACTTCAACAACATAATATAAGGACAATTTCAAGACGGTTACGACTTACGTTAACGATTGCATTGTTCAATACAATTTAAGCCAGACAAAGAAAAGTTCTTTGTCCAGACACACTTAGATAGTTTCCTAGATTTTAAGTCCCTCTGGTATTAACAATTTATAGTTAGTGAGCGCTAACAATATAATTATTTTCTTTAATGGTAACTTTTATTGTTTTTCTAAATTAGTTTTCGTGGAAATCACACTAAAGGTACTCGCACATTGTACATCGCAGCGGGGTGGGCCAAGTTGTCGATATATTTTTTTGACCAAGTACTTGATAAGGTCATAAAAAATTGAGTCATAAAAATGCGGCCCTCCCCGCTGCACCCCGTCACAACGTGCGCGTTTAAGGCAGCAGGTAGCCGTTAAATAGCCGGTGATTATTCGTCAAATGTCAACAATAATTACTCAAACAAATTACCATTTAGGGACAAACAAAAGCGAGACATTGATTCATTGAAAATTACAAGAAATTCGTGTGTAAAATATGAATTAATTAGGAGTCGAAAGAGAGAGAGAGAGGGGGGAGCGGTAATCGTTGGCCCAGATCCGAATTACTTTCTCCGAGTTGTGTTATGAGTTATGACAGATGATGACGTCATCACATTTCACGAGAACACATCAAGATAAACTGTCAAACAATCAACGCGTATCTTTAGTACCTACAGAGTCTTTAGTGGGTACTATTATAGATAGTGAAACATATCCTAATAATTATGAAAATTTTAAGCCTGAAGATCGATTTACGTACAAAGGATCAGTTCCTAATACGTATATCGAAACAGACGTAAAAGGGAGGCGATAAAAGCAATACAAAATTGAAATGTCAAATAGCGTGACGCCATTTGACATTTTCATTTTCTTTTCGCTAATAAGCATACTATCTCGTTTCGGTGTGGTTGAGCCTTAAGTTTACTGAAAGGCTTATTTTTGTTTGACGAAGAGAGAAATCTCGTTAACAGCGTCAACTATATCTATTCTCCACCCTGAAATACAGGCGATGTATCATGTAAGGGACAGCTTTTTACATTTCCACAAGTGTAGTGTTTGCGCAGGCTTTGTGCGTTAAATGAGCGCTGAATGCAGGAAACGCAGAACATAGACCTTGGCATTAGCGAACGGCACAAAAAACATTTCGGAGCAACAATCAAACTGGTTTAAAAGTGCATCCTATTTTAGAAACTCATAATATACATATTTAGACAATGGATACATTACAAATTTTTTTGTCCTCGTCTAATCGGTAAATCTCTCTAACAAGAAAACATTGTAGGTAACTTTAAAAATATATATATAAAAAAATATGTAAATAATCGGCCAAGTGCGAGTCGGACTCGCGCACGTAGGGTTCCGTACCGCTATAAAGCGAAAGTAGGCAAAAAATTGTGTATTTTGTATGGGATCCCTCTTAAATATTTATTTAAGTTTTTATTTCATTATTAATCACTAGACGTTCCGCGCGGCTTCGCCCGCGTAAATTAGATATTTCACAGACAAATCAGTCTACAAAAAATAGACTATGATCCTTCACGTGGTCTACTTCTTATCTGACCCAAATAACAGAAAAATTGCTCTAGTAGTTCGTGAGATAAGCCCTTTCAAATAATTTCCCCCGTTTTTTCCACATTTTCTTCTATTTCTTCGCTCCTATTAGTCTTAGCGTGATAAAATATAGCCTATAGCCTTCCTTGATAAATGGGCTATCTAACACTGAAAGAATTTTTCAAATCGGACCAGTAGTTTCTGAGATTAGCGCGTTCAAATAAGCCCTTTCAAATAATTTCCCCCCGTTTTTTCAACATTTTCCTCTATTTCTTCGCTCCTATTAGTCTTGGCGTGATAAAATATAGCCTATAGCCTTCCTCGATAAATGGACTATCTAACACTGAAAGAATTTTCTAAATCGGACCAGTAGTTCCTGAGATTAGCGCGTTCAAACAAACAAACAAACAAACTAACAAACTCTTCCGCTTTATAATATTAGTATAGATTAAAGTATACATATAATTGAGGATTTTGTGAAAATTTAGTGTCTACTTGTTACCATTACTGATATAGTGCAAAAAAGCAAAAAAAAATCACATTTGTTGTATGGAAGCCCCCCTCAATTTTAAATTTTATTTTGTTTTTAGTATTTGTTGTTATAGCGGCAAGTGGCAACAGAAATACACAATCTGTGAACATTTCGGAACTCTAGCTATAGCGGTTTTTAAGATACAGCCTGGAGACAGACAGACAACGAAGTCTCAGTAATAGGGTCGCGTTTTTACCCTCTAGGTACGGAACCCTAAAAATAAAACGAGTTCCTAGTAACACGAAACAGATTAGTACTAAGGAGAAAATTGGCAATTAAACTTTATACTTAGCATTTAAGGAGATTATAATAATCCCTAAATTAGGAGCTCCATAATTTTTGTCGGGAGGATCGAAATTAATATTTTCATCAAAACGAAAACCATTTTTGACTTTCGTTTATTATCTGGGATTTCTGGGAAGAGAATTTACACGATGTTTGTGAAAGTCTTCCAATCATCAAGAGCATAATAATAAAAGTATTGTGTACCAGTAAAACCAAATAAGTTAACAAGAAAAAGTTACGTCGTAACTAATAACTGTGCTGATGATGTAAAGGAGCATCTTGGAAGTTTTCCATTTTACGACTGGTAACAAATAAGTGGACTAGTAGTAAAAGAACTCTAATTTAGGGCGGGTTTTAGGCAATAAATGTATATTAACAATTCAATATTATTATTGAATTTGATTGAAGGAGTTTTGTCGGGAATGTGAAAGAGTGCTGTTTTGTTTTTGTATTATTTTCCTAAAATTGTGTTAACTGGGTTTTTAATGTGTAATACTGGTAGGATATTAACCATTAGATATTCGTTTTCATGCACAAATGTAGGAAAGTGATGTAATATCCAGAAACATGCTATTTTGTGTTCCCTCCAAAACTCCATCGAAAGTTTCAGTAAAGCGTCTACCACTTTACTGAATCGACCGACTTGACTCCTGACTGTATTGACTTTGACTAGACTTTAGACCTGACGACATATTAAAACGATGCTAAAAATTGTACTATACTAGAACATTGTTTCCCGCCATTTACTCGACACTGGCCATGGTTTTACAGCCGAAGTGCCATTATAAGAAAAATAACCTCAATTTGTCTGTGGCACAACATACGCATCATTTGTGTCAAGTTGCCAAAAAAGAAGAAAATGAAAGAAGAATTTGATTGAAACTGTGCATAATATGACTATTGTTGTTATTCTATGTGCTAGTCTTTCTGTATGTCGTTATTCTTTAACCGCTCTTAGTTTGATCAAAACAAATAAAATTAGGCATGAAGATACTTTGAGTCCCCTGAAAGAATTTACCATAGTTTTATGCCAGAAAAATGTACGGTTCCTGTACATATATATAGGAATTTTGGCGCAACGTTGCGGGCATCATCTGGATTCTATTATCTCATACATTATAATATTTCTCATGGCACATCTAACATATGCGGATACATTGTCATGTTTATGGGGTTACATGTGGTCGTTCCGAGTTCTGACTAGCGCGAGGTCAGGCGATGGCTTCCAGCGAGTAACGGTCGACACAGTTACGACGATGGCCAATCGAGTATTGTATTACGAGTTTCATTCGATAAAACCAATCGAGACTCGAGAATTAAAGCCCTTCGAATTTAAAATTGTTTTTTTTTTTTTCTGTAGAAAATCTCGATTAGAAATTAGTTTTAATGGTGCTTTAATAATAATTCATCAACTATATATGCTCAAGTAAATATTATATCGTCAACTTGTGATGGCAGTTATTATGTGCGTACATTAGAATTATTGCAATTAACACGAGTGGCCTGAGTCACTCAAATATTCGTAATGACTCTTATAATAACTGTCGATTAATTTAATGCCTACATTCATGTTAAAATAAATCATTGACCACAACATTTAATATTTGTACATGTCGACGATGAACCAAGTTCCAATTTAATAGCTAAAATAATATAGGGCTGAACGAATATCATTAACGCGTCATTTGCGGAATGTAATAAGTAAACTTTTGAAAATTATGTTTGAGTACGCATATCGCACGTAGATCGCTAGAAATGAGTAGGTACTTACGTTATTAGGAGATTAGCCTGCGACTTCGTCCGCAAAATGCTCCTGTCGGTCGAAGCGTGAGAAAACTAACATAAAACCTTCCTCGTTGAATCCGCCACAAAAATAATTTTTCGATTCGAACCCATGGTTCCCATGATTACTTAGCGCGTTCATGGAAACAAATTGTTCAGATTTATAATATTTGCATTAAGTACGGTCGTAATATAGGTAGTTCCTGACTCCTGTCATATCGCCTAGCAAAAGGCGTACCCATCAATCTTCAACACTTGAAAAACTCTGAAACGCCCGATATTATAGGTAATGATTTCCACCCGTGCTAACCCCCCAGGTGAACTTTGATTACGAGGATTTTCCAACTTATCTCCCAACTATAAACCGCGGAAAATATGAAGTTTTATGCACTGCCATTAGTGGTCGATAGCGAACCTAATTGGAACGCTAGTTAGTTGAATTTTCCGCGTCGACTTTCGGATAATTCCGTTTTGATTGCGGTCGTACTTTAATGGTGCTTCGTTTGGGAGGGAACTAAACAATGAAATTAATTCGAAACTAGTCCTAGAAAGTATTAAAATCGGGTACATAGTTTCCGAGGGCACTCGGTCGGAGCTCGCGGATTGCGTTCTTTGTTCCCGTAATTTAGTTTACCTCCTCGTTCCAGCGGGGAATGCAGTTGCATGGGCCTGATTACACCTACCGAGTAGAGTGGCGAGACGGTGTCCTCGGCCGAGCACATCCATATAAAATATACCGAATGCTCGTCCGAGGGCGCTGTCTCTACTAGCAGAGTAGAGTAGCCACTCTACTCGGTAGGTGTAATCAAGGCATGTGTTCAGCGACACGACGAGTCGGCGACAATAACTCCGCCGGGCTACTGATTACTGGCACCGAGGCACGGCGTGTCACGTGACGTCACCGCACCCAGCTCACAGCTGCCTCACAATCCCGCGATTGTGTCTACAATTTACATACTGTATAGTACTGCCATCGCACCTGGCCCCTACCGTGTTCAATCAAATCACAAAGCTACACCATCCTTAATAATATCATAAATGCGAAAATGTGTCTATCTGTCCGTCTGTTACCTCTTCCCGCTTAAACACATGAACCGATATAGATGAAATTTAGTACGATGATACTTTGAAAGACGGGAAAGGACATAGGATTTTTTTGTTAATTTCTGCGAAACGGAGCTGTGGACGTCATCTAATACGTACCTAATATAGAAAACAGCTGAGCATTTAAAGATGCTAAAAATCTCCAAGTAGCGTTAATATGTTGTAGAAAACTGTATAAAACGAACCCTTGAAGTGTTTTTAATGAAACGCCTTTGTGCGAAATATGCGTCGCTCCAGTTTAAGTACATATTTAATTCAGTTTATTACTGAAATAAAACCGCGACCCGCGCCATTACCCGGTACGTTCGACTTCACAAATAGTGACCGGAGCCGAACGAAGTTCATTATTCGGCGTTAAAGTGTCCTTCAGCGAACTGCTAAACTAATTTGCTAAAAAACTCAGCCCGCCAATTTTCATTCCTGAAAACTTTTCGCCGATCCGAACTCACCACTGTTTTTAGTTTCCACTTCAATTATGTACTACTACCCGACCACTTCTAGACAGGTATGCAATTATTTTAGTAAATAAAGCGTATTTCAAAATGTACCTCGCTTACACCGCGATCACGGTATAACGTTACATACTTACACAGATTTAGGTCCTATATTATGTTAAACTGTAAATACTCACTACCTTCTTGATACTCTAGAGTCTAGTACTTCAAAAAATCTCACTTCAAGAATTTACTTCACGCAATAAAATAAAAATAAAGCGTATGTTTACGCCGACGTTTTATAGTTCCTAAAGTTTTAGCGTTGTGTTATGTGCTACAAGTTATTTTACTGACACATGCGTCACCTGCTTGTCGGTTAATCGACTACTCCTACAGTAGAGGTAGCCGGGTATTGTTTGACTAATGATGATGAGATTTAGCTCCCTAGACTTATAGAAATTAGCCCAAGACCGAAAGAAATTCAACCTGCTGACCGCCGAACTTCGATATGAAGACGGCACTAGATGATGATGAGGTTAGACTTATCGTAATTCCTAATTGATTAAGACTGAGCCGGCAGGTTAAGGGTTGTGTGAAATTGGCTCGTCTTTGGACGGATGAAATTGAGTTTGTCAATCAAGCGCACTCACGGGATAAGCACGATCGAGTAAACACAAAACTCTCGGTAAAATATGCTTCTGTTTAATATTATAATTTATAATACGAAATCCCGACCATCTCATGCTATTGGAATATTAAGATAAGAAAAGACCCTGGGAAGCGTTTTGCGATTCTCTTTTGGTTTTGATTCGTTCGAATTTCGGACCGTGCACTCGTGCATTCATATTGTACATCGATGCATTTTTATTTTAGCCGTCCCAAAGATCTGGACCGTGGACTCAAAGGATTATAGGGTTAAATAGCTCCGTAATACAATGACGCTCGAATAAAAATTTAAACTCCGACTTTTTGTAGAACTTTATTGTAAGACGATCCTTTTCAAATGGTACTCGGGCTGCTTTTTGTTTGGCTACTCGGTACTCACGATTTATATTAACGAAGAAATTCATTATTATCCAGCCCAGACTTCAAAACACAAATTGTATGTTACATGAATACAAAGATGTGTGACTTTTAGATAATGTTGAGTTGATATAACATTCAAAAACAATATTTTAAGAACAACAAAAATGACCTCAAAATCTGTACATACGAACATGCATAATAAACGAAACATGTGCTTGTATAATTTGTTTGTGTTATGAACACGAAGCGTGCGTCGGGCAGCTGATGCATCGACATCACGCAACACACCAAAAATTTTTAAACACTATTGAGAACAAAAAAATATTCTCAATTAGTGATTACAATACTCGATTCTAAGTACTATTTTAATTCAATACTGATGCTGTTTCACTCCTTTTTCGACCCAGTCAGTTTCCTATCAAACTACAAAAGTATTCTCAGAGTCAGATATATCAAGCCCTTGGGTTTTCGGTTTATGAGAGTAGAAAAGAGGTAAGTTAGGTTTGTTTTTAAAATCATTAATCAATCATTACAAAAATATTAAAGTCTCCATAGTCAAAAGTTTTATGTTTCGTTCATCTGATATGGCCTGTGGATAACGGAGTCATTGACTCGTATTTCTTATAACCGCTTCTTACAAATTGTGAAACAGTAGCAAGAGGTTATCAACTGCTAACATGTCGTACAGGAAACTAAACCATTAGTATTAGAATGAATAGCATCAATATACACTCACTTTTGTTATGTGCGTCACGTATTGCCGTCGCGAGCGACTTTCGCACCTACGTCCATAACTAAAACCGCGGTTTTGCTGAAGCAGGCAGTACGCGCCGATTCAAAGAAATAGTTCTCAGCGAAACACACGTATATCTCCAATCTCCGTTAACCTCGACGAGTAAATGTGAAAGAAATAAGAATGATTGGGGCGAAATCACGAGAAAATCGCTGATGAGAATCGCACAGTAAAGACACAAATAACGCTTGTGAATGATAACGGCCAAATGGTGATACAGAATGTAAATAAGGTGTAGAAATGTCTATTGGTCTCTTGGTACCATTGGATTTATTTTAGCTCTTGTCATTTCTTAATTTGTTGTGCACCCAGGCGAAATGAGCTTCAAGAATCGATGACATCATGTTTTGCACCTTCAGTTTCAACTTTTTACCGTTTTATGTACAGAATACACGTGTTTTTCACTCGCTTCTTTTACTGTTTTCTTTACCTGTATCGTATAATTTTTTTTCTAATTTCATTTAGGTAATCCGTTCCGAATCTGTAGCTCTACCTTGCATTTTCTGAATCACAGCGCACATTTGGTTGACGACATTCATTCTAAAAACTCTACCTCTAATTTTGAATTTTTCTCAGTGTTTAATTGCATATTTTTACCCGACTACAGCGACGACAGAAGAAAGATCTAGCTCTACTTAGCATATTTCTGAGTGTATAACAATGCATGCGCCAACAGTCGGCATCCTGCGTCTGAGCGTGACTCGTAGTTCAAGGTGAAGGCCCTATTCCCCATGCATGCACGTTTGAACTGCGTGTGAACACTAACCACCTTACTCTACTCATTACTTCAAATTCTAACGCCCGTAAAGGTCTTAGATTTAGGGGCCCCCTAAATAAGTCTGCGTTGATAAAATGACTTATGGGGCGGTTACTGGTTTTTTTATATAGAAATCTGAATGTTATTGATTTATTATTGCGTTTGATTGGTCAAAATTCAATAATGACGGTATCGGATGGATAAAATACCAAAAAACTTTAGACACCGGAAAAAAGTGCCACTCAATTTATCTCGCGAAATGTTGAGCCGAACCACTTCATTCGTCTGACGCGCGTAAATCTTCTAAAATATGTTTTTCCAATACATTTGACGAGATTTAGAAGTATAATAAATCTGAAATATCAATCAATTTAATAAATCCATCAACGTAAGGCAAAATAATTGCGAAACCGACCAGTCAGTTCGTCAGTTAGAGCGCCGCTCGGGCGCTGGACTGATTTACGCACCCCAACTGTCCACCGTGACGAATTCTACAGTTTTTTTGTAACGAGCAGGTTAGGGTCAGGATATTATGACATTTTAATGGAATCAAGAGCTAAAGTTGCCATTTCTTTAGTCCCAACTTATTTAAATATCAGAAAACACCTGTTTATTTTTTATAAAATCGATGGCATTATTAATTTGAACATAAGGTGATGCACCGTGGGGTTGCACCCTCGACAGTCGACACGAACAAAATCTGATATATTCTGAGTACGCGGGTCGTCGCGCTATCAAATATTTACGTTTACAAACCGACACGAGAGCCACTAAATAATTCACCATTTCAGTTGCGATTTGCGAAAGAATATGGTGGGTAGAACAAAGGAACCGTTAGGAAAATATACGAAATTTCTATGTTAATTTAATAGGTATCATGAATTTACGAGAAACGAGAAGTGGAAAGCGATACCGTCAAAAGCATCACGAATTTTTTTAAAACCAAGCAGCAGACCACGATTTACTGAAACATAAAGTCGGTCGCTTTCAGTGCATTTCGGAGAATACGGCTGCACTTCATTGATACGATCCAAAAAGTATTCAGAAATAATATTCAGGGGAGCGTGCAAAATAAAACTTGGCTTCGGGCGAGTATCGCGGCAGAGTGCCGTTGCATTTTTTTGATTTGGATGCACAGCACAAGGTAGTCGACGCAGTTTACCTGCTGAGCCGGTTCCTGTGCTATCTCCCTCCCACTCCCGGGCCCGGGTGATGCCGTCTCGCTCGCACCAAGGTATCCACACGCAGCTTGCGATCGTGCAGCCACAGTGAAACGTGATCGGTTTACCTGCCCCATACGGACACAATATGTTTCTTCCACCTTTTTTCCCTATTGTGGATTTACTAAACTTTTGTAACAATTCACTCTTTATTATAAGTGAGTTGGTTTAAGCATTCTTTGAAGTTGGCCACTTGTGCTGAACGCTCTTTAAATTATTATTAAAATAAGTAGTATTCCTCCTAAATTCTTATAATTCTTAAGTATGTCTTGGATCGTTGGGATCGTAGCTCTACTAAAACATCATTATTCATTAATGGTTATTACTTTGTAAGATTTAGATATTTTTATTAGAACCGAATATTATGATATGCGAGTAATTAATGAGTATACATTACTTCCTAATTAAGGTAATCACTACCGAAATTAGGAAGCTATAATATTACGTTCGTATTAGTAGTCAAATTACTGCCTATAGGCTTACAAATATCTATTCAACTGGTCCAACATAAGCGATCAAGAAAGTAGATATCAGTGAGTTCCGCCCCTAACTCTACTTGTGCCCCATATTTACTATTGGGCCCTTAACTAGCAAAATCCTTTTAAAAAATAATATTTCTTTAGATTACTGGATTACAGGAACGAGCCTTACCACATAATATTTTAACCTTATATTGTTTCTCTCTCTGCATTTTCATCGGCTTTACTTGCCTCTTACATTTTGAAGAACGCTATCAAAATCTCTACCAATTCTACAGGTTAGCTTTTCTCATAAGAATCAACCTTCACTACTTAATAATAACTTACATAAGTACTGTATGATCACATACGGAACATAAAATATGTGTTGTATTACAATTTAGAACATAATATTAGAGTTTGAATCGTCAAAGCTCTGGAAGTATTTCGTAAGTTACAATGAAAGCTCGTAATATGTTAAACAATATCGTACTAGAAGGTTTTAATTTATATTAATGAGTCGTAGCTCGGTTTAATCTTCGGTTTGTGGCGGGATTCATCCATTATCATAAAGCATGTTTCATACAAAAGATTTTATCAAAACTTTTATTGTTTTCCGTCTACCCGTCATATCATTTTGCGGAAATTTATACAAATGCTATTAAAATACAGAGGTAGTAACCTACCTCTGTATTTTAATACACTGATAGTATTTATTCTTGTGTAGTTACTAGTTTGTGTTTATTCAAGGCATTAATTGTACAGACGCGCAGAATGCAGAGCCCTCGAGCGACGTATTCTAAGACTATGTTTTGACAATTAATTCTGTGAAGACTGTGTGCTCTCGTCTCTCACATATCTCATAAGACATAGCATTATATTCATAGCTTAACTTTCGTAGAGTCCAGCTTGCTCTACATTCTAAGCAAGCTTTTTCCCAAGTTATCAACACCCACGGTGCGCAATAAAATTCTATAAATGGATAATTTGTGTATGGACGTGATGTTTAACAATGGCAACGCGTACCGGCTACCAGTGCTACCTCCTACAATTATTGTATCTCTATTATAGAGAATGAGAGAAACATTTGTATAAGGGTTAGTTCCCACAGAAACGATAGGGATATAAAATTGAAATTACTATTCGATTAATGTATTTACTATTTAGGCACTGCCAATCGCCTAAATTGGTCTACTTTCGGTGTAAATATCTACTTTTTCTCAAGGGTTCCTAAGAGAGAGTAGATATTTGGCAATAAGAGAGTGCAGTTAACAATTAAAACTGAACACTTACGTTCAAAATAGCTGCCGGATGTTCGACACCGATGCGACGAGAGGACGCCACATGTCGGCTTACTCCGAAACTAAATCCCGTCCCGTGCACATGGCGAGAGACAAAAAACGATAAAAAACGCGATCCGATTCCCCTCTTCAGCTAATAGCCAACACTTCGAAATTCCTCCCCATGTGCTTAGATTACTGTATCATCGGCGGCCCATTAAAACTTAAATGCCACATTAAAGTATCAACGTCGATTTTAAACGCATTTGAAGAGTTTTACAGACATTAGGAGTCTTTGGCGGTTCGATTTTTGTTTGGAAATATGTACCAGGAATGCCAATTATAATTATAGGACTTACATAAAGTGCCAATAATTTGGTGTTTTACCTTATTTTAAACTGTCCGATTTGGAGTCTCATTCATCGATTTGGGATTTCGGCCTGCATCAGTGGCTGGAACCGCCCGATTGAATTGCCATTTCGAATTGAAGCGCACTGGGGAATACCGAGCTGACAGTTTGCCGACAAACACGAGGACGAAAATTATAATTAGATACTAACGAGTAACGACGGACTTAGTTGAACACACGGGAAGGACTAGGAGCGCCCGGGCTTATACCACAATATAAAAAGAGTACAGTAGACCTGTCCATCTAACATTAGATAAGTGGAATCGGACGGATGCTAAAGTGTACGTAACTTCAGCATTATCCATACTAAATATTATAAATGGGAAAGTGTGTCTATCTGTCTGTTACCTCTTCACGCCTCAACCGCTGTACCAATTTTGATGAAAGGTAAGGAGATACCCGAAAGTAGTCCCGGGCCTCCACTACCAAGCAAGTTGAAAACCATGACGCGCGGTTCTCCCCAACACTGGAGCTTCCGCGGACCGAAGGATGTGGACTCTACGAACAACGTACGTTAAGTCAATGTGACTTGCACTTGGCGGACGTTGATGTGCGCACACATTAGCATGATTTAAGATCGGAGAGCAGAACAATGCAATATGACGGGCGAGCGTGCATCATATTATGGTGCATGAATTTCAAGAGTATGGTAGAGTTACCCTACTGTATATTAGTTAAATATTGTGCAATGTGCAGTTTGTGCTTATATCCGGTAGCGTCTGATGAGTCTTAGAGAAATTCAACTGCAGCAAGTTGAGATAATTATTTAGTTACTTACCTACTTTTTGTATAATTTTAATGTGTACTTTAAGCTAATGTGTGAAATACTTTGTTTATAAAACACAAAGTGTAAATTTCACCAAAATTTTATATACATATAATTGTATTTTGCTATCTCCCTTTGTATTAAATAAAGAGAAAAGAAAGAAAAAGGCAACATTCAGACAAATAATTAAGCCATGCGTTGGTGAATTTAGGACAAAATCTATAACAATTTTGATACAAAAGTTCGATATTCTCCGCTGTCGAGGCGAAGTTCATATAATACGAAGTCATTAAAAATGTTCCGAACTAATTATAAAGTTTTACATGAGGTCGCAAGTCGCAACATGCTTGTTTTCCCAAAATGTTCAAAAACTGCAACTCACAACAACTTCCAACGAAGTTTGATAGCCGTCGACAATTTCAGGAATCCGAGAGTACCTACTATATTCTTAAGGCTCCCATATACTTCCCGATCGATCCGGTCGGACTAACCGCAGGCCGACCTGACAAGACTCTTTTTGTGTATTCTAGTGTATGTGCATTGTGCAAGAGTCCTGTGATCAGTCCAATCGGCAGAGTTTTGTATCTTGCGACAGCAATGCATCAGGTGAAAATTTTATACAATATTATCTCCTGTCTTTCGCCTGTCACCAATGTATGGTGTCACAAGAATCAAGATACAAAATTATCCTGGATTTATCCCTGCTCCCTGATGCGTCCCCGTTTTTGCCTTAAGAAGAAAGCCCATTACCTTCCTTTTAAGGCTGCGTTTCCACCAGAGATGTGTTGCGAGGAATGTGTTTTTAAGATCCAATAGAATCGCTGCGCTGAGCGAGGTCACGTCAATGAAGCGATTCTATTGGTTCTCAAAAATACATTCTTCGCAACACGCAGCCTAAGAATCCTAACCGTTCAGAAAAAGGACTTGTAGAAAGTACATAAGTACAGAGAAATAGCTGATGATTGACGCTACGATCTGATATGGGAACACTAACATGAACTCTATAACAGCTAAGAAGTAAAGTGGACTGTAGAGTTATGGGAAAATGTCGTGCGAAATGGAAGTGGGAACAACTGACATTGTCTGCGTGGAACCACCTATTGTGCGGTGTGCCTGTACAGGTAAGAATTAATAATAACTTATGCACAGTGCATATGCACGGTGGATTGAAAATAAAAGGAGTGATAAAAATGTATGCAATTCCTGTTGAAAAATTACTAAAATATGGGCGACCAAAGTTTTAATGCATCTCTTTCTAGCAGAACGAATCTAAGACTTTGTATGCGTTGCGAATAACATTAAACTTACGCCCACTGTATCGGCTTTTTCCCTAACTACTTTAAACGTTGTGTTTGTTATTTTAAATCCAAAAATATTTTAACTAGACGATTTACGTAAAAATGCATATTCTCAATAATAATGATACGCAAAAAGGGTACATGAAAGCAGCGTATTTATTACTCGTTCACTGATTTTTGTAAATGTTTATTTACCCGAACATTGCCATTTGCCATTTATTATTTACATTAATAACTCGGAGGGAGAACGTTGCGAATGTTTCAAAGCGAGTATTAAATTTGTGTTAACCGACTGCAAATCGACAACAACAAACAGGGCTCGTCAAATATTTAATACATTGTATCACAAAGGCCGCGATTCTAAATTAAATATTGGTCTGTTTTAGTTTCATTATTGTAAAATAGTCGGGATATTTTTAATTCAGTATTGGAACTAAATGTGCGGACTGCGCGGCGAATGGATGTTACGCCGAGCTCAATAAAATCAAATTGGTTCATTTCTAACAATCTGCCTATTCTTGGTTTATTGAGCTATTAATATTGCTAATGGGAAATCTGTGTGAGATTGACGGCTTCCTATTAATCCAACGGTAGAGCTGTGGAATAGCGTTCGAAGATGCAGTACAAAACTATTCTCTCTGTCTGTTTGTAGGCAAATAGAAATGCATAGATAAACCATAAAATGATTGTAAATATAATACGTATGTACTTATATTAGTAAAATTTCTGAGGGTGAAGTTGAAAGATTGATGGAATTTAAAATCACCAAAATACTGCTTGTTACAACAATGTCTGTGTCGTTTTGAAAATAACTTACAGTCGAATGAATCGATCAACTAGAAATTTCACAATATAGCGGTATTTATTTGCTGCTGACACATCCAATTGCGAGTAGCGAGTGGTGTACCGTAAATGGATATCGTCGTGGACTCGTCGCAGACGCTCTATTTTGGTCCACGTTCATTATTGTCGTCTGACGAGTGGCGAGACCTCTCCAGTGTAATTTAAAATTCCATGTACAAATTCGTTAGCGAATTAAAAATGCAAATACTCGCAAACCTCTACAAGGAAGATACAACCTCCATTTATGCAAAAAAAAAAAACAGCATTTTTTTTTTTACTGTTACTTACCTGGTTATCCCACTCACGTCTTTAATTATAACTTAAATATTCAATAGGCATCGATAGTGCTGAACTGCGGGTAATATGCGGGTAGACCACAGGAGAGGTATAATTTAAACAGAACTTAAGCGAACTTAATTAGTCGCATGGGGTCAAATCACTTTCAAATCTAAAAAAATATGTGCTAGAGTTCTAGGAATGCAACGAAGCTCTTGGTAGTCTCCTAAGGGCCGCGCCACACCGGAACTCCTATCGAGGTATCCTAATAAGTGGTAGGTAGCCAATTCCTTCGGTGCTGCAAAAAAATCTGGTTATCAGGGTGAAAAATATTTTTTTTATCTCGATCTCAGCTATATATTATACCTAGTGATATTTTGGAGATTTCAAGACAGAAAAGAAGTTGATCGATTTTTTTTGTTGTAAGAGGCAAAGAAAGGATTTCGTTAATTAATATTAATTACAGTAAAGCCCTCTAACAATTTGCATAATTGATACTTTGTTTTATTTATTCAACTTAATTTTCACTATTTTATTTGGGGTCAGTAAGGACCCCATGCGACTACTTGCGTGATTTTCTTGATGCGCCTAATTAAGGGTTAAAACTTAGCGACTAATACTATGTAGTAACTAGTAGGTAGTATCAGTATGTAAATGAGTCAACCTGACCTTAAGGTCCGGAACACAGAGTAAAATGACGCCGACCAACAGACATTTTGCAATGCGTGGGTGGGTGGATATGAGTAACACACTTGGAAAAACATGTGGTCAATTCTATTACCGAAATCTGTATAATATTATGTTGTCAGAAGTCCACAAGGTATGGTATTTTTTACCAAAATCTGTATGTTGCCAAAAATCCACTAAGAACGTTATTTTTTATGGCATGTATTTAACGCGGCGACAAACTATAATCTTACAGTTTTAAAAATAATTAAAATAGGTAAGAAAAATAATAGGTTGGCAGCTACAGTGAAGTAGCATTTTAAGCATAAAGTAGCAGCTTTATATTGAGTTTTAAGCTTTGTCTAAATTGAAAATGGCAGTGATTTTTTGGTGTAGCATCTGAATTTATTGTTAGGCGACAACTTGATGGCGGATAAAATGTAGAAAATAGGCTTTTATAAAATATACAATATACAATGAGATCGTTTATAAAATTAAATGAAATGGAAAAAAAAAATACACACGGTAATAAAAAACATAGTATGTGCGACATTTTATGACTAATATTATAAAGGCGAAAGTTAGGATGTATGTAGTATGGATATTTGTTACTCTTTCACGCAAAAACTACTGAACGGATTTTAATGAAACTTTACAATAATATAGCTTGTATATCAGAATAACACATAGCTACAATTTATCCGACTTTCAAAATGGAGGAGGTGTTATGTTAGTTTTTTTATTTTATATATTTTTTACCAAAATCTATGGCAGAATCCGCGCTACAAAATTCCAGGAAACACAAAAAATCACAACACAATATTGCCGTGGTGCTATTCATATTATATTCGGGGGATATTCAAGCTACCTGCAGTATTTAGATGTATATATAATACTAGTATTAATTAGGGCTACAAGTTACAACCAAAAAGTTCTCGTTAAAAGCGTTTAATTCTTCCTGGACCCTGGTACTTATCCTATTGTTTTCCCGTTTAGTACTAAAATATAGTAAAAATATAGCAGCTTTTATATTTTCATAGACTATTACCCTTTGTTCGTCAGACAAAGACTATACATACCCTCATCGTTTGAATAACAAAAAATACGTTACAATAAGGGTCCTGAGTTATTGCGCCGTTTTCCTGTTCACTTTAGGTCGGCGGCTTTACATTAATAAATTAATTTTATTAATCAAACTGAAGATCTGGACTTTTTCTTTGTAACATTGAAAATAAAGTCGTCTCCTCTGATTGCTCATTTAGAACTTGAGCTCGCTCAGCAGGTTTTTAATTCAATTTGCAGCGATAAATAAAGCAAAGTATGTTAAAGTTTATAAACAGGTAAATATAGGTCTACCAGAATCTGATGGCAAATTTTGACAGCAGATTTTCATAAAATATCCTTGATCATTGGATAAATTTTTATATTTGCATGTTTAACACACAGAATAAGCCGCTATAAGAGAAAAAAAAAGGATCAAAATGTTTTATTCCAATTACCCCGGTATTGATAGAGTCAATTAACTTTCTCACTTTTTGCCATCAGATTCTGGTAGACTTATAGTAAGTTGTAACAATACAAAGTGAATAATACTTTACGATGTGGCACATGAGTCTCCTGCATAGAATTCACTATGAAAGTAGCAGAGCTGCAATGTAACTTTTTTTTACTTTTGTATTGGCCGAATTATTTCCTATACAAATCACAAAAAATGCTCTTTCAGCGCTGCTACTTTCACAGTGAACTCAATATAAGGGACAAACACACAACATAAAGTATTAAATCACTTTGTTTTGTTAAACTCAGTATTATGTACAAAAACAAAAGGTGTGAAGGCAGGGCGGGTAGCCAACAATATATTTCTGACGAGTGCTTTCAAAGAGCCAGCTGCATCATTTGTGGCATTTTTAGTGAAATTGCATTTAAGGGCATTCCCCTACGGAGATTCTGTAATTTACTGTACTTAGAGCCTTATAAACTCATAATTTGAAAGCTACAAAGTTATAATAAAAATACAGCAATAATCTTCAGTATATCAACATTCCTTTTCTCGATTTAAATTTTCTATTTTTGTTTATTATACTCATGATATTAGCTTCGAAAGTTAATACCAATTTATTAAAATTGAAGCATACTTTCAGCATTTCCCTAGTAGTTACAAATTACGTTTATTTGAAACACACACCAATAGATAGGCCATTTCATAAGCTACATATATGACGTTTTAATTTTTTTTTTGGTCAATTTTGAACTAAGTTATTTAAAAAACTTAAAATTTCGGTGCGAACTCTGTAATTCGGTAGACTGCGGGTCCGTGCGCGGGCGACGGGCGGCAGTGTCGCAAGACTTCTCGGACGGGGAACCCGTGTCTCTCGTACCCGCTGACTCTTGTTAATGCGCCCGCGCCTTCACATTATAATATTTTTATTTTGTTTTGGCGTTTAATTTTGTTATTGTGTTGTTTACTGCGAAAAGACGCTCATATCAACCTATTGCGTAAGGACTCTTAGAGAATTCTTGAACCTTGTGATTGTGTTATTATTTGTGTATTACCTAAAAAAAAGAAAAAGGGCTCTTTTATTAATTAACCTTTTTATTAATTAAAATGTTCAAGTGGTGTTACGTTTTATTTGTAAAAATGCCGAAGCAAGACGTATCCGGCAAAGGAAAAAGAATGCGCAGAAAATGAACGAAATTATGTAAGTACCTACCTAATTAATATTATACCTAATTTAATGACTATAAATTACATGATATTATAATATGTAGGTATGGTGAGAGTTGAGACTGCAAAGTTTATAGCCATGTTATTTTACCAGTTTCGAACAGCTGTTCTACAAGAACAGCTGTTCTTGTAGAACAGCTACGAAACACAAAAACGCTGTAAGTCAAAAATTTCACTTTTCAGTGATGTCAATTAATTGTATCGAAGTATTAATAAAATTATTATTTCTTTTAGACTCAAGAAAAAGACAACTGCTTGTGAAATAGAAGCCTGTAAGTCGTCATTATCAACATTGCAATTTGCAACCGAAAAAAATGATAACAGGTAAGAAAAATAAGCTCGTAATAAGATCGGTCGAAGGTAAAAGCTTAGATATACAATTTTGGTGAGGGGAGGAGGTTGAAACTTGAAAGGAGTAAACCCCTTTTGAATAAATTACTTTTTTTTTTAAATTTTGAAGTTTCGACTGTTCTCGGTCTTTTCGAGGCACACCAAGATTGTGTAAGATGGGGGACGAATATTTCAAATTTTCAAATCATATAATAGTAGGGGAGCCCAGAGTGCTATTCGTGTTACTCGAGCGTCATGGAGACTGCAGTCATTTTAAGTTATGAAAAAGAAAATATATTCAGAAAATTGCTTATTTATGTAAATTTTAACAAGATTTTAGACAACAAGGACAAAAATCATTTAGTTTAGTGCAACATAAAATACCTGTGAAAATCAGGGAAATATGAAGCTTTATTTTTTATATGTATTTTAAAATGTCCCTACAGGCTCACCTAATCTTTAAATTGTCAGTGAACATCTCCGATCTTAATCTGACAGATCCGCTGACATTTCAATATTAGAAAATAACTTTTTAACCCACCACTTAGAAATATGATTTCTATACCATGATAACTAGACACATGTCGCAAGCCTTATACAAGCTAAATCTGACACGCTCGAGCATGTCGCAAAACCCTCTCTTGGGCTCTCCTACTATAATAATCCAAGGGTAGTTGATAAACTTGATATTTCTTTGACATTTTTTATGTTAATAATGGCGCTAGTTTGTTTAAATCCATGTAATGATGGCTATTCTTTTCGAAAAAAAAAAATTTACATTAAAAAACTGACGAAAAAAAATGAAAAAATCTATTTTTCAAAAATCGATCTTATTGGCCTCTTTTTTTTTTGGATCGATATTCGGTCATGATTCGAATTGATTTAATTTTTTTTTCTTCAGATAGAACCGCCATCCCTATTATATAAAAAAAGTGGAAGAAATGACGTCAAGTGTCAACATGGTAGATTTCTATGTAATGAATTGTGCAAATTTTAGTTAATTTTTATTAACAAAGTACAGGTTCCCTAGAACATTTTTTTGACTTTATTACTATTAAGCTAATTTTTCGTGAGTAGCTTCATTTTGATAAGACGAACAATATGAACTTTTAAACTTTCGCGTTGCATTATAATTTAAACTTATTATTCGGGACTTAACGCGACTTATTCTAGTAGTAATGCTACTACATACTTTTTTCTCGACGTTTCGGCCGTGTTGCAACGGCCGTGGTCACGAGGTAAGCCGTCAAGCAGCATTTTTACCATACGTAAAAGGCGTAACGGACAAAATTGGAACAGAGCTGAGGAAATACTCTATTAAAACTGTGTATACTCCGTTACGTAAAATATCACAAGTATTACGGTCACCAAAGGATTCCTTACCTTTCCAAACACCTGGGGTTTATAAAATTGATTGTAGCTGTGGTAGTTCTTACATTGGCCAAACGAAACGGACTATTGGCGAAAGAGTAAAAGAACACATAGCCGCAGTGAAAAATCGCCAGACAAATAAATCCGCGGTAGCAGAACATCTGCTTGATATGGGGACTAATCATTGGATGGAGCTACACGACCCCAAAATCCTCTCTACAGATCGTCATTACCACTCAAGAGTAATACGTGAAGCCATTGAAATTAAAAAGTACAAAAATTTCAATCGGGAGGACGGATTTAAATTATCTCCAACCTGGAATCCAGTGATTAATAAGTGCAAACCGCGTGTGTCACCTTTGTCAATAACTGTAAACCCGGATACAGTGAGTGTTGTGTGTCGCACTGAGCCTACTGACTCTAAATATATTGGAACACAAATGTTGGACAATTCGAGGGTAGTCGTAGATCAGACCGCCCGGTGCAAACGAAGACGCCGCGCTCCTGCAGTCCCCTCGTGACCACGGCCGTTGCAACACGGCCGAAACGTCGAGAAAAAAGTATGTAGTAGCATTACTACTAGAATAAGTCGCGTTAAGTCCCGAATAATAAGTTTAAGACGAACAATAATTTTTTGTATATTTTTTACAGATTTTTTGTATATTGATAGGTTAATAGTTATATAATTTAACAGCAACATTATCCTATACATAGGAAAATCCATATTTTAGGACCATCAAATCGAAATATTAAATCCTTTCTATCTCTGTTAGCTACCACTTTCTAGAATTTTCGCAGAGGAAAATGTTGTTCGTCTCATCAAAATTAAGCTACTCACAAAAAATTTGCTTGATAGTAATCAAGTCAAAAAATATATGTTCTAGGGAACCTGTACTGTATTTGTAAAAACAAGTATTTTGCTTATAGTTTTAAAAGATTCTTTTTTATTTTAGAACCCAAGAACATTTGATAGCCGATCAACTGCCCGTGCAATCAATTTTTGAACTTTGTCAAGAAAGTAATAACGAGTAAGTACTAAACTTACATAATCATTAATTATACTAATATTATTATAAATGCGACAGTTTGTGTGTATGTTTGTTACTTTTTATACCCCTAAACGCCTGAAGTGAAATTCATAAAAATTGGTATGAAGCTAGCTCATACCCTGGATTAACACATAGGCTACTTTTTACTGTGAAAAAAAATTTGTCATTCCCACGGGAAAATCTATAGTCCGCGGATTAAACCGCGGGGGAGTTGATTGCAGTTATAACAACATCCATAAATTACTTATTTGAATACATTTTATGCGTAAAATAAATCATAAATCACTTGAAACTTTCGTTTAAAGTTATTTTAATTTCAGGTTAATTGCGATGGATGATCAAACTCAACAAATCAAAGAATTAAAAAAAAAAAACAGAAACCACTGGCAAAGATGATCAAGAGGTATTATTATTGGTCGAAAGGCTTATAATGGGTTATCAGTTAAGCGTGTGTCAGTCACATATTATATATTAAAGGCTTACCTACTTATTTCTTTTTAGTGCAGTTGCATACCACCGAAAAAAAGGACAAATAATCAAATGGAAAATTTATTGGAAGGAGAGTTATCGCTGTCAGTCACTTTTTTCAAAATTGCAAGAAATTTTTAATCATGGACCACTTGGATGCAGCATCAATGAGAAACACAAAATGGCTTACAGTCGACGATTTTACTACGATACGACGATGATTACGATTAAGATACGATTTTTAGATGTTTATGATTTTTTACTTGTAATGTAATTAATGACTGGAGATCGGAAATTCCGACGCTTTTATACCTTAACTTTCATAAAAAGCCATAGAATTATGTGGCCTTCTTACAAACAATTTTGCAAAATATTTTAGTTTTTTATATTTATTTATTAGTTATTACTAGTATAGAAAAATAAGACTTATTTTTGTTAATCGATAAATTACGTTAGTAAAATATGTTTTCACTATTTTGTGTACTTTTACTGTTAGAACGTTGTGAAAATGCTTATGATTTAAGGTAGTAGTTGAAATTTTATAACCAAAACGTATAGTGGCATACATAATATTAACTACGTGTACCGAAAGGCATATCCATATTTTTCTTTCGTTATTTGAAGTAAGGTGAAGCCAATTTTTTGCCAGATTCCAGCCAGATTTTTCGATTTTTATTAATGACAGATGCTTACCCCTAGGGCTAGTTCCTTTATTTATTACAAAGAAGCAATAATATAGTAAATCGGTATCAGTTTTTACTTGCTTTTTAATATATGACGTAAAATCTCTAAACCATGGGAGAAAAATGTTAACGAGGGTAGAAAAAAATACAAAAAACATCCTGTATTATGTACATCAATTTATAGTGTTGACGTTAAGGAACCAGAAAGTAATCGTATATGCAAACTAGAAGAAAGTGTTGTATCTTAGTATATTGTTTAATATTTAAAAGAAACTAGCTGGCCCGACAGACGTTGTCCTGTCTTAACGATGATTATTTAATTCGAATTGGTATAATATATATTATATATAGTATATAATATATAGTATATAATATAATGTATATATTGGTATAATATATTATATAAAGATTTGTTTATTGTATAATATACTAGCGACCCGCCCCGGCTTCGCACGGGTATAAAATATATAGCCTATGTCACTCACTGAAAAAATGATTAAAATCGATTCAGCAGTTTTGATTTATATTCATTACTACCCGTGGCCCGCATTGGTCGGTACCGCCGCAAAAGCTACGTCCCGAAATTTTTAAATCTGTAATATCTTAGAAAATATTCTTAAAATCATATGCTGTAAAGGGCCATATAGATCTATATTATTAAATCAATAATGTATTTAAAGTATTTAATTGAATAAGGATTAAAGCCGTATTGGTTAAAATCGCTTCGAAAATTAGCCATAATTTGAAGTTAAAAGTAAATGACAAAAAATGTTATTGTGGCATATCCATAAGAGATAGACATAATATATCATCGTGAAGTTTTCTGTAGACCTTTTCATAGTGTACAATACTTAGTACATTATTTTGATAAATCTCGTAGGGTTCAGCCTGCGTTTGCAATACATTGCAAACGCAGGCTGAAAAAAAAGTAAGCGGAAAAAAATGAAATTATTTACGACATCACATTAGAAACCCGAACGAAAACGAAACGAAATCCCGAGACTCAATACTTTGAGTCTCGATTCCGGAAAATGTACGGTTCCTGCACAAAAAACTTTAATGATTTTCGCCTATAAATTTGGTATGGAGATACTTCTCCATACCAAATTTATAGGCGAAAATCATTAAAGTTTTTTGTGCAGGAACCGTACATTTTCCGGGACAAAAAGTAACCCTTGTCCTTTCCCGAGACTCAAAGTATCTCCATACCAAAATTCATCAAAATCGATTGAATAGTTTACGCGCAAATCATAAAAGTATATTGTGCAGTAAACGAACATTTTTCCGGGACAAAATGTATAGTCCGGGTTCCGTAGACCAATTTTTTTTTGATTACTATCAAGCTATTTTTTGCGAAATCTTGAAAGTGGTAGCTAACAGAGATAGAAACCACTTTCAAGATTTTTCGCAAATAAAATTGTTGTTCGTCTTATCAAAATGAAGCTACTCACAAAAAATTAGCTTGATAGTAATAAAAAAAATTCTTCTACGGAACCCGGACTAGTATCCTATGTCCTTTCCCGAGTCTCAAAGTATCTCTATACCGAATTTCAGCAAAATCGGTCCAGCCGTTAAATCGCTATCGCTGGTGCAATAGTAAAGGATGTTTTTTTTATTCTCATGCAAAATAACACACTTGTATTATTGCACTATTTGCTATAATTATAAACAACTAGATTATCGTTTGTTTCTAGTCGTTTATCGCGCGTGAACCGTAAATTTTTCCGGGATAAAAACTATCCTATGTCCTTTCTCAGGACTTAAAGTATCTCCATGCCAAATAATAGATAGAGTGATTCAAGAGGAAGGTTTATAAGTATAATAACATTCATTAAATAGTGGAGAAATACTGTTATTGCTGGGGTTTCTAATGTGATGTCGTAAATAATTTCATTTTTTTTTTGCTTGCATCGCAGGCCGAACCCTACGAGATTTATCAAAATGATGTACCAAGTATTGTACACATTAAAAAGGTCTACAGAAAACTCCGCGATGGTATATGTCTATCTCTTATGGATATCCCACAAGAACAGTTTTTTGTCATTTACTTTTTACGACAAATAATGGCTAATTTTCGAAGCAATTTTAATAAATACAGCATTAATTTTTATCCAATTAAATACCTAAATACATTGTTGATTTAATGTAGATGTATATGGCCCTTTACAGCATATGATTTAATTGAATATTTTCGGAGATATTACAGATTTAAAAATTGCGGGACGTAGCTTTTGCGGCGGTACCGACCAATGCGGGCCACGGGTAGTAATAATGAATATAAATCAAAACTGCTGAATCGATTTTAATCATTTTTTCAGTGGCTATGTATTTTATACCCGTGCGAAGCCGGGGCGGGTCGCTAGTATTATACTAAGATACAACACTTTCCTCTATATTGCCATAATTATGCGATTACATTCCGGAAATAATTGTCTATGGTTTTGAGATTTTTTGTCATACAGTAATATAATGTCCAACTTTTCAAGCCCTTTAATTTGTTAATATAAAGTGCTCCATTTCTTGGTACGATATGCCTCTCCTTTATTATTATAATGTGAATAGTATGTTTTGTAAATAAAAGTATATTCGTAAATCGTAATAAATATTTTAAATATAATTTCTTTTTTTTTATTTTACTTAACTCAAAAACACAATTATTTGACTTACACGGTTTCTGAAGAGAGTCGTGTCTGTTGTTAGTATCATAAATAAATACTAGATGGCACCACAACGCCTTCGATTTTATATTGGTACAAGCAGTCTACAATAGATGTCGCTAAATAAAATTACGTAACTTTATAGAGGTGAGGCGGGGCGGTGAGGTAGTGAAATCCTCAAGGTCGTTTGCTGGGGGAACGGCCTTAACTCTTCGTGTGCGCTTCTTCGTATATAAATACTTTAAAATCTTTAAATAATGTATTTTGAGCAATTATAAAGGTAGTAGTTACATGAAGACATGGTACCATTATAATTTAATAGGTGTATTGTTAAAAATTACTAAATCGAACTTTTGCCCTTAATTAAGTAGTTTTGTACCAAACCTTGATTGCTTAATTTCTAACGGCGGACACTTAATAACATTTAATAACATAATTGACTAAAAGTATAGAATTCAAGTTAAATATCTAAACAGAATGTCTACGTAATGCGCTGTCTTTAATCACCAAGCTATGGAGGTTAAGGTTTTTAATTACAAGCTGTAACGAAGTAGTTTTACTATTCTCAAACTCTATCAACCATATCTTGAATGAGTACATGATAGTTGTTATTGTTTGTACCTAAGAGTTTTTTCAAACGCAGATATGCGAGCCTATGTAATTCGGTCGGGCTATGTCAACTTAGCAGTATACTACGGCAGCCGAGCCGTCTGAGTACGGACTACGGCTATAATCCAAAATAACTCAACTAAAGTCAAAATAATTTAAGATGGCACTAACGGTCATTGACCTTTCTAGTCTAGGAGCTATGTGAAAATGCTCGCTCACAAAAACAATTAATTAACTAAAGAATTGAACTCTTATAAAGACACATACTATCATATATTCATCAGAAAACCTCTTGGTAACTCTTAGTATGATATACTGAAACTATTTAATGAGTTTGAAGTGATATAATTCACAATGAACTCACATCGAGTATGCCAAATACGACATCGCCTTAGACTAGAAACATTTGTCACTTTATTGTCAATCACGGTTTGTATAGAAAACGATTAAATTAAAATTTAAAACGATTGACAGGGGGTCAATAACCCCTACGGACAGAATTCAGCGATTTGATATTAATTACCGTAGACCCGCCATCTGTGTTTATATCGATTTATCTCATGGTAACACTAACATAGTACCAGTTTCGCCAATACAAATGTTTAAGACTAAGTTGCTTTTTTAAATATGACGTTATTCTCTTCTCTACCTCTTTCTTATTGATGAAGAAAGCATTCTGACAAACGCTTTAAGACGTAAATGAAATTGGAACTAAACGGCAGATAGCATAATATATTCTGACAAATAATTACCACGCGAGTGAAATTGGTACTAAACGGCAGATGATGAACATCTAGTATCCATCAAAAGCCAGTGTTGTTTATAAATAACCAGACAAACAGGACCCGCGAGAATTCCACGAGAAAAAGCCGACCTGCAGCTTCTTGTGGTTTAATGAAATACAACCACTGACCACTAACCAGTGTATAGTCACTGAGTAATGAGACTGCAAACTTTTAAATAACAATGTCGGCAGCAGTTTGTTCGTAAAATTCGTGAATTTCACGCTAAAAGATAGCATGCACTGTATGAGTTTTATAATTAGTAAAATTTTTGCTAAATGTAGTTTTGAATCGTTGAAACGAATAGAAAATGAGACTATTATGGTGTTAAAAAGGAAACTGAAAGTACACTGTAAGTACAATAAAATGTCACATCCCAGTGAGTCTTCACGTATTTGGCACGAAAGAGCTGTTATAAAATATTCATTCCCTAGTATATTGTGAATCCGTTACCTACTAAACATTTTAAAAGTATTTCATTCAAAGTGAAGTGCGAATAAATAAGATTAAAGTCGTTAAAAATTTATAAAAGCCGAGTCCGCTTAAAGCTGAAATTAAATCTAATAAAGTGGATATTTTCAATTCGCTCTATGCTTTTAGGAATTCGCGTCAGCGTTGAATAAAAAGCCAATGGCCAAGTCGTTTTTAATTAAATACAGTTTTCTTTTTTATCTCGATAGTCGGTCGATCGTAGTTCGAGGAGATAGCGTTACGACCTCGCCTGCACCTGTACCCCAAACCCGTTTCCAAAACGAGATTTCACTCTCTCGACACATCGCCGCGCTTAATTTATACTCTATTCTAAATTCCGTCACATGCTCACGCTCTCGGGAGGAGGGCCCAAATTAATAGAAAACAAAACAACGACTGTTTTTGACGCCCATGCGGCAACAGGAACTACCGACTGCATTGTGATGTTATTATGGAGTCGTGGAAAGTAGTTGTTACATTTTAGAGTTGGATAGTTTGTATTGTATGTGTGAGAAGATACTTGAACTACTTAGGTGTCCTTTATGCAACTTACGTTGATAATGTCTGGTGTTACTTTATTGATAAGTACGTACTAATAAAAGCAAATTACATATTTTTATTTAATGTTTGTCGATGCATCCGTTAAAAAGTTACCTACTAGAAATTTCCCGCTACATAGTTGCGAAATAAGTTTGGTTGTGTCTTATGTGGGAACCATACATTTAAGCACAATAAAAACTAGCCTATGTCCTTTCCCGGTACTCGAAGTAGCTAACTCCATGTCTTTTATCAACATCGGTTCAGCGCTTTACACATGAAAAGGTAACAGACTTTCGTATTTATAATATATGAATTAAAAATATGACATTTAAAAGGTACGTATTAAGGCCATCCCCCGAGCAAACGACCTTGACCATACATTTGACGCGTCGCCGAGATCGCACAAAAATCCAATTTTTTTTACTTATCTTAGTTCAAAATTGATCTAAAAAAAATTTAAAACGGGGAATATGTAGTTAATGAAATTGTCTATCTATTGTCGTGTGTTTCAAATAAACGTAATTTGTAAATACTAGGGAGATGCTGAAAGTAATATGCTTCCATTTTAATAAATTGGTATTACTTTGGAAGCTAATATCATGAGATATATTAAACAAAAATAGAAAATTTAAAACGGGGAAAAGAATGTTGATATACTGAAGATTATTGCTGTATTTTTATTATAACTTTGTAGCTTTCAAATTATGAGTTTATAAGGCTCTAAATACAGTAAATTACGGAATCTCCGTAGGGGAAGGCCCTTAAATCGATTGCATTAAGCTTAAACTAGGCCTTTCCGTAGCCTACTTAAAACTTTCCTCCAGTCCACTCCGCGAACAAAGGTGCACAACGACACTGATTATATCGCCGGGCATTTTACATAAACGGATTTCGAGCGGCCAAATTGACGTAAATCAGTTTATTTAAATCGATTTTCAATTTCCAACTTTCACGTTTTAATGTTGTGTAATTATTGCATAATGTATTGAGATAATGACACGCTTTTAAGGTAAAATAGCCATATAGGTGTAGAGATTGTACTTTGTAGTGTATCCGATAATATGTAACACGTCTTTATAGGACTACTGGGTGGAGTGGGAAGGGGGGGGGGGAGAGAGGCATATTTTGTAATAATCGAGGTCGAGCGCGCGCCGAGACCTCATCACAATATTAAAACACCGTTACTCGAGACTCATACTCGGAGTATTCGATCATTCGAATTCCAAATGCAGCGAAACTTCACCGGCATTGTAGCTTAAGGTCTTTCCAACTTTCTTTTAACAGGAGCCGGGGCTTTAATTAATTTTAAAAGTACGATTACAATTTACAGTTGTTCAGTTTCTGGTTACAATTACAATGTACATAATATTCTATAGTTAATTATTTATTTCAGTACTATAACATATTCCACTTTGGGATGAGTAAAATATTTAAAGGGAACAAATATAATGACCACCAAAAAATGCTCTGATACCCTAAACTTGTTTACCAAAAAAAGATACTTAACACCAAAAACAGAAAGTCTGAAATTGCAATACTACCAGCTATTTTAGTCACGACTACACTTCAAATTGTAATCGAACGCCAGTCGCCAAATATAGTAAACTAGACGTTCCGCGCGGCTTCGCCCGCGTAAATTAGATATTTCACAGACAAATCAGTCTACAATTATTATTTTTTACAAAACATTAAAACCGACTTCCAAGGTAAAAACAATAATAACATCCTTATAATATTAACTAAAAAGTATTAAATAATTTTTCCTATCTAATAGTGCCTTTTTCCGAATTCGGCTAAACCTCAACTATTTCTGTACTCAATCTTCATCATTTTGAAGTCGGTACCAGATATAGCTGAATCTTCAGTTCTCTGACAGAATAGGTATTTAAAACTTTTGGAACTGGCACCGACTTCAAAATTATGAAGATTGAGTACAGAAATAGTTGAGGTATAGCCGAATTCGGAAAAAGGCACTATTAGATAGGAAAAATTATTTAATACTTTTTAGTTAATATTATAAGGATGTTATTATTGTTTTTACCTTGGAAGTCGGTTTTAATTTTTTGTTAAAAATAATAATTTCACTCTTTTTAGTTACCTCGATTGTTTTTCTTATTCTTATTACGATGAAGATTGTTTTCCTATGTAAGTATTTTCATACTAAGGGTTCAATTTATTACCTCGATCGTGGGAATCGCAGACGCAACAGATTTTTAATTGTTATGCGGCAGCCGGGTGCCGCTTGGGGATTGATGGGTTAATACTAGTTAAACTAGTGTAGTACCTATCGAAGCAACTTACTTCTCTTTTTTCTTTCGAATCTCAAAAGTAATGTCAAATGTTTGCCTTACGCTCTGGAGTTAAGGCCATCCCCCGAGCAAACGACCTTGACCATACATTTGACGCGTTGCCGAGATCGCACAAAAATCCTATTTTTTTACTTATCTTAGTTCAAAATTGATCTAAAAAAAATTTAAAACGGGGAATATATAGTTAATGAAATTGTCTATCTATTGTCGTGTGTTTCAAATAAACGTAATTCGTAAATACTAGGGAGATGCTGAAAGTATGCTTCAATTTTAATAAATTGGTATTACTTTGGAAGCTAATATCATGAGTATAATAAACAAAAATAGAAAATTTAAAACGGGGAACGGAATGTTGATATACTGAAGATTATTGCTGTATTTTTATTATAACTTTGTAGCTTTCAAATTATGAGTTTATAAGGCTCTAAATACGGTACATTACGGAATCTCCGTAGGGGAAGGCCCTTAAGGTTGACTTTGTTATGTTCAATTTTGTGGTACATAAGTCGCTTAGAACTTGAATCATTTATTTTGAAACAACATTATATTTTTATTAAAATCGCTATGAAAAGTACCAATTATTATAAGGACATAACGTGATGATATAATTATGGTGTTGTGGGGGCATATTGTATCCATATACAACCATGTGACACTGGTGACCCTGCCGTGGTAATTTGCATAGTAGCATATGCTTTCAGTTCTTAAAACAGCGCCTAAACCCCCAAACTTGTATCTATAAGGAATCCGGAGTTCTCTTAGTATCTTCGAAACCATAGTATACCTTGGTGCAAAATCTTGCGTTTTGGTAGCATATGCTTAGGATACTTCTCATAAAACCAAAATCACCATATGTTTCCATATAAATTTTGAGGAGTTCCCTCGATTACTCATGGATCCCATCATCAGATCACCACTTTTATGAAAATGGGACCAAATTGGAGGGAAACCTAATAGAACAAAACAAAAATTTTGAAAATCGGTTCACAAACGGCGGAGTAATCGTTGAACATACAAAAATAAAAAAAATAATAAAAAAAAAAACAAAAAAAAAATATATCCACAGCCGAACATATAACCTCCTCCTTTTTGGAAGTCGGTTAAAAAATAGCCTATGATCCTTCACGTGGTCTACTTTTTATCTGACCCAAATAACAGAAAAATTGCTCCAGTAGTTCGTGAGATAAGCCCTTTCAAATAATTTCCCCCGTTTTTTCCACATTTTCTTCTATTTCTTCGCTCCTATTAGTCTTAGCGTGCTAAAATATAGCCTTCCTCGATAAATGGGCTATCTAACACTGAAAGAATTTTTCAAATCGGACCAGTAGTTCCTGAGATTAGCGCGTTCAAATAAGCCCTTTCAAATAATTTCCCCCCGTTTTTTCCACATTTTCCTCTATTTCTTCGCTCCTATTAGTCTTAGCGTGATAAAATATAGCCTATAGCCTTCCTCGATAAATGGACTATCTAACACTGAAAGAATTTTTCAAATCGGGCCAGTAGTTCCTGAGATTAGCGCGTTCAAACAAACAAACAAACAAACAAACTCTTCCGCTATATAATATTAAGTATAGATTAGTACCAGCTAGGTACCTGCAATATTTTTGGAAACACATTCTGATAATTTCAATCGAATCGAACGAGTACATTTATTAATAAACATTGCAATAATAAATGAGTTGTACAATTAGGTTGTATTTTACTGACATCGGAGCAATAATATTTAAATCATAATGAGTGTGACCGCGCTCAGCAGCTGCAGGCGCGCCGCTCCGCTCGGGCTCGGGCGTGCAGCGAACGCGCGTACAAAAACAACGCAATAGATTTTTTGCCGTTAAACATTTCTTCTATCACCGGTTTTTTCAGATATAAAAAACGCCGTGACAGAACAAAACTAGAAATAAAAAGGAAGCTTCTCGGTCAACAGTTCGCGTTGTTTTATTTTCTAAGTATTCTCTTGTTTTCTCCCAATTAATAGATCTTACTGTTTTGTATTTATGACTGTCACAACTCTGCTTCGTGACTCTAAGGGTGGGTTGCACCAACTTACTTTAACTATAACTTACGCCTTCATTGTTGGTTAATTTTAGCATAGCCACCCCAAACCCACCAATATATATCAGGTGCCATATTAGGTTGGTGGAGATACAACAATAGGTCTATAAATGTCAAAAACAGACAATGCCTTCTAATGGGACTGCAATTTGGGCTTCTGGGAAATATTATATACCTAAGTATTTTTTTGCTTCTCCTAAAAGTTACGTGGAATATGAATAATTACTCTCCTACCAGAAACTTATTAAAAGCATATTTTTTATTTAAGCTACAGATATTGAGCTTCCATGTTCTAGCTTATGGAAGTTACTACAGTAGACCCTCGCCAATTTGTAATGTGTAAAAATATAATATGATATAAAATATAATATGGATTATAGAGTACCTACTCTGTACTCGATAATCCGACAAATTCGCTAATCCGACACGGCCGTGCAATAACGTTTGTCGGATTAACGCGGGTCTACTGTATTTATGCCTTTTACATTTTATGTAATTCATATGCTTCGGCTCCAACGTGCCAGCCTTATTGGGAAATCACAGCCCCAAAAAGGCTGGTAGATGCTCGGTTACCGACCATTCCATAACATGCCATACTTGACAAACTAGGCGATCCCTCAGCTCGTTTTCAGATCAAATACGAAATCTACAATCTTCAGCAGCCGCAACGTGAAGTGGAACTTTTATAAACAAACCCCATTACTAATAAACGCTGTATAAGCTTTGAATAGTTATACAGTGTTTTGTCTTCTTCAATCCAATTAAAAATGTCACTTGTGTGACAGGAACAAAACACTGTATAACTATTCAAAGCTTATACAACGTTTATTAGTAAGGGGGTTAGTGTTCACGTGAAGTGGAACTTTTATAAACACACGTTATTAGCTGCTTTAAATAATATTATGCCGATAACCGATTTGACTTTTAAATTTTATTTCTACTATTTTTACGACGCCATTCCGAAACTTATTTGGATAACGAAGACATTTCCATAAATTCCAATTGAAAAATGTAACATAATATAACATCTCGGAGGTAACATTCAACGTAAATAAAACGACTTTCCTTCATAAAAGCTTTTAAAATGGATTAAGTACACTAGTAGAGGAATAAAAGCACAGTAAACGCAAGTTGCAACTTCTCAGTATCAGGCAATCTTCGTTCGGTTTATTTTAATTAAAAGTAACTGCCGTGTGCGACTCAGTCGGACTTTATAGATTGCTAAAGGTTTCAATTTAGAGAGCACACAAGAGAAGTTAAATAAAACTGAATAACTTATACGGCGGATTTAAACGTGAATAGCGTAATTAGTAAGGTGGTAAGCATAGATTTATAGTTAACCGACTGCGCCAGAAGGGTTGTGTTTTTTCGAATATCGAATGGGAGCTGACAGAATGTCCAATACAGAACATTTTCCATCCCGTTAATTTAATGTACAAGTTTCGCTTGTCTATCTGCCACATTGCAAAAGTCATATGATAGATGAGATGATAGACAAAGACTTGGAACCTCGAACGGACTTTACGAAGCGTTAATAAATAATATATTTTATGTTACCGTTAGAATGCAGAATAAGTTAACGTGCACATTACCTAGGTAATCTACAGATTCCCTGATACCATCCTTTAAAGTGTGAGATTTTTAAATAAAAAAAGCTTATATTTGCACTTTACCTAGTTAGGTTTCATTCCCTTCCTTCGTAAAAGTCCTAAAAACTTTGACTGAAGCTTGTGAACTTAAGACAGGTGTTGTTTTGATTGTTTTTTTTTCACATTGATATGATCTATTATATTTTATTAGTGTAGTAACATTTTACTTAAAATTTAATAATTTATTCCTTTGCTTATGTCCAAAAAATTATATTTAATAATTCTCTACAAGTAAATAATATGTTTTATTCAAACAAGAACCTGTTTTATGTAATTTAATGAGAATAAAATAAACTTTTTGCACTTTAACTGACTCACCCACATAATCTGCAGAATACCTTGTTAATCTGCAGTCTAACTGGTTTACGCACATTAACGGTAACATATATTATATTATTATATTTTACTAGTAAAGGGGTAAGAAGGCTAAGAAGTTACCATTACCATTATAATAATGATCACAGAAACTCATGCTCATGGCTCACCCCATTTCAACAGAGCCGTGGTTGGTGGTTACCTAGTATCTCTGTTTTTAACCGACTTCTTGTACCTGTCTGTTATAAATCTGTTCAAGCTTAAAAGTCAAAACGCTGAGTTCAGCGCGCAGCGTTTTGACATCAACACAAAAGTTCATCTTGAGACTTGATCAGTTGATTAAGGCCATCCCCTGAGCAAACGACCTTGACCATACATTTGCCGCGTTGCCGAGATTGCGCCAAAATCCTTTTTTTTTTTTACTTATCTTAGTTCAAAGTTGACCTAAAAAAAATTCAAACGTCCAGTATGTAGTTAATGAAATTGTCGATCTATTGGCGTGTGTTTCAAATAACCGTAATTTGTTAATACTAGGGAGATGCTGAATGTATGCTTGAATTTAAATAAATTGGTATTACTTTGGAAGCTGATATCATGAGTATAAAAAACAAAAATAGGAAATTAATAACTATGAAAGGAACGTTCATATACTGAAGATTATTGCTGTATTTTATTATGAGTTAACCCGTAGATCGTGGGAAAGCGAGACACAATAGATATTCTATTGTGTCTCGGTCACCGGTGACCGTATGGGGCTTGATGAATAAGGCTCTAATAACGGTAAATTACGGCATCTCCGTAGGGGGAGCGTCTAAGATGAACTTTCGTATGCAGTCTATACTGATCACTTGGAAAGTACATTAGGATAGTTTTTATTGAAACAATTTTAAGATTATAATTTATAACAAGTTTTACTTTGACTTTATATACTTTACTCATAAATCATTTTGAACCTCTGGATTCCACGAAACTCCTTTGGGAATCCCTGGTCTATATCATTGGTTGTAACTTGTACGGTCTACCTCATATTTGTTTCTTACTTTTAACTTTATTAAACTTAAACATAACTAATTAAACAAGTTAGCTTCATATTATATAGGACCCAAACTTGTTTTATGAAGCTCAAGAAAACAAGGCTACCTATAAGTACATTACTTGCTCAAGAATGTAGATTGTAGCGCGACCGAGAGTCGCGAGCCGCGGCCCGCGAGACGCGAGGTGAGTCAGAAAGTGACAATCTAAAATCCGCTTACCTGTGCAGACCAGCAGCAGAGTAAACGGAGAAAGCAGCCGGTGGGTCCCCATGTCGAAGCCGGACAACTTTCTAATCAATTTCAGCCAGGTATTATCCAAATACTACGCGCCCATCTTTGTTCGTGAACTTCTCAAACTCTTTAACAACTTTTAAAGCACTACACAAAGTTTCAACGGTTCGAATACACTCAACACTGCCACTGAGTAAGTCTCAACTTTATCCAAACAAGCACTGCAAAATTCGAAACGTGCAGTAATCCTCTTTGTGCACTAACTCATGTTCGTTTTCAAAATAAGAAAACTTTCACGTACTTTACTGCGATCGCGATAACCGTACCGAGTTGTAACGGTCGCTGCCGAGCCGACAATGCTGGCGTCAAGCGTGAATGCATCCCTACCAACTCGTAGCCAAACCGAATTTAGTGTTGCCCGCTTTCAAATAATATTTCGCCACATGATTTAACATAAATTATTTTTTTATTCATAGCTTATCCTTTTTAATGATGACATTATTTTCCTAGCCTTAACTGTTTTACTTTTGTATTTGTTAAGGAGGTATAAATCTAAATCAGTATTTAGCATTATTTTAAGGCAAACTTTAAAGTATTTTAATTATTGATTTTTTTCTATAATTTTTTTAAATAAGGTCATCTCATGAAGAGAAACTTAAAGCTTATATTATGAAGAGATGGAAACTTTTCTTTCCGAGACAATGTATTTTTTTCAAAATGTGTTCATTAAGGTGACGCCGCATTAAAGTAAAAAATCGTTTTGGATATGTTTTAGAGCGCTTGTTTTCTATGAGAGGCCGGGCCGGCTTCTTGTATGCTGCTTCTGCTTTTGGTATTACGTTGTATGAGAATTTCGATGGCACCCGGCCTCTTAAGTGGTAAATGATAATACTTTAGGGTGCGTATGTATAAATTGAAGAATAATAATATTATTGTTTAATTTACGCATTTTTAATAAAATGATATTGAACATGTATAATTATTATACTTTTATTGGACTTGTATGTTTTCAACAATCTTGTATATTTCTTTTTTTATATCTTATATTATATCTTGTATATTCTTTGTATATTTATTTAGTCTTGTATATTTTCTAACAATTATAGTTGAATTATTTTGTTTTAAGACTTAATTGAAGACCTGAGTGGATGAAGTGGATATAATTTAAACAAACCTTTTAAGAGCGGCAAACCCGACCACCTTTCCATACAAACGCTCGTACGTGATTATGGCGTTATAAAGGATCTTTCTTTGAAACTTGTGAACTAATAGGTATCTTCTGCACTATATCTAGGTTTATAAAAAAACGCGAAATCAAAATTTGGAGAAACAAATTCAGTATAAGCCTCCAAAAACTGCTTTTTTGCACAAATTTTATCTGAAATTTAGACGTTTATAATGTACTTACTAATTGTACCAGTAAAGGAAATATTTTGTTATAAGCCTTGCAAATGTAATGGAGATTCTAAATGTCGAACATTTTTTTACAAACTTGTAAAGCCTACTATAAACACGTATTTTTTAAAACAAGTTTTATGAAATTTCCACACACTATTTATCGTGAATACTACTTATTACTAATTATTAATAATTTATATTAATTACTAATAATAATTACTAATTAATAATAATTACTATTAATCGATGAAACAAGAAGCTTTTCGATGACTCCCGCGTTGACGATAGTGGGACTGGGAAGGGGCCTCTTAACTTACCTACTTCATCTTCTGGCTAATATATCTGCCTATACATAAAATCCACATATTTTTTATTTCTTTTTAATTAACTTTCACCCCGACTGGCACAAAAAGGCCATAAAAACTTTAGTTACATTCAATGATATACAAAGATTCGATAAAAATACATTTAATTCATTACATACTTTCCCTATATTTGTAATTTTCTCTTAGGTATGGTAACCCCAACCGAGTCGCTATCTCAAGCTAGCAATGTGGTAGAAAAAGATAGCACTACTTAGAGCGAATAAACGATATATCCGCTGTTGCTGGATTGCTTGAATGTTGTTCCTTTTCTTCGTGAACGTGTACCTAAGCTACGAAAACCGAGACAAAGTTTTTGGTTTGAAAAGAAGTTACCTATTCTTCATATTCAACATTGTTGTACACAACACTTGTAGTGAACTTCAAAATTTATTGCTTTACTTACACCATATTATTGTGTTTACTGTTTAATAAGTACAGAATAAGTACCAATTACCATAGATTAATGATTGGTCTCCGGCTCTCCAATCAAACCAATCATTAATCTTAATTATTTTGAATTTTTTTGGTCAGTTGATCAGTTCAAAAGCTAGGTACATACGCGCGTCGTTCGTCGATCATCTCATCGTCTTAGTAATATTATTTGATTTTGTATAAATATTTTTTATACACTATTATTACTGTAACTTAGCCGTGTTGTCGATACTGCAAAATCTGATAACTAGGTAGGTACAGTTGCCCGTTTCACCTAATTAATTACAAATATTGTTGGTTTTGAAAAATCAAAATACATACCTACTAGTTTGATATACGATATATTTAAATAATTCCTAAGTGTAAAGTAATATTCCATAATAAATAATAATTATTGTTGTCACGGTACTCACGGTGGTCGGTGTGTCGGGGGACCGCCAAGTAATAAACGACAACAGCGACTTTTGCATTTTGTATCGGCTATCGCCAAGTCGCTGATTGTCTCGATTCGGTTCGCTGTGAAACCAATGTGTGAAACGAACTTAAAATGTTATGTGAAATCCCGACACACCTTGACAACAATAATTATTATGGACTAAAATATCTTTACGCCATAGTACTTATATATCTCAATGCTTAACGCATAGGAATTATTTAAACTTAGTAAAAATATTGTTTCATTACTTTTTGAATTGTCTTGAATTGGCGGGTTTTTTTTTTTTTAATTTCTTAATTTAATTTTATTTCATGCTTTTTAAACTTGTGTTGGTTATAGTGCAGAATATTTCCTAACAACAGGATCATGTCCCCACGAATACCATCTATCTATGAATGTCCTTTTCGATGAGGCAGTTAATATGAGCCCAAAAATGAAACCACTTTGGGTTCATACGGAGCTCGGCTCCTATAGAATCCAGGTGATGCTGCAGCAGCAGCAAGAAAATATTTACTGTTTATCTACGTCTTACCGGTTGTCGCAATTAAAATGAGCCCAAACTTCTGCTCTAAGTTGGTGAGGAGTTGGGTATCCTATTGATTACCAGGTGATGCTGCAGCGCCAGGTCAACTCTCCATTAATGTGCATGTATTCATGAATGTCACGAACTAGAATCTATACTAATCTATACTAATATTATAAAGCGGAAGAGTTTGTTTGTTTGTTTGAACGCGCTAATCTTAGGAACTACTGTCCGATTTGAAAAATTCTTTCAGTGTTAGATAGTCCATTTATCGAGGAATCTATACTAATATTATAAAGCGGAAGAGTTTGTTTGTTTGTTTGAACGCGCTAATCTTAGGAACTACTGGTCCGATTTGAAAAATTCTTTCAGTGCTAGATAGTCCATTTATCGAGGAAGGCTATAGGCTATATTTTATCACGCTAAGACTAATAGGAGCGAAGAAATAGAGGAAAATGTGGAAAAAACGGGGGGAAATTATTTGAAACGGCTTATTTGACTGCGCTAATCTCAGGAACTACTGGTCCGATTTGAAAAATTCTTTCAGTGTTAGAAAGCCCATTTATCGAGGAAGGCTATAGGCTATATTTTATCACGCTAAGACTAATAGGAGCGAAGAAATAGAAGAAAATGTGGAAAAAACGGGGGAAATAATTTGAAAGGGCTAATTTCACGAACTACTAGAGCAATTTTTCTGTTATTTGGGTCAGATAAGAAGTAGACCACGTGAAGGATCATAGTCTATTTTTTGTAGACTGATTTGTCTGTGAAATATCTAATTTACGCGGGCGAAGCCGCGCGGAACGTCTAGTGCAAAATATAAAATCCATCAAACGATTACAAGTTGCTAACGGCCTTTCACGAACCAGATAAACCGCGATTTTCCAGCACTGAGCAGGCTGATGATGATGAACTATAGCTAAGAACACTCTCGATCATGTCAGCTTTCAAACAAAAAAAAACTAGATCAAACGGTCCACCCGTTTGGATGCTACGATGCCACAGACAGACACACACACACAGACAGACAGACAGACAAACAGACACATCAAACTTATAACACCCCCTTTTTTGTCGAGGGTTAAAAAGAAGTATACATATATCCATACTAATTTTATAAATGCGAAAGTGTGTCTCTTCACGCCCAAACCGCTGAACCGATTTTGCTGAAATTTGGCATGGAGATACTTTAAGTCCCGGGAAAGGACATAGGAAACTTTTTATCCCGGAAAAATGTACGGTTTCCGCGTGATAAACTAATTTTGGCGCAACGGAGTTGCGGGCGTCATCTAGTATGTATATGTCGCAGGCGGATTGTATAATACGCCGTTTTACATTACGACTAGCTATCAAAAACATGGCCGTTTTGTAATGCGGTGGTTTAACGATTAGCCGGATTGTCATTACGATACGCTTCAATAAGGCGGCCCACGATTAGCCGCATCGTACTACTACTTAAATTGTATGGTGACCAATGACCATGCTTGCAGAATAAACTATGGTCTATGTGTAAAATAATCCATTCATTTAATTACTTATAAAAAGCTAACAGACTTTTTCTTACGATATTCTTTATGTATCAAGTATTATTATAATATTTACTTTATTACCGTTACAATATTATAAATGACACATATTTAAATTGCCTTTTTTATGAATTCCCATTAAATTCATTATGAAATTCGGCCACATTCATAACATCATATTATTACGGATACGGACACACAGTGTCATCTAGAGTCAAACCAGCGAAAACAGCGTAAATCCGCTATTCGATACTAGATGGCGTTAGGCTTCTAGAAATATTCCACACTTGTTTACGCGAATCTTGTACATTCGGGAAAGGAATGTTCTCGTACAGTCCAGAACTCGTCTCGGCCCATATAAATAGCCGCAGATAGACGAGCCGGAAATTCAGTTTCATCTGAGCGATCTTCGAGGCGACTTCGGAGTGAAAACAAGTGATCAATAGTGAGTGAACCAGTGAACCTACGACTTGGCTACGACCTAGGACAGTGATAGTGCTTAGCGTTTTGGACCTAGTGCTTTGTGTTAGACTTAGTGCTTGTGAATAAAGTCTTCAAGAGAGTCAGCAGGTCTTTCTCTCCAAATCTTCGAACCCTAGCACGTAACAATATTTTTTACACTAAATAATATTGTGTAGGGTTCCGCCGAACGCCAGAATTCACAGCACAGACACTTTAGTAGTTTTGATGTGCGTTAATATAACCTTTAATGTTTTACATTGAGAATAATAGAAATTCTTTATACGTGCACCTGAAAATTGTTCTTAAATTTACTGTTTTCTTTGTTTAACTCACTCAAAACTTTGCAATTTAGCAACACACTTTCGGTATCCAATGACATTGTTGTTTGTTATGTCACAGGTAGCGCCACGAGTGTTTAGAATCGGAACTAAAAACTGTCAAAGGGGCGACTAATCTTTCGCTTTATTACATTATGGCTAGCCGTTTTCGTAGTGATTATATTCTCTTTGGCCGTTTTGAATAACGTATCACGTATGGCACCGAATACATTCCGGCGGTTTTTGATTCAGCCGTATTCAATCCGGCTAATCGCTAGACCGTCGCATTACAAAACGGCCCGGTTTTTTATAACAGCTAGCCGTAATGTAAAACGGCGGCGGATTGGACAATCCGCCTGCAACATATACAACGTGAAATTTTGAGTGGTTGTTTTTCCGCCGCAGAACGATTTACTTATAGTAGTACTTTCGAATCATGCATGTTATTTTTTGAAAATAAAAAATATTTTTCTCACCTCTGGGCGGAAAACGTCAACTTTCTTCCCGCTGCGCTTACCGATGTTGCCGTTTTCCGCCTCCGTCGATGAGAAAAATAGTATACGCACCATGGGCAGTAAATAAGAAAGCCTCAGATCACATGTTTGTTGACCTCGGCTTCGCCTCGGCCAGCAATTACATGTGATCTGAGACATTTCTTATTTTCCTGCCCTAGGTGCGTAATGTACTATTATTGTATGTCGTACTATGGCAACTTTATGCCGATAGGCTATGACCCGGCCGAATTTTATTTATGATTTGAATAGAAAAAAACTTTACAAATCTATTGTACCACTAAGATAGAATCATTTTACTGCGGGAAAACAACCATTAAAATTTCACGCAGTATATATTACCATCAATTTTATAATCAACAATGATAATCCTTTAATCCCAAAACTCTACACCAGTCTGATCCCATACCAATCTAATAAACTAAATATCGACAGACGCTCGACTGAAGTGTCGTGTGTAGGACGTCCTACAATAAGGTACAAGTGGTACAAGTGGCGCGTGGTGAGGGCGCCACCATTTTGCTGACTTCATCCAGCAGGGGACCGGGACATTTGCATAATTAAAAAATATATTTCACGAGCCGGCAGCCGGCACACTGCAGATTGACCTCCCATGCAATTAGTTGACCAAGTCAAATAAATAATAAAATAAAATTAAACAAGTGCGATTCGGACAGGCGCACGAAGGGTTCCGTACAAAGATTAAGAATGCACCTGACCCTAACTTGACTACATACTTAAACCTAGATCTCAAAATCTGTAAGATCTAGAAAACTGATTTTTTTACACAAGTAACTTAAGTTCATGAAGATTAAATGCTCAAGACGAAAACACGATTTTTTCGACGAAATCACGATTGAAGATTTGGAAGGAAAATTCTACCAAATTGTAAAAAATACCATGATGCTGACAACCCTAATATATTAGTTTTGGTTATATTTAATTATTTAAAACTACCGACGTTAACTACACCTGAGGCCTTAGTGCGAGTTTTATTCGATCATACGCATCGAGCACGTTAACGCGAATTTATATGGGATCAAAGCAGCGCCATCTACTGGCTAACGTGGATACTGCTTTGATCCCATACCCATATAAATTCGCGTTTACGCGCTCGATACGTATGATCGAATAAAACTCGCACTAACCCCTCTGATGATGATTTATTTCGAAACCGGTCGTATTTAATTAAATATTGTAGTAATTAATGAATATAGTGGAAAAAGTGCAAGTAATATTTAATTTTATTTGTGTTGAAAACACGATTACTGAAAAAATGCTCGATAGTTTCTTTTTTACAAAAAACCTTGTTTTAGACACATTTTTGCTTGGATCTTCGAAGTTTGCTGTCTTTTCTTTAATATTTTTTAATATCTAAAAAGGTATTGATAAAACCTAAATTTGCTCAAAATACTTTTTTCATAATCATTATAGTTCATCTTTTATTCATAGTAAAACTAACTTGGCGATGATTCCGCGTCGTCCTTTTTGACCTGGCATATGAAAGACGGGCGTGAGTGTGAAGAGAGTAAGACGATGTTTGATTTTTTTGGGTCAGTAGCCCTCTTAATATCGGGAAAAAAGAGGCAACAAACAGCATTTTTTATGTGGGAGTCACCATTAAACATTAAAATTGAAATATTTATTGTTATAGCGGCAACAAAAATACAATATCATACATATTTTATGAAAATTTCAAATGTTTCACTATCACGATTTACGGTTCATGGAGATACAGCGATAACGGACACATGTCAAATATGTAGTACTAGGGTTAACCCTTTGGGTACGGAACCCTAAAAAGAAATATGAAATGGCAATGTTATCAAATAAATACAAAGGAATTGCCGTACTATTTTTCATGCGTATTACAATTTACACAATATCAAAGCGTAGATTACAGAAAATATCGGATGGGAAATTCAATTTTCGGAATGAAAATTGCGAGCTGCCGCTCTCATCGGGGCCGCCGCTCGATGCACTTTTAGTTTTTTAGGGTTCCGTAGTCAACAAGGAACCCTTATAGTTTCGGTCTGTCCGTCCGTCTGTCTGTCCGCGGTTTTGCTCAAAGACTATAGGTATACAAAGCCGTAATTTGGCATGAATGCACATATTAATGATGCCGACAAAATCCTACTAATATTATAAAGGTGAAAGTTTGTTTGGATGTATGGATGTGTGGATGTATCGATGATTGTTACTCTTTCACGCAAAAACTACTGAATGGATTTTAAGGAAACTTTACAATAAAATAGCTTATATACATATAAGAATAACACATAGGCTACAATTTTAACCGACTTTCAAAATGGGCGAGGTGTTATGTTCGTATTTTTATATTCAACGATTACTCCGCCGTTTGTGAACCGATTTTCAAAATTTTTCTTTTGGTGTACAGACTACAGAGTATCATCCAGCATCCTAATTTGGTACTATATTCATAAAAGTGGTGATCTGATGAAGGGATCAATTAGTAATCGAAGGAACTCCTCAAAATTTATATGGAAACATGTGATGACTTCGGTTTCGTGAGAAGTATTCTAAGCATATGCTACCAACAAGTAAGATTTTGCATCGAGGTATACCATGGTTCGGAAGGTGCTGAGAGAACTCCTGATTCTTTATAGATACAAGTTTGGGAGTTTCGGCGTTGTTTTAAGAACGGAAAGCATATTATGCTATGTACTATGAAAATCTATTAATATTATTTAAGCCGTCGATCGTGGGAAAACGAGACACAATAGATATTCTATTGTGTCTCGATCATCGGTGACCGTATGGGGCTTGATGAATTAAACCTGAAGAGTTTGTAATGTGTATGTTTGTTTGATTGAACGCGCTAATCTCAGGAACTATTAGTCCGATTTATAAAAAAATCTTTCAGTGTTAGATAGCTCATTTATCGAAGAAGGCTATAGGCTAATATAATCACGCTGAAACTATTAGGATCGAAGAAACAGAGCAAAATATGGATAAAACGGGGAAAATTATTAGAAAGGGTATCTCACGAACTACTGAAGAAATTTTTATGTTATTTGGCACAGATATAAAGTAGACCACGTGAAGGGACATAAGCTATTTTATTGCGGGAAAATGTACGATTTTCGTAAAATTCCTAATTTACGCGGGCGAAGCCGCGCGGGACATCTAGTGGTAGGTATATAAAATCTATAAATTTTTTTTATGGTACCTTCCCTATACTTACATCAAGCGGGGATGAAATTTTTTTTCGCGTCCATCCCATCATGTGGGCTGTCGTTGGATAGGTTTTTTAAAAATATTACGAGTATTGAAAGATCATTTTCCGATTTAGGGATCCATTTGTGAAATATGAAGTTTTAAAGTGGAAAAAATCGTTAGAGTCCAGTGTCCCCCCCTTCTAGCAGCTAAACGGTTGCTTCTGGAAATGTGAAAAAATTCTCGGGAGTAGGAAATATGCTGTTAATTTAAAAGGAAAACTATCACCGCTAAGAAGACTTCATAAGTTATTGAGTAATAGTCGATCAACTAAAAAAAAGGTATTCGGAGAAGTTATAATATAGGAACTTTTGGTTCAAAGGAATTTGAACGAAAAGTTCCTATATACTTCTCTGAGATGATGTTGTTAGTAGTGTAAAACACGTTATAGATGTTTATTGACCATACAAAAATTATCAAAACTAGCGGTACTACGGAACCCTACCCTATATTGCGCGTGGCCCGACACGCAATTGGCCGGTTTTATTTGTTCTCTAACAAGTAACAACACACTTTTGACTGGCGTCTATGACTTCATGAGGAGGTAACTGGTAATGGTTTACCATCATGTTTAAAAAATCCATAAACATGGATCGATAGGGATAAAAAACACCCACCAGACAATGACGAAAAAGTCGAAGGTAAGGGAACAAAATCTTAATTTAGAGCATTCCTATGTCCTCCCGAAACAAAGACACCAATGAAAGTCAGCCCTAGCGACCGATGTGGAAGACTCAGGAGCCCAATTCTCACATCCCGGTTCCCGAAATTAAATTCGTGCCGCGGCCGCTCCAGTGATTAATTGGACTCGATTTGACGTCTTCGCGAGCAATTTCAAGCATTAACTCGAAAAGGTCAATATTTATTAAGTACAGAATTATTATTGTACAATACACTTTTGAACGTCGAGACTTGAGTCTACGCGGCTTGGGCTATTGTATTCGCGGGTGTCGCAAAAGGAATGCGCCAACTTATTAATCAAGTCGCGTCGCTGGTGCTTACACCGTCAGGCGTCAACACAGACTGCTATTAGGTAACTATTCCGTGACCACCACGTACGTCAACGGTCTCCAGCAGACGCCAGCTCTTGCACATTTTAATGCGTACCTACGTAAACTTTTGTCATTTATGTCACAGGTCAAATATTATGTTCAACGTCACAAGTTCTATTAGAGACAATTTCTCTGATAGAACTTTTACTGCCGCACTCAGAGTGGAACATTTCAAAATTTTTACATAAGCCTCATAAATTATCTGTCAAACTCTTCATTAAATTGAAGGTTAATCATAATTAAATGTCTCTGAGTACGGCAGTAATAGTGACGTTGAAAGGCAGAAAGGGGACCGGTTGGGATAAGTCAAACCCAGCCAACAAACGTGACTAACAAGGACTTATCATAGGCCAGTATTTTTGGTCAGTACTTAAGATGCGACCCGGTCTCAAGACGCGGTTCGGCTCTGTGATTGGTCCAAATTTTAACAGCCAACCAATCACAGAGCCTGAACCGTGTCTTGAGTACTGACCAAAAATACGGGCCTTAGCCTGACCAAATTACAAATACCTAATGTATCGTCCGAAGTATGCCTAAGTATAATTTTTCTGGTGGAACATTTCGGGGTGATCAAACAGAAAATAATCGGCCAAGTGCGAGTCGGGCTCGCGCACGTAGGGTTCCGTACCGTTATAGATCGAAAAAATTGTGTTTTTTGTATGGGAGCCCCCCTGAATTATTTATTTTATTTTAATTTTATTATTAAATATAAAAATACGAATATAATTAAAGATTTTGTGAATATTTCAAGTGCCTACCTAGTATGAATGAATGAATGAATGAATGAATGAATGAATGAATGAATGAATGAAAATTCTTTATTGCACCAAAACAACCATAACATAAGTACAGAAACTTAGTAACTATTGAGTAAAGAGTACAAAAGGCGGTCTTATCGCTACAAGCGATTTCTTCCAGACAACCTTAACTATAGAACTATAATAATATAGTAACAGTAGTTGACATGGTAGGTGACTACATAGACAGTTTAGAGTGTATTTTTGAGATATATAAATATATTACAAATACATACATCCTTACATATATAAAAATATTACAAATACATACATACATATATACATACATACTAAAGAATATATACAAATCATTATAAATACTACAAACATATATAAATAGAAATATAATAATACGTATCGGTAATTATCAGCTATTATGGATCAATTGTGACAAAAAATGTTCCTTAACCCGATTTTTAAAAATGTACGAGGACTGAGCACGTCTCAAAGATGTGGGTAATTTGTTCCACAGACTGACAGCACGAGCTGTAAACGAGGAGTCATAAAATTTTGTATTACGAGTGGGCGGTATTAATGACATATTAGAGTTTCGAAATGTTTTAACATTGTCATCTAAAAATGTAAACCTTTCTTTTAAGTAGGGTGGTGTCTTAGGGTCATATAAAATACTGTATAAACACGACAGTATATGAGCATTCCGCCGAAGTCGGATTGGCAGCCACTTGAGTTTGACACGAAACTGGGAAACGTGATCATACTTTCGCAAACCGAAAATAAATCGTATGCAGAGGTTTTGGAGGCGCTCAAGTTTATTTAGCTGCTCCTCTGTAATATTTGTGAAACATATGTCAGCGTAATCGAGTATGGGCAATATGAGCGACTCTGCAAGCAGGATTTTAGTCGGGATCGGCAAAAAATTCTGGAAGCGCCTCAACGCACTCCATGCACCAAAAACTCTTCTACTGGTCTCACTAATGTGCTTGTTCCAAGACAACGTTGAGTCAAAATGAATCCCAAGATTTTTAACAGTTTGCGAGAAAGGAATAATTTTACCATCAACCATTACAGGACAAAGGTTATGAACTTGAGCCCTTGTCAGAAGCCCTGGACTGCCAATGATAATTGTTTGAGATTTGACGGGATTTATAACCAGTCCACGAGACTTACACCAAGCGCAGATACTTTTAAGGTCTTCATTAGTTCTTGCAATAGCTGATGGCAAGTCATTAACGGGTGTGTGAAGATAGATTTGCAGGTCGTCGGCATACATGTGAGAGCAGGAGAAGGTAATTATTTTTATTATGTTGTTAATAAAGATACTAAACAATAAAGGTGATAAGACACCGCCCTGAGGGACTCCATCCTTGACTGTTGACCACTCAGAGGCGTCATCCTCGACCACAACACGTTGTTTACGGTTATACAAATAGCTTCGGAACCATGCCACTACGGTAGGGGAAAAATTCATAGAGACCAGGAGTTGCAGGAGAATATCATGATCAACGGTGTTAAAAGCATTAGTAAAGTCCAACAGTGTTAAAATTGTTAATTCGCCGTTGTCCATGGCACGACGAATATCGTCGGTTACCTTTGTTAATGCTGTTGAGGTGCTATGGCCAGGACGAAATCCAGACTGTAGGGGGTTAAAAAATTCTAACCTGTTTAAGAAGTTTTCAACCTGCTGATGGACTAGACGCTCCAGTACTTTTGACAAAAATGGCAAAATAGAGATTGGTCGATAGTCTTTACAAGATTGTGGGTTAGATTTTTTGGGTAAAGGAATAATTTTAGCTCTTTTCCATAATTCTGGAAAAGTACCTGTTATTAATGAGTTATTAAGTATATCTGTTATAATGGGACAAATTATGTCTACTATTGGCACAATCATGTTTCGACCAAGTTCATCGCTACCAACAGCACTGGATGAAATCGACATTATATTTTTCTTAACCTCACTGAAGGTAACTGGACTGAAACAAAAAGGAGTATAACCTTCAGGAGGTTGCAAAGATAGATGGTGTAAGGTCTTAGTCTTGTCAGTCGCACTCAGTGCTGTTGATGGCGATGAGAAAAATTTATTGAGTTCCTCAAGTCCTGTATTGATTGGAACCTGCCCACTTCGATTAGCTATGCCAAGCGACTTTAAAAATTTCCAAGTTTTAGCTGTTCCACCACTTTCTAACGACGAATGAATGTAGCGCCTCTGTGCATCTCGACACATAGTGTTACAGCGGTTGCGAATTTTGATGTATTTTTCGCGATGTTCGTCAGTTCTATGTCGTCTGTAAGCAGCCTTCGCACGGTGTTTGCTAGTTATTAATTCTTTAATTTCATTAGATAACCAAGGTGCAGGTAAATGTTTTAATCTAACTGGCTTAAGAGGTGCATGGATGTCATATAGTTTTGTAATCATGGATGTAAAAGTTTCTATCTTATCATCGATGTTATCAGCTAAAGTAACCGGTGACCAATCCAGACTTTGTGCATCAGCACGCAACTTGTCCAAGTCGATTCCGATAAAACTACGAACCATACGCGTCTTATGTTTCAGTTTGGGCGGTTTTATCTTGCATGATGCAAAAATGAGATCATGACACGAGAACATGTCAGCATTGTACTGACCATGTTTGGAAATAACAGTCGAGGATGCTACAATTATTACATCTAGAAGAGATGGTTTACTGTTGGGAGTACAATGGGTTGCATTTAAAGGTAGTAATTGCATATTACATGAGTTTACGATAGAAACTAACTTGTTGCACCTAGTATCATTTTTGAGTAAGCATGTGTTCAGGTCTCCCATGATTACTGTATGCTTATATGCTGGTGTTAGTTCTTCCAGTAAACTTTCAAAGGCTGGAAAATAATTTATCTGGGAAGAAGGACAGTACAGGACACCAAGTAGAACCTTTGTGTGACACAGTGTTACTTCTATAAACAAATGTTCTGGAGCATTTACTGGAGGTGGCTGATTGGATGAGCTTATGTGAGAAAAAGGAATATCAGAGCGTAAATAAATTGCAACACCACCACCAGTTCGACCAGTTCTGTCATTACGAATGAGCTGATAACCAGGTAAGTCATAACATTGGGAAGGGAGACATGGTTTAAGCCATGACTCGGATATCAGTATTGCATGAATATTTAATTTTGGTGTAAATAACGCCAACATATCGGAATAGTGGGCTGGAATGCTCTGTGCGTTAATATGGACAACGTTTAAATTTTTATATTCTTGCTGAAACTCTAAGGCCAAAGATTCATTGAGAGGGATTAAGGATTCTGTGCTGTAAAATGAGCAATTTGATGAGGCAGAGGAACATGATGCAAAATCAATACTTTCACTACTTGAATTCAAATCCATAAATAATAATAAAATAAAAATAATACAATACTAAATAATTTATAAATAGTATACAATAACACTAAAATAAACTTTAATTATACGTTTCTAGTTAGGTGCAAAGCTACCAGAGCCCACCCCAATAATGCAATGAAGCTAAAGTTGTTTACATTTTGCACTAATTGTTGATATTATTATTAATATTTGCATATAAAGATAGCTAAACTACATGTTTTATATGTAAACTAATCTATGTAATAAATCTACAAATCTTATTCTATAATAATTGATACTATAAAATATGAATCCTAATAAACATGCAAAATGGAAATCTTCTTCTTCTTTTTAAACACATACACTTGTCAGTTAATCATTTGTCACAATTTGACAGTTTATGTGAGATCTTTTATCTGTGGTCACTGATCTGTCAACGGAGCTGTCAACTGTCAAAATAACAACCTTATTTGACATCCTAAAAATAATGTCTACACCTTACAAATAATAAGCAAATACTTACATACCCTAGATTTACGGATAAAAAGGAATTAAAATTTAAAACACAGTGAAATACTCTATACTACCTGCAATAAAGTGCATAGATGAGAAGCAGAAGAGGAAAAGAACAAGTATGCAACTTGCATGTTCTAATTACAAAGTAGGTATTAACAATGCCAAATACATAACAATATAATCATGATATCTGCGAAAAAGCAAGTATATTTCATTACAGAATATAGCGACAATCTTAATGTAAGTATTATAAGTTTTCTAACATTTAAACTTACTGTTAGTACCTGTTACCATTATGGATTACGAGCAAAAAAAGCCAAAAAATCAAGTTTGTTGTATGGGAGCCCCCCTTAAATATTAACTTTGTTTTGTTTTTAGTATTTGTTGTTATAGCGGCAACAGAAATACATAACCTGTAAAAATTTCATAAGTCTAGCTATAGCGGTTCTGGAGTTACAGTCTGGAGACAGACAGACAGACAGACGGACAGACGGACAGACAACGAAGTCTTAGTAATAGGGTCCCGTTTTTACCCTTTGGGTACGGAACTCTAAAAACGGGTTTTGAGGTTGAATGTTGTTTTGCCTTGAATGGATTCCAACAGTTCAGAAATATATGTGTTAACTGTTACGCTCAAAGACCGAAAACGCTCAGTGAGCGGAAAAATAGCTCAAAACGCGTTGTGGTCTCAACTCACAGTGAAACAACGACGCGCGACGCGTAATTCGCGTTGTGGCTCTAATGAAAACGGCCACTACGCGTTCTGGCAATCACAAAAAGACCATAACGCGTTCTGAACATTTATTCTTACCATATTGTCGCTTGGTAACAATACCAACGTAAGTCAAATTTGAAAAGTTTTCAAGACCAAAACAAAAACCTTCGTAGTTCGTATTCCATAAGAAATGATTTTAAATAAAATATTTTAATAATCGTTTTAAGTGATTTTCAAATTATTAATAATATTATTTTGTGTTCAGTAATTTGTTACTTCATATTATGTTGGTTTTTTTTTTAATATAAAGTAATCTGATCTCAATAAATAATCAAAATATACTTTTATTTTAATTTATATAATTTAAATATAACTAGCTGACCCGACAGACGATGGCAAGGAAAAATAAACACACTTTTTTATTGATTATAACAATTTGAATTAAATAATCATCGTTAAGACAGGACAACGTCTGTCGGGTCAGCTAGTATATAGACAGATTAAAATTAGTATCTCCATGCCAAACATCAAAATAGATTAAAAAGTTTAGGCGATAATCATAAAAGTTTATTGTGTGGGAACCGTACATTTTTCGGGACAAAAAGTATCCCTTGTCCTTTCCCGAGACTCAAAGTATCTCCATACCAAATTTCATCAAATAGATTGAATAGTTTAGGCGAAAATCATAAAACTTTATTGTGTGGGAACCGTACATTTTTCGGGACAAAAAGTATCCCTTGTCCTTTCCCGAAACTCAAAGTATCTCCATACCAAATTTCATCAAATAGATTGAATAGTTTAGGCGAAAATCATAAGTTTATTGTGCGGGAACCGTACATTTTCTGGGACAAAAAGCGTTTTCGTTCTTTGAGCGTAACATATGCTATGCATAATATTATTGTGATGGAATATTTTGCCATCGCGTCGTCGACAATGGGCTTCGTTGAATGAGTCGTAAATGCTGGCACTTGACGTCACTGTCCAGTGTCCATACGTTAACGGCCGCTTAAGCTCAGGCTCTACTGCACAGAATAATACATAGCACATAAGTTGCCTCGGCATTCACCTGAGATGCCTATGATTTAGCTAGCAGCTGTCGACATATTGTAGTAACATCACTATAATTATTATGGCAGCGGGATATATTGAAAAAAGCTGATTCTTCTGAAGAAGGAAACGGAGGACACGGCCTAATCGTAAGCGCGCGTTCAGAGTTCAGACGTGTGCGTTTTCTGCGTGTTTTTTACTCTCGTGGATTCAGCACGTGTGAAATTGCTATATAGCGTTTGGAAAAATACGCGACCGGCGACACGCGCTTTGAACGCGCGAGCAGAAAACGCGCACATCTGAATGCGCCCTTATTCGTAAAAAAATACGTTTACTACGAAGGCTGTACTAAGTACGGCAGGTAGCATGATTTTAAAATCTAAATAGAGTAAGGTCTGGAGCAGCGGTCGGCAACCTTTTGGCAGGCAAGGGCCACAAGGTGGCAAAACAAACTGAAGGCGGGCCGCAGACTTCATACTCGTAGTAACCCTAGAAGCTCAATATACCTACACATATTGAAAGGAAATAAGTTTTTTTTTAAATGGCACAATCAGTTACGTACTTAAGTAGCGATAACTACTGGCATTATTAGAAAACATTGATTTTGATACATTTAACTTATTTACAAAACATTCACGGGCCGCAAGCAAGACGCTCGCGGGCCGCGTGTTGCCGACCGCTGGTCTAGAGAAAAGCGTTTGGTTTGAATAATTACGTTCGTGTAGGATCGGGGCGGTGCTAGACAGCCATCATTTACATACAAAACGACGAACAATCCACACAACCGCGGCTGCGGCCGGCTATTCGTCTAATTTTCACCAAATCCCAATTTAGTTAATGTAAATTCCACCTAAATCGTACCTAATGACGTGGGCTTGAATTTCGTCTGAATGGAATAGCTCCGGACAGTGCTCCAGCCTCCAGCTAAATACAACCAAAACATCTTGCGCCTCGCCGTTTATCAATCAACGTTCACAGACATATCGAAGCGAGCTCGGATCTAGAGTTAAGTCAAGAAATTTAGATTCTAGAAGGAGCTGAGGTCTACGATATCTATTTATCAACAATTTACATAGTATAAAATGGTCTAACCTACTTCCGCTGTTGCAATAAGCAATGTAATTTTCAGTAATAGATACGTACCTAAAAAGGGAAAAGTTTTTTCGTTATACCTAGCGTTTTGCAGTTCCGTATCACGTATATGTAATAACTAAATTAAATAGCAATTATCTTTTATTTTGAGTCCATAATTCGTTTGCAATCCTGACTGGAGTATCTCTCTATATGTGTAGCATAATCTCTATCTCTATCTGTATTATGTTGTCTTGTATATTTTATCATGAGAGAGTTAGGCACAGCCTCTGGCACGAAGCAGTAGACTGTAGAGCGTACTGTATGGTGATCCTCTGGGCTCTGACCAAGACATTCAGCACGAACGTACACTAAAATGTCCAGTGCGTCATAGCAGGTATAGGTCTACCAGAATCTGATGGAAATTTTTGACAGCAGATTTTCAAAAAATATCCTTGATCATTGGATAAATTTTTAAATGTATCCAATGATCGTTATTTTTTACGTGGGGGAGCCATTCTTCGGCACGAATGGGCCGGCTCGACCGGAGAAATACCACGTTCCCACAGAAAACCGGCGTGAAAAAGCGCTTGCACTGTGTTTCGCCGAGTGAGTGAGTTGACCGGAGCCCAATCCCCTACCCTATTCCCTTCCTTTCCCTCCCCTATTCCCTTCTCTTCCCATCCCTACCCTCCCCTATTACCCTATTCCCTCTTAAAAGGCCGGCAACGCACCTGCAGCTCTTCTGATGCTACGAGTGTCCATGGGCGACGGAAGTTGCTTTCCATCAGGTGACCCGTTTGCTCGTTTGCCCCCTTATTTCATTAAAAAAAATTGCATGTTTAACACACAGAATCAGCCGCTATAAGAAAAAAAGGATCAAAATGTTTTATTCCAATTACCCCGGTATTGCTAGTCAATTTATTTTCTCACTTTTTGCCATCAGATTCTGGTAGACCTACCTACACAAAATATTCAAGATCCTACTAATATTATAAAGGCGAAAGTTTGAATGTATGTATGTATGGATGTATGGATGTTTGTTACTCTTTCACGTAAAAACTACTGAACGGATTTTAATGAAACTTTACAATAATATAGCTTAAATACATCAGAAAAGCTACAATTGTTATACGTTCGTTTTTTTGTGTTCAACGATTACTCCGCCGTTTGTGAACCGATTTTCAAATTTTTTCTTTTGGTGTATAGGTTATCACCCAATTTGGTACCATATTCATAAAAGTGGTGACCTGATGAAGGGATCCATAAGAAATCGAGGGAACTCCTAAAAATTTATATGGAAACATGTGGTGACTTCGGTTTCGTGAGCATATGCTACCAACAAGCAAGATTTTGCACCAAGGTTACCAACAAGCAAGATTTTGCACCATGGTTCGGAAGGTGCTGAGAGAACTCCTGACTCTTTATAGATACAAGTTTGGGAGTTTTGACGTTGTTTTAAGAACGGAAAGCATATGCTTCTATGCAAATTACATTCATCATCATCATCATCATCACTACCATAAACCATTATAGAACCATGTATCGTCACGATTTGACCTTATTATTGGTACTTTTCATAGTATTATTATATATCACTTAAACCGCGGGTAACACCGCGGGGCACAGCTAGTAATTACATAATATTATCATAGCTACTAGCTGCACCATAGATAAAGTATTATAGTAGCACTGTATTTGAATACAGTCGGTATTTTAGAACTATGCAAGTAATAAACAAGGAGTGAAAAGTAAAATAATTAAAAACACAAATTATATCTAAGCCTCGATCTGTTTTAAAAAACATCATAAATGAAAACTCAAAACTGAGCTCCAAGGTAGAGAATCTTAAAAAGATTTCGCAAAAGGGAAACTTTGCAAAAAAAAATTAATTTGAAATACAAAGGTTCTCCGGCGGTCGTGATTACTGTCGGCGCAGGCCGCAGACAGCCTCAACCTGGGAAACGCCGTCGAAGCCTAAAAAAACGACACAAAAGTGAAAACGCGAAAGAACATCTTAATATCCCACACAAAAACAATTTTCCACAATCCCCTTCTCGTTACCACCATATATAATGTCTCTCGCCGTAATTAAATTATGAGCATCCCTTTTGCTGGTTAGTGATCTCAATAAAAGCGTAATAGTTATCTTTGGCGAGGGGCCGGTGGCGCAATTACAATGATTGCGGGGGTGCTTCGCTCCGGGCGCCGGGTCCCTCGGCTGGAGGATCCGCCCTCGCTATGCTCCGTGTCAAATTGCCCAAATTTATGCAACTGCTCTTAAACATCCCTTCGTCGAACACCACATCAAATGTCATAATTTGAGAAGGGCCGCGCAGTTTGCATAAAATATGCATAGTGTTTTCAATCAATATTACAATAGATACAGTCTGAGGTCTGAACTTCGAAGGTGATAGTCTGATAAGTACTCGATCTTGTGAATATTAGAGAAGGTCAAATAGTGAAGATTGAGCTTTATATAGCGACAGGTCATACTGGCTGTCAATGATATTTTATCCACACGGTAGGTTTTGCTGTCAGTTTTACCACAGACCACAGTCATGACTGTGACTGATGCATAACCTGTCGTGTAATGCAGTGACTGAGGGTTGCATGAAATTGATTGACCGTTATCTGGATATTTTGGTTTTTTGTCATGCAACCATCAATCATGACTTTTGAGTTTTGAGTGAGTTTTGTCACATCTGACAAAATTGGAAAAAAAATTAGAAACGTATACCTTTGAAAATTTTGGTTTTGACTGACATAAAACTGAAGAGCATTGAGTGACCGTCTAATACCATTATTGATACCATTCGTCAGTCCATCAGTCACCATCAGTCAAACATAATTCATGACTGACGGAATTGACTGACGCTTGCATGCGCGTATAATGGATGCCTTATATAATATCATAGCTGGCCGTGCATACTATATAACTACATACTATATGTCATGTCGGCGGTCGCACACAGAGCGTCTATTGCAGAAGAAAATATTAAAATATATAAAGTAAGTATAAAGTTTTACTCTCTGCATTGTTTTCATTTTTATACGTGGGAGAGCCATGCTTCGCCACGAATGGGCCGGCTCGACCGGAGAAATACCACGTTCTCACAGAAAACCGGCGTGAAACAGCGCTTGCGCTGTGTTTCGCCGAGTGAGTGAGTTTACCGGAGGCACAGAATATATATTAGCAGTACCAACCGGAGGCCCAATCCCCTACACTATTCCCTTCCTTTCCCTCCCCTATTCCCTTCTCTTCCCATCCCTACCCTCCCCTATTACCCTATTCCCTCTTAAAAGGCTGGCAACGCACCTGCAGCTCTTCTGATCCCGTCGCACAAAACATGCATTCTGTCAATTCTATGTCAAATGTCACATTAAAAAAGTTCATACATATTGTCCAAAGCGCTAAAGTTAGAGTAGAAATGAGAATTTTTAAATTTTCTGATTTTCCGCGCATTTTTTTTTAATTTTTTCAATCATATTCTTCTTCTCCGAACAATAACAAACACATCAAAAAAAGAAATAGTGAAATCGGTCCAGCCGTCCAGGAATCAGGCGTGATGTCGTGACCACGGGAATTAATAATTATGGATTCATTTTTAATTTTTATATACTTACAGAGTGTAAAAAAACTAAGTGATAATACTTTAGGGTGTATATGTGTTTCTCGTAGAAAGTTCACTGTGAAAGAAGCAGCGCTGAAAGACCAAAATTTTTTTTCACTTTTGTATGGGAAAACTCGTGACCCTGGAGCGCTTGCCCATACAAAAGTGAAAAACTGTCTACAAAGTACAAGGAACACATAGGTACACAGTACACACCCTAAAGTATTATCACTTAGTTTTGTTACACCCTGTATATAGATTATTATTATTATTATAATCTTAATCCAAAAAACAAGCAGAAAGCCTTGGAAGACAAAACATCAAACTTCGTTACAAAGCAATATTTGTCTAGAGTTCGCGAAAGTTAAAGAACAATCAAAAACAAATTATTGTTTTCTTTCAGTCAATAATTCCCCGCACCCTTCCATAATGTTATTTGGGAAACAATATATAACACGAATTGCCTGTGGCTGGGTAAAAAGCAGCGAAAGCATTTTCACATGAGTAGTTTTCATTTCACTAACTCCCCTTTGTTCCCTAAGGAATTCCAAATGGTATCTGCAGTTTGCCAGACCCTAATAACGCCGCAGGGAGGAGGGATACATTTCCCCTTCAATCAAAATTGTTTTTTTTTTTTACTGAAAAACCATCGATCTAAAAAATTACTTTAAAAGCGATCATAGAGCACCAAGTTTAAAATTTACTTTGTTTTATAAAATAAATCAGTAAAACTGTTAAAAAATATTCTCGTTTGTTATCGTTTATGTTGATTCTAGGATTAAAAATTAATTTCTAATTAACAACAATATAAACTATGAAAATAAATAAAATTCGAAGTCTGAACTGGCCCGCTCGGTTAGCGCAGCTTTTGAATAATTATGTGCATAGTTGATGGCTCATACATAGTCATGTATACTTTTCTCTTTAAAACCATATTTCGCAGTTTTACTTTTCATTTATATGAAATAAAGAGTAAGTTTGTTGGCTGGCTTGTTATAAACATAGCAGAGTGCTACCACAGGCTTGTGCTTTATTAGAAAGAATAACGGTAGGCACCAAACTTGTTTACACGTACAGAAGCGGACAGACCCTCATACTCGGACCGAGAAGGTCGCTTCGAAGAATCAGGTTTTCCATACTTATCTTATTTCGTTATTTAAATGTCTTTTGGGCTTTGAAATCCAACTTTTATTAAATTCCTGCAATATGAATATTTTAGCTCTTTATAATGTTTATTTTTTTTACATTTTTAGCAAAGAGTTGTACTGAATTGACTTTAAAAATTCTGAATTCTTAATTATTAGTTTGGTCTAAGAAAGGTATGAGTTTTGAAAACTTGCTTACAAATGTTACACAAACCACAAACTATTAATATGTAGTTACGTAAATATTAGATAACAGTTGTTTTCCACACGCCGCGCGCCGCGGCCCGCGTTGCTAGCATTCGTATCTCGTAGGTAAGTCGTAAGACGCTCATACAAGTATTAAAGATGTTGCAGCTGTAAGCTAGTTAGTTATACATAGTCGTACTATGGATTTATCATCAAGCCGAGGCCGACTACTCAAAACACATCTGTCCCCAGACTCGTGGTCAAAATAAAATGCAACTTTGAGACGTCCTTTTCTCGGTGCTCAAGGACTTGACGCGTAGTCAGACACCTGCTGATCCAGTTTGTTGCTACACCTGTGTTTGATAGCGTTTCGCACTGATTATGATTAAACGATCTGGGTAAATCACCGATACTATATAATACACCGGTATTTAGTATTTTGACACATCGTGTTCCTGAGGGAATGCTGCGCTTTATCCCTAAAGCTTCGTCATCAAATTTCATGTCATTTATATTGATCCGAAAGTTAACACAGGTGTGTGTCTCTTCAGTTTATAAAATTAATCAGGAAACGAGCGGACTGATTGCCTGAATGCTTTTTATGTAGATTTTTAGACATCTAAAAACTATTAAAACTTAAAACTTAGGACCCCAAATCTAATATTTTAAGCAATATAAATGCAGCTTCGTTTTTGTTTATTCCAGTCTGTTTCCTATCAAACAACAAAATTGGTACCTAATAAATTCTAGAAGTCTGATCCCACCAAAAACATTTCTTGTAAAAGGTTGCCGAGACGACCACATAAGGTTTACCCTGTGAAAAAGATATTATGAGATCTCATGTAGAGCCAAGCTTCTGAATCTACACGGCCTAACTCTACTGACCCTAACTAAAACAAACTCTACCGTACATACCAGTAAATATGTACCGACTATGGCTTCGCCGCGCCGTTTCGCTACCGTCGCGGAGGTGATGCGAATATTTAGTTACAAAATAGCCGAGCCATACATATTTACTGAAATGTAGAATTTGTTTAACCTATTGTTACGTGTTAGGGTTCGAAGGATTCGGAGAAATAGACCTGCTGACTCTTATAAAGACTTTACTAGCACTGACACTAGCTCACACAAATCACCAAGTCCAAACACTAAGCACTAGATAGTCCTAGGTCGTAGCCGAGTCGTAGATTCACTGGTTCACTCACTATTGATCACTTGTTTTCACTTCGAAGTCGCTTCGAAGATCGCTCAGATGAAACTGAATTGCCGGGCCGTCTACCTGCGGCTATTTATATGGCGAGACGAATTCCAGAAAGTTCCGATTCATGTAAACAAGTAAACAAGTAAACAAGTGTGGGAACTTTCTAGCAAATACGCGTAAGTAAACATACACCTAACGCCATCTAGTAATAAGTAGGGGATTTATGTTTTCTGTGTTTCCCTGATCAGTTTCGCCGGTTTGACGCTAGATGGCACTACGTGTCCGTATCACTACTCCCCTCTTAGAGATGCTCGTCCCGAGCATCGTTGTTACTGCCATGGTAACGCGTCATGCTGTCCCCAAGACTCCTGCTCTGTGGTTCCGTCACAGCAACGCAAGTAGTACATTTGAGGCACCAATCCTGCACATCATCTCGCCAATGCAACCAGAAGAATCGTTCTCGCACTTTTGTTAACGTTCTCTTCACACCTAAATGACCTCCTGATACGCCATCGTGTATTTCACAGAGAACATCTGGTACTCTCTTTCTCGGGACCACTATCTGAAGGTGGAACTCTCTGCCGTTAGTCTTCTCCCATTTCCGGTAGAGTATTCCATTCTGAAGAATCAGACTGTCCCATTGCGCCCAGTACGCCTTAGTAACAGCGCCAGTGGGTGCAACCTCACTCCAGATTGGTTTCACGTCACCCCGTTTCTTCCATGTGATGATGTGCCGAAGGTCGTCATCTGTTTCTTGAGCCTCCCTCATAGCATCATTCTCCCATGGACCCAAAGGACTTGTTTTCGTTAACTTTAATGTTACTTCATTAGATTCCTGCTTAACACAGTGTTTGCAGTCTTCTGAACACGGCCTTCGTGAAAGTGCGTCGGCATTCCCATGCGCCTTTCCGCTGCGGTGTTCCGTCTTGAAGTCATACTCCTGGAGCTGTTCAATCCATCGCGCTACTTGACCTTCTGGGTTCTTGAATCGCAGTAGCCACTGTAAGGCTGCGTGATCAGTTCGCAGTAAAAACTGTCTGCCGATGAGATATTTATTGAAATGTTGTAGCGTCTTTACAACAGCCAAGAGTTCTCTTCTTGTTACACAGTAGTTTCTCTCTGGCTTAGATAAAGATTTGCTGAAATATGCAATTACAACTTCTCTTTCGCCCTGTTTTTGAGATAACACCCCTCCAATGGCCGTGTTGCTTGCGTCCGTGTCGACTATAAACTGACCTTCAGGTTGTGGATACCCCAGGATTGGTGTTTCACACAGATATTTCTTCAATTTCTGAAAAGAATCTTCAGAAGTCTCGTCCCAAATAAACTGTCGTTTATCTTCTGTCAGCCGGTGTAATGGCTTGGCTATCTCCGAGAATCCCTTAACAAAACGCCTGTAGTAGGAGCATAGGCCGAGAAATGCCCGCACTTCGGTTTTGTTCTTAGGGGTTGGCCAATTTTGAACTGCTTCCAGTTTCTCCGGGTCCGTCTGGATTCCATCACTGGAGATAACATGGCCGAGATAATTTACCTTACTCCTGAATAAACGACACTTTTTCGGATTCAACTTTAACTTGGCCCCCTCTATTTTGGCGAAAACTCGTTCTAAGTTTCGCAAATGGTCCTCGAAGTCGCGGCCAACAATGATGACGTCGTCCAAGTAGACTAAGCAAGCCTCTCCAACTAAGCCTGCCAGTACACACTCCATGAGTCGCTCAAATGTGGCAGGTGCGTTGCACAATCCAAAGGGCATGACGTTAAACTGCCATAAACCTTTACCGGTGGAGAAAGCTGTCTTCTCCTTGTCTTTTGGATGAATTTCCACCTGCCAGTATCCAGATTTCAGGTCCAAGGTCGAGAACAATTTCGTGCCACTCAAGGTATCCAGAGTGTCGTCGATTCGAGGTAATGGATAGCTGTCCTTCTTAGTGACATCATTGAGACGCCTGTAGTCCACACAAAATCTTGTGCTGCCATCTTTCTTCTTCACTAACACAACAGGTGAGCACCACGGACTTGCAGACGGTTCAATAATCTTATGCCTTCTCATGTCCTCCAAAAGGCCTTCAACTTCTTTTTCCTTTGCAATGGGTATCCGTCTTGCTCGTTGACGAATTGGATTCTCGCTTCCGGTATCTATCCTGTGCTGAACCATCGACGTCCTTCCAAGGTCGCCTTCCTGACTGGAGAAGATATTCGCGTGGCGTTGTAAAAACTTCTTAGCTTTCATGCACTGCGAATAAGTCAGATTACTCTTGCAGTCATCGAGTAGCTCGGTCACTATTCCGTAGTTGCTGCTGTCTGCTGAGTCTGAGCCTGTTATCGAACTACACTTTCTCATCCAGACAACTTCCTCGCACTTTCCAATGACGTCACCTTTGTTCAAGCAGATCTCGCGATCACCAAGATTCAAAACCCTGACCACAGCGTTACTGCTTCCACTAACAAGGGTTCTCGCCGTCATCAGTTTTTGCGCTGATGTCTTGGTAGGTGTGTCTTCGATCAACACGCATCTGTTTGATTTCTTTTTTCCAGCTGGCGGTAGTTTCACCAGCACTCTAGCTTCTGCTCGTCCAGGTATAATGACTTCCTTTACACATGCGACTTTCCCGCAGGCGCCTCCAAGGATGAAAATTTCTTCTTCGCCACACTTGAAAACTCCGTCAGCGACATTAATTTTGCAGTGGTGTTTCTTCATGAAATCCAAACCCAAGATGCAATCATCCATAATCTCAGCCACGATAACGTCATGAGGGTATGAGTAACCCCCTACATTAATCGTAACTGATATTTCTCCCAGGACGGGTATTGGCTGACCGGAGGCAGTAAGAAGCCGACAGTTAATTCTCCTCTTATGTCTCCTTGCGGCTTTCACTAGATTTGGGTTCACTATCGTTCTAGAGGCTCCTGTGTCTAGAGTCATTTTGCAATCCGTCCTGTTAATAGTCCCCTGAATCACAAGACTATTCCCGCTGCATGCTTGGGAGATAACAGTTATCGGGGCTTCCTCCGCGTCAGCCAGTACTCGCCCCTTAGTCCTGGCTTTTATTCGTTTCCCTGATCCCGGGCAGGGGACGAAGCTCCTTGCTTCTTCAGCTCCGCTACTTGTTCCTCGAGCCTTTTCATCCTTGCCATCTGGGTCTCCTTCTGCGGGCAGTTGAGCTGAAGATGGCCCCTCTCACCGCACTTGTAGCACATGGCTCCAAAACTTCTCTTCGTGGGAGCCTTGACCTCCTTAACTTCTTCAGAGACCTCGTGGATCTTATGGGTCTGTCGTATGTCACGGCGAACAGCCTCGACCTCCAAAGCATGCGCCAATGCTTCCTTTAGCGAGGTGTGGTGACGTAGCCTCACTGTAGCTCTGACTTCTAGGTCCCTGATTCCGTCGACAAATGCTTGCACAATATTCGTGTCGATCATCTTGGAATCGGCTCTTGGGTGTGCCTTCTTGACCAGTTTTTCAATTTCCAACGCCCATTGTTGTAGTCCCTCTCCTGAGCGTTGGACTCTGTCACGAAGTTGAGCACGGAACACGTGCTCCAGGTGTCGCTCCCCGTATCTGGATTCAAGGGCCTCCATCAGGTCTTGGAACCCATTTCCTGTATGTGCTTCTAGGACCGACAAAGCTTGCCCTCTGAGCGCAACAGTGAGAGCGGTCAGGCATTGTTCGTCAGTCCATCCGTTGGCAGAAGCAACCGTCTGGAATTGCTGACGATAAGCGTTCCAAGAAGTAGTACCGTCGTATGGTGGCACTTTAACTCTTGGTCCTTGTACCACTACTCCGGTAGTTCCACTAGACGTCGCGAGTCCTGTGGTTTCCAGGCGCACTTTCCACTTCTGTAGTTCTGTGAGGCCGGTTTTCACATTTTCCATATCCACTCCTAGCCCGGTAACGCGTTCTTCCATTATGTCGACATCTTTTCGAAGCTTAGTCACCGTGTCACTAACATCCTTTATTGCCAATAGCGCTTTTTCTTGGAGGTCCTTTTGTTGCTCTTGAGACTCCTGTAAGGCGCCGAGCTTGCGGTCTTGTGACTCTTGCAAAGCGCCGAGCTTGCGGTCTTGTGACTCTTGCAAAGCGCCGAGCTTGCGGTCTTGTGACTCTTGCAAAGCGCCAAGCTTGCGGTCTTGTGACTCCATCATTGCCCTTTGCGAATTTTGCAAAGCCTGACTTTCAGCTCTTTGAGACTTCTGCAAAGCCTGAATTAACCCAATTATGCTTTCCAATTGAGGAGCCATTTGAGGGGCCGTAGAAACTACGGGCGTGGCAGGATGGATGGAGCTAGTCGACGGGGCCCAGTGGGCGGGGCCTGTGGGCGTGGCCTGAGTGGGCGTGGCCTGGTGGGCGGAGCCAGTGGGCGTGGCCATGTCCAGAGTGGGCGGGGCCTGAGGGGCGTGGTCAGTGGGCGGGTCCCGGTGGGCGGAGCCAGTGGGCGTGGCTTCACCCGAAGTGGGTGGAGCCTGATGGGCGTGGTCAGTGGGCGGAGCCTGGTGGGCGGGGCCAGAGGGTGGGGCCTGCCCCGCCGTGGGCGGAGCTTGGTCCGCAGTGGGTGTGGTCTCCGCAGCCCGTCGCGCTCTTGTCCTGATACTTCCCTCGAAGTCTTCTCTCGTAGTCGATGGCACTGCGCCCTTATCCTCACACTCCCCTTGAATTCCTCTCTCGGAGTCAATGGCAGCAGCTCGCTGTGCCCTTGTCTTGACACTCCCCTTGAAGTCCTCTCTCGGAGTCAATGGCATCTCCAAATCTCACTTCCGACACCAGTTGTTACGTGTTAGGGTTCGAAGGATTCGGAGAAATAGACCTGCTGACTCTTATAAAGACTTTACTAGCACTGACACTAGCTCACACAAATCACCAAGTCCAAACACTAAGCACTAGATAGTCCTAGGTCGTAGCCGAGTCGTAGATTCACTGGTTCACTCACTATTGATCACTTGTTTTCACTTCGAAGTCGCTTCGAAGATCGCTCAGATGAAACTGAATTGCCGGGCCGTCTACCTGCGGCTATTTATATGGCGAGACGAATTCCAGAAAGTTCCGATTCATGTAAACAAGTAAACAAGTAAACAAGTGTGGGAACTTTCTAGCAAATACGCGTAAGTAAACATACACCTAACGCCATCTAGTAATAAGTAGGGGATTTATGTTTTCTGTGTTTCCCTGATCAGTTTCGCCGGTTTGACGCTAGATGGCACTACGTGTCCGTATCACTATCAATCCCCAAGCGGCAGCCGGCTGCCGCATAACAATTGAAAATCTATTGTGTCTGCGATACCCACGATGGAGGTGTTAAGTTAGGGTCAGTAGAGTTAGGCCGTGTAGATTCAGAAGCTATTGGCTCTACATGAGATCTCATATCTTTTTCACAGGGTAAAATCTTTTTCACAGGGTAAACCTTATGTGGTCGTCTCGGCAACATTTTGCAAGAAATGTTTTAGGTGGGAAAACGAGACACAATAGATATTCTATTGTGTCTCGGACGCCGGTGACCGTTTGGGGCTTGATGAATTAAAATAGTAGAATCGAATCTACTAATAACTCAAAGTTTAATTAGTTATATTTCATTTACTGGAAGAAAATTAAAAGTTTGAACTTTGCATTGGGTAGACGAAGTTCAGTGTTGCCGCCTGACCGAAGATGGTTTCACGGGAGTCATATCAGTGATTTGAGCAATTTTCTAAGAATTTTGTCGCATAGTTGCTTGATATTGAATTCTTGAAATATTCAATTTCGGTCTTATGAAATAAATAAAAATTAATAAATTATATTATATTATATTTTGCCTCTTCTAGGTTTCTGGCAAGGAAGAATGTCTATGTATTTTAGACCGGGTTCGAAATAATATGAAATATCCCTCTTTTAACATAATTAATAATTATTATTAATTCAAATCAAAGGACATCATCGGGATTTCATTCATTTTTGGTCCAAATATAAAAGTGCCGGCCAAGAAATAATAATGCTGTATTCTGTTAAAACTTGTCCCTCTGAGTATTTATTATTATGGCGCCAAAGCTGTAGGGTCATTGTCCTTGGTTTTATTTGAGTTCAAAAATTCAACAACTTCATACATTTTAAGTATTTTAAGTGTAGTATTTTAAGTGAATTTAACTAACAAAAACAAATTATTTGTTCTACCATACCTTGTCATTTGAACATTTTTAGTAAGATGCAGTGGTTCTTGACATATTTCTGACAAGATAACATAATATATCTCATTTAAACCACTAATGTTACTGCATAATCGGCTGGGATGCCGGGACTTTTTCCTAAAAAATGGCAATAACAATGGCCGCGCAGGTAAACACGCACGCGAACAATGGAATTCCATTGTTCGCCCCTCTCTTTTCCGCGCACCACCGCCATCGCGCCATGCTGATTCGTTTGCTCGCGTTCGCGTTTATTGTTTAGTACCGAAAGCAACGCTGCCGTGTACGTCCGTGTGATGCCCACTAGTTCTTGTGCATTGATTTGTTTTGTTTTTGTTATCTTCGTTGTTAAGTTTGAACATTGCTGCGAGTCATGGCAGAGTTGTGTATCTCGTGCCGTGCATCGACAGAGAATCGGCGAAGATATGATTGGGTTTCCAGAGAAATGCAACATCTTGATATCGCCCAAATAGTGATAGAAGATATCTATAAGAGAACAGGTCTATGTTATTTACCTATATGATTTTTGCGACAGCCTTTCTAAATACAATCCGTCCGTTCTATATAGAGGTGACCAATTAAACGAAAAGCACTTAAAAAAGTCCGCTTTTTAATATAAGCGTACGAGCACGTTTTTTATGTTTTCATGTTTAAACGTTGCCCTAAAACACTATTCTAGCGAATTGTGTTAAGCGTTAAAAAATCGTTTTAAGTCAAAAGCTCTTTTTTATTTAGAGCGCTTTTGTAAAAAAGTACAACGTTTAAACGTTTATCAAATATATCAAATATATGTTTTTCCACCTCTAGTTCTATCGTTATTGTTATTTACTTTTCAGTTGGAGTCTACTGCGTTCATTTGTCGACCATGTTGGCAAAGAACGGAACGAACGCACCAGCGACTTATTCGGGAGGCTGAACAGCAAGCTGATCAAGACCGTGATCCATCGGAAATTCCAAATCCAAGACCAATTTCGCTGATTTTGCCAGGTCTTCTTCGTGCTCCAAACACCGCAAATAGTTGCATTTTCCAACATTGTACGAATGAATCTCACCGTCGTGTTCCACAGAACATAATTTTTCGCATGGTCTGTCGCTACAGCTATTTCGTGCCAGAAAACGCGCGTGTCTGTAATGAACAGGTGGAGCAAAATCTGTGGCATTTACTTCCTGTACAAGACAACTCTTATGAGGAATTCACCGCAGCTCAAATAATGACTATCGTGTCGATGTTACAAAGACATATTACGGAGGAAATACTTGATTTTGAGCAGTATGAAAATATAGCACCGGCCGAGTTTCATACTTGGACAGGACTCACTCAAGATCAGTTTACTGAATTATTAGACAGTTTACCAAGTCTGAGAACTAAAAAGAATAAAATAACCGTACTGGCGGCAGTATTAGTCAAGTTAAGAACAGGTGACTCGAACGTGCGGCTTGCTAATATTTTTAAATGTAGCGAAACAGCGTTTCATACGTGGTTAAAAATCGGACGCAACGCTCTGTTAGAAGATTTTGTGCCCTTAAATGTTGGGTTTGACCATATTTCCCGTGATGATGTAGCACACAGGAACCTTTTTCTAACCAACAATCTGTTTGGGAACCCATCGAGCTCAGACAATGAAAGGAAAGCGATTATTTTTTCCAACGCAAGTCTTACAGCCATCACAAATACAGAAACCTCCTCAAACCGTTCCTCTTGGTTTCTTGTGATGGACACATTATCGAAGTCATTGGACCATATGCTGCCACCACGTCTGACGCAGATATAATGAATGACATGCTTAATAATGCTGACAGTGCCTTCCACTGGTTTGAACTTGAATTTTTCTCAAAGTTCTTAGTTATATGTGTACTTTAATATTTAATAATAATATTAAAATAAAATAAAAAATTAAGGGGGGCTCCCATACAAAAAAAATACAATTTTTGGCCTAATTTTGCTCTATAATGGTACGTAACTTCGTAGTCGAGTCCTACTCGTACTTGGCCGATTTTTTTAATTATTTTTCTCTGTACCTTCGGCACCTTTCCGCGGATGACAACGGCATCTTAAAAAAACAATAAGTATAATTGTTTTACGCGTTAAATTAGTTAATTTTTGCAGTATTTCAAATCCCTGAAACTACACAAGCCTTTCGAAAATTTCAAAAAAGAATGGGAATGGGGAAAATAAAGTATAAGTACAATAAAGCTCAATCATTTTATCTTATTTCCTTGGGATATCTGTAGGAATCTCGTCTTCCAATGCCAGGCATTTGTGACAATTGCTGCCCACTGCCAGACATCCCTAAATTTTAGATTTTATTAGACTTTGGGGTGGTCTGGCCGGTTCTTCAAATAATTCTGTAGCTTTCTGCTTTCTACAGCTATTTTCGGCATCTATGAGGAAAAAAAACACAAACAAAACGCTACTTTCAACAATTAAACTATGGGCGTGACCGACTCTACAAACTCTACTGTGTTTTCTAATAAATATTACGAGATTTATTTAACCATTGTATATTTATCTGATATTTGCCTAACGGAAAACACGATTCACTTATTTTGACTCGATAGTTATATTTTTCGAAATTATGAATCTTTCTGGGCTTTTCAACAAATACCTGTTACACTTATTGAGTTACTATCATTAAATAACTTGTACTACTACAATCACACACTTTATAAAATAATGGCTAAAGGAAATATTAGTATTGTATTTAATTTTTTAGTAATCATCAAAAACCGTTTTGGGACTTACGACCTTTACTTTCGTGCTATAATGCGGGAACCGTTGTTACGCGATATTGTTAACTATTAGCTGCAGCGCAAAGCACAATGCTCGGGGCACCATTCATGGAATCATTATATCACGATTGGAGGATTGCAGGGTGTGTAGGCGGGGCTAGCGTGCTTTGATTTTTTTGACAGCAGGCTCTTAACGTAAAAACTAAATTAGAACTCCATCACACAAAACCACACTCAGCCGATCTCACGACTCCATCTCGTAAAATGGCAGTTTTACCAGAAAAGTAATATGTACTTGAAAATTGTTGCTACTTTAAAATCTGAGGGTCAATTCAGACCGCAACGTGACGCGTAGATGCATTCCTAAATGTGACGTTATCAGCGTGAAGGGACCTTATTGTCGGTATTGAGTTATTAGCATCCCCATAATCTACATTTAATAAGCTATCGAACCATGTAAATAACATGCGTGTAGGCCTGGCAAATATTTTTTTAAAAAATGTTGAAACTCGAAAGTCGTAAAAGGTGATATTGAGAAAATCGCATTCAAACTTCGAAACCCAAAAAAAGTATGTTATTGTGGGAAGTTACATAGATATTATGTTTTTTGAGAAGTACATTATATGGTCTTTTAGATTTTAACTTCAATTATATAATTTTATAGCCTTATTCCCGTTTTTTACCACGCCAAAGTGCATGATGTAATGAAAATGCCCAAGATGGTTTTTACTAAATATTTCATTTATAGTATGTTTTCTATAGTATTTTATGAAAGAATAATATAAAACGGGTAAGTTTTTACTAAATAAAAACGACTTCAATATTAAACGACATTGTTTATTATATAAAAAAATATTTGAACAAATGAAACATTGTGCATCACTAATCTTATTAATCAGTCAAAATCAACAAAAATATGTATTTACTATGCTTAAAAATAGTCAAAAAGAGAGTTGAAATATATAAAGTTCTATTAAAAAAGTAACTTTTTTCAGTCTTAAAATTCAAGTTAAAGTTTAGTGAAAAGCTGGTACAAACACTAAACATTTTATAAAAGGGATGTGGGATATAATTATTAATTATGCGTGGTGGCCACAAAGGAAGATCTTCCGACCGAGCGAGGTGGTATGCTCGGTCAGGCCGGAGCCCACGTGATACATTTCAGCTGTCGTATATATACTGACGTGCTCAGAAAACTTATAGCGCGATGCAGGAATGTTAGGCGAATTGTGGGTACCGCCACATCACTCCCCCCGAAGACCGGAGGTCGAATCTTGAAGTCTTGTCGCTTGAGTCGCCAGTGCCAGTGAGTTCCAGTGAGTCGGAACTGTTGCAGTGAGTCCCAGTGAGTCGGAACCGTGATGCTGCTGCACGGGATCCAGTGAGTCGGATAGCTGCCGTGCGGGGCCGTTGCTACGTGCTGACCAGGAGAGATGTGCTCTGCTTGCTGACCGGTCGGTGTAGTGAGAAAGCCCGATGATGCCGATGCGGAGTCGCCCAGGCCGCGGTACATTGCGGCTAGTGGACGAGGTACCCGATGAGGCGATGCTGGCTGGCGCGGTGCGGAGGGGCGGGGAGTGATGATGATGAAGGAGGCGTGCTCTGTCGAGGGTCACCAATGTGGGATATATGCGTGGTGGCCACAAAGGAAGATCTTCCGACCGAGCGAGGTGGTATGCTCGGTCAGGCTGGAGCCCACGTGATACATTTCAGCTGTCGTATATATACTGACGTGCTCAGAAAACTTCGATAGCGCGATGCAGGAATGTTAGGCGAATTGTGGGTACCGCCACATCGACCTTATTGTCGGTGATTAAAAATTTAGTGATATCACATAAAAATGAATATAAATTTTGATTAACATTGAGGTTCTTATTTTTAAAATAACTAAAAAATTTAGGTTCAATTTTAACCTATAAAAATCGTTTTTAAAGCCTGTGTCTTTGTTATATCAAAATTTAGAGTCTGTTTATTAATATGGAGCAAAAAAAGAAAAAATGATTTTTTTCGACGTTTTACTTTAAAGGCGATTATCTCGGAAACTAGAACCGACAACAAGGTCCCTTTTCCCAGATAACGTCAAAAATTTGTACTAAATTGACAGATTTCAATTGCGTGAGACGTCTTGCAAATCTGTCAATTCAATACTTTAGAAAATATGTTACAACGCGTCGCGTTGCGGTCTGAATTGACCCTAAGAATAATGTTGCCACTATACTGAAGTAAGTATTTTTAATATCAAAATCAGGTATTTATTTTTTCCATTTATGGTAGACTTTGCGTGAATTGCCAATATGTATCAAATTATACGGAGTGTAACCGTATAATTTGATACATGGACGGAGATATTTGTAAATAAAAATATATAAAATTGTGTATGAAGCAGCTATAAGGACATAGGATAACTTTTAGACGACTGATCCTTACAAAAGTCGACGCTAAATAGTTAAATGTAATGTGCAAAAAGATAAAGATAGCAATACAATAATTGTTTCAAGATAAAACCTGAGTAATCATCTAATCTACTCATTAATCATTTTAACGTGTGCAGTGACGGTTAGTTTGATACACTTTTATTTCCACTGTGCCTCTATATTATTAATTTGGATTTAAAAAAAATAATACTTACTCCAACGCAAGGTAAGCATTATAATTTTTGTATTAACTTTATAGAATAATTATTTTCCTAAAATTTAAATTCTATATTCAGAACTTTTAAAAATACGGAAGTAAACTTAAGACGCTCCCCCTACGGAGATGCCGTCATTTACCGTTTTTAGAGCCTATGAGTTGATAATTTGAAAGCTACAAAGCTACAATATTAATAACTATGAAAGGAACGTTCGTTTACTGAAGATAATTACTGTATTTTACAGCAATAATCTTCAGTATATGAACGTTCCTTTCATAGTTATTAATTTCCTATTTTTGTTTTTTATACTCATGATATCAGCTTCCAAAGTAATACCAATTTATTTAAATTCAAGCATACATTCGGTATCTCCCTAGTATTTACAAATTACGGTTATTTGAAACACACGCCAATAGATCGACAATTTCATTAACTACATACTGGACGTTTGAATTTTTTTAGGTCAATTTTGAACTAAGATAAGTAAATAATTGGCCAAGTGCGAGACGGACTCGCGCACGAAGGGTTCCGTACCGCTATAGAGTGAAAGTAGGCAAAAATTGTTTTTTTTTGTATGGGAGCCCCCCTTAAATATTTTTTTTATTTTCATTCTATTATTAATTATTAAAGTACAAATAAAATTAAGGATTTATTGAAAATTTCAAGTGCCTACCTGGTGCCTTTATTGACTACGAGCAAAAAAGGCCAAAAAAATTTCGTTTGTTGTATGGGAGCCCCCCTTAAATATTAACTTTATTTTATTTTTAGTATTTGTTGTTATAGCGGCAACAGAAATACACAATCTGTGAAAATTTCAGTAGTCTAGCTATAGCGGTTTTTGAGATACAGCCTGGAGACAGACGGACAGACGGACAGACGGACAGACATCGAGGTCTCAGTAATAGGGTCCCGTTTTTACCCTTTGGGTACGGAACCCTAAAAAATAGGATTTTCGGCAACGCGGCAAATGTATGGTCAAGGTCGTTTGCTCGGGATGGCCTTAACTCTACTTCCTAGTTTCGACTTTCCCCGCGTTCCACTTGACGTTAAAAACGATCAAAACGCTCAAAATGCCTCCTATTTTGAGCGTTTTGATCGTTTTTAACGTCAAGTGGAACGCGGGGATTGACGATAGAGCTGATAAGCTTGTGTGTGTGTGTGTGTGTGTTATGTCAATACATTTGTCAGATAATTTATTTACTCTGTAGTGTCCCACTTCCAACCCAAAGCAGCATTTTATTTAACAGTTTATTAGGGTTCCGTACCCAAAGGGTAAAAACGGGACCCTATTACTAAGACTTCGTTGTCTGTCCGTCCGTCTGTCTGTCTGTCTGTCTCCAGGCTGTAACTCAAGAACGGTAATAGCTAGAGAGTTGAAATTTTCAGAGATTATGTATATCTGTTGCCGCTATAACAACAAATACTAAAAATAAAATAAAATTAATATTTAAGGGAGGCTCCCATACAAATAACGTGATTTTTTGGCCTTTTTTTTGCTCTATATCCATAATGGCAACAGGTAGGTACTTGAATTTTTCTCAAAGTATTTAGTCATGTGTACTTTAATATTTCATAATAATATTAACTCATCAAGCCCCATACGGGCACCGGTGGACGCGACAACAATAGAATACAATAGCATTTCCAAGAATCCGCGATCGAAGGGTTAAAATTAAATTAAATTTAAGGGGGGCTCCCATACACAAAACACAATTTTTGGCCTAATTTTGCTCTATAATGGTACGGAACACTTCGTGCACGAGTCCTACTCGTACTTGGCCGATTTTTTGACAATTAGATTGAAACATAGCTGTACATACTAAGTACCTACGTATACAAGCTACCTTCTATGTATACGTATGTACAGCTTGGCAAAGAAGAGTGTGGATTAAATGAGGGCGCTTTTCTTTAAATACAGGCAATCCTACGCTTCGCTTTTGACACAATATGTACTAGAATTGACAAGTAATGTAGTGTTGTCATAAATAAAAACTCTTAGTTCCAGCTGTCACCGCGTCAGACTCTTCTTTGCCAAGCTATACTTAGTAAAGGTCTACCAGAATCTGATGGCAATAAATGAGAAAATAAATTGACTCTAGCAATACCGGGGTAATTGGAATAAAACATTTTGATCCTTTATTTTTCTTATAGCGGCTGATTCTGTGTGTTAAACATGCAAATATAAAAATTTATCCAATGATCAAGAATATTTTTTGAAAATCTGCTGTCAAAAATTGGCTTCAGATTCTGGTAGACCTATAGCTAAGCAGACATTAAATAGATAATCACTTTTTTTTAAATCGAAAAAATTGTTAAAAACTGTCGTCCTGCCAGAAATTCAATTAAAAAACTTAACTTTCAATCGTAACTAGATAATAAAGATTTAGGAATTAGAGACAGGCGCCGTGTAATAGAGTCTTGACAATACCTTTGATACTTTCATGGAAAACGTTCGAAAATAAAACCGAAAAGAACGGTGAGCGTCCCTCCCTCAATATGTTCTCAGAAAACGATCAAGAACAAAACCCGAGTTGTGTAAATGTTTTTCTAATATCGTCCCGCGGCACGCGCTTTCGTGTACGCTTCAGTGTCAGGGGTCGCTGTTCTCTTCCGATACGTTTTAGATTTGATACAACTCGTTTACCTCCCCTTAACCGCGTATTTTGTATCCAAACTTTGTTATTTCCGAGAATATCCCCTATTCTACTTCGCGATTTTCGGGCAAAGATTGAAATATCTTTACTGTCATCAAACAATAAATCGTGTGTATCTCTTTCGATCGTCTAAAAATATTTATAGCAGTTTACAAAGGGTTAGGTAATGTATTCATAGAAAACGTATAAATCAAGTACTGACCTTTAAGCCTGTAGGACCCATCACCCAACTTAGCCTTAGCCAAATGGGGGAACGAGTACCTAATACTTAATTGAAAGCCCTGGTTTGTACTATAGAAGCTTTCAATAATAAAAATATAACTTTGTGGTATCACAAAGTTACAGAATCTGTAACTATCTGAAATACGTTTAATAATAATAATAGGTTTAAATGCAGGTAGGTATTCCGTATTCGTCAGTGTTCGCCACAGGCTTCTTTTCATCCCGAAAAAATGAAACTCTCGCGGGGTTTGAATACTTTAAATTTTAATGAAATAGAAAAAAACACTTTTTGACAAGAATTTAAACAATGATGAGCAAAAATGAGATGATGAGATGAGCAAAAAGTAGCGCAAAACTTGAGAAAGTTAAAGGGCTGTACTTTCTAAATGGGTGCCTAAATGCACTAAAAAGGAAAATGAGTAAAGGCATAATATTACGTAGGTAGTAAATTTTATTGTGTAATCTCTGACTACCACAATTAAAAATACGTCAGAGTTGTATCATGGTTTTGGACTTTGAACAAATGACGATGCCTATTATGTAATAAATGCAATTCGGCATATAAAATATTTATTTTTATCGCTAAATAGTACATTGTGTGCTGTAATAATTATTATTATCCGTCAAGATAAGTGTGAATTCTCAAGTTACCCTGTTTGTTCAAATCCTTGACACAGCAAGTTAAGTAAGTACATATAACAATAATTAACAAATGATAGAATATATACAGAGCTCTTCCACAGTGTAAAATGCAGTCAAACGAAGATGATTTTCAAAGGGAAATGTAAGCTACAGCCGCGGTAATCTTTGACCTAACTGTAGGAGTAGGACACAACTTTTATGTGACTAAGGGGCTACCGAGCAAATGGATCACCTGATGAATTATGAGCAATAAAAATAAAAATTGCCATGAAATCACACAGCTGATCATAGAACGTCCTTTTTAGGGTTCACGTTAGGGTTCCGTAGTCAACAAGGAACCCTTATAGTTTCGGTCTGTCCGTCTGTCTGTCCGCGGTTTTACTCAGAGACTATAGGACCTACAAAGCTGTAATTCGGCATGAATGCACATAATATTAATGATGCCGACAAAATGGTACTTTTTAGGGTTCCGTACCCAAAGGGTAAAAACGGGACCCTATTACTAAGACTTCGTTGTCTGTCTCCAGGCTGTATCTCAAGAACCGCTATAGCTAGAGTTCTGTAATTTTCACAGATTGTGTATATTGATTGCCGCTATAACAACAAAACTGAAAACAAAATAAAATTAATATTTAAGGAGGGCTCCCATACAACAAACGTGATTTTTTTGGCCTTTTTTGCTCGATATCAATAAAAACAACAGGCAGGCAGTTAAAATTTTCACGGAATCCTCAATTTTATGTGTACTTTAATAATTAATAATAAAATAAAATTAAAATAAAATAAAAATTTAAGGGGGGCTCCCATACAAAAACACAACTTTTGGACTATTTTTTCTCTATAACGGTACGGAACCCTTCGTGCGCGAGTTCGACTAGCACTTGGCCGATTTTTATGTATTTTTTCGCGTCCACCCCACCGTGTGGAATGTCGTTGGATAGGTTTTTTAAAAATATTACGAGTATTTATAGATCATTTTCTGATTTAGGAATCCATTTGTGAAGTATGAAGTTTCAAAGCGGAAAAAATCGTTAAGAGTCCATTGTCCCTCCCGGCCCTTCTACCAGCTAAACGGTTGCTTCTGGAAATGTGAAAAAAATTACGGGAGTAGGAAATATGCTGAATTTAAAAGGAAAATTATCACGGCTAAGAAGACTTCATAACTTCGAGTAATAGTCGATCAACTAAAAAAAATATTCGGCGAAGTATAAAGTAACTTGTCGTTCAAATTCCTTTGAACGTAACTGAAATGATGTTGTTAGTAATGTAAAACACGTTATAAATGTGCATTCATTGACCATACAATACAAAAATTATCAAAAACTAGCGGTACTACGGAACTCTATGTATATTGCGCGTGGGCCGACACGCTGTTGGTCGGTTTTTTAATGTTGCCAGTTTAAAAACACGGTACACTTACACCCTATTTTTGCAACTTCTAAATTATATCTCAGTTTTAATATCGGCCTGATGTTGGTGCATATTTCGAGCATAAAATAAGCATTAAAGGTTGAATTTATTGAACCAGATTAAATATGGATGCGCCAAAAAGTTTAACAGCATACTTAAAAGTGTCTTATCTACTTTTTATGCATCGCCGCCCTACTCGAATGAGGTGGTCGAGTTTACCCTCGATGGGGAGCGAGGCATTATCTGAAGGGGAATATTTTCATTAAAACAATATTTATTTTTAAAAGCGCCGTAAATCATACAAGGTAACGCAGTTGCGTACTCGCCGTATTACTGATAGGAGGTAATAACTTAAGAATTTACTTAAAATGTTGTCTGGATCGCTGTAAGTTGTAACGAATAGATAGATACTTATATGAATCAATAAAATTAAAAAAAAATGTTGCTTTTATAAGTAATTTTAACTATACTAATATATATAGCGGGAGCCACATTATATCACTATGACAATGTTTAGCTAAGTAGGTACGAGACTCAAAGTATTTTCACCCCCAATTAAACCTATGAGTAAAGATGTAGGTAACAGGCAAACACAATTTCGTATTTACGTCTATAATATTATTGCTATGTATTATAAACACGTACACTTCTTGTAATCATCATTATTATTACGGTATTTGTCACTTGTTAACTATTGGTTAATTTATAATTATTATTTATACTCGATCGTTAAAATGTATTTAATGAGCCGAAGTTGTCACAAATAATAATTTTAAATTAGTAGCAGCGAGGTTTTGGCGTTGGAATCACGTCACATTTTTATTTATTTAGGGACGCAGACATGGTGATCGTCCGTACGGCGCAGGGGTTCGTGAAAGGCCGACTTCACAGAGGCGATGTCACATACTTCGCGTTTAAAGGCATTCCGTACGCGCGCCCGCCGCTCGGAGAATTAAGATTCAAGGTGAGGTACTTATGAATAAATACAGCTAATTCAGATATGCTTTGTTAACGATTACGTTATGCAGTATGCTCGTTTTATGGTTCACTTAACATTCCTCTCAGCGTAATTCTTGATCATTTCTAATTTTATGAGACCGAGACAAACATTTCTAGGTTCCACTCTTATATACTTTTCATTTTACAAGACTCTTACAAAGATTCCCATCTACCAAACTATTGTCTCCAGGCGCCGGAGCCGCCGGAAGCCTGGTCTGGCATCCGCGACGCCGGCGAGCACGGGCCGGTGTGTCCGCAGTACAACGAGCGGCTGGACCGTATCGAGACCGGGAGCGAGGACTGCCTCTACCTGAACGTGTACTCCAAGGCCGTGCAACCGCCCCGCCCGCTGCCCGTCATGGTGTGGATCCACGGCGGCTCCTTTTTCACCGGCTCCGGAAACTCAGATTTTTATGGTCCGGAGTTTTTCATGGCGCACGACATGGTTCTCGTCACGTTCAACTATCGGTTGGAAGTGTTCGGCTTCCTCTGCCTGGACACCGAGGATGTCCCGGGCAACGCGGGGCTGAAGGACCAGGTGGCGGCGCTGAGGTGGGTCAAGAGTAATATAGCCGCCTTTGGAGGGGATTCCAACAATATCACCGTGTTCGGCTGCAGCGCCGGCTCCGCGGCAACTTCCTACCATTTGCTGTCGAGGATGAGTCGAGGCCTCTTCCGCAGGGCCATCTGCCAGAGTGGCGTGTGCTTAAACGAGTGGGCCTACAACTTGCACGCCCGAGAGAGAGCGTTCCAACTCGGGAAATTGCTGGGCAAAGATACTGAGGATCCGGCGGAGCTGGTGGAATTTTTGAGACAGGTGCCCCCAGATTTGCTGGTGAACGTCGCTCTTCCGCGGTTGGAGCACGACCGCGTCGACTTGGCCGATTCCATCTCCTTCGGGCCCGTTATAGAGAAGGAATATTTAAACACTGCGAAGTTTATATCGGAGGCGCCGTATGATATAGTAAGACGAGGAGACATGGCCAAGGTACCGATCCTTCTCGGATACACGTCTGGCGAGGGTATCGAAGTGGGCAGGAATATCGCTTACATCGCCCCGCACTACTCTACCGTGGGTTCTATTGTGCCGAGAGAGTTAAAACTGAAATTAAGCCAAGAGGAGTTGGAAACGTTAGATAAGAAAATACGTAAACATTATTTCGGTACCAAAGACATCGACAAAAGCATGCTACGGGAAGCGTGCGAATTCGAGACATACAGATTCTTCGGATATAATATTTTGAGGTTCGCTCGCTATCACCTTAACCACACAACAAAGCCAGTGTATGTTTACAAATTCTGCGCAGAAACAGAAAGGATTTTTTATAAGAAAAAGTACAAAATAGACTTTAAGGGAGTCTGTCACGCAGACGACCTGGCTTACTTCTTCAATGTCACAAATATGGATATTCCTCTGACGGAAGACTCAAAACCAATAATCAAACAAGTTGTGGAAATGTGGTATAATTTTGCGTCAATAAGGTACGTATTATGTTAGCATGTACTGCATGTTGCATAAAATATGCAATAACTTAAAAGCCTCCTGTACAATCTATTAGGTTACGAACAGCTTATCCTGAACTTAAGTCTTTGTCAGACTATATAAAGTAAGCAGCAATAAACTTCACAACAATCAACTAAGATTGTAAAAATTACCTTTAACCTTATTTAATTTTCAGTAATCCAACACCAACAAACAGCTCAATACAGTGGAACCCGTTCACAGAAAAAGAAAGAAGTTGCTTAGTTATAGACACGCCAATGATGCTAGTGACAGATGTGGACAGACAACACATACGGTTTTGGGAGAAGATCTACAATGAAGAAGACATTTCTGAAATTATAAATAACCAAAAAAACTTATGATGTTACATATTATATATACAAATTAAATTAAGTAGAATTTTCCCTTTCTAACGCACTAACTTTTCTTACGCGCGATTTTCGAATTTCGTTTGTTCAATAATAAGTATACCGCGCGTTTGTTTCTGTACATCTTTTTGTTTCTTACTGAGACATGAAGTATCTTCATACCAAATTACATCTAAATCCAGTCATGAAAGCAAATCTTTCATAAGTGGCTAAACGGCAGGTTATAAATTAAAAACTAAACCATGTCAAAACTTATATTACATTGTAGAATTATCTTAAAATATAACTGGAAGTCTCCACTGCAATACTTTCATTGATACATTACAAATTAACTTCATCAAAGTTTATCGTTAATTACAATCGTGAACACACTACATTTGCCCACATAGGTACTTAAAAAATAAAACATGCATAATGCATATTTAAACTTTCAAGTTATATTTTAGTCACAAGCACTTATTGTACGAGGGTATAAAAATTCTATAATTTCACCCAGTGTTAAAAATTTTAACTAGCTGACCATCTAAAGTTTAAATAGTCAGCTATTAGGATATCGTATTGTTTGTCACAAATCATATCGTATTGTTTTATATATTAGGATATCGTATTGTTTGTCATTAAGTAACATTTCTGTGATCAATATGTATAACAATACTTGAAAATAGTACCTATGTGAAAGGTGTGAATGGTGTTCACGATTGTGCAGTGGTTGTAGCAGTCGTTAGTCGCGCGACTAGTAGCGGCCCGAGCGGGAGTTGCGCGGCGGGTCGCGGCGACGCTCGCGCGACCTGGAGCGACGACGACGTTCGCGCGACCGACTGCGCGACTTGCGACCGCCCTTGCGTCGCGCGTACAGATATCTGCAAACCAAACACGTTAATGGACAAAATGTCAACAACTAAAATATTATCATCAGAGAAATCGGTTCACGTCTTTCATGTGGTGGATGACCTTTATTATTTATTGGATTATTTCAAGTCAAGATTAGTTGTAAATTGTAATCTGTCATTTGGGCTAGAACCTAACAGAATTACTGTGGACCACAATCTGCCTATGAATCAATTCCTCTGATAATACTGATAGGCTCAGTATGACTATGATAAAACAATATGTTATCCCTTCAAAATGTATGTTTCTAATCTTATGTAGTTCTTTTATCATGGCATAATATAAAAGCCAAAATTAATAAGCATTCAACAGTCAAATCAATGTATGTACTGACCTCCTCAGCTCTCTAGAAATAGGTTTCAAGTGCATGAAGTTGCAGAAGCCACTGCGAGTGCATTCACCCATCTCGTACTGACGGCAACATGCCTCACGGAAGTCAGTGACAGGCGAGAGCTCTGCATACACAGGACGCCCACCAAACCAACGGTTGTTCAGGTCATTTACAGCTTTTTCAGCATCTTCTTCGCGACGGAACTGTAATTACAAATGAAAATATTTACTTCTGTTTAACAAACTTAATTTGCTACAGACTGAAACTAAATTAACTTTTAATTTTCTTACCTTAATATAAACGTTTCCCACCAAGTGATCACCCAGATTATCACAAACATTCATCTCCTCAATCTCCCCATACTTGTCCTCGCATTCCACAAATACATCTTCAAAGAAGTTGTCATAATGTTCCTGCATTTCCTCATCGGAGACATTTGCAACAACCACTGAAAATAGCAATACATTAAAAATAATTCAAGCAAAGATTTAGCAATTTTATTCATTATAGGGATGAGGACAAGGTCAAAGATTAGCTGATTTTTAAAATAAAATAAAGACATAGCGATGAAAAATAGGTATTCCCAAAATTTCAGCTTCATAACTTATTATTTTTTTTTTTTGTTTTGAGCCTTCAAAGTTTTTTCGTCAAGTTAAGTCAAGTCGAATATTTTTTTTATAAAATTCCTTAATTTTTGTGTACCATTCGATAAGTTATGCAATTTTTAACATTTTTTCTTACGAAACCACTTTCTTAAACTCAATATTTAACATAGCTATCGAACAAACTAGCTAGGCGTGACGTCACAGTTAGCTGACATTTTGTATGGAGCGTTTTGGGAAGGTCTATTTTATGTGAGTTTTGAATTGTGATATCTTGGAGAGTTTTTATGCTATCAGTCATTTTTTCACTGATATTCCTATTTTTGAATGGTCCTTCACTTACCAACAAGAAAAAAATTTTTTCGTCATGCCTATTTGCATTGGTCATTTTACCATAATAATAGCTGCAACTTTTTAAAAGTATACAGATAACTTACAATGACTTCCATCGGCTGACTTGGCAGAGTTTTGAGGGTTTACATACAAATTCTGCAGCAAAACAGTTTGAGAGAAAGTCGGCTTGTTGTGTATACGCGAACACCGATCACCGTGTCGACAAGCCCCGATTTTGAAATAAAAGGAGCAATTAACCCTGAAATAATAGCATTGATTTTGTTAATTTTGTAACATAACCTAGAAGTTTAAACATTGTTGATATTATCCAAATTATCTGATCATAATTATTGCAACTGGATTTAAAAGATAATTTCATTCAAATAAAATACGTTTATTACTTACTTGTCTTTTTCAGTACCAAAAATAGCCGCTAAATATTCCGCCATGATCACAAACGCTAACGTTTACAAATAACGTTTACTTGTATTGTAAATTACAAATTTCAGTATCAAGTTAGGCGTCAGAACTCAAAAACGCTTTTAAATTTAAATAAACTGTAGCTAAATCTAATAAACTAAGTTGTTTGTTATCATTTTATACTATTTTAAGTCACTCGCATCCAATTTTTATGTATTTCCCATAAAAATCAGCAAATTGTAGAAAATCTGGAAACAAATTAAAAATGGCAGACCAATCCACAGAATACAAATTACTCACGAATTACAGATCCTTGGCAGAACAGCTGAGAGTCCAAGGTTTGAATTTGAGGCTGGTATCTATACTAATATTATAAAGCGGAAGAGTTTGTTAGTTTGTTTGTTTGTTTGTTTGAACGCGCTAATCTCAGGAACTACTGGTCCGATTTGAAAAATTCTTTCAGTGTTAGAAAGTCCATTTATCAAGGAAGGCTATAGGCTATATTTTATCACGCTAAGACTAATAGGAGCGAAGAAATAGAGGAAAATGTGGAAAAAACGGGGGCAAATTATTTGAAAGGGCTTATTTAAACACGCTAATCTCAGGAACTACTGGTCCGATTTGAAAAATTCTTTCAGTGTTAGAAAGTCCATTTATCAAGGAAGGCTATAGGCTATATTTTATTACGCTAAGACTAATAGGAGCGAAGAAATAGAGGAAAATGTGGAAAAAGCGGGGGAAATTATTTGAAAGGGCTTATCTAATGAACTACTGGTATAATTTTTATGTTATTTGGCACAGATAAGAAGTAAACCACGTGAAGGATCATAGGCTATTTTTTGTGGACTAATTTGTCTGTGACATATCTAATTTACGCGGGCGAAGCCGCGCGGAACGTCTAGTGTTAAATAAATTGAAAGCATTGATTCTAGGTAGTCTCGAGGGGGCGTTTATTTCCAGCATGTGTAATAATTCGGGGCAAACTATTTCAGAGTTAATTTTTTCCTACGACTTTTCAGAGTAATTATCTTGAAGTGATTCAACCGGTTATCGTACCCGTGAAGTTTTCTTGTCGATAGATTGTAGAGGAGACGTTTTTGGACGCTTCTTAGGCGCTTAATGTATATTTCGTAGTAAGGATTCCAAATAATGCTGTTAAATTCTAAGATGCTTCTAACATGTGCGTTGAACAATTTAATTTTAGAAGAAGATTGCTTTAGTTCTATGGAGTTTCTAATTACAAAACCTAGCATTTGGAAACCCCTCTTGACGATGTTATTAATGTGTTTATCGAATCGGAGTTGACTATCAATAATGACTCCTAGATCGCGGACTTCATCTACTGACTTTAGTTCCTGCTTATTTATGTTATATTTATACGAGATAAGGTTTTTTCAATTGCGCGAGAAACAAATTTGATGGCATTTGTTTATATTTAAAAACATTTTATTTCGTACACACCAATCGTATAATCTGTATATGTCCTCTTGAAGCACTTTTGAATCTAAATGTTTTTATAGGTTTCAAAACCTTTAAATCATCGGCAAATAAGAAAAAATCAGAATGAACAAAACAATTACAAATACCATTTATAAATATATTGAATAGAATTGGCCCTAAGTGTGATCCTTGTGGTAGCAGGAATGATGTCGGACTTAAAACCGATTGCCACTACCATGTATTATCGTTCTAAGAAATAAGACCAGAACCAGTGAAGCAAACTACCACCGATAACAGCAGTAAAAAGTTTTTGCAAGAGTATTTCATGGTCTACTTTATCAAACGCTTTACTAAAGTCCGTATAAATTGTATCAACAGGAACTCTTTTATCTACGTATTTATAAATTTTAGAAGTAAATGACGCTAAGTTGATTGCAACTTGCAGTAGATCTCTTGCTGACAAAACCATATTGGTTTGGAATTATTACTTGTCTAAAATGCCAGACTAGTTGTTTTGTTACTAATTTTTCTAAAACTTTTCCGAAAATATTGAGGATAGATATAGGTCTATAATGAGAAATCAAGTGACGGGAACCGGACTTATGTAGTGGAACTATTAGTGCCTCCTTCCACCGTTTAGGGAATATTCCGTCGGCCAGTGATTTATTGTATATTATTTTTAATGGATAATATAATGTTTTCGCGCATGATTTAATAAATACTGGGGGAATACCGTCACTGCTAGCTCCCTTTCCAGAATCCAATGATTTTAAAGCATTCTGAACTTCTCCTTCTGAGAATGATAATTTGCTTAGGCTTGAGAAATTATCATTTCTTTGTGATGACGTTAAGAATGGAATTTGCTTTTGTTGATGATTATAATTTTTTGGGTAAAACAGGTCCAATGACCAGTACTGTCCAATCACCAGTCATTTACCTTATTTTATTATTTTTATAGACATATCCAAAGAGTTCTTCTTTCTTTAAGGGCCTGTTTCACCACTTCCTGATAAGTGTCGGATAGGCTATCCACCACTTAACTTGACAGATAGAGTATGGACCAATGACATATAGGTTTTAAAGGTCTTTGGTATGGACTATGGAGAATCGGTCAAATAAGTTGTGGATAGCCTATCCGGCACTTTATCAGGAAGTGGTGAAACAGGCCCTTAATATTTTCTCCACTATGGGGCATTTTCTTATTTTTTTAATTTGATTGTCAAACAGTTTCCATTTTAGTAACTAGATGGCGTATGGGTAGACAACTATCGGAAATACCAGGTAATACTTATCATCAATACTGGGCAAAATAATGTAAAACGTGATACATTGGAATTTGAAAAAGACACAATGATATTCCAACGAATAGAATAATAAAGTTATTATAACGATGTTTTAGTTAAAACTCACGGAAGAAATAGCCCTATTTATCTTTATTCACACCAAATGTCACAGGAATTATAAATTTTCGTTTTGACAACATCTTTCCTGCACTTGTGCACGATAACGGATATTTAATGGCCAATATTTTACCAATAATGAACATCAAAAACCCAAATAACACAATTTGGGAAAAAATAATAAAAACCACACCAACAATAAAAAGTAGAAGAAGTTACAAAGTAACATAGCCGCCAAAACTTTTTCAGTTGTCAGTTTTCAGTTTGACAAGTTTTTATTATGTCAGCGTGTTCCTAAGCTATTACCAGTATACTGGCTTAATCGCTCAGGCCAATGATCGCTTAGGTTTAAGATATTTTTATTTATGTCTCACTTGACAGTACACTGAAATTTTTAGAGACACAACCAATATGTAGTCAGTGATGCCAACCTGCAGATAATTTCAGATCAGTGGGGAACCAATAGGAAATCTAGAAGTGTCTACCGTCGCGCCGTCTGGTGGAGATTTAAAAAACAAAACAACCCATTGTCCATGAGATTTTTTTTATTTACGATTACTACCAACTTTAGAAAAATTCAAAAATTGTCTCAGAATTTCTTATGTTGGTAATATGAAAACAAATTAGTGTTGATACATAAAATAACGATAAAAGGCAGTCAAAGATTTTCCATTTTAATTTTACATAATATTATGTGAAATGAAAAGCCTTCAAAAAGATGATTATTCTGTGTAGTATGTACCTAATACTATGATTTTTTATATTTTCAAACTCATACAGCTGATAGTTTGGTGAGTTTGGCATGTTAACTGTACCAATGACAAAATACAATGAGAATATTATTACTTTTTTCTATTTCCTTTAATATTACAAAGATCTTAAAACTATATTAACTATAGTATCCTGATACTAAGTGGGATCAAAATAATCTAAAAATCCGCTCATTGTGGTTCTATGAGCTGATTTTTGAGATTATTTACGATATTCGATATTTATCGCTGGGATCATTTGACAGGAGTGATTTTACATCTTGCAAATGAAACTGGCGAAAATCGTACATTATCTGCTGTCAACACCTGTTGTAACTTTTTTTAGTTAGGTTTTTATCGATATTAAAAATTCCCCTTTGTACAACCCTAATAGCTAGTACGATAAAAACGAGGTTATGGCTGTATGGGCAACGCTCCCTTTGCCTGTCCCGACCGGGACGAATTAACAAAAAAAAAAAAAAAAACGAGGTTAGTTCTGTCAAATTGTCAATTCAGTTTGTGGTTGTGATTTGTAGTAGTATGTGTATCGGCGTGTGATGAATTCATATCATCTAACGAGTTGGTAAGCGCCGACCGCTACCGGATTTATTATGTTTAATTTATTAAGTTGTGGTTATCTCGGCTCGGTTTTTCACAAGTGAAAATAAAAAGTTCGGTGTTTGTAGTTGCGCAACTGGACGACCCACTTTGTTTATAAATTTTAAAAGGTTAAAATCAAGTCAAAAGTTGTAATTGAAACGGTGAATGGATGCTAAACATCCGAGTTTTTATTGAGTCGGGGCCCGGTGCGTGATCACAACAGTCGTGGCCGAATGCAACAGTGGATATCATCATGACGTCATACAATTCCACGCTTGATGATTTCTGTGGCTCAAAATTTTGGGTAAGTTAATCTCGACCTTGGTATTAAAATGTAATAAAGTGCTTATTACATCGACCGTTATTCTCTCAGTTGTAACGTTGTTCTGCTGGGTTATATTCTGGTTTGTAGTATCCAGAATCTTGGTACACATGCTCATAACTGTATTTTATAAAATGAGAGAGTTTACCTTACTTGGTATCAATAAAAAACACCATAGTCATCAGTGGCGTAACTACAACTTCCGGGGCCCGTGGCATATTGATTGGGCCCTATCAGTAAAAATCGTCACGTTAATAATAAAACAATGTATAAAAAATTTCTAACCTCACATCCTCTTGGCCGGGGTCCTTTTAGGTCGGGGGCCCGTGGCATTTTGCCAGCCCTGTCACCCTATAGTTACGCCACTGATAGTCATGTTAAAGTATTGATATATTCTTTGCATAACAAATCACATGTAATTTCCTTGTAATACCACACATTTATTATTATTAATTCATCAATCCCCAAGTGGCAGCTGGCTGCCGCATAACAATTGAAAATCTATTGTGTCTGCGATACCTACCCACGATGGAGGTGCTACCTAATAATAATGGACCAAGAGCCCGCGAGGGCCAGACTTTCCTTAGTTTCGTAAAGCTGAAAGTTTACCTTTGTGACCTTTACAGAGGTAAGAAGACCAACAACTATAGAGTTTCGGTCGCGGTTACTTTAGGAGGAATCCAGTTCTGAAGGTCTACCTGACCTTCGAGAAGGAGTAAAGCTCAATTTCGTAGCTTATATTCTTCGCGGTAAGTGGAGGAATCTCGTCTTCCAGTGCCGGACATTTTTGACAGTTGCTTCCCACCCTTAAACTTTCTTAAAGTATTAAGCCGTCACCAGACATGTTATCAAATACACAAATACCGCCAAGTGTGGCACTGACATTTGCCTATTTGTGCAAAGTTAGAACACATATTTGTAGTTTGCCATCATGAGTCGGTTTCTCTGCACACATCAAAGTAAACAAACTTCAAAGTTTGTGCCGCTTGCCACACTTGTCGCAGGCCACACAAACTTTGGAGCAGTTTTAGATATTTTGAACGTCAATAATGGAGAAGAGTAATGACGTAGTTATCGAATTTCTTGAGCTACTTCAAGCAGAACCCTCAATATGGAATCCGAAAAATAGGGATCATAAAAATCGTAACCTTGTAAATAACGCAGGCTTAGTATAAAAAATAGTTTGTCTGTTTAATTATTATAATTTTTAAAAATTAAACGCACTCAAATAAAACAGATTGACGCCATCTTTGCAATAACTGTGCCGTAAAACATTTGGAAACAAGTCTGGCAGGCATATTTGTGATCCTGTTTGCGCACGTCAAAGTTTTCAAAAAGTTTGCTCAAACTTTAAAGCCCATGTCTAGTGCCGGCTTTAGACTTTGAGGGTGGGAACAGTGGGAAGCAACTGTCAAAATGTCCAGCACTGGAAGACGAGATTCCTCCACTTACTGCAAAGAACACAAGCTATGAAATTGAGCTGTACTTCTTCTCGAAGGTCAGGTAGGCCTTCAGAACTGGATACCTCCTAAAGTAACCGCGACCGAAACTCCATAGTTGCTGCTCACCTCTGTAAAGGTCACAAACAGGTAAACTTTCAGCTTTACGAAATGAAGGAAGGTCTGGGCCTCGCGGGCTCTTACTCTATAAGAATCTCTCTAAATAAATATTTCTCAGTTTTAATCTATAAATAGTGTTAGCAATTTTTATATTATTTTGTTATAAACAAGAGATACATTGCTTTGTATTTTTGCCTGTTGTAATCAGTTGTTGCAATAATAAAGGCTGTTACGTTACAGGAATATAGAATATTAGTTTTGTATCTAATTTGATACATTCGATAATAAAAATATGTCATACAATATTATTTGACACTACTTTATTTGTAGCAGTTTTTCCAGTTTTCATTGGCACTAAGAATATAGTGAAATACTCACTAAAAATTTTTGTTTTCTTTTAGGCTTAATCTATGGAATTATAAAAGTTCCAGCTTTTTGAGAATTAAATGAATATAATATAATTAACATTACTCTTTCTTCTTTGTAGGATAGCAATCTTACATGGTACACAGAAGACCCAGAGTTTACGGAGTGCTTTGAAAAGACTGTGTTAATATGGGTACCTTGTGCGTATCTGTGGTTGGCAGCTTTACTAGATGCATACTACATTCTCCACAGCAAGGAGAGAAATATACCATGGAACATTCTGAATATAAGTAAGCTGGTGGCTACATGCGTGTTGATACTGTTGAAACTCGTGGATCTGGGAGTTGCTGTACATAAGTCATCGAAAGATGATGAAGATGTGTTCAGTGCGGATTACTATAGCCCTCTAGTGAAGATTGCTACTTTTGTAAGTATTTTTTTTATTGTTGGTTTTCTTGTTTTCAAGCTTGCATAACTTGTTTTTAGACAAGCCACCCTTTAAAGCCTAAAAGCTTTTAGGAATTTAACTATGAATTCAAAAGCTATGTTTTATAATATTATCTACATATAATATTACTTTTTCAATGGAATTTGACACAGAAATTAAGTAACACAGTGAAATATATTATGATAGGCTATTTTTTACTGTGGAAAATTTACAATACTGGATTTTGCATTTGCAAACTTGCAGACACAATACACATTGAAGTTCAACATTTTGTAATGCCTTAAAATTTAAAACTATACACATTTAATCAAAATCATCAGTAACTAAAAGTCATGGTAACTCTGACATGTTAAATACATTGACTATGAAGCATTATTCTTTTAAATATGAAACAATATTTAAAAAAAAAACAATACTTTCCATAATTCATCAAGCCCCATACGGTCACCGGTGACCGAGACACAATAGAATATCTATTGTCTCGTTTTCCCACGATTGATGGGTTAAGTTTGCCATAATATACAATTACTTTCCAAAAACTATTCCTTACTAGCAAGTAACAACACTATAAATTGATGTATGTAGTAAATAGTAATACAGACTGTTTTTTTGTATAATTTTTTTACCTTCTACCCTCGTCAAGTTTTTTCTCTCATGGTTTAGAGATTTTTCGTTACACAATAAAAAGTTTAACTTTTCTAGCCCTTTTATTTGACATAAAATGTGTGGATGTGTTACAGCTTGGGTATGGGTTCCATACAAAATGCCCCTTCTTCTTTTGAGTTCCTTTTTAATAGAAATTTATCATTTTGTCTTGATATAGTCTTATCAGTGTAATATTTCATAGACACAATATGAATTTTTGCTTGTCATCATGATTGCAATAAAAAAAAAATGTACAGTTCAGGTTGTAATGAGTAAGACAACCTGAATTAATGACTCATTGGTGGAAGAATGAATTTCAAGGGACCAGAATCTCGTACCTTGAATGTTGCTTCATTCGCAGGATTCTTGCTGTCTCATGTTAATGAGCAAGAATGCTATCTGTAAATGATATTTGGGCTAGAAAAATCAGGCCTCAGATACTGTTTATTGGATCAAAATCCGATTGAGCTCAATAAGTTGACAAGTTTAAAGAAAACTTTTATTAAAGTTTCTTTAAACTTGAGCATTAAGTAAATGTTGAGTACTCAAATAAACCAAGTGGAAGTTGGTGCACATTGTCTAATATTTGTTATGTGTATTATAATGTTCTCGAAACTCAGAATTTTTACATAAATTTTTAATTTATAACTTGCATCAAGGTGTTTTTCTAGTAAGAATAAGGAAAACCCATACACATTACTGATTCCATCATATTATGTGAATACAGTGCTTTTTGAGATCTTTACATGAAACAAGACGAGACCTTTAATCTAACTATTTATGAGTATTTTCCATAGAAAATCGGAGATAATATTATGGTATAATTTATCTTTGAAGGCCCAGCATGTTTATAATGTAAACATGCTGGGCCTTCAGAGATATGAAGATGATCTTCAGAGATACTGTAGATCATCTTCATACTAGGCCTTCTGAATCTAGCGCGCGTACACTTTTGCATGGTTTTAGAAGCAAAACAATACAGTATAACGTCGCACGCACGTAATACAGTATACTGACTCTACTGTTGAGCGGATTTTGATTTTCAAGGACACAGTTGAGTTACTCTACTGTATATTTATTCTGCGGTTAAGGTCCAAATTCTTTTCTATTTATGTGATGAGTTCGATTATTAAAATTAAAGCCATCGGCGGCCGGCGGCGTGACCAAGGTCAGCTGGGTCCGGTTCCAAGTTGAGTGGTTCTAGTGATGAATACCTACTAGGTGTCTAATGTAACAAATTCGAGATTTGAAACGTTACATCATAATACCATTTACTGCTTCAATCGTTTCAATTTCCGATTTAAACTGAGTATTTCTTATTCATATTATAATATTAAGTGTACCTCATACCTGTATGTGGCCTCTTCAGGCTCAAACCTTTGATCCTAGAAGCAGTCTGTATGACATACTTTTTATCCCGGAAAAAAAATGTGGCTCCCGTGAGGTAAACGAAATCAAACGCTATGTCCGCAGTAGCCAATTTTGAATTGTTGGTATGTTTAATGTTGGAATGGGTGGTCGATGTTATATTTCCGAAGTAGTCGTTTTCATGACCAAATTATAATTTGATTTTTTTATTAATATAATTATTGTATTCGAATAAGAATGCGAAGGCCTTGCTGTTTTTTTTTGAATTATTGTTCAGGTGGTGACAGTAAACTTTAGAAATACTAACATTTCACGTGGGTTTCGTCTTAGTAGGATAGGACATAAACATAACTTTACTTCTGACGCAGTCAGGTAAAAACGATATAGTGGACATCTCTTTACTCGTAGTATGTTATCGTGGAACTTCGTTCACAGAAAATTATAATAACTCCCACAACGACTGGCGAGAGATCAGGCCCAGGAACAAATTTTTTACATGCCCATCCGACGCATGGATCATCTTACTTATCAGACAATCAGGTGATCAGCCTGCATTTTCCTTACCAAACTTGGAAATAACATGTTTCCAACGCGGGAATCGAACCCAAGACCTCCAAGTCAAGAGCCGCGTTCTAAACCACTGGACCACGGAGGCGTTAACCAGAAAATTATGGTTCTAGCTTCGCTAGCGCTCAGCAGTGAAAACTTAAGATATCATAATAAAACTCATAATATCCAGATTATAGTTCTTATTTGAAAAAAGCCTTAGAAAATGTCAGCATCGCAAAAGATCCGAAAGTCTTAAGTAAACCCGCGTCGTGCGACTTTCTGATTCTCGTAAAAATACTTTTCTGGACTAGTATAACCGGTACCGGGTGGCTTAACCGTTACGCAGCCAAGGGCCATATTATAAAATAGCCAATTCCTTCAAGGTCTCCCGATGGCTTTTTATGTCCTAGAGCTCGAGTCCATGAACTCTTCAACTCAGCAACTGTCACGCGACTTTACTCGCCACGTATTTGTATTATAGTCTGTATTCACTTTGATTAGTGCGAGTGCAGGTAATTAGTGATTAGGAGAAAATAAAGAACTTGCACTAATCAGTCGCTGTCCACACTTCCTTTCTCCTGATTACTAATCACCTGCACTAGTCACCTGAACTTACCACTAATCAAAGTGAATACAGGCCTTTAGATTCAGTTGGACTTTAAAACAGTATCCCGCGGGAACCGTAATTTTTGCGAATAAAAGTATTCTATGTCCGCCCATCGTGATCTACTCTATATCTGTGCCAAATTTCATAAAAATCGATCCAGTAGTTTCGAAGCCTACTCGATGTAAACAAAACTTTTCTTTCTAGTTTCGATGTAATCCACACGTGAGCTGATCTATGTTTCTGCCTTTGTCCGTTACATGGCATTACCAATGCAGAAGACCAAGACAGCACCATGGATTCGTTAAGTGTGGACCTTAAATACTCCTGACTATAGTGATATTCCGTAGTACTATACAGGTTGGCCCAATGCGCTGGCGCGATGTGTACAGCGGGCATAAGATGTAGAAAATTGACACCATAGATTAGTAAGCGAAGCCTTATTAATCTGTGGTGGCAACGGTAGCAATGACCCTCTAATATTTACTGTTTTGTCACTCACTAGTCACTTCTATCAAATTTTATAATTTTATTGTATTAAATAGGGTAGATTATATTTTCGCCTTCCTTATCGCGTTAAATGTTGCTTAACACTTTTACTGTCGGTTAGCTGAATAATTTTTGATCATGTCTCTGTCTGAACCTCCATATTGTCGAATCATCTTGACATAGTCTTGATCGTTTGACGTTAGTTTATCCTTGGGACCTTGTATGAGAATACCATTTGTAAATTAATTATACTGATAGTATGGTTAATCAGGGTAAGTTCGGACACAGGGTAAGTCCGGATAATTCAACTTATCACAAAATTAGTGTTTTTTTTTTGCCTGGCGCTACGGGCATACACGCCATACTGCACTGCAACCGCAAACTGTACTACCGTACCGTAACTGTAGTTTAATTATTTAGCGTTAACTTGAAGGACTTACCTTGTGTCCGAACTTACCCTGATTAACTATAATATATCGGAATTTAAAACCATATCGACGATACTTAGCAGAATCGAACTATTGATGCAGTAAGCAGAGGCTCATAAAAGAGGTCTAAGTCCAGCGGTTCCCAAACTTTTAAGAAGTGACATTTTGATATCATCATCTGATGATATATCTAAAAGCAATTCTCTCGCGGAGCCCGTACATGGCCTTTGTGAAGCCACAGAGCTCTGCGGAGCACACTTTGAGAATGGCTTAGCTAGAGTCTATGAGCCATCAGCTCTGTGTGAACTAGTTCAACCGCTGACGCTTATGCTGTCGTTGACAAATGTGTACAGGTCAAGTTAACATTTGGGTAATGTCAACCAGGTGACTCAATGCCATGTAATATTTATGGTTATCAACCTAATCGTCGTTTCCTCCCGTCGCCCATTAGGTAGGTTACGGGTTGTTGGCGACTGGCGACTTTATTTGTATAAAATAATAATAAAAATGGTGATGTAATATTTCAACACGTTCTGAGATTGGTGAACTTGAACTGTAATAAAATTCTAGTTAAGATGTTTTGACGTTATATACCTTTTGATTGCGGCCGTCTGAATAGATTGTAGACTAGCGGTGTTCCCTCAGTAGTAACTAGTAGGCTAGCCGCTAGTATGATTAAAATATGTCTGAATCTTCAGCTAATAAGTTAGTTGAACCTCTTCCAAAAGGCATTCAAACTTCAAAGTAAGTACCTTTTTTAGGGTTCCGTACCCAAAGGGTAAAAACGGGACCCTATTACTAAGACTTTGATGTGTGTCCGTCTGTCCGTCTGTCTGTCACCAGGCTGTAACTCAAGAACCGCTATAGCTAGACTTCTGAAATTTTCACAGATTGTGTATATGTGTTGCCGCTATAACAACAAATACGCTATAAAAATAAAATAAATTAAATATTTAAGGGGGGCTCCCATACAACAAACGTGATTTATTTTGCTATTTTTTGCTCTTAATCAATAACCAAAATACTTAATTGTATTTGTACTTTAATAATTAATTATAAAATTTAAATAAATTAAATAATTGAGGGGGGCTCCCATACAAAAAATTCAATTTTTAGCCTATTTTTTTTCATTTATACACTTGCGCCAAACTTCAAGCTAACCTGGGTATAAGAAAGGGCTTGATGTTTTGAGGGTTCCGTAGTCAACAAGGAACCCTTATAGTTTCGGTCTGTCCGTCCGTCCGTCTGTCCGTCTGTCTGTCCGCGGTTTTGCTCAGAGACTATAGGACCTACAAAGCTGTAATTCGGCATGAATGCAGATATTAATGATGCCGACAAAATGGTATATAAATTCTTAAAAAAATATTTTTTTATGGTACCTCCCCTACACATCAAGCGGGGATGATTTTTTTTCGCGTCTACCCGACCGTGTGGTAGGTTGGATAGGTTTTTTTAAAAATATTACGAGTATTCATAGATCATTTTCCGATTTAGGGATCCATTTGTGAAATATGAAGTTTTAAGGTGGAAAAAATCGTTAAGAGTCCAGTGTCCCCCCATTCTACCAGCTAAACGGTTGCTTCTGGAAATGCGAAAAAATTCACGGGAGTAGGAAATATGCTGAATTTAAAAGGAAAACTATCACGGCTAAGAAGAATTAGAAAGTATAAAGGAACTTTTCGTTAATATTCCTTTGAACGTAACTGAGATGATGTTGTTAGTAGTGTAAAACACGTTATAAATATACATTAATTGACCATACAAAAATTATCAAAAATCGGCCAAGTGCGAGTCGGACTCGCGCACGTAGGGTTCCGTACCACTTTAGAGCAAAAATAAGAAAAAAATAGTGTTTTTGTATGGGAGCCCCCCTTTATTATTAATTTTATTTAAATTTTATTACGAATTAATAAATTACAAATAAAACTGAGTATTTTATGAACATTTCAGGTGGCTACCTGTTGTCATCATTGATAACGAGCAAAAAATATTGAAAAAATCACGTTCATGTATGGGAGCCCCCCTTAAATATTAAATTTATTTTATTTTTAGTATTTGTTGTTATAGCGGAAGCAGATATACATATCTAATCTGTGAACATTTCAACTCTAGCTATTACCGTTCTTGAGTTACAGCCTGGAGACAGACGGACAGACATCGAGGTCTTAGTAATAGGGTCCCGTTTTTACCCTTTGGGTACGGAACCCTAAAAACTAGCGGTACTACGGAACCCTATATTGCGCGTGGCCCGACACGCACTTGGCCGGTTTTTTTTTTGCGTGCCTATAAATTAAGTAGCTAAGATACATTGCTCAGACCTTGACACAATATATAATAATAATTAAGATCGATTTGCCTACAGGAAGACAATTCCACTTTTCTAACAATTCAAATATAAGTAGGTAATCAATTAAACCGCCATCATTATGTTTTCATTTTCCTGGTGTTTCAATAATGAACTATACTTGACCCGTTGACACGCTATAGTCGAGTATAAAAAATATAATAACCAGACGGAGAATCTTAATGCATATTACATAATTATCTGTATCTTAATTCTTAAGGTATTCTTTATCTGGCCATGAATTCTATTGATGATATTATCATTATTGTTGTAAGTTAACGTGAGTTGTAGTTAGGGTTGCCAACCGTACTATAATATATAGTATTGTACTATATTTCGAGCCTGCGTACTATATACTGTTGAAACTTGAACTATTATATAGTACGCAAAAATACTATATTTTCGACACTGAAATCTAACAAATTCTTATTTTTTAAATTTATAAACGCGCTTCTACATATGACTTGACATAATAATTAAAAAATAAGTTGACACTTGACAAGTTGTATAAATTGACATTGACAATTGACATATGACATGACATGATATTGACAAGTGACAACCCATTGACAACCTCGTAATAATTTGTTTTGGTCAAGGTGTTTAGTTTTCTTTGGGGCATTGGCGCTATTTTCAATTAGATTTGTTTATTCTTTTGAGAAGTTGAAGTCCCAAATAAATAAATAGTCATGGAAGAAAGTGGTACTGATGACGAAAGTGTGTCAAGTTTAAATACAGCGCTAACACCGATTAAAAAGCGTAAAATACAGAAAAGACTTCAAAAATATAGAGATAATAATGAGAATAACTTACCCGCTCTCTATTCCTGCCACTTCGGCATTCACAGAAACGGTATTTTCGGTTATGAATTTGAAATGGCGGGAAGAGAGAAACAGAAGTAGTATCTCATTAATAAAAAATGATATTTTAATTTACATTAATCTTAAAATTGAATGTAATAAAATATATTATGACACTTTTATTTTAAACAAAACATTGTTAAAAAAAATAGTTGTTATAAAAATAAATAATACTTAAATATTTAATTGAACATTTTTTAATTTTTTCATAAAATACTATATTTTTTAGAAGTGTACTATATTTTTTATAGTTTGTTTTGAAAAATACTTTATTTCGCCGGAGAAATGTTGGCAACCCTAGTTGTAGTGCCAAGTAGTACCTACTTACGTATTTAGTTGTGACTTGTGAACGGACTGTCCAATGTCCATTTTTAGGGTTCCGTAGTCAACAAGGAACCCTTATAGTTTCGGTCTGTCCGTCCGTCTGTCCGTCTGTCCGTCTGTCCGTCTGTCTGTCTGTCTGTCTGTCTGTCTGTCTGTCTATCTGTCTGTCCGCGGTTTTGCTCAAAGACTATAGGACCTACAAAGCTGTAATTTGGCATGAATGCACATATTAATGATGCCGACAAAATGGTACATGGAATCTTAAAAAAATATTTCGTATTTAGTTGTGACTTGTGAACGGACTGTCCAATGTCCATTTTTAGGGTTCCGTAGTCAACAAGGAACCCTTATAGTTTCGGTCTGTCCGTCCGTCTGTCCGTCTGTCCGTCTGTCCGTCTGTCTGTCTGTCTGTCTGTCTGTCTGTCTGTCTCTCTGTCTATCTGTCTGTCCGCGGTTTTTCTCAAAGACTATAGGACCTACAAAGCTGTAATTTGGCATGAATTCACATATTAATGATAGCGACAAAATGGTACATGAAATTTTAAAAAAATATTTTTTTTTTTATGGTACCTTCCCTAGACATCAAGCGGGGATGAATTTTTTTTTCGCGTCCACCCCATCGTGTAGGGTGTGGTTGGATAGGTTTTTTAAAAATATTATGAGTATTCATAAATCATTATCCGATTTAGGGATCCGTTTGTGAAATATTAAGTTTTAAAGTGGAAAAAATCGTTAGAGTCCACTGTCCCCCCCTTCTACCAGCTAAACGGTTGCTTCTGGAAATGTGAAAATATTCACGGGAGTAGGAAATATTCTGAATTTAAAAGGAAAACTATCACGGCTAAGAAGACTTCATAAATTATTGAGTAAGAGCCGATCAACTTAAAAAAAATGTATTCGGCGAAGTATAAAGGAACTTTTCGTTTAAATTCCTTTGAATGTAACTGAGATAATGTTGTTAGTAGCGTAAGACACGTTATAACATTAATTGACCATACAAAAATTATAAAAAACTAGCTGTACTACGGAACCCTATATTGCGCGTGGCCCGACACGCACTTGGCCGGTTTTTTCTCAGATTTCAATGTCTACTCTCTATGTGAATATCCTTTTATCGCCAGCGTAAAAGTATGCTTCCACTTTACTTTGTCTCTGAAATGTTATAAAAACATTAAACATCCCCTCAAGAAATTAGGGGTTAACTCTAAATTAAAAGAAGTAAAGAAGTACATATTGTTAAATAGCTCTAAATCTACACTACAGTGACAATATTTACAGTGCAAATTGATGTCTCTATTGGTGACCGATAAGCTCATTGTTATTTCCTCGCCAGACGAAGCAAAAAGTGACAACTGCAATTAGTGTGATGCATGTTTGTTTTTGCTAAAGTCTGGAACTTGCGAAATCCGAATCCTTGAATTTAGAGTATTTTCATTTCTGATTTACAGTTTCAGATAGCATTTTTATAATTATTATCCTGTAGGCCTACTACGAAACTGTTTTGAAACTCAAACAATCGGACGAGAATGCCGCGTCCTGCTCTAACAACGTCATTTCAAGTTTCTTAGAGTAGGACGCGGCATTCTCGTCCGATTGTTTGAGTCTCAAAACAGTTTCATGGTACAAGGCCTGTTTGCCCGTTACCTCTCTACGCTTGAACCCGATAAACAGACTGATGCGTATGCAGATACTTTGAGTCATGGGAAATCACGATATTTTTATTGCGCCAAAATAAAATCATTTTTGAACAATAGGTATCATGTAACACATAAGTTTTGACCACAGAATACAGAATAATTAAAAACTGTATTCTGTGGTCATGACACCAGAACCCCATAATCTTTGAAATGCCAACTCGTCACATCTAAAGGTGCCCATACACGGGACAATTTGTCGTTTCGATCGATCGTCAAGAAAATCGTCCAATCGATCTTTTGACCATAAAATCGTTTGCGATATTGCCACACACGTACAATTACTCGTTCGATTTTAACATCGAGGCGACAAATCGTCACGATAATTGTCCCGTGTATGGGCACCTTAACATCTTTGATCGTTTGCAGATACTATCAGCGACTCTGCTATTCTACAACCGCAAGTACGGCATGCGGGCGTCGGGGGTGCTGTTCTTCTTCTGGCTGCTGCTGGCCGTCGCGGGCATACCGCAGCTGCGGACGGAGATCCGGGAACACTCCAGAAGGGCGGACGATGAGAACGTCCAGTACAACTTCGTCAGCTACGTGATATATTATCCCGTGGTGCTGCTGATGTTCGTACTCAACTGCTTCGCCGATCTGCCCGCGAGGGACACGCCCTATAAGTATGAGAAGGTAGGTTTCGTCGTATTCATACTTTTTTTTTTTACCAACACCACTAAAGCTAAGTGTCTTGTAGCCGACTTTTAAGGCCACGTATCTTTTAAGAGAAAAACGTTTTACCGACACCTATGTGGTACCTAAGTTTTTCAGCCCTAAGGTTGACAAACGACTTAGGTGATATTCAAATGTTGGTAAAATTATAAAAAATAGATTTTCTTAATGACCACTAGATGACATTTAACGTCTCCTGTTTTGTGAAAACGGACATTAATCTGTTCCATAAAGTACATGATAAATATGTTATGGATTTCTAAATGACGTCAGAAAGGAGAGACACCCACCATCACCTATCGGCTATCAGCAGAGTAAAATGTTGAAATGTAATGTAGACAAAAGGACCATACGGGGAACGTAACTCGACGCAATATATTTGTTTTTCTTCTGGGTTTTTTGAAAGTTGAAGCCTACTAGTAATACCTCATAAAAATAATAATATATACTGGCGTTATACGGTCAGTCTAACATCGGTTGAGTCCATCAGTCTCAGACCGGCCGGCCAGAATGATGGCCGGAAAGTACATGATAAAAAAATGATCAGTCCGTCCGCGTCAATCAAACGGTTACACGATCATTCTCCCGTCAGTCTGGATCAGACTGATGGACTGAACTGATGCCAGACGGACCAGTGACCGTGTAACCCTAGTCATACAGTTTACTACTTTTGCACCTTATTACCAAATAATACGACTTAAAAGCATTAAGGGGCCGGGTGCCATCGAAATTCTCATACAACGTAATACCTAAAAAATATATTTTAATGTTTAAATATTTTGTACTTAATTTTTGTGCAGGAACCTAGGTAATTACTATTTTAAGCTGAAAAATAACTCAAACATGTTAAATATTTTCGTATGAGAAAATGATTTTGGTATTACATTGTATGAGAATTTCGATGGCACCCGGCCTGGCCTCTTAAGACGTCGTCTTCGACCTAGACATTGGATGATAGAACAAAATCATAGAATGATATCGTTACATTGTAGAGACGTTGTTGATGATAGACTATATACAATTATTAGCAAGTTGTTAACTTACTAATTAATTATGATTGTGCCAATTAGCAAAATAGATCAGATGATACCGGCATATTTGTGATGGAGTGCCTATGATTGTGAGTTGGGACAAGTCCTTACCTTAAAAGTTTTTACTCATAAGTCCCAAGGGACTTATGAGTAAAAACTTTTCGCCATTGGCGCTCCTAAATGGACTTTAGCCTGATTTTAAAAGTCAGTTAACTATAGTTAACTGGCGGTAGAGTTGACATGTTTCCGTATTTATCAATGGCTTTTTTAAATATTTGTTTTTGAGCCCTTATCGCAAACATCATCAGTACAAGCATGTTTTGAGTTGTTACTATAGTCTGGTCGCGAAGCCCGTAGAAATTGGTACATTTGGGACCCAGAAAAAAATGGGGGCGTTGTGTAGAGGCTTGGGGGTGATTTATTTAATCAGGATGCATTTTAAATTGAAACAATGGGGGCGCTAAAATGTAAATTTGTTCTTAAAGTGGGCGGTAGACAAAATAAGTTTGGGAACCTCTGCTCTAGGGAGTGAACACAACAAGCACATACCAAATATTGTGTTAAATACATATAAAATATGTACATATCGCGGGCTTCAAGCCCAAGTATAGAAAAAAATCGTTTTTTTTAAGAAGAAAATAGATGTAAGTGCAATATTGGGAGTTTTCGAATAGTTAAAATACAATTAAAGATCATTTCACGAGGAGTACTTTCATAGACACATGCAAATTTTCAGTTTTAAAGATCCTTCTGGCTTGAAGCCCGCGATATTTCATATTATATGGAGATAGAAATACTAATAAAACTAATGGTGTTTAGAACCAGTGTCCGGAGAACGCGTCGGGTTTCCCGAGCCGGCTGACGTTCAGCTGGTTCGACCCGCTGGCGCTGACGGGCTTCCGGCGGAGCCTGACGGAGGGGGACCTGTGGGCGCTCAACCCCCAGGACTCCTCCAAGGAGGTGGTGCCCAAGTTCGACAAATTCTGGGAGAGGACGCTCCGGAAACGGGAACAGTTAGTATTGATTTTAATACAGTGTTTTAACACAGGTTACTAAATAGGTACTACGTAAGATTTACATCGGCCTTTCCCAAAGTGGGCGATAACGCCCCCTTGTGGGCGCTGAAGGTCTGAAGGGGGGCGGTGTGGGACCCAGAAAAAAAATGGGGGCGTTGTGTAGAGGCTTGGGGGGTAATTTATTTCATCAGGATACATTTTAAATTGAAACAATGGGGGCGCTAAAATATAATTTGTTCTTAAAGTGGGCGGTAGACAAAATAAGTTTGGGAACCTCTGATTTACATGATGGTCAGAAGATAGTAAATATTGCAAATATAACTACAGAGTACAGACTGAACTTCTTACACCACTGCACCCTGATAACAAAGTGTGCTCAATAATGTTGTGTTTATTTTATAAAGAAATTTGGCATTTACTATAATATGAGATAGGAAAGAAAAGTTTCCTTTGTGTTGCCTTTTCGCTGCTGTTGTGTAAGTGTATTTAAATAACCTTCGTATTATTAAAAAATATATTTTCTATTTATTACATTTTTAAAAAGAACAATTTCCCACTTTTTTACTGAAAAGTAGCCCCGTGCGAGTTTACGCCGGTTCTTCTCGCCGGGTTGGTTCCCGAACCAGTGGTAGGCAAGACGTAGAACTTTCTGAAGAAAGTATTTGATTCAAATTTATTTTAATCAAATACTAAAAACAATTTTTATTTTATTTTAACGTTAAAAAATATCCACGACTGAACCTCCTTTTTGGAAGTCGGTCAAAGACGCATTTGTGATGAGATGGCAAAAAATGCTCTGTAATTCCTAATATGGGCACTGGCTAGAGTCTAGACGGGCACGCCCAAAATAAAATTTTTTGGTCGGATAGTATTTTAGTAAGCAAACTTATATTAACATTTATCCAAAAGCAATATGCAAATTTTTGTTAAATAACGAATAAAATTGTTGTGCAAAAATAGTGAAACTCAAATGAGCATAGCAACAGTTTACATAAAAAATTTAAGTGTGTTGTAAATAATAATAATTTTATTAATTTCCCGTTGTGCACAAAAAATATAATATTATTAATGTATTTAAAATAAATATTATTCAACACACAAAATAAAAATTTGTATGTACGTCAAACAAAGAATTTTGTTTAAAAAATATGTTACTCTACAATGTTTTGGCAAACGAAATAGATTCGGCAGTTATATAGCGGGATAATATTGTTATACTGTGGTATTGCTTATCAAGACTGTCCTGTCATTTAAAAATGTTTAGGAGTTCAATTTATTATCCTTTTAACCGACTTCCAAAAGGCCGGCTTTGTGGTTAAGAACTTTAGAGCTTGGCTCTGTAGGCCTACTACGAAACTGTTTTGAGACTCAAACTATCGGACGAGAACGCCGCGTCCTGCTCTACCAACATCATTTCACGTTTGTTAGAGTAGGACGCAGCATTCTCGTCCGATTGTTTGAGTTTCAAAACAGTCTCATGGTACAAGGCTCTCGCCCATCGGCGGGAATCAAGCTTGCGAGGTCTTCGCGAGTGCGATTCCCGCCTTAGAGCAACGTTATTAATAGGCATCAACTCTCTCTGTACTCAGTTTTACCGACTGACTCCGCCATCCTCTTTAGAAACGGTTTAAACTTAATATTCTCTACAGGAAGAACAACCCAAAAGCGACGTACAGCAAGACATCAGCGAGTGTAAACTTCAAACCGGAGAGCGAGCGGAAACCGGCGTCGATATTACCCGCGTTGTGCATGGCCTTCGGCGGACAGTTCCTGTTCGGTGCCTTCATGAAGCTCATCAACGACTGCTTCATGTTCATATCGCCGCAGCTGCTCAAGTGAGTGTGAAAGATACGACTATGGTTTTCGGATTAATTCATCAAGCCCCATACGGTCACCGGTGACCGAGGCACAATAGAATATCTATTGTGTCTCGTTTTCCCACGATCGACGGGTTAAGGTTCAAAACTACGGCCTACGACTATTATAGTATTCGGGTTAAATTTCAAAGCTACGACTATAGTATTCGGATTAAAGTTCAAAGCTACGACTATAATAGTTAATAGTATTCTCATAAAATTTAAAAACTACGACTATGGTATTTTGATTAAAGTTTATCTGGGGGCACGTCAGTGCCCCCGCCAAGTCCAGCAAAAAAGCGGCACGGCCGGCGGCCGTACCATCCCTTTCTCGAAGCAATTCAGGCTCTTTTTGACCTATCTCCCCTATCCCCCCTATAACTTCGTTGTGGATATAACAACAAGCTTGAATTTTCAGTTGCTAAGCAAGCATTGTATAAACACGGTATATTTAAATTTTCATTCAATTTGAACCAGTAGTTGAAGAATTGAAACTTGTTAAACTTTTTACTTTTGTCACTCACTGACTGACTGACTGATCGATCATCAAAAGTCTAAGGCACTTCTAGCAGACAGAACCTTCAAATTTAGAATATAATTAGTGTTTAGTGTCTAAATCAAGGGAAAACCTAAACATTTCATAATTTCTGTCCAGTTTTCTAGATACACTAACTTTGTGAATAACTTTGTAATCCCATATAAATGTATAGGATTACAAAGTTACATTTGCAGTTTATGAATCATTGTACTCGTACCATCGATATCTCCGGTATATCATCGGTAGATAGATATCTAGTTACGGTGGTATGAATAAAAAAATCTTAGTGAAGGTTTTAACTGTTTTCTAACTGAAATGTTCGCTAAAGTTAAAAACCGTCTTATAACACTCCATATGAATAAACGCTTACTAAGCCTTCGTTAAGTAAAATACTTTTAGATGACGTTTTATAGTTTTTTTTTGGTAATGTTGGTAGTGTGCCAATTTATTGTGTTCAATGTGTCAAATATAATGAGTATTTTGTAAAAAAAAGTAAATATACTTTATGGATTTCATAAATTACGTCATAATAGAGCAAAGTAGACTTTGACATTGGCAACTCACTTGCTGACTACCATAAAGTTATTATACCTAGCGGAATTCCGCTAGGTATATTAATTTTATGCTAACTACTGAGGCCGCCATAATAAAAAGAAGAAGAAGAAGAATGACTAAATTCCTTCGATCGGGGATTCTTGGAAATGCTATTGTATTCTATGGTAAAAGTTTAGAATCATGCCCAACGATTTAGGGGTGAGGGAGGAGGGGGAGGAGGGGGGGAGGGGGGGTGAACCCCCCAGTACCAACTCCACACTCAGGAGCCCCCCCGTTTTGGAGCTACTCACCTTTGAAATTTTCCTAATATTGAGGTTAGGTCATCTGTTCTCGGGTGTTTACGAAGTGTTTTTGAAGCATCACAAGGCTGTGGTTGAGTGAAGGATGTATATTTCAATTTTGTTTCACTATATAATCCAAGTTTTGTTGATAAAAATTAAGTAAAATTAACAAAATTCACTACCTACAAACTACAAATAAAATCTACCGTGTTATCACTTGACATTACTTTGACGTTTTGTTTTTTTTTTATCATAATGCAGCCTCTTCTGCTTAGGAATTGCACTCTAGGGGATGGCAAATTCGTTTTTGGGACCATGTCCGTTTGTCACGTCTCCGGCGCTGCGGGAAATGCAGCCCCTTCGCCCTTGCGTAACGAAACGAGGAACCAGGACTCGCCGTGGCGGCGGAGGCTGGTCGCCGAAGGCGACCAAAAAGCCGGAGCTGCCTAAGTACTACGTGGAGTCGGGGTCGGCCGATTCGTTTTTGGGATCATGTCCGTCTGTAACGTCTCCGGCGCTGCAGGAAATGCAGCTCCTTCGCCCTTGCGTAACGAAACAAAGAAACCAGGACTCGATTTAGGCAGCTCCGGCTTTTTGGTCGCCGAAGACGACCAGCCTCCGCTGCCACGGCGGCGGGCTCGTTTCGTTACGGCGGGCGGAGGCTGCTCTCCCTCCGCGCCTCCGGCTTAGGAATTGCACTCTAGGGGGTGACTACGTGGAGTCGGGGTTGACAGATTTGTTTCTGAGTTATAATTGATTTCATAAGCATATTTTCAGATAAAATAAAATAAAAGGCTCAAGTAATCGGCAACACTTCAAGAAATATTTTTATACATTGTATCAAAGACACATTTCTTATTTAAAATATTCATTTTATTGTGATAAAAAATAAATAATATTACCTAAGTATATTTATTTATGAATCAATATTGAAATATTACACTACGTAAAATATAATCCTTAAAAAAAATTACGAAAACAATGCAAATTGGTTTGTCAAAGCGGCAAAGTACACCCTCAGTATCAGTGCCAAAAGCCAACAAAAAAAAAAAAAGAAAAAGAAGAAGAAGAAGCCAAATATTTATTAGCCAAACCCATACAATTACTATATAGTAGTGAATTTTGATAATTTTACTTAATTTTTATCAAGAAACCTTGGATTATATAGTTTTGGAATGACGGAATATTCGTCCCCCACTCACCACAGCCTTGCAATGCCTTGAAAACACTTCGTAAACACCAGAGAATAGAAGACCTAACCTCGAAATTACGAAAATTTTAAATGCGAATTTCTAATAAATGGAGGGTCTCCTGAGGATGGAAGTCGTACGGGGGGGTTTTCCTCATCCAACCTATCCCTCTTCAACCCATCTCACCACCAAAATCGTTGGGCATGATTCTAAACTTTAGCCCTTTTGAGGCCTTCAATTTATTTAACAAACTACGTTAATTATTATCCAAAATGCAAAGTGATAAAATAAAACGCATCCGAAGTGAAAACTGGCTCGATGAGGATAACGTTCAGGTGTGATGCCGCCGCCTCGCCTATCTTTTTGTAATTCTTCAGACACTAATGACACAAATGTATCGTACTGATTCTTTTGTAAATCTATTTTTTTCTAAAGTCGTCCTCTGTTAAATCAAATGGATTTATTCTTATCTTATATACTTTTTGTCGACGAGGGCGGCTAGAAATTCCTTCAGAAATTGCAATAATGTCAGAAATCGCGATAATACTCGATATTTCGTCCATTTCAATCTCTTAAAATGGTCTTAAAGTAGGTCCGAGGCTTCACTAAAGTTTGCGAACTCCTATTTGACGTTTCGAGCCTAAACAACTGTTAGCAAACGTTTATTCATAACGATTATGCTTAAAATGTTCTTAAAATAGGTTTATAACAGGCGCGCTATTTTTTGACAGCTGTCACCTTAAAAAGGCGTTAGAGCACTGTTCGGGAACCTTTATTCATAATAAATTTTACAACAGGCTTTTAAAGCTAATATAAACCCTCGCTAAGTTTTTATTCATACAACCGTTAGTGTTTAGTGTCTTAATCAAGGAAAAACTTGAACATTTTATAATTTCTATCCATTTCTCTAGATACACTAACTTCGTGAATAACTTTGTAGTCCCATATAAATGTATGGGATTACAAAGTTACATTTGCAGTTTATGAATCATTGAAATCGAAAATCACGTAAAATACGAATATTCTTGTAAACCTCCTTTGGAAACATGATGTTTTTCCAAGACCAAAAGTAGCCTATGTTACTCTCCATTCTTTCAACTAAGTCTATGCCAAAATCAATCAATTGAGAAAAACTTTAGCTGAAGCTCAAGAAGTAGTACCTCAAAAAAAAAGAGGAAAACTACCTACAAAAATAAGAAAAAATCATGAGACACAGGATTTAAGAAAAATCGTTATTGATATTCTAGAAGTAAACTGTAAAAGGTACCAAAAAGGAAAAAAGTAGGACTCTACAAAATGAAGTGAGATCCCATCAAAAACATGCTGTAAAAAAACCAAGTCTCGCAACTCAGTTTTTCTACCGTAAAAAGTTGTGAGATCCATGTAATACCAAGTCGGTTAATTTATTCAGTCCCTACTTAAGGGACCTTTTGTCTTAAGTTATTACGTAAGTTATTATCATATCAATATTAAAAAGGTCCCTTAAGTAGGGACTGAATAAATTAACCGACTTGGTATTACATGGATCTCACAACTTTTTACGGTAGAAAAACTGAGTTGCGAGACTTGGTTTTTATACAGCATGTTTTTGATGGCTAGCTTTGTATAGACGTAAGGAGTCGGCCTAGTCGTGCCGAAGTCGCTGGATGTAGCTAGAGTGAGTCGTCAGCGTAATTATGTCAAAATTGACGGATGATGTATACATCTGAATGTCACTGACTAGTCTGTAATGGTTCGTATAATTAACATTGCTTTCAATTAAAATGTTAACGCGTTACGTGAGTAGGGTATATTGACGCGTGTAAATAGTAAGGTCGCCAAATTGACGTGAAACAACGATACTGTCGTTTAATGACCACTAAGTACTGACCGCACTTTTAAAGCATCCACTGGAAGGTTAAATATTTTATAGATATTACTAGAAAATGCCCGAAATTCGTTTATCACGAAACGTTGTAAATTTTTCCGCAACAAAAGTTATCCTATCTCCTCGTCTCTCAAAGTATCTCCATGCTTTTCTTTCTAAATCGGTTCAGCCGTTTAAGCTCACGCTTTAACGGCTGAGAGGATACAGGCAGACACACAGATACACTGTCGCATTTTTAGGGTTCCGTAGTCAACAAGGAACCCTCAAGGAATCAACCGGGGATGATTTTTTTTCGCGTCCACCACACCGTGTGGGGTGTCGTTGAATAGGTTTTTTAAAAATATTACGAGTATTCAAAGATCTTTTCCGATTTAGGGATCCATTTGTGAAATACGAAGTTTCAAAGCGGAAAAAATCGTTAGAGTCCAGTGTCCCCCCCTTCTACCAGCTAAACGGTTGCTTCTGGAAATGTGAAAAAATTCACGGGAGTAGGAAATATGCTGAATTTCAAAGAAAAATTATCACGGCTAAGAAGACTTCATAAGTTATTGAGTAATAGTCGATCAACTAAAAAAAAATATTCGGCGAAGTATAATGGAACTTTTCGTTCAAATTCCTTTGAACGTAACTGAGATGATGTTAGTAGTGTAAAACATGTTATAAATGTACATTCATTGACCATACAAAAATTATCAAAAACTAGCGGTACTACGGAACTCTATATTGCGCGTGGCCCGACACGCACTTTGCCGATTTTTAGTAAGAAGCTTTTATTTATGGAATAAACTACGCGTGTTTTGTATGGCCCATCTGGCTCCCGGCAGGATTGTAACTTTACTTCATGTATAATTATCATTTATTAATTATCATAATGTCCTATACCTCGTTTCCTTATTCATATCAAACATGTACCTAAAGACCAACCTCAATATAATTTGACATAATATTATAAGCCATATTATTATAATATAGCGGTTGTGAAAATGGCTATAATTATTAATATCCTAATTAAATTAGGTAACACATAGGCGCGAAAAATGTTTAAGTGCATTCATTTCCGAGTTTCTATTAGAGTGATCCCTACGTCATTAGTATAAAGGTCTAGAGGAATAATAAGCATGAACGGGCTGTAGAACGGGGAACCACAATATGTACTATACCTACGTTGTTTAGTATGATTCATTCATGTAAACATCACTTTTGCTGTCGTTTTGCCGAATCAAATTGAGTTAATTTAATTGACTGCTTGTAACTAGGTAAAACATTACAGAACAGACTTGATTGACGACCTCTGTGACTCAATTGGTTGAGTGTGTGGCAGCTCAAGCCGGGGGTCGCGGGTTCGAATCCCGCCGATCGTTGTGTATTAAATATTACGTGTATGATATAATAAAAATCTTAAATATATACCCCCGTACTAATAAACGCAGTATAAGCTTTGAATAGTTATACAGTGTTTTGTCTTCTTCAATCCAATTAAAAATGTCACTTGTGTGACAGGAACAAAACACTGTATAACTATTCAAAGCTTATACAACGTTTATTAGTAAGGAGGATATTGTATAGTATAAAAGTATTAAATATATTTCCGTTGTCTGGTACCTGTAACACAAGTCCTTCAGGTACTTAAGCACGGGGCCAGACTGACGTGGTGTGAAGCGTCCATAGATATTATTATTATAGTTTGATGAGTAAGGGATTTTTTATAGGTATCATGAGTCATGAAACAGGAAAAGAGCATACCGATTGCCTGAAGTTTGAGTATGATATCCATGGAGTTGTCCATGGATATCATACTCAATCTTCAGTAGGTCAATACCAGGCAGGTATATTTCCAATGGCCACCATTATTAGTTCACCACACACATTTTTTTCCCCTATTACCTAATATAAATATTTGTTTGTTGACATCTATTATGCCCAGTCTTGACGTTTTTTATAGGAGTTCATCTTTTCTTGACTCGACAAATTTTTTGACGTTAGCAAATCAAAAGAGCTAGTGAATAGATAAACTTCGGTTAAGGACCAACCCACATGTACCACAACCACACGAAATCGCAACGACAAAATGTCTTCGAGCAGTGGTTACGTGTGAATGGTGTCGCTGCAGCCTGCAGCTTTTTGTAGTTGCTTTGTGGTACCGACAAAATGCCGACGTGGTTGCGTTGTCGCCAGTGGTTGCGATGTGGTTACGTACGAAAGTCAATGAAACGGAGGGGGGGAAGAGCGCGGGCGGTGTGCGCGCACTGTCGTTGCATCGACGCAACGTTGTGGTTGCGATGTGGTCGGCCACTAGTTCGCTCGTGGTTGCGATGTGGTCGGTATCACACAAGTGGTCGCCAACTACTGCAAAATGTGGTACGTGTGAATGGTCCAGTTCATTTACAATACGAAATAATATACGCCTGACCACGTGGTGTGGTTGTGGTTGTCGTGTGGTTGTGGTACGTGTGGGTTGGCCCTAAGAAACCTAAGAAACCGGGCATCTGACTTTTTAATTACTGGACCAATTTTAATAAAAGATACACTACAGGGAATGACAAAAGTACAGTAAGCTGTAAGGCAGTCCCTAAACCTACAATAATATTGAACAAAATTTTATTGTACAATTTATTTTACAACAAGATTGAAAGGCCCGGGATTTTTAATATTAACCCTAGACCATCAATAATATTGGGCAAAAAAGTTGATCGTCTAGGAGCCCGCTAACACGAACGAAATTCACGCGATATTTTGCGACTTCGATGTTGTGTTTATAAGTATATAAGAATGTATATTTCTCCAGACTGCTGATCGGTTTCGTGAAGAGTCACGAGCCGGATTGGAAGGGCTACATGTACGCCGTGGCCCTGCTCCTGTGCGCGACCGCTCAGACCATGCTGCTGGCCCACTACTTCACCCGCATGTACCTGGTGGGCATGCGCATCAGGACGGCGCTCACCAGCTCCATATACCGCAAGTCGCTGAGGATATCCAACGCGGCGAGGAAGGAGTCGACGGTCGGCGAGATTGTCAACCTCATGTCTGTTGATGCGCAGAGGTATGGATTATACAAGGTGTAACAAAACTAAGCTATAATACTTTAGTCATTAGTGTGTACTTACTTATATAGAGTTCACTGTGAAAGTAACAGGGCTGAGAGAGCAAAATTTTTTTGTGATTTGCATGAGCAAGCGCCCGAGCGTCATGAATTTTTCCATACAAAGATGAAAAAAAATGTTACTCTTTCAGCGCTGCACTTTCACAGTGAACTCTATATATGGAACTCATACACACCCTAAACTCTAAATTATTATAACTTAGTTTTGTTACACCCTGTATACTTGTTAGATGTGTGGGCTTGGGCGTTTATGGGCGTATATCTCTGTAGATGGGATAATGCACCCGAGCATTTTACTAATTTCTTGGGCACATTAATTTTAGAGAAATACGGCCACTGGGTTCTGACCGAGCTTTAGAGCCAGTCCACACGGCGCGTTGCGTCAGCAATGCGACGACGCAGCGCTGCCGTTGCGTTATAACCAAGGTCTTCACACGGCGCGCTGCGTCGTCGCAACGCACACATGACGGACAGCAGCCCCCGAGACGCTGCTTCGTAATAACGCTGCGATGACGCAGCGACACGGTCGCTGCGTCAAACGGCAGCGCTGCGTCGACGCAACGCGCCGCGCCGTGTGGCCGCTACTTTGTTACTTTTAGTCTGTCACTTGCGGTCGAAAAAAATGCAATGTCCGTCTTTACGCTATATGGAAAAAAGATATTGCTTTGTCCGTCTTGACGCTATATGGTCAAGTTATGGAAGTAACATAATGTACATGAAAATGATTCGCGAAAAAGTTTCACTGTACATGGATTGATAACTAATCATACTAGCGTAGAAACATGACGTTATCGCATTACTCCCATTTTATCGTATCATTCTAAAATCATAATTTGAAGTGCCTATGTAAACAAGTAGATAATGAACCCAAATAATAATAAATTATTAAACTATAATTAGTACAAGTACAAATTATGTCATGCGGGCACGGGCAACAGTTGCGACCGCAGCGCAGGCAACAAAAAGCCTCTTGTTGTTTTGGCCGGTTTTTCTCGGAAAACTATATTTCGTGACGACTCACACCTTGACCTTTTAATTTAATACCTATGAAGTTGTATTAGGATTTTTTCTTTAACAAAAAATGTTGTGTAGCTTCGTTTCTAGCTGGTTAAGCGCCTGGGCATATTGGGTCATGGGTGTTTGAGGGAGTTTATTTATTTATACAACCTGTAGGGGATAATACTTTAGGGTGTGTATTTGTTCCTTGTAAAGAGTTTCGAAAGTAGAAGTGCTAAAAGAGTTGATTTTGACTTCTAAAAAAAGTTACTCTTTCAATCTGCGCTGTTACTTTCACAGTGTACTCTAAGCGAGGGAACATTACACACCCTAAAGTATTATCACTCAGGTTGTTACATCCTGTATAGATGGGGAAGATTTGGCCATTTGGTCTCCCACACAAAAATGCGAATTCGCATCGCATCGCAATGTCATTTTTAGTATGAATTTGTCGCAGATATTTGCGATGCGATGCGAATTCGCAGTTATGTGTGGGAACCCTTAATGAGCATTTTGCTCATCTCTATAATAATTTTAGATTTGTGGAGCTGACGGCGTACCTGAACATGATATGGTCGGCGCCACTACAGATTGCCCTAGCGCTGTACTTCCTGTGGGGTATTCTAGGCCCCTCGGTGCTTGCGGGGTTGGCGGTGATGATAGTGCTCATTCCGGTAAACGGTTTGATCGCCAACAGGGTTAAAACCCTCCAAATCAGACAGATGAAGTACAAAGACGAGAGGGTTAAGCTTATGAATGAAGTGTTGAATGGAATTAAGGTGAGATTTGCAAGCCTTGTCTACTAAGTAGAAAATCATATTATTATGTTTTCAAGATCCCTCCTAAAGAACTCCTAAAGTAAGCATTAACGGCCGCTTCACTCTCATTGCCCTATTTTTTCTCGAAACTTAATATCTTACATTTGATAGAAAAATATCTTGTTATTGTTATGACAAATTACAGAATATATCATCTTACCTTACGCCTTGCATATAAGGTAATCAAAATTATTATCATTAAAATACACAAAACTGTGAATAAATAAATTTTGTTCGCATCTATTTACTTGGGTGAATATTTACTCCTTATCTCTTGTTGTTTATAACGTTTGTGATTACACTGTTAATTCGTTTTATGTTGAATACTACTGGTATCATTTTTTGTCTATTAAATCAGATTTGTAAATATTGAGCAATAATATTTTAGAGATTAGATTATGTACATTTTTACTGAAAACTTCTAAACTATATATATATATATATATATATATATATATATATATATATATATATATATATATATATATATATATATATATATATATATATATATATATATATATATATATAGCTTGTCCAAAATATTCCCATTTATGTACATATCAATTGGTAAAGTGGTGGCGCGCGTCATTTCATGTTAGACAAGCTTTACCTGTGTGATATTGATTTCACTTTTTTCGGAACTGTCGAAGTGCTACTGTTCTTGATAACACTATCTTTTAAACCACGAAGCTCATAATATTAAATGTCAACATGTGTACATACAAAAGTTTATGACTTTCGTGGTTTCGATAACATAAAGACCTCATAACTAACATTTTCTTCACTTCTAGGTATTAAAAATGTACGCCTGGGAACCGAGTTTCGAGGACCAAATACTTAAGATAAGGAATAAAGAGATGAATGTACTGAAACAGACCGCCTACCTCAACTCCGCGACATCCTTTATATGGTCTTGTGCGCCCTTCCTGGTGAGTATACATACACACACTAACCATGCTAATGTCCATAGATAATGGTCGTTTCCATGGTAACAAGAGTATACTCCATGGGCGTACCCAGAATTTTAGCTAGGGGGGGCAGCATACCTGTTTCGAGAAGATGGTCGGTCTGGTATATTGAAACAAAAAATCATGAAAATTGACAGTATATAAACTGACTGAAAAGATATTTTGTTTCCAACACTTCATTTTGCGCAGAGTAGGTAACACGTTTTTGATTCCCACTTGCCAGGAAAATTGACGTTTATTTTATCTTTTGATCGCGATTAATAATTATCTAAGTTTACGTGACGTCACGCGATGATTTTACATGTTTCTATCATTTTAGAGCCTCGTCACGTTAATTTAACAACAAAATAGTAAGAAACAATACATATACTAACGAAACACATCTGTCAAAACTGTCATCTTGACATTTCTTTCGTCTATGTTTTTCGTTCCGCTATGACACTACACTGACAGGACTTGAACGGGTTTTATGAAGTAAACCGCGAACATTGAGCGTTCAGAAGCTAAAACTCGGATTTGTTGTGAACGCGTTCAGTTTATGTTGGTGAAATGCAATTCGGTGTTATGACCGCGTTTATACGTTTAGAACTCGTTCAGGGTGGTCTGAACGCGTTCCATTTCTTTGGTGAAATCGCCTCTAAGTGATGAAACCCCTTTAAAAATAAAGAATTAGAAAAAAAATATATAGGAAATGATCATACCTGACAGCCATGGACGAATGGAGAGTATACCTCTTATTTCCATGGAAAACGACCATATTATACGAAAGACATACATGGTAGCACTGTACATGTTTTCGACCGACTCATGGTCAAAAATTTTAAATGTCTAATGCGGCAAACACTTTGCCAGAATTTTAAGGCAGAACAAAAAAAAATGCATAGAACTATATAGAACAGATAAGGAAACAAAGCGACATACGTTTAGTAAACATTGCAAACGGCTATGTATGTGTAATGTGTTTGTGTATGTTTCGTGAAGGGAGCAACGGCCGCGTTTTATCACTTTGACTAAACAGAATATAAGTTCAGAACTTATAGCGTACGTGACTATCGATCATATGATTTGAACAATTAAAATTAATGATCAATTAGCGTTGAATGGGCCCTTAAGTGTGTGACGTCAGGTAATTGTGGTGACGTCACCGCGCAGTCACAGTGACACGGCAGCACGATGGGCACTGATAACGGATACATCAGGAAAATAACATTGTGATTGTAGCAACTCGCAGTTACTTGTAATTATGGAGCAGAATATAATATCTAAAACTAAATATTATGTTTATATCAAAGCGCACGGAAGTGCGCAGGCCGAGTTCCAGCAGGCCGCGCGCTTGCCGTGCACTATTTACACGAACCGTTTCGACGCACTTTTGACCCCCCTGTAGCTCAGTGTCTATTGCGAGAGCAAACATAAAATTAAACCTACGTAATTATATGCTAGTACTTAAGCAGTATACCCAATTTCATTGGTACAGCTTCGGTAGATCCTGAAATATGTCCCTGTAAAAATAGCTAATTTTGGCACTCACTCACTCACTGACCGGTAATCAAAACCTCTAGGCCACTTCCAATTGTCCTAGCGTTATGAAATCTGGCACACAAGTCGTGTGTTATATGTAGATTAACAAAAAATTGAGAAATTTAAGAAATCGGTCAAGCGTGAGTCGGTTCATCTACGAACTTCAGAGACCACTTCCAATTGTCCTAGCGTTATGAAATTTGGCACACAGGTCGTGAGTTATATATAGATTAACAAAAAATTAAGAAATTTAAGAAATCAGTCAAGCGTGAGTTGGCTCATCTACGAACTTTAGATAAAAATTCTTATGTACCAGTGATACAACGAGAATACGATGAGGAGGGTGGGAGGAGGAGAGGGGGGGAGTATAAAATATTGTCATGTATAATGCACACTGTAATTATAGCTTATTAAATAAATATTGTTTACTTAAAATTTGGCTTCTATTGATAGTTTAACAAATACCACTAGCGTCATCTATTGAAAGTATTGTTTATATCGGGCGTGGCACAAAAAGAAAAAATAAGTATGATTTCTTGATAAAAAGTATTGAAATCCCACCAAAAACGTACCTGTTAAAATGGGTCCAAGTTCCTATCGGCTAATTTTTGGCCTAAAAAAGGAGTTGAAATCCAATCCAATGCCAAGTTTAGATGCACTTCATCTATAGTAATCATTCTAATCAACAGCCTGATCCATAATACTTCTAAATTGGAACTTCGCAGGTTTTCGTGCTATGCGTAACACTTCATTAATTGTATTAGATAATATTTATACAGCATGACTGGTGAGACATGTTCAATACTCGAGGACGTGATATTTGGCTATTATATTAGATGAAAAAAAAAATCAATTGATGCCTGAGTAAATGTAGCTTAAAGTTAAATAATTATTTACCCAACGCATGGGCACTGCGCGCGGGAAGGGTAGCGGCGCGGCGCGGTCTTATGGCCGATTTACACGTGACTAACGGGTCGATTTTAGTCACCCGGCAAGTCACCAGTCGAATCGCCTGTCCAAGTCGAATCGCCACCCCATTTACACGGGTGACAAACGGGTCGATTTTAGTCACCCGGCAAGTCACTCGCTACAGTAGTAAATCAAGCATAATGCTCAATTTACACGGGTGACTAAAGCCGCACGATTTACGCCGCACGGCGAAAATCGACCGTGTAAATGGCAATTCGACTACGCCGCATGCGGCTAAAGTCGCAAGCCCCAAAGTCGTGCGGCCAATGGCCGCATGCGGCTGGTGACTAAAATCGACCGTGCAAACGCTCAGTCGCAAGCGATCGCTCACGAAAACATGGACAAAAATAATTTTATAAATTTTTTAAGAGTGTTACGAAAAACACCCATGTTTATGGAATCCGCGTGTAAACGATTATCGCGACTGTTTGACGCGACATTTTCACACAGAATGAATTAGTCACAGGCGATTTTTGTAGAATGTGTAAATGGGGTGGCGATTCGGCTTGGACAGGCGATTCGACTGGTTACTTGCCGCGCGACTAAAATCGACCCGTTAGTCACCCGTGTAAATCGAGCATTATGCTTGATTTACACGGGTGACTAAAGCCGCACGATTTACGCCGCACGGCGAAAATCGACCGTGTAAATGGCAATTCGACTACGCCGCATGCGGCTAAAGTCGCAAGCTCCAAAGTCGTGCGGCCAGCGGTCGCATGCGGCTGGTGACTAAAATCGACCGTGCAAACGCTCAGTCGCAAGCGATCGCTTGCTGCGAATACTACTGTAGCGAGTGACTTGCCGGGTGACTAAAATCGACCCTTTAGTCACCCGTGTAAATGGGGTGGCGATTCGACTTGGACAGGCGATTCGACTGCACAGACTGACTGTACGGAGGAGACGAAAAATCGGAAATTTTCTATTTTCTTCAATTTTAAATAGGCATTAGTAAAATGAATGCGAGAGTAGAACACCCGCGTGTCAATTCGAAATAGTTTTGATGCTACGAGCTACCAAAATTTAGCGTTTTTTTGCGGCCCGGAAGGGAAAAATCCATATTTCTCCAAAACTTTTACATAATAAATAAATTTTTGTATTCCACCTGAAAGCCTATTAAATAAGGTATATTTCAACCTTTTTTCCTGATCCGCTGTGTCCATATTTTACCTACAGTAAAATAATTTCCATTTTTAGGTTTTTATTGTTTTTTATCCATAACCAAACAAAATGCGCAATCGAAAATATCGACAAATTAAAGGTGTACAAGCATTCTATACACACAAAATAAATCACCCGTGAGATCCATTTACAACAGTTCTAAATTAATTTATTCAATTTTCAAACTTAATTGTCAACAGGGTTATCAAACGCCGCAACGCTGTATTATTTGTAGTCTTTTCGTTTTCGCGTGACCATCAGTTACCTCGATTTTTTTTAATAAATACTAGAAATAATATTAATTGTTTGAACTTTGAAGTATTACGAACTGATATCCGATTTTTTTACCGACTTCTAAAAATAGAGGAGGTTATATGTTTTTTCTAAGACCTTTTTATAATTTTAAATTATACTCATTAAAAGCGTATATAACTTTCATACTATAAATGTTAATGTAATAGGTAACTATTTCTATTGCATTATTGACAGCCATCCATTGAAAGACGTATGGTGGCAACCCTAGCGTAGGATTTTACGATCAAATATCTCCAATAGTAAACGGATCTGACGAGTGATTTTTTTTTGTGCGTATAGAATGCTTGTATACCTTTAATTTGTCGATATTTTCGATTGCGCATTTTGTTTGGTTTTGGATAAAAAAAATAAAAACCTAAAAATAATAAAGAAAATTATTTTATTGTAGGTAAAATATTGACTCGGCGGATCAGGAAAAAAAACTTGAAATAACCTTATTAATAGGCTTTCAGGTGGAATACAAAATTTTATTAATTACGTAAAAATTTTGGAGAAATATGGATTTTTCCCTTCCGGGCCGCAAAAAAACGCTAAATTTTGGTAGCTCGTAGCATCGAAACTATTTCGAATTGACACGCGGGTGTTCTACTCTCGCATTCATTTTACTAATGCCTATTCAAAATTGAAGAAAATAGAAAATTTCCGATTTTTCGTCTCCTCTGTACACTGGACTGGTGACTTGCCGGGTGACTAAAATCGACCCGTTAGTCACCCGTGTAAATCAAGCATTAGATTAATGATTGCCTACTTGCCTAGCCGCGTAATTTACTTAGTGTCCATGATTCATTTATTTAAAGGGAAATTTGGTCACAAATTAAATACCTAATTTTATTAAGTATATAATTATAATCAGAATCGAGTACCGAGTACTCTCCAGTATTGAACATGTCTCACCAGTCATTGATTGAGATTTGAGATTTTAGAGAACCAGTCACAACTCAAAACGCATTGGATTGGCAATGTTAATTACGTTTTGAGATTGTAATAATTATAATCGTCTATGCTGTTGTGATCACAAAGCTAGCACTGTTTCAGAAAGAGCATTATTATTTTTTTGTTATCAGATATTTTATTAGCAATAAATCACTAATTGGTTTTGGATTCTACTCTATTGAATATAAGCTTTATGCTAGTAATTTAGTCAATTGCGGTTGAGCAATATGATACAGCAATAATTGTGCGGAACATAATGATCTTGCCATTAATTTAAATTGTGGTTACCATGTAAACAATCCTTCAACTACTTTGCAAGTTCATTATTTATACTACTACCATAATTTTTCAGTTTGGAAAAATTAAAAATCCTAGAGGGCTTCAAATTTGATGTATCCAAAGAAAATAATACAATAGGAATCATCATAATATTATGACTTTGTTGTTCGTGCGTTTATGTTAATCGGTCCGTCCGTCCATCTGTCTATGGGGTAATAGAGTTGTAGAGAATATAGCAGACTGCAGTTGTTTAAAGTATATAGTAGTTAAGGCGGGCTGAAACCCCATTTTGTTATTTCTTGATACCCGATTTACCTAGTTCCAATATAATAACGAAATGTAAAATAATATGAGATATAGAGCACAATATTTAAAAGGGTTTAAATCAAAAACATTTTAATAAAAAATAATACTTTCGCTGTAATGAATTTACAAATTCACCTCCGACAAAACTCTTTGTCATCGAAATATAAGTATTAACAAGAATAACTTACATTTTATTTTAATAAATTGTCAATGAATCTATTTTAAAAAGGTCTGAAACGAATAATCTTTTTTCTTAATATTTATTTCGAAAGATATTTTAAAAAAACATACGAAAAATAAAATAGAGAAGATCCGCCCGTAGTAACTTACAATTTTATGCTAAGCTAAAATGAATCTTATTGCGATGCGTACACGCTTGGCATTCGCGTTCGCAAGGTTATCGTTTTAGAATTGAGGTAAGTGCTCGCCTTAAAATATACATTAGGTATACCATGAGTAAGACTGGTATGTTCATTAGTCTTTCAATTCCATGACAGTAACATCAGACAATCCTATGGGCTATGAAAAATTTGTGTGTCATAAAAAAATAATCTAAAACTTGGTCACTAACCGTGACCTTTAATTACATCCATACGTTATGAGACATTAAACTACCGTTAATGACATTCAATTTTATAATTATTACATCAAATATTTAAATGATTATAATAATAAAGGAAATTAGCTAGCAAAATCAATTCTAAATACTTATGAAACTTTAATACTAGGTTTGAGGAAGCCATATTATTATTAACACTTACAGCGATATTTTAAGCCCTCTATATCAATAAATTATCATTTTTAGGGTTCCGTACCTCAAAAGGAAAAAACGGAACCCTTATAGGATCACTTTGTTGTCCGTCTGTCCGTCCGTCTGTCAAGACCCTTTTTCTCAGGAACGCGTGGAGGTATGAAGCTGAAATTTATATCAATTACTCAGGTCTACTGTCCCTTGAAGCTGTGAAAAAATCAAACTTCTAAGCCAACGCAATCAAAAGATACAGCCGTTTATGCCGCAAATTTTCGACACTTGCAAGGGAATCAAAACCTACAGGGTGCTTCCCGTGAACTCAGAATCTTGAAATTTGGTACGAAGCAACGTCTTATAGCATAGATAAAGGAAAAATTACGAAAACCATAAATTTTTAGTTACATCACATAATATATTTTTTTTTAATAATTTTAAACTTACTACCCATTTCCTCATAAACGCGTAGAGGTATTAAATTGAAATTCATACCAAATACTCAGGTCTATAATACCTTTAAGCTGTAACAAAATCAAACTTTGTAAACCTTGCAGGTTTGTACGGAACCCTCGGTGCGCGAGTCCGACTCGCACTTGGCCGGTTTTTTGTAAAGAGCAAGACCCTATCATACTATCTATCATACTATCAACCTACATTTATTTCGAGCCTAACGTTATCAAAAATTCACACTGATCTAATAAGATACATTCAAAAGATAGCGACTGATAAAAGATTTTACAGTTTATCATTTTCTTATGTCACACGCATCTGTTACTCAAATATGATACAATATTGCTTACTGTTGTGTAATACTTTGATACTTCTTTACATAGTCATAAAATGTGCTACATGTACACTGACAGCATAAACAATATTATAATGTGAAAAATAAGGATAATGATGTAGGGAAATCCCAATTACCTATGAAAATTCTCTTCAATTGCTGCTGGATTTAGCATGCACTATGGTCTATGCAGCACTCATGTCACATGCATTATACCATAGCCGGTACACTAGGCAAGTGTATATGGTAAATATGATCAATAAATAATAATTATTATTAGAATAATTAAATCGGGGCATTTATATAATCATTATTAATCTCTATGAAGAGTTAATATAAAGAAATGAAGATGTTTCTTTCAGAAATTATATAACACACAGTCTTAAAATATAGAAAAGTTACACGAAAACATAAAAAATCGGCCAAGTGCGAGTTGGACTCGCGCACGAAGGGGAAAAATGGCTGAAAATTGTGTTTTTTGTATGGGAGCCCTCCTTAAAGTACAAATAAAACTGAGTAAGTATTCACGTTTGTTGTATGGGAGCCCCCCTTAAATATTTAATTTATTTTGTTTTTAGGGTTCCGTAGTCAACAAGGAACCCTTATAGTTTCGGTCTGTCCGTCCGTCTGTCTGTCCGCGGTTTTGCTCAGAGAATATAAAACCTACAAAGCTGTAATTCGGCATGAATGCACATCTTAATGATGCCGACAAAATTGTATTATAAATCTTTGAAAAAAAATTTTTTTACGGTACCTCCCCTACACATCAATGCGGGAGTGATTTTTTTTCGCGTCCACCCCACCGTGTGGGGTGTCGTTGGATAGGTATTTTAAAAATATTACGAGTATTCAAAGATCATTTTACGATTTAGGGATCCATTTGTGAAATATGAAGTTTTAAAGTGGAAAAAATCGTTAGAGATTAGGTACTTAGAGTCCAGTGTCCCCCCTTCTACCAGCTAAACGGTTGCTTCTGGAAATGTGAAGAAATTCACGGGAGTAGGAAATATGCTGAATTTAAAAGGAAAACTATCACGACTAAGAAGACTTCATAAGTTATTGAGTACCTAATAGTCGATCAACTAAAAAAAATGTATTCGTAGAAGTACAAAGGAACTTTCATTCAAAATCCTTTGAACGTAACTGAGATGATGTTGTTAGTAGTGTAAAAACACGTTATAAATGTGCAACATTGACCATACAAAAATTATCAAAAACTAGCGGTACTACGGATCCCTACATTGCGCGTGGCGCGACACGCACTTGGCCGGTTTTTTTAGTATTTGTTGTTATAGCGGCAACAGATATACACAATCTGTGAAAATTTCAGAAGTCTAGCTACAGCGGTTCTTGAGTTACGGCCTGGAGACGCACAGACAGACAGACAGACAGACAGACGGGCAGACATCGAAGTCTTAGTAATAGGGTCCCGTTTCGACCCTTTGGGTACGGAACCCTAAAAACACGTAAACATTAAAAGTTTAGAAAAATGTGTATTCTGATTTATATAGTCTATGGTTTAAACCAGGATGAAAGCGCATAAATATAACCTCAATTGAGTTTTGCCGGGAATGTGAAAGAGTGATGTTGTGTTTTTGTATTATTTTCCTAAAATTGTGTTAATTGGGTTTTTAATGTGTAATATTGGTAGGATATTAACCATTAGATATTCCTTATCGTGCACAACTGTAGGAAAGTGATGCAATATCCAGAAACGTGCTATTTTGTGTTCCCTCCAAAACTCCATCGAAAGTTTCAGTAAAGCGTCTACCACTTTACTGAATAAAAGTCAATACAGTCAAGAAGTCAATCTTGACTGTATTGACTTTTACTTAGACTTTGACTAGACTTTCGACCTGACAATATAAAAAAACGAAGCTGAAAATTGTATTATAGAATATTGTTTTCCCGCCATATTAATACTTGACACTGGCCATGGTTAAAAAAACCGAAGTGCCATAATAAGAAAAAAAAAAAAAAACCTCAATAGACAATATTATATTAAATATCCAATTCTGTATGAAATTTTATGACTCTAAAATAAATGTTTTGACCCACTTTTACACACACATTTTATATTTATCAGTGTATCAGTCATATCATTGCAATCAATGTTGTAATCCGCAAGCGATTGTATTAAGATTAATCAATAATTAATTGTTTCCAAATAGGCTTAAATCAATAACACAAAACAAGTTGATAAGATTAACAATTCATTCATAAATTATTATAGCACTTAGGTTTTTGTAGGTTTTCGTTAGCATTTTTAGGATTCCGTACCCAAAGGGTAAAAACGGGAACCTATTACTAAGACTTCGATGTCTGTCTGTCCGTCTGTCTGTCTCCAGGCTGTATCTCAAGAACGGTGATAGCTAGAGAGTTGAAATTTTCACAGATTATGTATTTCTGTTGCCGCTATAACAACAAATACTAAAAACAAAATAAATATTTAAGGGGGGCTCCCATACAACAAACTTGATTTTTTTGGCATTTTTTGCTCTAAATCAATAATCAATAATGGCTACACGTAGGTACTTGAAATATTCACAAAATACTCCATAGTACTTTGATAATTTATAATAAAATTAAAATATAATAAATATTTAAGGGGGGCTCCCATACAAAAATATATTTTTTTGCCTATTTTTACGAACCCTTACGTACGAACCCTTCGTACGCGAATCCGACTCGCACTTGGCCAATTTTTATTTTTACTGTGTAAATTAATACACGACTACACAGTTAAGAATAGGAAATATTACTGAAATGTTTTCACGCTACAAGCAGTACCAGCATAGACAGTAAACAAAGAGTTTTTTTGGCGTTTGACAACGTTTTTGTCAATATTTTTATTTTGAATATGACGTGTGCAACATGTCGGATTACTTATAACCATAAAGTTAATATACCTAGCGGAATAGAGCAACAATCTCGAGCTGTCAAACGAAACCGAAATTGGTTTGCATCTGTGTGTAAAAATATGTGTACGTATACACTTACACAAGCATGATTGAACATGAATTCTATGAGATTAAATTGTCAACGTGCCGATAAGTGCCGACTGGACGTCAAAAAAAGAGTTCTGCTGTCATGTATCACACGTCTCTTTTTACTTCGTAGTGTTACTGATAGTGACATCTCGCTTGCTCAGGCCTTTGTTTCTCTATTCCGCTAGGTATATTAACTTTATGCTTATAACCATAAAGTTAATATACCTTTAACTTTATGCTTATAACTGTTAACTGTATGCGCTAGTAGCGCCCTCTGCTCCGACCTTTGCGTAATATTCCCTATTGGAGCTAGCTTATAATAGATTAGTTAGATTAAGCAGATTTTAGAATAGATTCATCGTAAAAGAATAACAATAATCTATCAATGAAATAAAACTGATATCGGAATCTCTCAAAACCTTAATATTATGCAACGTTTTTCCTTTTTCCGCACATTTCGAAATTTATCTAGAACTGATGATAAGTGTTGGATGATGATTTGTTATCGAACCTCTTAATATGCTAAGTACAGCTTGGCAAAAAAGAGTCTGACGCGGTGACAGCTGGAACTAAAAAAAAAATATTTATGGCAACCTTACAGTACTTGTCAACACCAGTAAGTACATTATGTGTCAAAAGTGCGTTCAAGCGTAGCGTGGGGTTGCCTACAATATAAGAAAAACGCCCTCATTTAATCCACACTCTTTTTTGCCAAGCTGTACTCACATACGGTTTTACTCGATCGACCAACAATGAAATAAAACTGATATCGGAATCTCTCAAAACCTTAATATTATGCAACGTGTTTCCTTTTTCCGCACATTTCGAAATTTATCTAGAACTGATGATAAGTGTCGGATGATGATTTGTTATCGAACCTCTTAATATGCTAAGTACAGCTTGGCAAAAAAGAGTCTGACGCGGTGACAGCTGGAACTAAAAAAAAATTATTTATGGCAACCTTACAGTACTTGTCAACACCAGTAAGTACATTATGTGTCAAAAGTGCGTTCAAACGTAGCGTAGGGTCGCCTACAACATAAGAAAAACGCCCTCATTTAATCCACACTCTTTTTTGCCAAGCTGTACTCACATACGGTTTTACTCGATCGACCAATCACGTAGAGTAAAAACCACGGCTCGGGCTTTCGTCCACACATTCAGCATTACTCGATAGTTTTACTCCAAATCGAGTAAAAATTATCGTGTGGACCGCAAAACTCACACGCTTGAGTATGGCCCTTGAGTAAAGCTCGACGGCTCGCGTCGAGTAAGTTCGAAGGAAATTAGATTTATTTAATTCCATCGAGCCGGCTCGATGCGAGCCTTCGAGTTGTGAGTTTTGCAGTCCACACGATAATTTTTACTCGATTTAAAGTAAAACTATCGAGTAATACCGTATGTGAGTACTTAATCATTAACTTTTGTTCAATAAAGAGTTTACCACAATACTTATAAAGTTTATGTTAAAATCTTAATCAAAACAAAGTCATTACATCTGTCTGAGTGTAGCCTTTAATTTTGCTTACTAGCGAAAACAGCTGAGATGAAAACGATATTCTTTCTTATTTCCGTCAAAATGTATCAGGCAGCATTACAGGCGTAATTTCGTTCCCTTGCATGTGACCTTGCCTCTGTATTGCTTTAAATGTCTCTTGAGTCACTCAAGAGACATAATAATGATTAACTTTTGTTCAATGAAGAGTTTATCAGAAATGTTATGCACTCAAGTTGAGTGTGCCGTATGACTTAACGGAATATTTTAATGAAATGACCCTAAGGCCTAAGCTATAATTTAGTATGTGATCTTGAAATAGTTACTGTTATAATAGAAACACGTTGTATGCCCTTGAGGCACGCACTAGCCGGAGATGAGTTTTTGTCGATGTTTTGTGTAATAACATAAATAAAAATAACATCATTTTCCTCCTAAACGATCAATATGTTGAATGTTACATGTTATAGTAAAGCTACATCTATACTATACAGGATGTGTACTGTGTAGTGTACATCACTACATAGTATAAAACAAAGTCGCTTTTTTTTCCCTCATGTTCCTTTGTTCCCTTTAATCTTTAAAACTACGCAACGGATTTTGATGCGGTTTTCTTTAATAGATAGAGTGATTCAAGAGGAAGGTTTATAAGTATAATAACATTCATTAAATAGTGGAGATATACTGTTATTGTTGGGGTTTCTAATGTGATGTCGTAAATAATTTAAAAAAATCCGCTTACATTGCAAACGCAGGCTGAACCCTACGAGATTTATCAAAATAATGTACCAAGTATTGTACACATTGAAAAGGTCTACAGAAAACTCCGCGATTGTATATGTCTATCTCTTATGGATATCCCACAATAACATTTTTTTGTCATTTACTTTTTACGAAAAATAATGGCTAATTTTCGAAGCAATTTTAATAAATACAGCATTAATCCTTATCCAATTAAATGCCTTCAAAAATCAAAAATCAAAATCAAAAATATTTATTTCTAAATAGGTTAACAAAGTTAACACTTTTAGAACGTCGTGTCTACATGAGGCCTACCACCGGTTCGGGAACTAACCCGGCGAGAAGAACCGGCGTAAGAAACTCGCTCGGGGCCATCTTTTACTAAAAAGATGGAAAATTACAAAAGTAACTTATACTAATTTACAAAAAGTATGTAAAAATATGTTATATTTATATAGAAGCAGCTTACAGTCAGTCAGCTCATTTTTCCCAGGGTGTGCTATCATTGAGAAAATCAGTTATCTTATAATAAGCCCTAGCACACAAACGTTCTTTAACAACTTTTTTAAATTTATTAACTGAAAGATTTTTGATGTTTTCTGGGATTTTATTATATAGACGTATACATTGACCTTTGAAAGATTTGCTCACTTTGCTAAGCCTGGTAATTGGTATATCTAACTTGTGCTTATTTCTAGTGTTCCTGCAGTGAACGTCACTTTTCGTTTTAAAATTATTTACATTTTTTCTCACGTATAACACATTGTCCAAAATGTATTGAGAGATTACGGTCAGAATTCTTATTTCTTTAAACTTTTCCCTGAGAGATTCAAAGGATGACATTTTATAAATAGATCGTATAGCTCGCTTCTGCAGCACAAATATTGTGTTAATATCAGCAGCACTTCCCCATAATAGAATGCCGTAAGACATTCTACTATGAAAATAACTATAATAAACTAATTTTGCCGTATCTTCATCACAAATTTCTCTAATTTTTCTGACTGCATATGCTGCGGAACTGAGCTTATCGGCTAGTTTGGCAATATGAGGACCCCACTGCAGTTTATAATCTAGTGTTACTCCTAAAAACACAGTAGTGTCAACAAGATTCATTTTCTCATCATTTAATAGCAAATTGGTTTGCACTTGCTTAACATTTGGCAAGGTAAATCTCAAACATTTTGTTTTATTAGAATTTAGAAGTAAGTTATTTACATTAAACCAATTTACTATTTTTGAGAGAGCACAATTTACCTCGTCATAAGTCGACTGTTGTCGCTTCACTTTAAAAATAAGTGAAGTGTCATCAGCAAAAAGTACTATCTCGTTATCATTATCCTTAACTAGATAAGGTAAGTCATTTATGTAGATGAGAAAAAGAAACGGGCCCAAAATGGATCCCTGTGGGACACCTAATTCTATTTTGGTCCCAGTGGACCTTTTACTATTGACATCAACCCTTTGAGTCCTGTTCCTCAAATAAGATGTCAAAAGGTTGAGTGCCGAGTCCCTTATGCCATAGTGGTGCAGTTTCCTGATCAATGTAGCATGATCAACACAATCAAAGGCCTTAGAAAGGTCGCAAAATACACCTAAGGCATCCCGCGACTCCTCCCAGGCTTCAAATATACTACAAAGAAGACCTATACCAGCATCCGTAGTGGAACGACCCTTAGTAAAACCATATTGATTATTATGCAATAAATTATTGGAGTTAAAATGTACTAACAATTGTTTTAAAATAATTTTTTCGAATATTTTACTAAAAGTCGGTAGAATAGATATAGGTCTATAATTTGTCGGATCAGATTTAATTCCGGCTTTGAATAAAGGAACCACCTTGCTATGCTTCATTAAATCAGGAAAAACACCATTCTTTATACAGTCATTAAAAATATTGGCCAGATAAGGAGCTACGATGTCAATTATTGATTTAATAATCTTAGTAGACAGACCCCAAAGATCGGTTGTATTTTTGATGGTCAATAATTTGAAGGTGGTAATAATATCATTAGAATCAATTTCTCTAAACTTAAAATTGACATCACATTCCTTTACATACTCTTTGAGTAATTTTTCAGCCTCTGCAGGCGAAGAATTTAAATTTTTTGTTGTTGAGACCGGAATGTCAGCAAAAAACTTTTCAAAAACCGCCGCAACTTCTATGTCAGTAGTAATTTTTTTATTTTCAAAATAAAGTTCAAAATCCGAGTTACGACAGGTGACGTTTCCGGTCTCACCAGCTATAACTTTCCATGTTGCTTTTACTTTATTTGTCGAATTCATGATTTTATTTTTTAAATAAAGGGCTTTAGCAGCATTACATACTTTCTTAAAAATTTTTGAGTAATTTTTAACATATATTTTAAATGTTTCATGGCTATTTACAGATTTTTCATCATATAATTCATAGAGCCTATTTCTGCTTATTATTATTCCTTTGGTAGCCCATTTAATAAAGTCACTTTTTTTGAACACCTTAAATACATTGTTGATTTAATGTAGATCTATATGGTAAGAGTATATTGTTCTTAAAGCCAATATTATCTTCCGACCGGGCTAATGCTGGCTTAGTCGCATTAGTGAGGTGTTTCTATAGTCAGGCAAGAGCCCAAAAAAGTTTTAGTTGTCGGTAGACGTATTTTGGTGAACTCAAAAAACTTCGCTAGGGCGACTTAGGGTCGTGGCTCTAATGGTCCGCCACAAGATACAAGATTAGATGTCCTGCACCGAAACTTGGAACATACGTAAAGGTACTGAGGGGAAAAGCATAGACAATTTTTATAGCTACTGAATGTACTGTGCTAGTTCTGCTTTTTACACGATACAAGTCGCAATATGTATGTAAATATAGGTTCATTCATGCTTTAGGATCTAATTTCGTTAATCGTGGGAACTGGGAACGTAGCGTTCTCATACATTATAACAAATTACCCTCATGCAGGGGCAATTTACATGAAAATGTAGCTGCAGTATTGGGGCAGCACAGTAGTTCAAATAAAGTAGTATAATAAATGGGGTTTTTGTACAGCAAATTGGCTGATTGTATTTGTATAATCTGGCGAAGAATAGGCGAGCTGCAATAGAAATACCTTGACGACAATTGGAGTGCATCGGTCATTGAAAATACAAGGCCTCATACAGATTACAGACTGATCTACTTTTTATATTAAACTAGATGACGCCCGCAGCCAAAACTCGTATATCGCGCGGGAACCGTACATTTTTCTGGGATAAAAACTATCGTTCAATATTTTTATAATTAAGTCGTTTCCCTGGACGCAAAGTATCTCCATGCCAAATTTGAGCATAATCGGTTCAGCGGTTTGAGCTTGAAGAGGTAACAGACAGATGTAGACAGGCAGACAGACAGACACATTTTCGCATTTATAATATTAAGTAGGGATTTGTACAAAAAATTTTTGCTTATCAGTTTTTTGCAGCCTCATACAAAATTGTTTAGTTTATAGTTATTAGGTGTTATTGCAATCATCCTTGGATTTAAATAATTAAATAAAACAATTGCTTATTATGTATCTATGAGAACATTTGCAAATTCATTGGCAAATACAGAGGTCAATGCCTTGTTTATATAACCAGAAATATAAATTAGAACAATGAATATTCAGATTGTGTAAGAGAATATCTTGAATATTGTATAAAAATGTGCAAAGGACTGTAAGCTCGATATTGTATAAAAGAATTTCACCGAGGACTCGAGAAAGCTAATAATTTTGATTTTTTTAAGGTGATATTTTTAACTTTCTTCACGTATGTGATTAGCGACCCGGAGAACAATATTCTGACACCGGAGCGGATTTTCGTGTCGATGTCCCTGTTCTATATAATGCACATGCCGCTAGGCTTGCTACCGCTCATCGTGGTCTCAATTATTGAGGTAGAATACGAGAGGAATACCGAATATGGCTGGATGCGGTACTTCACACTAACAGAACACCACGGCTATAACATCAGCCGCATTTCAAGTGAAGCCGACCGTTCGCTGATCGAAATGTGAAGGTTATTAGAACTGTCAATTTAGAATTGCTGCAATGCACTCCAAACTAAATTAAACATCGATCGGTATAATGTTGGCGTTTTAAGCAATTTGGGGTGCAAATATGCCATTGGGATGGACGGATGCATCAATAGATGCGTCTTTCTTACGATAGAATCTCGTTTTATTTCGAGTCAGCAAGCGGTCGGCGTGACACTAAAATCAGCCTATCGGCGCTTGTGGTACTAGGTAGAGCTCAAACTTCGGCCCTATTACGAGAGATGACTCACACGACGTTTCGGATTTATGTGCATATTAATATCCTTCATTTACATACAATTATTAATGTGTATCGTTAAATAGAAAAAAATATACTCAAATAATGTATACTTACTCGAATATTTTAATTGCTATGTACGGAATCTAAAAAACGTCATTGAATCATCAAAGGCCAAAGTTGACCGTTCCCACCAAGGTGACTGCCATTATATTTGGACGTTATATCTGAATACAATAATTACATAATGATTGTAGGCCCAAACAAAAAATAAATACTAATTTTAAATGTATTTAAATATTATACTTACTCTACTTTTAAACTGCGAATCAAAACAATATGAAAATGTTTAACTTTACATACACTAATGATAAGAAAGTAACCTATTTAGCATCTATGATGAGTTATGTCGGAGTGAAATATAAAATGACTTAGATATAACTTTAAAGCCTGCAGCGTCCGCTATTGTTGCGAGTAGCGAGACGTCCACTTGAATCCTAGAGGGACAGTAAAATCGCAGGCTACTCATCTCTTTCCCCCAAGTCCAAAAATATAATGGCAGATTGAATAAGCTAATTTAAGGTTTTGTGACACGGTATAGGTGTCGCTGATGTCATTTGGGTGCTTTGTACTAGTAAACGATAAGGAGGTACTGGACTCGGAGAAGGCTTTCGTAGCGCTGTCTCTCTTCAACATACTGCGTTTCCCATTATCCATGCTGCCTAACGTCATATCGAACGTGGTCCAGGTAAGAGACTCGAGTGATCCACACCGTGGGGACCAGACACAAGGATGATTAAAAAAATAAGGGTCAAAAATATCATAAAAATGTTTGGCTATTGCCCGGTTTCTGGGTCTTATTTGTCGGTAGTGTGGGTATTCAATAGCTTTTTTAGCAAAAGTGATATTGAATGCATAAACTACCGACAAATTCACCATTAAAATCAGGCATATCGTTTCGGCTAATAAAACACGTATCCTCTTTTGTTTATGGATACTTTGGTCTTCCAAGAAGGTTGGCATCCTTGTCTCTCTAGTCTCCATGTACCACACGTTAACACACAAGTCACAACATGCCACAGCCCACATCATACCTAACACTTTCCTTTCAATTAATATTGCATGAACGGTGATTGATTTTAACCTTTACCGGCCGAGTCTCACTCTTTTGATAAAGGGCTAACTGCTTACAATAACCCTCTTAATGTTATATTACAGTAAAAGCATTTTTTCCAAATTATAAGACAAAACTTGAGACTCCAGTCCAGTAAAGTGTTGAAAATAAATCCTAAGAAGTCTGGCCAGAACTCACCTTGACCGCAGTTTCTTAACAATAATATTAAACATATTATCATTTAACCTGTTAAACTTTCTAGCTTAATATTTCTGGCCAGGCTTTAAAAAACAATTAATTTTGCACCAAAATTTTTACTTGACAAATTATGATTAGTATTGCACTTTGTTTTTTGTTTTCTTTTTGCCACTTATAAATTTAATTTTATCTTTTAATTCAGAATTTGTTTAAACGTAAAAAAAATTATTTTTGTTTCAATAAATTGCAATATTAACAGTAAAAGTCACCACAATCAAATATACTTAACTCAGTAACAATATTGATTTAGGAAACCCTTAATCCAATTTTGTTTTCAACTTAGTACAAAAGTGTTTTGTTTTGTAGACGTCAGTGGGTATAAAGAGATTAAACAAATTTATGAACAGCGAGGAACTTGACCTGAGCGACGTGGAGCACGATCCTAATGAAAGTGAGTAATTATTTTTGTAATAATGTGATGAAAAATATTAAAAGTTCTTCAAACATTAAGATTAAATTCAATTAAAGTTACATTTTACGTGAGAGCATGCGTACGCGTTGCGGGCATGTACGCATACATGCGTTTATGTAAGTGTGCATGAGCGGGCACGTGTGCGGCGTGTATATTAAAAGTTAAAACCTTTAGGGTGAAGCCAAACGAGCGTAATTTGTGTGTTGTGAGTCGCAGGATTTCTGTCGCGTAAATATCTTTTCATACAAATCATGACTCACAAAATTACGTTCGTGTGAATCAAACAGGACTTTTGTATGAAACTGAATGCACCAGAATTCTGCCGGACTGAAATTCTGCGACTCACAAGTCACAACTCACAAATTACGCTCGTTTGGCTTCGCCCTTATTGGGTTTTAATGACCTTTCATTGTCAATTGATATTTGATTTAGGGTTAGCCACAATATATTGATCTACAGCCTACATTAATATAAATACATATGATATATTTACATATTTTTTTATTATTTACAGAGAATCCCCTCGTGATCGAGAATGGTAACTTCTCGTGGGGTGACGACGCTGAACCTATACTCAAGAACATAAACATCAACGTACCGCGTGGCAGTTTGGTAGCCGTGGTGGGAGCGGTCGGCTCCGGCAAGAGCTCGCTGCTGGCTGCCCTACTGGGGGAGATGAGCAAGATCTCCGGAAGGGTTAACACCACAGGTATATATTGACAAACTACTTACATACTTACATGTAGGTGTTCACAGACTTTGTCTGCCAAGTAACATTCTAAATTTTCATCTTGGCGGTGACCGTGTTTCTTTCTAACCTACCGGATTTTTTATTCGGTCGGGTTATGTTAATCCCAGCTGGCAAATCGCGGCCAACATTGACTTGATAATAGAGGTATAAGGCTCGCTTCTAAATCAACTCGGATATAACAATATGTATAGCTGTATACCTGGACTAACAAGACGTGTTATGTTACAGGCACCTGCGCATACGTGCCTCAGCAGGCGTGGATCCAGAACGCGACGCTGCAGGACAACATCCTGTTCGGCAAGCCACTGGACAAGGCGCGGTACGGGCACGTGATCAGCGTGTGCGCGCTCAAACCGGACTTCGACGTGCTGCCCGGCGGCGACCAGACGGAGATCGGCGAGAAGGGTAAGGGCCAACCCACACGTACCACAACCACACCACGTCGCAACGACAAAATGCCCTCAAGCAGTGGTTACGTGTGAATGGTGTCGCTGCAGCTTTTTGTAGTTGCGTTGTGGTACCGACAAAATGTCGACGTGGTTGCGTTGTCGCCAGTAGTTGCGATGTGGTTACGTACGAAAATCAATGAAACGGAGGGGGGGAAGAGCGCGGGCGGTGTGCGCGCACTGTCGTTGCATCGACGCAACGTTGTGGTTGCGATGTGGTCGGCCACTAGTTCGCTTGTGGTTGCGATGTGGTCGGTATCACACAAGTGGTCGACAACTACTGCAAAATGTGGTACGTGTGAATAGTCCAGTTCATTTACAATACAAAATATACGCCCGACCACGTGGTGTGGTTGTGGTTGTCTTGTGGTTGTGGGTTAGCCCTTAGTGTAAGATTTAGAACGTTTGCATACCGCGAAAAAGAGACAGATCTACTGTCTCATATGGTAAACGCTAATGCGCTTAGGCTGTTGCACACCGTGACTCCTGTCTGATTCGTCGAACGGTATTGCGTTAGGTTTTATTTCGCGGTTTGCGCCTTTGTTAGTGTGCAAACGGCGAAAAAAACAATAGAATAGATTCAAAGGTAAAATACGTATAACCTTTAGGCAGTTTAGGCCCACTTACGCTAGTATTAATGATAACTATACGTTCATTTTAAATATTATCATGCCCCGTGTAGTCAAAATCTGTTAACTAAAAGAAAGATAATACTGCCTCTTGGCGCTAGGCTTACGCTGTTCATACTTTCGGCGAGACATGGGCACAGATAATTATGAAATGTTTAGCATTTATGACTTAGTCTTAATGAAGATAGGTGTTGCTTATTGAGTACAATAAAATCGTTTATTGCATAATACCTGACTTCTTCCAAAATTGTCTTTTGTCTATGCGTGGCCGCAAACAGCGTTCGTCCATAGACAAAGGCTTACGATATCGTATCCCGCAGGTATAAATCTGTCCGGTGGTCAGAAGCAGCGCGTGTCTCTAGCGCGCGCGGTGTACTTCGACGCCGACAACTACTTCCTCGACGACCCGCTGAGTGCCGTCGACTCGCACGTCGGCAAACACATCTTCGACAAGGTATGAGGAAGTACTGAGTAAATTGATACTTTACGGCAGACAGTAAATTTATATGCCATCGACATACAGAGGTCCGTGCGCAGACATAGATCAGATAGATACCGCATGTGTATGTACTTCGCGTGCCATACACATACATACAGAATGCCCAACAAACATTACTTTAGTCAGTGACGAGTTAGGTAAGGATTTAGGTGTATATTTGAATAGAATGTGTATCGGACAACCTATCTCTAATTTTTGTATGCCCGGTGCTACTTACACTGAAATTTTAAAACGGGCTTTAACTATGACATATTGTCCGAATACTACATTAATACTTTTAGTCGGGAGGAAAGGAAAATTAAACAAAAATCAGATGACTGAATATTTGGACAAATTATTTAATATAAAACATGTTACAAAAGTCATCTTGTTTACTTTTCCCTACGTACAAATGTTGCCAAAGAGATATAATAAAGAAAACATTTCTAGGTATCAGCTGAATAGCCTAATGTATACAGCTGTAAATAATAATTGTATTATTTTAAATGACTCGCATAAGCAATGTCAGGTTGTAGATATTAATAATTTAGATTTGAAATTATCTACTATGAAAAGAGATAAGTACTTCTTATCTCATTTTTATAATAGACGTATAGCCAAGTTGCTATTTAACTTTTTGTTTATAAAATCAGCCAAGTATTTGGCTTCCTCGACTACTGCTTTTATTGAGCAGAATACTAGTCATAGTTTTAACGAATTGGAATATGTTCCAAATATTTCTTTAAATTAGATATTAAGACAATAGAGGAAATCTCTTGCAGAAACAAATCAACTTTAAATAGTCAAAATCCTACCAATAACTTAAAAGATTCAAGTATAGTAAGTAAAAATAATTGTAATTTAATTAATCTGGTGCATCAGAATTTACAAGGTATGGTAGGTAAAGAACTTGAAATTGAGTTATTTTTGAAGGAATTTAACATTGATATTATGTGTATATCTGAACATTGGTTCAGATCGCATGAACTCATTTTCAATTTCAATGATCACCAGATAGCAAGTTCGTTCAGTAGAGAAAATGCCATTAGAGGCGGCTCTCTAATTTTAATCAGAAACAATTTGAAATTTAAGGAACGTAAGGATATTGTGAGTCTCTCTACTGAACGAATAATAGAAGTGGCCTGCATAGAGCTGAGCCATCTAATAATTGTGAGCGTATACAGGCCTCCATCAGGGTTATACGATTCTTTTGAAGTAACAATGGAACAAATTTTGTCAAAAATATGTGCATCTAACAAAAAAGTTATTATATGTGGTGATTTTAACATTAATTTATTAGATTTAACATCCACTACTGTTAGATTCACATCTTTATTTCAATCGTATAACCTTAACAGTTTGTTTCAGGAACCTACAAGAGTCTGTGAGACTACAGCCACTTGTATTGACAATATATTTACTAATCTTATTCCTGTTACAAAAGAAATAATTAATAAGCTGAGTTCTGATCACTGTGGACAAATAGCTTCTTTTATTATGAAATGTGACAGTGATGCGAAGAAAAGTCTTGTGTTTATTCCTGTGACCACAAAACGTATTGAGCAATTTAGAAGTAAATTAAATTCAAATATCCATTTATCGGATAGGTCACATAGCTCTGATGAAGCTTTTAATAAATTATTTAAGGTGATAAGAACTCAATTTAATTCAATATTTACTTCTAAAACGGTTAGAAACAGTAATAAAAAAACTAAATTTATTGAATGGGCAACAAAAGGGATTAAAATTAGTAGGAAAAGATTATATGAACTATATGATGAAAGGTGTATTAACAATAGTGAAGAATTTAAAGCATATGTTAAAAACTACTCAAAAACGTTTAGAAAAGTTTGCAAAGCTGCAAAAGCCCTGTACATAAAAAATAAAATTAAAAACTCTAAAAATAAAATAAAAACAACATGGCAGGTAATAGCTGATGAGACTGGAAATGTATCCTGTCGCAGCTCTGATTTTGAACTATACTTTGAAAATAAAAAGATTACTAATGATCAAGAAGTTGCGACGGTCTTTGAAAAGTTTTTTGCTGACATTCCGGTCTCAACGACTAAAAATTTAAATTCTTCACCTGAAGCTGCCGAAAAGCTACTCAGAGACAATGTAAAGGAGTGTGATGTCAATTTTAAGTTTAGAGGAATTAACCCCAGTGATATTATTGATACCTTTAAATTGTTGAATATAAAAAATACTGCTGATCTCTGGGGCATGTCTACAAAAATTATTAAATCAATAATTGACATCGTAGCTCCTCATCTAGCAATGATTTTTAATGACTGCATAAAAAATGGTGTTTTTCCTGACTTAATGAAGCATAGCAAGGTTGTTCCTTTATTCAAAGCCGGAAGTAAATCGGATCCCACGAATTTCAGGCCTATATCGATTCTACCGACCTTTAGTAAAATATTTGAAAAAATTATTTTAAAACAATTACTAGTACATTTTAATTCAAATAATTTGCTACACGATAATCAATACGGATTTACTAAGGGTCGATCCACAACGGATGCTGGTATAGGACTTCTTTGTAGTATTTTTGAAGCTTGGGAGGAGTCGCAGGATGCCTTAGGTGTGTTTTGCGATCTCTCCAAAGCCTTCGATTGTGTTGAGCATGCTACATTGATCAGGAAACTGCGCCACTACGGCATAAAGGACTCTGCTCTCAGCCTTTTGACTTCTTACCTTAAAAATAGGACTCAAAGGGTTGAGGTAAATGGTAAAAGGTCCAATGGAACCAAAATAGAATTAGGCGTCCCACAGGGATCTATATTAGGCCCATTTCTTTTTCTCATCTATATAAATGACTTACCTTATCTAGTAAAGGATAATAATAATGAGATAGTGCTTTTTGCTGATGACACTTCACTTATTTTTAAAGTGAAGCGACAACAGTCGAACTACGACGAGGTAAACAGTGCTCTCTCAAAAATAGTATATTGGTTTAATGTTAATAACTTACTTTTAAATTCTAGTAAAACTAAATGTATAAAGTTTACTTTGCCCAATGTTAGGCAAGTCCAAACCAATGTACTATTAAATGATGAGAAGATGAATTTGGTAGATAACACTGTATTCCTAGGTATTACACTTGACAGTAAATTACAGTGGGGTCCTCACATTGCTAATCTTGCAGGTAGGCTCAGTTCTGCAGCATATGCAGTCAGAAAAATTAGAGAAATTTCTGACGAAGACACGGCACGATTAGTATATTTTAGTTATTTTCATAGTAGGATGTCATATGGAATCCTTTTATGGGGAAACGCTGCCGACATTAATACAATATTTGTGCTGCAGAAGCGAGCCATACGTTATATTTATAAAATGTCTGCTTTAGAATCTCTGAGAGATAAATTTAAAGAAATTGGTATTCTAACTGTTGCTTCTCAATACATTTTGGATAATGTAATATATGTTAGAAAAAATATAAGTAAATTTAAAGTTAAAAGTGACATTCACTGTAGAAATACTAGAAATAAGCACAAGCTAGATATGCCGGTGATCAGACTTAGTAAAGTCAGTAAATCCTTTAAAGGTCAATGTATACGCCTTTACAATAAAATCCCAGAAAACGTTCAAAATCTTTCCATTAATAAATTTAAAAAAGTAGTCAAAGAACGTTTGTGTGCCAAAGCCTATTATAAGGTCAATGATTTCATAAACGATGGCACATCTTGGGAGTAGGATGGCTGCTTGCAAGGCTGCTTCTACATTATTTTATGACTTACAATAATTATGTATGTATGTTGACATTGTATAATTCTAAGTTACAGCATTGTAAACTTTATTTTAAAAGATTAATTTTTTTCTCACTTTTTTTGGTAAAAAAGTGGACCCCGTGCGAGTTTCTTACGCCGGTTCTTCTCGCCGGGTTAGTTCCCGAACCGGTGGTAGGCACCATGTAGTATCAACATTCTGAAAGCATTTTTTTTTAAATCTATTCAGAAATAAAACTATTTTTATTTTATTTTTATTTTATTTTCATATCGCTATAGCAAATAAAGTGAATGCTATTTAGTTTAGCAATTGATTGAGCTACTAGACGTACAGTTATATCTTATGTACATGAAAGGAAATATATTTCGGCGGGCTAGCTATCTCGTGTTAAATTCCAAGCGAACTGAGGAGCGCGGGCCGGCTACGCTGCAGCGCCCAGCGATAACACACCTACATAAGTATCGCGTCGCATAGGCATACGCAGCTAGCGAAACCGGTCCGCTATCCACGGCGCGCGGCGGGCGAGCCGCGAAGTAAACAGCTGATAAGTAATAACTAAATGAGCAGACCGCGCACCTGATGCTTGGTCGTAACTCGTAGTTATTAAGATTTGTAAATATTTTATTGTTTTAAATATATTAATACATATAAGGTTGTAAATAGCTGTTTGTGTAAATAAAATACGTGTAAATATAAAATTACGAGAAATATATATGATGTAAAAATAAAATGTAAATATTAAGATGTAGGAGATCCCTACATCGCGTTCCCAAACGACTAACAATGCTCGTCTTTCGAAAGTCTGTTCTTTAGTCTGCTATCGAAATCGCACGTCAATCGGAATTTTAAAAATGCCTAAATGCCTAAAAGTGCCGTATTGAGCTGTAGAAGTTCGAATAGAAACGTTGGCCTTGATAATGGACACGTTTCTTATCATCGGTACGTCACAGTGGTAGGAAAAAAGTGACACGCTCGTTTTCATACAAAAGGAGCGACATGCGGTATCTATTTTGATCTATGTCTGCGGGTCCGTGTATAAAACAGTTTGGTTGGCTAAACCAGGATAGGTATATAGTAACAAGAAGGTCATACCGGGACGTCTCACTTTGCATTTATTATTTAGATAAAAGAACAAAGGTTTTTGTATGCACTGATAGATAATTCTTGTCTACTGCTCAAGGTTAGGGTAACTTACAAATTGTAATTTTAACACCAAGTCAACCAATATTAATTATTGTTTTACAAATATCATGCCTTTTCTTGCATAATACGAAGAACAAAAGAGACAGAAAGATGTAAAATTTGCAGATTACGTAACTCGCTCTTCAGAATATAACTTCTTGTATACAAAGATTTTTTTTTTTTAATATTTGTCCAGGTGCTCGGCCCCAATGGATTACTGCGCGACAAGACGCGCGTGTGGGTGACGCACCAGGTGTCGCAGCTGGCGCAGACGGACCTGGTGCTGGTGGTGCGGGACGGCGCCATCAGCGAGGCCGGCACCTACCAGCAGTTGCTGGATAAGAAGGGTGCCTTCGCCGAGTACCTGCTGCAGCATCTGAGCGAGGCGGAGCGGGCGGAACCGGAGGGTAAGATTCTCCCAATCTCAAAAAATCAATGAGGGTTTTTGATATTCCGTTTGCCACCAGGTGCCGCTATGTAGCCTTAGGGTCTATCGTGTCAACCCGCTGTCATATGTACGATATAGCTGTCATGTGTCACGATATAGGTGTCATAATATTATGTCTATTTGACACGAAAGACCTACGGCTACATAGCTCCATCTTGTGGCAAATAAAATATGGCAAACCCTCATTGCATCGTCACGTTGCAATGTGGAATTACCCTCAGAGTTAAGTATTCCAGTTTACTCGCCAGTCGCCGCATGCGATTGAAAAGTAAGTTTTATGTTGTGTTACTGAATATTAAAAAATAAGGTTTATATTATAATGACACAACACCACAATAGTTACTGCGGGTCGAGTCGGTGTCATTCAACATTCAGCGTCGATATTTTTGGGCTTCGACAAATTCTGCTAGTAGACGAATAACTGTCTGGAAGTTTTGACAAACTGACATAATCTCATATCTTTTTTTATGCGTCATTCAGTCACAAAAACAATGAAAGTAAAATGGTTTTTGTAAATCAAAATTATGTATGTATAATGTCAATTCAATTGTTTTAGAATTAGACAAGATAAAGCAAGATCTAGAGAGCAAGTTGGGTTCGGAGTTCCATAACAAACTGCAGCGCGCGCGCTCTCTGTCCGAGAGCGCCAGCGAGTCCGAACAGGGCGCTGGTATGTTGTTTATATTTTTAAATTAAAAATTACGTCTATGATCCAGTAACTAATGGCCGCACTCAGAAAGATTTCATATTGATTACCTAACTTGAGTTATGTCAAAATCTTTTAAATTTAAGTAATCATTAAAATATGTCTCTGAGTATGGTCGTTAGTGAGTATGACAATAAGACTGCGTTTCCACCAGAGATGTGTTGCGAGGAATGTGTTTTTGAGAACCAATAGAATCGCTTCATTGACGTGAGCTTGCCAAGACCTCGCTCAGCGCAGTGATTCTATTGGATCTTAAAAACACATTTCTCTCAAAACATCTCTGGTGGAAACGCAGCCTTACTGATTGAACTTGCAAACAAAACTTTTGTTCATCCAACAAGACATGTTTGTCGTCCGTTCCATAGTCCACTATAAGGTTTTAAAAATTTATGAAGAAGACTGAACTACTTGATAAGAGACATATTAACAGACTTTCAGACTGAAATAATCGTAATGTTCAAACGAATCTTAAAACTATTAATTTTGTCAGGAGATCGGCGGGAGAGTGTGAAGAAACGCACCCCGGAAATGACACCCAACGAGCTCAAAGAGAAGAACAAACTTATTGAAACAGAAAAGACTGAAACCGGAAGCGTAAGTATTTAATATGTGTACGCTCCTGCGTGTACGAGTGCGTACCAGTATTTAAAAATGTATGATAAAGCCATATTATGGCTTTATCATACATTTTTTATTATTATATTCGGGCTAAAATGAAAGAGACGAGTAACAATACTTTATGTAATGTTATTTATTATATGTAAAACTTTAATGTTTTTAATATTTTATGCCTGTAAGCGTTAACTCTAGGCTACTCTATGTGTAAATATCGTGCCTTCTCATATAAAGAGGATGAAAGAGATAACACGTCTGGTTTAAAAGAACCCTTAACAAATACTGGAAGCGTTTTAGTACTACGTAACTTCGTGAGGTAACGTCTTTTAAAAGTTAGTAGGATAACGTCTTAATATAAAAGTTACCATGCGTGAAGGCAGTCAAAAGGGAAAGACGATTACCGTGTTACGTATCATAATGTTCCAAAGGGAAAAAGGGGCCGTTACACAGTGAGAGTGTGAGGGAGGGGATAACATCATCAAAAATTGCGGCCTGCGGGACATATAATACTTGAAAGCTTCCACTGGAAAAAGGGGCCGTTACACAGTGAGAGTGTGAGGGAGGGGATAACATCATCAAAAATTGCGGCCTGCGGGACATATAATACTTGAAAGCTTCCACTGGCATAACAACCTGATTCAAAACACGCTATCCGACTCGGATTTGGGAACTTCAACGCGCGACCGCACGGATAAGCAGCCTCGGATCTGGGGGGGGGGGGGGGGGGGGGGGGGGGGACCAATGGACAACTCATCATTTATTTAACTTTGACCACGGAATAAATAATAGCACAAGTACAGCAATTTCATGGCTATATCAACTTGACCGATACCCTGAGCGCGCGCGTAGGTAGGCGGGGCGGCATTATCAGTTTTTGCCCCGCCTAAAAAAAATTGAAGATCCGGCTGCGGATAAGTTTCCGAATCCGAGTCGAACGGAAATCGTGAATCGCCCTGCAGGTCACGTATAGCTCGTCAAAAAAGAGTAGATGCTGTACACAATTTTGAAATCACATAAAAAATATGAAAACCTTATTAAATCGAGATAAAAATGTGCAAGGTGATAATGTTTAAAGTGTATAAGTGTTCTCTGTGGAAATACAAAGAGAAAAAAGCACCTTTTGAGCGTAGTTACGTTTAGAAAATGTTGTACTGCGCCTACTCTTTCTTGACAGACTGTTGTGTGTCCTCAGGTGAAGTGGGCGGTGTACAAGCATTACCTGATGAGCGTGGGCGTGTTCGCGTCGTGCGTCACCGTGCTCATGAACCTCGTGCTGCAGCTGTTCCAGGTCGGCTCCAACTACTGGCTCGCCGAGTGGTCCAACGACAAGGATATGGTTAGTACTATACGCTCGAGCAACATATGTTTGTTTGAGACGCATGAGTCTGTATCTCTTGATCTAAAAACTAAAAAAAAACTTTTTTTTTTTTAATTTAACAAATTATAGCATTGTCATTAGCTCTAAATACGAATGCAAAGTTTTAAATTAATTAGACAACTGGGTAAAAATCGTGCTCAAACATTCCGTTAGCGGGCCCCTAGGCCATCAATTTTATTGCATGATATCACGTTTTTTGCAATATTATTGACCGTCTGGACTCTAGAGTTAATATTGAACGCGCCCGCCTTTCAATCTTATTGTCAAATAAACTGTTCAATAAAATTGAAGCGTGATATTGCACAATAAAAGTGATCGTCTAGGGGCCCGCTTACATACATACAGCCTAAGCATATAAAAGCGTGTTAAAAAGGTTTTGCCAATGCGTATACGATAAGTCCATAGGTCCTAAAGACATAAAATAAACGTTGATAAAAACTTAAGAGATAGGTGATACTTTTTATAGCCTCCACGAGACATTTAACCTTTGGTTACAATTGATGAAGATAAGACGTAGAGTTGATTAAAAAACTAATACTCGCGGGTTCATAAACATTAAATTGTATTTTGCAGATGGTTAACGGAACTGTAGACACGGCTCGCCGGGATCTATACCTTGGCGTGTACGGCGGACTCGGCGTTGGACAAGGTACGTTTCTTACACCACAACTAAACATACGAAACTACTTTGAATTTTATACGAAGCTTGGAATCATAATAAATATTCATTATTGAATGCAAAATATACATATTAACTTGGATTGGGTCTTAAGACGTTTTCAATAAATCTTTTAGTAATTATTAAATTTTACTTCGCGTTGCCTGATTCATTGGTGTGAAGTCTAACAATAAAAAAAAAAAATTAATTTTATTGGTATCATTCAATACTTATCCCCAATCAGATGTAAATTTATTTATATTTATAATAATGAATACATTATTTACGTATATTTACTTGCATTTTTCTTTACTTTTCAATACTTTATTCTCTATCTCTAACCACTCTCTGGTATGGATTTCATGTTTTTACTACTTCTCGAGAGCATGCAATGTTTTGTGAACAACTAATATTTCCAGCATGTAAAGTATCATACAACAGTTTACTTTTATGAGAATATCTGCATGTTTTTATAGCATAATAAAGCTGTTTAGTTTGTTCTCTTTGACTTTTAAATTCAACTATAACTCGTTGAAAAACTTATCTACTCGGTGGCAAAAAATTATAACAACCATAAGGTGTTTCATAAAATAATGTTTTGTGTGTGTTACTCATTTTGAAATTGGATGGGCACTAACTAGTTACAAATAATTTAGTACTTTCTAAACTTAATTATTGTAAGGTTTCGTGCGCATCCAACTCGGACTCTATCAACACCAACATTGGGAGCCGGCAGTAGCGTTTCTTTGTTTGTTTGTTTGTTAAATTTTGTAAAAACTAGTGCTTGCCGGCTTCGCGTGGTGTGTATCAAACCTACCTTGTTCACGAGAGCCGTAGCTGCGAATCGTAAATTGACAGCCAGGCCACGCCTACTAGGATGCAACGATTTGTGTAGCTTTTCCCCAGTACCAGTACGCATTTAACTTGGTTGGCTAGCTGGCATATGCTACAATAACACAGTCATGCTAAGTATCCCTAGTAGACGTGGGTCCATTCGTAAATGGCGTAAAAAATAGGCCTCGTGCGTGCGGTGTCCCGAGTGCGATTGCGTTTCGTTAAATTTAAATACGCTTTTGATCTCTGCCTCGAATTTGTCTATATATCCTGTTAATATATTACTGTCAAACGGTGATTTTGGCTATCTCCTGCGCACGTCGCCACTCTAGTCAGCTCGCCACCCGTTTAATGTGAAATTTAGGACAAAGGCCTCAGTACCTCTCATTATCGTGAGCCCTTAAATTGAACGAAACGCAAAACGCAACAGTACTAAAACCTCCCACTGGGGGCGCGCAGTGGTGTCGGTGTCGATCTCGTCGCTGGCGCTGTACCTGGGCACGCTGGGTGCGGCGCGCTACCTGCACGCGGCGCAGCTGGGCGCGGTGCTGCGCGCGCCCGCCATCGGCTTCTTCGACTGCACGCCGGTCGGCCGCCTCCTCAACCGGTTCAGCAAGGACATCGACGTCGTCGACAACGTGCTGCCCATGACGCTGCGAGGATGGACCTCCTGCTTCTTCGCGGTACGCGTCCTGTCGAATCTGAGATTTTGGGAACCCTACCCTTCGGTCGAGTCGTAACAGTCTGAAAGATGACCTTTAGGGTTGGTAAATGAGTGCCTGTTACGGCTCGCTGCCGAGGGAAGAGTTCTCAAGTTGACTAACACTGGTTTGTCCTAACGAATAAATATATCGTCATTGTAAAATAACCCTAGCAATAATTTCGTCAATCGCCTCGATAAATAATAATTTGCCAACCGAACTCGCATCGGCGAGAAGTTAAACGACAATTTTTTTTTACTTCCGAGATAAATCTATCTCGATTCGTATTTAAATTGCGTAGTAGCTTTTGTGAAATGTATTTGGGATCAGATTATACCAGCTTTGCATTTTCTGTCTCGTTCTTGATATTTCTTTTGATTGTTTCCGTTTGTAGTGTCGCTAGTGTTTGGCCTTGACTTGACTCAGAACAACGCATGTCGTAGCCACATCCCACTTAGTCGCACGGCGACGTCGTAGGTAGATTCCGGTAGTGACACTCATCGTAAAAATGTATTCATTATTATAAATAGCTTTTCCTCGGACGACTCGTCGTCCAAAGAGTTTACCGCTCTCGAACGTACGTGTTTGCGTCCGACTTGCGTGCGCGTACGCATCGCGTCTAGACGTAGACCAGTTTGAGCGCTGCAGTATAGAGCTTGAAGGGCATCGTTGTTACAGTGATATCGTCACTATTTTCGGACCTCATGCCGTATCTGGCTTGCGTGGTAGCGGCGCGGAAAGTGCACGCCGGCCTCCTAAACAATGTGCTCAAAGCGCCCCTTCAGTTCTTCGAGGTGACGCCTCTAGGACGAATTCTCGGTCGGTTTTCCAAAGACATAGACATCGTGGACACGCAGCTGCCGACGCAGATTACGGACGTGTTGTATTGTGCCTTCGAGGTAAATATTATTTCAGTTCTATAGACGTGGGCAGGGTCTGTGAACGTACCTATGTGTGTCCAACGTCATTTCAAAATAAAAACTATGTGTTGCTACAACTTAAAACCGAGAAGTTTTCAACAATTTTGTGTTTAATTATTTACCTTTAACTGTACAATGCTGAATAAACTGATCCCAAAATACGTTTTAAACAACGTTTTACAATCAACCAAATTGCTAATAGTATTTAGTAGTAATTAAAGTCTCGTGCAAAAAATAAACTATAATAGATGTGTGATATTTTAAATTTAAATGAAATTGATTGATTGATAATTACACATTACATATTATCTAAATTAAATTGCCTACTAATCATCACCATTCCTACAGGTCCTGGGTACGCTGTTCGTTATCAGCTACTCGACTCCGATCTTCATGGCTGTGATCGTCCCTATAGGCGTGGTGTACTACCTCATACAGCGGTTCTACGTGGCCACGTCCCGTCAGCTCAAGCGTCTGGAGTCCGTCTCCCGCTCGCCTATATACTCACACTTCGGAGAGAGCATCACGGGCGCGTCTACGATACGAGCATATGGTGTCTTGGAAAGGTAATGTGACTTAAGTTTCATTGCGAATTGAATGAAAATAATATTACGGATACGGACACGTAGTGCCATCTAGCGTCAAACCAGCGAAACTGATCAGGGAAGCACAGAAAACATAAATCCCCTACTCAATACTAGATGGCGTTAGGTATATGTTTACTTACGCGTATTTTCTTGAAACATCCCACACTTGTTTACGTGAATCGGGGAAGGAACTTTCTAGAATTCGTCTCGCCATATAAATAGCCGCAGGTAGACGGCCCGGCAGTTCAGTTCGATACGAGCTATCATCAAGGCGACTTCGGAGAGAAAACAAGTGATCAATAGTGAGTGAACCACCTGCACGACCTATACGACCTGCAAACCTTCAAGAAAAGAGCGTATTCCCTCTTAAAAGGCCGGCAACGCACCTGCAGCGCTTCTGATGTTGCGAGTGTCCATGGGCGACGGTAGTTGCTTACCATCAAGTGACCCGTTTGCTCGTTTGCCCCCTTATTTAATAAAATAAAAAAAAAAAAAAAACTGAAACCTACGACTCGGCTACGACCTAGGACAGTGCTAGTGCTTTGTGTGACTTAGTGCTAGTGAATAAAGTCTTCAAGAGAGTCAGTAGGTCTTTCTATCCAAATCCGTCGAACCCTAGCACGTAACAACTGGTGTCGGAAGTGAGATTTGGAGATGCCATTGATTCCGAGAGAGGACTTCAAGGGGAGTGTCAGGACAAGGGCGCAACGAGCTGCTGCCATTGACTTCGAGAGAGGAATTCAAGGGGAGTGTGAGGACAAGGGCGCAGTGCCATTGACTCCGAGAGAGGACTTCGAGGGAAGTGTCAGGACAAGGGCGCAACGGACTGCGGAGGCCACACCCACTGGGGACCAAGCTCCGCCCCCTTCGAGGCAGGCCCCACCCGCTGGCCCCGCCCACCAGGCTCCGCCCACTGGCCACGCCCCCCAGGCTCCACCCACTTCGGGTGAAGCCACGCCTACTGGCTCCGCCCGCCGGGACCCGCCCACTGACCACGCCCCTCAGGCCCCGCCCACTCTAGGCGTGGCTCCGCTCACCAGGCCACGCCCACCATGCCACGCCCACGCTGGCCCCGCCCACTCAGGCCACGCCCACTGGCCCCGCCCACCGGGGCCCACCTGCTCAAGCCCCGGCCACTGGCTTTACCCACCTTGACTCGCCCGTAGCTTCTGCAGCCCCTCAAGTGGCTCTTCAATTAGAAAGTTTAATTGAGTTAATTCAGGCTCTGCAAGAGTCACAAGACCGCAAGCTTGGCGCTTTGCAAGAGTCGCAAGACCGCAAGCTTGGCGCTTTGCAAGAGTCGCAAGTCCGCAAGCTTGGCGCTTTACAAGAATCACAAGACCGCAAGCTCGGCGCTTTAAAAGAGTCACAGGAGTCACAAGACCGCAAGCTCGGCGCTTTACAAGAGTCGCAAGAACGCAAGCTCGGCGCTTTGCAAGAGTTTCAAAAAGCTGAAATCAGAGCGATTCGAGAATCACAAGAGCAACAAAAAGACCTCCAAGAAAAAGCGCTTGGGGCTATAAAGGATGTTAGTGAAACGGTGACTAAGCTTCGGAAAGATGTTGATGTTATGGAAGAACGAGTTACCGGGCTAGAAGTGGATATGGAAAATGTGAAAACCGGCCTCACAGAACTATAGAAGTGGAAAGTGCGCCTGGAAACCACAGGAGTCGCGATGTCTAGTGGAACTACCGGAGTAGTGGTACAAGGACCGAGAGTTAAAGTGCCACCATACGACGGTACTACTTCTTGGAACGCTTATCGTCAGCAATTCCAGACGGTTGCTTCTGCCAACGGATGGACTGACGAACAACGCCTGACCGCTCTCACTGTTGCGCTCAGAGGGCAAGCTTTGTCGGTCTTAGAAGCACATACAGGAAACGGGTTCCAAGACCTGATGGAGGCCCTGGAATCCAGATACGGGGAGCGACACCTGGAGGACGTGTTCCGTGCTCAACTTCGTGACAGAGTCCAACGCTCAGGAGAGGGACTACAACAATGGGCGTTGGAAATCGAAAAACTGGTCAAGAAGGCACACCCAGGAGCCGATTCCAAGATGATCGACACGAATATTGTGCAAGCATTTGTCGACGGAATCAGGGACCTAGAGGTCAGAGCTGCAGTGAGACTACGTCACCACACCTCGCTAAAGGAAGCATTGGCGCATGCTTTGGAGGTCGAGGCTGTTCGCCGTGACATACGACAGACCCATAAGATCCACGAGGTCTCTGAGGAAGTTAAGGAGGTCAAGGCTCCCACGAAGAGAAGTTTTGGAGCCATGTGCTACAAGTGCGGTGAGAGGGGCCATCTTCAGCTCAACTGCCCGCAGAAGGAACAAGTAGAGGAGCTGAAGAAGCAAGAAGCTTCGTCCCCTGCCCGGGATCAGGGAAACGAATAAAAGCCAGGACTAAGGGGCGAGTACTGGCTGACGCGGAGGAAGCCCCGATAACTGTTATCTCCCAAGCATGCAGCGGGAATAGTCTTGTGATTCAGGGGACTATTAACAGGACGGATTGCAAAATGACTCTAGACACAGAAGCCTCTAGAACGATAGTGAACCCAAATCTAGTAAAAGCCGCAAGGAGACATAAGAGGAGAATTAACTGTCGGCTTCTTACTGCCTCCGGTCAGCCAATACCCGTCCTGGGAGAAATGTCAGTTACGATTAATGTATGGGGTTACTCATACCCTCATGACGTTATCGTGGCTGAGATTATGGATGATTGCATCTTGGGTTTGGATTTCATAAAGAAGCACAACTGCAGAATTAATATCGCTGACGGAGTTTTCAAGTGTGGCGAAGAAGAAATTTTCATCCTTGGAGGCGCCTGCGGGAAAGTCACATGTGTAAAGGAAGTCATTATACCTGGACGAGCGGAAGCTAGAGTGCTGGTGAAGCTACCGCCAGCTGGAAAGAAGAAGTCAAACAGATGCGTGTTGATCGAAGACACACCTACCGAGACATCTGCGCAAAAACTGATGACGGCGAGAACCCTTGTTAGTGGAAGCAGTAACGCTGTGGTCAGGGTTTTGAATCTTGGTGATCGCGAGATCTGCTTGAACAAAGGTGACGTCATTGGAAAGTGCGAGGAAGTTGTCTGGATGAGAAAGTGTAGTTCGATCACAGGCTCAGACTCAGCAAACAGCAGCAACTATGAAATAGTGACTGAGCTACTCGATGACTGCAAGAGTAATCTGACTTATTCGCAGAGCATGAAAGCTAAGAAGTTTTTACAATGCCACGCGAATATCTTCACCAGTCAGGAAGGCGACCTTGGAAGAACGTCGATGGTGCAGCACAGGATAGATACCGGAAGCGAGAACCCAATTCGTCAATGAGCAAGACGGATACCCATTGCAAAGGAAAAAGAAGTTGAAGGCCTTTTGGAGGACATGAGAAGGCATAAGATTATTGAACCGTCTGCAAGTCCGTGGTGCTCACCTGTTGTGTTAGTGAAGAAGAAAGATGGTAGCACAAGATTTTGTGTTGACTACAGATGTCTCAATGATGTCACCAAGAAGGACAGTTACCCGTTACCTCGAATCGACGACACTCTGGATACCTTAAGTGGCATGAAATGGTTCTCGACCCTGGACCTGAAATCTGGATACTGGCAGGTGGAAATTCATCCAAAAGACAAGGAGAAGACAGCTTTCTCCACCGGTAAAAGTTTATGGCAGTTTAACGTCATGCCCTTTGGATTGTGCAACGCACCTGCCACATTTGAGCGACTCATGGAGTGTGTACTGGCAGGCCTAGTTGGAGAGGCTTGCTTAGTCTACTTGGACGACGTCATCATTGTTGGCCGCGACTTCGAGGACCATTTGCGAAACTTAGAACGAGTTTTCGCCAAAATAGAGGGGGCCAAGTTAAAGTTGAATCCGAAAAAGTGTCGTTTATTCAGAAGTAAGGTCAATTATCTCGGCCATGTTATCTCCGGTGATGGAATCCAGACGGACCCGGAGAAACTGGAAGCAGTTCAAAATTGGCCAACCCCTAAGAACAAAACCGAAGTGCGGGCATTTCTCGGCCTATGCTCCTACTACAGACGTTTTGTGAAGGGATTCTCAGAGATAGCCAAGCCATTACATCGGCTGACAGAAGATAAACGACAGTTTATTTGGGATGAGACTTCTGAAGATTCTTTTCAGAAACTGAAGAAACATCTGTGTGAAACACCAATCCTGGGGTATCCACAAACTGAAGGTCAGTTTATAGTCGACACGGACGCAAGCAACACGGCTATTGGAGGGGTATTATCTCAAAAACAGGGTGAAAGAGAAGTTGTAATTGCATATTTCAGCAAATCTTTATCTAAGCCAGAGAGAAACTACTGTGTAACAAGAAGAGAACTCTTGGCTGTTGTAAAGACGCTACAACATTTCAGTAAATATCTCATCGGCAGACAGTTTTTACTGCGAACTGATCACGCAGCCTTAAAGTGGCTACTGCAATTCAAGAACCCAGAAGGCCAAGTAGCTCGATGGATTGAACAGCTCCAGGAGTATGACTTCAAGACCGAACACCGCAGCGGAAAGTCGCATGGGAATGCCGATGCACTCTCACGAAGGCCGTGTTCAGAAGACTGCAAACATTGTGTTAAGCAGGAATCTAATGAAGTAACATTAAAATTAACGAAAACAAGTCCATGGGAGAATGATGCTATGAGGGAGGCTCAAGAAAGAGATGATGACCTTCGGCACATCATCACATGGAAGAAACGGGGTAACGTGAAACCAATCTGGAGTGAGGTTGCACCCACTGGCGCTGTCACTAAGGCGTACTGGGCGCAATGGGACAGTCTGATTCTTCAGAATGGAATACTCTACCGGAAATGGGAGAAGACTGGACTGAAGAGGGCAGAGAGTTCCATCTTCAGATAGTTGTCCCAAGAAAGAGAGTACCAGATGTTCTCCGTGAAATACACGATGGCGTATCAGGAGGTCATTTAGGTGTAAAGAGAACGTTAACAAAAGTGCGAGAACGATTCTACTGGTTGCATTGTCGAGATGATGTACAGGATTGGTGTCGCAAATGCACTACTTGCGCTGCAGTGAAGGGACCGCAGACCAGGAGCCGTGGGAACCTGCGGCTGTAGAACGTTGGCGCACCGTGGGAACGAATTGCAGTTGACGTAGCTGGGCCATTTCCCGTAACGGAATCGGGAAACAAGTATTTTATGGTCGTCATGGACTATTTCACCAAATGGCCCGAAGTGTTACCAAACCAAGAAGCTACAACAGTCGCTTCTAAGTTAGTCGAAGAAGTGATATTTCGCTTTGGTGTGCCTCTGGAAATCCATTCTGATCAAGGCAGGAATTTCGAATCGCAGGTCTTCCAGGAAGTGTGCAGAATTTTGGGAATGCATAAGACGAGGACCACCGCGTACCATCCACAGTCTGATGGAATGGTTGAGAGATTTAACCAGACCCTTGAGAGGCATTTGGCGAAATTGGTAGATGACAGACAAAAAGATTGGGACAAGTATATACCACTCTTCCTTCTCTCGTACCGTACCGCCAAGCATGAGAGCATAAAAGCTACCCCGGCGTATGTCAATTACGGTAGAGAACTACGAGTACCAGTAGACCTCTTGACCGGAGGGTCACCGGGGGAACCAAAGACCGTACAAGACTATGTCTGCGATTTAAGGGAAAAGATGCGCTATATACACGCCATGGTTCGGGAAAATGGGTTACAGTCAAGTGAGAACATAAAGACCAGATACGACCGGAAATCGAACACGAGCGGCTTCGAAGAAGGGTCACTGGTGTGGCTGCATAACCCAACTCGCCGAAAAGGGAATCTCCAAAGTTGCAGACTAAGTGGGACGGCCCATACAAAGTGGTTACCCGATTGAATGATGTGACTTACAGGATTCAAAAGCAACCAAGAGGGACATTCAAAGTGGTACACATAGACCGTCTGGCGCGTTACCATGGCAGTAACAACGATGCTCGGGACGAGCACCTCTAAGAGGGGAGTGGTATTACGGATACGGACACGTAGTGCCATCTAGCGTCAAACCAGCGGAACTGATCAGGGAGGCACAGAAAACATAAATCCCCTACTCAATACTAGATGGCGTTAGGTGTATGTTTACTTACGCGTATTTTCTAGAAACATCCCACACTTGTTTACTTGTTTACGTGAATCGGGGAAGGAACTTTCTAGAATTCGTCTCGCCATATAAATAGCCGCAGGTAGACGGCCCGGCAGTTCAGTTCGATACGAGCTATCATCAAGGCGACTTCGGAGAGAAAACAAGTGATCAATAGTGAGTGAACCAGTGAAACCTACGACTCGGCTACGACCTAGGACAGTGCTAGTGCTTTGTGTGACTTAGTGCTAGTGAATAAAGTCTTCAAGAGAGTCAGCAGGTCTTTCTATCCAAATCCGTCGAACCCTAGCACGTAACAATAATATGATTAAAGTTTCAAAACATTTGTTATTGGAAATTTAAAATTAATATTAACTTTAATAACTGTACTCCACTAGAGCAATGGTATCGTGCGCGAGTGAAAGAGACAAGTAGGGTGAGGCCATTTAAAAACGATGACACTCTTCTTGACGCAAACAGACTATAAGAAACGTGCGCAACGATGTTGCTGAGAAAGTTGAATGTTTACTTGACGTGTCCTGCCACTTAATATAGTTCCTTCACGTTCTGTCATATCAGCCTTTCCCAAAGTGGGCGATAACGCCCCCTTGTGGGCGCTGCAGGTCTAAAGGGGGGGCGGTGTGGGACTCAAAAAAAAAAAAGAGGGCGTTGTTTAGAGGCTAATTTGTAATTTCATTTCATCTGGATGCATTTTAAATTGAAACAATGGGAGGCGCTAGAACAGACAAAATAAGTTTGGGAACCCCTGTGTTACACAAAGAGAGAAGCCCATTAGCATCACAAATCCGATTTACTAGACGAGTGCTGCCATCTGTAGTTCCTTATATGTATTACTCTTATTCGTCAGGTTCGTGGAGGAATCGGAGCGCGGCGTGGACCACAACCAGGCGTGCTACTACCCCAGCTGCATCGCCAACCGCTGGCTCGCCGTCCGCCTGGAGATGATCGGCAACCTCATCATATTCTTCTCGGCGGTGCTCAGCGTGCTCGGCCGTGATACCATGAACGCTGGTCTAGTTGGCTTGTCCGTCAGTTACGCGTTACAGGTATGTTGAATTAACTTCACCGATTTTTTACCAAAACAGTAAAAGTAAAATAAGAGTTAAGCAAAGAACAAGTAAAGAAACACTAACCGTGAGATGGATTTACCTTGTTTCCTAGTTTTAATAAATAAATTTAATTATCGACACGCAAAATGGTCTTTGTTTGATCTTAAAAATTACTTGACACACAGATATTTTTTTGTAAGTGTAACGATACCTACGTAAATATTTTTATAAGCAGGAGTTTTAAAAGTAAGTTTATCAATTATATTAATTATTTTAATTAATTTTATTTATTTTAATATTAACCATTTGATTAATGATACCAATGATTTGAATGTTATAAACTGTATGTGAATTCGCAGATCACACAAACACTCAACTGGCTCGTGCGGATGACGTCTGAAGTGGAGACCAACATCGTCGCCGTCGAGAGGATAAAGGAGTACGCCGAAACTAAACAGGTAGACCCTGAAACCTCATAACAACCTTAAACGATATGTAATTGAGATAAAAAGCTTTTGATTAATCTATATCAGGGGTCGCCAATTAGTTTCGCTCGGGGTCCATGTTAAGAAATGAAATGACCTTCGCAGTCAACACATTAAAAAAATATATTAAACAAAGGTAATTACGAAATAATTTACAAAGATATTTATTTACATATCAGTGAGAAAAGTGACAATTTTTGTAGCGAATTATCTCTCTGATGTTTTGAGTGAAATTGGTGCGAGCTATTGATATTAAATCGTGGAGATGTTCATTAAATAGTCGAGACCGAAATTTATTTTGAACGAAGTTCATCTTCGAAAATGCTTGGTCCGCACACAATGGGTCGGCGGTCCGAATGCGGACCGCGGTCCGTCATTTGGTGACCTCTGATCTTAGATATCGTAGTTTAATACTACGATTTAGTTGCTATATAATTGTAAAATCTCACGCGTTTCTTGCAAACATAGGGAGAATTAAAGTATTACTTAACGCGATTCTACTGCCTGGCCCTGTTGAAACACGGATTTACTGTATGGTTTTTTTGGGCTTAATTCACAGCGCCCTGGGCCAAAACCTGGGCCGCTTTGAATTCAAGTGGGCCAACTAAGTCTAACCGAGTATGTATGCTTTGCTGATTGCTGTGCGCTCACAGTTCACATAACATTATCTTCTACTAGATTACACACGCAACTCCGTTGCGCCAAAATTCGATTATCGCGCGGGAACCGTATATTTTTACGGGATGACAGTATTCTATGTCTTTTCCCGAGACTCAAAGTATCTCCATACCCAGCAAAATCGCTTCAGCGGTTTGGGCGTACATTTTTACGGGATGACAGTATTCTATGTCTTTTACCGAGACTCAAAGTATCTCCATACCCAGCAAAATCGCTTTAGCGGTTTGGGCGTGAAGAGGTAACAGATAGACAGACTTTCGAATTTATAATATTATGGAGTATGGACTATAGATGGCAGCACTTGTTTTGTTATATCGCTTTAGCGGTTTAGGCATGAAGAGGTAACAGCCACACAGACAGATAAATAGACAGACAGACACACTTTCGCGTTTATAATATTAGTATGGATAACTAAAAGAAAATTGTCTCTGCAGGAAGCGCCATGGACGATCGGCGCCGGTCCGGGCGCGGGCTGGCCGGCGACGGGCGCGCTGCAGCTGGAGCAGCTGTCCCTGGGGTACCGGTCCGGCGAGCCGGCGCTGCGGGACCTCACCTGCACCGTCGCGCCGAGAGAGAAGCTCGGCATCGTCGGCCGCACCGGCGCCGGCAAGTCCACGCTCACGCTTGGACTGTTCAGGTAAGTGATGGCATTTGTAGACTTAGACATAGGTTACACGGTCAGTCTGGGATCAGTTCAGTCCATCAGTCTGATCCAGACTGACGGGAGAAAGATCGTGTAACCGTTTGATTGACGGACTGATAATTTTTTTTACTATGTACTTTCCGGTCATCATTCTGGCGTCAGTCTAAAACTGATGGACTGAACTGATGCCAGACTGAACGTGTAACCTTAGACTTAAGGTAAGACCGACTAGAGCAACAAAACTCGACGCGATACTTCACTTCCATAGAACTGACGTTTGTAAAACGTCAGTTATTTGGAAATGAAGTGTCGCGTCGTGTCGTGTCGTACTAGTGCGGTTTCGCCTTTAGGTTAAATTTAGATTGCAACCTCGTTCGTTGAGTTGCAGTTTAATGAGCCATTCAAAGTGGAACAGGCAGCCCAACAACATCACATTGAGATGTGAACTGAGTGTCTCGTGTACTAAACTTTAGTTTTAATTACTTACTGCACGTGAAAAATATGTCGTATTTCAATAACAGAATTCAATTTATTATGCCTTACTACTCCTCAAAGCTTGTATCGTAACGTAACGCGCTCGCTCCTTGACACAGTTTGTTTGGTTGTGAGGTGACCCATAGGAACAAACAACTTATGACAGGACCGATTTCAATACAATTGTCATCACATGAACTTCCATTAAGAAATTACATTGAGTAACATTTTTTGCAATACCCTTACTATACGTATGTCCATCTGTCCCTCCACAGGATAGTAGAAGCGATGAAGGGCAAGATCCTCATCGACGGCGTGGACATCTCGACCATCGGGCTGCACCAGCTGCGGTCCCGCATCACCATCATCCCGCAGGACCCGGTGCTGTTCTCGGGCACGCTGCGCATGAACCTCGACCCCTTTGGAGCATACAGCGACGACGACATCTGGCGGTCGCTGGAGCACGCGCATCTCAAGACTTTTGTGCAGGGTGAGTGTGAGAGACTGAGGCCTCAGCCTCGAAATTATCGGGGCGGTGGCGGCGGCGGCGCGGGTGCGGCGCGTTACAATGTATAGATTTATATGGAACTGGACTCGAAGGCGCGGCGTAGTAGACGGCTTCCCGAGCCGCCACCACCGCTCCCGCCCCGCTGCCCGCTGATTTCGAGGCCTGATGAGTGTTCAGAATCCGCGGATTTTAAGTCTGCGTCCATTACTTACTATTTGTGATTTAGTAACAACAATTTCTTTTAGGCTTGTTATGATCATGATTTTGTAGCTAACCGGGTAATAATGTAGGAGACATCGTGATTGGGTATGTTCGTTCGCGCTGTCAATGTTGTTGCAAAGCAACATGTACCATAAATCAATACCAAGCAGCGAATGCTGACGTTAACCGAGGCCAGATACTGATACCGTGGACGCGCAGCTTTATTACTTGAGATGAGATTTATATAAAAAAAATATCATCAACTTTTTGGCAAAAAATGCCAGATTTGATGATGAAAATCGGTAGAGCGTATCAGTGTAATCACCCCTAAACCCTACCTCAGGTCTGCCAGCGGGCCTGCTGCACGAGGTGTCTGAGGGCGGTGAGAACCTGTCAGTTGGGCAGAGGCAGCTCGTGTGCTTGGCGCGCGCGCTGCTGCGGAAGACGCCGCTACTCGTGCTGGACGAGGCCACCGCCGCTGTGGATCTCGAGACAGATGATCTTATACAGGTATCCATGCATCCATCCATGTATCCATCTTTAACATACTTTGGAAGTCAGATAAAACGCACGCTTACATGTTACATAGACCGATACATTAAAAATAAAAGAAACCAGTGTGCTTTAGACCACACAACTGAAGTAAAACTTCTTGAGCATGCATAGGCTATGAAAGAAAGAAAGTAAGAAAATGGGTGCGTGCACCTCTCCGTTCGCCTCACCCGATCACACTTTTCGTAACGCTCTCGCCACGCATTTGCCAGCTCACTCCCCAAGTCGAACGAAGAAGTTTTACTTTAAAAGTGTAAGCAGAAAGACTTGACAACGCTTTGCATAACTAGTGCGTACACGTACATGCAATATGCGTGTAAATTTGATCTAAAACTTAAAAAAACTGCGAAATTATTACAGAATATTAGGAAAATTATATTTTGTCTTATGACGTATACTTTATAGCTTGCCAACGCTATTCAACGCTGTTAAATTAGAGTAATCCCAATTCCAACCCTTCTCTCCTAGATCTTCTTATCACCTCCTCACCCGATCTCATAGCAACCCATGGCCAATTTCCATGTAACCTCTCTCACATGGCCTAGTTTTCCTTTCCCTTAAACTCAAACCACCTCGTAAAAAACCCAAGTTCATCATCCTGCGTAGTTTTAAGGGTTTGGATCTGAAGGCTCTTAAGCATGACATATCTAATGCTAATTGGTCTCGTGTCCACTCGGCCGGGGATATCGATCTAAAAGTATCGATATTTAGTGATATTTTGACCCAGATATTTGACACTCATGCTCCACTTAGAAAAGTTAAAGTTAAATATGCACCGGCACCTTGGCTCACTCAGGAAATATTAAACATGATGGCTAAGCGTAACCGAGCTCTGTGTCAGTATCGAAAAAGACCAACTGAGACAAATTTGGCTAAATATAAGTTCCTCCGAAACCATTGCAGTCGCTTGTGTAGAGATTCAAAAAGACACCACATACATTCTACAATTGACCAAAGTAACCCCTCCCAACTCTGGAAATTCCTCTCGTCGCTTGGTATAGGAAAGTCTTCTGCTAGTTTAGATAGTACGGTGGATATAAACGCTCTTAACAACCATTTCTCTAAACCACCTGTAAGCGTCGACCAAGATGCCAAAGCGCGCACGATTTCCCATATCTCCTCTTTTCCTATCCCCTCCTGTACTCCATTTTCGTTCCAGCCTGTCACTGAGGATGATGTTAAGAAACATATCACAGCTATAACATCCACTGCTGTAGGGAATGATGACCTTAGTCCCCGTATAATTTCCCTTTCAATTCCTGAACTCTTGCCAATTCTCACTCATATTTTTAATTACTCCTTGTCAACGAGTTCCTTCCCTTCGGCATTGAAACGTGCCAATGTAATTCCTTTGCCTAAACCCCTAATCCCTCTTCCTTATCCCAGTTTAGACCAATCTCTATTTTGCCCTACCTGTCCAAAGTCCTTGAAAACATTGTCCATAAACAGCTTTCTCAATTCCTTACATCTAATAATTTGCTCTCTTCCTTTCAATCCGGTTTCCGCCCTGGTCACAGTACTGTTACAGCACTGCTAAAAGTTACTGACGATTTACGTCTAGCTATGGAGCAAAAATGTATAACTATCCTGGTACTTCTAGACTTTAGCAGTGCTTTTAATTCAGTTGACTTTGACATTTTCCTTTCTGTCCTTCGTTCCCTTAATATATCATCCGCAGTGATAGACTGGTTCGACTCCTATCTTCGGGGGCGCTCGCAGCGGGTCCGCTATGGTGAGGCTACCTCTGACTGGTGTGATCTCGATGCGGGGGTTCCACAGGGTGGTGTTCTTTCTCCTCTCCTTTTTTCAATTTTTATAAACACAGTCACCTTTATTATTTCATCATGTAACTTTCATCTCTACGCTGACGACTTGCAAATATATCGTCGTTCTCATGTTGATGATATTAGAACGGCGGTCAGGGACATCAATACAGACCTACAGCGTATAGCAGACTGGGCAAAATCGTTTGGACTCTTAGTCAATGCCCATAAATCTCAGGCAATAATTGTTGGTAGCAGGTACATGACACAAAGATTAATTGATGTGCCCAGAGTTATGTACAATGATACTCCGATTGCTTATACACACTGCGAAAAACCTAGGAATAATCATTGATAGCAATCTGTCCTGGCAACCTCAAGTCAATGAGGTGAGTAGAAAAATATTCCACTCGATACACATGCTTAAGCGTCTTCAGAACTTTTTGCCCTTAAAAACTAAAATTTCCCTAGTCCAGTCACTCATTTTCCCTATCCTTGATTATGCTGACTCCTGCTCCTGTTACCGAAGAGTTGCTGACAAAGTTAGAACGTCTGCAAAACCTCTGCATTCGTTTTGTCTTTGGTCTTAAAAAGTATGACCATGTCTCTGCTTTTCGGTCACAACTAAGGTGGCTTGCGATTTGCCTTCGGCGAAATATCCATATTCTCTCCCTCCTTTATAATATCCTTTATAACCCTTTGTCTTCCTCTTACCTCGTAGAGCGTTTTAACTTTTCACGATCCTTAGACATCCCTTGTAGATCTAATGTTAGGACAAACCTTTCCCTCCCCTCCCATCGCTCCAACTTCTTTTCATACTCCTTACTGTTCATGCAGTCAGATTGTGGAATTCCCTACCCCACGCTATCCGTGATAGTCCCACTATTACTGTATTTAAGAGACGATTGAAGGAGCACTACCTTAATACCGAATCCAAATAATATGATTATTAAATATACATATAGTATGTATTTATAGTTTATAGTATAGTATGCATTATATTTTTATAGTATATTATTATAGTATGTTATTATTATTAGTATAATGTAGTATTTTGTTGAACTATAGCCTATAGATAATAATAATTGTATTACATAGTTATAATTTATATTTGTAATTTCTGTTTATGCACGCCCTATCTGATGTTTGTGATCAAATTTCTCTTCTTAGGGCTGCTGGAAGAAATTTCTTTAGAAATAAGCAGTACCTGTTGTGTCGTTTTTCTTCATAAGTATAACTTATTAAATATTTATGTGTGCAATAAATTGTAAATAAATAAATAAAAATAAATAAATGTAGGCTATATAATCTGTATCCTTATTTCAGAAAACCATCCGTTCGGAGTTCGCGTCGTGTACAGTACTGACTATCGCGCACAGACTGAACACGATCATGGACTCGACGCGCGTGATGGTCCTCGACCGAGGACAGCTGGTAGAGTTCGCGCCGCCAGAGCAGCTGCTCGCTGACAAGAATTCCATCTTCTACGGCATGGCCAAAGACGCCGGCCTCGTCAACTAACATAGACCTAACCTCACTTGCTCAAAGACCTAAACAAAATGGCGGCGTCAATTTTAGTCTCGCGCCAAAAGTGTTTTTATACAGACTATATCTAGTGGATGTTTGATGATTAGTGCCTGGATTCTGCTTTTTTTTTTGACAGGGGATTATCTATTTAGCGCTTTTGATTGGCTAACGTCTAAAGTTAACCTATCAACAACGCTAATGAATATATAAACTCCTGCCAAAAACAACCTGAACTGGGCATAAGTCAAATGACTTACTAATTTCAAAACCATGAGATGACGCGTGCAAATTCGTTATATCTCTATACGGTTTTAATTATTTTAATGGCCGGCAAAAGCCGCAAACACAAAAGTGGCAAATTTGACATAACGCTTGTGGTTGCTTAGGCGTATTACCCATTCAAATACGATATTGAATAATACAAATAATCGTCAAATTTACCCCAGAAACCGGCCATGAATTCTGGAAACTGATGACTTATAGACCATTGCGCCGTAACCAACCATTCCAGACTAAATAATTCTCAAATGAGCTTACAAATAGCGGATCCTATTATGAATAATAGATACCTACAACACTACTTTGTACTATTATTTTTGAGCTGAGCTACAAATATCGTTCAAAATAGTCCACAAAAAAAATCTGATTCCATCCCACAATAGCAATATTAGTTAATATACTGCAAACTGGAATCCGAATAGAGCTTTCTAGACTATTCTAGACTTAAAACAAAGTATCAGCCGGCGCCTTGCGGCAGCTACCGCACTTATACACGTGTTCATAGCGTAGTTATCGTTCGGAGAACCTTTACACTGTACATAGATTTGTAAATGTATCATCTGTAGGTATAAGTCAGTCTATGGTTTGCTTGGGCGTTGATCACACCTTAGATTAATCGAAGAAGAACTTAAATTATTTAAAGGTACTTACCACAAATTTTATGCAGGCGGTTTAGAATAAGTTTTTACTGAATGACCGGTGTTTTAGCATTTATTTTTAAACTAGACTATACGTAGTTACCACTGAGCCGCCCGAATTCGTTACTCACATAAGGTACTTAAGTAATTTATATTTTATATCGTTTTATATTTGCAATTGTGTGTGGTGTGTTTTTGGATGACGTACATACTGCCGAAGTTACTCGTGCAACCTCGTCAATTACACGCATGACAATAACACGAAAAAATTCTGTGGACAAAATTTAATGACGTCAGTAACTCAGTAGGACACGAAGAGTACCCGTGTGTACAGAAATTTCGTCCACTAGTGAGTACTGGCGTGATCATTTTCAACGGATTTTCACAACAAAAATCCAGACTCGAATGAAAGTTGATTTGTGTTTTTATTCCAATCCAAATCGACGTTAATTTTATCGATTAGCAGGAATCTTAATTATTTTATAATTTAACACTTACTAACGAACGGTAGTGCCACTTAACTAGGAGAATTGCACGAATTTAATAAACAAATTTTCGCATCACAGTAAGGGTACATCTAGTTTATTTTGTCCAGTAATCAATCTACTTGAAGTTAAAGTTAAAACTTAATAATTAATTTATCCTTTTGCTGTGATTATTTGGCCCTACCATGTAACCTTATATTTAAAATTGATTTCAATTATAGTGCTCGAATTTATAAAGATTTTGGTAAAGGTGACCCACTAACAAATCTGGCGTAATCACATCACGAGGACGGGCTCAACTCCTAAGATGTCTCACGACGTACCTAGGACGCACGTAGCATGAGTACTTCATACGCCCAGGACTAACAAATTAGTATATAATTTAGGCTTTTTAAATCTTATTGTATAGTTTTTACAGTTATAGCTTGGCAAAGAAGAGTGTGGATTAAATGAGGGCGCTCTTCTTTAAATACAGGCAACCCTACGCTTCGCTTTTGACACAATATATACTAGAGTTGACAACTAATGTAGTGTTGTCATAAATAAAAACTCTTAGTTCCAGCTGTCACCGCGTCAGACTCTTCTTTGCCAAGCTGTATTTAACCTCGAATAGAGAATTTGAATCAATTATACATATTTTTGAATATATAAAGGTGTTTCTTGTTAGTACGAAATTATTTTACTTAATTATTGTACTTATTTCATTAATTACTTATTAGGAAGCAAATTTTTAATTTTGTTTTCTTACTCAGTTTTAGTATACGATAATTATTATCTACGACTTTTGTAATTTGTTGCGAAAATTTGATTTATAATAATTACTAGATATTTGTTACATTTATATTTAACTGTACACTTAGCGTTTGCTTGGAATGTAAATGTCAAAAATTATTGGATATTATAATAATATTATCCTCTTCATCACTACAATGTCAGTGTATTACTGTAAATCGAATATATTATGATTGTACAAACTTTTTGTAAGTATTAAACTTATAAGCTTTGTCATTAATATTAAAACTAAAAAGACACTTCCCAAAACCCCCTACGGTCAATCCACACCGAAACGAGAACGCGACTTGCTAATGCAAAAGCAATAATAAATCATTCATCAGAATTCAGATAGCGTGACACCACTTAACGTTTCGTCGCAACGTCACATCGCGTTTTATTTCTATCGTTTCGGTATGAACTGACACTACACTGTCAGATTTCACTACCCAGTGGTCTAACAACCAGTACATGTACTATCAGAGAAGTTTATTCCTAGGCAGATGGCGGACCTAAGTAATTTGGTCGCGTTAAGGTGACGCCTTGATAATTTGGCTGCAGCGATATCGATTTTACTCAACAATGACTAAAGCTAAGAAATTAAAGTTCATTGTCAGTATTCATCATGTCTTTATCTTTGAACGACACGATTGGTCAACTTTTATAACACAGAATAATTAATCTAAAAGACATCTATAAAAACAGGGATTCTAATTTTGCCAACAGAGGAGAGTGATTAAAGCTTTCAAAATTTGTACATAGATTAGTTCAAGCATACACTATAATTTGTCCATAGCTTATATGAAATATATTTATGGTTTTTAAATTACGCGACAAAAACCATTTTGTCGCTTACGCCCTTTCCATTTCTTGCTGTTCCATTTCTTGTTTTTATGAGAGGCCGGGCCGGCCTCATAGAAAACAAGCGGTCTAAAACATATCTAAAACGATTTTTTACTTTAAATCGGCATCACCTTAAGTCAAACCCATCCGACCGATCACAGCTAACATTGAATTGACATAATTTATTAACGGCCGTTCCCAATATTCAATCTATCTCTGGTTTGACATACGACCGATCGCAGCTAACATTGAATTGACATAAAATATATGTCTCTAATGTCTAATGAGAGCTATTCCTATCTCTAGTAGGGCAAAACCAGAGATAGATCAAATATTGGGAACGGCCGTAAGTCGACCACATGACGTAGGTTCGTCAACTGCCTAGGAATCAATTACCTCGATGGTACATTTTTTTAGCTAAGCTGTAAAAATATTCACTAAAATTTTATTTTGAAGTGTGTACCTATTCGCTTACTGGCTTTTTAGATTTGGCATCCGACTATATTATGTATGTATTGTAAACATATTACGTGCCTTACACCACAAGTCACAACTACGCATATACATATTATGTATGTACAGAAATATATCACAGATTGTTTGAGTTTATAAATCTGTATAAATATCCCTTTCAATTTGTGTACTTTTAATTACGTATCTATGAAGATTTCAAATGAGATAACATACTTTTTTGTGCAAAAGTTAACGTGTTACTTTTTAGTTTTTAGGCAAAATATTATGTCCGTCATTTCTATATTTTTGGGTTATAAATACTGAATAATTACATAATATATCAAAACGCGAACGTTTTAGGAACAATGTTATATCCAACAAATTAATATCTTTCAGGACTTTTATCGTATTCATTATATATTCAATAACAAATAGGAGCATTTAAATTTAGAATTTGATTTAAATATCGTTTGTAGATAATATTTTTATCTTTGCGAACTAAATTGTAACGGTTTAACCAGTTTTTATTATACCATGCAATTACCATTAAAAACCTTTTTTACTAGACTCGACGTAATGAACGAGAAATCTTTCTTACCTTAAAGTTTTTACCTATAGTCTATAGACCATGTTGCCTGTAACATGATAACTTGAACTTGGCTCGGCACGACATAATTATCTGACACGCGGGTCAGATAATTATGTCGATCCACTATTACTGTTTAAATTTATAATTGCACTATATGAATAAGAGCAGCAATAGGTAGCTAAAAAACTGTGATTGAAACCTAATGAGACATAACTATAACCTACTTTAACCCATCAAGCCGGCTGCCGCATAACAATTGAAAATCTATTGTGTCTGCGATACCCACGATGGAGGTGTTAAAAACATTACAGAACTTAAAAACACTGCTTAAACGTTTATTAATCTTGCCGCTACTGTTGTACTAGTTAACTGTATATCTGTATGTTATGTAATTGATATCGCTCCGATAAAGAAATAAATATTATAATATTATTTTTTTCATAAAAAATATAATTGTCTGTAACATAATATAATCATATCTACAGACTGTATTTATGTAATTAATAATTTATCGAACAGATATCCATAGATATCTATCGGAAAATACTCCTAGTCGCAAATCAAAATATTATGTTGATGTGAGAATTCTATATAACAGACCACAGTTAACTTGTACGGGTAGTAATAATTGTGTTCATTTTTATGTAAGTTTTTACAAAGTCCAGTACATGATTGAGTTCTTTAATGAAATATGAAATTACAGGAACATGATGAGGAGATGTGTACATAATATTATGCCAATTGTTTCTTACTGTTAATAATCATAAAAAATAAACATTTTAATAATAATACGCATTTAATTTACCGCCCGTGCCACCTGTAAAAATATTATAATATTAATTCATTATTTAGTAGACGCGGGCGAGTTATCGCACTCGAGTCTGTAGATATTCTGTCTGGGTATAGGATTTGTAAATTTTTGTAAACTTAAAGGTGAGACCGCACTAAGCGACACTAGGCAGCAGCTGATCGACGCGGCACGGCGCGGCTAATACATATTATATAAAATCGTTTATACCAACCCGCACTACGCGACACAAAACGTCCGCGTCAGTGCCATGGACCGTTAAGTGTCGCGTCGCTTCGCTGCAGCGTAATGTCGCTTAGTCCAGTCTCAGAAGTTATATTGACTTACGCCTCTAGTACACCGACGCTGCGAAACGCAAAACAGCGGCGAACCGATTTGCTGTCTCACTCGCCACACGGCAATGCGTTATATGGCATCTCGCTCTATTCCTGTTTCGCAGATATTTCGCGTTTCGCAGCGTCGGTGTACTAGAGGCGTTATAGTAGAGATGTTATTCGCCCCCTTAAAAGGATACACCAAGGGCTAGAGAAATGAAAACAAGTATTTATAAGATCTATTGCTGTGTTCGTAACCTCAAGCCTCCCCCCGCAGAGCGTGATAGAGACAACTGCAGCTTGAATTGAAAATTCTAATAAAAGAACAGAAAATCAACGATTCGTTGTCCCCTGATTTCTTTTCCAAAAGTTAACCGGCCCTAGTGTCTCCTCCTAAGTTTACCGGAGTTTCAAATACATAACTAACTATTGTTTCCGATAAAAATGTAATAATTTATGAAAGGAGGAAATGAAAACCCTCCATATGTAGTTTAGGCGGGCATGTGAAAGAGTGATGTTGAGTTTGATGTTGAGTTTTGCCGGGAATGTGAAAGAGTGCTGTTGTGTTTTTGTATTATTTTCCTAAAATTGTGTTATCTGACTTTTTAATGTGTAATATTGCTAGAATATTAACCATTAGATATTCGTTATCGTGCTTTTTTGTGTTCCCTCCGAAACTCCGTCGAAAGTAAAGCGTAAGCGTCTGCCACTTTACTGAATTGATCGACTTGACTCCTTGGCTGCTTTGACTTTGACTAGACTTTAGACATGACGATATTATAGTAAAACGATGATAAATATTTTTCATACCCTTGTCTGTGGCACAATAGACGCAAATCTGTGTCAAGTTGCCAAAATTAAAGAAAAAAAGAGTGATGTTGTGTTTTATATCTTTGGTTTATGTGTAATATTATTGGAATATTAACAATTAATAGTCTTTGTCGTGTAAGTATGGGCAAGTTCAACTTCAATAAACGTGTTGTGTTATGTTTCTCTAAAACTGCATCGAAAGTTTTGAAGTAAAGCTTTTACTACTTTACTAAATAACTACAACAAATTCGCTTTAAATTGACGGGACTCTGAACTTGATGATATCAAAAACCGATTTTGAAATATTTTTGCGAGAAAATTTGTTTTCCCGCCTTTTACTAGACACTGGCAATATGGTTTAAAAAAACCTAAACAATGACATTGACATTTAAAATGATGTGAGAAATATGTGACACTTGACAGCCACAAGAAATAAAAATAAATAAAGTTAAAACCTGGCTTTGTAGTTTAGTTTTCACGTGAATTTTAATATATATTCATAGCTTAAATATTTCTTAAATAAGATAACAGTAAAATGGATTTCTGCTTTAAAACAGAAAACGAGGCTGATTTCAAACGTGTGAGTAATAACAATAATAAATCCTGTGTTTTCAAATAGTTTTATATAATTTCAAGTAAAAAGCAAGTTACCATTTATCAAATGGAATTAAACTACTAGTTTTTGAACTTTGTGCTTTGTGCACTCGTAACTCGTTAATACTGTGGTGTCAGGCTAACTATGTACAGATTTCCTTTACCAGATCAGCAACCCTTACTGCATTTGTTCTGAAAACCAGCCCTCTTTAGTGATAATTCCCCACTTAAATTATACATAGTCACTTATTATTGTTAGAATATTTAATAATTTTTGTTTTCAGGAAATTGAAGATGTTATATTAAATTGTTTTAACACAGACAACGCCCATCCAGCACGAGAAGAGCTGAAGACTATAATACTCAAAACTAAATGTAATTCACATGAAATAGAGAAAATATTGTCTGAAAAAGGTTTCGAGAAAGAAAGAACATTACATTTAAAAAATCTCATTGAAAGTAGGAAAATTGAATTGCTATATTTAAGTATAATTGATTATAATAGCAAGTTTGGTGAGGCTGTTTCTGATTTTGATTGGGGTGTAAAACTTGTCAATGGCACAAGTGAACTCAAGAATTTAAAATATCTTTTGCTCCAACTTGCACTTACAACTACCAAAGATAGTATCCAATCCCAAAAAATATTTGATATAAGCAGAGATATGTTAAATAAGTTAATTGATGTTTTAGAGACTATTAAATAATAAACATTATTTTATTACTTGTTTCAATCTAAAGCACGACCTTAAGCTTACTTGGATGTTTCTTATAAAAAGTTGTTTGGGTTATTGAATAAAGCATTTGAAGTGGTATTACAGCACACTTGACACTGTATTCAGGAACCCTTACTCAAGAGTCAAGCCCCATACGGTCACTGGTGACCGAGACACAAGTTTTCCCACGATTGACGGGAGTAATGTAATGTAATCTGTATGTAACAATAGTGCATTACATGCCAAGGGAGGAAAGTAGGACTTTTCAACCCGCGCTATATTGTTGATTGACAAAAGCATGGGTTGAAATGTCCTGCTATCCTGCCGTGGCGCGTATAATAGTTTTTATCATACTAGGACCGAAAGTCTATTTTATAGAGAAACGAATGTAGTTCAAATTATCCATTGACGGGGTCGGGCCCGGGGCAAAACCTCGGTGGGGGGTGGGGGGGACCCCCCAGATGAAAAAAAAAATAGATTTAATTATCATAAACTTAATAGATATTATTATAAATATTGAATTTTTTTGGTAAGAAAAATAGTATTTACATAATATTATCGAACGCAAAAAAAAGACATTGAACAGGAAATAACAATATGTATATAAAATAAATAATTAATTAAAACAGTAAATATATTATTTTATTAATTTAATGATAAGTTAATATTGCCGCCAAAGAGAATATAACTACGATTGCCGCGTGTATAATAAATAATAATATGGGTTTGAAATAACAACTGCATGGTTACCATGGTAATGACCTATTTCAAATAGGTACCTACCGGGAAGAAAATTAAAACAAAAAAAACAGTGAAAAAAAAGGTTAAATTTTAAACTGTCACTAATGGTGAGCGCAGTCTGAAATATTATGCATCTTTCTTCCCGCAAACAACAGAAGAAATTCAAACTTTCGGTCCTGGTATGATGAAAATTTTGTTACATACAGATACAATAATTCTGACTGGAATATTCAAAACATAGCTTATCGGCAAAAAGCTGTTTGTAGCTAAGCTATACTCAACAACGAATAGTATATTCGCAAGGTGATACTCAACCTGCGGCCTGCCAGGACTTTGGCAGTAGCCCGCGTGAAGTTAAAGTATTTTGAAATTCACGCCTACCGGCGAAATAGTTAGTCGTGAAAACACTGACCTCCATTATACAAGTACGCTGGACCTATGATACCCACTTTTTTTTTGTGCCTATTTGAAGCGGAATCAGCGCCCCCAGTGAGCGGGAAGAGAACTAAATTTGACGTAACTTGCAAATGGCCGCTTAATCGTTATTGGTTGTCCTCACTAGTATTAGTTCCAAATACTCCCACTACTGCTATCAGCGCCAATATGGCGACTTTCAAACGTCATTTTTACGTCAAATCATAGACAAATATATTTGGTCAATGGTCAAATTTAGTTCCTATCCCTCCCATCGGGGGAGCTGATTCCGCTTCAAATAGGCACAAAAAATAGCTGTCATTTCAAAGGGTATCATTAGTCCAGCGTACTTGTATAATGGAGGTCAGTGCGTGAAAATCTTCTATTTTTAAATTGCTAATATTGAAGAATGTAATTTTTTTAACCCTAAAAATTTTTTTGTGCCACGCAACACCAAGATCAAAACTTTTTTGTAGCCCATATAAGAAAAAACCACTGTTGTAGCTTTAAACTGTAATAAGCTACAAGTTACAACTAATAATAATAATTATAGCTAGTGTGTTAGGGCCTGTCCACATGTCCACGTTACGACGTCGTCAACGTGGAACGGTGCAGTAACGTGGCACGGTACGTTGTGACGTGAAAATTTACGTCAACGTAACGTAAAAATGCACGTCACGATGTAGCAACATTGTACGTCACCATGCCTTGTAAAACTGCTACATTCTTCACTACTTATCTAGATATGGACCGCACAATATGTATTCTGCTTCTGTTAAGAAGACGGGGAGATTTAAGAAAAAAAAGACGTAAAATGTTGCTAACCGTGACGTGCATTTTCACGTCACGTCAACGTACCGTGCCACGTTACCGCACCGTTCCACGTTGACGACGTTGTGACGTGGACATATGGACAGGCCGTAAGTGTGCCCTGCCCAGCTACAGTTTGAGTTTAGGCCCTAAAGTGTAGCTGGACAGGGCACGTCTACTCGCTTCATATATTTTGTTAGCACTTCAAGCTCGAAGTGGCTGTTTATATCGCTATATCGGCGTAACAAAAGCTGTTGCGTCCAAACAAGGTGACACGACAAAGTGGCCAAGCAGTACAAAGTTGTGAACTAGGGAAGGAACAAGGGACACTGTAGTCTATAATAATCACTACGAAATTAAAAAAACAATGATGTTTAAAATTTTATTGATTACGAGACATTCACACATCGACTTCATAAAAAAAATATAAACGCTTTATTTAAAGTACATTTAAAAATCATATACATAATTACATATTGTTATAAGTGAGCAAAGAAATCTGTGTCACTTCTGCAATGACTAAGCAATTTTTTAAAAGGTGACATGCCTCAAGGTGGGTTCGTGTTAGTCCTAATGTTAGCCTTTTCACATCTCAGTCAATAAATTGTAATAATGTCGTAATTATATGGTTATTATTTAGGCGTAATGTATCTTGAGGATAAATTACGCATGCTTCTACAGTTTTTTTACAGTAATTATATAAATTCTTTGACTATCCAGGAAGTTTTATAACATGGAAAAAATGCGAACAATGTATTCTTGCTGACGGCTTACTACTAATGTTAGTAAATTTTTGTTAGCTTTAAACGTAATATTTAAAGCCGTACCGCTGTTCAGTACAAAGTTTTAGGGTACGCTAAACATACATTATACTCGTTTAATGGAATATCTACTGTTGTAATAGCAGAATTACTATAGATATGGAATGTCTCACTTGTATACTGCTAATTTATAAAGGAGCTACACCCTCTTCTATGCAGATGTGTCACTTTAAATTTCATAAAAATGTATAAAATTACAAAAAAAGATTGTTTAGGAAACCATCACAATGGACATCAAAAATATCAATACCTGTATAATAATATCAAACCCTACGTAAATTGCGTAATATGTATGAGGTTCGAAACATACACTAGCAGTAGGAGCCACTAACATGTTACAAATACTACACGTCTAAATAGTACAATATAATCAAATTGTATGTTTGTATATTCGTAAAAATAGTATACATTAATCAAAAAACTTGGCCACTGATAGAAAGTCCATTATTAATAAATTCACTCTTCGTTCGAGAGTATGGAGACCCTTATGTATGATGTTCCTAATAACGCAAATTTTATACTCCAACTAAACTCATACTTCTAATGTTGATGATTTTGTTTTGAGACAGCTAAAGAACTAAAATTTTTACATTTCATAAATTATAATTACGAATTACGAGTAAAATATGATTAAAACTGATAATATCAAGTAATAAAATATTTGTGTGCATTACATAATTTATAACAATATACAAACATTCTTATTTTTAACATAAACGAAGGAAAATTTTGAAATGTATGAATGGTTTTCATATATACATAATAGAAATATATTTAAGCCTAAACTCATGAAATATGTCCATGAAATATTAGATTATGTGCTTATATGGTATCAAATTGTATGTTAATTTCAAACGAAATCAACAAAGATTTCAAAAATCTTATGTTCGAATTTTTTTATATTTCCAGTAATATTATTAGACTCATTTCTAACAGTTGGGAATATCAAATCTGAGCAAAACGAGGCATCTTTCGGCCCGGACAGTAGTAGTACAGAGCTACAGACATTACACAAGAGTTCAAACGTTATTTAACCTAGAGATTGAATTACTTACGACATAATTTATTAATAAGATGCCACCGATAGCAACCGCCGTGCTACAATAATGTCACGAAAGTTTACAATAATATTCATATTCAATTCAATATAATTCTTATAAACCAATCAAAAGATCGTAAACGACACGCACATAATAACGTATTAGCAAACTATTCGAGAGAGAGAGAGAGAGAGAGATATACGCCAAACGCCACAACTAATACCCCTGTAATAATGGCACCAACTTATCGCACCGTATACTGCCTACGTAACTTTGTTATCGTATATAAAAGATCGATTCTAGCGAATTTAGAACATAATATAGAACCTTAATTTTACAGAAGCAAAGCACGCTAAACTTAAACTACAATCGTTCTATATATAAGGTCACATAACTCATCCACGTACGCGGCAACTGAAACCCGGCCGCCGGTGGGAGCGGGCCGCGCCGTCCGCCCTCTGTCCGCCCGGCCCGCGCGCCGCTCGGCTCGACGTAATAAATAAAGGCTCATACACGGAGTCTCGCGATGCTCGTACTGTGGCCGTCGGTGGTGCATCTTTAATTTGCTACTTCCACATCGGTTGCAGTCACCTGAAACGAGTGCGAGAGTTTGAGAGTTTGTAGAGTAAATCGGGGCACGTTCGAAAACATATTGCTAGCCAACAGTGTGCCGAGTGTGAGTTTTTTGTTTCACATTCGATCGTGAACGCGTTTGGCGTTTACTAAGATTTTGTATGGGATTACTCACTGGGCTGGGCTCACTCCCGTGAGCATCGCTAGGTGGCGCTGTACAAATCCAATACAAAATCATAGTAAACGCCAAACGCATTCACGATCGAATGTGAATCAAAAACTCACACTCGGCACACAGAACATAAATAGCGTAAATATTAAAGTTTGTCTAACATACCGATTCAGAATTTAGCTCGGGAATCACGGGGACCTCTGGTATTAAATCGGCCATCTTGTCGGACGTTAATAGAGTATCCTAAAAACAAACAAAAAATGATGAGTTTGCTACGAGAGATAACATTCAAAGTGTATTTACAATCATAAGTGATGCTGTGCCTTTTTAAATATTTCACAAACACTATAACTATGTATATTAAAATTGTTAGCACAAAGCTTAAATGCATGCAGAGGAACAAAATTTCTACATTAATGACAAATATGGAGAGGTAACAACGATCGGAGGACAGAGGAGGGGCAGACGAGTCGAGATGTGTACAGGGATGTGGTAACATTGGTTTGTCTCGTTTCTTAGTCGTAATTCTTGTTATTGACAGTTTAAACATGCTGGAAAAATAAATGTAACTAATTACAAAGGTCCGTCGGAACCTGCTAATGTAACTAATCCTCTACAAGGGCAAGACTATCCGGCGGTATTCACCTGTGTCGGGTCTGAGGGCGCTTCGCCGTTTCGCTCTGGGGTGCCAGGTTGCGTAATATCTGTCTCGGACGGACAGTTATTTTCGCTAGGGGGCTCCGGGAACGACTCCGACACATCATTGCTAGCGAAGTCGCCGCCTTGCGGGGGTAAAGATTCCATCGTCTCGGACAGCGACGGGGGCATCGAATCTTCGGGGGTCGCCACGGGCTTCGGCGAATCCGTGTGCCCATCGACTTCCGAATCTCCATTCATTACTACGGGCTCTATTTCAATATCACCGTTTTGTTCGGGAGCGGCGACTGAATTAATTTGTAAATCTTTGGCTTTGTTTTTAAGGTTTTCGATGTCGGTGTCGTCATTTTCGATAGCTTTTATTTCCGTGGGTACTTCATTTTTGATTTTATCGTATTTGTTGTCCTCGGCATTATCAACAGCGATATCGTTCACTAGCTCTGCAGGTGGTGGGGGTAAAATATCTGTTTCCTTCTCTTCTGGCGGGGGCGGTAAAATTTCTGCCTCTTTGTCGTTATCCGTGATTAGGCATGGCTTTTCATTTTTATGTATTTCGGAGTCCTCGTGATTATTCAGTTTCTCTGGTTCGGTCGATTGTGCGCTCGTTTCGTCGCCATTAGTCGCCGGTGACTCCCGTTCGGCTTTTTCTTCTTCGAGCGGGCAACTGTCTGGCACAACTGGAATTTCCTTTATAGTTTCGATCTCTTCAGTAACATGTTTGGGTGTGACGGCCGATTCCGGTGCAACGTTAACAATATCTTTGTCTGTGTCTGTACTAGTGTCTGGGACGGCGGTCGTATCGGTCACGACGTGAGCAGTATTAGCGAGTGAAGCATCAGTCAGTTCTGGTGCCATAGTGGTAGCGGCGAAGGAGGCCACAGACGAAGGAGGAGGAGTAGCGGGGAGTGGTGGAGGCGTAGGCTCTATTAAAGGCATTTGTTTAACACAAACCTCGTTTTTCACGGGAATCTCAGTAGCTGGGACGATCGGTTCAGCTTTAATTTCCTCGGGTTTGCTGGATTCAGTTTTGTCTGATTCGAAATCATTTTTTGGGGTTTCTTCCAAAGATAACCCATTGACTGGCAACTGCTCTGGTTCGATTTTCGCTTCGGGCTTCGCGATTTCGGTTTTAGGTTCAACCGTTTCCTCTGCGGGTGTTTCTACTTTCGGTGTCTCAGGTGTACTGCTTCCATTAGTGAGGGGCTCTGTAACTGGAGTTTCGGGGGTTTTGTCTTCTTTAGCTTCCGGTGTAGTGGTTTCGGGAGCCGCTTCAATCTTCTCGGTTTCGGCAACAGATTCTGGGCTCTGAAATAAGGTAATCGTTCTTGTAAATAACAATTTAAACCTGAACGAAAACTATTTTGCTACAATTTTATTCGGATACGCACAATTTGTGACATCTTTTATAGTTTAAATTTATAGACAAAAATGGTATTTTGTCGGCACACCGGTTGATTAGTTAAGACTGGCGATACCTCAAACAATATCGAGGCATTTATATGTTACTGATCATTGATCTTGATCGAGTCAGATTGTGTTTCAAATCATCAGGGTTGTGTATAAGAATAACAATAAAATAAACAACTGCACCTACATATCTACTACCTAGTTTGTACGTTAAACTGGTTTGTGTTGCATGAAATACATAATTGTTATGCTCATCCAAGTTCATCTTAAATTTCGATGTCAATCAAGAATAGGTTTCCTAATTACATATTATATCGTATTAAAGTTTTTATTGTATTGAAGAGTTAATGTTCAATATGAATAATATTGTTGAAATTGGTTTTCTTAAAACTGTGGTCATGATGTGTTATTTTTTTTTGGCAAACTGTTTAATTTGAATTAACATACTTTACTCTTCATAATTATTGAATGTTTTAACTTTTAAAACAACATTTTATTAACATAACGCATAAAGTGTTATTTTTTCTTCAACCATGCAAACAGGTAGATGCACAAGAAAACAGACACCAGTTTCGAAGGTCATACCATACCTGTGCAGATATTATAATATTATTTTTAATGCCGGTATACAATTACTTCGCTAACAAAACTACTTTAGAAGCTATTATTATATTAAAAATCGTATTATTTTGTCACCGAATATTACAGTTGCCGACATCTACTAGCTATTGTTATTTGTAACATTGATTTATTGATTAGATTGATTAGTTTAGATTGACTGAATTAGATCCCCGAGTTGTAAGGGCTCTGCTTTTCTAGCGCAGACGCTAAACACCTAAGCCGCTAAAAGTAACAGAACGTACATAACGCATCGTGTAAACAATACTAAACGGGCAATCAATAAGCCATTGTACGTAAGTAAATTGATACTAAATGATGAATGACTCACCCCTACTACTCGGTAATTCATACGTTTTCTACGAAGCCGCGTTACTCTCGCGGTGACGCATAATTTTTTCCTAGTATATTTTGTCATCGAGATCATTCGTAAACGTATGGAATTTGGGCCGATTTTTATCAATCAGCCCTATCGAGCTGACGAAGACATCAATACTGTCGGGGGCGCTAGGGGCAGCTCGTGTGACAACGAGTCAAGCGTCGCGTTAAATGAGCGTAGCGTCGAATGCGGGCGATAGTCGGAGTCAATTAATAAATACGCCGCAGTCCACGCATTCCCGACTCGGATTTCCTGTGCGATGATTTCGGCCGCTACGCAGCTCTCGCGCACCACCGGAACACGTACTTAGTGTAAAACGCATACAAATAAGTCGACCGACACTTAACGGTGAATAGGCTTCATGACCGACCATTATGTGTCATTTATAGAAATCCAGATGGAACGAGGTGGAATTACACGGTAATGTTATTATGAAACAACGTGAACGAGGAAGGATAAATGAGATTTAGACTTAGACACCGACGTACAAATAAAAACTAAAGGGGTCTAAAACTGTCCTTGAGGTAGCAGAGTAGCCGCAAAAGATGTGGGAGCAAATATTGTTTCCGGCGAGTGCACATCTGACGCATCATGCATTTCGGTGAATAAACGTTTGCAATCAGCGATTAATTACAGTACCTAAATATCGCCCCAGGCTCGAATAAAGGTCGAAACGATGAACGCAACCATTGTCCGAAACGAACGCAGTAATATGCACAATACGAGTAACATCCGACCGGCACGCACAGGAAGCGAGCTACCTGTCCATTGTTTCACATGTGTGTACTTTATACATATAACCGATCGGCCGAACTGGCCCGGTCCGCGTCGGTCATTATCATGCCTCTCGAATACAATTATAAACATTGAAAATGCTCCTACTTTCTCCCATATTCTAATAAGCGTTGTAATACAACACCTTTACGGCTTCGACGAACATCGTAACAAGCGAATGTTTAAAAAATACCGAATACCGAGTAAGCGCAATGTTTGAAAACGCGTGCCGGATGTGGGTACTGAATATTGATTAAACAGATCACTCGAGTTTTTTCCTCAAACATTGTATAGCTTCAGCCGAGGCGTTTGATAATATCGAGCGATTGTTTATAATTAATCGCTTAATTGGACATTTTATATCGGCGATGGCCGATGGAGGATAAACGATCGTGAAAGACTGAAGGGGTAATACTTATCGAGTAAAGAGTTACAGCGGTCGCCTAATTGGAGAGACGGCTCGTCCCTCGGCAACAAATTGCCTTTTGTATAAATTTCGTAATTGCGTCTGGTCGCTATCGCAAGGCGGGAACAATTAAAAACAATTAAAACGCCGTTAGGATAAGTGCTTCACAGGCGCCTTAGAGTCGAGATAATAAAATATTTGTCTTTTCGTTTAGCGACGCTCTAATTTAAATGTTACTCGCGAGTCGCTTTTATTGCTCGAGAACATGTCACGATCGAGGAAAAAACAAAAGCAAAAAAACACCTGCCACGCCGAGGTAGAGCTACAGGAGCCCGGTGCCACGGCATACTTTATTAAGGTTTCTTCGGGCAAAAACTTGGATCAACTACACAATACGACTTCATTTCTTTCGACTTTACACTTTTCTTCCAAGTAGAGCAGTTTTCAGTCGTGATGAGTGGTCAGCTCGGTCCCGTAGAGTGGTCGAGAGCGCCACAGCTTTTGTTTTTCCATCGCCAGCTTAGAATAAAAATCGGCCAAGTGCGAGTTGGACTCGCCCATGAAGGTTCCGCAGCAGCAATAAGGTTTATTTTTATGAAATAAAAAGATTTTTTATTTATTTTTATATTTCAATTGAGGTTTACCATTAATGACGTTTAAAAAAATAACTACTTGCTAGATCTCGTTCAAACCAATTTTCGTTGGTAGTTTTTATAGTAATGTACATCATATATTTTTTTTAGACGTATCATGCCCCTACTTTAGAAGTTAGAGGGGGGGGGGGGGGGGGGACACACACACACACATTTTACTACTTTGAAAGAGTCTCTCTCGCAAACTATTCAGGCTAGAAAAAAATTATATTAGAAACCTCAATATGATTTTTGAAGACCTATCCATAGATACCCAACACGCATAGGTTAGATGAATTTTTTTTTTGTTTCAGTTGTACCTATGGGGACCCCTAAAATTTTTAATAATTTTTCCATTTTTGTATCAAAATCTAAATGCGGTTTACAGACTACATCTACTTACCAAATTTCAATAGTATAGCTCTTATAGTTTCGGAGAAAAGCGGCTGTGACATGTCTGTGACGGACAGACGAACAGACGAACAGACAGACAGACAGACTGACAGACAGACAGACAGACATGACGAATCTTATAAGGGTTCCGTTTTTTGCCATTTGGCTACGGAACCCTAACAAAAGGTTCGCTAATTTCAAATGTTCGTGTCCCAAATGAGCGTGCGTCTATCCGATAACGGTACCCTGGTGAATGGTGTTTCACCACCGCACCACAATGGCGTACTACGGTGCTTATGGGACCGATTTTCCGCTCTATATTACGGCAGCAATTGTCGGTGTAATTATTTTTGCGACCCAAATACATGTTGTGTTTTTTAATTTTCTCTACCTCGTCCAATGCTTTTGGGAAATCTAAAATATTATTTTCCGTGGCGGTCGACTAACGGGCTAATATTCAACGAGACACCGCAGCTATGAGCTAGTACACAGTATCTGTAACGAGATATGTCGTTGGCTCCCAGTACCGAGCAGTGGGCACCGAGAGGTAATAATAATTTGCATGGGCAATAAATAACCGTCGCGATAGCAGTAGCATCTCGGGCTATCGTGTAACGTAAGTGGCCGGTATCAGAGGTTGTCGCCCCGGCGATTACTCCAGTAGCTCTCAGTTAGCGTCGTCTCCTCACATTACTGCACTCATCCACAGCGTGAACGTGTAGCGTTCGAAATTTTTTTGGGGGGACTTCTTTTATCCGTTATCTTTCATTCAGCTTACATTTTTAACTGTCACTTTTGCTAGCTGCACGCTCAGGAAGGCCACCATGAAGAGGGTTTTAGGAAAGAAATGTACTACAACAAAGACATAGGAAATCTGTTATTCAATATTTTCCCTAAAACTTTTCAATATTTCTCTTCTTACGCATCTCTACTGTGCTGGTGCCAAGCCTGCCTTTACATTGACGAAAACAATTAATCCCTTTTGGAAAACTTATCATACCAATTAGCAACTACCAACAATAACGATAACCTTGTTAGCAACAAATTGTTACAAAAGAAGACAGAAATACGAAAACCGCAGTTTGGTACCACGAAACTCAACCTTGTCAGAATTCAAAACATGCGGTACCTAATCTCTACAGAATGTCTCTTTAGCATATCAGACCACGTCGACAATAAGGCCGTTCACATAACAATAGAGCGCCTCAATAGGAAACGGAGTCGTTCGTTGTTATATCAATGCGTTATTGAAGCATTGTATTATGAAAATACGGGGATAATTCGCCGGCAGGACGGCCGCCACCGGCACGGACGGGCCGGTAAAACATGCAACACGAACTCGCATACTTCCAGATAGTCAGCCAGTAGTAGCTGGACAATTCGCATGAAGATACGCGCACATTTCAACGGGCTACAGCAGGGTGGGCCGCATTTTCCATGCATTTTTGTGAGCTAGCACGGGTTCTATAATAAAAAAAATATGTATTAAAAATGCTGCTCACCCTGATGCACCCCGACTTAATGTGCGCGTACCTTTACACAAAGGCCGCCATTATCCGCGACATGGCAATATTCACTAACGCGATAAACAGGTTCCGTTTACACATTCCAACATCGCTATTTGCTATCTTTTTTCTCTGTGCAATCAGTTACGACTTTTATTCTGCGATATCGCGGTAATTTACCATGTAACATACGCATGGATGAAGTTCCGCATCTAAAAAATTCTCTCACACGGAGTGGATGATGGATCTAACATTATTTTAGCAAGCAGAAAAAGATATCCATTAAGATTTGAGTTTATGACTATGCCTGATCGATTATAAATGAAAACCTCTCGTAGCCCTAATAAGGTTGCCCTTAGAATTATTTGACCAATTACGTGGAATACCTATAGAGCGAGATTTGTTGCACAAACCTCCTACACGGCGAGCCTGTCCCACGCGCAGCCCGGCAAACCTGCCCCGGACACTCATAATTTCGCTTGCGCAAACGGGTTTTAATATAAAGAGGACCACATTAGGAATAGCAAACCGCCAGCTTCGTTTTTTCCTGAATTGTTGGCTACAGTGTCGTTTTGTTCTGCTATAAGAATAAATAATACAATTTTATTTTGCCTATGAAATAAACAGCTTTTGAACTATCAAAGTTTATCCCTGTTTAATGGACAAGCATGTCAAAATCATAACACCTTGTAAAACCAAATTGTACATAATTTGGAAAAGTGAACAAAAACAGTAATTTTGGTGACTTTCTGACGTATAGATAGATATCTCTGACATTCTACACTACCAACATCTATCTAGGCTGAGCCTAACGAAATAAACAAGTAAACATCAGAGTTGACATCCTCTTACAAAGCACAAAGAATGCTTTGTACTCCCATTAAAACTTGTAGGGGCACTTAATAACAGTCAATAAAATTATTCACTTTAAACGTCACTAATGATATAAAACCACTGGAGCAGCACGACCCGTATTTTTGGACTTTGAAGGTTTTTGTAATTTGAGGGGTTAGTCAACAATGCCCTTTGTTATTCATAATATATTTGTTTTAGTGGATGACGATGTGGATTTTAATGTAGAGTGGGAGTAGACACTAAAATGTTTTGAACAAGAAACAGTCTACATGACAAGTCAAAGTCTGAAAATCTACAATTTACGTTAAATCGCAAGAATCTTTGCAAAAATACTAGTCTGTATTCGAGGCACACTTCAAGTTTGTCCCAAACGATCTACTTAGTCATGTCCCCGCGGCGCGGTGGTGGGCTGGGGCCTGGAAGTTAACGACCGCGTTACACGTGGTGCATATTTCGGGACAAACAGCAGGATAGCAAATCTGCGAATCATTACACATGTAAACCCAGAATGCGAGTACGTAAATATTTACATTTCTTTCATTAAATCCCAAGTTTATGCAGCCAGACCTAATGCAGAGTCTCGCTAACATACGACGCCAAAACAAATGAGAATGTTTACTGCTGTGTGAAATTAAAAGCACAATAAATCTTCCAGACGTCCGACCACAAACAGCTAATTAAGTTAAAGGCTGCTATCGTACAAATAGTAAAATATTTATCTTAGAAACATGTTTTTTGACTTGGAAACGGGCAGACACTTATGCGGCTACCTGGAACACATACGGGTAACCCCAGCAAAAAATCCGTTACAATCGGATTATTAGACCTCGTGTAACCGCGGGGCGAGACGGAAGGGTGGGGCGGGGGCTGTGAATGGAGGCATTATGTGCAATGGCCACGATGCATGTTAGCATAGAAAACAGATCTGTTCCACGCTCGGCCATATCGTCAGCGCGGATACATTGCCGGCTTGAATTATAATGCGCATTGTTCTAGCGCGAGCGGCGCGCGCGGGTGCAATGCACTACGTCGCAATAGTTTCTTGTCATAGAAATCGGCGTCTAGCCGGTCAAGCCGCAAGGTTGCAGCGAGGCTGCGTCTCGTACACGAAACATCACCTCGGACCTCCCCAAATATTTATCAGAAATCTATTACGATCGATGACTCATCTTCGTCTTCTCGTTATCGATCCTCAGTAGGAAGGGCATACAATTTGATTGAAAAATTAATGACGAGTCAGAGCTCACATCGACCTATTGTAAGTATATTTCGATATGGAGCGACATGAGATCAGACAACGGAGAAACTCAAGTTGAACGACCGTCTTCGGCTACCCCGCGACCCGCGCGTAGTTTTAACAAACGAATAAGGTTGAAACAATTAAAAATAACTTAAGTATATCTACTTCGAGCGAAAGTGGGTCACGACTCACGTCTGTAATGGCCGCTCGGGTCCAAAGTGTCGAGAGTCGAGGGGCTAGCGACTTCGGTACAATGCATTATTGACCGCGGACAGAATACCAATAGGATGCAGCGCCGCACGCGGTAGAAAGTTACCGCTTATTGCAAACTCACTGCGCTATAAATACTAGTGGCCCTTTCACTCGCTGCGTTTTTTTGCGATATGTATTTCAATTTCGACTCGCAAGTGTGTCAGACAATGTCAGAGTTCATTAAACTAGTTTAAAGGCATATTCAACTGAATATTCTCCGTCGGATTAAATGTTGAAGTTCGGTGATAGTGAATGGATTAAAAAAATTAATGATATCTGTTTAATACTGGAAGGAAACTTTTAAGTTCTTATGTAAATATTTTCCTGTGAATGAAATCAATAATTACAGCTGACAGGAAAATGTGCAGTGGTCACCAATTTTCAATATCACACGCCAAAACATAATTCACACGATTCTTCCTTTTGCACATTGGATTAGTCATTATTTTTTATTGGAATAAAATTTTACTGAGAATAATAGCTATTGTTGTGAGTTGAGAGTTGAGACGGTTGGTGACCGATTAAGTAAACTCTCTTTCTTATTTGCACATGTTGCTCAGTGCTTACTAATTACAATTTACAGTGACCCAGAATATTTTATAAATATCAATATCCCTTTTTAAATAAATATTCATGTGTCGACTGTCGCCGTTCACCACTAATACTGTTTAAACTATAAAATTGAGTAATATGTTTTATCAATGCAATTAAATTATTACGCTATCCAAGCGTACCTAATTGCTAATTAGTAAAAACTAATTATTAATTATCTTCAAACATAGTCTTTGAAGGCTGCAAGATAATAACCGAGTTTTTACACAAATTCAATTGTTTGAATGTTACAAGTATTATAACGTTACTAATATTAGGATAAGTTACTTAAAAAATATTACTTTTTAATTTGTAGCCATTTTCTTTTTTTTTTAATTTTGAGGCGTTGCTAATTACTTCGAACATAATTACCTTACTTTTAATTGTTATTTTTATGAGATAATTAATTACTTTGCTTTATGTTACTTATATTATAAATAAATCAATTCGTTTACAATGCAATAAAACTTTTAAAATATTTACAGTAGTATTTCCTGATGACTATAAAAGTTTAAATACAGCGTACGGCTATGCAGTATGCAGCAACGCGTTATACATAATATTACATACTCGAGCATTGCATTGCTGCGATATACTGGTCGGGTACTTCAGCACTAAGCTTGAGTACATCGATCGCACCGACGCTCACACACAGTCGCAATAAAATCCAACCAAATTGAAGCACCCGTAAGGATTTGAAGAACCCAAGGATTTTGCTAGCACAGCCACTCGTGAGTCGTGTGACTGAGCTCTTTGCAGCGGTCGGGGTGGCCGGGGCGATCGATGCTCGGAAGCCGTCGGTCCACTCACCTCTTCGGGAACTTTCTCCGGTTCGCCGTTAGTTTTGTCCTCGTCTTTTTGCTTTTTCTCCTGCTTCGGTTTGTCTTTTCTACTGAAACTGATCGACCGCAGCGACCATTTCTTTTTGACCTGTTTGCGACATGCACTAGTTAAACCGATGTAAACAAGCACACACAAGCACAAATTCTCGTTTCACTAGAAGCGTTGAATGGATTCATAATCGTATTCAGCGAAGCGTGACGCTTAGCATAATTTAGCACTTAACTTTGTAATTACCGATAAAAATGTTTCCTTTATTTAATTAGGAGGGGGCAGAGTTTATTTAATTTCAGTCGGTAACTGTACCTTCTCCTTCTTGGGTTTTTTGTTGTCCTCGGGGGAGGGAGTCTCGCCGTTCTCGGGTTTGGGTTCGGTGTCGCCGTTGGTCACGGGCGCCTCTTTCTTTTCCTCGTCCTGCTCCTTATTCTCCTTCTCGGTGGTCGCGTCCTTCTCGTTTTCAGCCGTTCCGTTGTCTATTTGCTTCTCCTTCTCCTACAAGAAAGTTCAATTTAAAGCTCCCGCACACAGGCGCGTTATTATCGGTCGATAATAACGCATGCGTTATTGCGATATCTGTTTTCAGTACATTTTGTATTAGGATGGTCATGTAGTTACACACTGCTGCGATAATAACGCCGCAATGGAAGTATATCGCAATAACGCTATTTTCTTGCATACCTGAGAGAGATGGTACAATAGTGCAGTCGCGGCGCGGCGCTCTCTCGTAAGAAATATCGGTCGATAAAAATCGGCCAAGTGCGAGTCGGACTCGCGCACTAAGTGTTCCGTACCGGTATAGAGTGAAGTAGACAAAAAATTGTGTTTTTTGTATGGCCATTGTTATAACCCAAAGTGGAGGTTTCATATTTGGGCTCATATTAACGGCCTCATCGAAAAGGACATTGATAAATGGTAATCATGAGAATATGATTCTGTTGATAGGAATTATTCTGCACTATAACCAACACAAGTTTAAAAAGCATGAAATAAAATTAAATTAAGAAATTTAAAAAAAAACCCGCCAAACAACTTTAAAAAGTAATGAAATAATATTTACTGCCTTTAAGGTCAAATAATTCCTAACTTGTGTAAAATAATATTTTAGTCCATAATTGTTGTCAAGGTGTGTCGGGGGACCGCTAATGTAGAATAGATGTTTGATTTCACATAACATTATAGTTCACAGCGAACCGAATCGAGATCATCAGCGACATGGCGGTTGTAACTTGTAGGTCGTAGTTTACTTGGCGGTCCCCCGACACACCGTGACAACAATTATTATGGACTAAAATATTATTTTACACAAGTTAGGAATTATTTGAACTTAAAGGCAGTAAATATTATTTCATAACTTTTTAAACTTGTTTGGCGGGGTTTTTTTTTTTAATTTATTAATTTATTAGTATTTGTTGTTCTAGCGGCAACAGATATACACAATCTGTGAAATTTTCAGAAGTATAACTATAGCGGTTCTTGAGATACTGCCTGATGACATACAGACGGACAGACATCGAAGTCTTAGTAATAGGGTCCAGTTTTTAACCTTTGGGTACGGAACCCTAAAAACGCAGCTGTGTGCAAGGAATCGGGACGCATTATCGCAATACCGCATGCGTTATTAATTATTATCGACCGATAATAACGCGCCTGTGTGCGGGAGCCTTTATACACTCAGAAAGTTCAATTTATACACTCTAACTCTACGCTCGAAACTAATCGAAGCTTTAAATATTGTGTTTGTTATTGCCAGCATTATCTTTTTGTAGCGAGCCCAAAAAGACGAGCGCCCGTCACGCTCAACATGAAATTGATGACGGTAACTGTACATGGAAACACTGGTCTGTTGGGTACCTACTCTCTACCTAATATCGAACTTTTTACCGGCTACAAAAAATATGTATTACTCTCAATAGCAGCCGGCGCGGTTCAACGTTCATTTCGGAGCGTACGCGGTGTAGTAAGAATTTTTTCCCATCGTAAATGTGCGAGACACGTGTGGGCTTTTTGTTCGTCTAATCGAGTCTAATTTATACAGTGTTACATATTATAACTTCATCGTATGTTAATTTGGACATAACATATTACATTGTAATGTTAAATAAGGATTTTAAATTCATAATTATAGGTCTAATTTTCAACTCTCATCAGAAGAACAATGGGACCGAGTTTTTTGTTAATTAACTTTGTTACACCATTGTCCGTAGAGTTACTTTGTGACGAGTAAAGTAAATAAATATTAAATACCATAGCGGTCGGTGCTTTACTACGCATATGTAAGGCAAACGTGTGACGATGAATAATCGGCCAAGTGCGAGTCGGACTCGCGCACGTAGGGTTCCGTAGCATTATAGAGCAAAATTAGGCCATAAATTGTTCTTATGTTAATTTAATTTTTTGTATGGGAGCCCCCCTTAATTTTTTTATTTTATTTTAATATTATTATTAAATATTAAAGTACACATATTATAACTAAGGATTTTGTGAAAAATTCCTGTTCCCATTATTGATATAGAGCAAAAAAGGCCAAAAAAAATCACTTTTTGTATGGGAGCCCCCTTTAAAATATATTAATTTTATTTAGTTTTTAGTATTTGTTCTTAAAGCGGCAACAGATATACATAATCTGGGAAAATTTCAAATATGTAGCTATTACCTTTCTTGAGTTACAGCCTGGAGACAGACAGACAGACGGACAGACAACGAAGTCTTAGTAATAGGGTCCCGTTTTTACCCTTTGAGTACGGAACCCTAAAAATGAGTCAATATACACGTAGCCGTTGTGTGAATCAGTGAGCTAACGGACAACGGTGCCTGCGAGATGACGGATCTATCATTATGCGATCCTTGAGATAACTCGATCCGTCGCCTCGTCTCGCCGGCGCGAAGACTCGAGAGTAGGTAACGTCCTCGTGTCTGTGCAGCCTCGCGTTAAGGCTAGTTCGCACCAGGGCAGTATTTTAGTCAAGTAGCGAGTATTTTAGTAGCTAAACGTGTCTGAACACTAAAAATTTAGTCAAGTAGATTAGTAAGTAATTTAGTCGAGCCAATCCATTTTAATCTATTTTTCGCGGGCGAGTAGCACCTCCCACCAGTCCCACCACGCGTCCGCGCTACTGTCGCACCGGCTAAACAAGTCCGAACCTTTCGAATTAGTCGAGTTCATTAGTTACCGCAAAAATTTACACAACTTTAAGACATTCTCAAACTTTCGAAGTATTCTTTGGGATCTTCCAATGCTAATTCCTTCAGAAGACAATTAGTAGCTCCTAGTTTATCCCTTCTATCGATCCATTTTCGTATCCATATCTTCTTTTTATTGATCACACTTTCCTCATCTACCTCTTCTAAAACCGCCGTTAAGATTAACTTAATCAGTTTATTTACTTTATTGTCCTGTAAGCTGTTCATCTTGCAAAACACCACTCATTTGTAAACTGTACTCGAACGAAGTGCGAACGATTTTGGGGCAGAAGCGAGAATTTTAGCTACTAAAATACTTGGTACTAGACTAAAATACTGGCCTAATGCGAACTAGCCTTTTGCGGCGTTAGGGTGCGTTTCCACCGGAGCTGCGTTACAAGTAATGTGTTTTTTTGAGACTAATAGAATCGCTTCATTTGTCTGACTTCGCTCAACGCAGATCCAGTGAAAACCCAGCCTTAGGACACAGACGACAGCCGCCGGCAGCGTCTTTTGCCGGGCCATCAAACCGTCGTCCCCTCTTTGCGATTGCGAGTCACTCAGGCGTAATTGTATTTGAAATTGTGCAATATAAAATAACAAGTTTGGATTGCAGACAGTTTACAAGCTGCATTTTACTGCAGCCGGCCGCGTCCCTCACGGTCCCTTGTCCAGATCCGAGACGATAGCAATTACATAGTTACATTTTTATTTTCCTTGTGCGGAAACTTTACTTTGGCACGTAAAGGATTAATACAAGTGAATAAAAACGCGTAGATGTGCATTTTCGCCTATGAATGGCGACGATCGACGTCGATTATGCAGGCTATAGACGAAGACAGCTTTGTAATCATGATAACAATCGTTGTAATCCATCATGGCCCAAGCCGCCCAACGCAGAGGCCACATATCTGTGGCCTCTCTGTTTATTTAACAATTTTGTTTAAAGTGGAGAGCCTCGACTTGGGGCCCATGAATGATTACTGACGTTTACGTCTACACTCTGTATTTACACAGCAACCATCAATTCTCATGTTGGTCGAACCCTTTCCTCAGCTAAGTGCTTACTGTAGTCTCTGTGATGTGCGCATCGCCGTTGAGCTGGAGCTTGACGTCGGCGTCCGCCAGGGCCTCCAGTCGGCCTTCGCCCCCCGCCCCCGCCGCGGCCACCTCGCCGGCGCCCTCGGCCTCCTTGCCGCTGATGTCCACCGAGCGCTTGCTCTGCTTAGCTCCCATGCTGCCCCTGCGCAAAGGTTACCATTAGAAATGGTGACAAATATTCTATCTAACTACTTAATACATTTTTAGAAATATCTTATATCACTAACATTTCTGTTTAAACTTTAACATTTTCTATCTGACCAGTGCAGTGCCACAAACTTAAAGTTATCTTGTAATCAAAGTAGCTACTTATAAGAATCAAGAAAGTACCATGATGAATGTCGAAGCGAAAAAGCTGTCACTCAAAACGGCTAAGCTTACATATTGATATTGTTGGTACACTTTCTACTCGCTAGCTCGGTACAGCTGTATGAATGAGCACAGAATACATATTAGTAACAAGTATGAGTATAGAATTTGACCTAATTACTCTTTACTAGAGATCGCCCAATGCTCGAAATTCGACCTTAAATAAAAAATTAAATTATAAGTTTCAAATTTCAACGCTTGGCTAAGGTTCACAAACCTACCCCAATTTTTTGTTGCTCACATGGGTTGAGGAAGGATGTTTTGGGTAAGAAAAACCTCCTCGTGCCACTTCCTGTGAAAATTTCAGAAGTCTAGCTATAGCGGTTCTTGAGATACAGCCTGGAGACCCTTTGGGTACGGAACCCTAATAAAAGAGTACAATTCGTGTGTATAGGGCTTGTCAATCAAAATCTCCTAGTGTGTGTGTTGTAGTGTGTGTAATGTTTTATTTGTTAAAAAAAATGTATGATAAAAGCATAATTTCAAAATAATATTAGCTCGATGCACTCCTTCACCATATAAACTATAATTGTGCAATATTTCAATCACCTACGTTTCCGCATTTTTCGTCAAAAGGGATCCAAAGTTTTTCGCTCGCGTATTAATTACTCTTTATTAATCATAATAATATGATCCCACCAAAAAACATTTCTTGTAAAATGTTGCCGAGACGACCACATAAGGTTTACCCTGTGAAAAAGATATGAGATCTCATGTAGAGCCAAGCTTCTGAATCTACACGGCCTAACTCTACCGACCCTTACTTAAAAAAATTCTAGTTACATACCAGTAAATATGTATGGCTTCGCCATTTCGCTACCGTCGTGGAGGTAATGCGAATATTTAGTTTCTGATCTGAAGTTAGTAACGAAACAGCCGAGCCATACATATTTACTGATATGTAGAATTTGTTTAAGTTAGGGTCAGTAGAGTTAGGCCGTGTAGATTCAGAAGCTTGGCTCTACATGAGATCTCATATCTTTGTCACAGGGTAAACCTTATGTGGTCGTCTCGGCAACATTTTACAAGAAATGTTTTTGGTGGGATTTCAGTTCTTTTTGTAAGTTGATTCTTGTAAGTACTTATTTAAAGGTTTTTAAGTTACTGTCTTCAGTTCCATGTAAACTCTTATGTCCTAATTCATAAAATTGGTGAAAATCTCATATACATATAAACCTCTACTCCCCCATTTTAGGGGATGGGGGGCGAATGATATAGGTTTATGAATTTTTTTGTTGGTTGTATACTAAACTTAGATTACATGCCAAATTTCAGCTTTCTAGCACTTCAGGAAGCAGCCGAACATTCTGATGATCATCAGTGTGTCAGTGTATGAGTGAGTCAGTGAGTCAGTGACGAAATCGGTGTATTTTAGATATCAATAAAATCTAAAGTATTAGAGTTATTCAATTGAGACTTTGTATGTTTAATTAGTATATTATTGACATCATATCCTGAGAATATGAACTATCTGGTACATCGGTAACCAACTCTATGGGGGTTCAAAAAAATTACGAAACACTTCGGGAAAAGGTAGGTAGTGCCCTTGCGCTTCGCTTGGCTCGTCTCGGCGGGTGCACTACCGTGCGCCCAGATATAGGACTGACGAGTGAAAAGTTACTTGCACTACTTATTATATACGTATTACTATTACATGTAAAATTATATGCCGAAGTTTTTAAACATGGATTGCAACTTTTAACCGCAATTTTTAACCGACTTCCAAAAAGGAGGAGGTTATATTATGTTCGGCTGTGGATATTTTTTGACTAATATAATCACTGTGATACAGATAACTTTTACAATATCAGTGGCAGCTGGCAGGTGTCGACAGCATTTTAGAAGAATAATTAAAACACTATTTGTAGCAAGATTCTGCAGCTGCTGTATTTAAAATTCAGATTGCGGAACGATTTATATCATTTAGTACTTATTTCTAGTACCTACTGGAATATTCATAAAACACGCTTGATATTTTAGGCTAATCTTGAGATAATACAACGGAAATGGGATTATAATACTCAACAGGTTTTTAGAATTCCGCTGTAACTTTGAATCTCATATATTTTGTGCAAGATATCGGAGGTTTTTTGACAGTAGTTTATCCATTCGATAGCCATGTTGAGTGGTTACGTGGCGTTAGCCAATCAAACGCGCTATTGACCGAATAAACTTCTGTCAAAAACTCTGAAACCGGCCATTAAAAACATCTTCATAATTGGGTTGCCCAAATATTCGAACTTGATTCTGAATATAGTGCAGTCATTGGGTTACCGTGCTTGGGAGCATTAAAATAAACTTTACGGCCGAAATAGTTTGACACGATGCATCGAGCCAACCCGACTTTAAAGGTTAACTCCGACAATAAACTACAAATATAAATAGTAAATACATCGTTAGCTAACTAACTAATTTACGGCCGCAAACAGAGACAATTATTTACTTCACTTTGTTTACATTAAAGATTTTGACGATTCGGCAAACTTAACTAAATAAAAAAAACTATAAAAAATTACAATACATTATCCTCTGCACCTATGCGATTTAGCAAGAATTTTAGCCACAAACTATCACTCCTCAAAACCAGTTCGCGGCAGATGTTTTTTCGAATGCTCGAACCTGCGACCTTCAAGGAATCAGCCTGCATATTAATTCCCAAAGGTCGGCAACACAACTGCAGGATATCAAATGGTTCGCTTCTTTTCGTGTGTTTTCGAATCGAGCAGTCAATTTTCTTTATTAAAAAAAGGTATTAAGATTTTTTTGTTTGGCACAGATTCGGGAACTAGCCCGGGCGAAAAGACAACAAACCATTTTAAAGTCGGCAAATTGGAGGAAGTAGGAACTATCCCAGGAAGGAGAACCTTTAACAAACTTAAATGCCAAAATTTGCTGACTTTATGAACAGGCGCGTTACTGTCCTGCGTACGGCGTACCGAGAACATGTAATGGCAGAAGATATTTAGTCACGTAGGCGTTATCGCGATGGGCACAGTCAGGAATGTCGACGGCGCGACGGATACCCCGCTCGTTACGTGTAAACAACCACAATCACTTATTCGACGATAATATTAATAGGTTCAGACACGATAATGGGTACGATAGCACAACAATAGAAGCTATCAGCTACCGTGGTATAATGCGACAAAAGAATACCAGACAAGTCAGAAAATTAGTCATTTAAGTCTAGTTAAAGTACATTGTACGTAACAGTCTCTACCACCGTAGCGCGTAGGAATGCAATGCAGATTTATGGACATTCTAAACAAAAACCTTTAGTCATTGAATTAGTAGCATTTGAGGCTACCCAGTAATTTCTAAGTACAGATAAAAGGGGCCCATCGCTGTTAAAAATAACCGATATTCAAGGATCAAGGGTGAACGACCTCTGTTTCCCCGCTCTTTTTACTTATTTTCGACGCTGACAAACCGAACTTGTCGATACGACAATAAGGGTACTTAAGCGGGCCACAGTCCACAACTAGTTTATGAAAAAAGCTCCGTTGCTGACCTTGACTTTAATTGAAGGTCAACAGCTCGCTTCCGTACTTTTTAAACGATCACTGGATAATAATTAGTGTAACGTTTTTTTTTTTATTTTTTATACATAATTGTGTAATATTATTACTACTATATTCGTAAATTTTAATTATGCAATTAAAATAACCCGTCTCTATTTACATACCTACCTATCCCTAGCATACATTTTAGTTAATATTAATATTATCTGTAAAATTTGGCTTATTAGTTATTTACGTTCATTATTACCAAAGGGAGGACATAAGGACGAATGGGGCATTTTCTTATTTTTTTAATTTGATTGTCAAACAGTTTCCATTTTAGTAATATAGATGGCGTATAGGTAGACAACTATCGGTAATACCAGGTAATACCATCAATAATTGCTACAAAACTGGGCAAAAGAATATAAAACTTGATACATTTCAATTTGAAAAAGACAATGATATTCCAACGAATAGAATAATAAAGTTATTATAACGATGTTTTAGTTAAAACTCACGGAAGAAATAGCCCTATTTATCGTTATTCACACCAAATGTCACAGGAATTATAAATTTTAGTTTTAACAACATCTTACCTGCACTTGTGCACGATAACTAATATTTAATGGCCAATATTTTACCAATAATGAACATCAAAAACCCAAATAATACAATTTGGGAAAAAATAATAAAAACCACACCCACAATAAAAAGTAGAAGTTACAAAGTAACATGGCCGCCAAAACTTTTTCAGTTGTCAGTTTTCAGTTTGACAAGTTTTTATTATGTCAGCGTGTTCCTAAACTATTACCAGTATACTGGCTTAATCGCTTAGGCCAATGATCGCTTAGGTTTAAGATATTTTTATTATGTCAGCGTGTTCCTAAACTATTACCAGTATACTGGCTTAATCGCTTAGGCCAATGATCGCTTAGGTTTAAGATATTTTTATTTATGTCACACTTGACAGTACACTGAAATTTTTAGAAACACAACCAATATGTAGTCAGTGATGCCAACCTGCAGATAATTTGTGATCAGTGGGGAACCAATAGAAAATCTAGAAGTGTCTACCGTCGCGCCGCCTGGTGGAGATTTAAAAAAGAAAACAACCCATTGTTGGACTGAGCGAAATTATAAGGGCTCCTAAACTACAAAACCCTAAAAATGTCATCAGACCTTTTAGTAGTCGGCAGATTTGAATAATGATTAATCAGCCATTGCCATTCTGAATATTAAATACAAAAATATGATGTAAAGATATAAGAATTTGTACACGGGTGAGGCCGTCAATTTTTGCTGATTCGGCACTGAATTATTGCGTTGGTAGCGTAGATACTTCTACTACAAGAAAAAGTGTCTATGTTACTCTACATACTAAAATGGTAGCGAATTTTTATTTCTACGCCACCGTATTGTTGAGAAAATCAAACTTATCTCTGTAAATAATACACAATGTGGTTTGTATTATAGTCACAAACGCCCTTTTGACTAGGTCAGGGGTCACCAATTAGCTTCGCTCGGGGTCCATATTAAGAGATGAAATGACCTTCGCGGTCCACACATTAAAAAAAATTTATTAAACAAAGGTACACATTAAAAAAAAATTATTAAACAAAGGTAATTACATAATTTACAAAGATATTTATTTACATATTATCAATGAAAAAGTGACAATTTTTGTAGCTAATTGATAATTATCTCTCTGATGTTTGGAGTGAAATTGAAGCAAGCTATTGGTATTAAATCCCGGAGATGTTCATCGAGACCGAAATTCTTTTTAACGAAGTTCATCTTCGAAAATGCTTGGTCCGCACACAATGGGTCGGCGGTCCGGATGCGGACCGCGGTCCGCCATTTGGTGACCCCTGGACTAGGTACTCACATAATGCATTGATAGTTTTTTGTGAAACAGTAATTAATACTTACATTTGAGTCACAAAAACACTTCCTTTGAAAAAATGTATGCAGCAAAAATTACGAGATTTTTCATAAAGTATGTAAAAACTCGGCATTGCCACCTCCCTATTTTACCTTCCCTAACACTTAACTATAATAATAAATGGGTATTATTGGTGACGTTTAAAAAGTGGGGTAGAATTGATGTTTCTAACGATTCATTTAATTTTAAAAAGTTTATAAAGAAAGTTATCTTAAAATACTATGAAAATTAGGTGAGGTAATAGCCATTTATATAAGTATTCATAACATATCCGATTTATCTTCAAATCTGTCATACTTACTGCTACAGCGACGGTTGAAGTGCACCTCTTCCATGGCAGATGGTATATTTTAAGCTATTTTCTTACCTTTTTTTATGTTTAATTGTAAATATATTTTTAGAATATGATTTGAACCGAAATAATTCTTATGCATTCTTGAGTGCTTTATTTTCTTCGTTAGAATCAGTTTTCGAACATATAAACACAATAATTTTTAAAATACCGAGGGTGGAGAAAAAATATTACCAAATCAGCAAAAATTGGCGGCCTCACCCACACACAGAACAAAAAAAATTAAATGCAAAAATATAAATTTTTATGTAAAGCTAGTTTTGGGCTAAAAGTTCATAAAATTTGTAGATATTACTAAGTAAGTGAACACAGTGAGTGACTTTTCAAAACTCTGCCAACAGACAATTACGGATGTTACCTTTGGTATGTTAGCAGTATTTAAATTGAAACATAAGAAATCATGAATGGTTATAATATGTTGTCATAATAATATGATGTATCATGTTAATGTATATTGTGGTCAACAACCACAAGTATTATTATTAGTGTAAAAGCATGCCTTATAAACAGTCTACATTATATTTATTGGAAGTTCAAGTATTCTAAAGTATATATTCTAAAGTAATTTAAAAAATCAGCTGCTCCTTCATAAAGACAATAAATTGTAAATAAAAGCAGAGTTATACGGACATGATGCCCATTAAAACTTTATAGCTTGTGTAAATGTTATGACTTATGAGTTTTTGAAATATTGTACTTGCTGCTCATTTTATAGTTTTCAATTTCATCTTCACTTAATTGATCTTTTAAATAAATATCAGTCCTTTGCATAATATGATGAGGACCGTAGTTAAAAGATTACTTTCTTAGTTGTCATAGCTCATTTATATATAACACCTCCATCGTGGGTATCGCAGACACAATAGATTTTCAATTGTTATGTGGCAGCCGGTTGCCGCTTGGGGATTGATGGGTTAAGTGAATTTTATATTAACAGTAACCATTAAGGGCATTCCCCTATGGAGATTCCGAAATTTACCATATTTAGAGCCTAATAAACTCATAATTTGAAAGCTACAAAGTTATAATAAAAATACAGCAATAATCTTATATATATCAAATAGTATATCAACATTATCTTCCCCGTTTTAAATTTTCTATTTTTGTTTATTATACTCATGATTAGAGTTGCCGCGAATAGTTGTAATAGCGAATAGTCGAATACCGATTAATCGCCATTCGCTATGGCGAAAATTCGAATAATTCGCTATTATTATTCAACATTAACAAAGGCTTAAAGGAATATAAAAAAATAGATTATTTGTTATCGAATATACCTATCACACTTGTAGAATAATTTATTTTTAACCTACTGTAATCTAAATTTTTTCGAAGGTTTTAAGAAAAGAAAATGAAGTTATGAAATCAGTGACACATTCTGATATTATACTGATATTATATTTTTAAATGCTGGCAACCCATTATACGTTATATACCTACCTATTTTACGGGGAATACCCGTAAACCCAGCATTAGGGGATTTCCCGCTCAACTGATTTTGCTTGTGTTTAGGCTGACTTTTAGAAAAACTGGTTTTTTAAACCACAATCTGCCCCTTTTGGATTTTAAATATAAATTAAAAGCCTAACTTTTACTTGACTGATTTTTGTAAGTATGACATTTAATATTAATGATAAATGATAATAATTAATATTAAACTTAGTACTTATGTTTTGTTTTATAAGAAAAAATAAAGTGATTATTTAAGCTTATAGTTTTTTTCATTAAAAGTTTATTTTAGAGAACTATTCGCCGAATGTCGAATAATAGACATTATTATTCGGTATTCGACGAATAGCAAAAAAATGTCGAATAATGCCGAATACCGAATAATAGCTACTATTCGCGGCAACTCTACTCATGATATTAGCTTCCAAAGTATTACCAATTTATTAAAATTGAAGCATACTTTCAGCATCTCCCTAGTATTTACAAATTATGTTTATTTGAAACACACGACAATTATTAAAAGTATTAAATAAATTAAAAAACTGGATCCAGTTTTTTTCCTCTCTTTCTTATATCTGTATCTTATGTCTCTAGCCAGTTTCTAGAATCGAATATAATTATGTATTGTATGAAATCCGATCATTGGTGCTCTGGCTATTACCAACTTAATGATTACTTTAACTTGAATGGTTGTGTTACCGCTAAGAGTTTAATATTTAAAGTGGACACAAATTTTGACAACTTCTGTTTCCCACTCTTATACCTGGTTTTTGGGGTATTTTGACAGGAATCTTTTCAATAGCCATTGTTGATTAGTTAACTGCTTTATTTTAACCAATTAAAAGGCCTAGTGCATAGATAAACTTCTGTCAAAAAAACCTTTGTCATTAATTACGAAAATTCAAAGCCCAGATAATAAAAAAGTGTATTAAATATACATATTATATGCCTTAACCACTTGAACCAGACATGATGATAACTTAAGTGATGTGTAGAGGATATTTTGACAAGACCTTCAAAAAATTAGATCAAAAAATCTATTAGGGATAAAATTAGTTTAAGAAATATAACTATGGAATTGGCTTTTTCAGTACAATAATTTTGGTAATATTTATCAGTTTTGTAAAGACGACATTTTTAGCTTCTAGTTTAGCTTTTAGTTTTTTCGATAAAAATCTAACAGTAGGTAGAAACTGTTTAAGAAACAAAAGAGATCACACTACTGTGAATGCGAACCTAAGTTCGCAATTCTAGAAATACTTTACTATGTATGAAACATAACATACTTCTTTGTTCGGTGATTAGTACTTTTTAAATTTTAAATCGATAATGAATGGGTGGAGCTCGACCGTATGCACCTTTACCCTGTTCCAAAAAACAATTTTCCGGTAATAATAATCTACATTCAAAAACAAAGTAAATAAAGGGGAATCAGTTAATGCTATAGTACTTTAAAGAAATTTTTTATAGATATGCACTCCTGTATATATGAAAAAAAGCAAAATATCGCGGAAACCTTTGTTTAACTGCATCGAGTGTTCGAGTGGCAGCGATGATTCATCGTTCCTTTCATAAAATGCAACACAAACCTTATATCGAAAAATCTTCAGATTTTTATTTTTATCGTAAATATATTATTTTAGTTTGGTTTACTTACTTACAGTAAACAAACTTTCAACGTACACCATGGACGTATAAAAAAACACCATGAAATACACAATCTTTTAGAAGTAACGTGATCACAAACGGCTAATAATGTAAAATAAAGTGTAAAAAATATATAAATGCAGCACTTGAGTGCTGTCCTTCAAATATCCAGATTTATAAAATAAATGCATGATTTGAAAGCAACGAAATTTAATAATCTAGCCGGCATTTTCGTAAAATAATTAATACATAATAAGAGGCATAACCATGACAAAAACTCATACATAAATTTAACTTACTTTTAGAATGATTAATCCAATAAAAGAAGACTGCAAGTAACACTTGTGTTAACAAAATTATTCACACCCAGAACTCACAGCCGAACACAATATGGCGTCAAGATAAAATCTCCACCCTCTGGGAACGAATTCAAAAATGTAACTCACTGTGATTGGTCAAACCATTTGGGACGCTTCAGGGCAAACAACATAACAATAATTACATTGACAAACATGCAACTTCAAGATATTTTTCAAATGTCGGAAGTAGTACCATAAACAATTTTCTGAGCAGTGAGTGTGAAGGCCCCAGTACCAATGGCCCATGCTGGCCCACTACAGGCCATCACCATTGTGTACAGGGGGTAATGGTATATGATGGCGGACAATTGTCAATCGTGGCGCGCAATCGGGGAGTTGTCGGTTTTTTGGGCACACTTCAAAGGAATCGTGGCGTAGCGTGGCCTGTGGTGTTCACACTATCGGCCATTGTTTAGTTCGTCACCGACCGCTGACCGGGATAGTGCACTTTTTTACTATGTACTAGAGCCATAACGATGAATGGTCAGCGTCCACCATCGCCTTTTGCGCCATTTCTTTTTATAACTTGGTGGCGGTACACACTTCTGCAATATGTCTTGTAAACAGTATATAAATAAATAACCGCAGCCGTAATTACTTTTACGTCCATCGCAAGTGGTTTGCCAGGCAGCAATGAGCCATGCGCCATTGTCTGAACACCAAGTGATCGTGGCCTACAGTTGTGCATTGTAAAGCGTGGCCCATCACAGGCCATTGTGTACTGGGGCCTTGAGTGCCAATCACTGACCTCTATAATACACTGGACAGGCGATCGCTATCAATGAAATGTTCCTATTTGAAAGTCACCATATTGGCGCTGATTGCTATGTGAAAGCAGTAGTGAGTGTACTTGGAACTACTATTCTGCAAATGGCGGTTGTAATTTTCTATGTAATTAATTCACAGTACACTCACCGCGGCGCTTCAAATCGACACAAAAGATAGCTGTCATTTTGTACGGCATAGCCAGTCCAGTGTATTATAGAGGTCAGTGGTGCCAATGTGCCAAAGACCTTTAAACCTAAAATATGTGCTTAGGCCTCAGAGACCAGAGTAAGCCCTCCAAAATCCAAATAGAAGACAATATTACTGAATAATGAGTATGTGGCGGTACCCACAATTCGCCTAACATTCCTGCATCGCGCTACCGAAGTTTTCTGAGCGCGTCGGTATATATACGACAGCTGAAATGTATCACGTGGGCTCCGGCCTGACCGAGCATAACACCTCGCTCGGTCGGAAGATCTTCCTTTGTGGCCACCACGTAACTATATACCCACAACTCACAAGTATTCTGCTTGGTTGGACTGGAGGAAACGGGGCACTATGGGAAAAAAATTTGCGTCAAAATTTTAACCTCTTATAACCACCCCTTTTGAATACACCAACCGATACGGGGCGCCAAGGGGAGCAAAAAAGCTCAGATAAACATTTCTCAAAAATCAACCCCTGTCGAAAGACAGGTCAAAATGTGGCCCTCGTTATTATGAAGAAAGTACTTAGAAAAATTTTAACGAAAAAATTCAACTTCTTATAACCACCCCTTTTGAATTCACCGATCGATAGGGGGCGCCAAGGGGAGCAAAAAAGCTCAGATAAACTTTTCTCAAAAATCAACCCCTGTCAAAAGTCAGGCTTGGCCTTAATCCTAATACGACTTGATTCGGTTAGGTTAGATAGTTATTTTTTGTGAACCACCCAGAAATAGGAGCCCCGCGTAGCGGGGCTCCGACTTATAATTATTTTCTTCATACAAACGAGGTTCGTATATCGGCCTCTATCTGGCCGGTGGTTGATTTTTGAGAAAAGTTTATGTGAGCTTTTTTACTGCACTTGGTGTCCTCTATCGATTGGTATATTAAAAAGGGGTGGTCATAAGGGGTTGAATTTTTTCGTCAAAATTTTTCTAAGTAATATTTTCTCCATATCAACTAGGGCCACATTTCGGCCTGTCTTTCGACAGGGGTTGATTTTTGAGAAAAGTTGATCTGAGCTTTTCTGCTTCCCTTGGCGCCCCCTATCATTTGGTATATTAAAAAGGGGTGCTCATAGGAGGTTGTATTTTTTCGTCAAAAGTATTTTTCTCATTATAGTGCCCCGTTTCCTCCACGCTAACCGAACTCAGGGCTTAGCCAAGGCTAAAATATAGAAAATGAACCAACAATCTAGATATTTCTTTTTAAAGTTTGTCGTTGTTTGAGTATGTCCTACCTCCAATGAGTCATATTACCTTCGAGTCAACAAGTCACAACGCCATTCAACAATATCAGGCCTGTCCCACTCGCGCATGTAGGTATCGAACTGTAAGGCCCGTTTTGGTTTTTTTGGTCAGTACTTAAGATGCGACCCGGTCTCAAGACGCGGTTGGGCTCTGTAATTGGTCCAAATTTTGACAGCCAACCAATCACAGAGCCTGAACCGAGTCTTGAGACCGAGATGCATCTTGAGTACTGACCAAAAATACGGGCCTAATAGTAGGAACAGACGTCCCGATTTGGTCGGGGCCGACCGAATCGGGGCTGACATGCCAACCATTCCGACATTGCTACAGATTCACAGTAATAATATACACTTTTCATTTGTAATAAATTAAATTAATAAAAGTGGAAAAAGTGCATGAAAAGTGTATATTATTACTGTGAAACATGAATTTCCAGCAAGAAGTTACGGTACATTCAATATCATTGCTACAGATTGTCCGACGGTCGACCTTCCAACCGTCAGTTGACACTTGACTTTGTATGAAGTAGTCAACGGACGTCTTGCCAGCTATTGCCGTCGATGCATTTAAACATCATGCCGCCGGTATTATCTAATAAAATCGGCCAAGTGCGAGTTGGACTCGCGCACGAAGGGTTCCGTACCATTATAGAGCAAAATTAGACCAAAAATTGTGGTTTTTGTATGGGATGCCCCCCTTAATTTTTTATTTTATTTTAATATTATTATTAAATATTAAAGCACACATATAACTAAATATTGTGTGAAAAATTCAAGTACACAAAAGCACTCTGGTTTTAATGAAACCAGAAACCAGGCCAGTTACGGAGGAGTAATTTTGTAGTGCCCAAGTGTGTGCGCAATACACAAGAGCACTCTGGTGTCAATGAAACCAGGCCAGTTACGCAAGAGTTATTTTATAGTGCCCAAGTGTGTGCGCAATACACAAAAGCACTCTGGTTTCAATAAAACCAGGCCAGTTAAGCAGGAGTAATTTTTATAGATTTTTTAGATTACCAGAACGCGTCGTGGCCGTTTTACTATGACCACAACGCGTTGTGAGCCATTTTTTCGCTCACTGAGCGTTTTCGGTCTTTGAGCGTAACATATATACAGGGTGCAATTAAACCTTCCTGCTAAATTTTTTCCAGGGCTTAGGTATCATTAGGAGAGTCCATTTAACCAAAAAAAATTGGGTGTTATTTTTTTTTCAATGACATATTTTATCCCATTTAAAATCGTTGCAGAACGGTCACTCGCGGCGCGGGGGAATAAGAGGGGGTGACGCCGGGATGAGGCGCGCGCGCGGGGGTTGGTCACGCGCGGCCAACGCATCGTGTCCATTAATTGTAGTATTTTTTAGGATAACTTTCGGAAGCTGTTTCTCAATAATTTAGTACTGAGTGACTATAAAAGAAAAAATACGTGTATTTTTATTTTTAACAAGGATCAATATATCAAAATTTGGCAGGAAGGTTTAATTTCACCCTGTATAGGTCTACCAGAATCTGATGGCAAAAAGTGAGAAAGTAAATTGACTCTAGCAATACCGGGGTAGTTGGAATAAAACATTTTGTTCCTTTTTTGTCCTTATAAGTTATAACGGCTGATTTTGTGTGTATGCAAACATATAAATTTATCCTATGATCAAGGATATCTTTTTAAAAATCTGCTGTCAAAATTTGCCATCAGATTCTGGTAGACCTATAAATCTCTTTACGAATTACGGGTCTCTACTCTCTAGTACTCTAATCTGTGCTCTAGCCTCTAGTCTCTATCTAGTCTTCCCAATGAGTCTTCCTTTGAAGGTTTTAACTTTTTACTTTTTACCGCGCATTAAGAAAAAAATCTGTTGTCTATGGATGCGTCGATATGTCGTGTTTCTCGTGTTGCCCTTGACTCCATCCATAAAATTAATGTTTCTATAAAGTTTTCTGTGTTTTAGAAGGTTATTAAATGTTAAAAGTGTGTCCTAATTGGTAAAAGTGCTTACCAAAGTGTGTCAAGTGATTTGTTCAGTGTTTTAATGTAGATTCGCTGTAGCGTCACCTGACTGGACTCATTGTCATTTCCCGCCATTGTGGCTTTTACTACATCTAAATCTTGATTTTCGGCTGTAATTGAAGTGTTTAAATGTAGATTAACTTTCGTAATATTCATTTGAGACTAAGTTATGTCATTACACGGTAATGATGTGTGTTTACTAGAAATAGAAGACTACAACTTGTACGAAGAAGAGACATCTGATCACGCTATTCCCAGGTAGGTGTAGCCGGCGTGGTTTTATATTTGGCTCATAAAATGTTACAAATGAGATCATCTGTTATAGTAAAACTGTTTTCCATGTTAATTTTACTTCGAATATCACATTTTACGGAAAAATACAAAGCAATAGAGGTCACTCCCGCCCCGTGCCGGTCTCAAGTCAGCTGTTGTGCCGCCATGTTTGTGGAATAGGCGTAGTATGCACTCGGCTGTCTACTATGCATACTTCACATGTTTCATGTGATATTTTAATTCATCATAATGATAGTGTGCATTTTTTGTTTTGGTTTACAAAAAAATTGTTGTCGTCTTAAAAATGTATTAAAAATGTTCAATTATTATTACTTTTGACCGTTCGACATTCTGTTATGTATGTTTTTGTGGTTTTTGTTATAAAAAATTTATTTATCATAGTTACATAAATAAAGTAAAATTTGTTATTATTTATTTTAGGAGCGAAAGGAGTGAAAAGCATTCTCTAACTGGAAGTAAAACAATGGAAGCAGAAAAAAGGATCCGTCGAGAAATTGCTAATAGCAATGAGCGTAGACGTATGCAGAGTATAAACGCTGGATTCCAAGCTCTTAGAACTTTGTTGCCCCGTCATGAGGGAGAGAAGCTCAGCAAGGTAACTAATTCTATTATCAACTTTATTTCATTACAATGTGTGTACCACAATTTTTTGGTAGCAAAATATTTAAGTACATGTTTACATATTATTATTTATAATTTACAGGCTGCCATATTACAACAAACAGCAGAGTACATTTATTCACTGGAGCAGGAAAAGACTAGATTGCTGTCACAGAACTGCCAGCTTAAGAGATTGCTCAATCAACACGAAGGAGGTGAAATACCACTGAAGAAAAGAAAAAGTGAAATCATTGTACCTTCAATAATACCTGACTCAACAGATGATGCAATTAGTAACTCCACTATTACACCTGAGCCTGTTGCTGTTATTAAAGTTTCCAGTGTGGTGCAGAAGAAGGAACCTGAAAATAGTGAGTTCCGTGCTCAGTTAGAGAGAGAGAGACGACTCAGACGTGTTCTTGAGGAACGTCTCCATACTCTCGAGTCGCAAGTATACCCCGAGGCAACCCAGGAGGTCAGTCAAGTGGTTCACTATGAAGAAACAGATGTAGCTGAGTGTAAGGTAGAGAGTGAGGAAGTTGAGGCCCCTCCCCCGCCTCCTCCCCCAGCACCAGTCGAAGCCCCTGTCCCCCAACCCGCTAAAGTTAAAGTGCCATCTCCTTTGTTAGAAGCAGCTATAAAAGCAGAGCCACGCGTGGAAGTGGAGGTCCTGCCTGATCCCAATCATGATGCCCCCTCGCGTCTATATTTGGCGAGCACGAGCCGGCAGAACTTAGAAACTATAGTAGAAGCTATTCGTCACCTGGAGGGAGATCACCTTTTCAGAGAGGAAGCAGGAGATGCACCACTCGCACTGACGAAGAAATCTGAGCGTGCACCCCCACAGAGGCCTGGAGTGATTGTGGTGAAGCACTCGTGATTGCATTAAACTAGTCTCGGACTTCTCGTTGTGTTTATCATCTGTACGAAGAAAACCTTCCTCGAATATAGTTTTAAAATGTTTAGTTATTTAATTGTCTTTTCCAAAGTGACAAATTATAAGTCTGTGTTTTGTTAATTTTTACATATTAAAGATAAGAGGATGAATGTAATATAAGTTAAATGAGTTGTGGCATATGTTGATTGGCGCTGTGCTTAGTTTAGTCTCAGATATAATTATGGTAGGGTAAGGTTACTCGGGTATCGCATGAGATGGATTGAGGATTGACTGATTTGTGTAAGAGAGTATATGCGAGGAACCTGTAAATTCACCGTGCTGGGTGCCAATTGTAACTGACATGTTAATTTGAAAGTAAGTAATCTAGTGGGAATTATTAAATATGACACATACTTTTGGAAGTCACTAAATAGATTTATTGAAAATCTTGTTTTAAAAAATTGTTCCGTTTAAACCTAAGTTTCTTGTTAAATTCTACCATTTTCAAGTATGAACTTATGAGTTAATGCTGAATATGAAATTCAGAAGTAACTGACATTTTATATTGTATGGGGCACTCAATATGTTATATATTTTATTCAGTTGTATAATTGAATGTCTTATCACATAAAAATTCAATTTTAGCATGTTAGGGTCATTGTAATTATTTGAAATTGTGTCCAGTGTGAATCGTGTTTGTCCCAGTGCATTTCATAGGTGAAATTATCAGTGTTTGTCTAGTAAGCATTCCATGTTGTCCAATTGTTTTGCCTTATGTAATTAGGTATTTTTAAAAGTATCATCTTAATTCATTAAAACATTTTAATCATGACTTTTTAGCTACTCGGCCATTATGTAACGCGTTATATTTGGCATAATTAGTTCAATTTTTGTCTCAAATTATGTAACATTAGGATGTTCATGAAGTTTCCTGTAAGAGGTGTAGCTAATAATGTCTTGAGTGGTTTGAATCTTGTAAAAATTCTTAGCTATCGACCCTCACTAGTAATGGAAATTTATTATAATACTAGGCAAATCTTTGACAAATATAGATGATGTAATCATCTTCATAGTATGGATAAAGCAATGTGAAGTTGTATATGATAATTGACTTCATAGTCATAGTAAGCTAAAGTTTGTGTGACTCTGAATATTTTAAGTCAGTATGTTAATTGCATGTATTCACTGACGTGTTTTCTTTTGAAATTAAACCAGCAGTGCTTTTGTTAATATGTTTGTAATAAGTTTGAACATTATTTAAGTTAGACTCAGCAACAGAGTGGTGTATGTATTATGTATGAACAGCTGTGATCCATCGCTCGGACCACATGGATTTATTAAGACTGATCATTATTCATTATTAAGTTACGCTAGTTCAAGACACCATTATGATGTACGTGTGCGTGTGGATTTTGATTATGTAGCTATTTATATCTAAATAAGGTAATATAGGGAATGCACACACCTCTCAGTCTTATGAAGATTCTGTATGACACCTAGCAATAATTAAGTCAATCCCCAATATTTGTAATAATGTCAGCAATCTCCCTAATTCTGTGAGGTGAAACAGATGCATTTGTTGTAAATGATACTTGCATTTTTCGTAGTTTTTGTGCAGGAGCATAATTGAAAGTGGGCAAATAATACTTGGATATTATTGGATATATCAGTTTTACACTCTGTACTCCCTCCACCTGCTTCGAGCCGGCAAACATTAGCACTCTTGGGAACCTCGCTCTGTTCCTGAGTCAGTAGTCATAAGAAATTGTCTGCCTACCGCCTTTTACATTACGTCAGTATAGAATAATTATTATTAACATTAATTAACAATGTAACATAACGGACTCGGTTATACTATTAGAGTAGAGAAAAATACCTAGGTATTAAGAGATTTTAAGTCAAAGAAGCAAGTTAAATTGTTTAAAATGTGTTATTATTTATGTCTTAAAGTATTAAAATGGTTATTTCTTATTAATTAGTTTGTAACAATCATTATCATATTTTTGTTTCTGTGTCATATTATGATTTTAAATTCACTGAGATGTCACTGCTTTATTGTTCAAATCCATTAACACAAAATGTGCATGTAAAATAAGAAAAACATCAAATCAAAAATTTCAGAAGTCAAAATTTAAACAAGCAGACTAATGAGCAAATAGGAAAGGACACTACAAGAATGAAGCCACATCTTACTGAATTTACACATCATAACTGATTTTCACTCTTCATTTTCTACACTCTATCGAACATTGTATGTTTTGACTTGTATTCGCAATTTATACATAGTGATTTTACAATCTCATGAAAAATAATCTTGAATTTGTCATTCAACAATCGTAATCCACCCTGTGGTAGAAATGATTAATTCAATTTTTATTTTATATTTTATGTATTTATATTATTTCGTGTGAGGAAATAGTTTTGTGTCAGTGTTTCGGAGACGGGGGATGAGCTGTAAATAAAATCATGATCTATAACTCGAGCTATTATGCGATTGATGAATATTGTAGATGTCGCCCTGTCTCCCGATGTTCCTATACAATTATAGATAATGAAGTAATTTTTAACAGTCCACAATTAGGATTAATGATAAAGTGTAGAAAACAATGTGTGCATGTTTCCTTTTTTATATGAAGTTGAAAAATGTTCCCTCTGATTTTAATTGTACTGCATTTGACTTACATTTATGAATATTTATAAAAGATTGATATTTCAGCGTTTCATTTACCCACCCAATATAAAGTAATATAAAATTAAAGGGCGTGTGGGCTGGTACTTATATAAATTTAACATTTTGCAATACAATATTATGAATCAGAAATTCAGCTGGTTACGCAGAAAATAACTAGACATCTTTAACCGACTTCAATTCGAATTTCGACCCGTATGTATGTAATATTTCCAGAAATGCCCAGTTTTCGTGTATGTTAGTCTAAATCAGCGTTAGAACAAAATGTGCCAAATGTTTAATTTTTAATATACTTACAACCTCAGACCAAATTTACGTTACCAAGGACGTTTAAATAATCCTGAGCCTACAACTTCAAAAACATCGGCACTCATGCATTTGCGTGAAAATGACAGACGTAAGTCGTAACTAAGACGATACTTACCCGAAAGTCATTAGAACTTAATTAAAATTAATCCAGACATAATTTATTTAATCACAAGAATGTTATTATTAAAATTACTTATAAACCGGAACATCGCGAACATCAGTCAGTCGCTACAGTCCGGACTCGATTGTCTCTCTCGCACTCTGCCGTTGTCCAGAGGACAAAGACATAAAATCAAATTAAAATATTTATTTCTAAATATAGGTTAACAAAGTTAACACTTTTAGAACGTCTACATGATGCGTACCACCGGTCGGGAACTAACCCGGCGAGAAGAACCATAACATTTCTACTGCACACAGAAGCGTAGCGTGCCTTGGCGGGGCCCCGTATAATTTTTTTTGTAGGCCCTAAGAAAAGTTAAAACTTATCAGTTATCACAAACCATAAAAATGCATAGGGTGCCAACTTTTGGACTCACGATTTACGCGAGTAATAAAAGAAATGCTTTTTTTTTAACTTTGTAATTTACGAATTATAAAAAATAATATTAGGAACGTTACTATTAATTTTTGCATACGCACGTTGGGGGCCCCAATGGCGACGGGGCCCCGTATAATTGATACGGCAGATACGGCGGTAGCTACGACCCTGATGCTATGTATTATAATATTATACCTACAGCATGACTGGTGAGACATGTTCAATACTCGAGGACGTGATATTTGGCTATTATATTAGATGAAAAAAATAATTATCAATTGATAACTGAGTAAATTAATTATTTACCCAACGAATGGATGATGGACACCGCACGCGGAAAGGGTAGCGCGCGGTGCGGCCTGCGGGGCGCACGCCGCGCCGCGCCGGCCAAATAGTAATTACTAATTTACTCACTATGTCCATGATTCATTTATTTAAAGGGAAATTTGGTCAAAAATTAAGTAAGGTAAGGTGGGGTAAGACTAACATAGTTTATTTCTAGAAATGAAAAATCGGTACTTACACTGAAATTTCACATCTTACTGTTAAATGACTAATAAAATTATTACACTAAATTAGGATTTCTTTACACTTTTACACAAGTATTTTGATTTCTACGCAAGTATACTAGTACAATATAATTTTTTGGAAAAGTAATTGTGTATAATTTTGCAGAGAGATAGCAGTACCGTACGGGTAGGTACTTAACTAACCGGCGACCTCGTGTTTTGCGTCCTCAAATGTCAACTTAGAATTAAGTCATTTTCACCTTTTGTACGTAAAGTAGCAACATCCGTGTTTTGAGCCGAGAACTTTTTGAGTGTTAACCACACTACCAGCGTGACAAACTAGAGAATGAAGCTGCTAATAACGAGTTACTACACTGTGATAGTCTTCCCCGCGTGATTGTCTTACCCCACCTTACCTTACCTAATTTTATTACATAATTATAATAAGAATCGAGTACCGAGTACTCTCCTTAAGTATTGAACATGTCTCACCAGTCATGCTGTAGTCATCGTCTAGATTTGGACCGAATCTTTCACCCTTCTCGCCTACTGCCCATGCTTCTTTAATAATCTATAGCAGTAAGCAGTGTCCCGGCAGGCCGCGGTTTGAGGATAGCTGATCTATAGCCTGCCAGAGGCAGCACAGGTTATTTAATAATCGGCCAAGTGCGAGTCTGACTCGCGCACAAAGGGTTCCGTACCGTTAAAGAGAAAAAATAGGCCAAAAATTGTGTTTTTTGTATGGGAGCCCTCCTTAAATTTTTATTTTATTTTAATATTATTATTAATTATTTAAGTACCTACATATCTAAATAAGGCTTTTGTGAAAATTTCAAGTGCCTACATTATTGATATCGAGCAGAAAAGGCCAAAAAAATCACGTTTTTTGTATGGGAGCCTCCCTTAAAATATATTAATATTATTTTGTTTTTAGTATTTGTTGTAATTTGTTATAATTTCTAAATTCTAGCTATAGCGGTTCTTGAGATAGAGCCTGAAGACATACAGACAGACAGACAGACAGACAGACGGAGACAACGAAAACGTCTTAGTAATAGTGTCCCGTTTTTACCCTTTGGGTACGGAACCCTAAAAATGTATAAAACAGCTCTGAAATGGCTCTGAACATTCTGCCATGTAGATCGTAGACAGTACCTAATTAGTGTCATGAAACTCATGATAATATTATGATGATATTACCTATAGGTATGCATAATGCACGTCTTGACCTGTTAGTCTTGTTTCTCTAACTAAGTATGAACTCTAAATTGTCTAAAGTTTACCGTATATGTTAATAAGTTTTTAGAATAGCGTTTGTGCGTTCATAACATCCTTTTTGTGACATAAAGCGAGACAGGTCGACCAACGGAAAATGTAGGGTACCGTACCGTTATCCATATAATATTAATATTATATGGATAACGGATTACTCGCGAGCGAAAAACTTTGTATCCCTTTTGACGAAAAATGGGGAAACGTAGGTGAATGAAATTTTGCACAGTTATAGTTTATATGGTGAAGAAGTGCATCGAGCTAATATTATTTTGAAATTATACTTTCATCATACATTTTTTAGGGTTCCGTACCCAAAGGGTAAAAACGGGATCCTATTACTAAGACTTCGATGTCTGTCTGTCACCAGGCTGTATCTCAAGAACGGCTATAGCTAGATTTCTAAAATTTTCATAGATTGTGTATATCTGTTAACAACAAATACTAAAAACAAAATAAATTAAATATTTAAGGAGGGCTCCCATACAACAAACGTATTTTTTTTGCTATTTGTTGCTCGATATCAATAATGGCTATAGCACTCAAAATGTTTACAAAATACTTCAGTTGTATTTATAATTTCATAATTAATAATAATATTTAAAATAAATAATTAAGGGGGGCTCCCATACAAAAAAACACATTTTTTACCTATTTTTGCTCTATAATGACACGGAACCCTTCGTGCGCGAGTCCAACTCGCACTTAGCTGATTTTTTAACAAATAAACATTACACACACTACAACACACACTAGGAAAGATGACAGATTTTTGAGTGACAAGCCTATACAGTTCGACAAGGCTATTTATGAACGTGGCGAGAAAAGGAACTAACGCTTCTATCATACAAAAACGTCATTTTTGACAGTTCTCCTTACCAGCAGCAGCGCCCATTGACAGTTTGACACATTCATATAAAGCCTTGTCGGACTGTACATACGAATTATACTCTTTTATTTATGGTTGAAGTTTTTTATTGAATCTTAGATACTATAGGTCTACCAGAATGTGATGGCAAATTTTGACAGCAGATTTTCAAAAAATATCCTTGATCATTGGATAAATTTATAAATTTGCATGTTTCACACACAGAATCAGCCGCTATAAGAAAAAAAAAAGGTCAAAATGTTTTATTCTAATTACCCCGGTATTGCTATTCAATTTATTTTCTCACTTTTTGTCATCAGATTCTGGTAGACCTATATTAGACAATGCTTACAGCATTATAGGTAGGTAGTAGTCCTAATGTCGCTGAGGTCGGTCGAATTTCTACCATTGGGCGATCTCATTGTACTAATCTGTCACATCCATGAAAATGAAAATTTTCGGCCACTATTTTACTACGGACTACGGAACCCTAAAAAGATTTCGTAAATCACTTTGAGACCTTAAACGTACTTCTTGGTATTAACTATTAAGGTTCATAGTCGTAAATGCCAAATGGTTGACCGGGTATGTCCTCGACTGTACACATTATTTGATGAGTTCAGTGCGGAACCCGTTTCTTCAATGCTGATACTCACGCTTAAACAACATACAACTATACAACCAAGGTAACTGACCAAGTGGCAACTAGTATTGCATATTTTACAAATAAACTTTAGTCGCCACACAAAGTCGTCCAAGGCGGACGTGTGACAAGTGGGTAAAGTGGAACTGACGAAGTGTTATTAATAATCACATTCTCAAAAAGACAATGACCAAAATATATTAAAAGCTGACAAGAAACAGGTAAGATACATCAATTTAAATCATTCAACAAGTACAAGATGTATGGTATACTAAATGTTTCAGCCGATATTACTAGTATAGTATAGTACTTAACTACCTATACATGGTGTAACAAAACTAAGTGATAACACTTTAGGGTATTTTCACAGTGAACTCTCTACAAGGAACACTTACACACCCTAAAGTATTATCACTAAGTTTTGTTACACCCTGTACCTATAGTTTAAACTTTAAAGTAAAATGTATTTCTATTCACTGAGATTTGAGCTGATAAATAGGCTAAAAGGTCAGTAAATAAAAGTATAGTACATAATACGTACGTGATGTACAATTTTACATCATTGTGTATTTTTATAATAGCTATCTATATTTTTTATTGTATAAAAATTGCCAGGTTTGTCGTTATAGACTAAAGTGCACACTATTAATCAATTATTCTAGTCGAATAATTCGTTTCGCTATTTTACATGTGACTCGTGTGTTGTATAAATCAATTGGTTTTTATTTTTATTTTAGAAAAAAACCGAAGATAATATTTTAAGATTCTGCGACAAAAATTAACAAGATGAGGTTCCAGTTGTGTTGGGCTTGCGTTGTTTCTTGGGTTTTGTTGGTAAGCCCGGCGTCGGCAGGTGAGGGTGAGGAAGAGCTGCTCAGTCTTATCAGGTAAGCCTTATTTCCTATGCTAAGATAGCATCATCATCTAGTTCCAGTTATTTTGTATGTACAAATATACATTCAAGATTGGGCAAAAATAAGAGGACTAATAAGAATAAGATGTCAGACTGCCTTCACATTAAGGCGACGCCTTGATAATTTGTCTGTAGCGATTTCGATTTTTCTCAGCAATGTCTGAAGCTAAGAAATTAAAGTTCATTGTCAGTATTCATCATGTCTTTATTTTTGAATTACCCATAGCATAACACGATTGGTCAACTTTTATAACACAGAATAATCAAGCAGAAACACCTCTGTAAAAAAAGGGATTCTAATTTTGCTAACAGAGGAGAGTGATTTAAGCTTCCAAAATTTGTACATAGATTGGTTCAAGCATATTACGCTTTAATTTGCACATAGCTTATATGAAATATGTATATTTATGGTTTTTAAATTACGCGCCAAAGACCATTTTGTCGCTTACGCCCTTTCCATTTCTTGCTGTTCCATTTCTTGTTGGCCGGGCCGGCTTCTCATAGAAAACAAGCAATCTAAAACATATCCAACACGGTCACCTTAAGTCGCGAGTCGTGCGGCTGCCGCACTACTGGCGACTTAATGTGAAGGCAGCCTTAGTCCAGACTCCAGAGCTCCTCACATTCTAATGCTACGTTTCCATGCTTGCCGAGGCTTGGCAAGCGTCCACAAGGCACAAGTGTCCACAAATCTTCTTCTTCTTTAATTATGGCGGCCTCAGTGAGTTGCCAATGTCAGAGTGGCAGTGTTGACTTTGCTCTATAATATTGTAGGTCGTGAAACAACAAGGTACAACGGAATCTAATTTAGGGCCTGTTTCACCACTTCCTGATAAGTGCCAGATAGGCTATCCAACACTTAACTTGACAGATGAAGTATGGAGAATCTGTCAAAAAAGTTGTGGATAACTTATTCGGCACTTTATCAGGAAGTGGTGAAAGAGGCCCTTAGTATTGTAGATTATCTGTTGAATAATCTAAAACAAACACAAACATATAAGGGTTAGTAAAACATCACAGTTTTATGTTGTTAGAACGGATATATGTACATAAAATTTCAATAAGTGGACTATTTACATAACAAAGGATTGATTTGAAATTTATAGGGCGGGGGATGTTGTTAGGGAGAAGGTCATAAAGAGAGGGATGATTTCTAGGGCAGCAGAAAAAATGTGATCTAAGGTACCCTCGTCAAGACCACATTCACACAGAGAGCTGTCCTTAACCCTAATCTTAGCTAGGAATACTGGTGAGCAGCAATGTCCAATCCTAATTCGACAAACGGTAGAACATACTGCTTTACTACTTCGAATGAACCTAAAAAACCAAGGCCTCACTGGAACGCTACTTTGTATGTCAAAGTAATGTTTACCTTTAATATTGCCAGATCTGACCCACTCACTATTCCACTGAATGTATAGGTGTTTTTTAGCACTGGTAATCAGGTCCTGGCAATATAGTTGGTAATGCATAAGCATCTGCATTTTCATTACCAATAATACCGCTTTGATCAGGTATCCATGCTAAAACTATTTGAATGTTTTGAATCTTATCTCGCTAGGCATTTGGAAGTCATTTACACGCTTGTGAATGCGTCAGTGTATTACGTACATCCAAGCATGGCGGACACCGAACTTGTATCGGCTATTAACATCTTTGGGATTCCAGATACATTTTTTCGGTTTGGTAATATTCCAAAAACGATAAAATCTCTTCGTTCGTACAGCTACTCATTTTAAGGGTTCCGTACCTAAAGGGTTTTTAACCTTTAGGTAAGGAACCCTAAAAATGAGGGGACCCTATTACTGAGACTTCGATGTCTGTCCGTCTGTCTGTCTGTCAGTCCGTTTGTCTGTCTGTTTGTCTGTCTGTTTGTCTGTCTGTTTGTCTGTCTGTCTCCAGGCTGTATCTCAAGAACCGCTATAGCTAGACTTCTGAAATTTTCACAGATTGTGTATTTCTATTTTCGCTACAACAACAAATACTAAAAAAAAAATAAAATTAATATTTAAGGGGGGCTCCCATACAACAAACGTGTTTTTTTTTACTTTTTCTGCTCGCTATCAATAATGGCCTGGTAGGGACATGAAATTTTCACAAAATCCTTAATTATATATGTAATTTAATAATTAATAATCATATTAAAATAAAATACACAATTTTTGGCCTAATTTTTCCCTATAACGGTACGAAACCCTTCGTGCGCGAGTCCGACTCGCACTTGGCCGATTATTGAATCAGAACTAGACGTGCGTTCGTCGCGAGATCACAGCGGCTGCCATAGAGTAACTTATATATAGTAGGGCTACTAATTCAAATTCAAGCTACTATGCGCACGCCAATGTGTGAACGCGTCACAAACGTTTGCCGCAAACGCCCTTTAATCTGTGTCCAAAAACCGAAACTACTCCGGATTGTATACAAGCGGACCGCAAGCTCACGCAAGCCAAGCCAGATACTCTCTTTCCACGCTTGTGGACGCTTGCCAAATGCCAAGGCTCGGCAAGCGTAGAAACGTACCATTACAGGGCAAGTTAAAACATTGTACCTAGCCGATATTAAAAACTACGTATGCATAGGATAGATAGGACATAGGGAAAATCGCCCAAGAGTGGGAACTCCCAACTTGGGAGTTCACTTTGAATAAGAACTAAGACTGCATAATGCACTATAAGTTTTAGAAAAATCTAAATAGATTTTGATTTTTCGAAGACGTTTTCTGGCTAGAGAAAGCCCTAGCCATTTCTACCCGATCAACATGTTTACGAGAGCATCATTGTTTTTCCATGAAAACGACAGATAAAGATTCCCGAAGCACGTTAGAAACCGTTGTTCTGTAATGTAATTGAGGAAAATTAACTACATATTTACACTAAGGTCTACTTGCGCTAATCTAAGAGAGAAACTCAACAATCCCCAAGCGGCACCCGGGTGTTGCATAACAATTATTGAAAATCTATTGTGTCTGCGATTCCCACGATCGAGGTAGCTTAACCCTGTGGTAATTAACATAATGCCTTTTCTGTCATAAAATACGGAGGCGACAGGCGACAGAAAGGTAATATTTAACCCAGTCGGTGCCGGTTTTAGCACAAAAAAGGGCCGCCTGCGGCCGGCGCGGCGGCGCCCGTTTTGTTTGCCTTCACGGCCCCTTTTTATCCGGCGCCTTGGCCGTCGCCTAGCGTCGCCTCCCCCTAACGACGCTACTGAACCCAGGCAAGCGCAAGTGTGTGTAAAGGCTGTGGACAATGTTTTAGGAATATAACAGAGGAACTTACGAAGACGAGAACTGGTACAACAGCGAACTACGTCAACAGCTTCGGCCACAAGCTCATAACACAGATGATGATGGACGACGAAGACAAGAATGTGATCATATCGCCGACAGGGATAGCAGGTATTTGTGTTTGTTTACAAGTTGCGATGCCACAGACCACAGTAATCGACCAATATGGCGTGATAATCTTGCAATCATTGTTATGAAAACTATAATTTGTTTTCGCTCATTTATAATTATTATAAAAACTATAATTTGTTTTCGCTTTTCATTATTAATTTATTACGTGTTATCAAATGATATGTAAAATTATTTGTCTGTATCGAATATAGTTACTTGAAACTACTGGAACGATTTTGATCAGACTCGGATTTAGAGGGCTACCTTTTATCGTAGCCAGTAGGAAAATGTTTAATGTACCTACTTACTTATGGTTTTCGCGATTATCGCGTACGAATTCATGGAAAATATCTATGCCCGGATTCTGAAGTTTTTTAAGGACTAGGTAGCGCTTTTGATTGGCTACCTTCAAATATTATTAACTAATCAACAACGTTGTTAAATAGATAAACTCAAAATGCCTCAGAAACCGGGTATTTACTCAATCTTACGGCCGTACTCAGAGATATAATATTATGATGATTTGACGACCTCTGTGGCTCAGTGGTGCAGCGCGTTGTCAGCGCTCATGCCGAGGGTCGCGGGTTCGAATCCCGCCGACGGAACAAAAAGTTTTTAATGTTCCTAGGTCATGGATGTGTATTAAATATGTGTATGATGTATCATATAATAAAAATCTTAAATATAATATGTATAGTATAAAAGTATTAAATATATTTCCGTTGTCTGGTACCTGTAACACAATTCCTTCAGGTACTTAGCACGGGGCCAGACTGACGTGGTGTGAAGCGTCCATAGATATTATATTAAAAAAAATTTAATGTAGAGTTTGACAGGTTATGACTTATGTATGAGGCTTATGTCAAAATCTACATTTACCTACAAGTACCTAATTAATATTCGTCTCTGAGTGCGGCAGTTACTAATTACTTATTTCAAGTTATTTCCTTATACTACAGTTACTTATTTCCTTTTCCACTTAAGTAAAAGAGCTTTGTCTTGTTCCTTACTACGCACTTGTTTTCCCTGCATTATTCAAGTGTTGACAATAATGAGTAATCCGCAGGACTGCTGGCCATGACTCTGCTGGGGACGGTGGGGAGGTCGTATGACGAACTCGCAGACACGCTCGGATTTTCCCGCGGTAATACATCATTGTCTATTTCCCCGTTTCAGTGTTGCCAGGTGAAAATAATACGTTCAGAAATTGAATTGATTGGATCTATAATGACTCAATGGTTTATAATACTAATTACTTATTAATTACCGAGTAATAATATTAAGGCGCAGCTTGCTTATAACTATGCTGCTACGTGAGCTAACCTACCTAGTTTCATTTCAATGCCATTGTAAAGATTGACAGTTACTAACAAAGACCTCTAAACCTTTCTTATGTCAATGGTTACTAATTACGCACTTTGGTTTTACTATGTTATCTGAATGATCTAGTTTACTAATATAATTAACATGTACTGCAATAACGAGTACAGAAGCAATTACTCTACAAAGAAATCGTTGTTTAAAATTATAAGGGATATCTTTCGACTTTTACATTATTATTTATTACACTTTTAAGTAAAATAGGTTAAAATAAAGCTCCTTGGAGTGCCAAGTAAAAGGATTTTTCCTGTAGCAAGAAAATAAATATGAGATGCTCATTACGTTCAAGATGAGGATAAACTGAATTTACTTAGATAACGTAAGCCATGCATAATCTTACTAATAGCTGTTTTACAGACGTGAGAAGCAACCTAAAAAACCATGAAGAATTCGGTAATTTACTGCGATCCTTGAACGGAAACGGTCTGAGTAAGACTGTGTACGCGGATGTGGTGCTTATAGATACACACGCGAAACTGCGCGATGCCTACAGACAATTTTTGAAAAGGGTATACGACGGCGATGCCCTAAGCATCGACTTTGGGGACAGAAACTCGGCGAGGGCAACTATTAATAAGTGAGTTTACAACTTGTTTTTGGGAAACTTCGCAATAGTAAGACCTCTGACAAATGAGTAGGAGGCAAAGCACTTCTCGTTGCCCAAAAAACGGCAACGACATCATCATTAGGTAGCCCGCAGTCTATTTGCTTGCCTCATTCTTTTAAAAATAGACTAATCTTCGAGTTGTTTTGAGTATGATTTGAACCCATGCATAGACGCTGACACTTTAAACCGCCACTTTGCTTCGCCACCTAATAACTTCGACCAAAGCCTAAAATCGCTAACCTTGAACCACCTTTCCCACTTATCCACTCCTGATACTCCGCCATTCCAACTTAACCAATTTACTGGGGACGAAGTTAAAAGGCATATAGCATCCATCTCCTCGAATGCCGTCGGTGACGACGGAATCAGCCGTAAAATGATAATCCCTGTTTTGGACATCATTACACCGGTGCTTGTCGATATCTTTAATCATGCTGCTAATACTTCTGTATTTCCTTATGCCTGGAAAAATGCCACCATAATCCCACTACCAAAATCTGCTCGACCTAAGGCTGTATCAGACTTTCGCCCAATTTCAATATTGCCATTTCTCTCCAAAGTTTTTGAAAAACTTATAGGTCAGCAGCTCACGAATTATGTTATGCAGAATAACCTGCTCAGCTCCTTTCAGTCTGGCTTTCGACGTGGACACAGTACGACTACTGCTCTTATTAAGGTCACCGACGACATTAGACGTGGCATGGATGATAAGCAACTTACTCTACTAACACTGCTAGATTTTAGCAACGCTTTTAATGCTGTCGATCACGACGTGTTGATTGGCATGCTTAGAGTTTATAATTTCTCACCTCAAGTAATTGAGCTATTTCGCAGCTACCTTGTGGGGCGTCGACAAAGAGTTAAGGTAGCTAATACATCTTCCGATTGGTCCATGATTCTTACCGGCGTCCCTCAGGGTGGTGTGCTGTCTCCCCTACTTTTTGCTCTTTTTATAAACAGCATCACCAAATCGCTATCCTCCTCTTTTCACCTTTACGCCGACGACTTCCAAATTTATTGTAAGTCATCCCCACATGACATACATGCCACTATCCTCAAATTGAACAGTGACCTTGACATAATTTGTAATTGGAGTAAACGTCATGGTCTCTTTATTAATCCAGCTAAGACTCAGTTAATACTCATTGGTAGTCCAGGGCTAATATCTAGGGTTGACCACAATTGCTTACCTCAGGTGGTCGTGAATGGCGTTGTAGTTCCCTTTACTAAAGTGGTTAAAAATTTAGGAGTATACCTCGACGAAACTTTATCATGGACACAACACATTAAAGAGATCAGTAGGAAAATATACGCAACCTGGCACTCTCTATCTCGCCTACGTTACCTACTTCCCATTCCCACAAAAATTAAGATTGCTGAATCGCTGTTTCTGCCTACGCTTGATTATGCAGACGCTTGTTTTGTGAATCTAACAGAGGACCAGCTTAACAAGCTCGAGCGTTTGCAGAATCTTGCAATAAGGTTTATTTTCGGCCTTCGCAAATTCGACCACATCTCCGAATTCCGCGCCAGGCTGAAGTGGTTGCCTATTCGTCTTCGACGGGATGCTCGCGTACTATCTCTTGTATATTCCATTATACACGACCCGTGTTTACCTTCATATTTGAAAAATATTTTCTTGTTTCGACGGGCAGATGTTAAGGATTTACGGTCTGTGTCTAATTTCCTCTTAGAAATGCCTGTACATAACACCAGATTCTATGGTTCCTCCTTTACTATTACTGGAATAAAACTCTGGAATGCTTTACCTAGAGACATAAAAATGACCAAAACTTTAAGTCGGTTTAAGACCTTGGTCAAGCAACATTTTCTTACTATTGCTAATAATGATAATTGCTCAACTTAAATTTCCTGGCTATCGATACAATATTTATAATTATTATTTATCTATTGATAAAATATCACAATTACTTAAAAAATGTTCCATACTAAGTATGTTATAAATTATTTATGCTCGTATGTATGTATTTTAGATTAATATATTTTATGTATGTATGTATGTGTGTATTTATTTATAGGTATTATGTTACATTTGATATATTATATATTTGTTTATGGCACATTCACCTTATCTAATATATTATGTTTCCTCTATCCGTGGTTGCCTGGAAGAAATTACTAATTAGTAATAAGGCCGCCATTGTGTTATACTTGTGTTTTAAAAAATGTATTTAAATTGTTATAATATTATGTGTGCACAATAAAGAATATTTATCTTATCTTTATCTTATGATTTCTAAGTTAATCTACACATTAGCGTTTTTCATGTGCACTGTTTTGTGTTCATCAATCAGTGCTATATTTTGAAAGATACTTATAGAGAATAGCGACAAACTTACTTTAGAAAATTATCATCTTTATTCATACCTAACTATATCATTTTCAGATGGGTAAGCGAACACACGATGGAGAAGATCAGTGAATTTCTGAAGGAGCCGCTTCCAGCTGACACGAAAGCAGTTCTGTTGAGTGCCCTGTACTTTGCCAGCCAGTGGCAAACGCCTTTTATACCAGAATTTACAAATAAGTAATTATTAGTGCTTTACCGTTCATAAAGTATTTGTTTGTCTATCCCTTCGTCCTTTCGCACTGGGCAATATGACAAAGTCGCGATTAGACCACTGCCGAATTTGTACCTGTGCCGCATTTCTTTAGTCGAAAGTTACCTACGGGTCTTTTTACGGTTCCGTACCCAAAGGGTACGAACCCTATTACTGAGACTTCAATGTCTGTCCGTCTGTCTGTCTGTCTGTCTCCAGGCTGTAACTCAATAACCGCTATAGCTAGGCTTCTGAATTTTTCACAGATTGTGTATTTCTGTTGCCGCTATAACAACAAATACTAAAAATAAAATAAAATAAATATTTAAGGGGGGCTCCGATACAACAAACCTACGAATAATAAAAAACTAAGGAAGAGTAACTGTGTCAAAAAATTTGTCCACGAGTCTACAAAATGTGTTATGTGACCCGAATACATGCATACTTTATGCACACTTTATGCATGTATTCGGTACACAATTTTGTGTAAATATAGAAGTGACAGTAGAGTCGACGAATATTTAATAATGAAGCCAAATGGTTACGGAGAAAGAAATCCAAGAGGCCATTATCGATACATATATTATTTTATAAAAAAACGAAAACAGAGGTGGACATGGCGCTCACCAGACGGGAAATATAAAAACCAAATCGATTAAATCCTGACAAACAAACCTAACATCGTTTAAAACTCTGAAGTACTAAACCTAAATTATTCATCGGACCACAGGCCTGTTAGTCAACAAAAAAGAGCCGCTCTAGTTTTAATAACACTCTGAACTCTACATTCAATACTTTGCATGGGATAACAGAATACAAAGAGTCTATTAAAACCTACTTCAACAACTCACTAGATCGACAAGAAAATATCCCTATTCAAACGTGCTACAACCTCATACAATATGCTAACACTCAAAGCCTCCAGTCCGCTCGGCCACCGGAAGAAAATAGACATAAGACAAGATCAATGAAAAATGAGCTTACAGCAGTATAGAAACTAGTAAACGAATTAAAAACGACTACACAAAGTACAGACTAGAAAATATGTATCAAGAAACACCTCTCCCAGACAGGAAGTAGAGCTTCCAAGCCTTTAAAGAGCTGAGAACTAATAAAAACTGGAGAGACGGACTGAAAAGCGGGGGTAGAGTTTTAAACAGTCGCAGAGATGTTATTAAAATTGCAACAGCCTTCTACAAAGAACTCTACAGCGCCCAAGAACGCGTTATCTACGATGCGGACGACATAGACTGGTCTAGCGCGAATTCTAAAGACATCACATCACACCACACGTTGAGTGTTGAAGCAATAGAAAAATTAAAATCGGACAAATGCCTAGGCTCGGATAACATCACCAACACAACAATAAATATCGGCCAAGTGCGAGTTGGACTCGCCCATGAAGGGTTCCGCAGCATAATTTTTTTTTGTTTCAGTTGCACCTATGGGAGGGGACCCCTAAAATATGACGTATAAAAAAACTGCTTGCTAGATCTCGTTCAAACAAATTTTCGTTAGTAGTTTTTATAGTAATGTACCATCGAGGAAATTGATTCCTAGGCAGTTGATGGACCTTCGTCATTTGGTCGACTTATGTCAAATCAATGTTAGCTGTGATCGGTCGTATGGGTTTGACGTAACGCGACCAAATTACTTAGGTCCTCCATCTGCCTAGGAATCAACTTCTCTGATAGTACATCATATATTTTTTAGACTTATCATGCCTCTACTTTAGAAGTTAGAGGGGGGGGGGGGGGGGGGGGGGGCACACATTTTACCACTTTGGAAGAGTCTCTCTTGCAATCTATTCAGGTTAGAAAAAAAATTATATTAGAAACCTCAAAACTACAGGCTACAAAAAAGCTTTTGACACAGTTTCGCATAGAAGTATCTGGAAAGCGCTGATAGAGCAAGGAATAGAGGAAGGTTACATAAATGTTATAAAAAGTTTATATGACAACAACACTGGTAGAGTAAAACTGGACAGAGTCGGTCAGAGCTTCCCTATAAAGCGCGGCGTAAGACAAGGCGATCCGATATCTCCCAAATTGTTTATATCCATCCTAGAGTCGGTTATAAGAAAGTTGGATTGGAAAACTAAAGGACTCTATATAGGCGGAAAATACCTAAGCCACCTTCGCTTTGCCAACGACTTGGCTCTTCTATCTGAGTCAGTATCTGAACTACAGGGCACGATAGAATCTCTTAATGTGGTGGGTAGAGAAGTGGGCTTAGAGATGAATTTATCCAAAACAATGATTATGACTAATAGCTCGGAGAAAATAATAAAATAGACAGCGAAGCACTTAAGTACACAAATAAATAGAGCGACGCATTCAGCTGACATGGAATAAATACTGGAGTCTCAAAGAGATTTTTAAAAGCAACTTACCTGTTAGCATAAAAACCATGACGAGCTGCTTGCTACCGTGTCTAACTTACGGTTGCCAGACATAGAAATACACAGCTAAAGTAAAGAGAAAAATTATTACGTGTCAACGAGGCATGGATAGTACAGAATTGAAAAAATTAGACATACAAAAATAAGATAGGAAACAAAAGCAACGGATGCTTATAGGTTATCACCCCAATTTGGTACCATATTCATAAAAGTGGTGACCTGATGAAGGGATTCATAAGAAATCGAGGGAACTCCTGAAAATTTATATGGAAACATGTGGTGACTTCGGTTTCGTGAGCAGGATTCTAAGCATATGCTACCAACAAGCAAGATTTTGCACCAAGGTATACCATGGTTCGGAAGGTGCTGAGAGATCTCCTGACTCTTTATAGATACAAGTTAATTGGGAGTTTCGACGTTGTTTTAAGAACGGAAAGCATATGCTACTATGCAAATTACATTCATCATCATCATCATCACTACCATAAACCATTATAGAACCATGTATCGTCCCGTTTTGACCCTATGATTGGTACTTTTCATAGTCTTTTATTATATATCACTTAAACCGCGGGTAACACCGCGGGGCACAGCTAGTAAAGTATAAACCATGAATTTATCAATCTGAATTTCGCCAATTTTTTAATATTTTTTTTTACAGGATGACGTTTAAAAAGCCGGGCCAATCTGTGATGGCTGATCTGATGTTGAACTTGGGAGAATTTAATTATACCGACTCGCACGAAAATGGTGATTGTTCTATTCTTTCCATTTATGTCTTTAATAATGACTATTACCATATTAGCGAGACCGCCAGGTTTGGCCGGGCCAGATATGGTTTTAAGCTTAAAAGGAATAATAAGGTTTTTTATTATGTAAGGTTTTTTGGGTGCCAATAGGCTACTTGACCTACTTTTTTTCTTCATGCTAATCGCTTCTTAATCATTCATTTTCACCAAAAAACTAATATTTTAATATTTTAAGCAGTAGAAACCCATAAAAATGTTGATCGAAAAATATGCTTTTTATGTTATTAAAATATGTTTTCGGCGCCATTTAAAAGTAAATGGCGCCGAAAACACTGTCCGCCATAGTGTGACGTCATATTATTTGTATTTTATACTTTCTTTATTGAAAAAAATTTTATGTGCTAAACGTACGAGTCTAACAGTGCCAAAAAATTAGAAAAGAGTTTAGAAATCATTTGTAATGTTGAAAACTTTTGGAGAAAAGTTTTGGCCATTTCATTTCCCAACTACAATAAATGGAGATAATAATATAATATAAAACTGATGTTTTATTTGAATTATTCAAGAAAATATATTTTACAAATCTTTCTAGGCTTAGGCTTATTCTTATTATTTATGTACAAATAAACTTACATAATATAACGAGCGTGATGAATAAAAGATATTAAATTACTAGTGTGATGACGTCACATCCAAATCCGAAGTACCGCAAAAGTGTTTTCGTCAGTACAAATTAAAATATATAAAATCATATTTTCAAATCGACTTTATTAATCATTTATAAGCTTTTATTTGATGATAAGGGTGAAATACGGTTTCCTAGGCCAAGTTCTACTAGAAATATGCATTTTTTCAATGAAATTGAATATGTATAGGTTAAGTAGCCTAGTTATTTGTAATTTCTCTTATATTTTAGGTTTACAGATGATAGCTCTACCGTACAACGATAGCGTCACCACTTTATACGCTTTGAAACCTAAGTATCCAAAAGACACAAGTATAAAGGAGTTACTGAGCAAACTGGACTTCGAACAAATAGACAGACTGATAGACGAGATGAAAGTTCAAAAAGTTGTGGTCAGATTCCCGAAAATGGAACTGCAATCGTCAGCTAATTTGGAGGGAGCCATGAAGCGTATAGGAATTGAAACAATTTTTAGATCGAAACTCGCAAATTTCGCTCTTATGATAGATACCAATATGGTCGCAAACAAGACGGAGAACGAAATATTAGCACGCATCCATGATGATGATGACGTTGGCTTGAACAGGATAATCAACAGTCTTCCGAATCCAGACGTCCATATTGACTCTATCATACACGATGTGAGAATCACTATTAATGGTAAGTCCCACTTATTACTGTTTCTATTTTATTCTTCTATCTGCATTACATTTTAGAGAAAAGTTTGCTTCAATATACCATTAATTATTTTGTAAAAATTTTGGTAAACGCGTTAGTCAATAATATGAAAATGGACTTGCATTAATTGCTATCAAAGCTAAAACCTCTCTAAGCAGTATTATTACATTTTCAGAGTATGGGACGGAGGCAGTTGCTGCCACAGCTGGGGTCTTAGCAAAAACAGCAGAACAGTTCTACGCAGACTCACCGTTCTACATGTTCATAAGAAATGAAAACACCAAACTTGTCACATTTAGTGCTATAATAAACGATCCAACCACTTAAAATTAATATTATGCTAAAGGTCACGCACACATATCAACTCGGAAAGGGATCGGCACCGTATCGCCTCGAGCCGTTCAATATTGTTTGTATGAAATTCCCTACTGCAACGCACACTAAGCGGAACCGTAACGAAATCGCCTCGCCTCGGAACAGGCTCCGAACCGCGATGCGACGCGTGATCAACTAGCAGTCCCCCCGCTTACGGCTCGAAGTCGACCCGCTTACGGCTCGTCGTCCCCGTGCTTACGTCTCTCGGTACTCAAGCTTACGTTTCTTCGTCCACCCTTGCCCCTTTCCCCTTCCCCGAGCCGTAAGCGAGGCGTCGCCTAGCCGTAGCCGAGTTGATGTGCAGGCGCTACTGATACGCTTTGGTTACGTGCATACGTCAGGTTGACGCCTGGTTGACGGCGAGGCGAAAGGCGATACGGTGACGATCCCTTCCGAGTGGATATGTGTTCTGTGAGTTGTGAACTTGTGACCTTAACAGACAATAAGACAAAATACAAAAGGGCCCTTCTCCATTATTACGTCATGCAAAATTTGAACCTTAAGGCTGCGTTCACACCAAAGTGGCTGTTAGTCGCCGAAAGTGAGCGAGTGCTACCACAGAATATATTATATTAATAGTACCAAGTGCTACGCAGATTATTAAATTTCGGTACGTATACATATTATTTTTTTTCGTTTACACCTAATCGACATAATGCCTTGTGCTATTGAGCTATTGATCGAGCATTCGGTGGCTGACAATACATTTGGTGTGAACGCAGCCTTAGAGCGTGGCCACATTGCTCCGTTCTGTTGAACAGAGACGCTCAGACGGCGACATCCTTTTTAGGGTTCCGTAGTCATTTTATTAAAATTAGGGGCAAACGAGCAAACGGATTACGATGGAAAACAACTACCGTCGCCCCTACGTACATATTATTATCGATTATTTTGTTGTAAAGCCGAGTGCCAAATTGTTGTGTTGCGACTTGCGTTGGCCACGGCCCACGGGCGATTTCATGCGCTGTCTTTTTGTTTTGTGTTGTCGCCGCAACGCATTTGCGATAGTGAGATAAAATGTAATATGTTATCATATTACAACAAAACAAAAGAGCAATATGACCATAAAGGAAGGAGTCCTTTGGCGCTGTGACGTAAAATGTAGATAGTCTCCGTAAATACAATTTTGATTTAAAAAATGCAGTTACAAATATATTTACATAATAATATTACATTGGAAAATAAGATCTAAATATAAAATTTCACGTAATGAAAAGTGAAAAAAGATTAATTGTAAATCTAAGCATGTGACATAAAGTGTAAATAAGACTGCCATTTACCAGTATGAAATAGAACTCTGGTCTAATAAACTTAGACATAATGTTGAAAACCTGATGCCGGCACTTCACATAGGCAAACGCGTTGGCATAATAACAAAAAGAGGCACAAGAAAAATCTGTCCAGCAGTCAGACACCATACCTCTGCTGCTTGGCGACATTACCACGTAATCTCTTCACATCTTTATAATGTTGCAAATAAAGACAATATTTTATATCCCCTTAATCTCAGAAAATGTAAATTACATCTTATAAATTGGTTAACCTCCCTAGACTATAATAAAACAGAAAAAAATCTCCAAAACCCATACACATAGATAACACACCCCACACACAAACACTCACGCACACACACTCACACACACACACACACACACTCACACACACCCACTCAATCAATTCTCATTGTAAGTATGGCATAGTAGGTATGGCTCTCTACATTGTTAATTAAAAAAAATATATAGTTATTTAAATTTTAATTCTAATAATATAGATTATTAGTACGAAGTAATATATTTTTTTAATTTGATCTATCTAATTTAATATTTGAACATTTATTAATAACTAGCTGTCCCGGCAAACGTTGTTTTGCCATTTTAAGTATTTAAATCTTACCCCCTCTTTTGTCCCCTAAGACGGGTGGGAGAAAAAATTTATACACATGTTAAGTTGGAAAAAACAGTTAATAATATGAAGTAAGTCCATTAAAGAAAAAAGTTTGATACAAAATCTGACCCCCTCTTTGCTCCCCTTAGAGGGGTGGGAGGGTTGATTTTTATACACCAGATTTTGAGTTGGAAGAAGACAAATATATCTGCGAAAACCGTATGCAAATCGGATCAGTAGTTTTCGTGTTAAAGCAAAAGTCTTATACAAAATCTGACCCCCTCTTTCGTCCCTTTAGAGGGGTGGGGGGAAAATTTTTTATACACCAGATGTTAAGTTGGAAGAAGACAAATATATCTGCAAAAACCGCATTCAAATCGGATCAGTAGTTTTCGCGTGATAGTGGAACAAACATACAGACAGACAGACAGACAGTCAGACAGACAGACAGACAGATAAAAAAACTAACCACATTTTTGGCTTCTATAGCGATGTAGTAACACCCCCCGCTTATTATTTTTTGAATATCTTTAATGTACAGAATTTACATTTCTACAGTTTTATTATATGTATAGATATTAATCTTAATTTTGCGAAACTTTATACTTTTATGTTGACTAAAATGAAATTGATTTTGAAATATTTATAATGAAATTGATTTTTTAATGTATTTATATTTTGTTATTGTTTCATTCCAGTTTTACAAACCTATACTTACACAACTTTATGTTATTTAGAATTTGATGGATTGTACTTGAAACCTTAAAATCTTATGGTATAATTTAATGAATGATAACAATTTTAATTGAATCATATTATTTATAGTTTAATGTATTTGCTGCATGAAATATTTTACTACTGTGTTTAACTTTATTTTAATATTTATTTTGTTATTTGTAAGCGGTTATACTGTACTCTTTGTGGTTACTACAAACCGAGATACCTTGTGCTGTAAACAAAGGCAGCTGTGACACAGTTCATACTAGTATGGCTGCCAATGTTTTCCCTATCAGTGTACTTTGTATTATCTTTATATTGTGTCCCTATCATTGTGAAAAATTGTAACGAAATTGAATAATAAAAATGTATTTATTTATTATTTATTTAAACGAGCGGACCCAGCCACTGGCCCAATGTGTAGAACGGGCGTTGGCGCATTGGCGGTAGGTATTTGAACGTTGTCCGACGCGCTTGCGAGCTTGCCGCGCGGTGTCGGTAGCATCAAAGGACACTTGTCGCAACTCGCAAGCGCGTGGATTATGCCGCCACTCCACATAGGCAAGCGTATTCGCCAACGCGCTGGCGGTTGCCAACGCGCTTGTGAGTAATCCACACGCTTGCGACAAGTGTCCTTTGATGCTACCGACACCGCGCGGCAAGCTCGCAAGCGCGCCGGCCAACGTTCAAAACCTTCCGCCAATGCGCCAACGCCCGCTCTACACATTGGGCCAGTGGCTGGGCCAGCGCGCTTGCCAACGCGTTTGTCTATGTGAAGTATCGACCATCTTCTCAAAACAGCTGGCCGATTCGGAGGAGTGAGTAACGGAAAGTCTCACTTTTGTATGCAAGTGAATACAAAAGTGACACTTTCCGTTACTCACTCCTCCGTTTCGTTACTAACTCAGTGATTAACTCACAAATGTACGATACAGAATCGGCCAGTTGGTATGTGCTGTCCCCCCCCCCCCCCCCTAGCTAAAATTCTGGGTACGCCCTTGTGCCCAGCCTTATACTTATACTTAAATAATCAGTAAATAATAAAATAACTATTGATATATTTTTTTTCTTGTTACAACTTTCATAACCATTATGTATAAGTAGTATAGTGTTGTTTTCAACATTTTGTTGATTTTTTAAATCTACTGTATAAAACAACTGCTCTGATATTGCATATTGATGGAACTTATAATACATCATGAATATAACTTACAAACATCTATCTATTACTTCTCATCTTCTCTATCCTATCGTTGAGAGTTTGCTTCCATTGTTCTTCCGTTATACTTTGTGCCCATTCAGGTATTGACCCTTGGGGGAGTGCTATGTTTGCCATTATAGACATCACCTGTAAATACAGTATAATAACTACAATATTACAATTTTATACCAATAAAGGGTAGCCATTACATACATAGTACATAATATATATATATATATATATATATATATATATATATATATATATATATATATATATATATATATAAACTTTTCTAATGTCTCATAGATCTATAATTTGTCTATTTTTAAAAAATCTTTCTTTTTCCCATTAAAGATGTAGATGTACAATAGGTACAAACTGTAAACAAGTGCCAGTCGGACTCGTGCACAAAGGGTTCTGTAACGTTATAGAGCAAGAATAGACCAATTTTTATTTTATTTTAATATTATTATTAATTAATTAAGTATTAAACTACCTACATATTATATAAAAGACTTTGTCAAAATCTCAAGTCCCCACCTGTTGCCATTATTGATATTGAGCAAAAAATGCCAAAAAATCACGTTTGTTGTATGGGAGCCCCCCTTAAATATTAATTTTATTTTGTTTTAGTATTTGTTGTTGTAGGGGTGCGCAACAGAAATACACAATCTGTGTCTAGCTATAGTGGTTCTTGAGATACAGCCTGGAGACAGACAGACAGACGGACAGACAGACGGACAGACGGACCGACAGACAGATGGACAGACAGATGGACAGACATCGAAGTCTCAGTAAAAGGGTCCCATTTTTACCCTTTGGGTATGGAACCCAAAAAAGATGAATTGAATAGGTTCAGACACTTTTTCCCTATACAAATATTAGAAAGGCGATTATATGAAAGAACAATCAATTGTTATTTGATACAAAAATAGATAATTGCCTGGTTTTTATGATGCATACCTGCTGAGCGCGTTCTGTATTCATTTCTATTGGGTCATTTACCCGAGGTGAGTTCCATACTTGTCGAGTTATTACTGAATCCATAGGCTCAATTTGAGGAACATCACTCGGAGGTGCTTGTTGTGCGGGATCTGACTAAAACATTTTCTTATAATTAAACAAAAATCTAATACATTTTATTGTCTTTTGGACTATGTAGATCAAATAAATCGGCCAAGTGCGAGTTGGACTCGTGCACGAAGGGTTCCGTACCATTACAGAGCAAAAATAGGTAAAAATTGTGTTTTTTTGTATGGGAGGCCCTCTTAATTATTAATTTTATTTAAATTTTATTAAAATATAAATAGAAACGAGTATGTTGTGAACATTTCAAGTGCCTACCTATTGCCATTATTGATATCGAGCAAAAAATAGCAAAAAAATTACGTTTGTTGTATGGGAGGCCCCCTTAAATATTTAATTTATTTTGTTTTTAGTATTTGTTGTTATAGCGGCAACAGATATACACAATTTGAGAAAGTTTCAGAAAGCTAGCTATAGCGGTTATTGAGATACAGCCTGGTGACAGACAGATGGACAGACAGCCATCGAAGTCTTAGTAATAGTGTCCCGTTTTTACCCTTTAGGTACGGAACCCTAATAAAAAATTAACAAAAAATACGATAGTTCTTACTTCATTGTCCTCCTCACTCAACACTTCAGCAGGAGCTGACTCCGGCCCCTGAGGTAAGGGCTCGTAGCCAAAATGATCATTTTGTTCATCATCACTGTCTTCTTGGTGTCCGTTTACCATCAATTCATGTCGCGATGGTGGGATAATATCGTGTGGAGAATTGTCAGGTGGGTCTGGACCGTCACATACCATGATGATTTATAATATATTATGGGGATTTATGGGTGTAAAAAATATAATTATTCCATCCAAATAATTATTTGTTGTTTTTTCTAAAACTTGTTAGCAATAAGCAATTATTTTGACACTTTCAGATGAGTAATTTGTATGAATCTGTGGAAGTAACTGCCAACCATAGATAATACAGTATATATACTGCCAACCATCTGCCAACTAGATACTAATCTGTGGTAAGTGGTAACTGCCACAGATTAGGGTGTATTATTTATTATAAAGGTGAAGATAGATTGATTAAAGCGCTTATTCCATTTCACTAAATTTAGAAGTTCTAACTAGGATCCTAAATAGAAGACTAATTAGAGGCTTCTTATTCCACTTGTCCTAATTTAGTAACTAAATCAGTTGTGACCACGCGGCGATTTTGGCCAGACGTCTTCTTAATGGCTCCAGTTCTGTCAAAGCAACAAAAAATTGGTCTTCTCAATTTCTCATAGGCTTAGCTCTTGGCTCAATGAAAATAAAAATAAATAAAAGGCGAAAACGATGGTTGAAAGAATTTTTGCTCCACGAAAAATTATCAAACATGAACTTTCTGAACTACTTGGAACCAGCAGACTTTAGAAATTACCTATGAATGGATTCCAGATCGTATAACATAATATATATTGACTTTAATACAGATTAAGCAGTTCCCACTACAGATAAAAGGTTGAAACCATCTGGCAACACTGATTTAGTCAGTTAGAAAATAGAAGCTTGTTTCTTTTGTCATTGGTTAGAACTTAGAAGCCACACTTTTTCCGGTTTAGTACATTAATGGGGCATTTTATTATTTTTTTAATTTGATTGTCAAACAGTTTCCATTTTAGTAACTAGATGGCGTTTGGGTAGACAACTATCGGTAATACCAGGTAATACCATCAATAATTGCTACAAAACTGGGCAAAAGAATGTAAAACTTGATACATTTCAATTTGAAAAAGACACAATGATATTCCAACAAATAGAATAACAAAGTTATTATAACGATGTTTTAGTTAAAACTCACGGAAGAAATAGCCCTATTTATCGTTATTCACACCAAATGTCACAGGAATTATAAATTTTGGTTTTGACAACATCTTACCTGCACTTGTGTACGATAACGGATATTTGATGGCCAATATTTTACCAATAATGAACATCAAAAACCCAAATAACACAATTTGGGAAAAAATAATAAAAACCACACCAACAATAAAAAGTAGAAGAAGTTTCAAAGTAACATGGCCGCCAAAACTTTTTCAGTTGTCAGTTTTCAGTTTGACAAGTTTTTATTATGTCAGCGTGTTCCTAAACTATTACCAGTATATTGGCTTAATCGCTTAGGCCAATGATCGCTTAGGTTTAAGATATTTTTATTTATGTCACACTTGACAGTACACTGAAATTTTTAGAAACACAACCAATATGTAGTCAGTGATGCCAACCTGCAGATAATTTCAGATCAGTGGGGAACCAATAGAAAATCTAGAAGTGTCTACCGTCGCGCCGTCTGGTGGAGATTTAAAAAAGAAAACAACCCATTAGGATCCTAGCTTTCTAAATGTTATTTCACTTGACAAAATTTTTTAGGATCCTAATAAGAACTTCTAAATTTAGTGGAATGGAATAAGCGCTTAAGTAACGCAGTAATCGCAGTAATGAGTACCGTAACTGAAAATCAAAAATGAAAACTGACATTCAGGGAGGGGGGGAGACGAAGTTCTAAATGATTTAGTGACTAAATTTAGTCAAGTGAAATAACATTTAGAAAGCTAGGATCCTAATTAGTGTACTAAATCGGAAAAAGTGTGGCTTCTAGCTGATTAAATCAGTTTTGCCAGATGGTTTCAACCTTTTATCTGTAGTGGGAACTACTAAATCTGTTTTAGTCAACAAAAGAATAACCTATTAATCATTATCTACGTTTTTTATGAAAAAAGGGATACGTATTGCCTTGATAAGGTGATAATCGTATAATAAATAAAAATATACTTAAATTATATTTATTTTAGGTATGTAAAAATACATAATAAAATCTAATAAAAAAAAATTGAACACACTAACGGCCGTTCCCAATATTCAATCTGTCTCTGGTTTGACATACGACCGATCGCAGCTAACATTGAATTGACATAAAATATATGTCTCTAATGTCTAATGAGAGCTATTCCTATCTCTAGTAGGGCAAAACCAGAGACAGATCAAATATTGGGAACGGCCGTAAGGGCCTGTTTCACTACTTCCTGATAAAGTGCCAGATAGGCTATCCACAACATTTTTGACAGATTCGCCATACTTTATCAGCTGTCAAGTTAAGTTGTGGATAGAATATCCGTCACTTATCAGGAAGTGGTAAAACAGGCCCTTAACATAATAAAATAAAATAAAAACATGCCAATAAGATAGAAATATGTATTGTATATGTATATTATTTTCATTTGTAATTTTTTTTTGTTAAATTTTGAAAGCAACTGCTCATCAATCTCTAGAATCTAGATTATAGCATTCGTAGCATTCGTAGGTAATTTCTGCTGGTTCCAAGTAGTTCAGAAAGTTCATAATTCATAATTTTTCGTGGAGCAAAAATTCTTTCAACCATCTTTTTCGCCTTTTATTTATTTTGATTTTCATTGAGCCAACAGCTAAGCCTATGAGAAGACTAATTTTTTGTTGCTTTGACAGAACTGGAGCCATTAAGAAGACTTCTGGCCAAAATCGCCGCGTGGTCACAACTGATTTAGTTACTAAATTAGGACAAGTGGAATAAGAAGCTTCTAATTAGTCTTCTTTTTAGGATCCTAGCTAGAACTTCTAAATTTAGTGAAATGGAATAGTGAAATGGAATAAGCGCTTTAGCCAATGATGAAAAACTCAAAGCAGATATGTTACTACCGCGCGCGTTGTGAAGATTCAAATACGGCCCAATTGGGTCGTCTGTTATTTAGTCTGCATCAAGCGCAGTCACGAACATGCCGCGTCTTGTCTTACCTAAATAAAATAAAAATTACGTCGTGCGTGTTTCGAAAATGTACCAATTATGACTCAAAAGAAAACAAAACACATGGAATCTCTTACCACATGTCTTGATTGCAATAAATACCTCGATTATTTACATTTTCAATTATTTTTACGAACAATCTGGAAAAATCGAATTTTCGTCATAGCTCAGGCGAAGAAAGAGACAGCGATACGATTCGACGTTTAAAAATAGAACTGTCTCTTTTATGTAAATGGTTTTTCGTATCTTTTGTTTCACTTATCTGTCAAATTTTTCAATGTTTGCAATTTTGAATTTGAAAATTGTTCGGAAGAGATTTAAGCCGGAAAATAGTATGGACGTAACAGATCTGTATAAGTAGAATATCATTGGCTTTAGCGCTATTAGGTCTGTGTATTTGTGAGCACTTTAGAGCAGCGTTGCCGATTTGTGGGGAATTCCCCAAACTGCGGGGAATTTCAAGTTGATAGGGGATTCGTTGGGGATTGGCACTATGTGGGGAAAATGCGGGGATTTTAACATTTTGACATCTTTTTCAATAATTAGCAAATATTTCATCATTCTACATTGACATATCGAACATTTTTAAAATCGATTTATTGTAGTAGATTGACAATATTGCTTTATAATCAAAGGGATTACGTTTGATGTCTAATGCTCACATATAATCGCTGGCTTTTTACAATTTCTGGCTGAAAGAGAAGGAATTAAAAACTAGGGGACAGTGTCAAGTTAAACCCTTAAAAGAAAATGCCTTCCACAAAATATAGAAAATAATATTTTAAATATTATTATAGAGGTATTATTTCAAGAATCTATTTAAATAAAATGTATCGCTATTTCCATTGGTCACGGCATTACGTCACACGTGTGAACGGTTTGACCAATTTTGCTACTTTTCTTATTTTTTGTAGTGTTTTTTTCAGCTGAAGGTCCTTGTACGAAAAAATAAAGAAAGTAGCGTGAAACAAATAAAATAAAACTTATTGATCATGAATCATGATAACTGTTTGAGTTATTATTATTATTAATTATAATTATACTAATGCGAATTACACTCAGGTAGTAGAATATTGATTCATTTTTAAAAAAAACATGTGTGGGGAATTTGTGGGGAATCAGCAAAATTTTTATTCCCAATTTGGGGAATTTGACCATGATTTTTGGGGAAATCTGATAATTAGCATTGGCAACCCTGCTTTAGAGGCCCTTATTTTTGACAGCTTATTGTCATAATATTTACAACCAACAACAACACAATTATTATTTTCATGATAATTTTCTTGAAAAAATACGTTTTTCTATGGTCAAATCTATTCATAATACTTGTTATTTTTCTTTCTGTAAATATGGCTTGGAGAAGTCATGGAATAAACAATGCTGACTTGGTCCGTAATCTAAGAGGTAATTGCCTTTCATTGAAATTAAGAAAGCTAAATTATTTTTAAATCATCAAATCATAGTAGATTATCATTGAAAATCTAAATAATATGCTACAGATGCACGGTTCAAATCCATAATAAATCACGTTTTTTTTACATTTTAGCTAATGGTATTATAAAATCGGATGCAGTAGCCAATGCAATGAATGCAGTTGATAGAAAACATTACTGTCCTTATGCTCCATATCAGGACTCTCCCCAATCAATTGGATTTCATGCTACCATTAGCGCACCTCATATGGTAAGGAAAAAAAATTATTAATCTTACATATTTTTCTGGTCAGAAAACCTTATTGTCCTAGTTTTTTCTTTCAGCATGCTCATGCATTAGAAAGGTTAAAAGATCAACTGATCCCTGGTGAGAAAGCTTTGGATGTGGGATCAGGGTCTGGGTATTTGACAGCATGTATGGCGATAATGTTGGGTCAGGCTGGCCGGGTCATCGGCATTGAGCACATACCAGAGTTGGTGGCACTGGCAACTAAAAATATTAATCAAGATATTCCAGAACTATTATCATCAGAGAGAATCAAACTTGTTGGTAAGTGTAAAATGCACCCGATATGGAAAAAACTGCTGCTGATGCTTGCTAGATAGTTTAGTTGGGGAGTTTCAAAAAAATAATACAACAGATAAAATTTGGCTATAATAGTATATTACTTAATTCTTCGATTGCGGATTCTTGGAAATCTATTGTTCTCGTGGCCATATGTGGCTGCTTGGGAGTTGAAGAGTTAAGTTTTTAAATATCATATATTTTCGTGACTAATAGACTATTTACTAGTAAAAAATACAACAATATGTGAGTTAGTATCTGTGTCCGTTTTGTTACCATAATCAAAGTTGAATAGAAATAAAACTATAATACATTTTGAGACTGACGTATTTACTGAAATAATACATTTCTTTTACGTTACTTACATAAAAGATTAAGACACTGCACATTTTAAAACAGTTTAGAAAATCCAATTTTTATTCGGGTTTGTTACTGTTGTTCCAAAACTACATCCATTTTTTAGGGTTCCGTACCTAAAGGGTAAAAATGGGACCCTATTACTAAGACTTTGTTGTCTGTCCGTCTGTCTGTCTGTATGTCTTCAGGCTGTATCTCAAGAACCGCTATAGCTGGAATTTTGAAATTTTCACAGATTGTGTATATCTGTTGCCGCTATAATAACAAATACTAAAAACAAAATTATATTAATGGAGGCTCACATACAAAAAACATGATTTTTTGGGCCTTTTCTGTTCAATATCAATAATGGCAACAGGTAGGCACTTGAAATTTGCACAGAAGCCTTATTTAGATGTTTACTTCAATAATTAATAATAATATTAAAATAAAACAAAAAATTAAGAGCCTATTGTCAAAACGCTAGCCCCGCCTACACACACCACTACCCTCCAATCGTGATACAATGATTACATGAATCGTGCTCCCGGGCAATGTGCTTTACACTGCAGCTAATAGTGAACAATATCGCGTAACAACGGTTCCCGCATTATAGCACGAAAGTAAAGGTCATAAGTCCAAAAAATGTTTTTGATGATTACTTAATAATTAAATACAATACTAATATTTCCTTTAGCTATTATTTTATAAAGTGTGTGATTGTAGTAGTGCAAGTTATTTAATGATAGTAACTCAATAAGTGTAACAGGTATTTGTTGAAAAGCCCAGAAATATTCATAATTTCAAAAAATAAAACTATCGAGTCAAAATAAGTGAATCGTGTTTTCGGTTAGCCAAATATCAGATAAATATACAATGATTAAATAAATCTCAATTTCATTTGAGTCGATCGTCTTCTGGGATCGTAATACTTATTAGAAAACACAGCAAAATTTGACAGCCCGCTCTTAAGGGTGCGTAAATTGCGTTTCCACTGAAGCGGAGGCGGAGCTTAGCCCCGCGGTGCCCGAATTGACCAATCGTGCTATTCCAGCGGAATGACAGCGAAGCAGAGCGAAGATTTCGAGCATGGTGATTGGTCAATTCGGCACCGCCAAGCTCCGCTCCGCGTCAGTGGAAACGCGGCCTAAGGAGGGCTTCCATAAAAAAAAACATTTTTTTCTATAACGGTACGGAACCCTTCGTGCGCGAGTCAGACTCGCACTTGGCCGATTTTTATTAATAGTACTTTCACACAAATTGAGCTGTTTAAAATCTGAATGCAATTAAAAACGCTAAATATTAATTGTTTTTAGCTAAGACACAAGACATATATCTAAAAGACTAATAATATAAAAATTTACGTCAAAATCTTAAAAATTACCTTAAAAAATACAGGGACAGTAACAAAACCAACAGTAAAAAAATTAAGGCATAGTGTACATGACCTTAGAATGCAATATTATATTAAAATTAGCAATTATTTTTTCTTAACTCCACTCCTCTATTCTAGCTTCTGCCTCAGCTGGATTCAGTTCCAATATATTTTTCTTTTTAGGGTTCCGTACCTCAAAAGGAAAAAACGGAACCCTTATAGGATCACTTTGTTGTCCGTCTGTCCGTCCGTCTGTCAAGACCCTTTTTCTCAGGAACGCGTGGAGGTATGAAGCTGTAATTTATATCAATTATTCAGGTCTACTGTCCCTTGAAGCTGTGAAAAAATCAAACTTCTATACCAACGCAATCAAAAGATACAGCCGTTTATGCCGCAAATTTTCGACACTTGCAAGGGAATCAAAACCTACAGGGTGCTTCCCGTGAACTCAGAATCTTGAAATTTGGTACGAAGCAACGTCTTATAGCATAGATAAAGGAAAAATTACGAAAACCATAAATTTTTAGTTACATCACATAATATATTTTTTTTTAATAATTTTAAACTTACTACCCATTTCCTCATAAACGCGTAGAGGTATTAAATTGAAATTCATACCAAATACTCAGGTCTATAATACCTTTAAGCTGTAACAAAATCAAACTTTGTAAACCTTGCAGGTTTGTACGGAACCCTCGGTGCGCGAGTCCGACTCGCACTTGGCCGGTTTTTTTATTTAATCTTCGTAAAATTTTCCTTAATCTCCTCTGGATTTTAATTTTTTTAACCTTTCCCTATACCTATTTGTAAAACAAAAATTATAAACTATCAGCTATCTTTAACTTTACAAAAATTATATAAATTGAAAGATCTTAGATAATTTATCACCATGCAAATCCACAGTGTAAAACTAGCTTTATGCTTTCGGTTTTGTTACTTTGACGGTCCGTCTATATGTTACCCTGTAAGCAGTAACAAAACCGAAGTAACATAATGTGTCTACCTTACATTCAAAAACATGTAAAACTTTTTCTGTTTTACGCTGAATTAAACTACATACACTTACTTTTAGTACAAAAATCAGTATATCTTTACAAACTATTATGTTACAAATAAAAATAGTAAAAATCAAACAATTCTAACAAACCTCACCCATCAGTTTTGGTCCAGTCTAAGTGGTCACACATTTCTTTGCACCACCGAAAAAATTACTCAGCCAAGCCGTATTAAAATGGACGATCCTACTGAACATTAGTTTCGCCATAATCAGAACACAAAAAAAAATATTTTGGTAGAATGTTATCATAAAAAAATTACGGTAACAAAACGGAAATGTCCGGAAATAGCATACTCCGGGGACAACAGTTATCTGCTTTAAATGGATTAAAGTAGTTTTACGCTTAAAATTGAGCCTTAAAAGTAAAGAACATGGATCATTTACAAAAAAAAAAAAAAAAAAACAATAGAATATGTTAAGTATAGGTCTACCAGAATCTGATGGCAAAAAGTGTGAAAATAAATTGACTCTAGCAATACCGGGGTAATTGGAATAAAACATTTTGATCCACTGACATATAAGTACTAAATTGTAAATTGTACTAGACTTGACACCGCAACGCAATGCTTGGTCACATTCAACAGAATCTATATAGCCGCAACGCACTTAGTCGGCCGCAAACTCTTATGCGCACTGGACGTATGACATTTATAAAAAAACAAAATAAAAGTCACAAAAATGCCTTGGTGTGTCTTAAGATATTCTAAAAATAATTCCAAAAACACTTCCAAATGCGACGGAATAACATTTCATCGGTTAGTATTCTTATTTAATTATTTTTAGTTAAAATACGAACATTAAATTACTAGGCGAAGACGCGCGCCATTTCGCATTGTCATAGAGTAGTAGATTCAGAGGGGAATGTAGGCAGAATACAGATATCTATGATGAGACGACGATGAATGTAGTATTCACGTAGACGAGTTTGTATTTTGGTAATATAAATACGGTATTACGTGTACATTATACATGCATTGCCTACATTATAATGGGTTGTTTTCTTTTTTAAATCTCCACCAGACGGCGCGACGGTAGATACTTCTAGATTTCCTATTGGTTCCCCACTGATCTGAAATTATCTGCAGGTTGGCATCACTGACTACATATTAGTTGTGTTTCTAAAAATTTCAGTGTATTGTCAAGTGTGACATAAATAAAAATATCTTAAACCTAAGCGATCATTGGCCTAAGCGATTAAGCCAATATACTGGTAATAGTTTAGGAACACGCTGACATAATAAAAACTTGTCAAACTGAAAACTGACAACTGAAAAAGTTTTGGCGGCCATGTTACTTTGAAACTTCTTCTACTTTTTATTGTTGGTGTGGTTTTTATTATTTTTTCCCAAATTGTGTTATTTGGGTTTTTTATGTTCATTATTGGTAAAATATTGGCCATTAAATATCCGTTATCGTGCACAAGTGCAGGTAAGATGTTGTCAAAACCAAAATTTATAATTCCTGTGACATTTGGTGTGAATAACGATAAATAGGGCTATTTCTTCCGTGAGTTTTAACTAAAACATCGTTATAATAACTTTATTATTCTATTCGTTGGAATATCATTGTGTCTGTGGCGGTACCCACAATTCGCCTAACATTCCCGCATCGCGCTATCGAAGTTTTCTGAGCGCGTCGGTATATATACGACAGCTGAAATGTATCACGTGGGCTCCGGCCTGACCGAGCATACCACCTCGCTCGGTCGGAAGATCTTCCTTTGTGGCCACCACGCATATCCCACATTGGTGACCCTCGACAGAACACGCCTCCTTCATCATCATCACTCCCCACCCCTCCACACCGCGCCAGCCAGCATCGCCTCATCGGGTACATCGTCCACTAGCCGCAATGAACCGCGGCCTGGGCGACTCCTCATCGGCATCATCGGGCTTTCTCACTACACCGACCGGTCAGCAAGCAGAGCACATCTCTCCCGGTCAGCACGTAGCATTGGCCCCGCACGGCAGCTCTCCGACTCACTGGATCCCGTGCAGCAGCTTCACAGTTCCGACTCACTGGGACTCACTGCGACAGTTCCGACTCACTGGAACTCTCTGGCACTGGCGACTCAAGCGACAAGACTTCAAGATTCGACCTCCGGTCTTCGGGGGGGAGTGATGTGGCGGTACCCACAATTCGCCTAACATTCCCGCATCGCGCTATCGAAGTTTTCTGAGCGCGTCGGTATATATACGACAGCTGAAATGTATCACGTGGGCTCCGGCCTGACCGAGCATACCACCTCGCTCGGTCGGAAGATCTTCCTTTGTGGCCACCACGCATATCCCACATGTCTTTTTCAAATTGAAATGTATCAAGCTTTACATTATTTTGCCCAGTTTTGTAGCAATTATTGATGATATTACCTGGTATTTCCGATAGTTGTCTACCCATACGCCATCTAGTTACTAAAATGGAACCTGTTTGACAATCAAATTAAAAAAATAAGAAAATGCCCCATTGTATTTATAAATATTTAAGTAATTTAAATAAGGTAAGTATGTAGTGGACTTTGGGTCTATACTTATTATAATATAATTATTATAAATGCGAAAGTGTATCTGTCTGTCTGTCTATCCGTCTGTCTGTCGGTCTGTCCGTCCATCTGTCTGTTACCTCTTCACGCCCAAGCCGCTGTAACGGTTTTGCAAAATTTTGGTATGTAATATTTTGGTTTTTGACTGACTTCCAAAAAAGGAGGTAATACGTTTGGCTGTATGTATGTTTATTTTTATTATTTTTTGTATGTTCAACGATTACTCAGCCGTTTGTGGTCCGATTTTCGAAATCCTTGGTACGGAGTTGACTCGACCGTTTGTAGCTCCAAAACTGGGGGGTTTGTATAAGTATGGCCGCCAGGTACGGAGTTAACTCGACCGAGCTGTACTCACCTTTGAAATTTTCGGAATTTTGAGGCTACGTCATATTCTATTCTCGGCAATTTGCGGAGTGTTTCTTCGGAGTGATGCCTTCGGAGTAGAGTGATGATGATGATGTTTTTTAACTAACTTCCAAAAAGGAGGAGGTTATATATTTTGTATGTTCAACGATCACTTCGCCGTGCCGCTGCCACGCTGCCTAATAAGTATTGCCTATTGTGTATTATTGTACAAGTATTGAATTTGAACGAAGGGCCGCTCGAATTGTTGACTGCCATAGTGTTTTAAACAGGCTGGACCTCTTGGAATTGTGCCTAGATGTAGCTTCGCTCTGCATCCTCTATCAGTTGTATGATGTATCACGGGGAGTGCTCTGAGGACCATCCCATCACCTTGATAAGTGGAGGTCTTCCACCGTGCATTTTTTGCGTAACTTTCTTCCGTGCACTGCAAAACTGTGGAACGAACTATCGCCAGAAGCATTTTAAGAAGAAGGCATATTCCCACGCATCTGCAGCTCTTCTGACGTTACGAGTGCCCATGGGCGACGGTTGTTGCTTTCAATCAGGTGGCCCGTTTGCTCATTTGCCCCGTTATTTTATATAAAAAATCTAATTAACTTCTATGTCCTTGAGAAATCGTACTTGATGTTGATTAGTGAAAAAACCGTGTCTATATTTAGCGACTTGTTATATTATTATTTCGTTTATTTCTGCATGACTTAAAAGTTGGATTTCACTTAACTATTTTTAACTGAAATCCAATTCTTTAGTCATGCAGAAATAAACGAAACTTTGTTTGTATTCCCCTATCTTAGATGAGCCGCCATATTGGATGTAGAATGACATTACATTCGTTTTCGAGTTATTCTCAAAAAGTTCTTTCATTTAATATCTATACTGTTATTATAGGACGGCATAGAAAATAACTATTCCGCTATCTTGGATGATCGGCCATTTTATATTTTTAGTGATGTCATACTGTATCGTGCATAGTCATTCAAACCAAACGTGTATACAAAATTCCAGCTCAATCGGTTAAAATATTATATGCACATACATACTTCGAAATTGAGTTCAAAAATTCCACCCGAACTTACATAATAATATGTACTAATATATTTAATAATATGTACATAATAATATTCAGAGCAAGTTAAATAAAAGCTTTTAATAATGTTTAGTAAAAATCTTTGATTTATTTTATCCACTTACTCAAATAGAGTCTGCGTTCATTCGAGTGTAGGCACAAAACTTTGTCACTTCTGCGGTACTGATCTATAGCCATCACCGCCCCGCCTCTCACCCCGCTCATGCCTCAAGTGCGACATGTTTTTTGTTTGCAATGGCGCCTCCAGTACGTAGTACATAGTATCTCTATGTTTTGATCCTTTTTTTTTCTTATAGCAGCTGATTCTGTGTGTTAAACATACAAGTATAGAAATTTATCCTTATCCAATGATCAAGGATATTTCTTGAAAATCTGCTGTTAAAAATTGCCATCAGATTCTGGTAGACCTATAGTTCCAGACAATTTTAATTTAATTCAGTTGGAAGTTTTGACTTGTAACTGGGGACACTGGAAAATAAGGGGGTTAATAAATTATATCACCATAACTTCTTTTTCTTTCAATTTAAATTTTTAATTAACCAAAATAAGGTACAAAAAGACACTCTTTCAGTTACTTCATAAATAAATACCAATAAAGGACAAAGTTTTTAATAAAATAAATATTAAAATGAAGGACATGTGTCAAAATGGCTGTTGTATTATTTTTTTGAAACTCCCCAGTTACTAGATAAACAACCATACATACGTACAGTATACGTAATTTTATAATATAAAATTTTAAATCCTATAATGAAACTGTCTGTGTTTTAGTTGGTGATGGACGGCTGGGCTACCCCGAGGAAGCACCATACATGGCCATCCATGTGGGAGCTGCTGCCCCAACTCTACCACAAGCTGTAAGATTTCTTTAGTAGCTGACATATTAAATTTGATATTTAAACATCAATGCATCACTGATTGAAATATTTACTCAGAAGAACTTTTACAAAATATTTTAAGGAAAGTCACTAGACAATAGACATACAAAGAGCAATCTTGTATGTCTAGTGACTTTTCCTTTTTAAGTTATCCACAAAATAAAAAATTTGTTCTTACAGCGCTGCAACTTTTACAGCAAACTCAATATAACAGACACATACACACCCTAAAGTATTATCAGTTTGTTTTGTTACACCCTGTATACTGTTGTGGCGGTACCCACAATTCGCCTAACATTCCTGCATCGCGCTATCGAAGTTTTCTGAGCGCGTCGCTATATATACGGCAGCTGAAATGCATCACGTGGGCTCCGGCCTGACCGAGCATAACACCTCGCTCGGTCGGAAGATCTTCCTTTGTGGCCACCATCTTATCCCACATTGGTGACCCTCGACAGAACACGCCTCCTTCATCATTATCACCCCCCGCCCCTCCGCACCGCGCCAGCCAGCATCGCCTCATCGGGTACCTCGTCCACTAGCCGCAATGTACCGCGGCCTGGGCGACTCCGCATCGGCATCATCGGGCTTTCTCACTACACCGACCGGTCAGCAAGCAGAGCACATCTCTCCTGGTCAGCACGTAGCATCGGCCCCGCACGGCAGCTATCCGACTCACTGGATCCCGTGCAGCAGCATCACAGTTACGACTCACTGGGACTTCACTGCAACAGTTCCGACTCACTGGAACTCTCTGGCACTGGCGACTCAAGCGACAAGACTTCAAGATTCGGCCTCCGGTCTTCGGGGGGGAGTGATGTGGCGGTACCCACAATTCGCCTAACATTCCTGCATCGCGCTATCGAAGTTTTCTGAGCGCGTCGCTATATATACGGCAGCTGAAATGCATCACGTGGGCTCCGGCCTGACCGAGCATAACACCTCGCTCGGTCGGAAGATCTTCCTTTGCGGCCTTCACGCATACCCCACACTGTATAGTGTATATGTTACCGTTAATGTGCGTAGACCAGTTAGACTGCAGATTAACAAGGTATTCTGCAGATTATCTGGGTGAGTCAATAAAAGTGAAAAAAAATTATTCTATTCTCATAAAATTACATAAAATAGGTTCTTGTTTGAATATAACATGTTATTTAGTGGTAGAGAATTATTTAATATAATTTTTTGGACATAAACAAAGGAATAAATTATTAAACTTTAAGCAAAATGTTACTCCACTAATAAAATATAACAGATCGTATCTACTAGAAAAAAACCAATCAAAACAATAATAGTCTTAGGTTGACAAGCTTAAGTCAAAGTTTTTAGGGCTTTTAAGAAGGAATAGGAGAATGCAAACCAGCTAGGTAAAGTGCCAAATATATAAGCTTTTATTTAAATTTCACACTTTAACGGATGGTATCAGGGAATCTGCAGATTACCTAGGTAATGTGCACGTTAACGTATTCTGCATTCTAACGGTAACATATATAAAGATTTCATATCTAAGAATTAGGGATTCATATATATTATTTAACCCGTCGATCGTGGGAAAACGAGTCACAATAGATATTCTATTGTGTCTCGTTCACCGGTGACCGTATGGGGCTTGATGATGGGGCTTGTGTACAAATTTAAGTCTTGTTTCAATGGGTTGGCATAGAGACCAAGATAAAAGATTAAATTTTTCAAATGAGACACAAATAACATAAGGCCTCGTATAAAATTTCTCTCTTGCAAGTGGACTCTAGTAATTTATAAAAAACATTTTAGTTGGTGGATCAGTTGAAGCCTGGTGGTCGCCTCATCGTGCCAGTGGGGCCAGAAGGTGGAGAACAATATCTGACTCAGGTAAGAGATGAGTTTGTGTCCAACTAAAGTTTTACCGCCGCAATCTTATGGAACGGGTCCATAAGATTGAATACAATATATCTCACCCAGTGTCTCCAAGATGCCGTCGCTGCCCAAAGCCCGCAAATTCGAGTTGTTTTTTACATCTTTATTATTTCATATCAAACCGCTCGGCGTCTGGCAATGAATTAAAGTTCGCAGTCTAGCCAACCGCACGAACTCTGTCGCGATAAAACCCTTTGATATGCGGCAATATACCGACAGCGTCGCGAAGGCCGTTCGTATTCGCGATATTACGAATTATTTGGCCAGACACACACGCGATACACAGTGTGTCGCGATACACACTGTGTATCGCGACAACGCGAATATTTGCGTTGTCGCGATACACAGTGTGATAAAAACCTCGATTTAGTTTCACCGCGTTTTTCTTTCAAAATACGTTGATAGCTATATAAACATTAGAGTAAAACTCCGAGATATCGATTCTTTGTAGTTTTTATTTTAAAGAGTTGATATTTTATTGTCATTGATTACTGATTAGATATTGTTTCAGCGTATAAATTCATAAATGTACGTTATATTTTTTTCACTTTTTAGATTATTTTTTTATTAGACCTGCCTAAACGTGATCTTGATAATTTTCGTATAGGATATCGATTGCGAATTTGCGTATCAACCGGATAAATCAAACAACAGACCTTTAGTGACAACCCTGGGTACAAAAAATCCGACTTTTTATTTAAAAAAAAATTGAATCGGATATAACTTCTGACACAGAGGTTATTAGATTGTGATTTTTAATAATATTGATAAAGGATTACTCACACTATCCTTTCATGCTTAAAACTTTTTCTAATTCGATCTAATCGCGAAATTAAAAATGAAAAACTAAAATAATTAAATAAATTAATATCTCCCTACTTGATCACAGTAGATTAACCATATTTGGAGAAAAAGTAAAGTATTAAGTGCTTATTCAATTGGTATAAAAAAAATTAATGTTACTTGATTAGTTTTTTTTTTTAATTAATTTTTTATGCAAATTTATGACCCGGAAAAATGGTAACTTTGACACTCTTTAAAATAAAAACTACAAAGAATATCGATCTCGGAGTTTTACTGTAATGTTTATATAGCTATCGACTATAGTATTTTGAAAGAAAAACGAGGTGAAACAAAATCGAGGTTTTTATCACACTGTGCGATAGTGTGGCCGTAGCATTAATGTGTTAGCACATATTTGGCACCTACTTTCCATCTCAATTCCCTACTCTTGAGGTTATGAAATAAAATTGAAAGCTGTAGCTGTTCGTCTGTTTCTGTAATAGGGTTGTTGTAAATTGATTTTTCTAAAAATTTTTGCAGGTTGATAAGGCCCTGGACGGGACAACGTCTACAAAGAAACTGATGAGTGTTATCTACGTTCCTCTGACCGATAAGAGTCACCAGCATCGACAGTGACGCCATTTCCTGCCTGTTGTATGTGTACTAGTTGTCTTGGTCCTAGCGATTTGCTTGCTACGTTTTCTCAGGAGATCCCCGTGATTATTATATAGTTTCTAATATAGGTCTATTATATTTATTTGTAAATATTTCGGCTTATATTCGTATAGGTGTAATTATAAAATTCTGATATGCACAAGCCAGCCACAACACCAATAACTAAATATAAAATATACCTAATTTGCAAAAAGAAAAGTCAAATGTTCATTGAAAAATACTTTATATCACATTATTTCTTACCTACAAGATTATTTTTATATTAAGTTACTGTACATGCCTAAATATAAATAATTTCCTTCTTATTGTTTTGTTTTTTTCGGCGGCGGTCCCGCAAATCTCTTTTTGAAGGGCAAACCTTTTTGTCCCTTTTTGTCGCTCTCGCTTGGCTTGGATTTAACGTGCAATATTGAGTATAAAGTTTCAGCTTCATTCTTATTTTCGATTATTTCTGCTAGTTGTTCCTATAAAAAAATGAGAATATTAGAAATGAGAGTCCCACTATTCATCTGGTACTAAACAACAAAATGTTTGGTCATTTTAAAAATATTTATAAAGTCAGTAGAAACAGAGATTTATAGTCGGGTCATTTAAATAGGTGGGATATTACATTATCAAATATCTCTGATCATTTATATGATCATATATTTGATCCAATATAATTGACTATTTGAGTTATATCTGTGTATTACACGATCAAAGTTCATTGATCCTATTTTACGTTATATGTGGTTGCAATGGCCAATGGAGAACGCTAACGCTGACAGGTATTGACGTCAGGGTTACTAGATCTCAGAGAATTCGATTTGGCAAAAGACATCGTCATTTTAGTATGGCTTGTTTTTGTTATTTCAGCAAGATTATGCAAGTATACATATAATAAAAAAAAAATTACTTGACATTATTTGAAACATACTAACTCTTTTTTTACATTAAATAACTGGCAACACCTTTTTCTATGACCATATTGGATCCAATCTCTCAGCAAATGTCAAAAATTTATGATCAAGGAGAAAATGAATCATATGTCTATAATACATTATCCAATAGAATTGACTCATAGATCTATGATCCAAGATAAATGATAGTGTAATGTGCCCCTAGGTAACATTTGACAGTTCATCAAAATTGCACAACGTAACCTTGTAGCGACGTGCATAAAAAATAAATATTTTCGTTTTGTTATAACTGCACAATTGATTAACTTTTTTCAATTACGATTACATATTTATTGTAAAGATGATCGATACGAATTATTTAACGATTTGCTTTCACTCACAAACAATTCTAAACGTAATAAACAAATTCTGATCTTAATAATTGTACGTCGTTACAATGTTATGTCAGCTGACCTTTTTTTCTTTTTAAACTCTAGGGATGTTTCTCTAAAAATCGAAAGCGAATAAGTAGAATCAGATGCATTGATTACTTGTAACGAAATATCCCCATAAATTAATAACCACGTTGTGAAAAGTAGCACATATTTATGTGAAATGAATAATGATAATACTAAATTTAACATTTTTGACATTTCAAGTGAATAAATGCATTTTTTCTTGTATAGCTTGGCAAAGAAGAGTCTGACGCGGTGACAGCTGGAACTAAGAGTTTTTATTTATGACAACACTACATTAGTTGTCAACTCTAGTATATATTGTGTCAAAAGCGAAGCGTAGGGTTGCCTGTATTTAAAGACAAGCGCCCTCATTTAATCCACACTCTTCTTTGCCAAGCTGTAAATTATGTACTTGTCTTATTTTGCTCCTTGAATTTACAAACGAAAAAGTAATAATGGGACAGGAATTCGTCTAATGGTTTTATAAATAACATAAAATATATTTCTGGTCATATTATGATTAAGCACAATCCATTTGTGTTAAAACTTAGCACTTTGACTACTGTCTAACTCTTTCTCGTGCAGTTATAAGTTATAACTAGTAGAAATGCGGCAGTGCCAACTAAAACCCAAAAAAGGCCCCATGAACACTCTTCAAAGTTTAAACAAACCTTAGACAAGGTGACCAAATGATCCAGCGATACACCTCTACTCATGATCCTAGTGATGTTCTTAGTCGTGATACCGGGGAGCTTCTGTACGAAGTCGTGTACTAGAACGTTGTACCGTTCGTAGTTGATGTCGTCTGAGGTAAAGTCACCGCCTAACGACATCGCCTCTTCCGCCGTTGGGTTCTTCCTGCCTTGCTGTGTACAGGAAAATAAAAGTATAAGAACAAAGATTAAAAGATACATACATATTGTTAATTACATTAAAATCCATACTTTTATAAATAAAAAATTCTGGCAAGGCAATACTTTGATTGCCGAGAAAAGACCAAGGATAAATTTCATGACGGCATCACGGGTCTCACGAAATAGCTATCATGAATTTCAGCGCCAACGCTAATATTAATGGCGCTGTGCACACCTGCGCGACCACACGCGGGATGTTCACGTCGGCAAAGCGGGACGTGCGCGTCAAGTGTCAGACGTGTGTTTTGTAGTGTATAATGTACATATAACTAGACTTCTTTTTAAAACCTTTTTTTATATTATTTTGTACAACTCTTTAGTTTATGATTTTTTGATTTGTTTACGTTTTGATAGATTGTGTCATGATATTAAGGCGCCTACCATACGTGCATGCTTGACCACAGTTTTGCTGGTGCATGCTTTTCGCATGAAAAGACGTAAGACTGACTTATCTACCACACGGCACAATTATGCATGCGCAAGCCACATTCTTGCCGAGATCGTCGGCGTATAAACAATATTTCTCAATGCAGAGCCATTTCTTCTGATTTTATTTTTCCAGTGTTTGCTAGTGACAAAATTGATAATGCAGAAATGAAATCATTTTTTTCATATGCGTATTTTTTTTTATTCCTGTCAGAATAATCTTTCGATTTGATCTTCCACAGAGCGAGCAGAAATTTTTATAATTCAATGAATTCAGTTGCGAAGTGCGAACTGACGATTATATGTACGTAAATCCGCCATTTTATAGCAGCATGCGCGCATTTTAACACCATTTGACTGACAAAGAGCGGCTTGAACACTGAACGTCCAACCACACGCGCATACAAGTTTGTACACAAAGGCTTGCGCACGCCAGAATTTCAAGCAAGTTTAAAAACCGTCAAGCCAAACTTTGGGGCTTGCGTATACTACCGTTTTACCAACTACACGCACAATGTTTAGTGTACAAGTCGGCATGCGCAAACAAAACTGTGGTCAAGAATGCACGTGTGGTAGGCGCCTAAATTAATTCGACTTAACCATTGTGGATGTGTATTATTCCTCTGCACCTTCCAAATCAAAAGCAAGCTTAGCACCTCGCAACCCTCATGTCCATCTGTCCGACCCGTCCGACTCTGATGTTAAGTCTGATGTTAAGAGGATGTCATTACCACAACAATTTAGCATACACCAGATAAAGTCGCGGGTCTTCAGTGACTGTTCATTAACAAATGAAGTTTGACGGTTCGCACCGTAGGTTAGTTTGAAGCTTTAAGCCGGCCCCTAGACGAGCAATTTTATTGTCAATATCACGTATTGCGTAATATTATTGACCGTCTAGGGTTGATAATGTTGATATTGAACATCGCGCGCTTGAAGGCGCGCGATGTCACGTGATATTACGGATTAAATATTTACCTACTTTTTATTAAATAAAATAAAAAATATTATAAAGTTAATGAGTAAAAATATGTCATTTTCGGTAATTCTATAATACAAACTCCCAAAAAAACAATAATTTGTGTTATATTTCGTTTACTGTCTACACCCCTATTGTCAAATAAACTGTTCAATAAAATTGAAGCGTGATATTGACAATAAATTGCTCGTCTAGGCCGGCTAAAATACAATTTAACATCATGCTTATTGCATACTTTGAGTTCATAAAACAATTCAGCTGTGGCGTATGGGCTCGGCGACCACACTATCTTCAGCCGCGGGAAATGGATCGTGAGCAGTTGTAGCTTCTTCTGGATTTCTACGCCGGAAATATCGCTCGATACCACCAGGCTGCCCTGCAAAACAAAAACAATACTAAACACAAAATACAGTATAGTAACTTTCAAAGATAAATAGAAATAAATTTGTAGTAACATCGCATTCACACTTACTCAAATGACAGAAAATCTCAAACGCTAACTTGTAACATGCATACGCATGGCTGCAATTTTATAAATAAATGGTATTTACTATTTAAGGGGGCGACTAACCCTAAATTGTCGATTTTATAATTCATTTTTATACTTGAAAATAAGCCCCGAATTGTTTCATTTTCAAAACATAGATACTACATTATATTTCCGAGGATCCGACCTAGCGAAAACACGATATCTTAAAATTTTCTCGATAGAAAAAAATCTATTTTTCATATATTGCCATAACCGTGCATTAAACTAAGTTAATATTTTAACACATTGTATAAAATTCTATCATTCAGAATCTGACCTAGCGGATTTTTAAAATGTTGTATATTTATCGAGTTATTGAGAAAAAACTAATTTGGCGATGAATCCGCGTCGTCCTTTTTGACCTGGCATATGAATACTTCGCAATGTATGCTTGTAGTAGTGCAATCAAATAGAGGACTGGTATTTACGTGACGTAGGTACGCCGCTGCCTATAAATTAACTTTTCTGATAGTACTACGAATCATATTGTCCTCTTGCATGTGCCCGTGTTACCTACAGGTCTTGTTCTGGTCGAACTCTATGAGCAGGATGGGTCTGGCGTACGCGCGGCAGATGTGTGTGTGTGTGTGTGTGTGTGTGTGTGTGTGTGTGTGTGTGTGTGTGTGTGTGTGTGAGTGTGTGGTACCTGCAGGTTGAAGGGATTGTTCTGGTCGAACTCAATGAGCAGGATGGGTCTAGCGTACGCGCGGCACATGTGTGTGTGTATGTGTGTGTGTAGTACCTGCAGGTTGAAGGGCTTGTTCTGGTCGAACTCAATGAGCAGGATGGGTCTGGCGTACGCGCGGCACTTGTGTGTGTGTGTGTGTGTGGTACCTGCAGGTTGAAGGGCTTGTCCTGGTCGAACTCAATGAGCAGGATGGGTCTGGCGTACGCGCGGCACATGTGTGTGTTTGTGTGTGTGTGTGTGTGTGTGTGTGTGGTACCTGCAGGTTGAAGGGCTTGTTCTGGTCGAACTCAATGAGCAGGATGGGTCTGGCGTACGCGCGGCACATGTGTGTGTGTGTGTGTGTGGTACCTGCGTGTTGAAGGGCTTGTCCTGGTCGAACTAAATGAGCAGGATGGGTCTGGCGTACGCGCGGCACATGTGTGTGTGTGTGTGTGTGGTACCTGCAGGTTGAAGGGCTTGTCCTGGTCGAACTCAATGAGCAGGATGGGTCTGGCGTACGCGCGGCACATGTGTGTGTGTGTGTGTGTGTGTGTGTGTGTGTGTGTGTGTGTGGTACCTGCAGGTTGAAGGGCTTGTTCTGGTCGAACTCAATGAGCAGGATGGGTCTGGCGTACGCGCGGCACATGTGTGTGTGTGTGTGTGTAGTACCTGCAGGTTGAAGGGCTTGTCCTGGTCGAACTCAATGAGCAGGATGGGTCTGGCGTACGCGCGGCACATGTGTGTGTGTGTGTGTGTGTGTGGTACCTGCAGGTTGAAGGGCTTGTTCTGGTCGAACTCAATGAGCAGGATGGGTCTGGCGTACGCGCGGCACATGTGTGTGTGTGTGTGTGTAGTACCTGCAGGTTGAAGGGCTTGTTCTGGTCGAATTCAATGAGCAGGATGGGTCTGGCGTACGCGCGGCACATGTGTGTGTGTGTGTGTGTGTGTGGTACCTGCAGGTTGAAGGGCTTGTTCTGGTCGAACTCAATGAGCAGGATGGGTCTGGCGTACGCGCGGCACATGTGTGTGTGTGTGTGTGTGGTACCTGCAGGTTGAAGGGCTTGTTCTGGTCGAACTCAATGAGCAGGATGGGTCTGGCGTACGCGCGGCACATGTGTGTGTGTGTGTGTGTGTGTGTGGTACCTGCAGGTTGAAGGGCTTGTTCTGGTCGAACTCAATGAGCAGGATGGGTCTGGCGTACACGCGGCACATGTGTGTGTGTGTGTGTGTGGTACCTGCAGGTTGAAGGGCTTGTTCTGGTCGAACTCAATGAGCAGGATGGGTCTGGCGTACGCGCGGCACATGTGCGTGGCCTGCGTGAACAGGCGGCCGGAGTTGAGGGAGCCGATCAGGTCGGAGATGGACTTGCGCTCCACGCAGATGTCCGGCGTCAGGATGTAGTCGCCGATCTAGAAAATGTTAAAAAGATAATCATGTTGAAACAAACAAAAGTTCCTGAAGTTAGTTTTAAAACTGAGGATAGGACGGAGATATTTATACGTGGGAGAGCCATGCTTCGGTACGAATGGGCCGGCTCGACCGGAGAATCAATCATATCACGTTCTCACAGAAAACCGGCGTGAAACAGCACTTGCGCTGTGTTTCGCCGAGTGAGTGAATTTACCGGAGGCCCAATCCCCTACCCTATTCCCTTCCTTACCCTCCCCTATTCCCTTCCCTTCCCATCCCTACCCTCCCCTATTACCCTACGCGCTTGCAGCTCTTCTGATGCTGCGAGTGTCCATGGGCGACGGAAGTTGCTTTCCATCAGGTGACCCGTTTGCTTGTTTGCCCCCTTATTTCATAAAAAAAAAAGATTATTTTCAGTGGATATATTGTGACAACAACAGTAACAACTACACAATATGTAACTTCTACTGCAGATATATGCATTCTTCTTAAAAATAGCGTTGCTTCACCCCGGTTCTCTGGGATGCCATAGCGTTGATCCCGATGAACCTATTCATGCTCTCTTATTCAAAATCCATACGAACATGATTAACATAAAGCTTCATTTTTCTGTTTAAATAAATAATTAAACGTATATTCCTGATATAATATGAGGAGCTGGCGAACAGAACTGGATTAGTCCGCGAGAAAAAAATTTACACAGTGGCTAAAAAACTAGTACCAATATACGGAAGTATAGGTCTACCAGAATCTGATGGCAATTTTTGACAGCAGATTTTCAAAAAATATCCTTGATCATTGGATAAATTTTTATATTTGCATGTTAAATACACAGAATCAGCCGCTATAATAAAAAAAAAGGATCAAAATGTTTTATTCCAATTACCCCGGTATTGCTAGAGTCAATTTATTTTCTCACTTTTTGTCATCAGATTCTGGTAGACCTAATAACATAACTTTGCATTATTATATCCAGATGGATTAGGTCTATTGTAACATGAGTAACTTTTTTTAATTTACTTTAATATTCTAGAAATTATTCAAGATATAAAAATGCACTAAACCGGTTTTGTTTGAAACGGGTGGACTTATCCGGTTGTGACTGCAAACGTGTGACAAGTCCGGTTTTGTTAGGAAAAATCCGGATTTTTCTAAAAGAGGAACTTCAAATAAAAACAAAAATTATAGAATAATAATAAATAAGTTTCTTTTTCTTACGACTACCATCGTTTATACTTCCCACGGTCACACTCTCATCCATTATTAACAAAACTGAAAAATTCATTCATTCAGCTGATTCATTTTTTTAATCACATTTTAGTTGCCAGATGCAATATGCCAATGCAATAAAATAAAACAAATATTTTTTTACTTCGTGTTGTTTTTTATCTGATATTATCCGGTTTTGATTGAAAATGTGTTCAAGAAATGAGTACTCTATTGGACAAGTCGGCTTTAGAATGGAAATAGATTTTTTAAAAATCTTTGTATTGTATATTAAACTAATCCGGTTTTGTTTGAAAATTGACTTTTTAAAGCCTTTTTAAGCCTACTTACAGCCGGTTTTGATTGAAAATATTAACAGGGATATAGGGATAATGTAAATTGCATAAAGTGTGAATAAATAAATAAATAAATAAATCCTGGGTCAGTTTTTTTTCTACGGTTCCCGGGCGGTTTACTTATTACTACGTAACGAATTTACGGGCAAAATCTACTTTATTACTTACGGTGATCACAACTGGTTCTATGTTGATCCCCTTCTTGTGTAGTAGCGCGGGCAGGTCGGAGCGGAACTCGCGCATATCCACTATCACTAAAGGCTTCTCCTTTTGTTGATTCTGACCACCTGCATATTCAAAATTCCTAACATGAATTGTTAAAAATAGTCGTTCTGTACGAAAATATAGCTTCTGAGAAATTCATAGGCAGATGAGATCAAAGTTTGAAGCCAGTCAAAATATCTTGAGACTTGGCTGGTATGCGATAATAGCCGGGCCGTAATGACGTTCTCAAATCGAGTCTTAAGTTATTGCGATCGGATTGTAGTAGTGATCTGTCTGTCTCGGCTGGAACCCCGACCAAATAACATAGGTGTACCCCGACAAATAACTTTTTTCCTACCTACTGTGACGTACCTATGATAAGAAACGTGTCCATTATCTAGGCCAACGTTTCTATTCAAATTTCTACAGCTCAATACGGCACAATTAAGCATTTATGTATTTTTAAAATTCCGATTGACGTCCGATTCCGATAGCAGACTGAAGAACAGACTTTCGAAAGACGAGCATTGTTAGTCGTTTGGAAACGCGATATGGCACGCGAAGTACATACACATGCGGTATCTATCTTGATCTATGTCTGTGGGTCCACCTATGGATCAATTTCTCTATCTTCTTTATAATAATAACAATACCTGCTTTCCTCGTGTCAGCATTAGTATCCAACTCCTCTACATTCATATCGAAATATTCATCTGTCTTCCCGTCTTGATATGACGGTATCACCATCACCTAAAAACACATTCATCCATACTATCTAGTATCTATACTTAAATTATAAATGTGAAAGTGTGTCTGTCTATCTGTCTGTTACCTCTTCACGCCCAAACCGCTGAACCGATTTTGGTGAAATTTGGTATGGAGATACCTTGAGTCCCGGGAAAGGACATAGGATATTTTTCATCCCGGAAAAGTTCCCGCGAGATACAATTATTTTGGCGCAATGGAGTTGCGGGCATTATCTAGATACCAATAAAAATATTCACTCAGCGAATACCTATACAAGATTTTCTCGTCTTTGTCTGGCATATTGAAAACGTCACATGACAGATAAAGACATCCGACTTTGACTGCATAAAGGTTTTTAAAACAAACTTTTACGGTAGTATCAGCGACAAAACTTACGCTCTTTGCTTGAATAAGTAGCTCAAACGCCTGTTTTTCCCGTTTCAATGCGGTCAAATATGCTTGTTCCTCCACAGTTTTGTCGTACATCAGAAAGTATACACTGGTTACCGGTTTCTTCCGACACTGGAACAACTCAATCTGTCTTACAGCTGCTATGTCACTGTGGTACATTATTATATACTCTGGTCTTAGGCCTTCTAAAGTCTGTTCCAATGAGAAATAGTTTCCGTTCTGCTTGAATGTTTGTATACAGACTATCGGCTTTTCATTCTCTAATTGGGTTAGATCTAAGTTTTCCATCTGAAAAGGAATCAAAACTTGAAACTACATTAATTATTAAGGGTAGCTTTTATTTAGGTATGAAATCGTAACATGAATCCACATGTAATTGTGGGATATGTGTGATTAGTCAGAAATGAATAAGTTACGTACATTATAATGCGTATGGACAGTAGAGCTGCCAATTAAATTAAAGCAATTTTGCACGTAATTAAATCCATATTTTAAGAGCATAAAAAATATTATTGTGCTCTTAAAATTAATCTGTTTTAATGTGTTTTATATTCAATATTTTCAATATGTGTTTAAAAATAATACCTGTGTCATTGGTTCAAATACACTTTCATCAGACACCTTAGAGTCGACAGCCATCTGTGTTAAAGTCAGCACATAATTCGTCTTATTTAGATCATCTAATTCCTCGTCGTCATCCAACTCATTTATTTTACTCTCGCTTTCCTTTGATTTATCCTCTTTCTTTATTACATTTTTTAATTTTGAAAACTTTTTAGCTACATTATTGATGGCTATATCTCTTCTGAATGCTGTGTAGAAGAGATATTTGTTGGTGCCCATAGTTAGCAAGTTGTTTAGTTGGCAACAAGTCTTATTGTCCTGACATAGGACTAACACTTTGGTGTTGTTGATAGATCCACTATTTTTTGTCTTAGCTTTCTCTGGTATTTCGTTCAGAAGTAAATCCATCAGGTGCTTCCATTTTGGTACAGGCTCAGGATCAAATTCTTAAAAAAATAAAAATAACATTGTTACTCTGTAACATAAAATACTTATCTGTTTCTTATGGGGTACACTCAGAGATATTTAATGATTACTTAAAATCCATGCTCAATATTATAAATGCGAAAGTGTGTCGGTCTGTCTGTTACCTCTTCACGCCCAACCTCTGAAGTACTTTGAGTCCTGGGAAAGGACATATCACATAGGATACTTCTTATCCCAGAAAAATGTACGGTTCCGGCGCGATAAACGAATTTTGTCGCAACGGAGTTGCGGGCGTCACCTAGTTTAATATAACGTAGAGTTTGGCATTTAAATTATGTTATTATTATTCTTACCATTTTTATATCTATATTATCCTTATATCTTATAGATGTATGTTATTATTATTCTTACCATTTTTAGAATTAAAAACCCTCGCTTTGCTAGTGCGAAACAACTGTTCGGCGGCGTCTAGAAGTATCCATCCAGAGTTAATCTTAGCATACTCTGGTGTTCTGTATTGACTGATGAGAGAGTAAAATGACACAGAATCGTCGTGTATTAAGTTCCTGTAAGGTGGGTCATGTAAACATTTTAAAAAATTACATACTTATTAAAGAATTTCCACAGATTATTTTACTATTCGGCACAAAAAGTAATATGAGTGTAATATTTTTCAAAGTAGCTTTTTTACGGTGTAGAGAGATCAGTCATGAAGTTTTTTGTGTATTCAGTATTACACAAAACTTAGATATTCAAAAGTGATGTAATGTATGGCAATATTTACGTAAAAACATTATATTTATTACTTGTTTGTTTTACTTACATGATCATAGATCTCAAAACTTTCAGATCCTGTATGTATTCCTTAGTCCTGGTACTCAGCTGGTGCCACACACAGTCCAGTTGGGACTGCAGAATCTTGTGGAACTTCTTGGTTATGCAATTCTCTGTTGTTATTTCCTTAAAATAATACATTGTCATGTGTTATGTTTTTTTAATGTGAGGCAAACAAGCAAATGTAATACCTGATATAATATAAGGATAACTGTTACACTGAAACTGTGTTGAATGTTAATAGACATTAGACAGTTTACTAACTAATCTACTAAACCCATATTGATTAGAATTTAGATACTAACTAAACTAAACTTAAATACTTTAAACCAGATTTTTCCAAACTCTTTTGTTTCATATTACACTTTTAAAAAACAGTGAAGGCAACTACTATTATACATTCCCAGCAATTTTTAACCGACTTACAAAAAGGAGGAGGTTCTAAGTTCAGCTGTGGATATTTATGTTATATTTATCATGAGCTTGCAATGTATCATCGAAGAAATTGATTTATAGGCAGTTGGCAGACCTACGTCATTTGGTCGAAAAATGTCAATTTAATGTAATTCGTGATCTGTCGGCTGGGTTTGACGTAAAACGACCAAATTACATAGGTCCGCCATCTGCCTATGAATCAACTTCTCTGATAGTACAACTTACTTGCATATCCAACCCCCTATTGATACTTTTGACTTGTTTCACAGTGTAGTTCATAATATCTAGGAGGCAGGTCTGAATAATGCCCATATTTGTACTGAGGGGTATGTGTATCTCTGTTACTTCTGCTGATGGTCTACTTTTAAAACTTTTGATTATAGTGTCATGGAATCTGAAAGATATTAAAGTGTATTATGACATTTAGAACTTTTAATACTATGTGTGACATGCGCAGAATCTGCGCGCAAAGTTTTCCCAAACGCTACAGCAGAACACGCGGATGTCTGAACGCGCCCTAAGGTAAAACATAAATATTAACAGTTTTTCTTCAATTTTCATTATTATAGTAACTATAGGGTGGCAGGGCTGGCAAAATGCCATGGGCCCCCGACCCAAAAGGGCCCCGGCCCAAGGGGCCGTGAGGTCAGAATTTTTAGGGTTAGTTCCGTAGTCAACAAGGAACCCTTATAGTTTCGGTCTGTCCATCCGTCTGTCTGTCTGTTCGTCTGTCTGTCCGCGGTTTTTCTCAGACTATAAGGCCTACAAAGCTGTAATTCGGCATAAATGTACATCTTAATGACGCCGACAAAATGGTATATAAAATAATTATATATTTTTTTTTTTATGGTAAGTACCTCATCTACACATGAAGCGGGGGTGATTTATTTTTTCCGCATCCAGCCCACCGTGTGGGTTGTCGTTGGATAGGTTTTTTAGACCATTTTCCAATTTAGGGATTTGTTTGTGAAATATGAAGTTTTAAAGTGGAAAAAATCGTTAGAGTCTGGTGTCCCCCCCTTCTACCAGCTAAACGGTTGCTTCTGGAAATGTGAAAAAATTCATGGGGGTAGGAAATATGCTGAATATAAAAGGAAAACTATCACGGCTAAGAAGACTTCATAAGTTTTTGAGTTATAGTCGATCAACAAAAAAAAAATTATTCGGCGAAGTATAAAGGAACTTTTCGTTCAAATTCCTTTGAAGTTTTAACGTAACTGAGATGATGTTGTTAGTAGTGTAAAACACGTTATAAATCTACATTCATTGACCATACAAAAATTATCAAAAACTAGCAGTACTACAGAACCCACATTGCGCGTGGCCACATGTGTCGCATGCCCGACATGCACTTGTTTTATACATTGTTTTATTATTAACGTGACGATTTTTACTGATAGGGTCCCATTAATTTGCCACGGGCCCAGGATATTATAGTTACCCTATTGATAGTAACATAAAAAAAATTCAATATAAAAAAAAACATTTAAAAATTCTTACCTCGGCCATAGAAATAGCTCAGTAATAAAGAGTGCCCGCATAACTTTTTCAACTTGATGATAACCAAATGTGAAAGAAATTGGTGAGTTGGAAAATGCTTTAATAAATCCAGTCTACTGAAACCAATATTATAAAAAATTATAACATGTTGAAGTATGATGAGCCAGGAATTATTTTTCTAAGACCTACCTTATTTTTCTGTCGGTATAATCTTAAAACAAAAGCTTCTTGACACGATTCTAAAACAGTGTGAGCCCTCAGTACTATTATTCCAGTTATTTGAGAGATTGGAACTCTATCTTTTAAGAAATCTACTACAAAAATTCTTGTAGAAGCAAAACACACACCTCCATCTAAATATCTTTTTGCCCTGAAATTCAAATTCAAATTTCAATTATATAATTTCCTATTCAAAACCAATCAACATTTAAACATCAATATCCATATCAATATCATAAATGAGAAAGTGTGTCTGTCCTTTCTATAAAAATATTCTTCCTTCCTTCTGTTATCTTCTTACGCCCAAACCACTTGTGGCGGTACCCACAATTCGCCTAACATTCCTGCATCGCGCTATCGAAGTTTTCTGAGCGCGTCGGTATATATACGACAGCTGAAATGTATCACGTGGGCTCCGGCCTGACCGAGCATAACACCTCGCTCAGTCGGAAGATCTTCCTTTGTGGCCACCACAAATATATTCCACATTAGTGACCCTCGACAGAACACGCCTCCTTCATCATCATCACTCCCCGCCCCTCCGCACCACGCCAGCCACATTGCCTCATCGGGTACCTCGTCCACTAGCCGCAATGTACCGCGGCCTGGGCGACTCCGCATCGGCATCATCGGGCTTTCTCACTACACCGACCAGTCAGCAAGCAGAGCACATCTCTCCTGGTCAGCACGTAGCATCGGCCCCGCACGGCAGCTATCCGACTCACTGGATCCCGTGCAGCAGCATCACAGTTCCGACTCACTGGGACTCACTGCAACAGTTCCGACTCACTGGAACTCTCTGGCACTGGCGACTCAAGCGACAAGACTTCAAGATTCGACCTCTGGTCTTCGGGGGGGATGATGTGGCGGTACCCACAATTCGCCTAACATTCCTGCATCGCGCTATCGAAGTTTTCTGAGCGCGTCGGTATATATATTACAGCTGAAATGTATCACGTGGGCTTCGGTCTGACCGAGCATGACACCTCGCTCGGTCGGAAGATCTTCCTTTGCGGCCTCTACGCTTATCCCCACACACTGAACCAATTTTACTTGAGTAAAATAAGTTGTATAATAATTGTAAAGAATCAAACCTTTCAGTCCCAGAATTTGGCAGGGTTGGTAACTTAAATTTCTCACAAAAATATTTTTCTTCATGCTCATTGCTGTTTAAAACTATGACTAAGTTTGTAGGATTGTTATAAATCCAAAGTAGATTTGAAACAATCATATTATAATTAAGGCCTCTGAAACATAAGCAACAATTTTACATCACAATTAATAATCAATAGCTTATCAAATTACTATTGTATACAAGTAGGTGAAAAGTAGGTATACAAGTTCAGTCTCATCATATATTTCTGTAATTAAATATAAGCCAAACAGCACAGTATAATTCATACTTGGCCATTATTAAAAGAGCATCTTTTTCATAAATATCAACAAATATTTGCTTTTCGAATGGTAAAAGAGGGAATTTAGTATCGACATCTAAGAGTGAGTTTTCATTTTCAATTTCTTCCATTTTCATTTGTTTAGTGAAGTCTATACGAGTTTTAATATATGAAATAGCATTGAGTCATCAAAAAATATAAAAGGTATAGTTTAAAATGGAAATAAAAAGCGCGAATTAATAAAATTTTGTCGATCAGATAATAGCAGAATAATATTTTTCTTCATTTCTTCGTAGTGATGCCAACTCTTTAAAAAATTTCCTCCTATTTAAGCAACTTGAAAACCCACTAAACTTTCCCAAAATTATATATTATTTATCACTTGGAAATTGGGATACTTTCCACTAAGAGATCAAAACGCTGAAAATACTACTTCTGCCGTTCCACATGGCGACCGCTCGCGGCAAAAACCTCACTCATAACTTCACTATTTATATAAAAATGATAATAATAGTACCTACTAAAAACGTACCTAAATAGTAAATATACATTTTCGCTTCAAACATTTTACGCCCAAAAATATCCCCATAAAAACCCACTATATTAATTTTTTCCCATTAAAAGTGGGAAATCCCCATAGTTGGCAACACTGCTTCTTCGAGTGACGTTTGTCAAAACTGTCAACCCTTTTTTTTTGGGCCTGTAGGCTGCGGGCTGCGGAGTACGGCCTATACCGTATACAGTATGCTAGAATCGTATGGGGCATATTACACGCATCAATATTCTCACGAATCACAATTCACATGAGGAATTTTCTTATTTTTTTAATTTCATTGTTAAACAGTTTTCTTTTTAGTAACTAGATGGCGTATGGGTAGACAACTATCGGTAATACCATCAATAATTGCTACAAAACTGGGCAAAAGAATGGAAAACTTGATGCATTTCAATTTTAAAAAGACGCAATAAAATTCCAATGAATATGTAAGAATCTCTTTAATCACTCATTACTAAGTCCCCGGGTTGCGACAGTAAAACAAATACTTGATATTAAACTTGGCCTTTTATTATCCCGAAACTAACACTCGTACATACTGACAAGGCCTCACGCAGTGACTGCCCGTCGTCTCTGACATACATCACCTTCCAGACACAAAACTGCTGACACTTGCACATTCACACATACATGGTCCCTACACTACACCCCCCAAATTTTTACAAAAGATACAATACAAAAATAAAAATTTAAACACAATGACATAAACAGTAATATAGCCACAATACAATATAATAACATTGTACATGATACAATGTAACAATATCATATTCTGTTTATCTTCGTATACCAAGAATAATATGTAAACCATAAGCACTAAACACTGTTCACTATCTTGAAACTGTATCATTTTACCAGCCATAACATCCTGCAGGTGGGCGGCAGCTAGACCAGCACCTGCGGCGGGGCAGGCGGGGCGGGCGCGGAGGTGTTGCCACCCGCCGCGTATCTTGCAAACATTTTTGTCACCCAATTTTTAATACGATAACGACCGTATATCACCAATACCAAAAATACCATCAATCCCATTACTACACATAGTATCGTGGTAGTAAAATTTTGTCTGCTCAATTCTGCCTGAACTGAGACGTTTTGAGCAACTACAACTTCCTCTTTACTATATCCTTTACCCATGTTGAATATTATTTTATTTAATACGTAACGAGTACTTCGCCCAAGCTTACGAATTGTAATAATTAGAACGTACATAAAATATTATTTTTCAGTGAACAATGCTTATTGCGAAAACGCTTTTCCAGCAGTAACTTAATCATTAAGCATTCCATAGCAATATAAGGGTACATACACACTACATTACATTCCTCTTATAATATTTTATATATTTTTTTAATACAAATATATTACCAGCGATTAATGTTTATCATTCTATAGGCTTTACTCATTATTACTTAACAATCGAAACGTACAGGTAATTTTACAACACGACCGCTTCTAGTAATTTTTTTTATATTATTACATTTAACATTTTCGGTACTTTCAACTGGCTTACTAACATTTCTATCGCGAATAAAATTACTAGAGTCCTCCATCTGCTCATTATTATCGGAATCATTCAAAATAAACGCCGGTTTTAGCCTATCTATCGAAACCACGAGTGTCCTATTCGGTAATTGTAATTTATATACCTTTCCTTGTCTGCCGATGACCTTATATGGTCCATCATATGGCGCAGTTAGGGGCCGACGAACGGCATCATTTCTCAGAAATACGTAATCACACTTGTATAAATCCTTATGAACAAAAATAGTAAGCGAATTTCGTGACTGTCGCGGTACCGGCTTGACACTTTGTAAACTAATTTTTAATTTGTCCAAAAATGCGTGTTCGCTTAAATTTCGCATGTCTGAAACACCATAAAAATCTCCCGGCAGTCTAAGCGTCTGCCCATATACATATTCGGCGGGACTTACTCCGTTATCACTCCTACCGACAGTACGCAACCCTAACAGGACAGTAGGAAGCTCATCATACCAGGACTCATTGTCAGCGAGACGCGCCGTCAACGCCTGTTTCATGCTCCTGTGCCATCTTTCAACGATGCCGTTAGCTTGAGGTCTATACGGGCTACTTCTACATTTTTTAACACCTAACATTTTAAGTAGCTCCTGAAAAAGATTACTTTCAAATTGGCGACCTTGATCGCTCGTTAGCAGCTCCGGAGCTCCAAAACGCGTAATCCAATTATCATAAAACACCTTAGCGACAACTTCCGCCGTGACATCACTACTCGGTACGGCCTCTGGCCAACGTGAAAACCTATCTATCATCGTTATCAAATATCTAAATCCCTCCTTAGTGGGCGGAAGGGGTCCTACTATATCTATATGTACATGGGCAAAACGCGCAGCATCTGCAAAATGTTCTAATTCTGAAACTGTATGTCTACCAATTTTTGATTTTTGGCAAGATATACAAGTTTTAGTCCACATTCCGATATCTTTTCTTAAACCTGGCCAAAAGAAACGCTGTGCGACTAGCTTGCGCGTCGCCCTAACTCCAGGATGGCTATTGGAATGTACCGACTTAAAGGCTATTTTCCTATAACATTCAGGCAAATAAGGTCTACATACACCCGTTGAGTTTTCACAATAAACGAAATTTTCACAACCAGGAATGATAACTTTCTTTAAAGAAATATTGTCATTCCTGTCATTTAGTAATTGCATTAATCCTGGGTCGCATTCCTGCGCTTTGGATAATTCCGAGTACTCGATAACCGTGGGACACTGAATCGTTTCTACCCTGGATAGCGCGTCAGCTACATTGTTGCATTCGGCCTTGACGTATCTAATATCAGTTGTGAACTCGCTTATGAATAACAATTGTCTGGTACGTCTAGGCGTTTCGGAATTACTTTCTACTTTTTGCATGGCATACACTAACGGTTTATGGTCGGTATAAATTATTAACTCGCGACCTTCAAAAAGTGGCCTAAAATGTTTTATGGCCATATAAATAGCCGTCAACTCCCTGTCGTAAGTGGAGTATTTTTGTTGTGCCGTAGAGAATTTTTTCGAAAAATATCCTAACGGTGCCCACGCGTTATTTACCCACTGTTGTAACACACCACCTGCACATTTATCTGAGGCGTCGGTCATTAGCGCCACGGGTACACTAGGCACGGGATGAGACAATAATACCGCGCTTTTTAAGCTGTTTTTACATTGCTCAAATGCATTTATCGAAATCTGATTCCAACAAATTTTTGTTTGATCTTTTTTTTTCGCTCCCTTTAAAAATGAATTTAAAACTATTTGATGCTCCGTAGCGTTAGGTATATTAGCCCTATAAAAATTAATCATACCTAGAAATTTTCTCAGCTGATCGATCGTTTCTGGCCTCGGATAGTCAATTATTGCCTTAATTTTACTTTCGAGGGGTTGAAATCCCTCCGATGAAACCCTGTATCCTAAAAATTCAATTTCGCTTTTCCCAAAATCACACTTAGACAAATTTATAGTTATTCCGTATTTCCTAAAACGTTCAAATACCTTCCTCAAATGAATCTTATGCATTTCCAGATTTTCGCTGGCCACAATAACATCGTCGATGAAATTAAATAAAAAATCTAAATTTTTCAACACATCATTATTCATAAATCTCTGGAAAGTTTGACTTGCGTTTTTAAGACCAAAATTCATTCGCGTAAATTCATAAAGTCCAAAAGGCGTAATCACAGCCGTTTTTTCAATATCCTCGGGCGCGATTTTTACAAAATGGTATGCTTTATTGATATCAATTTTTGTAAAAATCTTTTTCCCTGCTAAAATATAAGTGAAATCATACAGTCTCGGAACCGGATACCGGTCCGGTTTAGTTATGGCGTTCAAGCGCCGGTAATCACCTACCGGCCGTATATCCCCATTCTTTTTAGCAACAACATGCAGCGGGCTGGCCCATTCACTTTTTGACGGCCTGCATATGCCCATTTCCTGCATCAACCTAAACTCATTCTTAACCTTATGATACCTATCCGGCGGCAGCGGCCTCGCTCGGGCATGAACCGGTTTTCCCGTTGTCTCGATATGGTGATAAACATCATTATCTGATACACGATCCAAATTTGTAAACGAAATCGGTTTAGTTATATCTGAAAATTCCGATAATAAATCCAGAAAAGAATGGTTATTATCTATAGTACTGACAGACGGATCATTACAATGAACAACTCGGCCAAACGTTAATAAGCTAGTCGTCTTATCTATAAGCTTTTGTTGATTTAAGTCTACTAACAAGTTATGAAATTCTAAAAAATCAGCACCTAAAATAGCTTGATTCACATCTGCTATAACAAAAGTCCACCGGTACGGCCTGCGCAAACCTAGGTTCAAATTAATAGTTTTAGTACCGTACGTTTTAATTTCAGTATTATTTGCCGCAAACAATCTATAATCTGAGCACTCACCACTATTTTTCTGCTTACCCGTAGCCGGAACCACAGACACATTCGCTCCCGTATCGACTAAAAATTTTTGTCCACTTTCCCTATCAAAAACACTAAGACGGTGATTTTTCATCTGGATGCAGTCGTTCACCGTCGCCGAATGCACCTCCTCTAGTTTTCCGAACGGTTATTCCACGCGCAGGGATTCTCGCAATTCTGAGCTCTGTTACGATACCTGAAGTGCCATCGACAAAGCCAATCAGGATCATTGGGTGTGCGGGACCTTGACCGCGGTCTAAATCCATGACTCCGACCTCCTCTTCTTCTTTCGTTCTGGTTTCGACGACTGGCTTCCACTCTGAGTGCCGCTACTTCTAAATTCAGCCGTTGTACTTCTGCCATTAAATCACTCAGCAATGGCTGACTGCTGCTGCCCGGAATTGATCTTGTGCTAATTTCCTCGACCTCATTTCCACGCACGTTTTCTATCACCTTGTCAGCTATGTTAGCTAGATTATCCAGGTTTTGATCTTGGCTAACTGTGAGAACAGCTCGGACAGAAGTCGGAAGTCTCGTCATCCATAAATTCCGTAGTGTTTCCTCGGATAACTTGGCATTAATTCCTAATTCTCTCATTCGACGCAATAATTGCGATGGTTTTTGGCTGCCTAATTCCATGCTACTGACCAGTTTTTGAAACTGTTTCAGGGCACTTTCTTCATAAACTTCCAGCAAGCGGTTCTTCAGTACCTCGCACTTATTATTTTCTGGAGGTGACATCAAAATGTCACTCACTTCACGAAGAGCTTCACGTCCTAATTTGGTCACAATAAGATCATATTTGGCCTGATCTCCCATTTTCTGCGGCGCAAGCAGGCTCTCTACTTGAATAAACCATAATCTCGGCATCTCTGTCCAAAAATCCGGTATCCGCGAAGTTACGGTAATAGCAGCCAATTGCGAAACATTTCCCGTCAGACCTTCCATCGGCTTCAATTCACTAGAACCTTCCATTATGTCACAGTCCACACTACACAATTTACTGTCACGTATTTGTAATAAAAATATTTAATTTTTAAGACAAAACATGATCGGCGTCACCAATGTAAGAATCTCTTTAATCACTCATTACTAAGTCCCCGGGTTGCGACAGTAAAACAAATACTTGATATTAAACTTGGCCTTTTATTATCCCGAAACTAACACTCGTACATACTGACAAGGCCTCACGCAGTGACTGCCCGTCGTCTCTGACATACATCACCTTCCAGACACAAAACTGCTGACACTCGCACATTCACACATACATGGTCCCTACAAATAGGATAATAAAGTTATTATAACGATGTTTTAGTTAAAACTCACGTAAGAAATAGACCTATTTACCGTTATTCACACCAAATGTCACAGGAATTATAAATTTTGGTTTTGACAACATCTTACCTGCACTTGTGCACGATAACGATAATTTAATGGCTAATATTTTACCAATAATGAACATCAAAAACTCAAATAACACAATTTGGGAAAAAATAATATAATATCCTATGTCCTTTCCCGGGACTCAAAGTATCCCCATACCAAATTTCAGCAAAATCGGTTCAGCGGTTTAGGCGTGAAGAGATAACAGACAGACAGACAGACACACTTTCGCATTTATAATATTAGTATTAGTATAGATATAGATATAGATATAGATGATGATGGATATGGAAGTATGGATGTCAGCGTGTTCCTAAACTGTTACCAGTATACTGGCCTAATCGCTTAGGCCAATGATCGCTTAGGCGTATGCTCTTCGTGAAATTTAAACTAGAGAGACGAAGCAAAATAACATAGAAATATATGGAAATGTATAAATACATACAGTTTTAAGTTAATATTATGCTAATGGAAACTAGGTTTAAGATATTTTGATTTATGTCACACTTGATAGTACACTGATATTTTTTAAAAACACCACCAATATGTTGTCAGTGATGCCAACCTGCAGATAATTTCAGATCGGTGGGGAACCAATATAAAATCTAGAAGTGTCTATTGTCGTGCCGTCTGGTGGAGATTTTAAAAAAGAAAACAACCTATTCTAGTATCACGCGTTCACGTACACGGTACATCACAAGTATTGAAGCGGCCTATTACACGGTCAATATTATCACCGCCAGTAGTCAGTACGAAGTTAAAATTGCTAGAGAGTAGAGAAGCGGCGACAACGCGACGCACGCGCCGCGTTGTCGCCGCGCACCTGAAAATCGCTGATCATGTGATAGCGTCCTTAAGGCATTTATGATATCACGGAATCGTGATAATATTGATGCGTGTAATATGCCCCATAGCATAGCCCAAAGACCAAATTCTTAAAAATGGCAACATTGGCCTGGGACTAAATACATCCGTTTCCTGATTTCTTAACCAGGCAGGCACCCACTCTTTCAACGCGTCACTTTCTTAGTCGGCCATTTTGTGATTGTTCTCGTGAAGGAAGTACCGTAGTTACAAAATAATTTTCAGATTAATTTCGGAACCAAGAATTTTTCATAAATAATTAAAAAGGGTGAGTTATCAATTATCATAATTTAGATTTACCTCGATATTTTTGATATATTTGTCATTTTAATGTGAATTTATTGTGTTGCTGTATTTTTAGAATGCAAATGCAAATGAATCAATACGGAGGACGAGGATTTGGCGGTCCGCCTCAACCCCAAAGGCTAGGCGGACGGCGAGGAAACCGAGGCGGTGGAGGCTTCCGTAATTCTCGGTTTGATCAAAGTCCTAGAAATCAAAATCCTCAAGGAGGTCAGAGACAGAATGAGGTTAGTCTTCTTTGAAATTAATTCATAATTATATTTGTAGTAAATATCATATCTGCTGGCTATATAACATTGAGGACATAAAGACGGCGTGTCGCGTGTGTAAATTCATTATAAAATGAAATTTTGATTTTCGACTTAGCGTCGCCATCTTGTTTGCCGTATGTAGGTACTGTTATGCTAGATTTATACTCGCGTCTCGTGGCTTGGCTCGCGGCGCGTCTTGCGGCTCGCGTTGAAGCGCGAGTGTAAAAACAAAGCTCGAGCTCCTGTGAAGACCGCTCCCGACGCGAGCCCTGCGAGCCGCGAGCCGCGCCGCGAGACGAGCCGCGAGCTCGAGTTTACACTCTCGGCTTCATCATGTATTAGGTGCCCCCGAAATCCGAATTGTATCGAAAATATGAAAGCATCTGTGAAATTAGTGGTATCACACCTTATAATAGCGCTATTCTGAAAACAAACCACAACACAACAAAATTCCTTATTCGAAGCACTCGCCAACAGTAAAAGACGCGCTCTAAGGTCTTCAGTAGATTCCCAAAAACAGAGTAATTACTATTTACTAGTGCATACTGTCAGGCTCTTTAAAATGAACACCTATTAATTGCTATTACGCTTGTACAGCCTATCAAGCAAGTGCAACAAAATGAAAAGCCTGCTCAACAAACACCAGCTCAAAATCCACCTAAGGACAAGGAGACCACACCCCAGAAGCCTCCTCAGCAGCAGCAGCCCCAACCTCAGCAGCAGAAAGTTACTACTCCACAACCCCAGAAACCTCAGCCTCAACCTCAACCACAACAGCAGCAGCAACCGAAACCAAACCAACCACAGCAACCAAAGCCACAAGCTCAAGCTGCTAACACTACTCAAGCTAAGCCTCAGGATCAAGTTGATAAAGCTTTTGGGAATGACAGACAACAGAACCAGAATCAAGGACCCTTCCAAAAAGTTGGTATCACAAATACTATCTTCATAAACAAAAAAAATGTTTGTTGTTGCTATCTTACTATGTAAATCATTTTTCAGAACATGAATGGAAACTTTGGTGGACCTAATAAGCAGGGCGGCACTTGGAGTCAAGGTGGACCTGGTAACAAAAACTTTGGACCGAGGAATAACCAGAACCAGGGCATGAATAAAGGTGGCCCTGGTGGACCAGCTCGTAATCAGCAGAGACCTAATAACAGAGGTTCTCATGGTGGCCCAGATGGAATGAAACAACCAATGAGAGAGGTATATAATTTTTAAGTGCACCAAGTATCTTAGTGATGTTACTAAATGCAATGCAATTCAAAATGCTTGATTTGAATTGTATTAGGTAGCATTTATGGTGCCTAAAAATGTTTGTTGAAAAACTTGTTGAACTGTATCATTTTATAAAATTTTGTTTTTAGGAGCAAATGCTGTCTCACAAGCTAAAGGAGTTAGCTGGACCCTTGATTGATCTCCCTCCTATTGAACAAACTGAAGTGAAATTCAATGGCCGCAGTCGTTTGTACATTGGAAACCTGACTAATGATGTAACAGAGGAAGAAATATTGCAGTTGTTTGGCCAGTTCGGAGAAACAGCAGAACTTTTCTTGAACAAAGAGAAAAACTTTGGATTTATCAAAATGGTATGCTATTTTGAATAGACTGTTGTAATGCAAATTTTTGGTTCAAAATTTTAACAAGTTTAATGTTTGCAGGATTATAGAGTTAATGCGGAAAAAGCTAAGCGTGAATTGGATGGAAAGATGAGAAATGGACGTAACTTGAGGGTCAGATTTGCTCCACACAACAGTGCCATCCATGTCAAGAACTTGCCACCATTTGTGTCCAATGAATTATTGTACCGTTCATTCGAAATCTTCGGCAAGATAGAGAGGGCTTTTGTCAGAGTAGATGAAAGAGGAAAACCACTTGGAGATGGTATTGTTGAATTTGCAAGAAAGCCTAGTGCACTGGCCGCTATTCGTAATTGTTCAGAGAAATGCTTCTTCCTTACATCGTAAGTTACGCCTTACTTTAACTATCGCGTATTGTAGTAATTTTATATTTGTGGTAAATAATGGTGATTGTTGTTTATAGTTCACTGAGACCAGTTATTGTGGAAAATTTGGAGGAACCAGATGAGTTTGATGGCTACCCTGAGAAGAACTTGCCAAGGAAGCACCCAGAATTCATGAGAGCTAGAGAGGTTGGTATTCTTCAAGTATTCCTATACTGTACTTAATTCAGAACTACAGTAGACCCTTGCTAATCCGGCCCCTGTCTAATCTGGCGCCCCTTGTAATCCGACAGCATATCACTGGTTAATTTAGGTACATAAACATTATTTTGGCACAATCTTCATTTACTCACATAATTTTTTTATTACTATGTATGCAATGGTTATGGTTACAGCTCGCTGATAAGTACCTAGCTTTAGGAAAATGATTTGTAGTAAAGATAAAACCTTATATTTATGATTTTAAGGTATTGTAATGTAAAAAAATGTAGGCAGTACTTTATAATCCGACAAAATAGCGAATCCGAACGTTTGTCGGATTAACGTGGGTCTACTGTATTTTACTTCTATGAGAATAATCCTTATTTCTTTCTTAAGAAATATTAAGTGTCTTGTTAGAGTAATTATAATCTGGATGAACTGTAGTTTCTAGGCAATATTAAAACATAAAAATATGTTTATTAGTATGGACCCCGATTCGCCGAGCCCGGCAGTTTCGAGCATGAGTATGGCACAAGGTGGAAGCAGCTACATGAGCTCCACCGTCAGAAGGAGGAGGCGCTAAAGAAGGAACTAGCCTCCGAAGAGGAGAAACTTGAGGCTCAAATGCAGTTTGCTAAGTATGTGGACTTTTCTTTTTAAATATTAAAGATATAGTTGGGCAAACAAAGTTATCGCCGCTTTTTTGCGACGTACCTAAAAGTCTAGTCAATATTAATCATTTAAATTCATTTTCCATACTGTAAGAATGGAGCAATTGAGAAAAATACCTGAAATACAGATTAAACAAAGTTATGTGGTAGATTGCGGTGATAACCTATGTACGTGTTTAGGTATGAGCACGAGACGGAGCTGCTGCGCGAGCAACTGCGCCAACGCGAGGAGGACCGCGAGCGCCAGAAGCGCAGCTGGGAGATGGCGGAGCGCGCGGCGGAGGAGCGGCGCGAGGCCGAGCGCCTGCAGCGCCTGCGCCAGGAGGAGGAGCTGGCGCAGCGCATGCGCCAGCAGGACGACGAACTGCGCCGCAGACAGCAGGAGAACACGCTCTTCGTGCAGGTAAGTTCTACTCCTGTTGGGCCGCACTAACGTATATTATGTTAATTTAACTAAGATTTCGACAAACTCTCCACTATCAAATGCTTGATCAAATTCAACTTAACCCATTTGTAGTCAAACCAAAACGACAAGAAAAAATTTAGAAACTTCTTAATTTTATAATAGTACGGAATATAAATAGTAAAAAAAAATATTTAAAAAAAATAAATAAAAATAAATATTTTATTGAAATTATAGGGGTGTACCCAAATTGGCACAATGGCCACTTATGGGGTGGGCGTAGGTGTGTGAGTGAAGCAAAAAAAATCGGAAAAATAATTTGCATTGAGTAGGTCAATGCAATTTTCGATTTTTTTTATAAGCTCTTTGATGTTTGAAAGTCCTTTTGAAACGAAGTTTTTCGATTTTGGATGCTAGTGGGCGAGCAAGACGTTGACGAGATCATTATAGGAGGTAAAATCTAGCTCTGCCTTGATGAAATAATAACTTGTCAATTGCAATTAAAAACACAATATTACTTGCACTTTTTCCACTATATTCATTAATTACTACAATTTTTAATTAAATACGACCGGTTTCGAAATAAATCATCATCAGGTGTTTTTATTTCGAAACCGGTCGTATTTAATTAAAAATTGTAGTAATTAATGAATATAGTGGAAAAAGTGCAAGTAATATTGTGTTTTATTTGTGTTTAAAATGAATTTCCATCAAGAACCGACAGTACAATCAATTACATAAATACCGAATAGCAAAAAAAGATGCCGAATAGGCCGAATACCGAATATTTGCCGAATATTCGTGACATCTTTAATACATACCCTTAAATTTTTGATGATCCAGTATTTTTTTTAATAATAATAATTCAATATATTTTTTTATCTTAGTTTTATTTTATATAAGAAGAGGTTATGTCCTATAAAGAATTATCACTTATCAGTGGTAAAAATTATTTTACAGGCTCAACGTCTCAACTCTATGCTGGATCGTCAAGAACAAGGAATGTTTGATCAGCAGCCAATGGTAAGTACCTTTTGTTTTACCGCCCTGCCGGCGAGATAACTATTACCTGCTGATCTTTTATCATAATTTTATATTGCAGAACTCTCTTTCACCGCTATTAAATTCTGACTATATTGAACAAATCAAAACATAGGATTTATATTCATTTTGAAAATTTGGCACATTACATTTTATTGCCAGTAATTTCATATTTATAAATATTTAGTTCTGAATGTAATATAAATTACATATAATATGATGAATATTTTAATCAGATATCTGTCTAAATCTTGAACGTAAACGAGTTTTACCTTATTTAGGTAACTAAATCTATAATTGTAAAGGAAATATTATACCTACATAACAAGTCTGCTGAAATTCATAACATTTTTTCTGGTGTCTGTGACACACGATTGAAATGAATTATCTTAATATTGTTATACTGTTATATTTTTCAACTGCAAAAGTTGATTGTTTCGTTGGTAGTTTGAGTAAATGTGGGCCAGAAAAGTTTATGAGTATTTGTGGAGGCTGTTCCGGGAAGCTCGTGCATAATGTAATAATATGCCAAATAAATCTGTTGACACATGATCCCTGCGTTCCATTTAGCGTTAAAAACGATCAAAACGCTCAAAATGCCTCCTATTTTGAGCGTTTTCATCGTTTTTAACGCCAAATGGAACGCGGAGGATAGGAGACATGCAGATACATTTCTCAACAAAAAGCTTAATATTCACGTTTAAAATAAGAAAGATAAGCTGGGGGCAAACTTCGTTGAGTCAAATTTGTTACGCGTAATATGGAAGCAATGCTCCGATTGCGTGCGTGGTTTGTGGAATGAAATCGATGTATCCAGGAGGCCTACAACGAACCCGTTTTGAGACTCAAACGATCGAATGCCGCGTCCTATTCTAACAGCGTCATTTCACGTTTGTTAGAGTAGGACGCGGCATTCTGATTCGTTCGTTTGAATCACAATCGGTTTCGTTGTAGACCTCCTTTATTTTTTTCTGGTACTTTTAAAAATAGACGTCTTCTTAATAACAAATAAAAAGGAACAAGTCTTATAAACACTATTAATAAAAATCAAGAGGAACTGGTTATCCCAGCGTCCCCTAGCGTACGCAAATAAAACGCTCCATTTTGCCACAGCAGTCATTTTAGCGGAGTGCGTTGAGACGCTGTTGTAGAAAGAGCCAGTGACAGACAGAACCTTGTCATTTTATAAAAGCAGAAACTTCTGTACATGTCCCTTAAATATATAAGAACGACAACCAACGAGTTTGGGTCGCGGTTACTTTAGGAGGTATCAAGTGCAGAAGGTCTACCTAACTTTCGTTAAAGTATGCAGCTTATCTATACTGAGACTTTGCTGTCTGTCCGTCCGTTTGTCTGTCTCCAGGCTGTATCTCAAGAACGGTGACAATTTCTGCTAATATAATCAGTGACTGGTCTGTGACTGCATTAACTATTATGATTTGCGCATTAATCAGTATAATCACAACTCTCTTTTGGTCTGTTTGTGTTTAAAAAACCTGTATTGAAAGCCAGGGCATTATTCTTCTGTATTGGGTCGTTTTATAACTTCAAGAAGGCTACCTTCTGATACAGGATACTCTGCAATCGCAAATGGATATATATGACGAAATTGTTATCTAGGTTGTTTCACTTGTTTCGGTTCATAAACATTATTTATGCAATATTTTCATACATTCCACATACATATACTTACAAAATATATAATCATTGTTTCGTTGGGTGCAAGTTAGTGGACGGGTTGGTCACTGGCCATGTACGTATTATATCACTTCACTGTATGTTTACTCAGCATCAGCCTGGTCGGTTTGACGGTCAACAAAAGATTGCGTTGTGTGTGGTGCTCGCACTACGGTAACTCTGGTCAAACCATCGTGAGAGCATCATTTAGCTCTCGTTATATAAATACGACGTAAATTAAAATCAAAATAGTGGGATGGAGAAGTATTTTTATGAGCATACAAGCGCTCCTATTTACCCGCGCTGCTGGATACGTGGACAGCCGAATAAATCTCATTCACTTAACTACACTACAATCCATAATAATATTATCAATCACTTATTCTTCATTATTATTACAAACATCTTCATTATTTTTATCAAAACACTTGGGTCTGTAATCAGTTGATTGTCACTTACTATTTTTTACTTGTACTACCTTTATAGTCCGGGTTCCGTAGAACAAATTTTTTTTTATCACTATCAAGCTAATTTTTAAGTAGCTTCATTTTGATGAGACGAACAACAATTTTATTTGCGAAAAATCTTGAAAGTGGTAGCTAACAGAGATAGAAAGGATTTAATACTTTGATTTGATGATCCTAAAATATGGATTGTTCTATTTGTAGGACAATGTTACTCTTAAATTATGTAACTATTAACCTACTATTGATAGGTGCAAAAAAACTTGAGAGGTGTCATGGGACACCCGGATTGAATGAAGTTATAAATAGGAGTCTATTTCTCAATACTAGAGATCGCCAAATGGTCAAAATTCGACCTCAAATAAAAAAAATATAAGTTTCAAATTTCAACGCTTTTCTATTGATATTCTATTACTGTCAAAATCTACTTATTGTCAAAATATTGACTATTATTTTTTAGACATACTGTGACAGTCTCAGATTAATTAAGTCAAATGATGACAGACTGGCCGTGTATTATTTGTCTAACAGTATTTAAGATTCAATATAAAAAAAAACGAAACTATCAACGCCCTCTGCCCCTACCATGCAGGTACTAATAAAAAAGTGTCGTTACAACTAAACGTTTCAGTCTAGCCCCCGCAAGGCGCAACACGCGATAAGGAACTTCGTTCCAAAAATCAGCTGGTAAGGGTTCCGTTTTAGGGTTCTGTAATCAACAAAACTTGGTTGACTACGGAACCCTAACCAGCTGATTTTTTGTAGGTTAATAGTTACATAATTTAGGAGTAACATTGTCCTACAAATAGAACAATCCATATTTTAGGACCATCAAATCAAAGTATTAAATCCTTTCTATCTCTATTAGCTACCACTTTCAAGATTCTTCGCAAATATAATTGTTGTTCGTCTTATCAAAATGAAACCATTCACAAAAAAATTAGCTTGATAGTAATCAAAAAAAAATTGTTCTACAGAACCCGGACTATTAAATTAGTGTCTGACCCATGGTTCCCAACCGTCCGGTTTTCGACCGGACGGTTGGGTTTTAGGAGGAATTGTTGGGGTCAGGTCACTTTCGACCGGACTTTCCTACCCTACACCTATATTTTAGGTATTTATTATGTTGATACATCTTTAATAAATTTGTTGTCCGGTTATGGCGGCTGGAAAAGTTGGCAACCCTGGTCTGACCACGACGTCTAAATTAAACATGGTTTATCTAAAAATGCTATTTGATAAAAAATGCTTTACGTATTTTAAGGGCATCGGCCTTACACATTTTCTATGTATGTACTGCAGTACTGCAGTAACCAACGAAAAACCATCTTTCGCTGCTGGACATACATTGGGGTTTAGCCGCACTAGTAAATAGGATAAGGCATCACTCGTCACAAAGTGTAGTGGTAGTGCAATTGCTAGCTGCTACGAATATCTGGATAATCTTATGATCGTTTGTATCGTATGATCAGTTGCCGGTTGCGCCATCTGCGGCCCAAACTTTTCGATAGGTTGGCCATCGGCTACGTAACTACAAACTCATAAACTTTTTCGGCGACCTCCTTACCGAACTTACCAATCGAAATATTACATTGACGCATTCGGGATATAGAACTCCTACTGGGCGTTGCTACCTTACTGTATGTATAGTTGCACATAACCGGTTCTACACCGTGTTTAAACATAGTTGTATCTACCGTAAAGAAAGGATATTTGGACAGTTTTGTGATTGCTCACTCTAGGAGGGCGGCTTCAGAGACCAGTTCGACAGGCAACGCGGAGGATATGACGACGTGCCGCAGAACCGCGGTTGGGACAACTCGCGACAGATGGATGATTTCCCTAACAAACGCCGTCGCTTTTAAATACGCTCCGTCGCAACTATGAGCGTCAAACGTTCGTTTGAGCGTCCTCGCTCTGGACAATTCAATAGTCTGTTAGGATCACAATAAGTCGATGGAAGAGTCACGAGCCACTATTGCGTTTAGCAGCGTCAACTAAGTTGCTTACGACTAGTTGTTCAGAACTTTACTCCATCCTTTAAATAACCAGCAACCTTCGGTCATTGTATTATCAAAAAATAGAAAAAATATCGTTTATGCAACCTAAAAATTTGTAACTTTAATGTTTAATACGATTTCCTTAGACACATCCGAACTCTTTCGCTAGTGAGTCTCAACGATATAATTTTAATTAATAATTTTTATATTATGTCGGTGTGCATAAGCTGTTTTTTATTATAATAACAACAAATATATTATGTAAAACGATAATTGAATTACACCGATATGGCAGTTCTGATGATTTGCTTGTTGTTAATTGGGTGAATCAACTATTCTTTGCACGCGATCAAGTTTTTTTCAAAAAATTCTTGCATGCTCTTTTTTACTACTACTATAGGGAATTACTAATTACTATAGGGAATCATCTTAACTACACATTTAATTTTATATCAGTAGTTAGCACCGATTTTTTCTTTGATTTTTTGAACGTTTTTTTGTGAAAAATACGTCACGTTTAATTAGTTGGATTTAAATTAAATATAATAATAGATATTGATCAAAATACTTTATTCATAGACAAAGTCGTAATGAAACATAAATGGTCTTCCAAAAGGTATAAAAAGTGAGATTAATATATTTTTCATGCTTCTCTCTTGTACCGTTTTTGCTTCTCTGTAGCACTTAAAATCATATTGCTAGCTGAAAGCGGACGAAAATAACGTTAGTAAACCAAAGTGTTGGCAAATTTGGTTAAAATGTAAGCATCTTAGTAACAATTGTCTCCTGGGTAAAGACAGGGGACCCGTTACCCAGGAGACATTTAGACATATTTGGTTTTTTGTAGATGAATATAAGAAATCTAGAAATTCCAACAATACCCAGGAAAACTAAGACATAATATCCATATATAACCACAAAAAATTATTGAAATAATTTATATTATACTTACTTTAATTTCGATACTACCCCGCAGCTCAACAATAAAACACGCTGCTTCACTCAGAGTCTCGGATGAAATTGCCAATTAATCAGCGAAATTAAAGTGGCGTGACGAGTATCAGGTGATTCCCAAAAAGGTGTCCTACTGGTCAAGCTGTTTAAAGGCTGTGTCACTTACCCCACCTTATGTGTCGTAAGACAGAGGACCAGCGTATTTTAGTTTTGGTAGGGACAAATTTGTTAAAGTCAAATTATCAAATAAAACAGAACTTAGTAGCCTATAATTAAAGATTTATGAAGCGTTTACACATTCAAACACGTAATCGGAATGTTAAAACAGCCTTCGCTTTAGAACTTTTTGTCATAATATCAAATTCAAAACATCGATTTGTCAAAAGGACAACAGAAATTTGTATGAAAGTGAATTTTCGTCGGTGGGGACATGTAAGTTATTATATTTTTCAACAGAAAATGTCTAGTAATCCGTACGTTAATATGACGGCAGTAGTTCTGATATACATATAAAATCAGTTAATTATTGTTATTGTCAATAGTTTTGTGACCAGAGCATTCGTATTGTGAAGGACAGGTTTTGGCAAGGAAAAGTTGATCCACCCAATTACATTTTGGAGATGTTAATCATAATTTTATGAGATTTATTTGCGTTCTTAGAAATACATTAAGGAAAAAACGCGTATAGCGTTTGACTAGATAATTTAGCATATTAATATTTTGATAGTGTTTAACATAACGTAAAGAATAAAATCTTAGATATTTACCAGCTAGTAATAATTAAATAGATCACGCAATTAATTTAATAAAGTGTGTCGTAAACTTTATTCCTTCTATTAAACAGTCGTAGGTTAGTATTAATTTTTAGTTTAGTGACGTAAACATTATTTTATCACTTCGACGAAACATTCTGATCCGGCCTTTTATATCTCTTCACGTCTGTGTAAAAATTACGAAATAAAAGCTTGTTTATCACTTAGGTTCAACGTTTTTAACAATAAGATGTTATTTTGTAGTTCTGTATCCATACATATTATAGTAAAGCAGAAAGATAAGAAGATTGCAACTTGCAAGGAGTAGGCATAGTGAGTGGAGATGTATGTATGAGTCTAGTGCGAAAACGGAACATTTTGTGTTAATGTGTGTGTCTGTATATTGAGGAAATTACATTGTATTCTCTATCTTAATATCTTATAGATTAATAAAATATTCAAAATATCAACTATTAATTTTTTTCTGTTTTAAAAACACCTATAGAAGACAGTGCTATGTATTTGTATTCATAATTTTTATATTTAACATACTTTTGAATAAATTCACAAAAAATAGTAATTTATTAGTACTATGTAATAACAAAATTTATAGTTTGTGAAATTAAATCACCTTACATTTTTTAACAGCATATAATAATAATATGGTCTCTGGGGGTAGTTCAAAAATAACCACAATTTTTTAAGCACGTAAACTTCACTTGTATCTATGTTGAATCATGAAGTATGTAACAAATTAAAATATTCGTCCTGTTATGTGGCCAGCTCTGCCTTGTTCATTTAAATATTTATCTACATTGTAATTAGTGCAACCACTAACAGTGGTGCTTATAAAAAGCCTCGGAAACCAGCCAATATAGAAGCTATCTCATAGCTTTCATATCTTGCATCTTACACCGTGACTGTCACATCTCTTGCTGACTGCTGACTGCCTAACTTTCCATGACCTGACGAAAATTTACATGTTTTTTTTTCTAATCTAGAGGAGGTACAGCCCTAAACCACAGAATACATAATATGTATTCTGTGGTTTAAGGGCTGTACCTCCTAGTACAAGTACAGAAAACCCACCTCCCATCGTGCAGGTGTGATCCTAGTAAAATAGAAGATGTACCCCATCTTCTAACAGAATGCCCAATATACTCGAGGCCAAAATATGATCTGGAGATGAAAATAGGACTAGAAATAAATGTTGATAGTATAAAGGAAATTGTAAAAGATAAGAAAAATAGGGAAGAATTTTTGCTATATTGTGTTAAAATAATAAAAGGAGTAAACAGTATCAACATAACAGAAAATAGAAATAGAAGATAAGTGTGTAGACATAGGACAGTATAAATTGTATTCAGAACATAAATCCCTCTAATAAAAATCAGGGACAAAAACATTATTAAAAAAAACCCACTCCCAAAACCCGTTTAAAGAAATAACAACGCATGCTACGATACTATAAAGTTCAAATTCCGACTGCGCAATGCTAAATGCCTACGATTATATTCACCTACAAGTGCGCTCTCTTTCTATCGCATAGCACGTACCTTTTCTTACGAAATCAAGGTTGTCACCTTTTAGAAAATAAAATAATCTTTTTTAATTACTGTAGGTACGAATAGCAAACCTTTTTATAGTTATAATTTTAGTAACCCAACCTATATTAGGGTTACTAAGACTTCGCTGTGTGTCTGTCCGTCTGTCAGCAGGCTGTATCTCAAGAACGGTGATAGCTAGAGAGTTGAAATTTTCACAGATTATGTATTCCTGTTGCCGCTATGACAACAAATACTAAAAACAAAATAAAACAAATATTTAAGGGGGGCTCCCATACAACAAACTTGATTTTTTTGACATTTTTTGGTCTATATCAATAATGGCAACAGGTAAGTACTTGAATTTTTCTCAAAGTTCTTAGTTATAATCGCGGATTCTTGGAAATGCTATTGTATTCTATTGTTGTCGCGACCACCGGTGCCCGTATGGGGCTTGATGAGTTAATATTTAAAAATAATATTAAAATAAAATAAAAAATAAGGGGGGTTCCATACAAAAAACACAATTTGTGGCCTAATTTTGTTCAATAATGGTACGGAACCCTTCGTGTGCGAGTCCGACTCGCACTTGGCCGATTATTTTATAAACTCCGATTAAAATTCAAGATCAAAAAAGCTACTACAGATACGTCACTGTCAAAGGTGTCAAAGTGACTTATGTCATTGTCAAGTGAATATTTCAGGTTTCGCCAACCTTTTTGCAATATGTTACTTTATTTATTATTGGCATTACTGGTCAACGTAATGATTAAAAAAGGTTTTTGTCAAATAATCCTTATTGATACAAGCTTTTATATTAATATTAATGGTTTTTACTATAACCATAGAATGAACATAACATGACAGGATAAACAATATCATGGTGTCGTGGCCGAAAAAATAGCGGCGATAAGATAACGACCATAAAGCGAGCTACACACAATTTTTCTGCTATTTTGTAAATTAGGTACATGTATATTTGCATTATATTAAGTATGTTACTTTAGCCTGTAAAGTATTGCACCAAATGTTATGAATACCTGAAGTGATACCAGTAAAATACCAGGTATACTACCAAAAATAACCGATGTTTAAGATTTTATTAGGGCGTTTTGTATTTATGTAAAATAAAATAACTCAGGTTACTTATTTAAATCATCTGATTAAAATTACTAATAATTAATAATAATAATAATAATATCTATGGACACTTCACACACCACGTCAGTCTGGCCCCGTGCTAAGTACCTGAAGGACTTGTGTTACGGGTACCAGACAACGGAAATATATTTAATACTTTTATACTATACATATATTTAGGATTTTTATTATATGATACACATCCATGACCCAGGAACTTTTGAAAACTTTTTGTTCCGTCGGCGGGATTCGAACCCGCGACCCCCGGCTTGAGCTACCAACAGCCCACCAACTGAGCCACAGAGGTCGTCAATTAAAATTATCTAAGCCTTGTTTTTTAGAAAAAAGGTATATACTCTTGCACAAATATTTTATTGCAGTGGCAATTTTGTAGTTGTTTTTTTTGATCTTGAATTAAAAATCGTAGTTTAGTAGTTTTATATTCGATTATAGTGCAGGAGCTGGTCAGGAAACTTTTACAACTTAAACATAGTAACTTGTGTTTATTTCTGTGTAGTTTGTGTTTGTTTGTATGAAATTGGTTTATTTGCTATGTTTGTATATTTTTTATCTACTTTTTGTATTTAATTACCTTATTGAAATACATTCATTGGCCTTTTTTTATTTGTTCATTTTTATCAGATTTATAACGATTCTGTAACAGCGGTTAAATCAGTATCATGTATTAAATTCCTCTATGATAGTATACAGTAGATATGCGACGAAAAAATCTTGCGCGTGCGTCACCGCTCGCTTGTGAGTCCCTAATGATTTGCCACCCGCGAGGGGTACCGTAATTTGTGGTGAATAGGGATAAAACTCAACTTTATAACGAGTTTGTGAATACTTTTGAAAGAAAGTAGTACCTTAAAAGGATTTCATTACTTGAGTCTTGTCAATATCTTTATTATTAAATATAAAATAATGGAATAAACATTGGGAATTATTCACAAAACACTAAAATATAATATGCAATCCCTATTCACCCACAATTAGGGGTCATTGGGGATGCGATAAAGGTCAATAGGGAAATTTCCTAGGGCTGTCCCATTCTATAAATTGTAAGTCTATAAGTAACTACCTACCTTTATTTTATTCTATTTTTCGCCATTTAATCTATGTAATCTACCCCGCCAATAAAACTAGAGAATGACATATGGCATTAAGTCCGCCAATTGTACTTGAATTTTTGCAATACAGAATAAATAAATAAATGTGAAAATAACTCAGAAAAACATTTTAAATGATTAGTGCCAACCCTACAGAGCCGTTCCTATTCACCTCTACGACGTCCCTATTCATCTATACGTCGTCCCGATTCTACTAGATTTCATTGACCCCTCTTTCATTGCTATTCATAAGTCAGGCGTACCTATTCACCTCTAAAACAATCAAAAATTTGTGTTGTGAATTCGTTATATATCATTGCAAGAAATATATTAAAATACTTAACTTTAGTGTGTATCACAGCCCAAACACTTAACTAATACATTTGCGACAAAATTCATACACTGAAGAATTTCAATAACAGAGCTATTTTTTAAGTGTTTTTTTTACTTGTGGCTTATTTCGCACATGTTTAGTGCTGCTATCAAATCTGCAAATAATTCTACTGTTACCTTTAAAATATATATAAAAAAAAGCCATGAAATGGCAACTAATTTTTGATGTTGAAAACGGTACTTGGTTTTGTCCTTATTCGTCCTTGGATCCCTATCCTTGGATCCCTATTCACCGCATAATATTACCGGTACTTACAGTTCGGTACCTACACGCGCGAGTGGGACAGGCCTGCCTAAACTTACTACATACTTAGGCCTCCCCCAAGGTCTCATAATATAAAAATGTCATTAAAATTTTTATAGCCTGCTACAGATATAGATGGCGCCACTTGTGTCCTGTTTATGCAGTTAATTGATTTTATAGAACTTTTTGTTGCATATAAAATTATGCAGTATAAGCCTACCCGCCGTCAAGCCGCTATGCAGTTTTGGGGGCTGCTAGACTTAGAAAAAAAAGATACTGACATGACAAACCTGAAACAACTGACTGTAGTTCAGGAGTTGCTCCTGTCCTTTACGAATCATAATATTTTTTTTCAGGTATTTCAGCGAAACTGCAATAATGGCGATGCATTGCGATATATTTTATGCGATGACTCGATTGGTGTTTAACAGACGCGCCGTGCCCTACTGTTTTTAGTCGTTTTACGCAATGTATAAGCGACTGTCATGTTACTGGATGGGGTTGACTCCTCTGTTACAGCTCCGAAAGCATTTCGTGCTCTTTGCAAACGAGAAGGACAAATCATTGAACTAGCATTTCGAAAATTTGCCTAAAAATGCTGTTTACAATTTAAATAAATAATTTGCCCTTGTACTACATGGGGTTTGCACATATTAAAAAAAATACTACACCCTTACATTAATATTTTATGCTGTTAGTTTATTCATATAATGACAGCTACGATAGCATAGGCCTGGAGCATTTTTTAAACAAGGAGTTAGGAGATCGATCCCTTACATAAATATTTTATGCTGTTAGTTTATTCATATAATGGCAGCTACGATAGCATAAGCCTGGAGCATTTTTTAAACAAGGAGTTAGGAGATCGATAGAGTGACTTACTCTATCTAGGCATCTCCTCTGGAAGTTACCAGTAGCTAAGGGCTTGTTGTTCTAGTTGAGCTTAGATTTTTTTTATTATTATAATCCTGATCAGCCCTTATCCACGATTAAACAATATAATATTTTGATGTGGATAACATTACTATGAATTATATTGTATAGCTACCTCCGGAAGGTACATAATGTATTTAAATAATAACTTAACTGCTAACCAAATTTACTAATTACTAGTATTTTTACTAACGATATTTTTAATCTAGACATTTTGATTTCTTGACAGTGTAGTAATCACTTTTGGAAAATATATAAATCATTGTTGAACTATATATATAATGATGTATGGTGCATGTTTCAAAAAACGTTATTTTGTTTACTACATCAGTTACTAACGGCTGAAAAATAAAAATTACCCAACTAAGCGCGTGTTCAGACCAAACTGACGCCGCCGCCGAATGTGGGCAGGCTCACTGTGAGCCCCAGTGTGAACGTGAAAATATACGGTATCGAATGTCCGCGCCTACGCCTAGCGTAATGGCATATTATCGGTAAGGTGTGAACGAAAAAGTGAATATGTATGGAAATACAATAAACTGCGTAACGTTCGCTCACATTCGGCGGCTCACAGTCGGTTTGGTGTGAACACGGCCTAAGAGTCCTCTAAAATCACAGGCTATCTCTGTCTATTATTTCGAATGACTGACGCCATGTGACTCGAGAGTCGAGACGCTTTTAAGTAGCGTTTAAGTATAAAAACGCATCGATCGCTGACAGCATAATTCTTCAAATGTCATTCGCTGCTCTAAATGTTTTGCATGGATTACGGAACAATTAACAAAGTGATTATATCCCCGAAGAGAAATGAAAGAATGTACATTTTTACTTTATTCTTTTTGCCGTCTGGCTGACGATGACATTTTGGTATGGCAAAGCTTTAAGTTAATATATATTCTTTTTAAACTATACAAGAGCGACAGCCCGACCTTCGCTATTTTAGAAAAGCTAAAAGTTCTTCTGTACATGTCCCCTTTAGAGGTAAGAACCACCAGCAACTATGGAGTTTGGTTCTTTCTTACCTCTAAAGTGGACATGTACATAGTAACCTCCTCCTTTTTGGAAGTCGGTTAGTAAAATTCAACTTTTATGGAAATATGACGATGATCCTAATTTTTTTTTAAATAATAGATTTTACATTGTAGATAGCATGAGAACTAACACATTCAATCACAGCATGATGAATTATTATTTACTTATTATATTTAATAATTTCTATTTAAAATGAAAATACTAATAAGGTTTTAAAAGCACTAATGGTAGACACTATAAGGCAAAATAAAACATTTGAATGTAATAAAATATATATTTATGAATATAAAAGATTGACAACTTCTTCTATATCTTCAGTAACTCTTACCAAATAATACTATTATAATTATTCCCTGAAAAATCAACAAAAAAAAATATTATTGGTGTTTTTGTAAACTTAGTCATAAGAACTAATGAATGACATCACAAAAAACGAACATCACTAATAGTAGACACCAATATGAACTAATAATTGACATAGAACATTACATAACATTTTACATTTTTCCTACTATTAGGTCTTTATTTGCCCTTCTCTGAAAGATTTCATTTTCTTCATCATAGTAACTATAGGTCTACCAGAATCTGATGGCAAATATTGACAGCAGATTTTCAAAAAATATCCTTGATCATTGGATAAATTTATATATTTGCATGTTTCACACACAAAATCAGCCGTTATAAGGACAAAAAAGGAACAAAATGTTTTATTCCAATTACCCCGGTATTGCTAGAGTCAATTTACTTTCTCACTTTTTGCCATCAGATTCTGGTAGACCTATACATGCATCAGAAATTATCATCCACGCTGTCTCCGGATTCTGTCCATTCATTATTCTTCCGAACTGAAACTATCTTTCGTCTTATTAGATAATTTAGATCTCCATTCTTTTTACGGTGAAGTCCATAGACAAGCATAATGTTTATATTGAACTTGGCTCTCCTTTTTTACATTTATGTTTTTGGTGGGATAAAGTTCACAGTGTTGTAAAATAAATAAGATAATTCTTATTTTATGGTATTTTTTTCGTGTCATCTATTAGTTCCGTGTCTAGCATTAGTGCTTTTACCTTACTAATAACATATTTACTTCATTCATTGGTTCATTTCATTTTGACGTAATTATTATAATTGAAAACGTGAGTTGATGAAGAACACGATAACTAACATTTTGTAACATACGGACATTTAGTCATTTTTTCCCTTATAATTTGAACAAACTTAGTAACTTATTTACTTCATCACTTGGCCAATATATCTGGCTATTCATAAAATGCACAGTTTTTATTTCAAATAATTTTTCCGGCCTAAAATTCTCAATTTATGCAAAAAACGTCAATATTTTGTACTGTTACTTATCGGTGTTCTTCCAATCACGTCTTCAATTATTGTTACAAAATACATAGATAGTAGATACCCACTTGAAAATTATTATCTATGTACGTATTTTGCCTGTATAATTTTTTCGTAAGATGTCTGCGACCTAAAATTATCAGTTTAAAGAAAATGTGCCAAGTGTTGGGGTTAACATTATTGTAAATTGTATATTATCAAAACCTACCTAAGAGTAACAGGCATTGTACAAAAGCGAATTTAATTTTAACATCGTTTTTTGACGATTTTGATTACCGCAACATACCTTCAAGGGTAAGCCGAAGGTACGTTGTGGTAATTTTTCACAGCCTATCAATTCAAGTTAGACAGTTTTTAGGGTTTCGTACCCAAAGGGTAAAAACGGGACCCTATTACTGAGACTTCGTTGTCTGTCCGTCTGTCTGCCACTCCACAGGTGTTTTTCAAGCACGATTTACAAGATAACGGTGTTTCCACATGTCCACGTTACGACGTCGTCAACGTGGAACGGTGCGGTAACGTGGCACGGTACGTTGTCGTGACGTGAAAATTTACGTCAATGTAACGTAAAAATGCATGCACGTCACGATGTAGCAACATTGTACGTCACCGTGCCTTGTATAACTGCCACATTCTTCACTACTTATCTAGATATGGACCGTACAATACGTATTCTGCTTCTGCTATTGTTAAGACGGAGAGACTTCAGAAAAAAAAAAACACGTAAAATGTTGCTAGAGTGCGTGCACGATAACTCTGCGCGCGATTGGCGCGACAGGTGGCGTGCCAGCGTAGGGATTAATTAAAAAATGGGTAATCCCAATGATATTTTTTTAAATAACATTGGTAGTTTTACTTTAATATCTTTATTTACTTATTTAAATTATGTATAGGAATAGGCGTAAGTATCGATTATCATGTAAACGTGGCGGCCCGACAATTAGTTCCGATTTCAGCCGTGCGCAAAGTTATCGTGCGCGCACTCTACATCATGCATTTTCACGTAACGTTGACGTAAATTTTTACGTCATGTCAACGTATCGTGCCACGTTACCGGACCGGTCCACGTTGACGACGTCGTGACGTGGAGATGTGGACAGGCCGACAGGCCGTCAATTCTAATTTTGGCCACGAGCTTGGTTTGCACAAATAAGTAGCCTAACTTTAAGATTTACATTTTTTGCACCGAATTGATTTCACCAGCGATTACAAAGTAAAAGACAAATGTTGGACATTAAATCCTAGAATGTTCTGTTTTTTTTTATTATGGGGTATGGGAAAGGGCATTTAAGTCAAAAGTCTTAAATAAAAAAACTCAACAAAACGTTGTCACGACCTTGTGTTGATACGACGTTTTGTGTAGGTACTACATATTTAATCAGTATTAATATTATGGGCATATATTGTTTTCTCTACTTTATTATAATATTTTTGTGTATTTTTTTCAGGTCCTTTAAATATTTAACAGAAACACAAATAAATTTTGCGTTTCTGTGCCTTGGCACACAATGAATATATTTTTTAAAAGATTGTGTATCGAGTTACAATGATTAGCAAATACAAATTATTCCTAAACTGCGCCACGGCGCTATGCTGAAGCGCAAAAAGCATCTAAGAACGCCGCGAGATTGTCTCCTAAGCTCTAGCATTATTAAAATAGTTTATATTTCGCTACTCGCACTCCTACTACGTTCACATTTCAATTTTAGGCCTATAATTAACGTAACTACTATTCTTGAAGGTTTGTTTGGCTGTAAATCCTTCAATATCAATAACTAGCCATCGGCTAGCGGTGCTATGTATGACTCAAAAGGCTCCTGACAGTGATTGGAAGCCTGATTACTTAGTTATGAAATTTAAATAAGTAATTAAATTATTAGTCAAATGAGACAACATGTAAACATTGGAAGTATCGTTCGGGGATTCTAAATGTTATGAAAAACGGTAGTGATAAAATATTATACATTACCTCATTTATTATGTTGGCACTGTGTGCATTTTACGCATACGCAAAAAATGTGGATACTTCGTACGACTATCACGCCGGAGACTCGAGGAGTTATCACATTAGTTGTGTGTCGAGTGCCCACTACTGTCATATCTACCCGCCAATGGGTTTTCACCAGCAGTGGCGCATCCCGCACCGATGAAGGTACAGAACATCCACTACACTGGTGCGGCAGGATCTTCAAGGGCCTGGGGTCAGGACGGTAGCTCGAAAGGAGTCTGGGGTCGTACAACGAAACCGTTTTGAGACTCAAACGATCGAACGAGATGTCCTACTCTAACAAACGAGAAATGACGTTGTTAGAGTAGGACGCGACATTCTCTTTCGATTGTTTGAGTCTCAAAACGGTTTCGTAGTAGGCTTCCTGGACTCCTTAGTTATGAGGCTGCTCCGATTGCGTGCTCACCGCGCGCCGCTCAGGGTACCTTATGGTGCCTTGCTTTACGGTTACGTTTCTACTGGCGCCCAGCTAACCTGCGTTGCAAGGAATATTGTTTTTTCTAAGATCAGATATTATAATCACTGCGTTCAGCGAAGTCAGGCAAATGAAAAGATTCTACTGATTCTTAGAAACACATTCTTCGCAAGTCGCAACTCAGTTTAGTTCAGCCCTGGTGAAAACGCATCCTAAGTTCGACGATTATAATTATACGCCATTTATTGCGTAATTTGTCATCATAATGTTATCGTTACGTTAGTTATATCTGCTTCTTATAAAAAAACGAGACGGCCACTCAAACTATGGCCAACCGTACATTAGACCTTTCGCAGATTATATATACTGGCAGGTCAGACAGGTTTTTTGGTTTCATTCAATGTACATAACTATTCTTAAAGTGGGGCTCAAATGTAGCATCGGGCATCTTGATAGGATTCTCGTGCTATCCCGCTTGCAACATGATACGGAAGGGAAGCACGTTAAGCGAGTTGGGATTTGAAGTACGAGAATTGGGTGTTGTTTTCTGATCAAATAAAGTTGTGCAGTGTAACCTGTGGGTGGGTTCTGTACGGTAGACCGTAGCGTAAGTCGCCATTATAACTGTACAATATATTTCTTAGTAACCTATCAACTGCAGATAAATAATTTTGCAATTTTCAGCAACACTTAGAATTTGTGATGTTCAAATTTGACCAAGTGTCTGTTGAAATTGTCAATTTGGATCTCTTTACTGATTTCAACAGCGTTGAACCGCAAAAACCTAAATTAGTTTTGCTCCTCTCGACCTGCAAACTGCAGAGGCTTGTTGGTTTGGCGTTATTTTACGTCGTTGTCCTGTGATGGGCACCACTCATTCCGGAAGGCTTCAGTACACTGTCGTTGGTTTTAATCGAGTGTATAGTACTCCTGCCTGTCTACAGCCTTTCATGAGCGGATTTTTTTAATTAATTGAACATAACGCTAAGGAGCTTCTTTCAACAAGCCATTTTTGTTGACCCAATGTTATCCTACATTTTAAATGAGGCGAATATATTAGCAGTAGCGATGATTTCATACAATTGTTGGGAGATTAATGACCGAAATTGTTGTCTGTCACAATAATTGCCTCAGCTCAACTGCATTACGGATTATATCTTCCACCCGTCCGAAGGTGTTTCAATTTCAATTTGTTTTATTAATTGTCGCAGCCAAAAATACGATTTGATTTTTTTTATTAAAATTTTATCAGTTTTTGATTGTTGTTAAACCTATTTGCTTTTCATTGTGGCCAAATAATTGGTTCTCCTTAATTTGTTCTTCAAATTGTTGTTTTGTAGCATCATAGTATGCTATAATTTCGTCAGTCTTTTTGTGTTTCTGTTTTTTTTTAATGATTGTCCATTTTAAGACTAGCATAGCTTTGAGGACAAGCTGCCGAAGAAGATTAATATTTAGCTTGAAGAATCCCGTAAATTTTACATTCACCAAGGAAGACTTTATCATTATACTTATCATTGGTAAGTTTACCAAGCGTGTGCTTGGTTAACTGACATTTTTATTACAAATATTTTTCTTGAACCAAATCATTAGCCAAATAAAACATTTTACCGCACTGTGATATACCTACTACTGTGTAATCCCATTTTTAACAATTTTAATAACATACGAATGAGTTTAATTCTTAATTGAAACTATTGTAATAATGTGCTATATTTTACCTACTGAGAAGTGAGAGGAACCTGAAACCAATCATTAAACCATTTACCTACTATCTAATTTTATCTGGCAGATATGTTCAGAGTCTACTTTCTAGAAAACAATTTTACGACATTCCGACAATGAGAACATTCTTAAGTACCCTTTGGGTATAAACCATATTTTTAGCTAACGACAAAATCTTGATTGTAATATAATATTCTTTATACGTTGATGCATAATATTCATCAGTTACCTCTTCTAAAACTATTACATTAAAAACCAATGATACTTTTCACAGCTTTTGTGGTATAAAAATGCAACCCATACATAACTTATAAATATTATGAGCAAAGTAATAAATTTTGAGCACATAAGAACTTTTGAAATACTAATGTAGTTTTGGTCCTAGCATAAAAATGAGAAAAAGTGAAGTCATCGTCAAATTGGAGACGTAAATAATTTTATTGATATTTATTTTATATTTACAGGTGCCGGTTTATAGTTAGATGAACACAAATCAACAGAATAAAAGGTGACTATAAAATTTTGTTTATGAAACGCTCATAACATATGAGTACTTTTTTTTTAAACTTCATTACTGTTTTATTCCACATTGGGTATAAATGTTTGATTTGAAGAAGGTTGTACATTTGGACTTATTTACTAACTGCATATTTCTTGTAAATTATTTTGTGATGCAGCCCTAACCAGTTTGCGAACCTTTTAAGAAAAATCTTTGAATCTTTCGTTAATTTACTGTAAATGTTCACAGATGCTGAGACATGTATCGTCGGTGATGGCACTTCTACAGCTCACGGTGAGTGCTCCTGCTCCTTGTTAGCGTTACAATAAATTCTAAAGAAAACTTTAGAAATTTCTTTAGAAACTCGATTTGAATATTTAGTACCTCTTGTTGTGGTTCGAAACGGGCCACTGGAAGGCGGACAGCCGAAATTCTAAAGAAGGAATAGTCACTAAGTATGTCATATGTGTCTCTAACGAACGTTGCGTTTGAAAATCATGAATATGCTGCTAAATGATGATTTTACTTTAATTTTGTCTTCTTTTCCCGACGGAAATATAATGACGCACAACATGTAATCTGAAGTATAAAACTAATACTGAACATTTATTATATTGTAAATATATTTCTATTGGATGTTTTTCTTTTGCAGGAGCTGAAGATGCAGGGCTGTTTTGACATCGAAAGAGCTTGGCTATCTTTTACAGTATTTTATCTTTTACAGTATTTTTTCCTACTTAAACAATTTATCTTAAAGTAATTGCCGTCAGAAATAAGCAAATATCTTGTATTTATTAATATTATTAAGCTAGAGCAGTAATTAATGTACTCTAAATAATAATAGTTCTGATCCTTGTACATTGCACAGTCATTAAAATATTGTATTAATAATGACAGGGTAGAATGTAGATATTTTTGTATATTTGTAGCCTCCATATATTACAATTGTAATAAAAATATTTAATGAAGTTGTAATATCTTACTGTAATAAGCTAAAAGTTCGGTCAGTCAAAAAGAAAATTGGCATTGAGGCGGACAACGGGGAAGGTGTCCAGGTCTGTATAAAAACTTTTGTATCAGTAAATATCTACGAATAATAAAAACTAAGGAAGAGTACCTGTGTCAAAAAAATTGTCCACGAGTCTACAAAATGTGACCCGAATACATGCATACTTTATGCATGTATTCGGTACACAATATTGTGTAAATATAGAAGTGACAATTAAGACCGGGCTGCAAAATTTTGCTGTGTTTTCTAATAAGTATTACGATCCCGGAAGACGATTGACTTAAATTAAATTGAGATTTATTTAATCATTGTATATTTATCTGATATTTGCCTAACGGAAAACACGATTCACTTATTTTGACTCGATAGTTATATTTTTCGAAATTATGAATCTTTCTGGGCTTTTTAAGAAATATCTGTTACACTTATTGAGTTACTATCATTAAATAACTTGCATTACTACAATCACACACTTTATAAAATAATGGCTAAAGGAAATATTAGTATTGAATTTAATTTTTAAGTCATCATCAAATACATTTTTGGGACTTACGACCTTTACTTACGTGCTATAATGCGGGAACCGTTGTTACGCGATATTGTTCACTATTAGCTGCAGCGCAAAGTACAATGCTCCCGAGCACGATTCATGGAATCATTATATCACGATTGGAGGATAGCGGGGTGTGTAGGCGGGGCTAGCGGGCTCTGATATTTTTGGCAGCCCTGTCTTAATGGCTTTATTTCGTAAAATTGAGTGTTAGTGTGTCGTTGCTATTGCCATATTAGTGTGCGAAAGGGAACCAAATTCAAAACGGTTGAAGTATGGGAGTTACATTTCCTTAGTTTTTATTATTCGTAGGTAAATATAATATTATAATGATAGTCTGGTTAGGAATGTAAAATACTTGCATTGTTTGTATTTCCTTTCTTTATTTCAGAAATAACATTTTGTGTTTAATAATAATTAAAATTAAAGTTATTTCAATTGAGTTAAGAATTTTATAAAACAATGCAAGGTTTTCTGTCTATCTGGTTAGACTTTTTAACTTTTGCATCCTGTCATAACTTGACAAGTTAATCTTGGTAGTTGGTACCTACTGCTCACATTTTATGATGATCTATTTCATTTTTGTCTTCTTTTCCCGACTGATGGATAATGATGCTAAACGTATTTATCTGAAAATAAGAACCTTTTGCCACCCATAGTTATGTCTATGAAGAATTATTGTCAATTTATTGTTTCTTCATTTCAGGTAACACGGTGGGATGGAAAATTGTTGCACAGTAATGATTGTCTTTATTTTGATGTTGTTAATGTAAGCGTAATAAAAATGTATGTTAATTTATTTCATGTTTTATTTTGTAACCACTTAAAAGAACACGATACAACCTTTAAAAAATAATAATATAAAATGTTACTCTCTGTCAAATTTAAGACCAGAAAAACCATAGCCCTTATGGTTGTGGCCCTTAGCTAAATGGAGAGTGTGTCAACACTATGATGACTCCTTTAAGGACGCTATCACATAAAAATTAGCAGGTCGATGTCTGTCAGTACGAACGTTAAGGACATTAAAATAACACTCATAACAGCGCGCCTTTTACAGTGGCGGTTACGATGCTCGCCGCGTTCTCGATAGGGCGAAAATGTATGAAGAAATTTGAGAGTGTTTCTTATTTTTGTTGTAGACGTGGAGATGAATATATTATCATTCATTTGAAACCAAAATATCCTCGCAGTGTGACTCCTAATTCTTTAAAATGGTACCTAAAAATCGCTGATCATGTGATAGCGTCCTTAAGGCATTTATGATTTAGCACCATTTGCTGATTCTCTGGTGACTGCCTGTTGCCCTCATCATACTTCTGGTTTTGATTTACGATGCTTGTTACAAAGTAAATAATAAATATCAAGTGACATAATACTAACCGATTCAGTGCGGATGACGCGGCAGCCGTGTCATTTTTTTAACGTGTGGCGTATGACACGGGAGCCGTGTCATTTAGAAAACGATTGTATCTCCCTCAAATTACACTTTAGAAGGTTCTACTCTGAACAAAACCATCTTAATTTTCCACGTAAAACAAGCCTATAGGCTTCGTTTCTAAATAATCTGGGAATTGAAAAAAGTAGGGGCTGTCATTTTTATAACTTTGAAACCTTCAAAAGGCTTGCAACATCTATGGCGAGCACTGACCTCCATTATACAAGTACGCTGGACTTATGATACCCTTTGAAATGACAGCTGTTTATTGTGCCTATTTGAAGCGGAATCAGCGCCCCCAATGTGGGGGAAGAGAACTAAATCTGACGTAACTTGCAAATGGCCGCTTAATCGTTATTGGTTGTCATCACTAGTATTAGTTTCAAGTACTCTTACTACTCAACGATACGAATACTTAGATAAGGCATACGCCATCAAAACTGTAGCAATGTTTTTGCATGCAAAATGTGTGTCGAGAAAATATTGTCGTCCTTTTTTGTCTTACAGTAATAGCATATACTACTTTCTCTTTCGCTCATTTTACGCTTTAATCGAATCAAGAAAATATTGTCGTCCTTTGTCTTACAATAACAGCATATACTACTCTCTCTTTCGCTCATTTTACGCTTCGCTTTGATTTCTCTCTTATAATGGAAGACAACAATTTAAATAATTAATTAAATCTTAGTAATTACGTGTGAAATGTTACAACTTACACCTTTGGCTTTATTTGTATTCCTCGTGTTGTTACTGCACTGCCGGAAGGCACACGACGGCATTCTGGACCGAAATGTAGCGAAAAACAACGCGGTAATCAATGAATTAAACACGTCCGACCGTCACCGCGTCCCAAGGCACACTACTCTCAGATGAGTGGTAATCAATGAATTAAACACGTCCGACCGTCACCGCGTCCCAAGGCACACTACTCTCAGATGAGTGAGCTCACTCATTTCGAGGGTGACACATTTTTGCGCTGACGATTGTATGGAAAGCCTCTTCTAAGGTTATAATTCTATGTTACTACTGCTATCAGCGCTAATATGGCGACTTTCTTGGTTACGTCAGATTTAGGTGCTGCGCAGACGACAGACTATCCGTGACGCACTTTTTAGTCTGTGGAAATAGAACCTATGCAATTATATGCAGTAACGCACACGACGCGCAAAAAGTCCGGCGCACAAAAAATCCGTGTAATTCGGACAGACCGCATCGCGCCGATTCGCGCCGCGCCGCACAAAAAGTGTGCGAAAAAAATTGAACGTTTACTTCAACACGCGCTAACGCAGACGGCGCACACTTTTAGTCTGCAATCTGCATTTGTAGTGACGTACCTAACGTACGCTAACTATTTAATTACCATGGCGCCAGATATCTATGAATAAAATAACGATGTTAATTCAAGAAATACAAAACAGACCAGCAATTTATGATACTTCTAAGTTCTAAGGCAGAATATCATAATAGACATTTAAAAAGAAAATTGGGGGAAGAAGTGTGCTGTAATGTATATTCAGCTCCTGTTTGGACATCGTTGACGTAAATTTATCCGGATGTTGTTTCAGAATTGAATGTTTAATATGGAACTGACCCTTCAGTAATCTTTCCGAAATTATAGGATGTACCCAAAATTTTCTATTTTTTCTTCTTTTTCTGTACTTCAAGTACAAAATAATACTTCGCGATCTCTGCACGATTTTTATAGCGTCTACATCCCTACAGTTCAGCGGACAAAATGATCGAAGATGTGCGTCGTGTGCGTTTAGTCTGTGAAAAATCCGCGAACGACTTTTTGCGCGCCATGCAGACTTTTTGTGTGCCGCAGACTCGATCACACAAAAAGTGTGCCGTCTGCGATCTCCCTTAGTTCTCTTCCTCCGCATTGGGGGCGCTGATTCCGCTTCAAATAGACACAATAAACAATTACTGTGTATCATAAGTCCAGCGTACTTGTATAATGGAGGTCAGTGATGGCGAGACATACCCAACTTCTATGGCGTATGACACGGCTAACACTGTCACGAGAAAATTGTATGCCGCCACTTGCACTAGTAAAAGTTTAAAAAAATGTGCGCCGTAATGAATCGGTTAAAGGATTCAAAATTAAAATTCAACAATATAATTAATATTTTAATTTTTTATCCATTTCGGCATATTTCGGAGTGTCACTAGTGTGTAGGAAATAGTCTCCACGGCTGTTCTCGGCTGCGGGGTATCCCATGTTCGTGGCGTTTTCTTTGCATTCCCCTTTGTCGAATTTGTCCCAGTTCTCGCAGGGGTACGCTAAGAAACCGGTGCCAGGTTCATGTGAGATGGATTCTTCGAAAAACTCCGGTGCTCGACCGTGGCTGCAAGATTCTGAAAATGAAAATGTTTTTTTTTGTAGAGAGAGAGAGAGAGAGAGAGAGATACGAGTGAAACAGCGGCAGATACGCAGCTCCTATTCTTATTCAATTCAAATTATTTATTCAGACTTTCATCCATAGATATTTTAGTTTAGTTACTAACAATGGGTCCTTATTCTAGTGTTAGTAAAATTAAGATGTCATTAAAATTTAAATATATGAGAACCGCGCTACCGGAGCATGGAGCTGCACCCAATGCTCCAACAGTTGGGAGTCCCATGTTCTACCCCACACACTCAGGAGTCTGTTTGGACTGTCCCATATACGCGACCAGAGCGAGGCACGTCGCTTACGAATAATTGAATCATGTATTACCCATAATAGTCGAGATATCTGAACAGCCGGGCTGGGCCGGCATCCCACTGTTGGGGTAGAAGTCTGCGTGGCCGTAACTCTTCCTGTAGCCGTACACGCCGCCGCACGTGTGTATGATATCCACGAAGTACGCGTCGGTGCGATCGAGGCAGTAGTCCACTGGCATCTCCGGAACCTCGAACAGAGGGCGCGCCGGATCTAAACCTGTCGTTAACGGTAAATGATAAGGAGATTTCTTGAAAATCCAAATAGTTAGATAAGTTTTGTGCTCATTTCAGTAGCTATTTCTTTGGTAATATTATTATAATATATACTATAATATATAATATATTACTAAGTAAGCGGTTGCAATAACAATTTTTTAAGCGAAATCCCCACCTGTTATTCTCTGTATCGTCTCGTTCGAGAACATGCCCGCGTACCCCATGACTTGGGCGCCCAAGCTATGGCCTATGAGGTGTACGCTGCTGCCTGTAATATTGTAGCTTCTGACGAGAGCCGCGATGAACGTCGCTATCTCTTTCCCCACGTATCGGGTGCTGTACGCCGGCCAAGGATAGAACGAGTTCCTCGACAACTCGTACCAGTCCACGGTGATCACGTTCAAGTCGTGGTAATGTAGGAAGGCGTTTTTGATGTTCTGCATCCACTGCGCTTTGGCGCTCGTTACCCAGCCGTGAGTTACCATTTTGACGCCCAACGAGCTATTGAAATATTTACTCTCCATGAGTTTGTCGGGTTCGGGTATCGATAAGGCTTCAGGTTCTAGGGGGTTGTGTCTGAAAGTATAAAGGAGAAGGATAAAGGAGGTAAGATGACAAAAGGATCAGCTATCTACTAACGGCCGTTCCCAATATTCAATCTATCTCTGGTTTGACATACGACCGATCGCAGCTAACATTGAATTGACATAAAATATATGTCTCTAATGTCTAATGAGAGCTATTCCTATCTCTAGTAGGGCAAAACCAGAGATAGATCAAATATTGGGAACGGCCGCAAGATAGCTGATCCTTTTGTCGTCTCAAAGTATAAAGGAGAAGGATAAAGGTGGTAAGATGACAAAAGGATCAGCTATCTACTAAGATAGCTGATCCTTTTGTCATCTTACCTCCTTAATGTAATTTACAGTCATAGAGATATATTTTAAGAAGTACTTAACTTTAATACCTTACAATGATACCTTGATAGAAAATGTACTATCGGTATACACTGACTATAAGACCAAATATTTATGAAATGAAAGTTAAGCATAATTAAATCTATGAACAACTTCTTTTTCGTGTGCATACACCTACTGCTTGCTACCTGCCTACCTGAGGCTACCTGGTATATAAATCAAAATAGGTCTCGCCGTAAAACATGTCTCTACTATCAACTGGCTCCGAAGAAAAATTCATGACGCGCTGGGTGCCGTTGTCGTCATAGAAATACAACCACTCCTCCCCGTAGCGCATCTCAGCCTCTTCGCAGAAAACGCACACCCACAATCCTAAAAAGTCAACGCATTACTGCAGGAATTAAGAGCGGAATAAAAGTTCCTTGTCATATAAATTACCCAGGAAATAAATAATTTTGGCTGAAAACCCGCCGGGAAACATGATTTTCAAATATCGACTATTTCAAATACAAATTACGAACACTTATGGAATGTTGGATGGTAGAGTGCGCCGGAACGGTTTTCATTTTGTATTTAAATACAGTGCACCACGTATCGACTAATAACTTCCGCCTTGTCGCTCTATCTGCTCGAGAAGCGTTTAGTTTTTTTACAAAAGCGCGTACTTGTGAAATGAATAAAGATATCCTAGATAAAGAGTCATTAAAATGATGAATATTCAACGTGGGGGCTTGGACTGAGAGCTAGGTTTCGTTCCATGTATGTAAAGTCACGAACACATGCATTTAAGGCAGAAATCATAATATACAATTTATATGTACAAAACTTAATAAACATGTAAACTAAGCCTTTAAAATATGTCTGATTGTTTTCGAGGAGGCTCATTTCACGTAAAATAATGAATACCTCGATCCTGGGAATCGCAGACACAATAGGTTTTCAATTGTTATGCGGCAGCCGGGTGCCGCTTGGGGATTGATGGGTTAATATTAAAGCTTTTTTCCTTCTGTCTTTAGTAAGAGCTAGCTGCTAGAGCAGTGGTACTCAACCTTTTTTTCATAAGGGCCAAAAACATGTTTTGGTCTTGGTCGCGTCGCGTCGCGGGCAGCAACAAAAATTTTTTAGGGTTCAAAAATAACGTTCATAAAAATTCTGAGAGAGACTTTCACGACGACTGTATATTATTTTTCGGTTGGCGTGAATTTTACAATGGTTTTACAGCCCGCGGGCCACTGATAAAGTCCCGGCGGGCCGCGGTTTGGGGATAGCTGTGCTAGAGTCTAGTTCTCAAATAGGTTCATAATATTATGGTAGTTAGTGTTTCGTACATTTCCCATATCAGTGGCTAGCCAATGCTGAAAATCCTTACCTACCTACTTAGGGTGGGTTGCACCAACTTACTTTAACTATAACTGTAACTTTAACTATAACTACAATGAAAAATGTCAAATCTTTGGTTAAAGTAAAAAATGAAAGCCATATTTAACCATAACCATAGAGCTCGACAAGGCTTTAAATGAACGTGGCGAAAAAAGGAACTAACGCTGTCATCATACAAAAACGACATTTTTGACAGTTCTCCTTTACCAACAGCGCCCCCGCCCACGTTCATTTAAAGCCTTGTCGGACCAGCAACATACATCTTTCAAATTCTGTGGTTCTATAACCATAACTTTGACCATAACTGTAACTTTAACCACGCCTCTGGTGCAACCCACCCTTATATTTTCATGTTTCTACGATATTGTTCTTTTACATCTCTACAACATGCATCGAACTTAGTAGAGTGTTTTGAGAAGAAAGAACCCGTAAGCTACCCGAGTAGAAAAGTTGTGGAAGTTTTTCCAATGACGACCTCTGTGGCTCAGTGGATAGCGCGTTGGTAGCTTAAGCCGGGGGTCGCGGGTTCGAGTCCCGCCGACGGAACAAAAAAAAGTTTTCAAAGTTCCTGGGTCATGGATGTGTATTAAATATGTGTATAATATAATAATAATCTTAAATATATGTATAGTATAAAAGTATTAAATATATTTCCGTTGTCTGGTACCCGTAACACAAGTCCTTCAGGTACTTACCACGGGGCCAGACTGACGTGGTGTGAAGTGTCCATAGATATTATTATTATTATTATTATTCGTTTGAAAGACTTTCAGATCACCTTAAAATTTAAAAACTTTACTTTTTTAATTGCTCTACATTTTTAGCACTTAGATTTTAAAACTTAGTTAAAAAGGTTACAAATAGGGATTTAAATAATACACAGAGTTAAATCATAGCAACGTTATTGTATTTCATATTTTGAATTGAATCGTTCGTGTGCTTACACAGTAAACACTGATCTCAACACTTACAACTAAAAATATTCTAAAACAAAATTATACTTCGATTTATACAAAATGTGGCTTGTGCATTTCTCTTGTTGTCAAAGCGAACGTAGTTCGGATTGTTTTGGAGATATAAGGTGCTAGAGCCGCGACCTCGCACACGGTGAGGTCGGAGACGGATCCGGTATCACTTTTGGGGCCTACTACTCGGTAATAAGGATCAAAAGTGGTACTTCGGGTCTTTCCTCGACTGTACGTGTGCGGTGTACAGTGTACGATGTGTACAAGCCGCGTGACGTGCTGAGACTGTGCATCGTGTTTAGTACTGGTGCCACGGCGCCGCGCCCGCTGGGCCCCGGGCCGCAGGCCGCCGGCCACCGCGACACTCCTGCCAATGTGCACATAATAACTCCTTTATTTTACAAACTCATTGTATATACGATTAACTTACATTAATCTAATATATTGCTATCTTTTTCATTTTAGTCTATAGAAAATATCAACTGACCTGAGGTGCACCTATGTTTCATTTAGGTTAAACGAGGAGTGCTTTCTAAGCAGCAATTTGTTTAAATATAATTATAGTACTGGTGAAAACGTTACGCTAGTTTCTCGAGTGACAACGCAAATATCCTCTAGACTACTTCCGTTCGTATGAATAGGTACTCTTACATCAGTTGGTCTGACCGATAGGCAGGCAATATTACATGAAATCGACTAGATATCACATGGCTTGAGCTAAATTTATTCCTTCCGATTCTGAGAAAAACGTCCACTGGGCGTCGGTTGCAAAACTCGTATGATATCGTGCGCAGACGCACTCGCATCGGCAGAACTCTACATGTTCTCACACTGACCGTCCTCAACCCAGTGCACGTTTCTGGAGTAACGTTCTATTCGACCGACACTACGTCGAAGGCCGACACTCACGAACAGAAACACATAGTTTTACGCTCTATTTTAGAATATAGTCAAATTTAACTCAAGCGACTACTCGACCCGGCAACTAAAATAATTTAGTCTCAATTTAGTAATATAGTTTGGTCAGTCGAAAATATTGAGCACGTTAATTATGATATACATTAGTATTACCGATCGATGACGTATTATTGCACGAAACTGTTCCACTAACGTTCTAAAAACTTTATTCTAGGCGAGTATCACTTACAAAATCCAAAGTAACAAAACGAACGTCTACTGAGTGAATATACCGCTGCTTATCCTACACCGGCAGTGACCTGAGTTTGATGCTCATCGCTCTTGCTACATCGGGGCCGCCTCACGCGCCCGGGGCTCCGGTCCGCGCCCGCTCGCCGGCCAAAATGGCGGACAGGAAACGACAGGCGAGTGGCAAGAAACTACCTTCCGGAGGACAGCGTGCCGGACGCCGACCGCGAGCCCAAGACGCAAGCGAGGGGCGTTACGCGTACACCTAGCGGGTACCTACCGCTCGCTCACACGCGCACGTTACATCTATCTTACAATATCTACCTATGTATATATTATCAGTAAATTACTTCAATTTCTTTAAAGCGTACATTTTATACTTACTCTCGAGTTCTTACGTTATTGAATCGACTCCTCCGAATGAACTGATAGAACGACCTCGACGGCCATACGGATGATAAAACTAAACAGTCTTCGTGTTGACTGGCGAACGTTGGGGTGGGGCGAGCGAGACAGCGAGACTTCCCGTACACGTAGAGAACAAAAACTCTCGTTAATCACCTCTCTCTAGAAAGAGACAAACGATGGCCGGTGTCTCTGTTTCGGAGGTCTTCTTTTTGTCTATTTCGAAAGAGACGCGAATTTTCACTTCCCTATATGTATGGTTCGCTCTTGGTTACACAAATAGTGCTCCTCTAGCTGCCACGATGGATCCGTTCGATAGGTAGAGCACGTGAGCTCTACCTTAAACAAAAGTAAAGTAACAATAATTATGAGTAGCTTTGAACGGCACAAAGTTATTGAAAATTTAAATATTATAATATTTTTGAATTATTTAAGCCTATTGTATGGCACCACGGTTTATATTGTGTTTAGTAACCTTACTGACATTTCTGATCGCAGCCATTACTCGCTGTAACTTTGAAACTGACTTTCTAACAATCTTTAGTCCCGGCTCCGATAGATATACAGTAAAATATACAATTTTCCTGGCTCCACTTATCATCAACGAAATAAATTAATTTCAACAAAACAATAAACAAAACGTAAAATAGCGAGGAGCGCGCGCCACTTGGAATCGCAGTGTGCCAGGGGGCAGTGAGAGCTGAGAAATGAAAACATACGACAGCAAAGACCCGACGACCCGTCGACAGACTCGCGTTTAGAATAACTTACGATACCTCCAGATCCCCGCTCCTTCTATAATATTATATACGTGCATCACAAATACTAGCAACATTCGTAATATTTTCGATCATAATTTTATGATATCTAAATAAATAAGTGTATAATATATTATTATCTAATATATTTTTACATATTTACAATTTCAACACAAACAAAGTAGGTACTCGAGGAATAAAAAATTAATTTGTACTAAAAAAAACTTCATGTACGACGTCGCACGTCGATCGGCTCGAGTCCCGGGCGAGCGGCCACTCGGCGACTCGGCACTCGGCGACTCGGCACTCGGCGAACCCTACGGCTAGCTAACGTTATTCTGTCGGCTCGTAATATATTAAGACGACTGCACGCGGTTCGGCTCGACTCTACGCCTAGATAAAATCGGTGTAGACGCGTCGTCCGCAAGAAAGTCGAGTGGGGTATACGAGAATAAACGTGAGGGTTATAAAGAAAGCGTCGCGTAGAGGTCCGAACGCGTGCGGTCTAACTAGGTATTAATCGTACGTTATAATTAACTACGTAATATAAGTGGTATGAGCGGCGCCGTGGATGCCTCCCCGCTCATACCTAAAGCGTTTAGGTGTCGCGCAGGCGCACCGGCGGCCCGCCCGCGCCCCGCCCGCGAGGCCCGAGCCCGCTGCCAGGCCCGAGTCCGCTGCGAGGCGATTCCGAGGCGACAGCTTCACGCGGCCGCGGCGGTACGGCAGCTCATCATTGTTCACTCGCCGCTGATATCAAACATTTTTAATTGACACTAGGTAACCAGGAGAACCGCCGATGCGACTAGACGCGCCACTGCATCCACATTTATATGTATATACACTATATAACCAGTTCAGCCGGCCGGATTGGGGCTGAATCTCGTCTAAATTCTTAGTGATTTAATTAGTAGGTGCTCCAGCGACCGCGGTCGGTCTGGCCGCACGAGGTGGGACAGGAGAGATTGACGTCGGCGATGCGATCGATTAATACAGCAACTTAAATTATTATACAGCTGGTGAGACATGTTCAATACTTAAGGAGAGTACTCGGTACTCGATTCTCATTATAATTATGTAATAAAAGTAGGTACTTAATTTTTGACAAAATTTCCCTTTAAATAAATGAATCATGGACACTAAGTAAATTACGCGGCTAGGCAAGTAGGCATACTATGCGGCCGGCGCGGCGGCGTGCGCCATCAAAGAAACACCACGCCGCTACCCTTCCCGCGCGCGGTGTCCATGCGTTGGGTAAATAATTATTTCACTTTAAGATACATTTACTCAGTGATCAATTGATATTATTTTTTTATATTATTTTTTCTCATCTAATATAATAGCCAAATATCACGTCCTCGAATATTGAACATGTCTCACCAGTCATGCTGTATATCTCAGTACGACAGAGTTTAAATTAGTATCATCCAAAATAAATAGTACGTACAAAAATTAACACAAACTACTAAATCAGCCTTAACTTAAACAACAAAAAACGAAACTATCCGACGTTCCGTTTCGCGGAGCCCTCCGCCGACCCACGCTCTCGTTCGGAGTACGACACAAAATGCCGACGACGGCGACCGGTCGATGCGCGGAATAAATATATTCTCGTGTAAAAAAATCATTATCGGTGCTCAATACGCGCCACCCGGGGGTCGGACGGAGGGGCTCCGCGAGACGCTCGACGTTCGCTCGATATCGGTGGGTGGGTGCGGCCGGCGGGCGGCGGGCCGGGTGACGGGTCAGCACACGGTCTCGGCGGGCGCGGGCTCGGGCGAGCGCCGCCGCAGCGCCTGCCGCTTGCGAAACTGCAGGAACTCCTCCTTCATGGCGCGCACGCGGGCCTCCACGTCGTCGCGCGACGGCCGCGCGCGCGCTCTCTCCGGCGTGGACGGCGTGGGCGTGCGCGTGGCGCGGTCCCACTCGTAGTGCACGTCCACCGAGCCGTCCGCCGCCTCGCCCGAGCCGGGCCGCGCGGGCGGCGGCGGCGGCGCGGGCGGCGCGCGGTACGGCGGCGGCCGCCACTCGCCCACGCTGCCGGCGCGGCTGCTGCGGTTCTGCTGCGATGACGCGTTCTTGCTGCCGAAGCCGCTTGACGACGATCGGCTCTCCGGGGAAGCCTCATGCGGGGGCGGGGGCGGGAGGGCGTGCTCCGCGATGGCGCGCGGGCGGCCGTGCCTCGCCGCCGGCCGGGCGCGGGGTCGGGCCAGCGGGCCCCCGCCCGGCCGCAAGGGCGGCGCCTCGGGGCCGAGGCGGGCCTGCCGCAGCAGAAACGAGGGGGGCGTCGGGAACGAGCCGTCGGCAGAGCTGGGGAAGGGCACCGAGCTGAGGTCGGAGATGTGGAGCGGCGACCAGGGCGTCCAGGCGGGTGCCCACACGGGCCACGGCGGCCAGGGCGGCCAGTGCAGCGCGAGCGCGGGCGAGGAGGCGCGGAACAGCGGCGGCGCGGCGGCCGGGGACAGCGGCGCGCGGCAGCGAGGCAGGAACCCGCCGTCGTCGGAGGAGGAGGGCGCGGCTGAGGGCGCGAGCGACGGCGCGAGGGAGGGCACGGGGGAGGGGCGCGGCGCCGGCGACACGCGCACGCCGCCCCAGTACACCTCGTCGCCGCACCGCGACGCCGGCCAGATCCAGTTGGCAGTGAAGCGCAGGCACTGCACTATACTCGATACTCCGCTTTCTCTAAATCTGTCGGAACAGAGGTACACGTTACACGGTTTTCTGGAATTTCGACTCCAGATTAACTTTTAAAGCACTCTAGATTGATAGATGTTTCAAAAACGAATGTAAACTGACCTGATTTCCTGTTGAGCGATAGCGATGAACAATAGAAAAAATCATTGAGTGAGCATCTCTAACTTTTAGGTTACAGTAATTAATAATATTATTACAAAATTAGGGGAAACGACAAGTTAAAGCAGCTATCTTTGGAGCTATACAATTTAATTAGACTAACAGTAAACTTACTTTTTAAAAGGCACTTGAGTGCTGTCTGCGGCGCGAAGGTCGGTGAGTCGCGCGGCTACCATGTTGTATGCTGCAACCGAATAATTTCTGAACATTAACGTAGTGTATAGCCGCTCCAGGCGAACCCGCGGCCGCCGCCCGCCACCGGCACACCATCACCAAAACCCACCACCGAATACCACCGCGAGCACCATATTGTCAACTTTAAAGCCAAGCTTGAACAGTCATTATGGTGTGAGGTTCCGTCAGGCGAGTGACTCGTTCCATGTTCACATTGATCATGCGCGCAAAATAATTGAATTTTGAATTGTGATGCAAAGAAAATAACGTTATTGTAATTATTGTGGTGAAACAATAGGTGGTCAGACAACATACAGATAATATGTATATCAAATTATTTTAACCATAAATAGTTTTTTAAACGTTATGAAGCGTATTATGTATGTACCATCGAAGAAATTGATTCCTAGGCAGTTGACGGACGTACGCGACGTAAACTCAAACTCATATTTTTTTTATTCAGAATAATATTTTGCAAATATTTTCTGAAAGTCTACATGATGCCTACCACCGGTTCGGGAACTAACCCAGCGAGAAGAACCGGCGTAAGAAAGTAATTAACGTAATTTGGTCGGATGTCAATTCAATGTTAGCTGTGATCGGTCTGATGAGTTTGACTAAACGCGACCATATTACTTAGGGCCGCCATCTTCCTAGGAATCAACTTCTCTGATAGTACAAAAGTTTGCAGAAGCTGGTGCATGTAAATTTGCCAAATAAGCCAAACCACACCAAAACACACAAAAGGGAAACGCAGGCTGCTAAAAGTTATCAAATTACTCAATGTTCAAAACACTTTGATGCACCTATTATTAAGATATGAGGAGATTAAAGAAAGTAATAGCTAAACTGATATGATAATATTATGTGCATAATATCGTGTGTTAAATTATAAATATAATAAGTATTGTTCCTTTAGTATCTAAAGATGCAAAATTTTGGAACCCTTAAACCTATCGCATAATCTCCTTTTCTTTAAAAGTTTTAGTTTCCCTTAATGTAGCTTTCAATCAATATTTTGGATTTTTCATTCCGTGATTATAAACCTATCAAGTGATTTCTCACACAAAACATGCACAGCACACAAAACTAAACTAAATCTAGCGATGATATGAACGGGTGAGATGATTCTGCTTTGTCACCGACAATATGGCGGGTCTACCACGCGGCTACCCCACACTTGGGGACCTATCACTCGTCTAGGGAAGGGGATAGCTGTGCGGAGCGGGCCGCGGCCGCGTCAGCGCCTACCTTTCTCCTGCTTGCGTCGTTTACGCTTATTGCATATCTTGACAGCGCACACCGAGAGGATGATCGCGACTATGAAGAAGAGGATCCCGCCGACCACGCCGGCGGTGATCGCCTTGTGCTTGACTCTCGCCGGCACCGGGAACTTCACCTCGTCCGAGCTCTCGTAGCTGGTGGCGGAGTTGGCCAGCACGCGGAAGTAGTACGTACGACCGCCCACCAGATTTTTCACTGGAAATCGATGGAAATAGTTGAAGAAGATGATATGATGCACAAGTGGAAAGAAAGAGCCAGGTTAAGCCAAGATAACAAAATATGTCGCACGAGAGCACGATTATTAAAATTGATGACATGTTATTACGACGTGCATGGCTGGTACGGATGAGTCAACCATATCAAAGCATATCGTAGTCAGCACTATATGTAGAGCGTGACATTTTGGACTTATTTTATTGCACGTATGCAGGTATGCTCATATTATCATAACCCATATTTTACAGCGGCTCTACACTTTCCCCCCAAACGTAAACTATATTCTGATGACGTTTAGGAGTTATTGACGTGTAGATTGTATAGAGGCTCTAGAGCTAATAGAGCCTTAATTTGCTGGTAATGAAACTATCTTTACTGGACCTACCCAAGTAGCTGGTCTCCTCCGGTCTTATCTGTCCACGGTTGAGCGTCTTCCACTGCGCGTCCGTCCGGTACTTGATGGTGTAGTACTGGACGAGGTTGGAGCGCTCCAGCGGCGCCTGCCACGTGATCAGGAACCCGTTGTGGACCTCCGTCACGGTCAGGTTGCGAGGTGGACCGGACTTCGGACCTGTATGGTTATGTCAATCAGCATTGCTGTAGAGACTTCAGCCTTAAGAATAGAGCTGGAGAACGTTTGATTTTCGAACGATTGTTCTTTTACAAACAGCAACGCTATTCCTAATTTGAATTATTTTTGTATCATGGCGGCTCCTCTCGCTCTTCCTCAAGGCCACAAATGATGAATACGTGATAAATACGAATTATAACAGAATACTTACAACGTACTACATACGGCTACTTTTACAGGCATTATAAGGTACGTTTCATTATATCATGGGCCGTGGCATAAGTATGAAAATTACCTTGTTCATCCTGCGTTTTATTGAATTTAAACATTTTAAGAAAATTATTTAATAACATTTTAATTAGAGTTTAAAGCGACGTGCAACTTATTTGTAACTTTATACTTGAAAATATAAATTAATAATTAAATATTTAATTGTTTAGTAGCTAAATGGTTAATGAGTCAAATCAACAACAATGTTAATAAGTTAGTGTGTACCCGAGCCTTCCGGTGCGTTTTGGAATATCTTTTCGTCGACGGGCCCAGGGGGCGTAGGCGGCGCCTTCGGTTTAGCCCCTACATCTACAAAACCAACAACTTGTTAGTACACTACTACAGCAGCAACCTGAAAATTACTAACGCTACGAAATTATTAGATGCGTGCTTGTGATTACTTCAAGGACTCAATTTGTAACCTCTATTCTTTGTTCGAGATTTGAGATACATAAAAGAAATGAGCCTTATAAATTTGTTCGTCAGAATGCTCTCTGAGATTCTCTAGTTTACATCTTACTTACAATGTGCTGTTTAGACCATTTAAAAATGAAATCATTAAACCAATCGTTAAACAATCGTAAGTTTGTGTATCAGCTTACATAGCCAGCAACCCGTATGGTAAGGCATACTTCATGGAATAGATGTTATAGGTGTATCATAACTCATAACAGTCTCGTAAATTATTATTAATCATCATTAACTCACAATAATAATTATTATTAATCATCAATGTGCATTGTTAATTAAATCTACGGCAAACATTAAATTGCCCATCACCATATAATTACACCATATCTACGTTATTGCCAAAATAAATTGATTCATAGGCAGTTGACGGACCTACGCATTTGGTCGGATTGTGTCAATTAAATGTTGGCTGTGACTTGTGAGCTATCGGATGCATTTGACATAACACGTCCAAATTACGTAAGTCCGCCATCTGCCTTTGACTCAACTTCTCTGATAGTATCCTACCTAGCGTCCTGATGGTGATGGCCTTGCTCATCATCCCCTCGCCGATGGTGTTTTTGCTGTTCACTTGGAACTCGTACGTGGTCCCTGGCTGCAGCCGGTTTATTGTTACCTGAACATCAGTCAACAAAAAATTTAAGCTGATTGCAATTAACTCCCCAGAGTAGGTACTTGTTATCCCCTATGCTTTGAAAACATAATACAGAAAGACCGATAGTCAAAAATTTCACATATTTCAGTCATCCTATTTGTCCCAACGCAGCACCAGCTCCCTGTCTACAAGGTTCAATAATTTCCTCCAACCCTTACCGACGTAGCTCCTGACGGCGTGACAGGCACTTTGGTCCACTCGGAGAAGCCGGCCTCGCGGTACCAGATGGTGTAGTCCTGCTTGTAATCCGGGCCGCCGGCGTACCCGGGCTGCCAGCGCAGCGTCACCTGGAACTCCGTGGCGGTGCCCGACACGTTGTACGGCGCGTGCGGCTGCGTGCCCTCGATCACCAGCTGCGTGTCCGCTACTATAGTTGCCACCTGGAGGAGTAGTTTTAGACCTTTTTATACTCGACGCTAAAAGAAAGATGGCCTTTGCCCAGTGCCGGATTTACGAGGTGTAACAAAACTAAGTGATAATATTTGAGGGTATGTATGGGTCTCCTGTATAGAGTTCACTGTGAAAGTAGCAGCGCTGAAAGAGTAACATTCTTAAAGCTTTTTTATGACAAAATAGAGGACTCTAAGGCGCCTGCCCATACAAATAAAAAAAAATTGCTCTTTCAGCGCTGCTACTTTCACAGCGAACTCTATAATATACGGGTACTGATACACACCCTAAAGTATTATCACTTAGTTTTCTTACACCCTTTATATTTTTTATGAGTGTAGTAGGCTACTTTATTTCCGCATGTACGAAATCTACGCCCCCCTAGGACGCTGCCGCCCCTAGGCCGCAGCCTATACGTATCCGGCCTATTTATAAAAAGGGCTGCCTTTCCACAACAGTGGTGACTTATAGAGGCTGCTAGCCACATGGGCGTACCCAGGGTTTAAGCTAGGGGGGGCAGAATACCTGTTTCGAGAAGATAGTCAGTCTGGTATATTGAAACAAAAAATCAAGCACTAAACGCCAACACACTTGGACTTAGGTAAGTGATGATCTCCATTCCTCCTTACCTCATTAGAAGCGACGCACTGGTATATCCCGAAGTCCTGTCTCCTCAGGGTGTCTATGGTGATGTTGCCGGCGAGGGCCCGCACCCTGCTCTTCTGCAGCGGCAGGCCGTCCCGCCGCCGCCACACCACGCTCGGTCGCTGCGTTCCCTCCGCCTCCTGTGCCTCGCAGTGCATCTCCACTGATTCTCCCACCTGGATTAGTTGGGGAATATTAATGAGGGTTTTTGATATTCTATTTGCCACCAGGTGCCGCTATGTAGCCTTAGGGTCTATCGTGTCAAACTGCTGCCATATGCTACGATATAGCTGTCATGTGTCACGATAATATGCCTATTTCACACGATAGACCCTAAGGCTACATAGCGGCACCTGGTGGCAAATAGAATATCAAAACCCTCATTGAACGGAAAGATAGCTTTTGAGGATTCATCGCCTTGGTCGATGATGGCGATAAATAGATAGAGAATGCCGAATATTCGTCTTTATTTTGACATCGATCGAGTTCGACTGTGCATGTTATAGAGAATTGCACAATTATGGTTTTTCATCATAGCCTAATGTGGAAATGTTGAAAATGAAATCCAAAAATAAAAATAACGATAATCACAAATTTTAAGGTTTTCCTAAAATATGTATTAAATTTCTTAAACTATCCTTACCTTTCTCTGATACAATGGCTCCGGTTCGACCGTAAACACCGGTGGTTTTCGAACTAACACCTCCATTGGACCTGCAAGTAATCGACATTGTACTATCAGAGAAGTTGATTCCTAGGCAGATGGTGGACCTAAGTAATTTGGTCGCGTTAAGTCAAACCCATCCGACCGATCACAGCTAACATTGAATTGACATAAGCCGACCACATGACGTAGGTCCGTCAACTGCCTAGGAATCAATTTCCTCGATGGTACATACCTAAACATGACTATAAGTCGACTTAGTATAATACCACACGGACACAATAATATTATGTGCTTATCTCAAATCTAATGTGGATGCAAATATAAATGCACGGGACGCAGCGCGAGGTTATCTGTTTAAATCAGATGAGGACTGCTGATGGATGACTCGACATTTTCGCTCGTAATATTTTAGCTCGCTCAAATGTATTCAACAATTTTTCATGTCATTCTCGTAACTCATTTCGACGTGCTCCAAACGTTACTCGTAAATGCATACAAACCTGAAGAGCCCTGCGTGCCCTGAGCGTTGTAGGGCGTACAAGTGTAGCGGCCCTGGTGATTCTGATTCACTCGAGTAAACAGCAGCGAGCCATTGTTCATAATGACTATGTCTTTTGTTTGGTACGGTTCCAACAGCCTTTTGTCTTTCGTCCATGTCACATATTGAAGGGGAGGATTGGCTTTTATGTAGCACTGCACGACGCCGGCCAGCCGGAACGGCAGGTATTGCACGGTGGGGGTGAACGTCACTTTTGCCGGATCTGAAAATAACGTTATTATAGGCGCGCTTCCAATCTTTTAAATGCATTCGCGACTTTTCATGCACGGAAACACGGGTAACTTTTTGTTTCCGAATCGTATCGCAGCGAATAGCGATCGCAAAAATGTTTTTCGCATTTCAATTTTTAAAAACGTAAAAGAATGCACTCCGATTTCGGTGAAAACATTTATAGAAGGGAGGAAACGACGTAAAGATACGAAGGCATAAACTGGGTCACGGCGACCGTGCTTCTAATTTAGGAAGTAACCCGCAAAATGAAAAAGAAAAATTTCTCGTGAATTTGACGTGCATTATGTATCGACTCACATTCAACATTCAAGTAGGCGGAGGCGCTCTGCGGGTCTCCGATCCCGTTGGAGACTTCGCACAGGTATTGTCCGGAGTCGTCCGCAGCCACGGGGTTGATGACGAGTGCGCCGTCTCGTCTGATGGTGACTCTGGTCTCGAGCGCCGCCACCTCGGCCACCGGCGCGCCTTCACGGAACCACTTCACCGTGACGTTCCCGGGCAACGCCTTCGCCTCGCACGAGAACTGAACCTTCTCCCCCTCCAGCTTCGTTTGATTCGTCGGTGGCATCTAAAAAGGTCCGCTTATGATGATCGTGCACAATAATATCGATAACGAAACGATGACAAAGAAATAAAGTGACCTAACATTGTAAAACTTTTGAATATCTAAATATCTACTCCATATAATCAGGTCGGAGGTTAGATCAAAAGCCTCCGTTCCATTTAACGAGCTATTTGAAGTTGCCTCCTAAACGTAACCGTCAATTACGGCCGTATAAAGCAAAACTAATTACCTGCAACCACATATTGAGGAGAAACTTGCTAGAGGCTTAAGAGTAACTCAAAGTAACGAAATTAATTTCAGAATATTAAATTCCGGAGCTTTCGGTGCTGGCGGGCGTATAACGGAGTATTTGATCGAGGTGAGAGAAGTATATCAGGACAATATGGATATATTTACCAAGTATCTGAGTACTCCTACAAATCACAAGAAAATTGGTATGGAGGTATTCTTAAAGAATTATATATTTGCCAGTACCATAGCCAGTACTTAGTTGGCATGGGACTGCACTTCTTTACCTGATATTACCATTATCAGTATTTTATTACATTACACATTTTCAAATATTCCAATTGATTTATCTCAATATTTTAAGTTAAAGAACGCCTTTCTGTAAGAAGAATCCGTCGATAAGGTCCTCCTTACCGTGATGACAGCTCCGCCTGCGATGATGACGCGCGCGGTGTGCGAGACCTGCCCCTCGCCGTTGCGCGCGATGCAGGTGTAGTCCCCGATGTCCTCGTGCCGGATGTTGCTGATGCGGAGCTCGGTGCCGTCGTTGAAGATGCCCACCGTGCCCGACGGCTCCACGGGGTTCGCGTCCTTGTACCATAGTATCTCCGGCGTCGGTGTGCCCTCCGCTTGGCAGTTGAGGATTATGGCATCACCTATTATAGAATGGCGTAGTTGTTATATTAATTCCGATGGCTAATAGCGGCAGTTGAGGATTATGGCATCATCTAGGGAATCGCATCACTGTTTTATTGATTCCGATGGCTAACGGCGGCTATTGTTCGCCACTGCTTAACAATTATAGCGCGGTGTGGTGACCAGCTGTTAGAGTCGTCAGTGTAGATCTTGCATACAAAGTTTTATTTAGCCTAGCTTGTACAATTGTCGGTAGATCTATTTATCATTTAAGTCCAGTACTTTAATAAAACATGCATCACCAAAATTTCATGTCTACCATCTTTGTGAAGCTTACTCATTTATATTCTGGGAAATATTGGCGTGTTTTATATCATGAGAAATTCGAGTAGGCGTTGAGTAAATAGAAACAAGATAATATTATATTTTCACATAGCCATAGCGCTAACAATACCTAACGTTGTGGTTATTTTTAACTTTCATTGAATAGAAAATAGTTCCTGGCTTTCATACTATATTTTGGAATATGGAATATAATTTTTAGCATGCTCTAAAAATGAATAGCTGATGATGAAGTGATAATTTTAAACTTGTGCACAATCAACACTAAACTTATCATATGACGGTATAAAAGGCCCATGAACTATAATACCGTACCTAAATTAACGTATATAATGTCTTCCGGTGTGATGGAGAAGCGCGGCGGCGCGTGCACGTCCAGGTGGAACCACGTGCCATTCTTGTGCTGGTTCGGCGACCGGTTGAGGAACACCACCTTACACTCGTACCAACCCTACAATTATATACTTAGGTCTGGAATTTGTTTGCTAAGAAACGTATTCTGAGGGAATCTTCTATGTTGACCAAAGTCAAGTGATGTACAGAGGATAAGCATGAATAAGATCTTAACATGTTTGAATTTAGAGTTTCAAATTTTTAAAAAGTGGATTGAAATAAGTAATGAATGTCGCCGGTACCTGGTCCGACTCTCTAATGTTGGTGAGGTTGAGGCTGGCGGCGCCGTAGGGGGAGTCCGGCGCGACCCGCGACACGCGCCCCTCGTACCCCTCGCCGCTGTGCGTCGGGTAGCTCTCGTACCAAATGTAGATCGGGATGTCTTGACCCTACACGCGTGCCCACAGGTTAATATTTCATACAAACTGGCGCGGAGCTCCAGCGACCTACCTTAAAGTTACGCAACTACTCACGAACGGATCCAACGTACATAGTTCATTATGCAACTAACTATCTCGGGATCGACAGCGCATTACACGTCATCTTGTAATATTAAAGTGTGTCGCGTACGTGACGAAGCTCGAACTCGAATCTACGCATGCGATGGCACAAATCATAACGAACGAGATACGGGTACACGTGAGGCAAGAAGTAGTAACTATGCGATATACATGCAACGAAAGAATAACGATGAGGAAAAAATACGACGAGTACATGCAACAGTAAATACGACAGAGTGTCATCTCAACGTTCACATGAAACTAGAACAGAGCGGGGGCGAGTCCCCCGGCCACAGGAAGAGAGAAACAGACAGAACCACCGCCAGTGCGCGCCCCGTGAGCCGTGAAGCTACGTGCTCCCCGCTACCTGTGCACCCCGGTACAAGGCGAGAGAGTAAACTGTATGTGGTAGTGTGTGTCGTTATCTAACGGGGGTCTGCTGCTCTCTCCGACTCGCTTCGGAGGCCTTTGCCGCTGTGGTGTATACGAGTCGAGAGGCGGTACACTCTCGCGCGGGCCGCGGGATGCGCGGGGCGCGGGGCGCGGGGCGGGCGGATCCCGCGGCCCGGCACGCGGGACAGTAAACGTGTCGGAGACACAAGCGCTATACTTTACAGTTCGCTGGCGCGTCGAGGACGAGCCGACCTTACTGAACAGAGACACACAAGATATGAGCATTTGTATTGTAAGAGTGGAGTGTGGGCCGCCGTACCGTTTCGCCTACCTTCTTCTCCCACTGAAGGACGTACGGCACGGGCACGTCCTCGGGGAAGTCCACCTGGCAGTTGAACACGACGCTCTCGCCCAGGATCGCCGTGATGTGGACCGCATCTTGGTGATCTTGGTGGCAAGTTACTGGAACAAACGTGACCCCATTAAACTGTTGTTTCTAAGTGTCGCTATAATCTGAATTCGTTACAGTTCAGGTCAGTTCCTGTTTACTACAATAACACTGATATCGATTCGATAAGTGCCTCAATAGTACTAACACGTAGGGCATGGAATTATATTATGTTTCAAATAATTTCTCTACATAAAAAGCGTATATTGAACTTGAAGCTTATCACAACTATACCGTAGCTCTGCGATGCCGAGACATACACGTCGCAAGCGTAAGTGAATTAAGTCGAAGGCAAACTCGAGACAGTTGCAACTGCATCACTATTATGATTCAGTGTTAGGTGGATAACTATTTGATGAAGTTAGTCTCTCGAAACTTAACTCACTTCGAGTGGTTTAAGTAATGCGCTCTATAATAACTTTGTACATGCAGATACATTTAATATGTCTAAGTTCCTTTGTTTTCTTATGTCGCCGGAATTGTTCATTTTTCCTTGAAAAATCTAAAATCTATCAATAAATGTTCTGTATGTGTTCTTTCTCGGGACGCATTGTGCTTAAAGTATCTCTACAAGTACCAAATTTTCAATATCATCGATTCAGCAGTTTAAGCGTGAAGAAATAACAGACCAACAAAAAGAACAAAGACAGGACACATTTTCGCATTTATAACATTAGTATAAACTAGTAAATTGTCTATTTATTTTTGGACATCTTCTACCTCGAGAGGTCGTTGGCTTGCGACGTGCACACAACAATGGCTGCCCAATTAGGCTTTTGGAGTTCTCATAGTGGAGGTGAGATAACGAGGGCTCGAGATGGTCTAGTGTCCAAGCCCGACCCACTACAAGTACCGTACACAATTATTAACACGAAGGAAATGTGATATTTTGATTGTTACAATATTTTCATATTACTTTCCGTTTTCTTTTTCAAAATTAAAATCTAAAACTTTTCTTCTAAATCTTCTAAGGCTCTTTATGAAACTGATAACAGTTGAATATTAAAACTTTTTATTGATGCTGTCGAAAATGAGATAAAATAATTATTATATTAACTTTATTGATACAATAATTAGAGGAGTTAAGTTAATTAGAACCAGTATCATTTCCTAGTCCATTTTATTCTTTAAAATTCAAAACATTATTATAAGTAGACCGTATCTTTTATTATCTACTTACTTTGATATTGAAACAGTTTTTCGACCTTTTGGTACTTTATGGTATCGCAATTCGCATGCCATCGAAAATGAAATAAAATTATTAACCTTATTGACATAATAATTGGGTGAGTTACGTACTTATATACTAATGGTGACATTGAGTGACCATTAACTAGACTCCGGACAAAATGTGTTTTAAATTAGCTTTACAACAAAGAAAGCGAAAGTCGTGCAATTTATATTCATTGAATGTAAAGTGGACCTCCTCGGAATAAAACGGTTTTCGTTAAAAACTAACTATTATCGAGCATTCGGTCCGTGTGACGAGGTGGAGCAGTTCCGTCCTGAATAATAAACACGCCACCACACCCCACGCGACGTGTCGCGACATGACGCAACCCCGTGTTGTGTGTTGAATGTATGCGTGTTCGAGAAGAACATAACACCCTTGTCATAAGCCCACTAGAGAGCTCTTGACGCTACAATATCTACACTAATATTAAAAAGAGGAAAAATTTGATTTTTTGTTTGTTTGAATTGAATAGGCTCCGAAACTATTGGACCGATTTGAAACATTCTTTTACCATTGAAATCCTACACTATTTCTGCTGAACATAGGCTAAATAAAAAAAAAAAAATGGGTTCCGTAAGAATTTGGGCTTGTCGGACGGAAGGTGTAAAAAATCAACCAGAAAAGTTACTTATTTTGCGTTCGCTGCCTAAACTATAAAAGATAGAACCATAAAATGTTCTAATTAATTGTAGATCTTATAAATATCTACAAAAAAGTCCGCGAAACACTATACATATCTATGTCGAGTGAGGCACAATAACCATTTTTTTATTAAAAAATCTTGAATTTTTTTGGACTACATTTAAACGCGTTTATTTTACTTTATTTCAAATCAAAATTAATTATTTCATCACCAAGTACAGTTTATGTAGATAATATTTAGTCTTTGAATGATTAAAATTGGACGACGGACGACGACGGTTTTAAAGTTATGGCGAAATTAAAATATTACGATTTCTGCTGCACGGCCCGTTGCGAAATGGGCGTCACCAAGGCGGGGGTGCGCGTGCGGGAGGGGAGCTTAGATCTATGAGTAAGGTTACTTTAACATCCACAGAAAGACAATCTGTGCAGCCTGCGGATAATGACTGCGTCGCCGATGTTAGTGTCGGTGTCTGTGAATAGGAATGATGACAAGGTCAAAGATTAGCGAATTTTGTTAATAAAATAAAGAAATCATGGTAAAAAATAAGTGTTCCCAAAATTTCAGCTTGATAGCATTTGTATTTTTTTTGTTATGCGCCTTCAAAGTTGGATAATCAAGTCGATTTTTTTTTCAATTAAATTTCTTAATATTTGTATACCATTCGATAACTTATGCAATTAAAAGCAACTTTTGTTACAAAACCACTTTCATAAACGCAATATTTAATATACCTACCGAACAAAGTTCTCTCCCGATGCGTACAAACTACGAAAGAGTGACGTCATTGTTTCGTAGCACTTTGTATGGAGCGTTTCGGGCAGGTCTATATTATGAGATGTTTGAATTGTCATATCTTGGTGAATTTTTAAGCTATTAAAGTCATTCTTTCAGCGATGTTTCTATTTTAAAGGGTCTTTCAATTACCAATAAGAAAAAAAAATGTCATCATGCCTATTGACCTGGGAATCATTTTGCTGACCGTGTCTTTCCTGGGTAGGCTTTTTGCAGCGGTAACCGACATCCACGCGGGCGGAGCTGCGGGCGACCGCTAGTCTAAAATATTATGATACTCGTGACTTGAGGTCCCCGCTTTCCTTAAAAAACGAAATTAGCAATTAGCGCCAAAAAACTCTACGTTTCTTATCTATAAAAAATATCAAAAGCTGTACACCACTCTCTGTGTTGCAAATAGCAACACAACATTTTCGTCCGCATCAGCCCCTAGCATCATAAATCCTGAAATTTCAAATGGCTCCTGAAGTTGGCACACTGACCCGGCAGGTACAGCACTAGCACGAGCAGCAGGCCGGCGGCGATTTGCGGCGGTTGCTCGGCGCGCCAGCCCATGCCTGCACTCCCATCTCACGGCCGCGCGCGGCGACTGTAGGTGCTGGACTACGGACAGCTGGCACACTCACCCGGCAGGTACAGCACTAGCACGAGCAGCAGGCCGGCGGCGATGTGCGGCGGTTGCTCGGCGCGCCAGCCCATGCCTGCACTCCCATCTCACGGCCGCGCGCGGCGACTGTAGGTGCTGGACTACGGACAGCTGGCACACTCACCCGGCAGGTACAGCACTAGCACGAGCAGCAGGCCGGCGGCGATGTGTGGCGGTTGCTCGGCGCGCCAGCCCATGCCTGCACTCCCATCTCACGGCCGCGCGCGGCGACTGTAGGTGCTGGACTACGGACAGCTGGCACACTCACCCGGCAGGTACAGCACTAGCACGAGCAGTAGGCCGGCGGCGATATGCGGCGGTTGCTCGGCGCGCCAGCCCATGCCAGCACTCCCATCTCACGGCCGCGCGCGGCAACTGTAGGTGCTGGACTACGGACAGCTGGCACTCACCCGGTAGGTACAGCACTAGCACGAGCAGCAGGCCGGCGGCGATGTGCGGCGGTTGCTCGGCGCGCCAGCCCATGCCTGCACTCCCATCTCACGGCCGCGCGCGGCGACTGTAGGTGCTGGACTACGGACAGCTGGCACACTCACCCGGCAGGTACAGCACTAGCACGAGCAGCAGGCCGGCGGCGATGTGCGGCGGTTGCTCGGCGCGCCAGCCCATGCCTGCACTCCCATCTCACGGCCGCGCGCGGCGACTCATCTTCCTTGCATCACCTGCGAATAATAGAGGGAATTATTAGGGCTTCTAATATTCAGTTTTACAGGACCTTTGAGACATATTTCAGGAATCAGGATTTATTACCTTTCCAGACACCTTAAATAGAATATAAACTATAAAGTAAGTAATAAATAATCACACAACATATCTTAAACGCACAGACGATATGCAAATAACGCGCTATATCTGCTAATATTCTAATAGATAATATAAGCATATGTAATCGCTACAAGCTAGAGAAGCTGGCTTTTACAGCTAAACCATATTCTCAGCTAAACTCACTTGTAAATGTGTATCGTAAGTAAAACTTGTTCTAATAATTTCTAGAATACAAATCAACATCAGTAATGAAGAGTAAAAAAATCAGTTGTTAAACATTTAAACTGAAAATTCAGATTATAGTGGAGTGCCTAGAGCGTAAAAATCGTGCAAACCTCCGATTTTTGTAATAGTGGATGAAAATTGAAAAGGAAAAAAAAGTAATGTGTAGCCGATGTAATTTAAAGTAAAAAAGTTTACCTATTGAAAAACTGTGCTTTTTGATTTCTAAATTATTATCTTCCACTTCAAGTAAACTCATAAACGGTAAAATTTTGAAGAAAACCTGCATATTTTTTTCTTTCAGTTATGTAGCAAAATAATAAAATATATTATTATTTATTTGATTTATATCGTTGCCTATATTCCAAAAAAAGAAAATTAGTTGAAAAAAATATATAATTTAGATTTGAAAATTAACATTTTTGTATCTAGGTCTACCTCAAAATAAACTTTTTGTATGCCTCGGCAATAAGTACGTGATAAATGGTGCTCCTTCTTTTTTTTGGTTTTAAATAGGTAGTTTAAAATTATTTCGTAGGCTTGACAAAGCCTTCTTTTTGTTAATGCGTATAACTTTTTAGCTCCTACTTTATTAAATTTTCCGAAAATGTAGCACAAACTTTCCACGTATATTTCAAATAAAATCTGTATTTTATTTATTTTGGTTAGGTTTTAAGTGAATAAAATTTATATTTTTTTTTTCATTAATTACATTCGCTATAACATACTTAAAGAAAAAAAATACAAATAAGGTTAAGAACTGATAGTTTTTGTATTCAGGTAAGCATTTTCCAAACATGGTTGCAGCATGCGTCTTTAGTATGTACGTGAGATATTTAGCACCCAATTTTTTTCTGATTTTTAATAGGAAGTTTAAATATATTTCAAAAGCTAGAAAAAGCCTTTCATTTGTCGATGCATTTAACTTTTTAGCTCTTACTTCAATAAATTCTCAACAAATGTAGCAAAAAAATGTTGGTCTATTTTACACATTTTTGGAGATATTAAAACGTTTTAAAATACTTAAAACTCATCATTTCTCTAAAAATTAAATACGCACAATAAGTGCGTGTAACACACTTTTCGTTACAACCCTGAAATCCTCCCAAACCCTTTTATCTTGGTTACGACGAGCGTTAATCTCTAAAAACTTTTCAAAAATCTTAAAGTTTTATTTAGCTTAGCAAAGCAAACTTCCTTTTTTTAAAATATGTTTTTGGTTAGTTTTCAATGTAAACAATCGGATAAGAGTCATTAAATAACAGGAACAAGAAAATATTTTTTTTCTTCACTGTTTTTATATGGTGAAATATTAATTTTTAACTAAACAACTAAAAAATTAAGAGCACAAAAATTTTTCGGTAAACTTTGCAAGTTATAGTGTAAAAAAGAAAATGACACCTCAAACACAAAAATCCATTCATTATTACAATTTTCGGAGGTTAAAACCTCTGGGCGCTGCACTATTAATCTGAAATATTATAGTGTTAGTAAGCTAAATAATGTCTTCTAGAATTAGATGTCCAGTTCCCGCTCTTATAACGTTGAGTAAACGACGCTTGTCGTCATACGTTAGTTGAGAACTTTTTTGGCAGAATCGCAACAGAACTAGAAACGTAAGCTAGATAAGACTGAATCTTAATTTAATCTCAGTTCATCGACCTTCCATTAGCGGGGTTGTTAAGATCTTTTCATTTGCCAAGAGTGCACGACGATTAAGAGTACACCAGCCCACGGGTTAGAATAAGAAATGGTTGTAACAATTTTTCCTCTTTTTCATCTATATCGGAGAAAATTACTCTCAAAATATTTATCTATAAAAATTATGAATACGTTAAAATTGCTTTGTTTAGTATTTTCGAAAAGGCGTCTTAATCAGTCAGAGCTCTTGGTGTTTTGTAATAAACATATAACGGTAAATTGTATGAAATAAAAAATGTCTAATGTTGAAAAACTAAAATGTATTCGTTTTTGTTCTTTATTGTTATTTTTTTTGTTTTCTTTTATTTGTAGGCGCTGGAAACTGCTGGAAGCTCAAAACTCCAGGTTGTTAAAGTAATCCTACTTTTCAAAACATGCTAACATAATATTGAGGGTGGAGCGTCTGCACTCTCGCCACAAAGTGAATTTCAGTTCCTTTGTGGTGAGAGTGCCGACTCAAGTTTTATCCATCTTCGAGGTGGAGGAGTTCTGGCCCGCCGGTGTAGTTTACCGGAGGTTCCGGGGGAGGCTCCCGAACGAAGCGCGCATCACGTCGCCGAAAGAGACTTTTCTTGATAAAGTGTAGTGTGATTGTGTGTATTATTTACACATTCACATGTGTAAATAATAATACTTATTAGGATAAAATTGTTCGGCGTGCATCCGTTGTCTGATTGCCATAACACAAGTTTTTACTTAGCATGGGATTAGACGACGTGATGTACGCTACCTAGCTTTTATACTATTGTATATTATTGTATGCTTAATTAAGAATTTGAATTTAAATAAGTAAATATAATCGATGAAAATGAAACACTTAGGTCTAAAATACACTTCAGAGTAATCCCAAGAGCGTTTGTATCGAGAAGAAAGCGACTAACGCAGTCTTAAGCGAGGTATCGAGTGCATCGGCGGTTTATACCGTCCTTGGACTATTTGCTGTAATAATTGCAGTCGATCACGAACCCCCCTCCCCCCCCTCCCCCCCTCTGTCGTGTATTTACCGTAATCGCCTTATCGATTTTGTTATTACGGGCTTTTCAGAGCTCCACATAATTGCGGAATGGAATGTAACGTAAGCCGGTAAGCCGTAGTTACAATTCACGTTTATTCGATCCCAAATTGTTTGCGAGTAACGTTTTTGAAATTTGCTATTTTTGTACGGAACTTCTGTTGCGCCAACATTAGATCTTGAATGTAAATCTTAGGCAAAATTGGTTTTGTTGCTACACTCTAATAACATACTTATTAAGAAACGTAACTTACGTAAAGTAACTGCTAACTCTTCTTAATATTACAAAGTTATAAGGAATGTTAATGAGAGGTATATTATAAATAAGTAGTATAATTAAAAAAAAAAAACAAAACTATTATCAGGGCGAGCGAAGCGAGCCCTAATATATCCCAAAACCTGAACATTTTGTGGTACACTTTACGGCAAAACTATCACGCCTAATGATTTGTGCTTTAACACAGTAATTTTTATTTATATGTAGATGTGTTATCATTGGTCAGTCGAGGTTTGGTTACTATTAAAATATAAAAAAAAAAACTGCCTTAAAGATTATTACCACGCAGAAAAGCGACGCGAGCCCTTACAGGGCTCGGCTTTTAGCGTAGACATGGCTACGAAGCTCTACACTCTCGTAGTAGCGTAGACATGGCTACGAATTTTCCGTTTAGGGTATAAGACATTTTAGTCACAGTTTAATGTTAATAAAGATGCTGTAAACCAATATTATTTTATTGTGATATCTTGTTATTGATGATATTATTAGTTACCATAATAATTAGCGACCACTAACACCTAAACTGCTGAAAAGCTGGAAACGTACCCCAATTAACACAAGAATTTAGAATTGAAATTGAAAGTATAATTTGAGACCTTGCCATTTTTAATATGTGCTTTTATGGTGATACTTATATATACGAATATAGAACATTTTTAATGGGCGGAAACGTAGTCTTAACTTTTAGGATAAAAGTTCAAGTCGACACCAGATAGACAGATGGACAACTAGACTCTACAATAAGGTATCTAAAATATAAAAGTGATAGTTGACGCTGTTTTATGGTATTTAACAATTTATCGTTAGGTAGTATGGGTATTCTTTATTTTTAGAAGTCATCAAAAATATTTGAAATCACAAAATTAAATCTGACCACTATTTACAGAAAACACAAACACCATCTAATTAGTTTGAAATTATGACTCCTTGCGTGTAATTTTATTAAAAGTTTTGCTTATTAAACGCAGTAAGGCGGTGCTAATAAGTTTAAAGGCGTCTATCACGTAATGAAGGTTTTTAGAAGTCCAAGTTGCCCGCGACTCTGTTCGCGCAGAATTAAAAGGTTTAGCACCCCTTTGCACCGCTTAAGAGCACGTCGCTTATTAAAAATGCTCGTAAAGTCGACAGTGTTATGTCTCAAGTGATTCAATTATCATAAAATATTTTTATCACAAACGAAATGAACCGCGTAAACTGAAATGAAAAACCTTTTTTGTTAATTTATTATTTTTTATCTCCTTCTATTTTCTTCGCAATATCACTGGTAGTATTGTGTTCATAGGGCGTTGCGAGGGTTTTTATGTTTTATATCGCTCGCCCTCGTTAAAGGCACAGGGCACAGGGCACAGGGCGGTGCTCTTTCACAAAATATACTTGACATTAGTCGAGTTTGGGAATATCGATTACAGTCCCAGCTGAGGTATACACACCACATGGTCGTTAATCCATATTATGTACACATTAAAAATTAATGATGAATCACATTCTCTGATCTGTAATTTACATTCAATGGTACCTATAATATTGTAATGGGATGATTGTGAAGCGCAGTACACCAGCTCAAACAAATAACTGAGCCTGGTTTTGGAGTCCGAGACATAATATCAATTGCCATAGTGTCCCGGGGTCGCCCTATGTCCACAATTTATATTCGATGGGATGGTTTAATAATGATTCTCCATACACCAGCACATACGAGTAATATGTTCCCCAGTTTTGGCATTCGAGACGTATCAATTGACACGGTGTCCCGGGGTTAACTGGGCCCCTGGTTTTGGCATCCGAGTATTTGACATCCCGGGGTCGGGCCGCGCGGCGGTCCCGGGAGACGCGCGGGGGGCGGGGCCATCGATCGTACCTGGTCGTGCCAGTGGGCAGGGCGGTGCTGGGGGCGCTGCGGTGCTGCGACGGCGGCGGGCTCCGTCATCTGTGCCTGGTCATGGGCGTGCGGCGCGTCGCGCGGCTGGCCGGCCACTGCCCGCGCCGCCGTATCGATCCCTGCGCGCGCACCCCGCCGCGGGGAGGGGGATGAATGGCCCGGGCACGCACGTGCGACAAAACTGACGAATTTCGGACGAGAGTGAAAATAAAACCCCATTTAAATACCTACCCCGACTTAGACGCGGGCGATGCTCGACGATGAAAAATCGAGCGATGGAAAAATGCGGAGCATGTAGCAAATAAAATATGAAATACTGAAAACGCTCCGCTTTCGAAGTATTTCTTTATTAAATTGTACTGCATCAAATTTTTGCTCGCAAGCGGCGGGGTCGCTCGAGCGCGCCGCCACGCCGTTTGCAGTAATTAAGGTAATATCGAAATGTATTTGCTACTAAAAACAAATTTAATAAGCGACTCCTCGTATTTAATGTAATAGATATCGACGCTCAGGAGTATCGCGTGAGAGGTAAAACATACGATATTATTTTGTATCGGTAAACGCTTGTAATCAATTGTGAATACGTACATAGGAGCCACAATTATTTCGGAGGTATTTTCTTTGTTTGGTTTCGTGTATAATTACGCTATAGATTATCGCGTCGAAGCTGGTGTAGGGCGGGCGGGGGCGGGCGGGCCGCACGTTATTCGAGCGTCGATGACGTTTTATAAGTTACCTACTTCATTTTAAGGTTCCGTACCCAAAGGGTAAAAACGGGACCCTATTACTAAGACTTCGATGTCTGTCCGTCTGTCTGTCTTCAGGCTGTAACTCAAGAACGGTAACAGCTAGAGAGTTGAAATTTTCACAGATTATGTATTTCTGTTGTCGCTATAACAACAAATACTAAAAACAAAAAAATATTTAAGGGGGGGCTGCAGTTTTTTGCTCGATAACAATGATGACAACAGTTAGACACCTGAAATGTTCACAAAATACTCAATTTTACTTATACTTTTACAATTAATAAAACAATTAATACAAGAAATAATTAAGGGGGGCTCCCATACAAAAAAACACAATTTTTGCCTATTTTTGTTTTATAATAGTACGGAACCCTTCGTGCGCGAGTCCAACTCGCACTTGGCCGATTTTTTTATTTCGTTGAGCATATCGGACGTTCGGCACATTGATGAAATTTTAACTTGTCCAATTAAAATAACATTTTCGGGTAACAATTGAAATACTTCAATAGGATTATTAATAAAACGAGGTCATCTTCGTTCGTGTCTTTTTTAAATTTTACGGTAAGATGACCTTGATAGAAATAAGCGATACGAATCGCTTTAAAACACGAGGGGGACATAATGTGTATAATATATTACAATAATATCATAATATATTAGAATAATATCATAAAGTATTAATCAGAATATAATAAATAAAAATATTTTGTTATTGACTAATAAGTTATAACAAAGTACTACTAAATACTTAAATTTGTAAAAAAAAAGAATAGTTGTTCTATTAGAGAAGTTGATTCCTAGGCAGATGGGGGACCTACCTAACATACACTTTGCAGACTTACTCCCCAGTTTACCAAGCTGAATTAATGGCAATCCTAAAAGCTAGCGAACTCTTTCTTGAAGATGAAGCCAAAAAAGGAGTTATTTTGAGCGATTCTTTGTCCTCATTGCAAACCATATGTGAACCGTATACAACTCATCCTCTGGCTGTTGTGATAATCAAAAAAATCTACAAAACAAGAAATGATGGAAGAGAACTCAGACTCCTCTTGGTCGAGGCACACACAGGAATCGAGGGGAACGAAATGGCCGACAGGCTTGCAAAAAAAGGCGCTTTAGAGGACTCTGTATCAATTTACGATCGATTTCCTCTGTCACATGCTAGAAACATTCTAAGAGCAGAAACTTTTAAAAAATACCAGGACAGGTACTATGTATCTGAGACCGGTGAGATCACTAGAACCTTCTTCCCAAGTATACATAGAGCATATAAAATAATACAGACCGAAGGAATTGACATCATTATATCTTTTGATGGCAAAACGAGGACACATGTTAGAACATATGCATTATCGTTTCAGGCGTCAACATCGCATGGACACGACCCATCGCTAATAAGCTAGAATCTGAACAGGTAAGCCCGTAGTCCCCCATGTCCTATTAAAATCTGGGTACAGGTATACCTGTGAACATATTATTGACTGCTCTATTACTAAGGAAAGTCTGCCTTGTATTATGAACGACGGGAAAAGACGAAAAGACTTCCTAAAATTTGCTATAGCAATCTATAGGACGGTGGCCAGAGCCAATGGCTCGTGACTATCAAGTGACAGGATAAAATTGACTGTTACACCTGCTTACCATTTTGTTTTAGAATTGTAAATATATTATATATATCCATGAGGATTCTTCCGCCCTCCCCGTGGAAAAAAGAGATGGGGGACCTACGTAGTTTGGTCGCGTTACGTCAAACCCAGCCGACAGATCACAATTAACATTGATTTGACATGATCCGACCAAATGAAGTTGGTCTGTCAACTGCCTAGGAATCAATTTCCTCGATGGTACATTAATGAACTAGACGTGCGCGTGGTACGGGCTACGCCGCCTCTACGGCCTCTACGGCGTAGCGCTACCGTAGACCGCTACGCAACACTATACGTTAAATAATAATATGTATTATGCATCAGCCGTACTCAGAGACATTTAATTATGATTAAGCTTCAATTTAATGAAGAGTTTGACAGATAATGTATGGGACTTATGTCAAAATTTTGAATTAATTCCATTTAAGTAATTAATTCATCAAGCCCCAAGCGGCCACATGCGGCCGCGATAACAATTGATAAGCTATTGTGTCTCGTTTTTCCACGATCGACGGGTTAATGTTCCACTCTGAGTGCGGCAGTTATCGGTGATTATGTGATAAAATAATAATAGTATAAGACATAATCAATATTCTATAACCTATTTATCGTCACAATATCTAAAATGTTTTTATTTTATTAAATTTTTTATTACATAACAGTTTTGAATTATATTTTGAGATTTGAAAAATTACAAGCTATGCCCCGCAGTGTTACCCGCGGTTTATTAGGCAAAATAAATTTCCCACACTAAAAAGTAGCCTATGTGTTAATCAACTAACTCCATACCAAATTTTATTAAATTCGCTCCCGCCGTTTAGACGTGAAGAAGTAACAAGCATACAAACTCACAAACTTTCGCCTTTATAATATTAGTGTGATATTAGTGAGATTATACTTTGAATTTTTTTTAAGTGACTCCATTAACGAATGAAAAAATAAAAATTTATACTAAAATAGAAAAAATCTCCACAAACTTTGCATAACGTCGTAAGAAAGTAGTTAAAAGCCGCGATTGCACATCGGCTCATGGTGTGCATAAGTTGGACCGATAAGTAAGAAGTTAGCTCTGATTATTGGATCCCGGTTGCGGCAGGATGGCTGGATGGCTGGATGGCTGGCCAATAAAAGCATCCGATAAAGATACTTCCACTTAGCGGATACGGAAACTTGGAGTTGTGTGGGACGTGCTCCGCGCAGCTATACTCGCTAGGGTTGCCGCATTCTACATTTTAAATTTATTCAATTTTCGAGATAGATCTTGCCAATTATTGAGACCTATGTCCTCTAGCACTGAAAACTTAATTAAAAATATCAGGTTTCTCGGCTTTTTGATGACAAATAATAATAATATGTCCTTTCCCGGGACTCAAAGTATCTCCATACCGAATTACAACAAAATCGGTTCAGCGGTTTGGACGTGAAGAGGCAATCAGACAGAGGGACCGACAGACACATTTTCGCATTTATAATATTAGTATGGATTTAGCTCATAATTAACAAAATGAAGGCAAATGTTACAAAGACGAGAATATTACTCCACTCCATTTATTTCAGTTCCAAGCGCGGATGCAGTACCTAAGTCGTAATCGATAACCCTAGATATATCCGATGTATTTTTGCACTAAACTATATAAATATGTTACAACTTCTATGAGCCTTTGTTGAAATTGCCAGCTCTTGTTCGGGTTAAATAAAAGTTTGCGACATCAAGAATAATAATTATGTTGATGAGATCGTGAGTAGTGTGAGCCGTGAGCAGTTGCGTGAGGTTGTAATGAGATTGCGTTACAATACTTCATAAACAGAAACTTAAAATAATATAGTTAAAAAAACACGTTTTAAAAAAAAAGTTACAAATTTTTGCATTTTCATCAATGGCTCTTAATACGTGTGCAAAATTTCGAATTAATTAGACTACTGGAGATAGGTAAAAATCGGGCTCAAAGATTCCGTTACATACATGTATACAGCCATAAAGTATGCATGCATAAAGTATGCCTTGTATTCGGTACTCATTTTGTAGACTCGTGGAACTAATTTTTCACACAGTTACTATTCCTTAGTTTTTTTTATTCGTAGATTCCGTAGTACCGCTAGTTTTTGATAATTTTTGTATGGTCAATGACTCAATAACTTATGAATTGCGGACTGTTACTCAATAACTTATGAAGTCTTCTTAGCCGTGATAGTTTTCCTTTTAATTTCAGCATATTTCCTACTCTCGTGAATTTTTTCACATTTTCAGAAGCAACCGTTTAGCTGGTAGAGGGGGGGGGGGGGGGACACTGGACTCTAACGATTTTTTCCACTTTAAAACTTAATATTTCACAAATGGATCCTTAAATCGGAAAACGATCTATGAATACTCATAATATTTAAAAAAAACTTATCTAACGACACCCCACACGGTAGGGTGGACACGAAAAAAAAATTAAAAAAAGAAACTTAATAAAGTTATCAATTGTTTATGTGTTCAAAAGATAATCAATCAAGAGTGTTGGATACTTCCTGGCCCTTATTATAATATATAAGGCATTTGTGTTGGGTTAAGAATTACCTATACTGCGTTCAAGGAATAATGGGCTTTGGAGATATTGTACTCGTATTTGACGATTTTACTGCTGCGCTCCTGATAAGTTCAATCGACGATGATGCAGCGTCGAGAAAATTGTAGATTTTACGATCCGGTTTCATCGTTAAAATTATCAAAAGTTTATGACGTTGATTGTTATTGTTATTTTATCAAAACAAAAATAAGGGAACTTATCATTGTTAATCATATTTTTGCTGCGGGATTAATTTGTGTACATCAGTGTCATTATACATTGTTGTCTTTTGAAAACGCAGCACCCAAAATGTATTTTAGTTTAACTATAGTTTTTATAACATTTTTGAGTAATCTTTAAGATTTTAAAGTATGGGAGGTTTTAAAATTAAATAAAATATGTATTACATATTATGTTGTTGCACCTACAGCGGTCGTATAATAATTATATAAACCTAATTTTAGACTTTCCTTAAAAATTTACATAATAACCCAGTAAAAACCGGCCAAGTGCGTGTCGGGCCACGCGCGATATAGGGTTCTGTAGTACCGTTAGTTTTTGAAAATTTTTGTATGGTCAATGAATGTACATTTATATAACGTGTTTTACACTACTAACAACATAATCTCAGTTATTTTCAAAGGAATTTGAATGAAAAGTTCCTTTATGCTTCACCAAATACATTTTTTTTAGTTGATCGACTATTACTCAATAACTTATGAAGTCTTCTTAGCCGTCATAGTACTCCCGTGAATTTTATCACATTTCCATAAACAACCGTTTAGCTGGTAGAAGGGGGGGGGGGGGAGGCACTGGACTACAATTTTTTCCACTTTAATACTTAATATTCACAAATGGATGCCTAAATCGGAAAATGATCTTTAAATACTCATAATATTTTTTAAAATCCTATCCAACGACACCCCACACGATGGGGTGGATGCGGAAAAAAATGATCCCCGCCTGATGTGTATGGGAGGTACCAGACCGAAACTTTAAGGGTTCCTTGTTGACTACGGAACCCTAAAAACGGGTATTGTTATATTAAAACAGTGAAATGTAACTACTGCAGACTTTTTAGGGTTCCGTGCCCAAAGGGTAAAAACGGTACCCAATTACTGAGACTTCGATGTCTGTCCGTCTGTCTGTCTGTCTCCAGGTTGTATCTCAAGAGCCGCTATAGCTAGACTTCTGAAATTTTCACAGATTGTATATATCTGTTGCCGCTATAACAACAAATACTTAAAATAAAATAAAATTAATATTTAAGGGGGGCTCCCATACAATAAACGTTATTTTTTTGGCTTTTTTTGTTCGTAATCCATAATGGCAACGGGTAGGCACTTGAAATATTCACGATATCTTTAATTATATTCGTACATTAATATTGACTTAATAATAAAATTAAAATAAATAAATAATTCAGGGGGGGTCCCATACAAAAACACTAACGGAACCCTTCGTGCGCGAGTCCGACTCGCACTTGGCCGATTATCATATATTTCGACAATTAGCTCAAGCTTCTAGACTTAATTACTGTATTTCGAATATTTATTCTAATTTAATTCCAAATAAATGAATTTATGTTTGGTAGATCTTGCAGTTTTTTGCGCTGTGACATCTTTTTTACTTCCACAGTGGATTTTTATTTAAGCCTGTGTAATGAGTGATTTTGATCATTTATTTACAAGCTTTGCAGTTCAGAAGAATGTATTGGCTAGTTTTGTTGGTGTCATATGCGTCAGTGTCGGCGGACACGTGTCCCAACACTGACCCCATAAGCGACTTCAATGCCACCGCGGTAAGAGTTTCTTCTACGTTTTATAAGATGGCAAAATTCACGCCTATACAGTCAACAGTATTTGTCAGATATATTGACGATCTCTGTGATTAATTGGTTAGCGTATCGTTCGAGCCGGATGTCGCGGGTTCTTCGGTGAAACAAAAATTCGTAGCAATTTTCCTTCGATTAAAATGCTTCGAAAAAAGATATTTTTGAAATGGCACGACTGCGCCAGAATTTTTGCCTTGAATGCAATAGCTTCTAATTAACTAGCTTTCCAGTAGCGTCAATACGTTATCAAACCTACAACGTATAGATAGTATAATATTATAATCATCAGTCCGAAAACCTCATACACCGGCGGACTTTTAGGTAAAATATGTTTTCATCGAGTTTAAACCTTTTTTTCTCGCCGGATAAGTTCCTCAACCGGTAGACATTGTAGAATTTTCAGAAAGTGTATAAATATCTCCTACTCCTCCGTTAGCTCGTCAGTCGTCCCTCGGGCACCCCGAGATCACATCAAAGGGTTTTCGTGGCCGGTTACCACTTTTGATCCTGGCGACACAGGAGTTCCAGTGGTGGGAATGTGTGGTGGGCCATTTTTCAGAAAGTGTTATTTTTTAACTGGTTCGGGAATAAAATTGTATCCATTCCTTTTTAGTACATGCAAGGCACATGGTACGAGGTGGGCAGGTTCTACAACACGTGGGAGAACCGCGGGGACTGCGTGTCCCTCCGCCACAAGGTGGAAGGTGGTAACATCAAGTTCGTCGTCAGCACGGTACTCAACAACAGGCAGGTCACCTTCGAGGGTATCATCGAGTTCGACGAGCGCAAGGGTTATATAGACTACGTGTCTAAAGTATATGCAGGTACTGATTGGATGAGGCTTATGATTTTCGAGTGTGGTTCCTTAGTACGATAAAGGGTTAATTGAGACCGCAACGCGACTCGTACATTCATTTCTAAATTTGTACTGAATTGACTGAAATCAATTGCGTGAGACGTCAGACGTCTTGCAAATCTGTCAAATCCATACAAATTTAGAAATGCATTTACGCGTCGCGTTGCGGTCTGAATTGACCCTTAGAGCCTTAACTACTTGTAGCATTTTAAGTTAAGATATATCTTAGAATTAGGCAACGTTTCTATCGGAATATGAGGAATATGTTTTTGAGAACCTTTACCTCACGAAGCTTAGCGATTCTATTGGATCACATTCTTCGCTACGCATCTTCGATAGAAAAGCAGCCTAAGTCGGGTTTCTTCCCTTTTTATTTAAGTTTTTTAAAAAAAGTTGAGGGCTGGCTTGAATTGTACACTCTGATTCTTCTTCTGATTAGTTATTTTGAATGTGAGCCCAAAACTGTGCCGAGAGAGAAACGTAAAAATCTGCTTAATCGCATTGTATAGCGCAAGTAATTTTTTTTCCAGATAGTGAAGGCACAGACAATGTCCCAGTGGAGATACTGCTGATAGATTATGATAAATATGTGGTCATCTACTACTGCGCCATCAAGTCTAACAAGCTACATGGTATGAATCCACTCAACACAGATCTTTTTACGCGTATCCTATATTCGTATATATTATAAGAATTCATATATAGGTTGTATAGAGTTCACTGTGAAAATAGCAGCGCTGAAAAAGCTATTTTTTTGTGATTTGTATAACCGAGCGCCCGAGCGTCATGTATATCGAAGACCCATACACACCCTAAAGTACTATCACTTAGTTTGGTTACACCCTGTATATACAAGATATTGTTTATTTATTAATGCTATTCTTATTTGAATTGTTTGCTCGCAGTTTTCGTCAATAATTATGAATATGATATTTACTTCTACTTGTATAATAACTATTATAATACATTTTATATTGTAACTATATAATATATGTATAGTAATATTATGCATCTAAGATTTTCAAGTTGTAACGCAAATCATAGATTTAACATATGTTCTGCAAAAATTTCAGTTTACACGTGGATACTATCTCGAACGAAGAAATTGGACGACGAGAGTATGACTAAAATAAAAGGATTTTTCGAGACAACGCCTTTTTTAAGCTGGGACAAACTTATTTGGGATCACTTCACTGATAAAACATGTAAAGTAAATTAACAGCTTTTAAAAGTACTCATAGCGTGTCCAGTGGCAGGCAGACAGATATTTTGGTATGAAATAACGATTTTGTTCACCTTTTGAAAATGGAAGCAGAACTTTGGGAATACAATTTTTTTTTTAATTTGAAGTTTTTTTGAACTCTCTGTACCTTATTTGGGATAAAACATGCGTGGCATGTGTGGAGAACAAAATAATAATAATAATAATAATAATATCTATGGACGCTTCACACCACGTCAGTCTGGCCCCGTGGTAAGTACCTGAAGGACTTGTGTTACGGGTACCAGACAACGGAAATATATTTAATACTTTTATACTATACATATATTTAAGATTTTTATTATATTATACACATATTTAATACACATCCATAACCCAGGAACTTTGAAAAAGTTTTTGTTCCGTCGGCGGGATTCGAACCCGCGACCCCCGGCTTGAGCTACCAACAGCCCACCAACTGAGCCACAGGGGTCGTCATTATAACCGTGATTTTCGTCAAATAAGAGCTAGCGTTTACTTGAGACATATGACTTAAGTCAATAGTCTGACTGCTATAAAATATTTAAGATGCAAACAGACATAATATTTGTCTCCAGTGCTCGCCCATAATCTTTGCCATTTTTGTAATACCTACTCAAAAAAATGCTGCATATTTTCGCCTTCAAGCATATATTAATTATTAATATTTCATATTTTAATATTTCTCTCTTGTCTAAAAATATTTCTGTCAGTTTTTGTTCCAATAACATTCTAGAATATTATACTTTGCTTAGAAAACTCTGCAATGTAATAAGTAGCGTGAAGTCACGATGTTTGATTTTCATCGTATTATCTCTAAACTGCACGCCATATTAAAATGCTTATTCGGATTTGTAAAGTATTTTAAGTTAAGTGTTTTTAATAGCTCGCCTCTTTATTATTAATGCATTTTGGAAGTTCTCAAGGTAATATTTTGTTATTTATTTATTAGATAATAATCAAAAGAAGAATAATTGAAAAGTAGTAGATTTCTACAGAGTATTTAAAAGGTTATTAACGTGTACCTAACCAATAACCATTAAATATCACCAACGCAAAACCGAGAGTAGATTGTCACAAGAATACACTTAAGCTCCATGTTCTTATAAATTTCCGAGCAGTCTCTAAGCTTTTTTAGGCAGAAATTCACATAAAAGTTATTGAACTAATAACGGCGACTCAAAATAAGCTTTCGCTACTCAAATATAAAGAATCTCGTAAACGCTCCAGTTATAAGTAAGTTAGGGATTAGGAGTGTTGGCGGGGTGGTGGCGGGAGGTGGGGGTCGAGATGGTTGGGGGGGGGGGGTATCGATAAGCTGCGGCCGGCGCGTGGCAGCCTCCGCGCGGAAGTGGGCTGATAACTTCATTATTGTACTTACCTTCCTTACCTTCCAGCTTTAACTAAACGGTAACCTACCCGGTTGCTTCGAGTAAGGGCAAGTTTTAATGCAAGTGATGCTAGCTATTACATATCAAGATTATTTCTGTTACTTCATACCAGTGTTTCCCAACCTTTATCAGCCACGGACCCCTAGGAAATCAAGCACAGTTTTTACGGACCTCCTTTATAAAATAAACAACAAAAAATCGGATTCATTTGTAAGCTTAGCGATTACAAGGCATTTATGTAGGGTCCAGAGATGACACCGCGGACCCCCAGGGGTCCGCGGAGCACAGGTTGGGAAACGCTGCTTCATACTATTAAAAGACACAGCTTTACAAAACTCATGTTATGGTATTCATTAGTATATTTTTCAAAATAGGCGTAAGTTCTCGAGTGAGTTTATTGAACTTAAAGGATCCTCAACGTTTGGATTTGATGGCTAACTATGATTGCGAAGCTGTCTTTAGCATGCACAGCAGACGTCGATCATGGGCAAGCTCCTCTACACGTTCGCAATAGCCTATATTGGTCCATCTAGTCTGAGTCAACGTGTACATACCGCATATAAGGCTGATTTTAGTCTAACGCTGACCGCATGCGCACAGTCAGCACTGTAGACCAGATGTATGATATTCTAAGAAGCGTTTTTCAATACTCGTCACCTACCATACCGCACCTACACCGAAATAAACGCGAGCGGTCAGCGCTGATATTTCATACATTTCGGTGTAGTCGCCGACGGTCAGCGTGAGACTGAAATCAGCCTAAGTAACTAATATATTGTGTTTATAGAGCAGGGCAAAGTTTTACAGTTTATTCAAAGTAAAATATCATACACTCAAACTAAGATCGTTGTTTATTTTTATCCTCATCGATCAGCGAGTGAAAGTGAAATCCAAACAAGCGGAGTGAACGATAACACCCTTGTGGCGTCCAAATAAATACAATAATAGAAACTGTTTTCATTTCCGAAATGCAACGTTTATATTTGTGTTGCCATTAAAAATATAGCTGTAGCGTATTGCATCAAAATAATCTTGTAGAGTAGCTTTTGCAATAGCTCGTGTGCCGTTTTGACGACTTTTGAGTCGTGCTGCGTCATAAAAAGTGAAGAACGTTGGAATCTCCGTACCTTATTACGATATACCCACTTTAACCGAACATACGTCTACAACTTCAATATAACTTTAATCCAGTCTGCATCCTATCGAGCATCAAACGAATCTTAAACGTCAAAGAAACCTCTCGGCCTCCTGTTTTCAACGCTACGCCAATTTCGATAGCGAAGTCAGATGTAAAAAATGTATAGGATTTGAAAGTGCCATGACAATCGGCGATGCGATATGTCAAATCCCATACGTTTTTACTATCGAATTCTCCTTCGAAAACTTCCCTATCGAAAGTGGCAAATGCATTTTGAGTTTTGACTATAAGCACTCAGGTGTTTTGGAGAATTTTGTTTGTTGCTGATATGACATTTAATGTGAAAATCAGTAAGTACTTTTATCCGGTTAGATTAAGTAGCATGATCAGTACTGGGAACTTTATTCGAGTAGCATGCGAACTCTTATTTGATTGAATTCCGTTTCGGCGAATTGACAAAAGCGTTCCCGGCCGTGTCCGGTCTTACCCGCCCTTCCCCCGTCCCCGGCCTTTCCCACTTCCGGGCCATTTGCTAAACTAAGGAATGGGGAATGGTATGCATTATTTAATGACCTCGTTACCTTAAAAAGTAGAGTGGTGAATTTTATTTGTTTAACGTTTTGACTGAATGTATTTTAACTAGCAGAAAAAAGCTATTTTCCTCTATAGAGTATAGTGTACAACTAATTAGTGTCTGATAGTTCGGCTTTTCACGATTCATAGAAAAAATAGCTAAAACAATTAATTAGATTTTTAGTCGCAGGTAGCTTTTATCATTACAAAGATACAAAATTGTGTGTCGTCTCAATAGTTCATAAATATTATTAAATACAGAATTGTAATACAACAATGTGAAAAACATTCTTATAATATAAGGATCATTATAAGTTACAAATACTCAGAATATTGGAATAGCTATAGAATATTGTCACTTTGTCAGTACAACACGTACATAGTGCAATTTACAGGAAATCTGAAGCTGGGGTTGGAAAGTTACACAAACTTCGGTGGCATGTATAACTGTAGTTATTAGTTTTGCTCTTACACACGAGAAATCGCATTGAGAGATACAGTTGGCAAATTAAAACCAGCGTCAGTTCGCCGAACGAGTCAATTATGATACTATAGTCAGGACATTTTATGGTGGCACCAGCGGTCATTGACTTTTCTAGTCTAGGAGCTGTGTGAAAATACTCGAACTGCATTCTGTTAACTTAAGAATAAAATTGAATTCTTGTAAAGAAACAGACTATTATAGTTTCATCGGAAAACGTCTTGGTAACTCTTCGCATGATCATCTCCAACTATTTATGAGTTTGAAGTGATATAATTCATACTCTGTTCATATCGTGTATGCAAAATACGATATCGCCCTTAGACAAGAAACATCTGTCACTTCATTGTCAATCGCGGTTTGTATAGAAAACGACGAAATATGACAAGTTTTTTGACAGGGTCAATGACCGCTATAGACAGAATTCCGCGATTTGATAATAGCTGACTGTCATACATTATTTGCTATATAATACTAACTTAAATGCAAGTTGTATGTGTATAAACACATAAATCTTAATATTTAATCACTCTATTTAAAAAAAAACGCATGAAAGTAAAAAACGCAAATATTAGAGACAGACGCATATTATAACGTTTTATCGCGGGAAAATTTTTGCGGACACTGTTTTTACTACCACATATTTCTATCACTGCATCGGCATTCGCCAAGGTCCACAGTGGCAACCAAATACGAAAACCTTTGATATTTTAATATGCACAGGGGTACCCGAAGGACTATCTGAAGGAAATGAATAGACATGACGAAATTTTTTTTTCTTGTTGGTAAGTGAAGGACCATTCAAAAAATAGAAATATCAGTGAAAAAATGACTCTTATAGCATAAAAACTCTCCAAGATATCACAATCCAAAACTCACATAAAATAGACCTTCCCAAAACGCTCCATACAAAATGTCAGCTAACTGTGACGTCACGCCTAGCTAGTTTGTTCGATAGCTATGTTAGATATTGAGTTTATGAAAGTGGTTTCGTAAGAAAAAATGTTAAAAATTGCATAACTTTTCGAATGGTACACAAAAATTAAGGAGTTTTATAAAAAAATATTCGACTTGACTTAACTTGACGAAAAAACTTTGAAGGCTCAAAACAAACAAAAATATAATAAGTTATGAAGCTGAAATTTTGGGAATACCTATTTTTCATCGCTATGTCTTTATTTTATTTAAAAAATCAGCTAATCTTTGACCTTGTCGTCATCCCTATAAGAACAAAAGCAGCAGATATGAGAACCCGGCCTTGAGTACTAAATGCTGTTAAGGACGCTATCACATAAAAATTAGCAGGTCGACGTCTGTCAATACGAATATCGACGTTAATTAGGACATTTAAATAACATTCATATCAGCGCGCCTTGTACAGTGCCGGTTACGACGCTCGCCGCGTTCTTGATAGGGCGAAAATGTATGAAGAAATTTGAGAGTGTTTCTTATTTTTCTTATAAATGGAAATGTTATTTATTTTTATATAAAATATTTAGCTATTCGTACAGGGGACTAAATAAGCAACAATTTTTTTGTATATTTGTTTTCCTTAGTTCAGAGTATTTAGCTATACTGGTACCTAATCAAACCCCATTTTTTATCTTTTGCGATTATTGTGATGGTTAAAACGTATTTATGTGAAAATTTTGTATGCGGCTATAAAATTTTTATGGTGTACACGTGGGGATGAATATATTATATTTCATTTGAAACCAAAATATCCTCGCAGTGTGACTCCTAATTCTTTAAAATGGTACCTGAAAATCGCTGATATTTGTGAAAAAATGTGATAGCGTCCTTAAGTGTGTAATAATTATAATAGATTCCAACTTGTAATATTGCATAATACAAGCGCATCATAACGCGGTAGATACCGTAATAGTGTTACATGCTTGTCACCAGTACGAGCGCACACATTTCGCACGAGTTGACAATTCGATCCAGTGGGACTGCCGCGTGCCAGTGCTGTAATCTGTTTTTGTCTTCATTCCAGCGACTGTCTCAATAGAATGCCGATCGAATTCTTCAAATCGTAAAATTCGCGGCGACTTCGTTAGGTGTCAAAATCGAATGGTATGTTTATTGTTTTGTTTGTACCTTTTTGATTCCTACAGATTTTTTCTTTGGACTTCGTATGTTTTTAATCACTTACATTCCATCACATGAATTTATTTTCATACTAAAGTTCATCCGAAATTCAACATCTGTTTGAAATTTTGATACTGACTTTTTATGGAGAGTTTACATCAACTTTTTTAGAATATTAAACATCCGCTACAGAGTAAGCAAAGGAAAATAAACGGATGAAGTAATAAATTTGAAGTAAATTAAGACTGTAAAGACATGTGGAATCTAAGCTCTCAGGTTGAATTCCGATGTGGGTTGATTGTGCGAGTCGGAGGTACGGCGCGCAAATAAACGAGTTAGCATTTTTCAAACGTATCGAACACACTCTTTAATTGAGTCAATACAGTTGAAATATTCATTGTTTTGTGTATTATTTCAATGAATATGTTAGCGAATACTTCAAACGTAATACAGCTCGGCGGCACGGTAGGTATTTTCTCAAAATTTGATTAGTATAGTGCCCGAGCATTCGTTCAACACGTAAGAGCTCTCTACTTTTATTCTCATAACCCAGCTGTCGTCACTGGTAAGTTGCAGAATCGACTTTTTAAGGAACATTCTCAGACAATTAGGTAAACGGCGTAGGTATATTGGAAATAACATTTTTGCTGCTGCAACGCGGGAATCGAACCCCCGACCTCCGGAGTCGAGAACCAAGCTCAAGGACCACGGGAGTTATCTGCAGTCAGTACGTTAGTAATGAAACTGGTGGTCGTGGATTTCGGAATGTAGGGCACTGAGCGCCGCGCACCGCCACGTACGCGAGTAATGTTCGATTTTTGCTCTGAAATTCAGCTCAGTATCAACTTACTAATGTACTTTTAACATTTCCGATATTGTTTATGTTGAGTTTAATAGGTGCTATGCAGGTAGTTCGAATACCTATATATATATATATATATATATATATATATATATATATATATATATATATATATACCTAGGTATATATATATTCTTTCAGTGTTAGATAGCCCATTTATCGAGGAAGGCTATAGGCTATATTTTATCACGCTAAGACTAATAGGAGCGAAGAAATAGAGGAAAATGTGGAAAAAACGGGGAAAATTATTAGCGTAAATTAGATATTTCACAGACAAATCAGTCTATAAAAATAGCCTATGATCCTTCACGTGGTCTACTTCTTATCTGACTCAAATAACAGAAAAATTGTTCTAGTAGTTCGTTCCCTTTCAAATAATTTCCCCCGTTTTTTCCCCATTTTCTTCTATTTCTTCGCTCCTATTAGTCTTAGCGTGATAAAATATAGCCTATAGCCTTCCTCGATTAATGGGCTATCTAACACTGAAAGAATTTTTCAAATCGGACCAGTAGTTCCTTTTCGCGCGTTCAAACAAACAAACAAACTCTTCCGCTTTATAATATAAGTATAGATTACTTATTAGATATTTTACTATATTGCACATAATTTTGATACCAAAACACAATCAACACCGACGCGCAAAGATAACAAAGATTAATCTCAGTAGGTACAACATAGAATTATGAAAAAGATAGCGGCGTTATTGTGGGGTAAGAAAGTTTGTAGAGCGGAAACTACGGCGAGAGCCCTCCAACATCGATCCCAACTTCCACGGTCGGCCCTCTAATGAGAAAACCTCACTAGGAACTTCACACGCTATGACCATTTGGGAGGTAGGACATGTTAGAGGCCATAAAAATAGCATTGGGGCCTATTACGAAAAATACAATAAAAATTTTGAAGTTAAAAATGATCTATTAGGATTTTTATAATGCATGGAATGGCAGATGAGTAAACGCAACGCCTGACGGAAAGCAATTACGCCCTTGGATAGCCATAACACAGGAGGAGTCGGAGAATAATGAAACAATTTTGTAAAATACTTCAATAAATACATTAAAAAAAAAAGTGTGTTGTGGTCCTTATTATTCGGCTATAATGCCCCTAATTTTGCAAACCATACTCAAACGAGAACATCCAAGTAGAGTAAGCAGAAAGCTTTTCAACATTTGCAAATATGTTCAAATCTGACGGTCTAGAGCAGGTAAACTATTTTGCTGACCATATTTCCAAACCAGATATCGAGATAATCCTCGAGGATAAAACGCTCCTGGCTACACGGACCCTGTCAATATTGACCAAGACTCAAGACGTTGACCGACTCTAACTGACGGCATAGAATAGCTTTATAAATGCGTTTTAAAGCTTTAACCATTTATATTTCTTGTCTACACCTTCATAATATGTTCAAGCGAACTGTCTCTTTACTTCCGTAAAGCGTAGCCCAAATATTTTTATTTATGTTGAACTAGATGACGCCAGCGACTCCGCGGATCACGCGGGAGCCGGGAACAGAACATTTTTTCGGGATAAAAAGTAACCTATGTCCTTTCCTTTTAAAATGGGTTTAGCGGTTTGGGCGTGAAAAGGTAATAGAGAGACAGACAGACAGACAGAAAGGCAGACAGACACACTTTCGTATTTATAATACTAGTATGGGAGTATAGAATAAAATAGTAGAACCAAAATGTTACCATTGCATTAAAGTAGTAAATTGGGACACTGTTTTCTTTGTTTCAGTTAAGCTTAATTCAAAACCACTTCGTTATATCCAGTTTGCAATTCATGGCCGACACTAGTCGGGTATAAATAAGATAGTCGGAGCGGCGCGAGTGTATACGAACATTAATTAGTAGATAAGAGGCGGGAATGCATGTATTATTCAAATGTACTGGCACAAATTGCGGTGTGAAGCTCGCCGGGGAAGGAGGAGGCGATGACAGATCAATCACGCTGACAGCTCCAGCTGCGGGCAACCCTTTGGGGGTACTTCGATAACGCTCAAATCATGCCACTTGACAGCAAACATCTCCGCGCTCGTTACATAAATACCGTTCAAGTGTGAGCGAGTATTGTATGCCACAACACTGCGTTGCCGCGTCGCAAAAACATTTTTACGATGGCACGCCGGCTTGGCCCATATTGCTCCGGTGCATTGCACGTTGCGTTGAAATAACGCATTGCTGCGTTGTATTAACGAAAGTTAAAGACTCTCAGACGCCTCATGCATCTTTCCCCTTCATGTTCTGTTCGATGTTTCGTCAAAACACCCCTTTCGATAGCGCAACGCAACATAAGTATTAAAATACTAGACGTTCCGCGCCGCTTCGCCCGCGTAAATTAGGAATTTCACTGATAAAAGCCCACAAAAAAGCCTGATGATCCTTAACGAAGTCTACTTTTTATCTGTCCCAAATAACATAAAAATTGCTCCAGTAGTTCGTGAGATAAGCACTTTCAAATAATTTTCCCCGTTCTTTCCACATTTTCCTCTGTTTCTTTGCTCGTATTAGTTTTAGCGTGATAATATATACCTTCCTTCTTTCCTTGATTAATGAGCTATCTAACACTGAAAGAATTTTTCAAATCGGACCAGTAGTTATTGAGATTAGTGCGTTCAAACAAACAAACAAACTTTTCAGCTTTATAATATTAGTATCTGAGGGCACGGCAGTGCCCCCGCCAAGTCGAGCAAAAAAGCGGCACGGCCGTACCATCCTTTTCTCGAAGCAATTCAGTCTCTTTTTGGCCCCCCTATAACTTCGTTGTGGATATAACAACAAGTCTGAATTTTCAGTTGCTAAGCAGGCATTGTATAAACACGGTATATTTAAAATTTCATTCAATTTGAACCAGTAGTTTAAGAATTGTAACTTGTTAAACTTTCTTCATTTTGTCACTCACTGACTAACTGATGGACTGACTGACTGACTGACCGATCATCAAAAGTCTAAGGCACTTCTAGCAGACATAGAACCTTAAAATTTAGAATATAATTAGTGTTTAGTGTCTAAATCAAGGAAAAACCTAAACATTTCATAATTTTTGTCCAGTTTTCTAGATACACTAACTGCGTGAATAACTTTGTAATCCCATATAAATGTACAGGATTACAAAGTTAAATTTGCAGTTTATGAATCATTGTACCCGTACCATCGATATCTCCCGTACATATAATGGAAGGAATAATAGTTGTAGATAGATCTACATATGTATATGAGGCACTAGCTTTTGCCCGCGGCTTCGCTCGCGTGGAATTTGAAAATCACGTAAAATACGAATATTCTTGTAAACCTCCTTTGTAAACATTATGCTTTTCCAGGACCAAAAGTAGCCTATGTTACTCTCCATCCTTTTAACTAAGTCTATGCCAAAAATCAAGTCGATTGGTTGCTTCGTTAGATAGAGACAGGGGGTGGGCTTTGAGAAAAACTGTAGCTGAAGCTCAAGAAGTAGTACCTGAAAAGAAAAAGAGGAAGACTATACCTACAAAAATAAGAAAAAATCATGAGACAGAGGATTTAAGAAAAATCGTTATTAATATTCTAGAAGTAAAAGGTACCAAAAAGGAAAAAAGTAGGACTCTACAAAATGAAGTGAGATCCCATCAAAAACATGCTGTAAAAAAACCAACAGCATGTTTTTGATGGTATAGATTTTTACTTTACATTGCGCATTCTAAAAAATATTTAAAACGTTGGAAGGAACCGCTGCGGCGTCTGTAACGCAATCGAGCAATGTTGATTTGCTTCACGAATAATAAAACGTAGAGTTTTTCCAGAACTCTACCTCCCATCCAATCCATATACAAACTTCGAACCCCGTTGCCAGCTCTTAAATACTATGACTGAATTTGTTGGCATACACACAACACAAACATTTCGCAATCGCTCCATCTCCAATCCCTATGGAAGCCGCTACGTGTATCAGAACTAGTTTTGTTTGTTGTTGAATAAATAACGCCGGTGTTCCAGTTGCGCTTCCGGAATATTTGAGCTATAAGTTGATTACGAATTTAGGCGCAAATGCCTAAACTATAGTTTGTCGTGTGCCGGCACGCTTAGCGATTCAGGGCGTGTGTGCGCGGCCTAATATGAATAACACAGTGCGGCTTTAACAATTTCCTACATTTTACTGTTATTGCTGAGTTATGGAATATGTGGTATTATTTGATTAGTATGGCGAGCCGCGGGGGGCAGCGGGGGGCGGGGAGCGGGGTCGGCCGGTTGACCTACATGACAATGTCAACTGTTAAGTGTGTTTAGAATTGTGTGCAATAATACTCAATCGATACCCGCGCTACTTGCTCATCGATTTTACTTACGTGAAACTTTCTTACAGTTATAATTTCGTTGACTTTATTAACACCGTTTTTGCAAAGTGCATAGCTTTAGAATTTAAATACGCTCCAAAAGAGTATCCGAGACAAACTAAAAATAATTTCAGAGCGATGAATGTAGCTCAGTCGAAACTTTAAAGCATAAAGTGCTTTTTGACTCGGTGAATTTTTAAGGAAGCCCCGAAGCGACTGTAAATATAGCGCTCAAAGCGACCTCATAGATATGGTAATATTTTGTTAAGTCCTTCCTGTTATTTCTACACGTTTCCGCTTAAGTCTGCGGATGGATTTGCATCCGCAGCAGCGGAAGGTGGATTGAAACGTGGAAAATATTTATTTCTCTATCTGCCTCGGCCACAATAAAGTAATCAAAAACCGCCGCTTTCCTTCAAAACATACGAAGCGATTGAGAAATAGTTCGCAATGAAAACCGGTGTTCGTTAAGATTTGATATCATGTGTTTTAAATAAAGATAATAACTACGAAGATAATAATAATAATAATAATATCTATGGACGCTTCACACCACGTCAGTCTGGCCCCGTGCTAAGTACCTGAAGGACTTGTGTTACAGGTACCAGACAACGGAAATATATTTAATACTTTTATACTCAGTATACATATATTTAAGATTTTTATTATATTATACACATTATACACATATTTAATACACATCCAGACCCGGGAACATTGAAAACTTTTTGTTCCATCGGCGGGATTCGAACCCGTGACCCCCGGCTTGAGCTGCCACACACTCAACCAATTGAGCCCCAGAGGTCGTCAAAGATATTTTATTACTTCATTTTTGAAATGAATGCGCCCATATCCGAGCCGAACGCGTCAAACGAAACGAAACAAATACGTAATAAATATTAGAATTCTTTATATATTATTATTATATCATGAAACCGCGCACACTTCAAAATCACCAAGTGATCACCATTACACGGAAACGTTATTTTTGCCTAAATTGATAAGGCAAAACATTACAACATAATATGATGCGGGTACAAAAAATGTGGAAAGCGAACAAAACGGGGCCCGCACCCACCACGCCCCCGTGTCATCATTTGCAAATTGAAAACCAGGGGCAGGCGACCCGACTTGTTTTAATTATCCTGATTGTATGACACCAAGACTTTTTGCTAACGAAATCGCGTGTGGGGAGTTACATGAAATATCGCGCCATTTTCAAAAGCCCGTCGCTCGTGAAATGTTTCGACAAATATAGCGGCGAAAATACAACGCATTTTCAATAATTTCGGTGCTGCTCGTTTTAAATATCCTTTTCCGCTGATTAAAGTGTACATTGGAGGTGCAGAATAAATTCAAGTATTTTTGTATGGTTACGGCAACATATTTTGTGTATGATCTAGTATTTTAATTAAGAGGGAACGCGGGTGCAGTAGAATTTAAACGAAGAAACGATTGCCATCACGCTTCACCCTGCGCCGGCACGTGTATTGTGATAGAGACAGATACAGTAAATCGAGGTAACGTAGTCCTCTGATTCCTCCTTCAAAATAGAGCCTATCTAATTATTATTTTTATAAATATCTTCAGGAAGAGTGAGTCTATGCCTCAACGTTTTTATTTTATCTTAAAGATCTTTCAAATTTGTTTTATGGTCGGTGGATTGGCGGGGTACGGGGCATTCATTTTTTGCGATTTTTGAAGGGTCATATTTTTTTATTTATTAGTAAATTTTGAAAAAATCGAACGTACAGGCACAGCTTTAAGAGATCCCAATATTTTATTAAAAATCATTTGTCTAGACGCATTGTCCAGGGACTAGGGAATAAATTGGGGAATACGTTTGTATGGAAAAACCGTGTTAGCGTTTCCTCTTAAGCCTGATTTTAGAATTGCTAGCAATATGCTAGCAATTCTAAAATATCTTCTAAATAGCTAGCATTTATCGCTGTATCCCCATACTGACCTTTTTTTGAATAAAAATAGCCCTTTGTATTTTAATTACTAGAACATACACAATTTGATCAAAACAATACCATGATGTTTTAAACGCGTAAAGAAGTAACAAATATTATTTATGAAGTAACAGAATATTATTCAATATTGACTCTATTATTTTATTGTATTTTCTGTTCTGGTAAATAGAATAATTGCTATAAATAAGTCGTCAATTTCATTGCTACGAAAAGGGTCCGTCTATTTTTTTAATAAAATAATATTTTCTTGAGCTAGCTCAGTTGGCAATGAAACAGAAACGATAAAACAATAAAATATTTCTGTGGTAATACCTCAAGTTGTATTAATTTTTAATGGTGCACTCCCTGGATAACCGCACAGGAAAATAAAAAGCCCATTTTTACGACATGGCGATCTAGTTACAAGCCACAAGTTCCCGGCCCTGGGTGTATAATGTTGTCTTTGCGGCGTCGCGTCCGTTACAAAAAACGACAAAACGAGGACCCGAACGAGCTGTTTTATGTCCACACTAGTGGGTAAGTATATAGACAACTTGCATTCGATAATTCGACAGCACAGTTAGAAAAAAAAGGGATCTGACCTGAGGCAAGCGCACGACATTGTGCCATGACCAGATTGCCCCTCTGCGTTAAATTCGTCTGCACTCTACATAATTGTAGATTTCCAACTCCACTGTCGAAATTATCGAATGGAAGCTGTCTAAGTGCCCTCTTAAACTGCCGTCTATACAATATGTCTATGGAAATCTATGATGTGTGGTCATTTGTTAAAGTTAACGCAGCACACTTACAAACGTATTAAGGTTAATTTGATATATTACATCTCTCAGCATTTAAGTAATTGGTTGTAATTTTTTATTAGAATTTTGGGTTAACATTGAAAGCTTCGCTATGCAGCTTTCAAAGATTTCCCTTCGTGGAAAGTGTTGAGGAATCCACGTTTAGAGAAATAAAAGATAATAAATACTTAAAGTTAAGGGTTTAATTACATATTATAGTACGGTCACCAGATAGAGAGAAATTCGGCTATTGAACCTGCTTGTCAGTTAAGGCTACACACGAAAATAATGGTTGCTTGTTTCACACAAGGCCTGAGAATACAAATATTTTCTTGGACTCGTTAAAGAAATAAGCAATAAGCAGCTACAGGTCAATGGCCGATATTCTTTTATCCGGCGACCGAACATTAGTTACCGCATTTATCTAAAAAGCTTGTTACAATCCTTTCTTTTGAAAATTATATCGTAACAATGACACACGCATTAAGAATTAGTTGATTAATTTCACCGATAGATGGCGGGGACAGTCTTCTGCATCGCGCTAGTGATGTGACGATGTCGATATGCATAAGGATTTTCTCTACAATGTGAATTGCTTCGTGCCGGCTCAATCTTAAAGGTTCCACGGGACCTCTAAGTTGAGGTTCCTAACCTAACCCAACTCTTGGGCCTCTTTCGCAGGGTGGCGGGTCGACTCTCGGGTCAAGAAAAATTGAAACCCTGTACAAAAATTATAATTTATATGTAGCATACCTAACTGAACCATACTAACTGCAGAAAGAGATAAATTAATGTTAGTCAGCCGAGGCTTAATTTAAACCCAGATCTACGCAAATGGGCCTAAAACAGTTCAGATTAATATTACAGTTAGTAGTAGTTAGTTGAAGTACCATCGAGGAAATTGATTCCTAGGCAATTGACGGACCTACGTCATGTGGTCGGCTTATGTCAATTCAATGTTAGCTGTGATCGGTCGGATGGGTTTGACTTAACGCGACCAAATTACTTAGGTCCGCCATCTGTCTAGGAATCAATTTCTCTGATAGTATAATAACATAATATTCAAAGAAACCTATCGCCATGCCCATTGGTTTCTTTAACTCGGTAATAAATTGAACAATGATGTAATCTAATCATTTTATCGCGTTTCATGTTAGCAGGCTATACATGATCTGAAATTTGCAAACGTTGTACCGTGTTTGCAATAATTTGGTGTGTTTAAACAATTGGGTTAGGTTCTAGCGCATCTGCCGCAGCGCGATAATTATTCGCAAATACCTATCAAGCAAACAAAATGAAGCGACACGTTGGCCGCGAGCCAATAGGGGCTATTTTCGCCCGCCCGCCGACCGGAACTACGTCATACTGCGCGCCGGCAGCCTGCGATAATAAAACGTTAATTCGCTTCGACCGAAAAATCAAATTAACCCCCATCGACTCGCGATATACGAGCGAAAATCGCCCGTAATACGAATGAGATATTTTCCGTCAAATTTTAGTCGCAGGTAAATTAAAGTTACGAACGTCAAATGAAAATTAATTACGAATATCATCTGTATTTTTCCATTTCCAATCTGCTCGAACGTAAGCCGCTTTCGGTCGAGCGAAATCAAATTTAATTCGATAGATAAATTTCAAATTTGAATGACTTCGGAGTCTAATTGGAAAATGAAGCTCGGATTTTCACTCGAAACGTTTCACTCGAAATACGTACGCGCTTAGTCGGAATTCTAAATTGAGAGCGCACGGCAGCGGGCTCGTAATAACTCATAAAGAAGCCTTATTAGTTGGAATCTACGAGCCCTTATTTAGTCTGGAGTGCTTTCCGGCCCTGATAGGTCGTTGCCCCTTCCAGCTAGAGCAGGTCTAGACGTCACCTCATTTTTCTACCGAGAAAATGTGGAGGTTACGTGTTTGACTAGATATTGTTACTAATGAATTAAAAACATAGATATACCATCAGAGAAGTTAATTCATAAGATTGCGGATGGGCGTGGGTTGTGTCAGGTCAATGTTGATTTTCTGTCGACTGGGCATGACATAACCCCACCAAATTATGTACAACGTAGGTCCGTCATCTGAATCAGTTTCTCTGATAATACATACACACATTTATATAACGTTTATGTATATTTTACACTTATGAGCAGTGATTTGTGATTACTTAAACGAATAAAATTAGAATAACTCGTAGACGCTTCTACGAAACTCGAGTACTGACGCTACACCCACATAACACATTGGAGGAAGTTGTGATAAGGTCAACATAATGTCGCAAGATGTTTGGCTGTGAAGGTTACGGTAACTTTTGGTAACCTGTCAACAGTACGACAGTACATGACAAATTACTAAGCATCTTCTACCCACTAAACTTAAACTACTAACTAGAAGAATAAATTGTATATTCTATTGTAATACGTAAATGTACGTAAGTGGATTTAATAAGTATGAGTGTATTGAAGTTGAATTTTATGTAAGTATTTTAAAGCAAAATGCAGTTCTCTGGTACAAGTACATAAATTTTAATTCATCGTCTGTCAGTCTGGCACAAGTATATAGGCAGCAAAACCATTAGACTGCAAAAGTTTAGACCTCCGGTCTTAAACTTAAAACGTGTCATCTAATATCTTTCTGAAATCGGCCATTTAAAGCAGCATGGCCAATTTATACCGACATCATTACAACTTCACCAAACCAAAACACCTCAAGAACACCTCTTTTCTATTCCTTCAATTGTGGAATTGACAGGTCGCACTTTAATCCCAATGTCAAACAACAGTTATTGATTTTAGCACATTCAGTTGTTTCAGGGCGGGGTAGCGAGGGTGGGCGGCGAGGGCGGGGGCGGGGGCAGTAAAACGGCAACCATACCTCCACACGTGAATATTTGATGAGTGAATCTTGGTGGAGCGGCAGTGTGGCCCCTGCAGCGGGTCCCTCGCCTTATGTATAAACTAGGTGATGCCCGCATTTTTTGCGTTTATATCAGTGTGTCGATAAACTTACTTTAATCTAATAGTTAAAAACTATGTCGTCAAAATTAGCGTGAGAACCGTACATGTTTCCTGGATGAAAACTTTCCTATGTCCTTTTAAGGCGTCAAAGTATTTCTATATCGAATTTCATCGAAATCGATTTACTGGCTTTGGTGTGAAAAGAAGACAGACTAACTTGCACATTTATGATATTAGTATGGATTAATCTAGCAGAGAATTCGAACAAAATTCACATCGGATTCGACAGCGGCGACCATATAAACGATTAAGTGTTGACCAACAAAGTTTCGAATCCGGACAAAACGGGAATCGGTACCAAAAATTGTGATTCGAGTCGGATTCGACAACGGCAAATAAACGATCGAGCTAGGCGTTGACCAATAAATGCGTAGTTTCGAAACTGAATCAAACAAGAATAATTATTGTTACTCCAAAATCCAGCATAGATGATCTATTTTATTATTAAAGTTAAAACAACTTTAGTTGGCCTTGAGCATTTTCTTGGGATTAGTAAAAAAGGTAAACTCGCGTCGGAAGTCAGACACGTGACCCGATCAAGAATTCGTAGGACGATGCAAGAGTAAACCGCTGCGGTCTACTCTTTCTGTGTCTTACGAATTTTCTCGGTGAAAATGTATGATTTTCCTCTTTATTTTTCACTTCTTCCGAGATCTCCGAGGTGTCACGTATTTTTTTCTGTGCTATTAAGGCTTCCTACAGACGAACGGCAGTCGACGGCAGCCGCCAACGCGTGCCGTCGACATGTGCCGTTCGTCTGTAAGAGCTCTAAAGGTGGCTTTCGGATCTTTGCCGCGAGCGACCGCGACCGATAAAAATTCAAATAAAATGATACTTTATGACATAGAATATAGGTATCATTTTCTACTGACATTTGCGTGGCGACCCACGCTGCCGCCGGCGGCGGCGTGAGAGCTAGAGGTAGAGTAAAATGAAACCTTATAGCCTATGTCATAAAGTGGCATTTCGTTTGGATTTTCGTCGGTCGCGGTCACTCGCGGCAAAGATCCGAAAGCCACCTTAACATGTAGGAATATTAATACTCCATCGAAGATGTTGATTTGACTTATTTACGGCGATAATCTGTATTGATTCAACGCTTATTCATCGTATACGAGAATATAATGGGCCGTTTCATTAATATTCATGGCGATTTGCATATTTTATTGTTACAAACAAACGTTCATAATATCGATATGGGAAAATAGTTTTAGTGACCAAAAGTTTCAGTGTTCCAAATTAGATTTTGCCGCAATTTTGATGCGCAATTCGTTTGTCGCGTACATTTTTCCGCTATAAAGTTTTTTCCGGGACCCGAGGTATGTTCACATCAAGTTTCAATCGGTTTAGGCTTTATCAGCTGCCCCTTGAATAGGATCTAGAGTCCAGACAGTCAAAGTTGACTGTTCTAACTATAACATCGAAAACGATTAATGACTGAAAATTTTTGGAGCTTTTAATATTTGCTACTACATAACGCCCGTAACTCCGTTGCGTGTATCCAACTATGCCTTTCCCGGGACTCAAAGTATTGCCATACCAAATTTCAGCAAAATCGGTTCAGCGTTTTTTGAAGTGGTAACATACAAACAGACAGAAATATGTATTTTAATATCATGTTTGTTGTTGGTTGTGTTTTTTGTTTTTAATTTATTTCATAAAATGAGCACATAGAAGCCACAAAATCTATGTACCGAACCTTGTAGTACTCCACGGGCCGACGACTCCCCTAGTGATACAATCAATTGAACCATCTGATAACATTGTACAAGTTGCCTGTAAGTGGTTGTAGCAAATGCACCGTGATATTTCTATTAGCTTAGCCCACTTCCGTAGATCTCGGTTTAAGTTAAACCTGGGTTAAATATCATGTCAACAGATGTCAACACTGTGTTTATGAAAAAAAAAACTGGCCAAGTGTGTGTTGGGCCACGCGCAATATAGGGTTCCGTAGTACCGCTAGTTTCTGTTTTTAGGGTTCCGTAGCCAAATGGCAAAAAACGGAACCCTTATAGATTCGTCATGTCTGTCTGTCTGTCTGTCCGTCCGTATGTCACAGCCACTATTTTCTCCGAAACTATAAGAGCTATACTGTTGAAACTTGGTAAGTAGATGAAGTCTGTGAACCGCATTAAGATTTTGATACAAAAATGGAAAAATTATTAAAAATTTTAGAGTTCCCCATAGGTACAACTGAAACAAAAAAAAAAATCATCTAACCTATGCGTGTGGGGTATCTATGGATAGGTCTTCAAAAATGATATTGAGGTTTTTAATATCATTTTTTTCTAACCTGAATAGTGTGCGAAAGAGACTCTTCCAAAGTGGTAAAATTCGTGTCCCCCCCCCCCCTCTAACTTCTAAAGTAGGGGCACGATAAGTATAAAAAAATATATGATGTACTTTACTATAAAAACTGCCAACGAAAATTGGTTTGAACGAGATCTAGTAAGTAGTTTTTTTTTATACGTCATATATGGTAAATCTTTTAACTCTCATTAAATTAACTGAAATATAGAAATAAATCAAAAACCTTTTAATTTTATAAAAGTAAACCTTATTGCTGCTGCGGAACCCTTCATGGGCGAGTCCAACTCGCACTTGGCCGATTTATTTTTTAATGGTCAATAAATGTACATTTATAACGTGTTTTACACTACTAACAACATCATCTCAGCTACGAATAAAGGGATTTGAACGAAAAAGTCCTTTATACTTCTCCGAATACATTTTTTTTTAGTTGATCGACTATTACTCAATAACTTATGAAGTCTTCTTAGCCATGATAGTTTTTCTTTTAAATTTAGCATATTTCCTACTCCCGTGAATTTTTTCACATTTCCAGAAGCAACCTGGCTTTAGCTGGTAGAAGGGAGGGACACTGGACTCTAACGATTTTTTCCACTTTAAAACTTCATATTTTACAAATAGATCCCTAAATCGGAAAATTATCTTTGAATACTCAACATTTTTAAAAAACCTATCCAACGACACCCCACACGGTGGGGTGGACGCGAAAAAAAAATTCATCACCGCTTGATGTGTAGCGGAGGTATCTTAATATTTTTTTAAAGATCTTATATACCATTTTGTCGGCATCATTAATATGTGCATTCATGGCCGAATTACAGCTTTGTAGGTCCTATAGTCTCTGAGCAAAACCGCGGACAGACAGACGGACGGACAGACCGAAACTATAAGGGTTCCTTGTTGACTACGGAACCCAAAAAAAATAACCTGAGCCTGGGCCTTATGTGAAAAATAACTAGTAGTTTCATTTGTATTTAAGTAATTTTTTTTAATTGTTTCCTAAAAAATACATTACGAAAAAGAGAATTTGAGGATTATGGCAGCGTCAGGTCGGGCGCAAATTCAATTTTGTGAAGACTGTTAGACACAGGATAATAGAAATTTAACCAATCTCTTTATATACTGCGAATTGCACTTGCAGTAAATAAAACACTGATTCAGATATAGAATTCCATATCGATCACATCCCACATACTTCTCGGTATAAGTTTAGATGCTATAAGCCGGCCGAGATAAAAAGTTGTGGCTTCCCCCGCACGGAACACAGATATTACAGAGTGATTCGCCTCTGACGGTATGACGGCCTGTTATGATATTTCCTGTAGCGATACGAAATTTTACGCTTTATAATTTATACAAAGTAATAATATATTATAAGGGGTTTTCCAATAAGGACTTGACAACTTTTTTCAAAATAAAATTAAAACCATTTGAGATATTTCAAAAACTTTAGAATCGAATTGAAGTACAATGAAAACATTTTTGAATGGAACTCGACTCATATGGCTCTTATGGCCACCGCAGGCAAGTTTGCAGCGGTGATTCGTTGAACCCAATTTTCTATGACTCGGCCACACATTACGGCTATTTCACGTTTAATTTTGGCTCTGAGCTCTTCCAACGGCGTCGGCTTATCCGACGACTTGACGCAGCCCCAAAGAAAAAAATCTAGAGGCGTTAGATCGCACGAACGAGGCGGTCAATCGACTGGTCCATTTTTTGAGATAACACGCTCATCAAACTTGCTCTTCAATGAATCGATTGTAACATGTGCTATGTGGCTTGTGGCGCCGTCCTATTGAAACCTCATGCTGTCCAAGTCCATATCTTCTAATTCGGGCCAAAAATAATCCATAATCATGGCCAATCTGCCTGTCTACTAGGGCGAGAATTACGATCGAAAATCTGAGTTAACGCTCTTAAAGTAGCGGCCATCGACTCCGAATTTCTGTAGTAACTTTTTAAGATTTGCAGACGTTCGTTCGTGTACTTCACCATGATGAAAATGTTATGTTTACTAAGTAAACTGACAGTGACAGTTCGATGTTAAGTGAAAGCAGGTGAAAGGGTGCGTCCACAAACTAAATTTAAAATTGTCAAGTTCCTATTGGAAAATCCTTTATAAACCAAGGTATAAGTATAATAAGTTATATATTATGTTAGTTATAGTAAAACAAATAAAAAAGATACAGTTACTACAAGGAACTTGGACGTTATCAGACGAAATGACAAAATCACGTATTTCTATATTCAGGGTCCCGATTCTCCTACGTCGAATGTCGCTTCGATCTCTAGCTATCTCACTCACTCACTCACTCACTGTGTGAGACAGCCTACTGACGAAGCGATGTTCGTGGTAAAAGAATTGTGTCTCTGAAGGTTTTACCTGGGTTCCACATATCATCGGCTTAATACAAGTGTAATCTAAAAACGTAGTTACATAATTAAAAGTAATGAAGGTAGATAACTGCAGCAGCTCGTGAGCACAATTACAATAACAACGGGAGTCCGTTATACAAATCATACCTGTACAACCAGCAACCAGCTTTAATTAGTTTAAACATAGGTTGCCAACTTGGTTAGGTTGGTAAGGTTTAATTGTCAAGTTAGCGGTTAGTGGTTACATTTGCAGAAACCGATATTGGCCCTATCGAATCTATTGAAGACTATTGATATAACCCAACCAAATTACGTAAGATTTTTAGTAAAAAAACAACATCAAATATATAACCTCGTCCATTTCTAAGACTGGCCGCTAACGCATGTTTTCCGTATTCGTTTTCCGTATTCGGGATTCCGTGAGACTAGCGCAAATATTTGTTTTTTTCACGCGCGAATGCATCGGCTTGCACTTAAAAACGTAAGTACGTGCGGAATTTATTCCGTACGGAGAAAAACGAACGTGTGCGGTAGTTAATGTATTTCCTATTGATTTCATGCTTTCGAATTTGCAAATATGGAGAACAGATTCGGAAATCGCATATGGAAAACGTATGTATGCGGCCAGCCTAAAAGTTGATTAAAAATGAGAAACGTCGACTAACATACATCAAAACGCCTCGAAATTGTTTCCCCAAGTTAAAAATAGACTTTAATTACATTTTCCTGATATAACGCTGGGGTTTTCTATTTTTTCTACCTTCCTTCAAACGGGAATTAATAAGCAGAGTTCTAGTTTTTGCAATTTACCCTCTAACAGAGGGCACACTTATTAAATTTGTGGAGTTAACTCGTTCTTGCTTTTATTACTGCATGAAATTGTTTGTATGGAATAAGTATTATGTTTTACGAGCAATGGTGTTTATGCTTAATGATATAAAGCGGAGAAAATGCATAAAAGAACGGGATCTTTCATGTTAATAAACACAGTTTTAAACAAAATATTATGTGTATCCTATTTTTAATTTCCTTAAAGCTTAAGGATTCAGAAGTCAGAAGTATAACCTTAATATACAGGGTGTAACAAAACTAAGTGATAATACTTTAGAGTGTGTAAGTGTTCCTTGTAGAGAGTTCACTGTGAAAGTAGCAGCGCTGAAAGACCAATTTTTTTTTTTCACTTTTGTATGGGCAAGCGCCCCAGCGTCACGAGTTTTCCCAAACAAAAGTGAAAATAAAAATGGGTCTTTCAGCGCTGCTACTTTCACAGTGAACTCTCTACGAGTAATACATACACACCCTAAAGTCTTATCACTTAGTTTTGTTACACCCTGTATAGGTTATTGAAATATATAAATATTATTAAACATGTATTTATAAATAAGTTCAGTGCATTAGAAGGAAAAACCATATTAAAGTGATGGCGGCACGAATATATTCTCAGTATCTATAATTGCTAATAAAGATACGAAAAAAAACTTAGACAGAAATCGTATTAAAAAAAATGTTATACAAGCAGATTACAGAAGTTCTTAAATTGTTTAAGCAAACCTTGCGTAAGTAAATGTAGGTAGGTCTACCAGGATCTTAATATGGCAAATTTGGATGGCAGATTTTCAAAAAATATCCTTAATCATTGGATGAATTTTTATATTTGCATGTTTTACACATAGAATCAGCCGCTATAAGGAAAAAAAAGGATCAAAATGTTTTATTCCAATTACCCCGGTATTGCTAGAGTCAATTTCTTTTCTCACTTTTTGCCATCAGATCCTGGTAAGTTGTAGACCTATAGTTACCCTACCCGTAGCGTTCACAAAAATGTGTCAGGACACACCCGTTGTTTGTACTTTTAGTTCACGTAATTTTATATTTAGGCGTGTCTGACATGACCTGGGACACACTTCTACCACAATATGCTTCGGTCAAACCTATTTCTCTACTAATTTTATACAACACTAGCGGTCGCCCGTGGCTCCGCCCGCGTGAATGTCGGTTACCGCTGCAAAAAGCCTACCCAAGAAAGACACAGTTAGCAAAATGGGTCAATTCACAGACACCGAAACTAACATCGACGACGATCGATTTGATTAGTTGTTTAAATGTAGTCCAAAAAAAATTCAAGATTTTTAAATAAAAAAAAAATGGTTATTGTGCCTCACTCGACATAGATAGTGTGTCGCAGATTTTTTTGTAGATATTTATAAGATCTACAATTAATTAGAATATTTTATGGTTCTATCTTTTATAGTTTAGGCAGCGTACGCAAAATAAGTAACTTTTCTGGTTGATTTTTTACATCTTGTGTCCGAAAAACCTAAATATGTTACGGAACCCTATTTTTTTCCAGAACAAAATTTAGCCTATGTTACTCGTGGATAATGTAACTTTCGAATGGTGAAAGAATTTTTCAAATCGGTCCAGTACTTTCGGAGCCTATTCAATTCAAACAAACAAACAAAAAATCAAATCTTTCCTCTTTATAATATTTACTAATATTAACTAATACTAACTATTATTAACTTATATTATAAAGAGGAAAGATTTGATTTTTTGTAGTGCTGCTAGTATAGATGTGGATTTATAAAAAAAATACACATATTTTTGGAGATATTTGCAGTAACATAAAACACTTCTTATATTAAACAAAACAATATGTTTCTCAAAACACATGAAAATAAGTAATATTGGCTAGGTTCAAGGTGCCTAAAAAGGATTTTTAAGGGATAAATTTGGAAACCAATGTTTCCTTACCAGGAGTCTCGGGATGAGTTTAGACTCCTGTGCTATTATTAAAATAATGACCTCGTCCAAAAACCGCGATTTATACTCGAAAAAAAAACGTTAAAAAAATAAACCAGTGTCAAACAGAATTTAAAAAAAAAGTCAAATCCCCACTGGTTAGTTGGTTGAACGATTAAATCGATTTTTCCGAGTACTTACTTTTCAACCTTTGATATCGATTATCGTCCTCACCTTGACCGCAATCCGCGGTTTATGTAAATCGCCACACCTTCTTGAATGAGTCCTACACATTATTATACAAAAACCATAATCGATTTCCATTTATGAATAAATAAATGTATTACAAAACCACGTGGTAGATATTCGGGTTCACCGGTACAAAGACGAGGCACAAAGGTACAAAAGTGTCGCAGCCTAAATTGACCCACTTTTCGGATTCCTTCGGAAATGGTATTGTACTAAACATGCGAACTCTTGCCAGTTGTGTTGGTTACGCATCCCCCTGGATTACGAGAGTAAAGGAAAAAGAAGAGAGTGCTCTTTTGTTATATAATACACATACTTGGGCACTATAATCTCAATCTTGGGCAATATAATATAGGGTTCTGTAATCAACAAAACTTGGTTGACTACTGAACCCTAAAACGGAACCCTAACAAGCTGATTTTTTGTATATTGATAGGTTAATAGTTATATAATTTAGGAGTAACATTGTCCTACAAATAGAATAACCATATTTTAGGATCATCAGATCAAAGTATGAAATCCTTTCTATCTCTGTTAGCTACCACTTTCGAGATTTTTCGCAAATAAAAATGTTGTTCGTTTTATCAAAATGAAGCTACTCTCAAAAAATTAGCTTGATAGTAATAAAAAAAAATTGTTCTAGGGCTCCCGTACTATGAGTAACTTTAAGCTACAAGTTAAATAATTATTTACCCAACCTATGGACACTGCGCGCGGGAAGGGTAGCGGCGCGGTGTTTCTTTGATGGCGCACGCCGCCGCGCCGGCCACATTGTATGCCTACTTGCCTAGCCGCGTAATTTACTTAGTGTTCATGATTCATTTATTTATTTCAAATTCGGACAAAAATTAAGTACCTAATTTTATTACATAATTATAATGAGAATCGAGTACAGAGTACTCTCCTTAAGTATTGAATATGTCTCACCAGTCATATTGTAGAGACAAGTCATCGGAACCGTTGTGTAAGACTCGCGTGGGTGGCGCCTTACTATAAATACATTGTTTTCGCTTCTATAGGAAAGTTTCGCCTCGATTGTAGAAACGACACAAAAAGTACAAGTGAAAAGAATTCTCACGATTTATATTGATCTAGCAGCTCAATCGGGCTACGATATTACTTTCTGTATTTATGGCTCATAAACTAGTTTTAATTACTATTTACTTATGGAAAAACCAGAAGTATTTATTCCCGATTCCGATATATACAAAATATAACCAAGTATACTGATGGCCAGCTGTGGTCATGACGCGGACCAGTAGTAATATAATATTATACTGTTGATTAGTTCCGAAATATACGCCAGTGCATTGACGATTAAATTATCCCTTTGTTGAGGTGTCATTAGAGTACAGTGTGAAGTATGAACGTATCCATAAAAATGTATGGTGCACGATATTGTGCTATTAACTATTGCCTATAATAACGTAGTCGGTAGTCTGAAAGCAGCTTTAGTGTATAAAAGTTCGATATCGTTTCCCTCTGACAGAAACCTTATGAAAACGCGCGTTTAATCCTTACAATATGATTATTTCCTGCTCCCCCTCGCCCAAATGTAATATTATTAAGACAGTCATAGTTATATATTTCCTAATATAATAACAGATAGGAAATAGAAGTATTTGCGTCTAATGGGAAAACTATGGTAAAATTATTACTGTTTTGTAAGTAAGGTATGAAGGTCACACCAAAATAAGAGTAAGGGTCAGTTCATATTTCAACGCGGTGCGTCGTTGTATTTTAAATTATCCATTTAAAATTGAATTATATTTACTACACGAGTCGATACACATTGAATTGACAGATTGCCACCCGGAGTGCCTGTTTCAAATTTGAATGGCTCATTTAAAAATGCATCACGTCACGTTGCAATTAGAATTGACACTGAGAGCGCTTTCGGATTCGAATTCGATTCGAACCCATGAAAATACGGTCCTAAATTATTATAGACTTATTTCTGTCCTCCTCACCTCAGTTCTCTCCGATATTCATGAATATTTCGCGGATTCGGATCGCAATCGGATCGGACGTAGTGCGAAAGCGCTTATATCACAACTCAAAGTGTCTAAACACACTAGGCCGAAAAAACGCGGCCGAAGTTCGGCATGATTACCTACGCCAGCAATGCACTACGCATACAATATAACGCGACGTAATTTCGGCATAATGTGTCATCAGTAATTTAAAAAACATTGCAGTCGTAATCATGCCGAATTTCGGCCGCGTTTTTTCGGCCTAGTGTGTTTAGACACTTAGTTTACATAAGTTACGCCACTTCGATGCGCTAAGCTTAACGCATTAAGATGAAGACAAATGAATGACTCACAATAGGACCGATTGCACTACAAGTCCTCGGGCATTTTGTTAGGGCCTCGCGGTGCCCACTCGGGGCAGGAGCGAGACGGGCCTGGGCAATTGTTTTGCTCACTTTACTTGAGTGATATTTTAACCGACTTCCAAAAAGGAGGAGGTTATATGTTCGTCTGTTTATATATTTTTTTTGTATGTTCAACGATCACTTCGCCGTTTGTGGACCGATTTTCAAGATTTGTCGCTATTGTATAGAGTATAATCCGAATTTGGTACCATGTTCATAAAAAAGGTGACTTGATGATGGGATCCATAAGTAATCAAGGGAATTCCTCGCTATTAATACTGAAATGAAATTTATCTGGATGATATTGTGTATTTCGATTCATTTGAAGTATTTCAATTTAAATGGAAATATATTATGGTGATTTTGGATATATATGAAGTATTCCAAGTAAATCTTACCAAAAAGTTAGATTTTGCGCCGAGATATACCATGGTTTGAAGGTGGTGAACAGATCTCCGGCCTCCTTATAGATAAATGTTTGAGGGTTTCGACGTTATTTTAAAAATTGAAGGCATATTATGCTAATGGTACATTAGACTAATCATCATCATCTTCAGTACCCTTACACCTTGCAACATTACATTTTGACTCTATTATTAGTATTATTAGTGTTTTTCGTAGTTTTTTTTTTTTACATCGAAACGGATGTCTTTGATCATTATTCCGCTGTTTGGGGACCGATTTAGAAAATTCTTTTGTTGCTGTATAGGGTATAATCAGAATTTGGTACAATGATTACGAAGGTGATGATCTGATGATGGGATCTATAAGCAATCGAGGGAAATTCTTGAAATTTATAAAAACACACATCGTGGTTAAGATTTTGTTTCTAGGAACTCAAAAATATGTTACAAATAAGTGAAATTTCATACGAAGGTGTGTCTGGATCCAAAGGCACTGAACAGAACTCTTGAACCCTTAAACATAAAAGTTTGGAAATTTCAGCATCGCTTAGATAACTACAAGTTTTTACCACAATTTCGCTCACAGTAGTATAATGTGAATAGTTAACGTTCGTAGTGTTTATCTACGCATAATATCTTGTGGTCTTGTAGATAACTAAAAAGAGTATAATTATTATTTTTTAACAAAAAATTGAACTCGACTTCCACAGTAAACACAATATTCTTAAAATGATCTAAAAAGTATGAAATAATTGTTATTCTTCATTAGTGCCTTTTTCAAAATTCGACTAAACCTCAACTACTTCTGCACCCTGTTTTCAATCTTTTGAAGTCGGTACCGGCTAAGTTCTATGTCAAGGATCTCAGTTCTGAGCTGGTACCGACTTCAAAAGAATGGAAATTGGGTGCAGAAGTAGTTGAGGTTTAATCGAATTTTGAAAAAGGCACTAATGAACAATAACAATTATTTCATACTTTTTAGATCATTTTAAGAATATTGTGTTTACCTTGGAATTCGGGTTCAATTATTTGTTCAAAAATAATAGTTTTGTAATACATTTATTTATTCATAAATGGAAATCGATTATGGTAGTAGCGGAATAATTCACTATTGTTGACTCTTTGAACTGCTTAATGAGTTCGTCTTATCTCATATTTATTTCATTTGTAAATTACTGTGTAAGAATTTGTAAAAAAAAAGAAATTAGTCTCGTGGTTTGCACCATAATAAAAGCCTTACACTGTCGATAACTATTTGTTGTCTTTGTCTGTCGAATTTTCGGACGTATCAAAGAAAGTAACCTTATGAGGCGTGGGTTCAGAAAAATAACCCGGAATACAAAATGGGGGCACACTAGTAGGTACGATATGGTATCAGATACGTGACGTCAGTGGTCAGCATACTGGGTTATATTTCGGAAAACGTAAATTATTCTATGAGTTAATATTTTTCATTTTCAGCAGCTCCCATAGTAGCTGCTATAAAAATGAAGTTAAATGTAGCTAGTATTGAAATAATAAGTGAGTAGAAACAGGAGAGAACGGCAGCTACTCTCATTATTTTCATATTTTAACACTTCACTGGGAACTGGGTGCAGCAAATGAGCTTCGACATAGCGGTAAAAATATGCGCGGAAATAGTCGCACCGACATTCAAATGATAAAGCAAACAACTGGAGACGAACCAATTACTTTAAAATGTGTCTGCTTAATCCATACTAATATTATAAATGCGAAAGTGTGTCTGTCTGTCTGTCTATTACCTCTTTATGCCCAAACCGCTGAACCGATTTTGGTGAAATTTGGTATGGGAATACTTTGAGTCCCGAGAAAGGACATATGATACTTTTTATCCCGGAAAAATGTACGGTTCCCTCGCGATAAACGAAGTTGCGGGCGTCATATAGTGCATTATAATAGGGCTTTTTAGTGACATACGGTTTTGATAACCTGGTATACTACTAAAAGTTTTGAATTTTTGACTGAAAATTATAATTGATACTAAATTATTCTATTACAATTTTATATTTACTAAAAACATGGAGAATATAAAGTGTTTACATTTATGTATAAAGTGTCATTAAGCATAGTAAAAAAAGGTTCAAAAACAGAACTTTTATAATTATAAGCCAAGCAAAAAAATATGCATCGATTATTTCGTACGCACGTGTAGCGTGTAGCGCGGTGTGCGCGCGTTGATGTCGCGTGTTGACGCAGCCCGGCGGCCGGGCGTAGCGCGTAGCGCGTAGCGGCGGCGCAGTGTCAAAACGTCAAACAACACCCGCCGAAAATCATAGACCCCACACCATTTTCGGTTGACCTATTTTTGCTTACCTACCTATTTATAGCATACTTATTTAAATACTCTAGCATAATATTATGTCCTATTTTGAGGTCTGCTTGTCAAATAATGTTGCGAATAATAATAATTTATTGTTCAATAACGTTATAAGTATTGACAATATACAACAATGATTAAGTATTATATTACTATGGAATGGATTACATACTATTATTATACATGTGTCTGCATTTATGTTTGTCTGCTTGATAAAATTTATTACGGAGATACTGAAAACCAGGAAAGGACCAAAAAATTATGGTTGTCTCGCAGTGGCGAAGGGTGAATATTTTCGGAAGGGAAGCCGGAGTATAAAATCTACTACTACTACTACTTACCAAAATGCTCAGCACTGATGTGTATGTCCGGGTTTCGAGTTTGCTTAACATGTTTTTTGTTTTTTATACGCTTTAAGAACGATGTTTCCTTCGGACAGCAAATAATAATAATCTGTGAGTGAACATTCTATTTCATTTCTATTATAACGAACGAACGACTATACGATGACGTCAGTATAACACACAATCCAAATTAATTTATTTCACCACACTTTAACACCAAAACAAATAAAATTCGACAAAACAAACAAGTTGTTTAAAATTCGCACTATCCGCCATAAATGTCAAACTTAAAAGCCAGTAAAATAAAAATGTATTACGCGCGTGTCTAGATTTAATACCGCTAAAGTCATTATTAATAAAGTCGTATTACAAAAAATCCTACCAAATAAAATGTATGACGCGCCAGCAAAAGTATAATGACGCTACATTCATTCTTAATTCGAAGCATAACAATTTTACTTCATGACTGATCTTTCTCGCTTGCACCTGTGCGTTGCTAATTAACCTTTCTCTGTAATAAGCCGTAAGGTATCGAGTTATTTCCGAGTATATTCGCGCGTGCTAGAACGAGACAGAACATGACGATCAGTTCACGGGAATGAAAAGGACAGATGCTTTGTATGAAATATTGTTGTATGAAGAAGTAACTCGTAATTTATCGGCTTGCCGCCATATATTCTGTGTTGCCGCTTGATTCTCTCGGAGATGTTCAGTGCATTGCCTATTTTTTGTAGGCGCTTAGTAAATTAATTACTATTTAACGATTTAAATTTTCAAGTAAATGAAAAATTTATTACTTATAAAATTTTGTAGGCAATTAGGTACTTAATTCAAAGTTTTTTAAGTATGTATGTAAAATATTTATTAAATAAAAATGTAGTTGGCCCAAGGAAAGCCGACGGGAATCGGGTTATATGGACACTTCGCCACTGTTGTCTCGCAAAACTGCTTTCCTATAATATAGCCTATTAAAATCAATAAAAGACTCATAAACGTACAACACGAGCTTGACAAATTACATCACCAAATATAAATACTAATACCGTTACTATCTTTAGGAGATCAGATTTCTATCGACGTCTATCTGATTCTATTTATATCAAATGACCCATTCTTCGGTTAATGATAAATGTGAGTTAGGTTGGTAGATGAGATGACTACTACTACCGACTTCAAAATATTGAAGACTATAGTTTGTACAGAAATAGTTGAGATTTAGACGAATTTTGAAAAAGGCACTATTAAAGAGTAAGATTATTTAATAATTTTTAGTTCATATTATTATTGTTTTTACTTTGGAAATCGGTTTTAATTTTTTGTTCAAAATAATAATAATGTGAACTGACCCTAAGGCGTTACAGGCAGCGTGTGAGGGCCCACGCGACCGCAGCTCTTTGATTTAAGCATGTGTGCGTTTGCATGCGCCAGTGTGAAAGCCCGTTGTGTATGTGTGTATGACACAACCCATTGAATAATTTAAACGGCTTCCTACCCTTTCATAAACGGGAAAAGCGAGAAAGTTTTAAAAGGTAACGTTATTTCTTTATTGAGGTATTCGATGAAATACGATTGCAGAGGTGTAGTATGCAGCTTTTTGCTATAAATTACGTACATTCAATTTAAACAATTTATAGTAGTTGACCCGGCAAACATCGTTTTGCCATATATGTTATTTCGGCTGTAAGAAGAACATCTATTTCTTATTCTCAGACCTACATAATAAGCACACAACATTTTATCAAAATCAAGCCGTTTCAAAGGAGCTTTGACAACGAAAATAGTGTACGTGTGTATGTGTAGAGAAGTTGATTCCTAGGCAGATGGAGGACCTAAGTAATTTGGTCGCGTTAAGTCAAACCCAGACGACCGATCACAGCTAACATTGATTTGATATAAGTCGACCAAATGACGTAGGTCCGTCAATTGCCTAGGAATCAATTTCCTCGATGGTACATAATATATTATAGTAGTTAGTAGCCTACCTAGTTCTAGTAAGAAATAGGTAGGCTACTAACTACTAGAGAGGATATTAGATATTAATCTTCGAGATGTATAGAAACTAGCAAGTTATTAATAACGAGGTCTATAAATAGAACTATTATGATCGAGTAACGAGTCAAAGGGACTAAAGTGAACCTTACACGTGGCCTTTATGTTCCTGACGTCTACTTAGTTACCTCAAGGTACACGCTATTGAACATTAAATAATATTTGAGGGGGCGTTAATAAATTGCGTAAGATGTATTTCTGAATTTACTGATTACTCTATAGTAATAGATCGTGAGATTCCTCGACCAACCCTACGTAATCGTGCGCGAGTGATAGCAAAAAATGTAGTAATCATTAAAAAAATTGGTCAAGATCGAGTCAGACTCGCGCACGAAGGGTTCCGCACCGTTATAGAGCGAAAGGTGGCAAAAATTGTGTTTAATTTTATTATAAATTATTAAAGTATAAATATAATAAAAGATTTTGTGAGTATTTCAAGTGCCTACTTGTTGCCATTATTGATTACGAGCAAAAAAGGCCAAAAAAATCACGTTTGTTGTATGGGAGCCCCCCTTAAATATTGATTTTATTTTATTTTTAGTACTTGTTGTTATAGCGGCAACAGAAATACATAATCTGTGAAAATTTCAACTCTCTAGCTATCACCGTTCTTGAGATACAGCCTGGAGACAGACGGACAGACAGACGGACAGACATCGAAGTCTTAGTAATAGGGTCCCGTTTTTACCCTTTGGGTATGGAACCCTAAAAAGTAATAACACATTACATGTACTCAAATTGTCATCTTAAAAAAGGTTTCAATTTGTTAGTTACTGTTGTAAACACTAAGATGCATATAAAACCAACCCGACTATGAAAATTATGTTCGAAAAAATTACGAGAATTTTCTTAAACCACAGAACAATAATTTCTTAAATAGAAGTGGCATACGAATGGAAAAATGGGAGCACGCGTTACATTCTATTTTCCAAAAATAAGCCATTTCTATTTCTATTAGTAGTTCCGTAATCTACTACTCACCATATAACTGATATGTTATAAAATGTTGGTAAAAATGTGTACCTGAAAATAAAATAAAAATATTATTAGATTTTTAATATTTAAACATTTCATTACATTTTCAATATAATGTCGACATGAAACTTCGATTCAATATAATATCTTCATGCGATATCTTGTATCCGCATCTAATCAAATCAGATGCTATTTTTAGTATATCAGAAATAGCAACTAATCTAAGAAATCTAGCTAAAATCTTAGAAATTTATGACATGTATGTATAATACACGCGTGCCAATCCATATCCAATATCCATACTAATATATTAAGTATAAATGCGAACGCGTCTGTCTGTCCGTCTGTTACCTCGTCACGCCCAAACAGCTGAACCGATTTTGCTGAAATTTGGTTTGAAGATACTTTGAGTCCCGGGAAAGGACATAGTATACTTTTTATCCCGGAAAATCGCGGTTCACGGTTCCCGCGCGATAAACAGCTAATCTTGGCGTAACGGAGTTGCGGGCATTATCTAGTAGTGTTAAGTATAATAATACATTTTGGACACATGTAAAATGCTCTATCTAAATTCTTGCTCTATCTTCACTATATTAATTCCAAACTAATATAAATTTAAAAAATTCGAGACCATTTTACATAAAAACTACCTTCATGAATGTCCACCTAAAGTACAATCAATAAAACATACTTTTTTGGACCTTATTCCTCTGTGACGTAATAATTAGATGATGTCTATAGTCAGGACTATTTAAGGTAGCACCAGCGGTCATTGACCTTTCTAGTTTAGGAGCTATGTTAAAAATACTCGCACTACATTATGAATAAAATTGAATTCTTGGAAAGGAACAGACTATTATAGTTTCATCGAAAAACGTCTTGGTAACTCTTCGTATGATCATCTCCAACTATTTATGAGTTTGAAGTGATATAATTCATACTCTGTTCATATCGTGTATGCAAAATACGATATCGCCCTTAGACAAGAAACATCTGTCACTTCATTGTCAAACGCGGTTTGTATAGAAAACGACGAAATATGACAAGTTTTTTCACAGGGAGTCAATGACCGCTACAGACAGAGAATTCTGCGATTTTAGAATAATAATTATGTTGATGCATTCCGATTTCCGATAGATAAAGTTTATATAGTGACCTGTGTTGTGTATTAATTATCTGTTCACAGATAATTTGGCGTGGTGCTAACGTGATGCTCCATTTGACACGATAGATGTGCTGCAATTATATAATTGAAATCTAAACTACATTGCACATATTATGTAGTTTATAGGATACTATGTAATATGTTACTGATGGTTTTGGTTTACTGGCAACGTGCGTAAAGACAATCTTGCCACCTAGTAACTGCACGTTCCTTAAACGGTCAAATATTTGACATTGATTAGCTATAAACTAAAATAATTCCTTATACCTTCGAAGTTCTATCCATACTTATATATGTATCTTCTGCCTTTCTGTCCGTCTGTAAACAACGAAGTGAGTGCGATTATGTGATACTATTAGTAATTTGTAGTTTAGCGCTATGAAAGATGAAATTTCTACTTCTAATTTTATAATTTTCCGTAATCAAGTCACAAAGGGATTAAAATAGGTTCACAAGCTGCCATCAAAACCGACATTGTTGAGTGTGAGAAACCAGAAGCGTTGCAGAGCGTTAAGTCTTCCTTAACTACCGGGGACAACTTATATCATAATAGGTAGATGGTTTACCTCATACCGTCGTTATTTTGTTACAAGAAAGCTTTATATTTTTTTGCGTAACATACCTACGTTAAGACTAGAATTGTTTTAGTCAAGACGTGCACCGTGTCCACTGACTTAATCTAGGACTTAAACAAAAAAAAATGTCTTGTTTTACAATCGTCCCTGTAAAAAAAAGTGTTCTCCTTGTCGAGGAAGCCGTGGTAAAATAATCAGAGAAGCTGCTCTTAATACAATATTTAGTACACATATTTAGAAATTTTAGGATTAGGCAATGTGTACACTATAAACACGTTAGTGGAAATATTATAAGAAAATTGTAGGTATTGAGTTAAGTTTCGATAAGTAACGTAGAGCGTTGACATGCTCTACGTTACTCGAAAATAACAATACAAAATATGTTGTTGTATCGGAAATGACAAATACGAAAGCTGTTATGATAAAAGAGCCGTCACTGAAACTGCACTGTCACCGGTCACTGTGACGGTGCATCGCGATAAGCGACAGATGATATCCGAAGTGGATAACTTAGTTGTTGGGAGTTCGGAACTATAGGCTCAAATACTTCCCGACTCTGTCCTGACGCTCTCAAATCTTAATTGTGTCAAATATAGGACATATCACGTTTCGTACTCCAATAGGACATAATAAAGCAATGTTTTCACGCTTGAGACAGCACTTGCATAGACAGTTATCAAAAACTATTGTTCGACGTTTGACAACGTTACCGTCAATATTCTGATATGACGTGTGCAAATGTCGGATAATATTTTATTGTATGTGCTAGTAGCTCCCTCTTCCCTTTGCGTAATCTACATCTACACTAATATTATAAAGAGGAAAACTTTGTTTGTTTGTTTGTTTAATTGTAACGAATAGGCTCAAAACCTACTGGACCGATTTTAAAAATTCTTTCACCATTCGAAAGCTACATTATCCACGAGTAACATAGGCTAAATTTTAATTTGGAAAAAAATTGGGTTCCGTAAGATATTTGGCTTTTTCGGACACAAGGTGTAAAAATCAACCAGAAAAGTTACTTATTTTGCGTACGCTGCCTAAACTATAAAATATAGAACCATAAAATGTTTTAATTAATTGTAGATCTTATAAATATCTACAAAAAAGTCCGCGACACACTATACTTATCTATGTCGAGTTAGGCACAATAATCATTTTTTTATTTAAAAATCTTGATTTTTTTTTTGACTTTATTTAAACGCGTTTATTTTACTCATGCTGTTAATCCTTATCAAAATAAATTATTTTATCACTAAGCATAGTTTATGTAGATAATATTATTTGGTCTTTGAATGATTAAAATTGGACGTTTGGTTTTGAAGTTATGGCGAAATTAAAATATTACGATTTCTGCTGCACGGCCCGTTGCGAAGTGGGCGTCACCAAGGCGGGGGGTGCGCGTGCGGGAGGAAGTTTATAATCTATTAGTAAATGATGATTTAAATAATACTTAATTATTCACTAAATCTAAATAATATATAACAGTCAAGATTGACATAGTGATCTATCAACGCACAGCCCCAACCACTGGACGGATCGGGCTGAAATTTGGCATGCAGGTAGATGTTATGACGTAGGCATCCGCTAAGAAAGGATTTTGATCAATTCTACCCCCAAGGGATAAAATAGAGGATATACCGATCGGGCTGAGACTTTGATACCTAAATAATAATATTTCTTAACGCGAGCGAAGCCGCGGGCAAAAGCTATGTAGTATATTGATAAATAAAGACAGGCCCGCCCACTAGTAGTGGTGATAATATCAGGAGATTGTCGCCCGGGCAGAGCGAGGCTCTCTTGTTCATCATTCACCAGCCGGAGTGGTCGTGCTTAGTGATACAGTATTCTGTGTTTAATTTACTCGCCCTACAACAGCACACGAATTCTACACGTAATATTGCCTATTACGGTAGTCGTATTGTGGTTAGCTCTTACTATTTATTGAATTCACCACAGGCATTAGTTAATTTATTTACATACTGTTGTAGGTTAATTATACCACCGATACCAAATTAGGGTTACTTTCAACGTTTATGTAACACAGTTTGCGGTTGCACTTTTAATGATTATTTAACTTTGATGGAGAGTTTTACAGTATTTATAATTTTTTCTTTACTCTTCAAGTTATCATGACATCTCTGCGAGTGCGGCCGCCGGCCGTTGAGATGCGTTAAGGACGCTATCACATTTTTTCACAAATATCAGCAATTTTCAGGTACCATTTTAAAGAATTAGGAGTCACACTGCGAGGATATTTTGGTTTCAAATGAAAGATAATATATTCATCTCCACGTCTACACCATAAAAATTTTATAGCCGCATACAAAATTTTCACATAAATACGTTTTAACCATCATTTTTTTTATGTGGGAGAGCCATGCTTCGGCACGAATGGGCCGGCTCGACCGGAGAAATACCACGTTCCCACAGAAAACCGGCGTGAAACAGCGCTTGCGCTGTGTTTCGCCGAGTGAGTGAGTTTACCGGAGGCCCAATCCCCTACCCTATTCCCTTCCCTCCCCTATTCCCTTCTCTTCCCATCCCTACCCTCCCCTATTACCCTATTCCCTCTTAAAAGGCCGGCAACGCACCTGCAGCTCTTCTGATGCTGCGAGTGTCCATGGGCGACGGAAGTTGCTTTCCATCAGGTGACCCGTTTGCTCGTTTGCCCCCTTATGTCATAAAAAAAATCATAATAATCGCAAAAGATTAAAAAAATGGGGTTTGATTAGGTACCAGTATAGTTAAATACACTGAACTAAGATAAACAAATATACAAAAAAATTGTTGCTTATTTAGTCCCCTGTATGAATAGCTAAATATTTTATATAAAAATAAATAACATTTCCATTTATAAGAAAAATAAGAAACGCTCTCAAATTTCTTCATACATTTTCGCCCTATCAAGAACGCGGCGAGCGTCGTAACCGCAACTGTACAAGGCGCGCTGATATGAATGTTATTTTAATGTCCTTAACGTCGATATTCGTACTGACAGACATCGACCTGCTAATTTTTATGTGATAGCGTCCTTAATAGTTACAACTTACAAGCATTTTTACTAATGAGCCAAGTAAATAGCTGCAAAAGTAGTTAGCTAGTTCTTTATTAAAATAGCTAGTAAAAGCTCAGACTAATCATATACAGGGTGAAATTAAACCTTTCTGCCAAAATTTTTCCAGGGCTTAGGTATCACTAGGAGAGTCCATTTAACCAAAAAAAATTGGGTGTTATTTTTTTTTTCAATGGCATATTTTATCCTATTTAAAATCGTTGCAGAGCGGTCACTCGCGGCGCGGGGGAATGAGAGGGGGTAACGCGGGGGGAGGCGCGCGCGCGGGGTCACATCACGCGCGGGCGACGCGTCGTGTCCATTAATTGTAGTGTTTTTTAGGATAACTTTCGGAAGCTATTTTTCAACATTTTAGTACTGAGTGATTATAAAAGAAAAAATACGTGTATTTTTATTTTTAACAAGGATCAATATATCAAAATTTGGCAGGAAGGTTTCATTGCACCCTGTATAATATGTGTACATACTGTATCTAACCCATAAAGTTAATATACCTAGCGGAATAGAGAAACAAAGGCCTGAGCAAGCGAGATGTCACTATCAGTAACACTGCGTGGTAAAAAGAGACGTATACACGACGATACATGACAGCAGAACTCTTTTTTTGACGTCAAGTCGGCACGTTTACAATTTAATCTCATAGAATTCATGTTCAATCATGCTTGTGTAAGTGTATACGTACACATATTTTTACACACAGATGCAAACCAATTTCGGTTTCGTTTGACTGCTCGAGATTGTTGCTCTATTCCGCTAGGTATATTAACTTTATGATCTAACCTGACCTATTAATGTCATCTAACAGCGAAGAAGAATTACATTGTTTCAACATAATATTTAGATAAATGTCTTTAAGATCAAGTAAGCAATAATGTTGCGTAGGCTGCAGTAGCAGGGGGTGGGGGAGGGGGAGAGGGAGCGGCGACAGCTGTACCTGGACCAGATCTCTGTACCCACCTGTTATCTTTCCACTTGTAAGTATTGTACCGGCATTTTTATTCCTGTCAAAAATTTGTTCAGTTTTTAACTGATTTTCAAAAGACAGTTTTCTGATTTAAATCAATTGTTAATGTCTCTATTGTTTTTATTTTTATAATAAAAAATAATTTTGACTTTTTGTCCCTTTTGCCAAGTTTCCAAAGTTGTTTTTATGGTTGTCGATTGGTTACCTGTTTGATGTTAGCAAATCGATGAGTACACTTCTGTCGAAAAATTTGGTAAACTGGGCATAACACAAAAATATAAAAGCTTGATAATATAAAAGCCAGAAAGAGACTGCAAAGATTGCAAGTTTCACGTAAAAAAACTTCATCTCGAAGAGGATTTTCGCGCACGACTAGTTTTGACACATCCGTCGCGCTCGTGCGGAAAATAAACAATTCCTAGGCCCGAGACATACTGATTGACTCCGGAATTAGTTTATGTACCTATTACCATGGATCTTCCAGTATTATTATGCACCCTGTGACCTAGATCGTAAGAGATAGTTTATCATTCATGAGTCTGTTGATATTTTAGTACAGTTATCTTGGATCCAAAATAAATGGGATTTAAGGTTAGCGTGTGACAAGGCGTTTGCGCAGTCAAAATTATCGAATGTGTCTACTTCCATTAACGACCCCACATAGAGCTTTTAATAATTATAATAAATACTTAAATAATTTATTTCTTCATTAAATCAAGGTTAATTTATCATAAAAATTTTCAGGGTGCTTAGTGCTAAATTTCATAAACGAACAATAAATAAATGTCTTTCTCTGAGTGCGGCCGTAAGCATTTGTTTTGTTTTGGTTTCGGATCCCCCAACTTTGGCTGATTTTTTACCCGTCACATCGCAAGGACGTTTAACCGCATAAACTTTTAAACAGCATCTGTGTACTATAAATAGTTCAAAACTTCAACGGACAAACGAACCAGTCTGCATCTATGAATGTATCCACAAAAAGTCTAGAGACAAGTTCAGCGTTCTATAATAACGGGATATGGAGCCTGATTCGCTGGGAGTTTTTACGTTAGCCCTTACTATGGTGAACTGGTTCTCAGAGACATAGAGCTACAGAGCGCCAGTAAATAATGTCCTCGAATTGCTAGAGAGAGTAATTTCGAACTCGAAGATTTGAAAAAAATATTTTTAAGCTATTGCATAGATTTTATCGCGGCATATTTTTCAACACACACTAGGTAACCTCAAAAAAAGACGAAAAGGCAGACTCTACCTCTTTCACTCACATGGTTTTTGCCTTTAACATGTGAAACAAATTGCTGTTCATGGTTTAGCCGTTTTCAATACTTCCATGTTTTATCCTTCTTCTATGGGTTCTATAATTGTTCAGAGTGATAACTTGGATAAGAAAGTCGTCTTTATGTGGTTGGCATAAGGTCCTGTCGGAGGTAAAATAAGTATGAACAGGCTGTATGAGATTAAGTTTTTACAGCTTCCTCTGTCAGCATGGTGTGGATAACTTTTTGTGTCGTTTAGAACTTTCGTAATATGACTTTTTCTAGCTTGATCCTTGCTAAAAGATTATTTGTTATATGGTCGATAACAAAAAATAAAATATTTTGATCACGAATTTCGCTACCATGTTAATTATTTAATGTTTCTATGGTGTCCTGTCTTCAGTATTCAGTAGCGAAATAGCTGTAATTGGGTAAAGTTATTTTTATGTTATCTGCAAGATCTTGGTTCTTCTTCCGCGCTGAAATTCTTTTATCAGGTGGCAACCGTACTTACATTTTGGCTCGATAAAAACGGTCATAGGATCGCTTCCCAAAGTATTTTTTATTTTAAACTTGATCTAAATCGGTTCAATGGTGCCAGCAAAAACAGACAGGCAGATCACTAACTTTTCCGATGGATTCGCATTTATGATATTTCTACCTATTAATGCATTTTACGGCGGGAACTTATAACAGCTCAGAAATTTTACTAGCATATTCTCTACAAGCAGGAACATTCTGGAAAATTAAATTAATCACATAATGAAGGAATTCAGTCTCAAATGAGCTCGTACGGTTACCAATCTGTACGGCTTAATCAGGAGTCAGGACTCGCACGGTGGCGGCGGGCGCGGGCGCGGTGCAGAGATAATTACTTGTGTTTCTTCATCGTCACCAGAATGTTTATTTTGGGTATGATGAAATTATATTGACGGGTTGCAATTCGGGAAAGCCGGCAGAGAAAACAGAACGGAGGACCAGGCATACACTAAAAGGTTCTACTTAAAAAAAAAAAGAAACAGGTTTCTTCCTCTGTAAAACTTCAAAAATATCATCTGCTGAAGTTTCTTTCGATGAACCAAAATGAAAACTATCTCGAGTCTTTTTTAGTGTACAAGGAACCCTTATAGTTTCGGTCTGTCCGTCCGTCTGTCTGTCCGTCTGTCCGTCCGTCCGTCCGTCTGTCTGTCAGCGGTTTTGCTCAGAGACTAAAGGACCTACAAAGCTGTAATTCGGCATGAATATATTAATGATGCCGACAAAATGGTATATTATTTAAAAAAAAAATTATGGTACTCCCCTACACATCAAGCGAGGATGGATTTTTTTTTTTCGCGTCCACCCTATTGGGTGAGATCTCGTTGGATAGGTTTTTTAAAAATATTATGAGTATTCAAATATCATTTTCCGATTTAGGGATCCATTTGTGAAATATGAAATTTTAAAGTGGAAAAAATCGTTAGAGTCCAGTGGGGGACACTGGACTCTAACGATTTCCTTCTACCAGCTAAACGGTTGCTTCTGGAAATGTGAAAAAATTTACGGGAGTAGGAAATATGCTGAATTTAAAAGGAAAAGTATCACGGCTCTTAGAACTAGACTTCAGAAGTTATTGAGTAATCTAGTCGATCAAATAAAAAAAATGAATTCGGCGAAGTATAAAGGAATTTTTCGTTTAAATTCCTTTGAACGTAACTGAGATGATGTTTTTAGTTGTGTTAAACACGTTATAAATGTACATTCATTGACCATTAAAAAATACCAAAAACTAGTGGTACTACGGAACCCTATATTGCGCGTGGCCCGACACGCACTTGGCCGGTTTTTTTTTACTTCTTATGTGAAATTTCCACGTTCGATCAATTAACTAGTAGGTATCCATAGTGGGTAGTGGGATGACTGTCCATAACCGAGGTTGCGCATGCTATAGACAGACTCACATAGTTGCAATCTTGGTTATCCAACGACGTGGAGCAATAGAGACATTTCAATTATGTCAAGTTGTGAGTTGTGAGGCAGCAATTCACAAATTGCCCAAAATGACTTCCAAATCCTATTCGTATTACAAACTTTTTCCATCACGTCTTTAAGACAATTTCTGTGATTCATTTTTAATACTTCGCTATCTAAATTTGCAGACGCTCAGAATATATTTTTAGAAAATCTGGTGTCATTTATGTGTGCTTCTTAGTTATTATAAAAATACACATCTAGCCTATGCGTTTATCGCACGGGGATCGCACATTTTCCAGTATAAAAATAGTTAACTTGAAAAAAGGGTAACGAAGTTAAAACTAGAGAATGCAAATCTCTCAAGGTTGGGCTCAAGCGAGATCCCGCGATTTTATGAAAATCAATCTCGCGAGATTGCCGAGACCGCTTTTTCGATTACGTTAAAACCAACCGGCCTAAGATGCGCAAATCGGAGGAGGTCAATCGACAAACAAATCTATTATTAGCAAATCGCTGTATTCAGACCGTAGCGGTCATTAACCCCCTGTCAAAATACTTGTAGTACGGGAGCCCTAGAACAATTTTTTTTATAATTATCAAGCTAATTATTTGTAAGTAGCTTCATTTTGATAAGACGAACAACATTTTTATTTGCGAAAAATCTTGAAAGTGGTAGCTAACAGAAATAGAAAGGATTTCATACTTTGACTTGATGATCCTAAAATATGGATTGTTCCATTTGTGGGAAAATGTTACTCTTAAATTATATAACTATTAACCTATCAATATACAAAAAATCAGCTTGTTAGGGTTCCGTTTTAGGGTTCAGTAGTTAAACAAGTTTTGTTGATTACAGAACCCTATAACGGAATCCTAACGAGCAGATTTTTTGTATATTGATAGATTAATAGTCATATAATTTAAAAGTAATATTGTCCTACATATAAATCAGTCCATATTTTAGGACCATCAATTCAAAGTATGAAATCCTTTCTATCTCTGTTAGCTACCACTTTCGATATTTTTCGCAAATAAAAATGTTGTTCGTCTTATCAAAATGAAGCTACTCACAAAAAAGTATCTTGATAGTAATAAAAAAAAAAAGTTCTAGGGCTCCCGTACTATTGTCATATTTCATCGTTTTCTATACAAACCGTGATTGACACTAAAGTGACTAATGTTTCTAGTCTAAGGGCGATATCGTATTTTACATACTCGATGTGAACTCATTATGAATTATATCACTTCAAACTCATAAATAGTTGCAGTATATCATACTAAGAGTTACCAAGAGGTTTTCTGATGAATATAATATGTATAATAGTATATGTCTGTATAAGAGTTCAGTTTTTTTTCTTAAGGTAATAATAGTTTTTGTGAGCGAGCATTTTCTCACACCTAGACTAGAAAGGTCAATGACCGCTGGTGTCACCTTAAAATGTTTTGACTATAGTTAAGACTTGAGACGCTTCCAAAAATGGATTTTAAAATGATTCTATTAGAGTCCATTTCTTGGAGGCGAAAAGTATAGATAATAATACTTTTCCCTTCCAAAAATATTTCATTAAATAAACTAAATTTTGTTGTTATTTTGTTAAAATTCAAGCCTATATATTAGTTTATATTTAGTCAATTTATATGCAAATTGTGTCGACGGCATTAACATACTATTGATGTAGAGTGTACGGTCCCGCGGGTGGCCGTCACGCCGAATTTCATAATGTTATAATGAAAATAATTTGCAATTCTGCAAGATATTAAGAAAATAATAGACCAAAGTTTCGTGTTTTATTTTTAAAAGTATTTTTTGATGGATATTCACCTACGTTTACTCCTTAAACTGTACAATAATTTTAAAAATATGTATCAAGTTTAGTTTTATTCCCCACTTAATACAATGTCCTTGTTTATCAAGCGTCTTTTCTAATGTAACAGACAGGGACAAAACTAACAAACTATGGGGTTTTTTAAGAACTAGGTATCTATCTGACTTTTATCTGTAGTCTATACTAATATAATAAGTAACTGAATTCCCCAAGCTGGTCAAGATGTCCGTGACGGGTCTGACCCGCGCATTCCCGGTCGCAACTAGAACGTGACGATTCTTCTAATTAATGCGTTTCTACTACACGTCTATCTCTCTATTAATTTACTAGGAGCTCTGACAGGCTATAATATGATATGTGTGTCAGCGTCATACAGTAACCTTTACTAAAAAAAATATCCCTATTTCCTAAAATATATGTTGTATTTTTCCAATCACACATATGTTAAGTGTAAAGACATTGTTATTATTATTCACGTAAAGCTCTGTTTGGATTTTGATGAAATTATATATGGTATATTAGACTTTGGATTAACAGTGCCTGCTACTTTAACTTCGGAAAACTGCGTTGCCCCTGTTGGATAGGTACTATATATTTACGTAGGCTTCTACGAACCACAGCTAGTTCTTAAACAATATTATAAAGCTAGCCTAGGGCAGTGTCTTAAGGCGCTATATTGAAAAAAACTGTCCTTTTTGACGTAATACTATAGGACCCTCAGAAATATTACAAATCTGGTAGTGAGATATACATATCTTCATAGCCTTATCTAGGTTTGAGAAGAACTAGAAACACGATTAATGTATTTTGCCTCGATACATTTAATTTTCGAAATGACCTCTTAAAAATACGAAATTTGAAGATTATTTTTAAACGAAAATAGATGTTTTGTAGGAAATTAGTTTAATTAATAGACACCTTTGCAACTCAAAATCGTATAGAAGCATTTTGCTTAAATGCTCCTAGTTATTTTTTTAATAATTAAAATTACGTTTTTTCGCATGTTTTCCGAGCGAGCCGATAGCTTCTGGCCGCAGCGTATTCACGACTTTATAGTCATACAAATTAAGTATAAAATTGCCCTTGCGGTATAATTTGTTTTCGATATATCGCCTTAAGGTGTGTATTGACTATAGAAAGGTCAAGATCACATTTAATATCTCAAGTGATACAAAACTGCAACAAGTACGCAAGACTTAAACACTATTCCTACGGTACTCCCTAGTCTTCATTCATTCCATTCCTTTCTTGGAATTCCCCCGTTATTCCTAGAATCGAGAAAAGTGAACATAAAATTGAAAGTTGGCCGGAAAGAAATTGTAGAGTTCTTAGAAAAATATGATTCGCACTCTTTTTGACGTCATTCAACTCGAGCGCTATGCAGATGTGGTTTCCTTTGATTCGGTTTCGGTAGCTCTGTGCCTGTCTTTCGGATACGGCACCTGTTCGTTTCGCTCCTGATTTATTTCACTCAATTGGAACACGACCGCATTGCAGGCAAACAAATTGAACTTCATAATGTTTGAGACTTTCAGTTGATATTTGTTGACGCGCGCTGGTTAAATAACGCTGAGCTTTGCTGTGGTTCTTCTAACATGAAGTATGGTTTATACTTTATACCAGTGTTTTTCAACCTGTGGGTTTCAAGCTTCTATAGCCAGGTCGCCAGGGGTCGAGAGAACTATTTCAGTAAAAAACAAGTAAAGATTAAAAATATTGATGTATTAAGTAGGAGAATTTTAACAAAAGGATAATATATTCATGAACATACATTGATGATAAAAAAGCAAAGGCGAAATATTTTACCATGCCAGAGAGGTCCCATCATAAAAAACGTTAAAAAGTACTGCTTTATACTCTGTCGAGTATCGAGTCGAGAGTTTTATACTAATAATATATAACTAATCTACTAGTCTAACACAGCCAACATTTGTATTCTATTTTAGGCACGTCTGTCCGCACTCCTTCTACATCCTGGGTGGGGTTCAATTAATGTTTTAGTGCCGTCGTATAACGCACATGACACATAAACTCCGAAACCGTAAAAATCCACGAGAATCCGCAGCTCTGCGCGATATATTGCCTTTGTGTTGGACTGCTCCCTGCCAATCACACCTAGAACCGGTCAGCTGCTCTGAAGCGAATAGATATCCATATCCATACTAATATTATAAATGCGAAAGTGTGTCTGTCTGTTACCTCTTCACGCCTAAACCGCTAAAACGATTTGTTTGGGTATATATATATACTTTTTAAAGTGACATTGAGTGGAGATACTTTTTACATCCCGGGAAGGATAGTTTTTATCCGGGAAATGTACGGTTGTGGGCATTAACTAGTGATTTATATTCCGCGTGGTTGCGATTTTACGCTGTTACTGCTGCATCCTAAGATCTGGTAGAACGGTAGAAGACCTCACATTGAGGGAAAAAATGAAAATCACAATTTGCATGAAGCCAAAATATGAGTAATTTTAAAATAAGATTGGTAAAATATTTTAAGCTTACAGCTGACACGTAACGGAAAGAGAGTAGGTAGAAGAGTAGTAGGAGAGGAGGAATATTCCCCTCTTTTTTTACCGTGCGGTGAAGATTAATGTTAAAGTTTGTACACTGGCGGCACTCCCGGCGAGCAGTGGCGGGGTAAGACCTAAGTTTGATGTGGAAAAGGTATATTTTGCGAGGTCCCCTGATGGATGACGCAAGGCGACGGATTTTTGTGAGAGAATAACTTTTTCGATACTCAAACTTTTATTTATATTATTTATGAAAATTTCAATTTGAGAATCAAAACTCGTAAATCCTTTAAAAAAATCCTCGAGGTCCAAGGGGCGTGAGGCAGTGGGCGGTGGCCCACGTCGCCCACGCCTTATGCCGCCTCTGCCGGCGAGTGAACTGTTGAAAATATTTACCGCCAAAAATATGATGGAATTTAACATTCCTTCTTTCAAAGGATTAAACTGGACATAAACTAAGTCATTAGTCATTACAGACCATATTTAATGTTAGTTTTAGTCGAAAATCCAAAGTACTAAAGAAGTATAGCGTGAAGCGTCTACGTGCGGCATCCTCCCCGAATGTTGAGTAATGTCTAATGCGATAATGCCTTTCCGGACGATATTTGCATTTTTATTACACGACTTATACCGAAGCGCCTTTTCGTGGGAGCTATGTAAACAATTTATTTTCTTACCGTATAATATGAAAAATCGCTTTGTGAATGTACATGCAGAATACCCTATAACTTATTTCGGGGTGAAGTGAATAGTTAAAGTAGAAAGAGATCTATAAATTGATTTTTGATTTGAAATTCTTAGAATTGGTTTTAATAAACGTGGACAATATTATCACATGAGTAATATATTGATTTTTTGACCCATTTTCAACGCCAGACAAAAAGTAAGGGGTGTAAGTTTGTCAACACCCTAATTCAAATTTTCAAATCTTCAGCTCGCTCACTGCTGGAAAATTTGTGTTTTGTTTTTTATTTCTTAATTTACATATTTTATTGCAATTTTTCAATCCATTGGCTTACAGCGTTACGTTGAAATAAAAGTTTATAAAAGTAACCATTCTGCAATTCGACTAAAACCTAAATACGAAGTAGTAAGGTTTTACTCAAAAATACAGTAAAATTAACAAACTTACAAAAGGGCAAAGTAAATTGATGTCATAATAGTTACACAGCAAATAAATATTGGTTGCGTGGCCGCACGACAACCAACTTATATATTCCTCAAAGTAACTGTATATTTGGACCTGTTTATATAAGTCAATAACCCAATATGTGGATATATTATGATGTTTTTATAGAAATAGCGTTATAATATGCCTATTGCCATTATGTTTTAATAATTCAAACTCAGAAGATATTAATTTATTTAATTTTACACTTTCATTTAATGAAAATTTTGACATAAGCCCCATACATAATACATTCCATGTTTTAATTAATTTAAATCTAATTATAAACAGTTCGGCGTTTATCATAAAAATATTCTTATGTCTTTTTCCGAGACTCAAACATCTCCAAAATTGGTTCAGCAGGTAAAGGAGTTAAAACCGACAGACACCTTATCGCATTTACAATATTAGTATAGCTCAAACAACTTCGGGCTAGCAAAGGTACCTGTCGCATGGAGGCTCTCGCCCAGGGCCCAAAATTATGAGGTACAGTTAAGTAATGGGTTTCGACAACAAATTGCGCTGGCTGTTGCAACCGCCTCTACCGAAATTAGCGGCGAAGCACATCTACTGCGCGATGTGCCTCTGATACATTTACCAGGTAGTTACATCAAATACCTTTTACCAAGAAAGGAGGGAGGGAAAGAGTAAGTTGAATATGCTAGAATGTTAAAAACCTTTTACAAAGAGAAAGGTGTGAAAAAATAGTAAGAATAGCTTATAGCTGGTAGTCTTTATGAAGCCTTATGATTTGACCCTCTGTTATATCGTGTATAGTGTAAGCTCCATACATTTTCAGTCCAACTTTATTTTTATGAATACTTATGAGTTTTACAGAATATGTATAAAGCTTTTGTCAAAATCTTAAGTAATCGTTGAATGTCTTGAGTGCGGCCGTTTACTATTAAAACACTCATAAATACAAAGAATTTATAGAGGACTAGATGACGCCCGCAACTTCGTTGCGCCAAAATTCGTTTATCACGCGGGAACCGTACATTTTTCCGGGATAAAAAGTATCCTATGTCCTTTCCCGGGACTCAAAGTATCCCCATACCAAATTTCAGCAAAATCGGTTCAGCGGTTTAGGCGTGAAGAGGTAACAGACAGACAGACAGACAGACACACTTTCGCATTTATAATATTAGTATGGATGGGCCATCCACGAAAACTGACCGAGGGTATTTGTACTAAGAATCGAGTTCGAGACGTCATGCGCCAGAATACTGGGTAAAATTTCAGAACACACGCGGAATTTTGCGCGTCATTAGCGCGTATGTAACAGGGCCTTAATATTTGGGCGGTAACTCCGTTGTTTTGTAATAGGTACCTGCGTCGAAACAAAATAAGCTTTCTAACCTCGTCCCCCTTCAAGCACTGTGTGTTATTGCTTCCTACAGATTTCCTAAACACAAACTTCCATTGATTTTAGTGATCATAATGTATTCTGCTAGGGACTGAATATTACGTATTTAAAGTTATACAGGTTGTAACAAAACTAAGCGATAATACTTTAGGGTGTGCATGTGTCCCTTATATAAAGTTCACTGTAAAAGTGGCAGCGCTGAACGAGCAAATTTTTTTTGTGATTTGTATGGGCAAGCGCCCGCGCGCCATGAGTTTCCTCATACAAAAGTGAAAAAAAAATTTGGTCTTTCAGCGCTGCTACTTTCACAGCCCAACTAGCACATTAGTGATAAAAACAGCCAACGTTGCAACTTTTAACTGTACTATGGCGCTTTAAGGAATCTTGAAGCAGTTTTTAGTTCTACTAATGCTTCCGTTACTCTTTAAGACTGAAAATGCCACTAGCGGTCGCAAAATCTGAACCTAATGCCACTCTAAGCGAAATAGGAGTTTTTTGGAACCCATTTGGAGATTATAGATTTAAAACAGAGCTACAAATGGGTCTACTGCCGCAGCTGTACGCTTTAGAACTGGATAAAGACTGATAATGCAGACTCCTTGAAGAAATAGTTTAAAAGGTTTTTTTTGTCACTTTTCTGTAGTTAAGAGTTTCATTGTAAAAATAATTTTCACTTTTGCGCAGGTTTAAGTAGCAGTTTGATCGATTGTCTTTACAATAGAAGCAGTATCCTAATATTAAGCGTACTGATTACTCATTCGATTCCTACTGTTTCCATTACATAAATCATATTTTATAACATATTTGAGACCGCTCAAATAAATATGGATTTAAAAAAATGGAAGAATAAACAAAGAATGGGTGGATATCGCAACAAAGTGCATTATAAAGTTTATAAAAATTATAATCGTAATTTGGTAGTATGGTTTTCAACTAAAATGCTGCTTACTTATTTGAATATGCATCAATAGGTAAAATACAAATAATTTGACGTATTTTTTTTATTCACAATATTATTATTAGTACCTAGGGGAGCTCGGTACTTCTTTTTTGTCATATCGTAATTTTACATAGTAAATATATCGTAATATTAAAATATTAAAAACATCTTAAAAACAAATGAGGAAATCTAATAAAATATAAAATTTAAAAATATTTGTTCCGTCCGACTGGAATCGATCCTAGGCACTCTAGCGTGCTTCTCATAGGTTATACCGTTGCGCCACGACGACAGACTACACGTATTATCAAATTAGCGTTATCTAGTTATAATCTAGTTTTTAACATAAAACCGACCGCCGATCGCGGATCGGCTCATGGGGCATATGGTTCCAGGTTGCGCAGAGAGATGGCGCTCTGACAAAGAGAGATGGTGAAAAAAAAATAACAACTTTCTTAACCGTATGGTGTATTATATTGAAAAAAAAATAATTATAATTGAGGGTTTTGCTTATTCTTGGGTTGGTTTTTTTATAAAATTCCATCGTCCGGTGGCACACCGCTGCCGTCGCCAGCGCAGCGTTTCCAACGTGGCGCAGGAGATGGCGCTTTTCGGACTTGATCGCTAAAACATGGCGGTAGATTACTATGACTGCTAGATTATGCATGGGTGCTATTAGGGGATAAGATTAACGCTCAGACCCGCAGTAAGGAACTATTAAGGATCATGTAGCTGCTTCTTGTGACGCCATTTTAACAAGACAATAATTGAACAAAATTAAAGGTTTTTATCACAATTTATCATAAAATGCATCTAAATATGGAACCAGAACATCACAAAATATTATTTAACTCAACCATGTGGTTGCTATATCGTTAACGGGGTATTCTAAAATATTATGTAAATATTTCCATTTTTCATATTTTACGATATTTTGAGGTAGTTATGAAGGCGCGTTAAAAATACTCCAATAATATCAACTATATAGACGATAGACATACCTGCGTTTTTAAAATAAGTCACATTGTTGAAAAACACTTCACTTCACTGATTAGTTATTTTATTTGTATTTTAATAATGGCTGATTTCGTAATGCACACGTCATAATAAAAAATGTGACTGAGGCCGGTGAATGATCATATTTTATTTACTTACTCTGCTTTGTAGCTTCCCTTACGCTATAGGCGCCGCAAGAGGGTCAGTGTGGTGCTGACAAATAGTTGCAGCTCATGTATCAACGTAGTGCCACTACTCTGGAGTTCCAATGGAACGTAGGGTTACAAAAGTTGTGCCTATTTGGCTGCAGAGTGCCTACTCTAGGTCTGCAGAGGACGCTCTAGTCCTTGAGCTTGGCGTCTTTGGAAATAATCGGATTAGCTCCGAAGCTCTTATGCAGTAAGTTGTGCTCCTTGGGAGTGAACTCTCTATAGGGAACACATACACACCCTTAAGTATTATAACTTAGTTTTGTTACACCCTGTATAGTAGTTTAAATATTGTGCTCTGAAGTATTGAGTAGATTGTACTATCCCACCAAAAACATAAATGTAAAAATGGAGAGCCAAGTTCCATACAAATTACAAACATTATTCTTGTCTATATATACGTAAAAAGGATGGAGATCTAAATGAGTGCCAAGTTCTATGGAAAATTGAAATATGAAAAAGAGAACATGATTTTTCCAAGATTAAATTCGTTGTGCGAGTGGGCCTAAGCCTTTAATCGCATAATCGTATTTTTATCAGCCCCTTAATCTCTAGACATTGATTATATATTCAAACGCTAATTCTTATTTATGAAGGCAACAATTCAGAAACACCGCCGCGTTATACATGCGATCTAGAATTCGCTTATCAAAAGTATTTCGAGTGGTTGGTTAAGTTGACGTAACCTCGTTTAAGGTTATCGATAAAATAATTTTCGTGTTAGCGAATAAAAGAGCCGATAAATCGTTAGATGAACTATAGGTCTACCAGAATCTGATGGCAATTTTTGACAGCAGATTTTCAAAAAATATCCTTGATCATTGGATAAATTTTTATATTTGCATGTTTAACACACAGAATCAGCCGCTATAAGAAAAAAAAGGATCAAAATGTTTTATTCCAATTACCCCGGTATTACTAGAGTCAATTTATTTTCTCACTTTTTGCCATCAGATTCTGGTAGACCTATAGCTTTAACTGAAGCTAATGGATTAAAAAAATTATATACTTAGGGGTAAAGCCTAATTAAAACATACTTGTGACTAGGGTATTTTATGTTTTCAATGTAGCGGGTATATTTGATATAGAGGTACCTTGAGTGAAGAAAAGACATATCGCATAGCATAGTTTTTGTCCCAAAAATATGTACGGTTCCCGCGTGAGCTTCAATGCAACTGAGTTGTGGATAACAAGTAACAACAAAATTCTTGTTCACTACAGTATTCACTACAGTGCAGTTGTAATTTAGCTCCGTAGATCGTTCTCAATGACTGAAGTCTCTGCCCGTTACGGTCAAACAGCACGCCTCGAGAACTAAAGTAATAATAGAGATACAATACTAAAGTGATAATATAGATATCAGTTGCACAATCGGCAGGCTTAGCATAACAACATTATGAAACGGGAAAGAATGGACATACTGACAAATTTTAGCGGCAAAATTACGGATTGTCAATCTGTCACTTTGTCTATTTTTCCGTAGAAAGAAACCCTTTCTATGATGACTATGCTAAGACTGCTAATGAGAATCAGTTAAAAATAACGAGTTGGATTTTGGTAGTGCCGGCAGTAGTAAAAACCAAACTGCACAGCAGGCACATTTCTTCCTCTCCTACATCGCGCGGTCCTCCCTACCTTTGTGTAATGAATTTTTGAGTAGGTCACTCCAATGATTGAACGCAACGGCAAGCGCAAAAGAATCCAGATTTTTACCTCTTTTTCTCAGATAAAAGCTTATGTCTTAATCGAATCTTAGAATACTACCTACCACACCAAATCCCATCACCTCCTTAATACATTTTCCTGTGAAAAACGCACTTACAAACATTTACAATAACATAAGGAATTTTCAGTTTTCTTTTTGTTCATAAATAAGTCGAATATTTATGTATGTAAATATTTTTGGGGCACATCACCCGAGTGATCTGTATGCCCGTCCGCGACGCCATCATGAAACGACCCTCCCTGATTTATTTAACGACTCCCTTCTAATAAGTGACAATAATATTATAAGAATGGAGAGACGAGAACATAACGAAAATAGGACGTTCTTATGTATGAGCTATAAATAATATATTATCTAATATATCTGCAACGATATCGGTGCATGAGATGTTGAAGTCGAGGGGGTTATTATATATTTTGTATGTCGTCTAAAAAGGGAAAATAATCATGGTAGTGGTAGCTTAAACGTTCTATAACTATAAATAATAAAGTAAATATAATAACGAATAAGACTTGTTCAAATGACAAACTAAACTAAAATAGATACATAACTAGGGGCCTGTTTCACCACTTCCTGATAAAGTGCCGGATAGGCTATCCACAACTTATCTGACAGATAGAGTATGTAGTATCTGTCAGATAAGTTGTGGAAAGCCTATCCGGCACTTATCAGGAAATGGTGAAACAGGCCCTAAATATTCTATTGTTTCAATGGTACCTATCCTTAATCTTAGAAGCGATTTTAACTAACAATATAGAAAACCATTACCTTAAAGCCTTATAACTCGACGGTTTTGTTGCTACAAGTTCGTAAAAATTATTCAAAAAATGTAAAATTGTAAAAATAAAGTGACAGAAACCACTTTCATTGCAACAAACGGACAAGCGAACAAAGGGTGCGAACGCTTTTGTGACTTTCGCTGGGCCGCGCTCGCTCGCTACTCTATATCATTTTATCGCCGGGGAATTTTGATTATTTCACTAGAATAAAAGGAAATGGATTGAAAACTTTGTTTACAATAAAACCTACTAATATAGAATCGTAGATACAAAAGTTTGAATTTCAAAAAAGAAATGAATTTTTTTTCTTAGCTTAAGGCGAGCACTTACCTCAATTCCAAAACGATAACCTTGCGAACGCAAATGCCAAGCGTGTACGCATCGCAATAAGATTCATTTTAGCTTAGCATAAAATTGTAAGTTACGACGGGCGGATCTTCTCTATTTTATTTTTCGTGTGTTTTCTTAAAATATCTTTCGAAATAAATATTAAGAAAAAAGATTATTCGTTTCAGACCTTTTTAAATAGATTCATTGACAATTTATTAAAATAAAATGTAAGTTATTCTTGTTAATACTTATATTTCGATGACAAAGAGTTTTGTCGGAGGTGAGTTTGTAAATTAATTACAGCGAAAGTATTATTTTTTATTAAAATGTTTTTGATTTAAACCCTTTTAAATATTGTGCTCTATATCTCATATTTTTTTACATTTCGTTATTATATTGTAACTAGGTAAATCGGGTATCAAGAAATAACAAAATGGGGTTTCAGCCCGCCTTAAGGTGCGGCTGTTTCTAACAGCCGTACGAGAGTGGCTTTAAAATGATAGCTATATGCAAACGTGCGGCGCGCGATTATCTCACGCGACCAGCTATCCTATCTCAAAGAGGTGGAAAGACCTTTGGATTTGTGACACTGTTGCCGTTAGAACTGACAGAACTGAACTGTACCAGTGGCGGCAACAGAGACCTCGTGTCTCTGTTGCCTATACCTAATAATTTTTCCGTATTTTTGAAATCTTTAATCGCCTGTCGTGCCCATAAAGATTTATCGATTGTGAACTAACCAACCTCAAACAACAACTTTACAGTATACTTCGAAAATTTTCAGTATTTGCCGTTTAAGTTTGCAATTTTAAAATTGTTCGAAGACTCCTGCGGTTTATCGGAGGCAAACAGACCCCGACTACGGCGGGCTAGCGCCATAAATCTTATACAATGAAACATCTTATTAAGATATATTATATACGAAACATTTTATTGGTTTATTTGTGTAATAACAAGGAATTGACGGACTTTTGCTGACGTACGCGTACGCACTAGACGGACGCTGCCGCGCTGTTAAGCATATTTGTGTATTAATGTACTGTATTAATTAACCCACATTTTTTTTGAGTTATAAATGCAGTGTTGTTCTCAATGATCTAAAGAACATGTATGCATATATGCATTCATACACAAATAGTATTTAGACTTTTTTTTTTTTATGAAATAAGGGGGCAAACGAGCAAACGGGTCACCTGATGGAAAGCAACTTCCGTCGCAAATGGACACTCGCAGCATCAGAAGAGCTGCAAGTGCGTTGCCGGCCTTTTAAGAGGGAATAGGGTAATAGGGGAGGGTAGGGATGGGAAGCGAAGGGAATAGGGGAGGGTAGGGAAGGGAATAGGGTAGGGGATTGGGCCTCCGGTAAACTCACTCACTCGGCGAAGCACAGCGCAAGCGCTGTTTCACGCCGGTTTTTTGTGAGAACGTGGTATTTCTCCGGTCGAGCCGGCCCATTCGTGCCGAAGCATGGCTCTCCCACGTATAAACCTTCCCAGACTATAATATGTACTTGCTGAAATGTAGTGATTTTGCTAATGAATATCTAGATACTCAAAACATCTATGAAAAATGTAGCCAATGATGGTACTTTTTGTTTAACTTAATATGATACTTTATTTACCAGCTTAAATTAGTAGATAACGAATTCTGCTGGTCATGTTCCTCGGTAATGGGGATACTGGAAAGAGAGAAGTAACACGAAAATAAATCCACTTCTATTTGTCCACTTAAAACTTAGGTAGGGAAACATTTGGAAAATTCACGCCCCCTCCGTAAGGTATTTGAGCCCGCACAAAAGTATTTATAAGGTTATTCCGACAGCGCTGAAAATTTTTAAGGGTTTAGTGTTTTAAACCCATTTTTTGAATGTGTGAATAGTCAGTTGCGAATGAAAAATATGTACGACAACATATTTGCCGAACCAATATTTTTGGTGCGGAGATACTTATAAATCCGACTTCCAAGTGAAAACAATAACATTACTTATTCATAAATGAACTAACAAGTATTAAATAATTCTTACTCTTTAGTAGTGCTTCTTTCAGAATTTGCCCGACAATTCATGTTTCTTTTTTAATCACCGAAATCAGACAAAATGTTGGGACAGTTTCTTTTGTCCCACTTTATTGAAAATATAAGGATTTAGATTATGAAATTTGTATCGATTATACCTCAATTCTTTAAGAATCCAGTAAAAGAATCCGTTTGTTTGTACCACTAATATTTTTTCCTCGGCTGACGAAATAAGGACTAAAAAGGATTTGGGGACAGTCACCGAGGGCCCAAATTTCCACCTTTAGAATTTTTTATTTTAATGTAATAGTTATCGAATTAAAAACGTGTCTTTTGCCTCATATGGATAATCACACAAACTATGCGATAAAACTTTATTTAACACTAAAAAGCCCCATTTTCACAGAAGTCGCGTAAAAAATGCGGTTGGGAAATTTACCCGACCGCGACCGACAAAAATTCAAATCAAATGCTACTTTATGACATAATCTATAGGTTTCATTTTACTCTACCCATGCTGCCGCCGCTTGTAGCTTTTACGCTACAAGCGGCGGCAGCATAGGTCGCCAGACACATGTCAATAGAAAATGATACCTATAGTCTACGTCATAAAGTGGCATTTTAATTATTTATAAAAGATCGGAAAGTCACTTCAAGTTTGGATCATTTATTTTGAAACAACATTATAATTTCAAAACCGCTGTGAAAAGTACCAATAATAGGGACATAACGTGATGAATTATAATGCATGGTGTTGTGGAGACATATTGTATCCATATTCCATATAATATCATGTGACATTAGTGACCCTGACGTGGTAGTGATGATGATGATGATGATGAATGTAATTTGGATAGTAACATATGCTTTCAGTTTTTAAAACAGCGCCCAAACCCTCAAACTTTTATAAGGAATCCGGAGTTCTCTTAGTATCTTCGGAACCATAGCATACCTTGGTGCAATATCTTACTTTTTGGTAACATATGCCTGGAATACTTCATATAAAACTAAAATCACCATATGTTTCCATTTGAATTTCGAGGAGTTCCCTCGATTACTCATGGATCCCATCATCAGATAACCACTTTTGTGAACATGGTACCAAATTGGTGTGAAACCTAATACAACAAATTAAAAATTTTTGAAATCAGTTCACAAACGGCGGAGTAATCGTTGAACATACAAAAAATAAAAAATAAAAAAATCGGCCAAGTGCGAGTTGGACTCGCCCATGAAGGGTTCCGCCGCAGCAATAAGGTTTATTTTTAATAAATTAAATGGTTTTTGATTTATTTTTATATTTCAGTTGATTTAATGAAAGTTAAATTAAGGTTTACCATTTATGACGTATAAAAAAAAAAACTACTTGCTAGATCTCGTTCAAACCAATTTTCTTTGGTAGATTTTATACTTCGTAATGTACATCATATATTTTTTTTGAGCTATCATGCCCCTACTTTAGAAGTTAGAGGGGGGGGGGGGGACACATTTTACCACTTTGGAAGAGTCTCTCTCGCAAACTATTCAAGTTAGAAAAAAATGATATTAGAAACCTCAATTTTAACGTGGGAGAGCCATGCTTCGGCACGAATGGGCCGGTTCGACCGGAGAAATACCACGTTCTCACAGAAAACCGGCGTGAAACAGCGCTTGCGCTGTGTTTCGCCGAGTGAGTGAGTTTACCGGAGGCCCAATCCCTTACCCTATTCCCTTCCCTACCCTCCCCTATTCCCTTCCCTTCCCATCCCTACCCTCCCCTATTCCCTCTTAAAAGGCCGGCAACGCACTTGCAGCTCTTCTGATGCTGCGAGTGTCCATGGGCGATGTTGCTTTCCATCAGGTGACCCGTTTGCTCGTTTGCCCCCTTATTTCATAAAAAAAAATGACCTATCCATAGATACACGCATAGGTTAGATGAAAAAAAAATATTTTTTGTTTCTGTTGTACCTATGATGACCCCTAAAATTTTTAATAATTTTTCCATTTTTGTATCAAAATCTTAATGCGGTTCACAGACTACATCTACTTACCAAGTTTCAATAGTATAGCTCTTATAGTTTCGGAGAAAAGTGGCTGTGACATACGGACGGACAGACAGACAGACAGACATGACGAATATATAAGGGTTCCGTTTTTTGCCATTTGGCTACGGAACCCTAAAAATATCCACAGCCGAATATATAACCTCCTCCTTTTTGGAAGTCGGTTAGAAATCCCGAAAAAGGACATAATATAAAAAAGTTAACGGTATGCGTATTGCGTGATAAACTATAAAATTGCGGAAAGCTTTGTGACATTTTGAATATTTCAGTGCACAACGCAATAGATATTTATATTTTTCAGAGTTGTTTACCACGCGCCGGTTTAATCACATTAGTTAAACCGATTGCGTCCAAATTGAATGTTTGTCATGAATATTCAAATAACTGATGAAAAATATGTGCTCTTTTTACGCACGTGTTTGCTCGGAAACCAATTTTAGGCTAAAATAAATAACGCGCACTTGACTGACACATTGAAACTGCCGTGTATCTAGTTTCGTGTTCCGGATAGTTTTTCATCAACAATTTAGCTTTATACCTACTGTCATAAAATTGCTCATTATATAATGTTACACATAATAGAGAACACTTTTAAACTGATGTCGTTTTCGGCATCTAGAACTCCCCCGGGGCAGGGCAGGCAGGGCAGGCCGAATGAATACGGAAATAGCCGAACAAAACCGGTGATCCACGAAGCACTTAGCACTAGTAATGCGTAGTATTAGTAGTAAAATAAATAAATAAAAATTGATTTATTTCTGAATAGATTTAAAAAAATACTTTCAGAATGTTGATACAATGTGGGAAATAAACGTGGGAGAGCCATGCTTCGGCACGAATGGGCCGGCTCGACCGGAGAAATACCACGTTCTCACAGAAAACCGGCGTGAAACAGCGCTTGCGCTGTGTTTCGCCGAGTGAGTGAGTTTACCGGAGGCCCAATCCCCTACCCTCTATTCCCTTCCTTTCCCTCCCCTATTCTCTTCTCTTCCCATCCCTACCCTCCCCTATTACCCTATTCCCCCTTAAAAGGCCGGCAACGCACCTGCAGCTCTTCTGATGCTGCGAGTGTCCATGGGCGACGGAAGTTGCTTTCCATCAGGTGACCCGTTTTCTCGTTTGCCCCCTTATTTCATTAAAAAAAAAAAATTACTGGTGCCTGTCACCGTTGGTACCGTGTTGGTAACCGTGGTGGTTACTAACTGATCAGAAACTAAATATTCGCATCACCTCCACGACGGTAGCGAAACGGCGAAGCCATACATATTTACTGAATAGATTCAGAAGCTTGGTTCTACATGAGATCTGATATCTTTTTCACAGGGTAAACCTTATGTGGTCGTCTCAGCAACATTTTACAAGAAAATATGTTTTTGGTGGGATCGTAACTTTCTTGATGTAATCTCGGCGCCTTGGGTTAAATCGATTGTAAAGTGTTGATATTTTTAAGGAACTTATCGAAACACCACAAATCTACAACTAAGTATCCTAAAATCATCTTGGGCTACACTTAGAGAGATTACTTAATTTTAATTTAATGAAGATTTTGACATAAACTATGGAGTTTATGGAGAAAACATGGAGAAAATATTAAATATGGAGAAAACGTATTGACGTTTTCTGCCAAATTCTACATTAAGTTAAAGGCAAAGCTATAACGTCTGTAACTGCCGCACTCAAAGACGAATAATTATTTAGTTAACTGTAATTAAATGAAAATTTTGACAGAAGCCCCATACATTACCTGTCAAACTCTTAATTAAATTGAAGTTTAATCATAGTTAAATGTTTCTTAGCGCATCAGTAAAGTTAAATCAACGAAAATACGGTAAACAGAAGTGATGTATGAAATCGGTAGGATGTTGTTATCTCGTGTCACGTCACGTCACTCTGTCACGTCGGCCGGGAGAGATAAGGCATGCCTGCCCTCTCGGTCTCTTGACTACCACACTCTAGTGTTAGACATATACTATAGTTAGGTAGGTCTTTGAGGAAAGAACGCTCTTACACAAATCTTTGATCTGCCTTTATAAAAAGTTGTGTTTTTTTTGTGCATTGACGGGACGGCCGTTTAGAAGACCTCCTAGCGTGAAATACAAACATGACCGGATTTCATCCCAACGGGTGTACGTTTTTGGAGTTTTGACCGGCCATTTATCAACACTCACATATTTAGAAAAAAAATTACACGCGATAAATATGAAAATAATAATATTTTTCACCTATAATAACTTGTAAAAGCTCTGATAAGACCTATTTTAAGCCGAGCGTCCGAATTTTTCAAATCCTTCTAATACTCATTACTTCACGACGCATTTTCCCGTCTATTTATAAATTTCGACGGTTATAGAGATTGATATAGCATTGGCACATTAACAGGTTGTTACGGTGTCAAGTGGCGACGAACCGGCCGCGCCAGGTTGCGCAGGTCTACCAACCACGACGGGTTTCACTACCGCGAGATGCGCGGGAAAGTGGCAGCTGTTGGCGGCCCTGGGCCCGCTCTGACCACCGCTCGGCTTATGTAACAAAAACATGCACTTGAACTTAGCGAACGAGATGATCAAACCCGAAATTAATGGTGGGCCGTTGATTTCCCATATTAAGTTGTAATTTTTATTAAGTATAGCGCATATCAGAGCCCGAGTATAAGGTAAGTAGGTAATTAAAAATATACTAGATGACCGCAACTCCATTGCGGCAAAATTTGTTTATCGCGCGGGAACCGTACACTTTTCCGGGATAAAAAAGTGTCCTATGACCATTCCCGGGACTCCCGGGAACCTGCGGTTTGGGCGTGAAGAGTTAACAGACAGACAGACAGATAGGAGGGATTTATGGTACAAAATCAGTTCCCATACTTTCTCTGTTCATTAGTGATGGGCCGTAAAAACACACGCATACACATTGTGCGTTTTCCTGCAATGCGTTTTGCCCGCACATCGAGCTTAAGACAACTATAAAATTATTGCTAATTTGTGCCTGGTGTTGTTTGAAGCTTTCTGTATAACCATTAGTATTGATCCAATTACATTAGTGGACAAAAGTCATATTTAAAGGACAACAGTCCTATACATGATACATAGCAAAAAGTAGCTGTTTAGTAAAATAGTGTTTTTGTCCGACCTTTTGCGTAGTCGCTGTCGTTACATGTTCATGTAAACAAAGGTTGATAGCCAACGTACAGGTTACACCTACTACAGTTATGCGGCCCACTCACAAGCCATCTATGGCGCCTAGCAGACGAAACCTACGAGCTACGACACATTAACATACTGAAATGATTAAGTAGTTCTCTTCAAAGGAGTAACTCTACAAGGTTTGGTGCGTGATCAAAAAGAGCTTTCGCCGCCATCTTGTAAAGTATTACTTACGTATGATAGATGCATGATAGACAGTTATTTCACATACACCTCAATATGTCATCATCATCAATCATCATAGTATTTTTAAAGGAAACCGAAAAAGTAATGCTATTGTTGGTGATGATGACACGTGCTAAAATACGTTTGTAAGACAAAGCCAAAGCCCTTTATTAAGCATAAAATACGAATAGTAACAATATATTTCATTGTTACTGTTCGTATTTTATGCTTAATAAAGGGTAACGACTAACGAACTCGTCGCATATATCAATTGCTAACTTTATGACATAAGCTCGCACAGTTCCATCAATGAAGGGTAACTATTAAAAAATGTTAAAAATCAGAATGAACCATTCACTTGAAACTCTGTGCCTGTGGGAAGGAACCACTTAGCAGCTCCGTGTTGTATTTCGAGGCCCCACTTGGGCTGTTTGCTTAAGGCTTAGCGCTCACCTAAAACAGTCTTCAGACAGTCTTGACTATTTGAAACAAGAAAGTCCAAGACGGGGTTTTGCTTTAAACACATGAGAAATAAGGTTGTACACTGACAAACAAAATATATTAAAATAAATAGGCTAGGTGAAACAGTGCTTGCGCTGTCTTGAAACTGTCGATATTTGACGATATGTGGTAGATTCTATAAGAAGTTTTTGTGTCGAGTTTAATATTGCTACCTGTTACAATACAAAGCAAAGTATTTGTATTGCAGTAGCCGGTCTAATGGTGTGCATTGGTGGACCAGCGTTTAGAGGACCTCCCGAAGTATACAAATTACAAACATAGTCAGCTTCCATCTAAATGTCCGTACGCACATTTTTACATACGATTCTGATATTATGTTGGCCTGCCATTACATTGAACGGACATACATTCAATGCACACACTAACGACAGTTTTGTCGTAGGTGAGCGGTAAGCCTTAACCCATCAATGGAAACCCACGGAACATCTTCGATCCTTATTTTACTTATTAACACTTATCTTGCCCGTCTGGAGGATGATTATTACCACTTCGGTAAGTGGTTTTAATATTAAATGCTTTTTACGCGAAAGGGTAGTCTTTGGATCACAAAGTTGTGTTACCAAATGGAAATCATTACCTCCCTCATCGTTTGTCTTTTGTTTTCTTGGATATTTCAAGATGAGGGGTGCACGTTGGGCCATGGTGGGCTTATAAAAGCGATTACGTGTCGAGGGGAAAATTCGTCTATGATTGCCCCCGATCCACGTAAATTGTATAATAATAATTATATATGCTATACACACTAAACAGGTTGGCAATAACGGTGGTAAATGTGGTTGCAATACATAGTTTTTTATCACAGGCCGTTCATGGTTTTTCATCATCCATTCCAACATTGATAGGGACCTCTAATATAGGAATCTGTGGCAACTACTGAAATAAATCTGTGGCAACTACTAAATATAGGTAGGTCGTTTTTAATCCCTTGTGGAAGTCTATCATACGCAAACTTATAGAATAACGCCTGAAAAAAAAACTAACTACCTAAGCATAACCATATAGATGCATGAAATAGTAGACTATCTATTTCATGCATCTATATGGTACCCTATTATTTTCACTTAACTTGTACCTACATAATTTCACCCAATATAGAAAATCCTTTAGTCTAATAATATTCCTACATAAACTGCAGCGGCATTAGCTCAGAGCTTTTTAATTTGTGCAATGACATCGGTAGAACTCTTTGCCCTGTGAATAGATCCACGGTTACCCCGACCGACTTAAATGCAGATGATGAAAATAAAATACTTGTTTATATTAATCAGCAAAATGTAGTTTCTGATGTTCAAATCGCAAAATTTCTTCAGTGATTTGCTGCTTATGAAACCCATGAATTCATGACACAATATTATAATGAACTAAATTATAATGAATTTGGTACCATGTTCATAAAAGTGGTGACTTGATGATGGGATCCATAAGTAATCGAGGGAATACCTCGAAAGTACCAAAAAACCAAAATATATTTGGATGACATTGTGATTTCGATTCATCTTAAGTATTTCAATTTAAATGGAAATATATTATGGTGGTTTTGGATATATATATGAAGTATTCTAAGTAAATGCAAAATCCAAAAGTTAGATTTTGCACCAAGATATACCGTCAAGTCGGTACCAACTACCAGCTAAGTTCTATATGTCAAGGATCTCAGTTCTCAGCTGGTACCGACTTCAAAAGAATGGAAATTGGGTGCAGAAGTAGTTGAGGTTTAGTCGAATTTTGAAAAAGGCACTAATGAACAATAATAATTATTTCATACTTTTTAGATCATTTTAAAAATATCGTTTTTACCTTGGAAGTCGGGTTCAATTTTTTGTTATTAATGTTTGTAACAATTTATTAATTTTTAATTTAGACTATAACATTTAACCTAATGTTAAAACAAAACACGCACGCGTTCACGAGATTTTCCGGAAGTTTTGTATTTTTGAATATGAATTTTCCGTACTTGCATTTTGAATAGTTTGGTTTTATTAAAACTTTTCACGCGCTAGTACTTTAATTTTAATAAAAGGAATATTTAAATATACTTAGTGGATAAAATAAAAGTTTTCGAAAATGTTAACTTGTACAATTAACTATAGCCACGATATAATTTACTAACACATCTAGTAATAGGTACATTTTATAAATTCCATTACATATTTTGTTTCTTTTGTCTCTTGTGTTTGTATATTTTGTTAAAACCATTGTTACAATCCAATTTTTCTTATTATATCATTGTTATAATCTATATATTAATACGCGAGCGAAAAACTTTGTATCCCTTTTGACGAAAAATGGGGAAATGTGGGTGAATGAAATTTTGCACAGTTATAGTTTATATTATGGTGAAGGAGTGCATCGAGCTAATATTATTTTGAAATCATGCTTTTATCACACATTTTTTTAACAAATAAAACATTACACACACTACAACACACACACTAGGAAAGATGACAGATTTTTGAGTGACAAGCCTTACAGCTCGACAAGGCTTTAAATGAACGTGGGTGAAAATTATCCCAGAAAACGTTCAAAATCTTTCCATTAATTAATTTAAAAAAGTAGTCAAAGAACGTTTGTGTGCCAAAGCCATAAGGTCAATGATTTCATAAACGATGGCACATCTTGGGAGTAGGATGGCTGCTTGCAAGGCTGCTTCTATATTATTTTATGACTTACAATAATTATGTATGTTATGTTGACATTGTATAATTTTAAGTTACAGCATTGTAAACTTTATTTTAAAAGATTAATTTTTTTCTCACTTTTTTGGTAAATAAAGTTGACCCCGTGCGAGTTTCTTACACCGGTTCTTCTCGCCGGGTTAGTTCCCGAACCGGTGGTAGGCATCATGTAGACTTTCAGAAAATATTTGCAAAAATTTATTCTGAATAAAATTTTTTGAGTTTGAGTTGAGTTTGAGTTTGTCCAAAGTTAAAGTATAAATAAGAATTTTAAAATTTTCTAATTTTCCGCGCATTTTTATAAAAAAATTCTATCATATTCTTCTTCTCCGGATAATAACAAACACATCAAAAAAATAAATAGTGAAATCGGTCCAGCCATTCAGGCGTGATGGCGTGCGTGACCACGGGATATAATTATAGGATTCATTTTTATATAATAAATAAATAAAATTATATACTTAGATTTTTTATTTGAGGTCGAATTTCGACCATTGGGCGATCTCTAGTTTTATCTAATTAAATGTAGCTTTGGTCCATCACATCTAAGATTTTTTTTATTGAGTGATTTATCTGTAATTTAGCATTGACTATTAATACCTACTTTAGTCTTTAAGCAGACAAAGTAACGAGTGGGCGTAGTATTACCATGTTACATATTGAAATTAATCACTGACGACGAACGCTACGTTGCCCTACTTAGAACATAACCTAAATTACACTGTTATTATGAATGAATATTGACACAATTTTTGTTCAATAAATAAGTCCTAAGAGAATTTTGATAATGCACCTGTTCAATTTAAAACAAAACAAATAAAAAAAAAACATTGTGAAATCAATCGAATAATGCTCACGCGATTTGTTAGGAACAAAAAAAACGATATTTAAAATGTTTCACTGCGAATTGGAAAGCCGAATATTTTTGTAAATGCCCCTAGATTTATTTTCAGAGGAAGAAGTTACTGGTAGTGTATTTTCTCTATGCTGCTATAGGTCAGTTAACTAAAGCTGGCACGTTCACGGTACTCACACTTAGGCAATTTCACTGTACAGTATGTTTAAAAATATAAATGTTTGCATCATGATAAAAATTATCACACAATCTGCGTACGATAATAATATGCTATCGTACATCGTACGTAGGCACAAAATTATCGTATGTGTACGATAATTATCGTACGGTTCCGAACGCTGGGCCCGCGCGCCGATCACACGTGTGACGTGACTGATTTGTAACATCACGCTGTATTTATAAACAGTAGCAAAAGAAAAACAATAACTGTCCCCTTCACGCTCATAAGATAGACCGCGCGTGAGAGAGACGGACAGACTTTTCATGATGCGTATGCAGTACGACGTCACGCCGCGCGTTTGTTCACAGACACTACACAAGCGCAATGGGTAAATGTGTTGATCGTGCCAGCTTTAGTTAACTGACCTATAGTTTGACCGCCTTTCAGCAAGAAGGCTATGTATTGACCATTTATTTTTTATGGTACTTACAGTTTTTTGAATATTTTTAGGAGAAACAAGATGGACCAATATTTGTATTTTTTTTTATCAATAGTGAATTGCAAAATTTGAACGATCCTATTGTGCTGCAAATTGCGATCCTGTCGGCATCAGGTATACCTGTTGATAAGGCTCCCTTTCCCCATTAGCACCGCCATCAATAACGCCTTATCTACCCCAATAATTACCGTTTACTTTTATATTACACAAATGAGCGTTTTTCATTTTACGCTCGGCGGATTTGAGGTTTTATATTCTACTCAGCTGTTATAAATTTTTTGAGTTGGTATCCGCACTGATTAAAGAATAATAATTTCGTAATAATTTCTAAATCATTATTAATTCCAAAACTCATTTAACCCGTCAAGCCCGATACGGCCCAAGTGGGCCGCGATAACAATAGAATACAATAGCATTTCCAAGAATCCGCGATCGAAGGATTGTGAAAATAAAATGAACTGTAACGTGCAATACTCTTTTTATTTAAAAAATTCATCAACGAAGCCCCTATATTAACGCATACTTAATAATCTAATCCATACTTAATATTATAAATGCGAAAGTGTATCTGTCTGTCTGTTTGTCTGTTACCTCTTCACGCCCAAACCACTGAACCGATTTAGCTGAAATTTAGTATGGAGATACTTTGAGTCCCCGGAAAGGATATAGGATACTTTTTATCCCGAAAAAATGTACGGTTCCCGCGCGATAAACGAATTTTGGCACAACGGAGTTGTGGGCATCATAAGTAGATAATATTTAGTCTCTAGATTGTGTGGAAATATATATTTTTTAATCCTAATTACAAAAACTTCGCTACGAGCAACTGTTTCGTATGAGGACAAAACATTCTGTATTCTGTGTGTTTGATCACTGGACCTGCTAAATCATTGCGTTAATATCTATTAGTGGATCGCAAATCGTGTGAATCATTCACAGTATCGGCAGTCCATTAATACGTTTGACAAGCTGGATACGAGTGATTAGTTGCGAGCGTTTAATGAAAACTCAATAACGCCGCATCCGCCGACTTCGGTATCGGAAACCACAGATTTACCGTGCTTTGACGGTGATCGGTATATTTGCGGTGGGTTTACATTGCAACGTGACGGGGCGATGCATTTTTTAAATGACCTCCAAAAATGGTTGAGGTTCTATGTTCGGATGTGGATATTTTTTTAAATGACCCTTTCAAAATTAGAATAGTCTGCAACCATGGGCGGCAAGTTTGTCAATTCAAGGTGTTTCTTCTGGTCTTAATGCTTGTGGCACTTGGTTGGCACTTGGCTTGGAAGTCGGGGGGTTGATTTCCGTCTTGGAAAATGATATTATATCCAAGCTTGGTTAGGACAATGCAGGCTACCTAATTATCGGACAAGAGATATTTAGTCCCCAATAATTTAGGATTATTATATAAGGTAGTAAAACTCTGAACGCAATAACTTTTCAATTGAATTTTCAATTATTGCGCTTCGAGAGCTGACAATTTCATAAACTCAAGTCTCAACCACTAGAAATGGGAAATAATTTAAAAACATGCAATATTCTCATACTTGAGGACTTTATAATATGCTCATACTTGACATGTCATGGAAATTGGCAACATATTGTCACGGGAAATTGCTAGCGGTGGCTCCGTCGCGGCTCGACTTGACACACTTCCCAGCGTCGTGCACAAATACAGTCTACAGTTTACTATTGTGTAAGAATTTTTGATGAACTTTTAAGTACTAGAGAGACTAAATTCTAGAACTAGGAGCCTAAGCTTAATTACATTGAAATGTATGCTCCAAACCACGATGCCTTGTCATATTTCTTAAAACAATTTTTAATAAAAAAAAAAACAGGATATGGGTGAAAAGCCAGTAAAAAACTTTTGGGATTCATTAATAAAAAAAAATCATCATATTACATTAAAATATTACATGACTTTTTTATAAAGATTTGCGAATAGCCCCGTGGCGAGTAAGTTGTATCATATAGTTCTCGTCGTCCTCTTCAAGCAAAGCTTTTATTAGACAAAGCAGAAAATTTTAGTTTAATAAATGCGGGTGTCTTTTTTAACCGACTTCAAAAAAGGAGGTTATCAATTCGACGCGTATGTACGAACTGTACGAGTCCCCGAACTGTACGAGTGAATTACTATTCACTCGTACAGTTCGGGGAATTTCTCACGGAACCCCATAGGGTGTGCACTGTGCCATTCGCTCAGGTAGACATTACCGACACAATGGAAATCCGAATTCACCTCACCATTAAGCAGATTTCTTTTGACCGTTAAAAAGTTACCATGGAATACAGGTGTACTATTTTACTTGACTATACTATTTTAGTCACTACATGCTAATAATAGTCGAATTCGTATTTTTAACCGACTTCAAAAAAAGGAGGTTATCAATTCGACCCGTATGTATGTAATATTACCAGAATTGCCCAGTTTTCGTGTATGTTTGTCTATATCAGCGTCTGAACAAATGTGCCAAATTTCAAAAGTGTATGTTATATATATGATTATATGTTTGTGTTCGCATATCTCCTGAACTATAAGTCCGATTTAAGTAATTTTTTTTTGTTGTACTAGATATTGCTTAACTTAGGGAACACTGTAAGTTTCATCAAAATCGGTCAAGTAGTTTTGGAGACAGGGAATTTTAATTCTCAATTACGTACAATTTTGAAGTCGGTTTTATCTTTTTAATGTATATTTTATTTTGTTTATTGAGATAATTTTCCTTTATTATACTATGTAACAAAAATTACTTCAATTGTATCTTGCCAAATTATATATTGTTTGAGCACGAGATGCAGAATCTTATTTTAACAAGTTTTATTTCTTCTAAAAGCATTAAGATCACCTTGCACTGCAGACAGATATTATTTAATATTTTGACAGTGTTCGCAGTTAACAAACATTGGCACAAATCTCACATTTTGAACGTAGATTTGAAGATACGGTTACGAGATTTTTGTCATCGTTTTAAAAGTTCCTAAAATCTGTGCTTCAGAACGCTTTAGCTAAACAAAGCAAGGTAATTTTATTTGGCCTGTATTAAATACCAGTTCTATGTTACTTATTTTGGTTTCCAGGACGTTCTCTGAGCTCGAAGGCGTTTCACCGTGAAATCAGAGCACAGAAAGCGATCAATCTTACGTAATCTGTGCCGTGCATAAATCTGCTAAAACAAATTGTCAATGCTCAAAAGTATATCCATCTTGCTTGCCATGTTCACGTTTCCCCGATTTTTGGGGAATTTCTACTTCGATCTACATTAAACGATTCTAATAATATGGTGACATTTTAAAATATGCTTGTGTTTGCGTTGATCGTTATTGATAAAAAAATTCCATGCTTATAAGTAGTATAATACTTCAGCCTTACCTCTTCGCACTTGAACTTGAACCAATTTAGATGGATACACCTACTTGGATAAAGATTATTACTATCGAGTCGGTAAAGGTATGATAGTTTTATTCCGGAAAAATACGGTTCCTGCGCGATATACGAAGTTGTTTGCAAAAGTTATTGTTTAAGTACAAACATGTATGTTATGTAGGCATAATTATGTATGTATGTATAAAGATTAAAGATATAATTGTCTTTATAGTTTATACCCTAATACCCTATAGACTATAGCATACAAGTTATTCTCTGGTAATAACTATACAGATATGTATCAAAATAAGTATAGGACAGTATGCCTTTCATTAAATAACTTGTAAGTACAAATCGAAGATGTTTTATTTGCGTTATGATTACGGAATGGCTTGCATCACAGCTACACATAATGATTCTATGATTACCGCATTTATAAACTTTGTTCTTGACGTATAATAACGGGCATCAAAGAGAAAATGTCTTAACTCTTAGTAAAACTCAAAGTAATCTTTGTACGAAGTTAAACGCTTAGCTGGCACATATTTTTCATGATATAACTTTCCTAGAAAATGTAAATTGCTGATAAAGGGGTATGTTGCATTAATTGCAAAATAATATGGTAAAACCGGCCAAGTGCGTGGCGGGCCACGCGCAATATAGGGTTCCGTAGTACCGCTAGTTTTTTAATAATTTTTGTATGGTCAATGAATGTACATTTATAACATGTTTTACACTAGCAACAACATTATCTCAGTTACGTTCAAGGGACTTATTGAATGAAAAGTTCCTTTATACTTCGCCAAATACATTTTTTTTTAGTTGATAGACTATTACTCAATAACTTATGAAGCCTTCTTAGCCGTGATAGTTTTCCTTTTAAATTCAGCATATTTCTTACTCCCGTGAGTTTTTTCACATTTCCAGAAGCAACCGTTTAGCTGATAGAAGGGGAGGACACTGGCGTCTAACGATTTTTTCTACTTTAAAACTGGTCACAAATGGATAGGGATTTAGGGAAATCGGAAAATGATCTATGAACACTCGTAATATTTTTAAAAAACCTATCTAACGACACCCCACACGGTGGGGTGGACGCGAAAAAGAAAAATCATCCCCGCTTCATGTGTAGGGGAGGTACCATAAAAAATATTTTTTTATTTTTTTTATATTATACCATTTTGTAGGCATCTTTAATAACTATATATATATGCATTCATGCCGAATTACACCTTTGTAGGTCTTATAGTATCTGAGCAAAACCGCGGACAGAAAGACGGACAGACAGACGGAGAGACAGACGGACAGACAGACGGATAGATAGACGGACAGACGGACAGACGGACGGACAGACCGAAACTACAAGGGTTCCTTGTTGACTACGGAACCCTAAAAACGTAACTAAATAAAATGCATATGGCAGCTTTGCTCGTTAGAAGAAGACTCTACACTCTACAGTGAGATTATTAAAACTAAAAAATACGTTATTTGACTTCAGAAGGTTCGTAAAATGTACGGACATTTCATGTCATCAAAATCGATTACATTGAATAAAGTATAAGTAGCAAAGGCTGACAACTTCACAAGGAGGACCTAGCCTATATACCTAATACGATAGATATTGCGAAATACATATAAAAGTGGTAACAGCCGATGGGATTGGAATTTTTTACCACTTAGACTATTAATTGAGTGACTACACAAATACCATTCCAATTTCCAAAGTAAGTAAACAATATAGGAAAGCATATTTGTACATAATATCAAATATATGTTGTATCACATATATTATGTATATAATGTCAACAGTTTGATCAATACCAAAATGTACATTGTACAGTTCTAATTATAATGAGAAAGGTTTTAATTGATTATACAATACTTTTACTTGTCGATAAGCGCATAGGATTACATAAACAATCAGTTTTAAAATCGGTCGTGGGAAACCAAAGTTGAATAGACTCTACATTTTGTTCCCACACGAAAAAAAACTAACACTAGTTACCCTACCTACTATATAAGCACATTAGCATTTATTTAAGTCTTTTATTTAAAAATGTCCAAAGCTAAATTCGAATAATAAAGCTCTACTAAGTAGTAACTGAAACTTAATTTATATCTACAGAGTCTCTATATTCTCTACATGAGATAACTTTAGTCGTTACTTTTCATTTCCATCTTCATAAATTAGTTGATTTACTACAAGTGCGTCGGGAGAATCAGGTTTGTGTGAACGGAGAAATGAATTAAAGTAAAAACACAACTTACGCTCTACCAATCGTGGAGCTCCCAAAATTGATCTCGCCAGATATCGCCCCACGAAAAATAGGACAGAAACTGAGTCTTACCTTGTCAATTCCAATTCGTATATGGGTCCCGAGGTCCGCAGTTAAAATTGCCGCATTCCACGGCGGGCGCGACGCAGCCTCCCGTACCGGTTCACCGCGCAACTTGAGTATATATTACGAAGTCATCACTTAAACTTGGTGTGGTACACTGAGATTAGACGGTGGGTGCCATTGGTTTTTTTTTGGAGGGACGTAGGGACGCGGGCGGCTCGCTCGACGACGCGGAGAGCACTGCCGACCGGGGCGCCCTCCCGCGCACGCGTCGACACAACCAGCTTCCCGACTTCATCGCGAGATCGCATCCACAATGCCTGACACACTTCTATTTCGACTATTACTAACGTTATCTAAGAGGCTTTAGCTACAGTAATGGAAATGATTTTCAAAGCATGCACGATGTCTGCAATTGTTGTACCAACGATATCTTCAATATGTAGGTAATTAAATATTTTGATATGTTTGTTATCATCAAAGCTTAAACCATCCGTAATAATATTATAAATGCGAAAGTGTGGTCTGTCTATATGTCTGTTACCTCTTCACACCCAAATCGCTGAACTGATTCTACTGAAATTCGGTATGTCGATAGTCGATATCTTGAGTCTCGGGTAAGGATATAGGACACTTTTTATCCCGGAAAATGTACAATTCCCCAATGTAAACGAATTTTGGCGCAACGGAGTTGCGGGCATCGTCTATAGTTATAAATAAACTCAACAGCTATGTTGTTTACTTGGTAAGCACTAGATGCTAAAATTCGTTTATCGCGCGGTAGTCATAAACATTAACGCAATAAAAACTATACTTAGATGTCCTTTCTCCTTAATGGCTTTCTAGCTCGGTGTATCCCCAGTCTCCATACCCAATTTCAACAAAGAGCCGAAAAGCTCTGAGATTCTTTCTATTTTCTAATATTGTCACTAGGTAGAGCCTCCGTTTTAAGATTTTTTTCCGTAAATTACCTACATAATTAGGTAACAAAGATGCATTATAGGTACGGCTTAAATTGTTTTTAATTAAAACAATTATATCGATACGATAACGATGCCTACATTGACCATAGACATTGACTATATTAAAATGTTAAACGAGTTTTGTGTGAGTTCGTTATATTCTCTAAATTGCATGTTTTAATTTCTTGTCTGGTGACTTTTTATGTTGTAAATATAGACATTAAATATTATTTGCTTATATTTAATATTATTTACCAAATTATCGCTTAAAATACAAAATAACATATTATGTACGCATGTATAGGTCTACCAGAATCTAATGGCAAAAAGTGAGAAAATAAATTGACTCTAGCAATACCGGGGTAATTGGAATAAAACATTTTTTGATCCTTTTTTTTCTTATAGCGGCTGATTCTGTGTGTTAAACATGCAAATATAAAAATTTATCCAATGATCAAGGATATTTTTTGAAAATCTGCTGTCAAAAATTGCCATCAGATTCTGGTAGACCTATACCTACTTACATAGTTACACATTTACACTCTTATCTAAGAAAAAGAAAGCAAGAATTTTTCATTTGTAAGTACCTATGAATACCTAATTATTGCCATAACAATATTATTATATTATGAGGTTGAGCAAAATAAATATCATAATAATTTATTGGCATAATTACTCCTTTCTTGTCTTACCCCTTTCCGATGTTGTTAACAAAAATAACAAAGTAGGTATCTTATGGTTTCCGTAACTTCCTCTATCTTGTCTACACTGTCAACTTTCAACCCAAGTACTTCTAAGTACATATTTTAATTCTAGATTTTATCCCCACGTGAACTAGCTAAGGTTACCTACCTTAGCTAGTTCACGTTATCTTATTAACTGAAAAGGAACTGCACTATTGCTTCTTTTAATGAAATTGTCTTCTAAATTAATTACAAGACCTCGTAGTCAGGCAAGTCAGCTTAGTTTTTTGTTTAAAGAATTTCACATTGCTTCATAGCTTGAATTGTAAGTAATCTTCTGCGTCTTAGAAAATTACTTTGTACGTCATAATACCGGCATACCCTAGGTCAGCATACCATGAAAATGCTTGAAAATCTTATCAGTAATGGCGTTTTTATCACGTTTCTTGTGAGCGCTGACTAGCGGTACTCAGTTTGATATCGTCATCATTCCTATTATATTGGAACTGTTGCTTTTACGATTAAATACGATATTGTCAAACTAGAGCAATTGCTTAGTAAGTAATAATAATAATAGATTTCTCGCAAGGACCATGAAGCCAGCTCTTAACACTACTTTTCATAAAATTTGAAATCAAAAGAATCGATTTAGCTGCAGGGCCGGATTTATATTTTTTATGAGTACAGGCCACTTTAATTTTGCCGCCCCTATGTACGAACTCTGCCGCTTCCCCTAGGACGCCATAGGACGCTGCCGCCCATAGACCATGGCCTATGCTGCCTATACATAAATCCAGAGCTGTTAAGCTGCATGCAATAACACAGTCCGAACCATAATTATGGAATATGGATACCTCATTTATTAAAAACTTGCTGACCCGACAGACGTTGTCCTGTCTTAACGATGAATTAAATAATTCCAATTGGTATATTTAAGAAAAAAAATAGATTAAAATTAGTATCTCCATGCCAAATTTCATCAAAATAGATGAAATAGTTTAAGCGAAAATCATAAAAGTTTATTGTGCGGGAACCGTACACTTTCCGGGACAAAAAGTATCCCTTGTCCTTTCCCGAGACTTAAAAATATCTACATACCAAATTTCATCAAAATAGATTGAATAGTTTAGGCGAAAATCATAAAAGTTTATTGTGTGGGAACCGTACATTTTCCGGGACAAAAAGTATCCCTAGTCCTTTCCCGAGACTCAAAGTATCTCCATACCAAAATTCATCAAAATCGATTGAATAGTTTAGGCGAAAATCATAAAAGTTTATTGTGCGGGAACCGTACATTTTTCCGGGATAAAATGTATCCTATGTCCTTCTCCGGGACTCAAAGTATCTCGAAATTTCAGCAAAATCGGTCCAGCCGTTTACGCGTGATGTCGTGACCAAGGGATATTTGGATTCATTTTTAGGGTTCCGTACCCAAAGGGTAAAAACGGGACCCTATTACTAAGACTTCGATGTCTGTCTGTCCGTCTGTCTATCGCCAGGCTATATCTCTAGAACGGCTATAACTAGATTTCTGAAATTTTCATAGATTGTGTATATCTGTTGCCGCTTTAACAACAAATACCAAAAACAAAATAAATTAAATATTTAAGGGGGGCTCCCATACAACAAACGTAATTTTTTGCTATTTTTTGCTCGACATCAATAATGACAATAGGTAGGCACTTGAAATGTTCACAAAATACTTAGTTGTATTTATAATTTAATAAATAATAATAATATTTAAATAAAATAAATAATAAAGGGGGGCTCCCATACAAAAAACACATTTTTTACGTATTTTTGCTGTATAATGGTACGGAACCCTTCGTGCGCGAGTGCAACTCGCACTTGGCTGATTTTATTATTTATATAGATCTAATTAGCAGCTAAGGCTATGCATACAAAGTACAAACATAACCGTCTATTACATTTGCAACTAAAATCATCATTCTTTCCTTTAGCTTCGCCATAGTCAGATGAAAACTGAAATTACAGTACGAATATTAATAAATTAAAGAAGATATTTTGTGAGGATGACCAGATCAGAGTAAGATAACGCCTGCCAAAAAGTTAACAGTTAATAGCTGTGTGTCAAAACTATTTACCTAACGTTAAGTTTAAATTTACCCATTTAGGCTTACCGCGCTCGGTTGGATTTTAACCCAACAAGCGATATCCTCGATTGTAACTCCAATGTCAAAGACTTTAAGAGGGCGACTAACCCAAAAAATCAAACATCGTCCTTCTCTCTTCACACTCACGCCCGTCTTTCATATGCCAGGTGAAAAGGGACGACACGGAATCATCGCCAAGTTAGTTTTTTTTAATAACTCGATAAATATACAACATTTTAAAACTTCGCCTGGTCAGTGTCTCAATGATAGAATTTTATACAATGTGTTAAAATATTAACTTAGTTTAATGCACGGTTATGGCAATATATGAAAAATTCGTGAAAATTTGATGCATCTTTGTGATTTTTTTCTATCGAGAAAATTTCAAGATATCGTGTTTTTGCTCAGATCAAATTCTTGGAAATATAATGTAGTATCTATGTTTAGAAAATGAAACAATTCGGGGCTTATTTTCAAGTATAAAAATGAATTATAAAATCGTCTATTTTGGGTTAGTCGCCCCCTTAATAATAATAATCAGTGTAGCAGAAATGGCGGCCCATTAGCAATAATAGTCTATTAAATAGATTAATGATTGTGCTAACAGCTAACCGAACACAAAATGTTGTTCCATTATCCTACTAGATTTTGCCCGCGACTTTGTTCGCGCAGAACTCAGAAGGTGGTTTAGTTAAGGGTTCAGAAGTTCACGGGAACCGCATATTATTTGGATAAAACTTATTGTAATAGCTCTCTGTGATAGATTGGCTGTCAAAATTTGGACCAATCACAGAGCCGAACCGCGTCTTGAGACCGGGTCGCATCTTAAGTACTGACTATTTAAATACGGGCCTAAGTCCTCTAGTGAGCACTAGCCCTAACTCAGTGTATTACATCTATGAGACATTACAATACCCTTCAACTCCGATAAGGCCCACTTGGGCCGCGAGAACAATACATTTACAATAGATTTCCTAGAATCCGCGATCGATACCACTTTAAATACTATGTAGACACAATATTATGTGTGTCTATTTGTCGCATCCATATTCCCATACTAACATTATAAATGCGAAAGTGTAACTGTTTGTCTCTCTGTCGGTCTGTTACCTCTTCACGCCCAAACCGCTGAACCGATTTTGCTGAAATTTTGGTATATACTTAGAGTTCCGGGAAAGGACATAGGATACTTTTCATCCTGGAAATACGTACGGTTCCCGCACGATAAACGAATATTTCCGCAACGGAGTTGCAGGCGTCATCTAGTTGTTTTTTGCGGCGTTTAAATTCTAACATGATTGAGAAAATATTGTTTTAGTAGATACGTCATTACAACTCATCATCATCTCGCTTTTATTATTCGATAATAACACAATAAACTGCAGGTAGTAAGTAGATAAGATGGCAACGTGCAAATGCTGATAAACAAATAAAATTTCAACAGAATTCGGTACCAAATTCTAGATAGTTGCGAATTTTTCGCGGAAACAAATTTTAAAGTTGGAAAACAACATCGCATAATATTATTCGTAACAATCTGAAATAAAATGAAGTTTTATGAGATAGGATTTGAGCAACAACATGTTTTTCACCTGACTGCAAACTGATCATTCCTAGATTTCATTATTATTAATATTATCACAGTATTAAAACAGTTCTCTATGTGGTATTTGCTGTATAGTCACTTTAGACCAGGGTCGATAGGATGAGCATCTTATGCAGCATTTAAGGTGACGCCTAAATAATTTGGCTGCAGCGATATTGATTTTTTTCAACAATGACTAAAGCTAAGAAATTAAAGTTCAATGTCAGTATTCATCATGTCTTTATCTTTGAATTACCCATAGCATAACACGATTGGTCAACTTTTATAACACAGAATAATTAATCAAAAAGGTCTCTATAAAAACAGGGATTCTAATTTTGCCAACAGAGGAGAGTGATTTAAGCTTCCAAAATCTGTACATAGATTAGTTCAAGCATACACTATAATTTTCCCATAGCTTATATGAAATATATTTATGGTTTTTAAATTACGCGAAAAAACCATTTTGTCGCTTACGCCCTTTCCATTTCTTGCTGTTCCATTTACACCTCAAGCGATCTAAAACATATCCAAAACGGTTTTTTACTTTAACGCGGCGTCACCTTAATTTTATATTTACAAAAGCTTAGATAATAGGAAGGTAGCTAGGTAAATCTAACTAGGTGCTAGATCTACGACGCCCGAGATGCTTAAGTTTGTCATGAAATTTTAAAGATAGAGAATAACATATTATAATTTTATCATAGTAGGTACAGCTATATACCTACAGTGTAAACTCTATTATAACGTCACTGAAGGGACTGTGCATTTCTGTGCATTTAATGGCGTTATAGAGACTTGTCGTTAAATGGAGAGAAGTAAAATCAAAGCTTTTTCGTCAATACACAGTGGTTTTCTTTTTCTAACCATATTTACAGTTTGGAACCATAATAGGTATTTACACATGCAGGCAATCGTAATTAGTAAACAAAAGAACGAATTTCTTAAAAACTTTGGTATGCATGATGCCGAAAGTCAAGTTCATTGTGGGCTAGGATAATAAAGCGACAAAAAAATAATCGGCCAAGTGCGAGTTGCACTCGCGCACGAAGGGTTCCGTACCGGTATAGAGCGAAAGTAGACAAAAAATTGTGTTTTTTGTATGGGAGCCCCCTTAAAGTTTTTTTTTTTTAATTTTATGATTAATTATTAAAGTACAAATATAATTAAGGATTTTGTGAAAATTTCAAGTGCCTAACTGTTACCATTATTGATTACGAGCAAAAAAGGCCATGTATGGGAGCCCCCCTTAAATATTAACTTTATTTTATTTTTAGTATTTGTTGTTATAGCGGCATTAGATATACACAATCTGTGAACATTTCAGAAGTCTAGCTATAGCGGTTCTTAAAATACAGCCTGGAGACAGACGGGCACAGACAGACAGAGAAACAGACGGACAGACGGACAGACAACGAAGTCTTAGTAATAGGGTCCCGTTTTACACTTTGGGTACGGAACCATAAAACGTACTCAGCTGCGCAGTTTTTACTAATATTATTAGTAACTTAATAATCGGCCAAGTGCGAGTTGGACTCGCGTACGAAGGGTTCCGTACCATTAAAGAGCAAAAATAGGTATGTATGGGAGCTTAATTATTTATTTTATTTAAATTTTATTATTAACTAGACGTTCCGCGCGGCTTCGCCCGCGTAAATTAGATATTTCACAGACAAATCAGTCTACAAAAAATAGCCTATGATCCTTCACGTGGTCTACTTCTTATCTGACCCAAATAACATAAAAATTGCTTTAGTAGTTCGTGAGATAAGCCCTTTCAAATAATTTCCCCCGTTTTTTCTACATTTTCTTCTATTTCTTCGCTCCTATTAGTCTTAGCGTGATAAAATATAGCCTATAGCCTTCCTCGATAAATGGGCTATTTAACACTGAAGGAATTTTTCAAATCAGACCAGTAGTTCCTGAGATTAGCGCGTTCAAACAAACAAACTAACAAACTCTTCCGCTTTATTATATACTAGACGTTCCGCGCGGCTTCGCCCGCGTAAATTAGATATTTCACAGACAAATTAGTCTACAAAAAATAGCATATGATCCTTCACGTGGTCTACTTCTTTTCTGATCCAAATAACAGAAAAATTGCTCTAGTAGTTCGTGAGATAAGCCCTTTCAAATAATTTCCCCCGTTTTTTCAACATTTTCTTCTATTTCTTCGCTCTTATTAGTCTTAGCGTGATAATATATAGCCTATAGTCTTTCTCGATAAATGAACTATCTAACATTGAAAGAATTTTTCAAATCGGACCAGTAGTTCCTGAGATTAACGCGTTCAAATAAGCCTTTTCAAATAATTTCCCCCCGTTTTTTCAACATTTTCCTCTATTTCTTCGCTCCTATTAGGCTTAGCGTGATAAAATATAGCCTATAGCCTTCCTCGATCAATGGACTATCTAACACTGAAAGAATTTTTCAAATCGGACCAGTAGTTCCTGAGATTAGCGCGTTCGAACAAACAAACAAACAAACAAACAAACTAACAAACTCTTCCGCTTTATAATATTAGTATAGATTAATAATTAGTAATTAGTATTAGTATAGAAAAAGTATAGATTATTAAAGTATAAATACAACTGAGTATTTTGTGAAAATTTCAAGTGCCTACCTATAATTGTCGTTATTGATATCGAGCAAAAAATAGCAAAAAAATTAAGTTTTTTGTATAGAAGCCCCCCTTAAATATTTAATTTGTTTTGTTTTTAGTATTTGTTGTTATAGCGGCAACAGATATACACAATCTGTGATATCTGTTGCCGCTATATAAATTTCTGAAGTCTAGCTATAGCGGTTCTTGAGATTACAGCCTGCCCTGGAGACAGAGAGACGGACAGACAGACGTCGAAGTCTTAGTAATAGGGTCCCGTTTGTACTCTTTGGGTACGGAACCCTAAAAAGTACTTTTTATTACTCAATCGCTGAGATTTTGTCGCTATTGAGACTGGGTGTGATGCTAATTGCTATGTAGAGTATCATTGTATGGTAGAACAAGCTAAACCAACCAAAGTCTAATTATTTCGATTTTCGACGCTTTAGAGAATTTGTATGTGTTTGTGTTTGTGTGTGTGTTGTTGTCGAGTGACGTTACATAGAGTTTACACTGTAGTAGGTTTACCGTGTAGGTACTAGACGTTTCCCGGCACCGCCCACGCAAAAAACAATATCTCACAGGAACTGTACAGTGTACATTTTCTGCGATAATAATAACTGTATTTTAAAAAGATAAAACCGACTTCAAAATTGTACGTCATTGGGAATTAAAATTCCTTATCTCAAAAACTACTAAACCGATTTTGATGAAACTTGCACTGTTCCCTAAGTGGAACAATGCACCTAGTACAACAAAAAAAGAATTACTGAAATCGGACTTGTAGTTCCAGAGATATGCGAACACAAACATAAAAACAAACATACATACATACATACATACCATTTTTGAAATTTGGCACATTTGTTCAGACACTGAAATAGACTAACATATACAAAAACTGGGCAGTTCTAGAAATATTACATACATACGCGTCGAATTGATAACCTCCTTTCTTTGAAGTCGGTTAAAAATATAAAATTCTTTTTTTTACTTTCATATTACCTACGCTATAATACGTTTAATATGCAGGTACTAGGTACCTATTTCATTTACTTAATACTGCAGCTGATGGAATATGAAAAAAGTTAACATTCGAAGTACGCTAGCGGGTCAGGGCGGCACTTGTGCTCGGGGTGAAATAGTAATTACTAATTAGCAACTAATTTTCGATTGGAGTGCCTCACTAGTGGAATTCAAGATCCGCACAGCTACAGACCGTTCAGAGGTATTTTACCTCTAACAGCACTCTTATACCGATGAAATAAAGCTATCAATCTTATAGAATGCCCGAGGTAAAATAAATCTGAACGGAGTACGGACTGTAATTTATACTTTTCAACTGTGCTTTAAGGCCATCCCCCGAGCAAACGACCTTGATCATACATTTGACGCGTTGCCGAGATCGCACAAAAATCCTATTTTTTTACTTATCTTAGTTCAAAATTGATCTAAAAAAAATTTAAAACGGATAATATGTAGGTAATGAAATTGTCTGTCTATTGTCGTATGTATCAAATAAACGTAATTTGTAAATACTAGGGAGATGCTGAAAATATGCTTCAATTTTAATAAATTGGTATTACTTTGGAAGCTAATGTCATGAGTATAATAAACAAAAATAGAAAATTTAAAACGGGGAAAGGAATGTTCATATACTGAAGATTATTGCTGTATTTTTATTATAATTTTGTAGCCTTCAAATTATGAGTTTATAAGGCTCTAAATACGGTAAATTACGGAATCTCCGTAGGGGAAGACCCTTAAGTCTTCAGTCTCTTCTATATGGCTGCTTCTTTAACTTTCATAGTTTTCAGCTTAGATGATAAGTGTATGAAGTTTGTAAAGGTATAAACAGTCTGTTAACCTTTAAAACGAGTAACTGCGTGCGTAAATTACGTTAAAAGTTACTTTCAGCTTATTCGAAACTATGAATATAACAATCCTTTTCAAGCTGTGCAAGTGGACTTACCAGGAATGCAAGTCTCAACACTAGAGCAAGAGAAAGTCTGCTCATTTATTGTTTTTTTGGTGAAGAATACAAATTAAAAAATCGGCCAAGTGCGAGTCGGTCTCACGCACGCATGAAGGGTTCCGTACCATAAATTGTGTTTTTTGTATGGGAGCCCCCTTATTTTTTTATTTATTTGAATATTATTATTAAATATTAAAGTACACATATAATTAAGGATTTTGTAAAAAAAATTCAAGTACCTACCTGTTGCCATTATTGATTTAAAGTAAAAAAGGCCAAAGAAATCACGTTTGTTGTATGGGAGTCCCTCTTAAATATTAATTTTATTTTGTTTTTAGTATTTGTTGTTATAGCGGCAATAGATATACATAATCTGTGAAAATTTCAAATCTCTAGCTATTACTGTTCTTGAGTTACAGCCTGGAGACAGACAGACAGACAGACAGACAGACAGAGAGAGAGACAGACAGACAGACGGACAGATGGAGAGACAACGAAGTCTTAGTAATAGGGTCCCATTTTTCCCCTTTGGGTACGGAACCCCAAAAACTTTATACGGGTGTGATGTATCATGTATCATACACCCCGCGTTCCATTAGGCGTTAAAAACGATCAAAACGCTCAAAATGCCTCATTATACGCAGGGAATATGTCAAAGTCAAAACGCCAGTGGGAGTTTTGCCGGGAATGTGAAAGAGTGATGTTGTGTTTTTGTATTATTTTCCTAAAATTGTGTTAATTGGGTTTTTAATGTGTAATATTGGTAGGATATTAACCATTAGATATTCGTTATCGTGCACAAGTGTAGGAAAGGGATGCAATATCCAGAAACGTGCTATTTTGTATTCCCTCCAAAACTCCATCGAAAGTTTCAGTAAAGCGTCTATAGGTCTACCAGAATCTGATGGCAATTTTTGACAGAAGATTTTCAAAAAATATCCTTGATCATTGGATAAATTTTTATATTTGCATGTTTAACACACAGAATCAGCCGCTATAAGAAAAAAAAAGGATCAAAATATTTTATTCCAATTACCCCGGTATTGCTAGAGTCAATTTATTTTCTCACTTTTTGCCATCAGATTCTGGTAGACCTATACCTACCACTTTACTGAATCGACCGACTTGACTTCTTGACTGTATTGACTTTTACTTAGACTTTGATTGCTTTGACTAGACTTTCGACCTGACATTATAGAAAAATGAAGCTGAAAATTGTAAAAGAATATTGTTTTCCCGCCATATTTATACTCGACCTGGCCATGGTTAAATAGCTTGTAAATAGCTGAAGTGCCATAAAAAAAAAAAAAAAAAAAAAAAACGCCAGTGGGCAGTGACATTCATTTGACATTTATCAACATTTATCTATGTGTCGTTTTTGTTGTTTTTAGTCACAGCTCAATGTTTTTAGTGTTTTTTATTAAAATTTGTTATTTTGTGCAATCTAATAATTATTAAATAGTGTGAATAACTTATATATTATGTAGTTCTAAATCATTATTCTTAAAAATGCAGTTTGAAGTGCAATATAATATTTTGAATACTGTAATACCTTACCCGGAGTCCAAAGTGGACAGTCAATAAGGCCTAAAATCCGTTTTCTTGTTATTATTTTAGTTTAGACTAACATTCCAAAGATGTCTCAAGATAAAGTATTATTTCATCCTATTATAAGTTCTATCCAAAGAATAGCACTCTACGAAACAAAAACCGTAAGTAACTCTATTGTTAGACACACTAGTTTGTATTTCCCATTTTTTTATTTAATAATGCTTTCAGCGGTTCTATTTAATCGGGTCAAACAATACTGAAACTAGATTTCGCGTCCTCAAAATCGACAGGACTGATTCAAAGGAGCTAATTTTGGTTGACGATAAGGTGGAGTACAACAAACAGGAAATTCACCAGTTATTGAACATGATCGGCTTCGGCAACAGGAGCGGCCGCTCGTCCGGATTCAATAAACTCGTGTCAGCCTTCGGAATTGTAGGTATGTTGTATGCACAATAGGACTTGAAAGACTGAATATGTAGTAAATCTTCTTTTGATTCACTCAACACACAATCATTCTAACATTAAACCATTGTTGTAAACTCTTTATGTTAGGTATCAAACATAATGAGTAATAAATCTAATGTAAAGATCTTTACATTTTAATGCATAAACTTGAAAATATTGTTTACAGGTTTTGTTAAGTTCCTAGAAGGCTACTACATAATTCTAGTAACAAAGAGAACCAAAATAGCTGTGATCGGCTCACATTCCATTTACAAAATAGAGGATACTGCAATGATTTACATACCCAAGGAAAACAATAAACCTCAGCATCCAGACGAGCAAAGATATGTGAAGATGTTCTTAGCTATAGATCTGTCAACAAATTTTTATTATAGCTACAGCTATGATGTGACACATACCTTACAAATGAACATGGCTCCTCCCCGGAAACTGGCCCCAGCACTGTTTCCTAAGCCAGTGACAGCGGCGATACTCAAGTCCAGTGATTATGATGAGTGTATCTGCCAAAATGATGATGATGATGATGAGGACATATTTGAGACATGGAAGAAGCAAATTGAACAGAGAAGGAGCAACCCTAAGTAATTCATAAATATTTTATGACTTTTCGAAGTATCTCTGCTTTTAGCTTTAGTTTTTTTTAACATCAGATACTATAAAAATTACAATAGATACATACATTAATTCATTAAGCCCCATACGGTCACCGGTGACCGAGACACAATAGAATATATATTGTGTCTCGTTTTCCCACGATCGACAGGTTAAAGCACCAACATATATTTGGAGACTTCATAAAAGTACAAATCTGCTAAGATCTTATCTCTATACCTAAAGTTTGCTTTATTTTCCAGCTACCAATCTTCAAAACTAGAATTTGGAATCAGAACGGTACCCGAGTGGAGGTTTGTTTGGAACAGTCACTTGCTATCGGCTGTACACTCCCAACTGCATCCAGACTGGATCCTGTATATTATACACGGCTTCATTGAGCAGAGCAACCTGAATATATTTGGTAGACCGGTCTACCTCACACTCATAGCTCGGAGAAGCAACAGATATGCTGGTACGAGGTTTCTGAAAAGAGGAGCTAATGTACAGGGTGATGTAGCTAATGAAGTTGAGACTGAGCAAATTGTTCATGATGCTACACTATCATCTTTCACCAATGGCAGGTAAATAATATTAGCTCATCTGTCAAGCGCCCAAAATGGGCGTCTTACTCTAAAACTATTCAAAAGTTCTTCTATTTTGCAGACCACCTATTTAGTATTTTGTTTCAAATATAAAACTATGTGTATTTGCGACTAATAGCTTATTTATTAAAAATTCTAATTATATAAAAATTATATATAGCTTTCATGGTAATTTCTTTAGATAATTTAATCAGTTTAATGAGAGTAATTGGAAATTGAAAATTTTTCGAAAATGGTTTGACAGTTTGTGACAGATGAAAGGATATGAATTGCAACTTTTTAAAGAGAAAGTATTATTATGTCTAAACTTTTCGAGTTATTTTAATGATTGACATTATACCAACCATAGGTCTACCAGAATCTGATGGCAATTTGTAACAGCAGATTTTCATAAAATATCCTTGATCATTGGATAAATTTTTATATTTGCATGTTTAGCACACAGAATCAGCCGCTATAAGAATAAAAAAGGATCAAAATGTTTTATTTCAATTACCCCAGTATTGCTAGAGTAAATTTATTTTCTCACTTTTTGCCATCAGATTCTGGTAGACCTATAGTATCTAAGATAAGAATTAAGGTAGAAAGTCTCCCAAACATTATGTTGAAGTGTACTACTTAAAAATCACTGTAATTTTTTTTTCAGATTCAGCTCATTTGTTCAATTGAGAGGATCCATACCTAGTTTTTGGTCGCAGGACATATCAAAAATGGTTCCAAAGCCGGCGATAATGATAGACCGCGCCGATCCGTATGCCGAGATACCAGCTAAGCATTTCAACAACTTGATGAGAAGATACGGATCTCCTATAATGATACTGAATCTTGTGAAGAAGAGAGAGAAGAAGAAACACGAGTCACTCCTGACTGACATCATCAGTAATGCTGTGAAGTATCTAAACCAGTTCCTCCCGCCGCAACATGCGATACAATATTTTCATCTCGACATGGCTAGAATGAATAAGGGTGCAGATGCTAAAGTCCTTGACAAGTAAGTAACATTTTTGTAAGAGAAGAGATTTCTGCTCTAAAGTAGATTTCAATTTAATTGATTATAATTCTAACTACATGACCATTGGCAGTTAAAAATAATTATGGCTGACTTTTTAGAGAAGTTCACATCGAAACAGGACTAGGCGCGATTTGACCCTACAGAAAAGCAATACAAAATGGAAATGCTGCCATTTCAATTTGGTATATCTTTTAACCATCGCTGGATTCCTGTCCCGTCTCGTTTCTGTGTTACTGGCCTTAACTTCTAAATTCCAACTCCTTGATTATAGCTCGCACCGCGCACATGCCGTCTTCTTGCACATCTGTAAAGCATAAACATTATTATCTCTATAACATAATATTATATCGACTCGATAACCGTAACATTTCAGACTATCAGCAATAGCGCAGGCGGTGGTGCGGCGAACCGGCATATTCCTGAGCTGCAAGAGCGCGGGGGAGCGGATGGGCGCGCCCGGCCACCAGGGCGGCTGGACCCAGACCGGTGTGGTTCGCGTCAACTGCGTGGACTGCCTCGACCGCACTAATACCGCGCAGTTCGCGATTGGGAAGTGCGTGCTTGCACATCAGGTGAACTCATTGCTACCATAAGCTGCGTATCCATTTGAGGCAGACTCAGGGCGAGACAGCCGCTCGACCCGAGGCCGCACAAGTGGAGACGCTGCCTCAACTTGAGGCACGCCGCTCCATGAGTCAAATTCGTTGCCGCGGGCCGAGCCATATTTTGTCGGTTTTTTTAGCGCGCTCAAAGAAGCCTCACTCCGAGCCGTGCACTTGGTGGAGACGGGCGTGTCGCCTCAGGTCGCAGTGGATAACGAAACTGCAGTTAAATTAATAAAATTGTACGAGTGTCATCGACGTCATCGTGTTCTTTGGGATTCGTTAAATAAGAAGTATTACAAAAAAAAAAATGCTTAGCAGGATGCGTGGAACGATATTAGTTCAAAGTTGGGGAAAGTTGCGTCTGGTGTCATCGCGTTCTTGCTTAACACTGGTTTCGGATCAAGGTGAGGCATGTCGCCTCACCTTGATGTATGGTAACGTGCCTCGAGCCTATGCCTCGGAGTGAGCAGCCTCGGTTTGCTTCAAGTCGAGGCAGCTCGGCCTGAGGCTGCTCTAATGGATATGCAGCTATAGAGGAATTATAATATGTATAATGTATAATAATTGGTCCATGTTGCTACTTAAAAACAGTATGTTACAAAAATATTGCTATGACACGCCTACCATCGCCAGGTGCTTCTGAGGAAACGACGGTTATACAGAAGACACACAAAATGTATATGCATGCTTTCTATGTCCGTCTAACTCTAAGCGTACTTTAAGATCGCTCGGCAAACCACGTCACGTCTTACGAACTATAAGATCGATCGAAAATAAATCACGACATGCACAAAACACCAAAACATAATTTGTGTAATGACGTCACGACGTCTCTAACATGTAATAATACTTTGCAGCTGTACGCCCTGGGGCTTATAGGCGCGCCGGTGGTGGAGTTCGAGTCTGACTGCGCGCGGCTGCTGGAGGGGCTGTACGAGGACCATGGCGACACGCTCGCGCTGCAGTACGGCGGCTCGCAGCTCGTGCACAGGTACACACACACACACATACGCGCTGGGGCTGATAGGCGCGCTGGTGGTGGAGTTCGAGTCTGACAATACAAAAGTAATGATACAATTTTTTGGATTGAGGTTAAGTCGAGTGGAGAAAATCGTAAGGAAACGATTAAGAATATGGGTGGGACTGCGCGCGGCTGCTGGAGGGGCTGTACGAGGACCATGGCGACACGCTCGCGCTGCAGTACGGCGGCTCGCAGCTCGTGCACAGGTACACACACACATACGCGCTGGGGCTGATGGCGCGCCGGTGGTGGAGTTCGAGTCTGACTGCGCGCGGCTGCTGGAGGGGCTGTACGAGGACCACGGCGACACGCTCGCGCTGCAGTACGGCGGCTCGCAGCTCGTGCACAGGTACACACACACACACGCACACACACACGCACACGCACACTGAAAAAAAGGATACAATGGAACAGAAACAACAAAAAAAAAAAAAAAATGACGTCGCGCGACGACTATTCCGTAATATAGAGTCGGAGGTTGACTCGTTCCTCCAATAAAGTCGGTCGTTGGTACAATTCTGAATTCGAGATTTTACGCCACTGCCTTGCAGGGTTGCCTGAAAAAAAGATCGCTTATAGCAGGCCACCCTTGCGAAATGGGTAACATTTAATTGTGAGCAATAAATTATCTATTTTATTCCAGAATCAAAACATACCGCAAAACAGCGCCATGGTCGTCGCACGGTAACGACATAATGCAGACCCTCAGCCGTTACTACAGCAACACATTCTCTGACGCGGAGAAACAAAACACCATGAACCTCTTTCTCGGCCTGTTCGTGCCGACGCCCGGGCGCCCTGCGCTATGGGAGTACCCCACGGATTACTATCTACACCACCCGGAGACTGTCGTCTATATACCTAATAGAAGGTGGGTATGCTTAAAAACTTTCGGCCAGTGTTTTTCAACCGCGGGTCGCGATTTCCCGGGGTCGCGAAGCTTCCCTTCGCGACCGCTTAAAGACGCGAAGCTTCGTTATTAAGTAGGAGAATTTACCAAAAAATATATATTTATAAATACGCGTCCCCCCTACCCTTTGCTTATTTGTCATGTATGTAGTGATACAGTGGATTCTACCTTTTTTATACGGGTCACAAACACGTTTTGTTTCTTGTGTCGCGGACCGCAACCACAACACACAATTTTTTAGGGTTCATTTGGAAGTGGAAATTTTTTTGAGACTTTAGTAGTTAGTACTATTACCAAACTCAACTGTCGGAATTTTGGGGGCATGTGAAAGAAGGACGTTGTGGTTTTGTATTTTTCCCCTAAAGTGTTATTTCTGTTTTATTGTGTAATATTTTTAATAATAATAACTTTGTATCGGCAGACGCCATAGTCCTTCCATAGTCCCAGTTACCCAGTCCATTAGCACCCCACCCCCATAGCCCTGTATCATTTCTAGTATCCATTCTTTGCAATAGTCCTACACTGGCCGCTGCGCGCTGGCTCTCATAGTACGGACAGGGAGAGTCGCCGGCTAGTGTCACATTACATTTAGATTAAAAATATGTAACGCGGCCTCTACGTGTTGGCTTCGGCCCCAAGCATGACTTCCAAAGGTCCGGGATTTAATTGCCTGTGAGCAAGGAGTGCTTTACACAAACATAATAATAATAATATCTATGGACGCTACACACGTAACACACCACATCAGACTGAGCCCGTGCTAAGTACCTGAAGGACTTGTGTTACGGGTACCAGACGACGGAAATATATTTAATACTTTTATACTGTACATGTATTTAAGATTTTTATTATATTATACACATATTAAATACACATCCATGACCCGGGAAGATTGAAAACTTTTTGTTCCGTCGGCGGGATTCGAACCCGCGACCCCCGGCTTGAGAGGTCGTCGGCCATTAAATATTCGTTGTCATGCACAAGTATGGGCAAGTAATATAACTTAAAGAAACATTCTATTTTGTGTTACCTTCAAAACTCCATCGAAAGTTTTTACTGAAACAACTGACTTGACTTGTTGACTTTACTGACGGCTTATTTAGGCTTTTACTAGACTTTCGATTTGACGATAATCTGGAAAACGATGTACGATATTTTGTAAACTTTTTACGAAAATTTTGTTTCCCGCGATTTTACTTGATACTTGCAATGATTATATAGCCGACAGCCATATTCAGAAAAGAAAAAAAAACGCAACTGTCAAAACTGATATTTCTGTCGTCTGTTTTCGGTTTTTTACTGTTTTTTACTTTCTTTCATCGATTTATATGTCAGGATATGCCTATTAGAACATTTTGATAATAGGTTTTTCATACAAGGAAATACAGAGCTATCTATGAAAAATCGATTGAACTACGTAGCGCGACTAGGGATGTAAAGCGGTAAAATTACTTTCGTAAAATTCGGTAAATTACGATATTTTACGTAAAATATTATATTTTACGGTAAATTACGGTAAAATTGGGTAAAAAAAGATTTGATTTCGTGGCATAATTTTCATTAAGAATGTGGATATAAACAATTAAACAGGTTACTTAATGCAAGTCTAGACTGCAGTAAGTCAAAACAACATAATAGCCAGCCTGCCGGCTTGCTGTATGCTCTGTCGAGTGTCGTCAACTGTCAACAAGTCGCAACAGCGCAAAATATTATGGCAAACAGCACTAATCGGCAACGTCACAACTCACACCGTGCGACGCGCACGCAGTACACAAATTACAACTTGCAACACGCTCGCCCCGCCCGCCGTCATACCACCATTCTGCATACATACGTAGCCGGTAATTTTACCGTAATTTATATAAATTACCGTAAAATACGCGTATTTTACCAGCGTTTTCGGTAAAATTACGTAATTTTGCAACCCTAAGCGCGACACAATATGCAGGTCACATGCAGGTGCACCATGTAACCTTGTATGAACGTACAATATTTTTTTAATATTTTTTTAATATTAAATATTGACAATAATTTATATATTAATGTAAGTATATTAATTTAGGCGTAGGGTTTTTGATTAACATACAAAAATAAATAAATGCATTTATTCTTTCTTACTCAACTGTAAAGGGAGGGTTCTGTTTAGTTACAAATTGATATTCCAATAAATGAAATTTGTTTATCCAGTTGATTTATAATACTATAATAATAATATTTTAAGTCTTTAAATTTTTCTTTTTCTTAATTATTAGAAGTTCACAGTTTGCTCGTTTGCCCCCTTTTTTCATAAAAAAAAAAACTTATGCTTTATCCGAGTGCGCCACTACACTAATGAATTTAATGGCTGGTTAGTGGTTTACATGTATTAAGTTGATAAGTAGTCAACTAAATTTTTCAACTAAATTAAAACGGTAAGTCACTTAAAATTTAAGTTAAAATTTTGTTGACTACTCATCAACTTAATACGTGTAAACCAGCCATAACTAAATTGTGCCCTGTCCGCCAACGTAACAGAAAAATAAACGAAATTCTAATTATCTTCTTTAGTACTTAACTAAATCTTACTTGTTACTAATTTTTGTGTTTACATGCATTTAATAACTTAAAATTAAGTTAAAATGTATTTTATCAACTTAATACGTGTAAACCAGCCATACACGTATTAAGTTGATAAAATACATTTTTCACATAATATACATACTTTGGCTACAAACTAAGGTGTTTTATGAAAAAAAAATCTGGTGGCCTCATTTCATCCATACATCTAATATAAAGTACATACCATAGATTAAGGCACATACCTAACGGCAAATCTTAAAATCAATCAATTTTCTAAGAAAAATAATATTCATGCAAAATGACGTCCATGCAAAGTCACACAGGCTATGAAGCGGCCGCGTGCGAATGCTGTTTTACCAACGTTGCGTCATTACTCGGTGAAACAGTAGCCATGGCGCATGATGGCGGACATCGGTAGTAAAATTATAAATTAATTATTTCTTTACTTAAACAAACAGTTTTTGATACTTACCGATGATAAGATATTGTGCCATGTGCTTTTTTAACTTTTTTAATATAATTTTTGCAGCCTTTTACCATACAATTAGGCATTTTTATGGCACTGTAAAGCATACGATGACCCACCCGATTCGTTCTGCGGACCACAGACGACTAAGTCACGTTGGTGTCAAACGGAGCGTTTTGACTCCGACGAATCGGCATCATTGCAACGCGCGATTGACCCGGTCCTTACGCTAGTAATATATAAGTCTATGCTTTCTTTGCTTTGTTCACAGAATACAATTTTTTGGGTGAGTTCGGTTGCGTTTCATAAATAAAACTTTATTATTGATTTCTTCCATTGATTTCTTCATTGATTTTATTTTATTGTTTGTCCCTGCTATTCCTGCCGGATTTTGTACCTCTCTAAAACGACGACTTCTGCATTTCATCGGCTTCGCTCGGACAAAATGGCGAACTAACGAGGTAGATATAACATGCTATTTCACTTGCTCGTGTTACTTTTAGATCACATAGAATATTTTAAAATTTTCATGGGAGAAATATTTTTATATTTATGTGTTTTAGCCACTGCTACAAACTGTGCTGACCAAACTGTTAATATAGAGAGTGGACCAGATGAAGTAGAAGTATCAGCTGATGCTGTAAGTATGCTTCTGCAATTCAAACTATAGGTAGTATGTTATTTTTTTCATCATTTATGTTTATAGCATTATGTTAATATAATTTTTTGGGTAAATGATTGGCTATTAATACAATATAAAATATGAATGCTTGTAATAATTATTCAAGAACAGAAACTTATATTTATAATATAATATGTATTTAAATTTTATTAAATTAAAGGTATCATATTTTTCTAATATTAATGTGTAATATAATTTTATTTTATATTAATTGTAATACCTTTTATGCAGGATTTAAGCCAACACACTCCAACAATGCTCAGACAAAATGTCAACCCAACACTGATCAGGCCATCATCACCAATTGAAGGTACAGAGGCCACCCAGGAGCAGCAAGCACCAATGTCCCCGCCAAGGTTAGAATAATATGTTATAATATTAAATTATTATCCATAATATAATCTAGTATCATGTCGCAGGCTTAAAGCCAGAAGGGCGTATAAAAAAAGGAGTTTTTTTTTTTGAAAAAAATAGATGTACAGCTTGGCAAAGAAGAGTGTGGATTAAATGAGGGCGCTTTTCTTTAAATACAGGCAACCCTACGCTTCACTTTTGACACAATATATACTAGAGTTGACAAGTAATGTAGTGTTGTCATAAATAAAAACTCTTAGTTCCAGCTGTCACCGCGTCAGACTCTTCTTTGCCAAGCTGTAAGTGCAATATTGGGAGTTTTGGAATAGTGAAAATACAAAAGATCATTTCACGAATTTTGGAAGTTTTTTCAAAATTTTCAGTTTCATGAAAATTTTCAGTTGTAGAGATCTATTTTCTTCATAAATTCTTCTTTTTATATGCCCTTCTTGGTTGAAGCCCGCGATGTGCATTTATTGTTTGATAAGTCATTATCATGACTGTGCTGTTGTATAATAATGTGTAAGTTCCAACTGTTTTTGTGTAAAATACAATAATTACGTCTTTATATTATAGGATGGCACCAAGGAATGGCATGGCATCGACCAGTCGCAGGGGGCCAACAATGAGGCAGAGAGAATATAATTTAAACAATGAAAGAATTAATTTATTAAAAAAAACAAAAAAGCAAACTCTGATGAAGCACCAGATGAATATGGAAATATTAAAATTACAAGAAGAAAAAGAAAAAGCAAACTTAATTCGAGAAAAATTAAAAGTAGAACAGGATAAAATAAAATTAGAAATTTTAAAATTACATTTACAGAAATTAAAAGAATAAAGAATTTTTAAGTTTTATTTTTCATAACCACCTGAGTAAAATCTTATGCCTAGGTTTGTTATGTAACACTGGTCATTATAACAATATATAATCAAACTAACCCGACAAGAAGCACCTGAACAAGAAACTTGCACGGCCACCTTTTACCAAAAAGACGGTTCTATTTATTTAGCTTCATATAATATATAAAATTAGTATGGATATATTTAACATATCCATACTAATTTTATAAATGAAAATCTGTCTGTCTGTTACCTCTGAACCAACTGATAAAATTAAATATGAACTTTTGAGTCCATGAATTAATAGGGTATTTGGAAGAGACAACTAACGGTAAGGCCGCAGTTTTGCACATATTCATAATTTGTATTTTTAAAATCTTGGATATTATTTCTTTTGTTTTGTCACTGTTATATGTTTTTTTTAATGTGCAAATAAAGAATTTTTTTTATGTCCATAGATCGCTAACGAAATGGTGGGACGAGGACGTCTCCCGCCACTTACCGCGGCCGACGAACGAGATGCGCAAGTTGTGCTGCGAGATCATTGGCATGGCGGACGGCGCGCGGGACATGCTCGACCCCTACCACGAGTACCACAGACCATTCGAGTACACAGTATTCTTCGAGAGCTTCGAGGTGAAGGTTTGTATCCACCCCGACAAGTTATGTGTTTTATGTAATACAATTTCATACAAATAATATTTGGTAATTGCTGTGTGGCACCGTCTAGTGTAGACCACACTAGGCGTAAGAGTAATATGTACCATCGAAGAAATTGATTCATAGGCAGTTGACGGACCTATGTCAGTTGATCGGATTATGTCAATTCAAGGTTAGCTGTGCTCTGTAGCAGTAGGATGGGTTTGACACACTGACCTCCATTATACAAGTACGCTGGACCTATGATATCCACTTTTTTTTTGTGCCTATTTGAAGCGGAATCAGCGCCGCCAGTGAGCGGGAAGAGAACTAAATTTGACGTAACTTGCAGATGTCCGCTTAATCGTTATTGGTTGTCATCACTAGTATTAGTTCCAAATACTCCCACTACTGCTATCAGCGCCAATATGGCGACTTTCAAAAGTCATTTTTACGTCAAATCATAGACAAATATATTTGGTCAATGGTCAAATTTAGTTCCTATCCCTCCCATCGGGGGAGCTGATTCCGCTTCAAATAGGCACAAAAAATAGCTGTCATTTCAAAGGGTATCATTAGTCCAGCGTACTTGTATATGGAGGTCAGTGGTTTGACATAACGCGACCAAATTATGTAGGTCCGCCATCTGCCTATGAATCTAATTCTCTGATAGTACCATCGAGGAAATTGATTCCTAGGCAGTTGACAGACCAACGTCATTTGGTCGGATCATGTCAATTCAATGTTAATTGTGATCTGTCGGCTGGGTACCAAAACTACGTAGGTCCTAGGAATCAACTTCTCTAATAGTACATACTATCAGTTACATCTATAATAAGCGGATGGCAGACCTGCCGTGCTAGCATACGCCAACGAGAAAATTTTGTCTACACGTTTTCTCGATGTTAACTGGTTTATCTCTTCATCTCTATTGACCCTAACATGACATACATTTTTTCTCGTACGTCTGTCGTCAAAATTAGAGATAATTTGTTTTTTTTTATATGTGCTCTTTTTGTCTATATACTAACGAACTATATATGAACGAGAAATTTATCTCTCGAGTCTCGACGTACGCATGTTAGCGAAAAAGAGATATATATATATCGATATCGACAATATCACTACGCTCGAGAGTGAGATATTCACGAGATATCTCGTTGGCGTATGCTAGGGGGGCTGGTAAAAGTTATAGTAAACTTTGATGCGGCAGTCCGCCATAACATAGTCATGTCGCCAAGCTGCTGCGCTTTGCAGTCTTACAGTAATACGGCAAAGCGCACTATATCGCACCATATTGTCTTCGCAGGTGCAGTAAGACTCTTACTGCACCCGCGAAGGCGATATAGTCATAATATGTTTCTATAGTTGGATTGTGACTATACCAGTGTGAAATGTCACAATGAGGGTTGTTTGGCGCTTTGTAGCCGTTTATCGTGTCAATTGTCTTGTCAAGTTGGCATATGTCACGAAAAAGTTTCCACATGTCACGATATAGCTGTCATATTATGTCTGTCTGACATGACAATTGACACGAAAGACCCTACCGTCCCTCTGGTGACAGATGATATATCGACTACCCTCAAACAATAATGCTAAACAAAACAATTTACTATCTAGATGTGCAACTCTCTCCGCGACCTGGCTCCGGCTGGCGCGAGCGCGAGCCCGTTCGTGGTGCGCGGCGCGCGCGGCCGCCCCGCCTCCGCCAACCCCGTCATCAGCGGCCGCTCCTCCACCACCTCCAACAACTCCAGCGAGTAAGTCAGCCCCGGATTTATAAATAGGCCGTTATAGGCTTAGGAGTTGCAGCCTGCAGCATCCTAGGGCGGCTCTACAGATTACGCACATAGGGTGCGGAATGAGGTTTTTTGATATTCTATTTGCCACCGGGTGTCGCTATGTAGCCTTAGGGTATTATCGTGACACATAACAGCTATATCATGAATTCGTGACATATGACAGCTATATCGCGACAGCTATATCGTGACATATAACAGCAGTTTGACACGACAGACCCTAAGGCTACATAGCGGCACCTGGTGGCAACTAGAATATCAAAAACGTTCATTAAAGTGGCCTACTCTCATAAAAAATATAAATTCGGCACTGGAGTAAGTACACGCGTCTCGCCGCCCCGTTCACACATACACGCTGACCTCTATCTTATAATACGCTGGACCGGCTATGCCGTACAAAATGACAGCTATTTTTGTGTCGATTTGAAGCGCCACCGGTGAGCGTACTGTGAACTAATTACATTGCAAATGCAACGGCCATTTGCAAAATAGTAGTTCCAAGTACACTCACTAATGCTTCACTACAGCTATCAGCGCCAATATGGCGACTTTCAAATAGGATCATTTTATTGATAGCGATCGCCGCGCCGGTCCAGCGTATTATAATAGTGGTGAGTGCACATATTACAGGAACTAGAACTGTAGATGGCAGCACCTGTCTTAAAATAATACATTTCAGTTTCGTCCAGTAGGGTCTTTCTGTGTTTGTGAGAATATGAAGGAACTGTACTCGTAAATAAAATAAAAATAAATAAATAAATTACAACATTTTAGTTTTCACTCGCCACTCGCCTCTACCCACCGCGTCCACAAGCTACAACTCGCACGAGACTTGTACATCACGACAAACTGTTTATTTGATGACGCGAGTTCACTGGGGTGGTACCTGTCTACAACGAGTTGTGACGTCAGCGGATTGCATGGTGTTACCCAGCGAGGCGAGTCGAGCTGCTCTCGTGCGAGTACACAGCCACAGTAGCTGCCTGCTGTGAACTGTCATTTCAGCTGCTCGCACTGTGTAACCTTTAGTTTCTGATTGGCACCAGTCCATTTAAAAACATCCTACCTTTCTGCTTAACCGGCACAAGTCGAAATATTTTCTACTCTATTTAAATATGATTATAACCTCTTTAACAGTTCAAGCAGCGATTCGTCATCAGACGACGACCTGACGACGTCGGCGCCGAGCGCGCGGCCGCCGTCACCGCCGCTGCCGGAGCCCGAGCTGCCCTTCCCCGCCATCAAACGCCACAACCAGGTGGAAGTCAGCGAGCCCGGCAAACGGGATATGCTCATGTGAGTGTCCAGCTAAGCATGACTACAATAAAAATGCTGATTTTAGGGATAATTGGAACGAAGTTTCTTATCGCGCGTTGCGAAAGGGGGCTAGACGGAAAATATTAAGACTAAAAGTTATAACGACACTTTTTGCTAAAGTTGTAAGCCGTGCGGCGTGCGCGTGTTTCTTTGTCTATCTCCCTATCTATCATAGAAAGCAACTTCGTTCCATCCGGGTGTCCCTTGACACCTCTCAATTTTTTTTACAGATTTTGGCCAATCAGAGCCTAGTGTTATAGTAGAGTTTGTTTTCAAACAAAACACGTAATGCCAACAAAGCAGTAACTTACCCCGGCCGCATATTATAAGAAATTTCTGATCAGAAAAATTCGGACGCCCGCCGGAACGCACTCTGCTCATTTGTTTTGTTGTCAGAATTAGTCAATAAATCAGAATTCTGGCGTGTCTGACGTCTGACGAAATTTTTCTGATTAGAAGTTCGGATCGCGTTCTCTCCATACATTTTGTACTAAACTCCCGACTCGCCGGAAGGTTTCTGATAGGACGTGTGCGGTGTGGTGGTCCGACGGGCGTCCGAATTTTTCTGATCAGAAATTCTTACAATGTGCGGCCGGGCTTACACTCGGAACGTCAAGCTTAGATGATGACTGATGTTGTGGTGAATGATGATGTCTAATGTGCTACACTTATTCTTAAAAAATCAAAAACACACTCAGCCCATTTGAGCGAGTAACGTCATCGAAGTTTTACTCATGCAGTCATGCAATTTATGGACCATTTATTTTTGTGTTTTCGTTTAATTTATTACAGATATAAGCGCTACGTGAACTTCGAGCGACGTTCGAACCCCCATTACAAGCCGGACCTGCACATTGTGATGACAGTCAGTAGCGCCTTCACCATCGACAGCTCCGTGGACGTCATCCCACCCACGGTCACCAAAATATCCAAGGAAATCTATCAGAACTACGTCCAGAAGAAAACTGGCAAAATTACAGTGCCTACGACCTCCCTGGCGCTGTACAATAAATATGTTAATATGCAATGTAAATAGACCGACAAATTATGTATATTTAATCTTATTTATTATTATGATATACGTGAATAAAGTTATAAAATATGTTTATTTGAGTTCTCTCGGAGTTTGGGTCCCGTTCGGCTATTTAAAATTTTACTATACAAAATTTTATCAATAATTTAATTTAACGGCCCTCGACCGTCGCATAGCCGGGAAAACTGAAAATAATGTTTTTTATCATTGTACCATCGAGGAAATTTATTCCTATGAAGTTGACAGACCAATGTCATTTGGTCGGATCATGTCAATTTAGGGTCCTTCCACTCGACTTTTTTTACGCTCGTTTGTATCGATACAAACGCAAGTTGAACGCTCAGCAAACGCAAGGAAGCCGACACGTTTTAAACTTTATATCTGCCAAAACGCGATGAAAACGCGCAGAAGACGAGCGCATCAAAAACGCGCGTCGTCAGTGCGCAAAAAATACGTCGTGTGGAAGGGCCCTTAATGTTAATTGTGATCTGTCGGCTGGGTTTCTACTAATCAACTTCTCTGATAGTACAATACTATCATAGAAATTGATTTATAAATCATAGGCAGATGGCGCACCTACGTAGAAGAACGCCACTAAAACTGCTACTAATGAGCTTTTGCTAATGAGGTAGACAAATCCGTCTTTCCTCTGCACGTGTGGAATCGCTTGCATTAAGGTGCTCCATCACCGCGAGCTTTCACTTGTAATGTACCGTAACATTATAGATTCGTTTTTGAGCATTGCATTACACGTGTAATGTAACATTAAAGATTCGAATTTGAGCATTACATTACAATACTACTCCCTGCTTACAAGCGAATGCTCCCGGTGAGGGAGCACCAATATGGACGAACGTGGAGCATAGAACTTATCGCAAACTTGCGCAATAATGGTACTTGTAAGTCAATATGACCGATCAGAGTACATTATCTTCCTTAATCTCGTATGCGTTCAATACACAACAATTATCGGGGAAGTTACAGCAACAGTCTGTTGTAACGGTATAAGTAAATAAAACAACACAGATTTCTAATTGCATTACTTCACTAATATTACAGGCAACATTTCCGTTGATGCTTGGAGTCGTTCTGTAGAGAGTGTCTACCAGGCGTTTTGATATCGAGGGTTACTGCTCCAACCTGAATACCTGGAGCCGGCGCATCCGGATCTGGCGAGGCTTCCAGAGGATCCCCAGGAGGCAGATCTGCCAGGATTACTTCCGGAACGGAATCCTTCCCAGGCGGTGTTCGAGTCGTCCCACCCAGAGGCTGAGCGAGACTGCCACCCGGATCCTGAAGGAGGTACCTACCTGATTATTATCTTTATAATTCATTGTAAAAGTCAGGTCACACTGAATGCGATGCGAGGCGGAATTATTTTTGAACTAGATGACGCCCGCAACTTCGTTGTGCCAAAATTCGTTTATCGCGCGGGAACCGTACATTTTTCCGGGATAAAAAGTATCCTATGTCCATTCCCGGGACTCAAAGTATCCCCATACCAAATTTCAGCAAAATCGGTTCAGCGGTTTAGGCGTGAAGAGATAACAGACAGACAGACAGACACACTTTCGCATTTATTATATTAGTATGGATATTTCTATACTGAAAATCAGGGCCGGATTTATATTTTTTATGAGTAAAGGCCACTTTAATTTTGTCGCCCCTATGTACGAACTCTGCCGCCATCCTAGGACGATGCCTCCCCGCCTAGGACGCCATAGGACGCTGCCGCCCATAGACCATGGCCAGCATATACATAAATCCAGAACTGCTAAAATTAACCCCGTGCGCCATACCTGCGTGGCGTTATTTCGCGTTTTAGTGTGAAATTACTCTCAGGCACAAAAATAAAAATACAATATGATAACGTACCACGGACAAGTAGGGCTACTACGAAACTGTTTTGAGACTCAAACAATTGGACGAGAATGCCGCGTCCTGCTCTAACAACGTCATTTCACGTTTGTTAGAGTAGGACGCGGCATTCTCGTCCGATTGAGTCTCAAAACAGTTTCATGGTACAAGGCCTGTATACGTAAAAACGTCTAAATATAATTTAGATTTTTACGCATATAGGTCGTGGCTGCTTTATTTGCCGTTAAAACTATCAGGCGAAAAGTATGCCCATTTACCAGGTCGACAAAAACGCAATAACAAGCTTGTCAATAAAATAAGTAAAAGACTTTTCGGATGAGTAAACAATTTTAAACTTACGTCAGGACACATTGTCCTGAACGAAAATTTGTTATAGTCAGAGTGAATGTTCGGCAGATTTACCGTAAAGTAGCAAACTATATTAATGCCAGGTACATACTGCTTCATCTGCCGTTTATGCAATGGGCATTCACTATTCCCAAAGAGGCTTCGTGCTCGGCCAGGCCCGCGTAAATAAAGAATTTCACGGGAACCGTACATTTTCCCGCTCGGCGAAGGAGAGAAAGTTATATCCCCTCTCTTTCTACCGCGCTGCGAAAATGTAACCCAGCTGTTCGTTTTTAAGGTTCCGTACCCCAAGGGTAAAAACGGGACCCTACTACTAAGACTTCGATGTCTGTCTGTCTCCAGGCAGTATCTCAAGAATTGTGTATATCTGTTGCCGCTATATCAATAAATAATAAATTAAAATAAATTAAAATTAAATGGTACGGAACCCTTCGTGCGCGAGTCCAACTCGCACTTGGCCGATTTTTACTTCTGTCGGCTTTCCAGGGTTTTGGTAAGTGGGGGTGGTACCGGTTCCTTCTCGTTGGTGTCCCTGGACCCTTGGGTACGCCACTCCGCCCTTTACACGGAGCGAGGTACTCAGGGTGGCTGATCGCCGGTCTTTCTCTGTCTTTCACTCTCTTTTTAGTAGTTTACACTTCCTTGTTATTTTGTTTTTCGTTATTCTATCTCTCAACTAACCTCAACAAGGCGACCCTTGCCATACGGGCCATATGCTCGCCGGCATACGCACGGCCATATGCCATACATACATCCCTCGCTGCGGATAAGAAGAAGGAGAAGGAGAACACAAGTGACCCAATGGCGTCTACGTCGAAGGGCAAAGAGAAGGCTTCGGAGCTGGAGCCGATGGTGACGACGCTGTTACCCCCACTCAATCCGGGTCCAGCACCGAAACAGAAAAAGAAGAGGATAAAGATAAAGAAATCTGCTGCAGCTGTGGAGGCGGCGGCGGCTAGGCGCGATGCTGTCCCTGCCACAGCTGTGGCGGGACAACATGCGACCGAGGAGTGGTCGCAGGTTGTCAAAAGGAAAAAAGGACAGGTACAAAGAAAGGGAGAGGAAGGAAAGAAGGTACCTAAGAAGAGGAAGAAAAAGAAAAATGGAGGTCTCCGCACTCCGAAAACTGCAGCCGTGGTTCTAACGTTGCAGTCAGAGGCGGAGAAAAGAGGCATCTCGTACAAAGATGTACTAGAAAAAGCCAAACAACGGGTCGATCTCGTCAGCCTGGAGATCCCGGCTGTAAGGTTTAAGGTGGCAGTCACTGGGGCACGATTGCTCGAGATTCCAGGGGTTGCTAACAAGGAAAAGGCGGACAAACTTGCTGAAAAGCTCAAGGAGGTGATGGAGGAGGACGTTGTCCGCATCCACCGACCTCAAAAGTGCGCGGAGCTGCGCCTACAGGGTCTGGATGACTCCGCCACCCCAGCAGAAGTGGCGCGGGCCATTTCAATGCCCGGTGGTTGCGCAGTTGGCGACATTAAGGTTGGAGAGATCAGGCGAGACCGCAGAGGCCGTGGATCAGTCTGGGTTAAGTGCCCGATCGAGGCGGCAAAGAAGGTAACAGCCCCAAACGTAAAAGTTTGCGTTGGGTGGACCATCGTGCGTGTGGTACTTCTGGCCACGCGCCCCATAATATGTTACCGATGCCAGGAGGCCGGGCACACCCGGGCAACATGCAAGAGCGAGGTAGACCGCAGTGAGCTTTGCCTGCGTTGTGGTCAGTCGGGCCACACGTCTGCGGGGTGCCAAAACGCGCCTCATTGTGCACTATGTGAGGCCCATGGTAGGCCGGCGGACCACATCGTGGGAGCTAAATCCTGCGAGGAAACGGCGCCTAAGAAAAAGAGGGACGGTCCAGAGAAGGGAAAGGTACCTAAGGCAGTCGTCACAACATCCACGGCGACTACCGTTGCTGAAGCGGCACCAATGGACGCGTCATAACGGCGTCCTTTAAGTTTCTGCAGGGCAACCTTAATCATTGCGCCCGGGCGCAAGATCTCTGGTTGCATGAGATGGCGCAACGGATGATCGACGTTGCAGTGATGGCTGAGCCGTATCGTGTCCTGCCCAGGAGCGATTGGATCGGGGACGAGGACTGTCCTGGGCCCCGGAATCATGCCTCCTTCTATCAGGAGCGTGACTAGGGGGCACGGCTTCGTCGTCGCCGATTTGGGACCCCTCACCGTGGTGGGGGTCTATTTTTCCCCAAACCGGCCTATCGTGGAGTATGAGTCCTTTCTCCTGCGGCTCACCACCTATGTGAGCAGAGCTGCCAACCCAGTAGTCGTTGCCGGGGACTTTTTTTTTTTTTTTTTTTTTCAACGCGAAGTCCACGCTGTGGGGTTCCCCGGCGACGAATGCCAGAGGCAGGGCGGCTGCCGAATGGCTAGTGACAGCGGGCCTAGTGGTGGCTAACAAAGGTGCGGTTAGCACTTGTGTCCGATGGCAGTGCGAGTCAATAGTTGATTTAACTTTTGTCAGCCCAGCTATTGCTCGCCGCATTGTGGATTGGAGAGTTTTGGAGGAGGTCGAGACGCTCTCAGACAATCTTTATATAAGGTTTGACGTCATCGCCTCCAGCTCAGGGTCGGACAGTCCCAGGCCGACCAGTGGCGGACCTAGATGGTTTCTGAAGAAGATGGACCGGGAGCTTCTCGACGAGGCTGCGATTGTTGCATCCTGGGTGCCTCTGCCGTCCGAGAATGTCGACGACTGTGAGGAGTGGTTAAGGGAGGCAATGCAAGGCGTCTGCGACGCCTCTATGCCACGTGTAGGGACTTTTAGGCCGCGGCGCCAGATGTATTGGTGGCGCCCTGAGCTACTCCGCATACAGCAAGAGTGTACGGCGGCCCGTCGCCGTTATAAGAGGTATCGCAGACGCCGAACAAGGGATCAGCAAGAGGAGGAGGGCTTGTACACTGCGTATCGTACGGCCTGCCTCACCCTTCGCAATGCCATACTGCAGGCGAAGGCAGACGCCTGGCACCGGATACCGGACGATCTCAAGGGATGCGGCCTGCCTACTTGCTGGAAGCGTCCCTTGGGACTTACAAGCGAGAGCCCTTTCCGACGTTTACTGGCGCTGCGCAGAGGTCCGCGCCGGGGGCGGCAACCCCCTACCGGACGCCGTACGTCGGTGGAGGGAAGCGGCGAAGGAAAGGACATTGATCCTATGGGAGGAGCGGCTTCAAGAGCCGCAGGTGAGCGTTGCCCTAATAACGGCCATACGCCCGCTCCTGAAAGAGTGGATCACCCGGACATACGGCGCACTCTCCTTCCATCTGACACAGGTGCTGACCGGGCACGGCTGTTTCGGTCGGTACCTGTGTGAGATAGTGAGGAGAGAGAATGACACTAGGTGTCATCATTGTGGAGACGAAAGGGACACGGCCGAACACACTGTGATGGTCTGTCCCTCATGGACAGGACAGCGTGCGGCCCTCGTGGCTGCAATTGGACGGGACCTCTCGCTACCAGCTATCGTTCGTGCAATGCTGAGTAGCGAGACCGCGTGGACGGCAGTTGACACTTTCGCCCAGGAGGTTATGGCTGCTGTGGAGGCCGAACGCAGCAGGGAAAGGGAGGCGGTCGACCCCTCGAGACGGCCAGGGCGGAGACGTGTGCGACGCCAGCACAATGATCCACCCTAGCCGGGGTACTCGTGGTGGCGGCGTGGGGACGCCGTCATCAAATTCGAGTCCCAGAGTGAGTCAGGATGCACAAAACGCTCCGTGCATCGTGACACCAGAGAAGGCGGGCCCAAGCAAGCCCCAAGTGGGGCCTCTGTCGGCCTGCCTGACAAAGGTCTGACGGCCACTGACGGAGTTGCGGTGGGTGTGTCGTGCCCGTGGCTTCGTCTTGGGTGGCGAGAGGAGCGTCGCCATAGTTTTAGTGGGTAGGGTCGCGGCACATACCATCTTCGCCGCGATGAGCCCCACATATCCGCAGCGGGAGTCCCCATCCCCTGCGTCGAATGCGTTAATGCATTTCTCAGCGTGAAAAAAAAAAAAAGGGTTTTGGTAAGTACTTCGGGATGTGCTGTGTGAGGAACGAACCCGGCTAAGCAAAAGAAGAATAATTTAATTTTACCTTGCGAATCATAGTCGAGTCGACCTGCTCTACATTCAAAGACAGCGATGGCAAGAAGCAATACCACAGATTTTACCTGAAATAAACAGACAAAACAGTAATTCATAGTTATTTTACCCTAGAGTTTCTTAATTTAAGCGCAAGTTAAAATGAAAAACTTAAAAGACACAACTCATGTTATCCTAGGAATACTCCACATTAACTTGACCATAAGTAAAACCATATGTTGCTATTATACCGATCCCACCGCAAAATTTACCTAGGAAACCATATTTTTAACTTTTTCAACGGAATAACAATATTATGTCTAAGTATATACTTAATATGGTGAACAAACAGTTTGAAGGAACGTTGGAGAAAGGGCAAAAGTCACACCTTTCAGTCAGTAGGGGAGCTCAGAGTGCTATTCGTGTAGTGACTCGAGCGTCATGGAGACCTAGTAGATTTTTTACATTAGCTAAAACTGATTAAAAATAATAATAGCGTTTTTTATTTTAGCGGTGAGTTCAGAAACTGCAGCCATTTTTAAAGTTATGAAGAAGAAAATATGCTCAGAAAATTGCTTATTTAGGTAAATTACAACAAGATTTTAGAGAACTAGGACTAAAATTAGTTTAGTGCAATATAAAATATCTGCGAAGCTTAGTTAGGATAACATAAAACTTTATTTTTTTATATTTTAAAACGTCCCTACAGGCTCACCTAATCGATGGAGAGCTGGCGACCAAATCGGTCATGTGGCTTCAGCTGTATTAAAACTCCGTTAGCTACTTCCCTGAACAACCTTTTCTGATAATCTGCGTGCTGGCAGGCCGTGGGCGGTGGGTGTGGGTGTAGTGGGGTGGGAAAAAAATGGAAAAAAAATGTAGGTTCAGCGACTTTTAATTTTTTTTCCAAACAGTTGCTCTGTACTTCCTGTGTACCCAAAAAAAAAAATTGCCAGACAAAAATATCGGTGGAAGGTACCGAAAACAATTCTTAAAACGTTGAATTTGTACGAAAATTCGCCGATTTCAACAATTGTTTTCGGTACCTTAACACCGATATTTTTGTCTGGCTATTTTTTTTGGGATTTCATACTAACTAATCTCGCGTCAGAAAAAAAGCCAACACAGCTGAACCCACATGAAATAATAATAATTTTCCTACTTTTAATTAACGCTGGCAACCCCTTTCCACCACCTGATGGATTTAATTTTTTTTTGGGTGCACAGGAAGTACAGAGCAACTGTTTGAAAGAAAAAAATTAAAGTCGCTGAACGTATATTTTTTTCCCCACCCTACTACACTCACAACCACCGCCCATGGCCTGCCAGCACGCAGATTATCAGAAAAGGTTGTTCAGGGAAGTAGTTAACGGAGTTTTAATACAGCTGAAGCCACATGAACGATTTGGTCGTCAGCTCTTAGTCAATAACCTTTAAATCGTCAGTGCTTTATATGGAAGCTTCTTTGGGGTATACTAAACATCTCCTTTCTTAATCTGACAGATCAGATGACATATTTTCAATATTCGAAAATAACTTTTTTTAACCCACCACGTGAGAAATCTGATTTCTATACCATGATAACTAGACACGTGTCGGCAGCCTGTACAAGCTTAATCTGACGACTGACACGCTCGAGCATGTTGCGAAATCCCTTTTTGGGCTCCCCTACTATCACCGTCACGTAAACACCTATCGTGACGCACTAGACCTAGCCTAATAAGGTCAGTAAAGGGTATCTAGACTAGGCACTTAGTACTTATACGGGTATAACAAAATAATGTGACAATACATTAGGGTGTGTATCCCTTACATAGAGTTCACTTTTAAAGTAGCAGCGATGAGAGAGTTATCTTTTTTAGTGTTCCGTAGTCAACAAGGAACTCTTATAGTTTCGATCTGTCCGTCCGTCTGTCCGTCTGTCTGTCCGTCTGTCTGTCCGTCTGTCTGTCCGTCTGTCTGTCCGTCTGTCTGTCCGTCTGTCTGTCTGTCCGCGGTTTTACACAGAGACTATAGGACCTACAAAGCTGTAATTTGGCATGAATGCACATATTAATGATGCCGACAAAATGGTATATAAAATCTTAAAAAAATATTTTTTATGGTACCTCCCCTACACATCAAGCGGGGATGAAATTTTGTTTTGCGCGTTCACCCCACCGTGTGGGGTGTCGTTGGATAGGCTTTTAGAAACTATTACGAGTATTCATAGACCATTTTCCGATTTAGGGATCCATTTGTGAAATATGAAGTTTCAAAGCGGAAAAAATCGTTAAGAGTCCAGTATTGTCCCCCCCTTCTACCAGCTAAACGGTTGCTTCTGGAATTCTGAAAAAATTCACGGGAGTAGGAAATATGCTGAATTTAAAAGGAAAATTATCACGGCTAAGAAGACTTCATTAAGTTATTGAGTAATAATATCGATCAACTAAAAAAAAAATATTCGGCAAAGTATAAAGGAACTTTTCGTTCAAATTCCTTTGAACGTAACTGAAATGATGTTGTTAGTAGTGTAAAATACGTTATAAATGTACATACATTCATTGGCCATACAAAAATTATCAAAAACTAGCGGTACTACGGAACCCTATATTGCGCGTGGCCCGGCACGCACTTGGCCGGTTTTATTTCTATCATGTTCCTATGAGAAGTGACTGAACGTCTTGAATTTGCATAAATAAAATAATAATAATAAACTCTTTCAGCGCTGCTACTTTTGCAGTTAACTCTATGTGAGGGAGACAATACACACCCTGGATTATTCTCAATTTATCACCTTGTTTTGTAACATCTTGTTTAGTTTCATGAGTCATGACTAATGTCGATTATTATCTATTTCGCTGCGTTCTGACTTACGAGGAAGACATCGAGTGATTTTGTTACTTGTAAGTTGTATGATGTAAACACACAGGAGCACTACAAAAATAACCCAACTTATTTTGCGTAGTAACTATTCATAACACTTTTATTAAAAATGCGGCCCGCCCCGCTGCGCCTCGACACAATGTGCACGAAGCTTAAGGTGTGAGGAGTTTCGAGAAAAAAAGGTCTAAGATTCCAGACAAATCTCATTGTGTATTGTTGTATAAAGGATCATAAATAATAACATAACGCTCAAATAAGACCCTAAAATCTTGAAAAGTGTAGGTGGGCACTACACTTGAATACTAAGAGGTACAATTATTTACAAAGAGAAAAGAACGTCTTGTAGTAACTATCAATTTATTCAAAAGTAGAGTTCTATTTTTTTCGATAAATTGGATTACAGTGAAATTCGTTTCAGCTTCGAAAATAGATACCAGTAGCCCTAGCACGGCGACCAGTAGAAATGCGAAAGTTCACAATCTGTGGAGATAAACTTAAGGTGCCGTTCCGATCTATTTTCGTTCCGAAAAATTCAATTAAAATGCCACTTTATGACAGTCTATAGTCACAAACTGTGGAGATAAACTTAAGGTGCCGTTCCGATCTATTTTCGTTCCGAAAAATTCAATTGAAATGCCACTTTATGACAGACTATAGTCCTAAAAATTCAATATCCTACTTTATGACATATACTATAGTCTGTCATAAAGTGGCATTTTAATTGAATTTTTGTCGGTCGCGATTAGCCGCAGTAAAGATCGGAACGGCACCTTAAGCTTATGTCCACAGTTTGTCTATACTTTCGCATTTCTTCTGGTCGCCGCGCCGTGCTAGGGCTATTGGCCTTTCTAAATATAATGAAAAAGCTGTTTACGCCCTGCAAAGAAATCCATACTTAGTATTATGATTATTGTAAAAGGTCTGTTAGTCTTTTACCTGTTTACGCTTAAGAGCGGGCTGTCAAATTTTGCTGTGTTTTCTAATAAGTATTACGATCCCGGAAGACGATTGGCTCAAATTAAATTGAGATTTATTTAATCATTGTATATTTATCTGATATTTGGCTAACCGAAAACACGATTAACTTATTTTGACTCGATAGTTTTATTTTTTAAAATTATGAATCTTTCTGGGCTTTTCAACAAATACCTGTTACACTTATTGAGTTACTATCATTAAATAACTTGCACTACTACAATCACACACTTTATAAAATAATAGCTAAAGGAAATATTAGTATTGTATTTAATTTTTAAGTAATCATCAAAAACATTTTTAGGACTTACGACCTTTACTTTCGTGCTATAATGCGGGAACCGTTGATACGCGATATTGTTCACTATTAGCTGCAGCGTAAAGTATCCCGGGAGCACGATTCATGGAATCATTGTATCACGATTGGAGGATAGCGGTGTATGTAGGCGGGGCTAGCGTTTTAACAGTAGGCTCTTAAAGCGCTAAACAGTATTTAATAAAATGTTGTTTAGAGATATGTTGAGTCGAAGGAAAGGCAAAGCACAGTTCTGATAGGCATCAGCAACAAAATACACGGTTACCATGTGATAAACGAACGGACAAGAACTAGTTTAAAATAATTTACTTACAAACAACATGTTGATGGATCTCCGAACGAAACTTAACTTAGCCAAAGACGGCTTACTATTTATACTAGCTCTACTTAGTTTTTTGCCAATTCTTATATCATAATACAAAGAACGTACTTAATATCTTCACGTTTTAGGCATTTGAGAAACCACGATACGAATCCTGGTCCTTGTTTTATTGACAAAGACAAAAAAACTATAATATGATATAAGTTGTACTTCTATATATAACCAATGTTTATTTGAAACTACTATTATATAAAATTATTTTTTATGAAATGAACCACTAAACGTGAAGACGGATCACCTGATGATAAGTCACCGCCTATTGACACTTGCAATGCCAGAAGAGTTAGAGCGCTTACAGACGAACGGCACGTGTCGGCGGCACGCGTCGGCGGCAGTCGACGGCAGGCGACGGCACGTGTCGGCGGCAGTCGACGGCAGTCGACGGCACGTGTCGGCGGCAGTCGACGGCAGCCGTCGACGGTTTATTACGCTTGCAGTTGTGACGTACCGCGTAAAGGTAAGCGTCCACAGGTCGGTATCGTACGCAACGGTACCGACAACGATACTTGCATCAAACGGATAATTTTTTTACAGTACGTCCACTGTATCGGCAGCGTACGTATTACCGACTAGCCAGTATGTTTATCTTCAAATAAGTCCAAATAAAGTTCCTAAGTCAAAATTTCTTCTTTCGACTTTTCCATCCACACCCCCTTTTTGAGAATTCATTTACTACTTACTAGGCTAGTCGGTAATCCGTACGCTGCCGATACAGTGTACGTACGGTGAAAAAATTATCCGTTTGATGCGAGACGTCCGTTACCGACCTGTGGACGCTTACCTTTAGGAGGTACGTCAGAACTAGTGGTGGTTAATATAACGTATAGCTGAAAAAAGTAGCGCGCTATTTCTTCGCAACGAATAGCGCGCGCTATAAATCTATGCATTAGACGCTACGTTATAACGTATCGCGCGGTCACTGACCTAGCACGGCGCCGCCCGCGCTGCCGATCGCGCGCGATTTTCGTTCGATCGTTGTCGTGTCGTTTCGTTGCCAAATCGGGTGAATTCGGCTGTCATAATTTTTGCAATGTTGCGTTGCGTGCATAGGTAAATTATGGGTAATATAATATTTTATAATCATCAGTAATTGACCTCCTGCTCCGAAGAGCACTGTAATAGAATGGTAACTTCCGTTCCATGTGAAATTTATTTTATTTCTAAATCTGGATACGTTATTAGTGACAAAAGAACTCGTTTGTCGTCGACAAAAGTGGCGCAAATAATATTTTCAAATGTAAATAAAATGTAAAAAAATTGTTGTAAAAAAAGAAGATGTAAAAATAATGTATAATACTAAAAAGAAAAAAAAAACCATTTAAATCATATTTTGTAAAAAATAGAATTGTATATAAACGAATTCATTTCAATTTCAATTGTTTAAATATATTATTATTGGTATGTATTTGCAACAAAATAAAATTAACCAAATAATGCGTTCTAACGATTATATAATTCTAAATATCTAACCACCGCGTTATAATTATTGTAGACGTTACGAATCGTCATGTTGTAACATAACGAAAGAATTCAATAACGTCGGTAACAACGCGTCCAGTCGACTCGTTATAACGTATCATTCGTTATAACGTAGCGTCAAAAATAGCGCGCTTGAAAAATGTAGCGTATTCCATCTAGCGCGCTATGAAAATATAGCCGTTAGGAACACCACTAGTCAGAACTGGGGGCCTACCACCACCACCACCTAAGCGACACCATGTGCCAGATGAGCAATATTACTTTAACATCAAACTAGCGATCTTAAAAAGTTGATATTTCACAGAGGATTTAACAATGTTTTGAATTTTTACTGTTTTTTAGTAAAATTATTATATTTGAAAAGTGAGTACGGTAATGTTATTGTAGTCTTACAACAAAGTGCTGGAAACATTATAGTTTTAGGAAAGGTCGTGGTAGGCCCCTGCAAGCGTCATAAACTGTCGACGGCTGCCGTGGGCTGCCGCCGACACGTGCCGCCGACACGTGCCGCCGACACGTGCCGTTCGTCTGTAAGAAGCCTTATAACTGTAGTGCCTTCTAGCCCTCCGTGCACCACGTGGATAAAAGTTACACCGCGCACCACGTGAGGTTTGTCAAACCCCAAGACTTATTTGAGCACCGTCGCCCCGCGACCTCCTCTCTCAAACGAGGAGGTGCAACTTGGTAAAGACCATCGCAACAAGCTCCCACGGTGGGTCTCCTGCCAGGGCAGTGGCTGCCGCCCAGGAGACCGTATGGTACCCCCTGATTACCCTCACCGCTATGATCTGCTGCGCTTTTCGCAAGCTGGGCCTTATTGCGAAGAGTGACGGAATACACCCAAATTGGGGCACCGTACAGGGCTATACTCCGACAGACTCCGGAGTATAGTCGCCTGCAGGCTTCGCTGGGCCCTCCTGTATTAGGCAGGAGCCGGCCCAGCGCTGACGCCGCCCTCACGACCTTCGCTCCCAACTGTTGGAAATGTGGGCCGAAGGTCCACCTTTCGTCCAGGATGAGTCCAAGACATTTAAGCGTCGGACTCATTCTGACCTCCGTTCCTCCGATAAGAAGTCGTGCACCGGGTGGGGGTCCTCTCCTCCCAGGTCCGCGGAAGAGTAGGGCTTCGGTTTTGTCTAGACGTACTCGAAGGCCGAAGCCCCAGCCGCTCTATGCGGCTGACAATGAGGGATGCTCCCACCTCAGTCAGCCGCGCAGCCTCCTCGAAGGTCTTCTCTCGGAATAAGGCATAGGTGTCGTCGCAGTAATAGACGAGCACCATGCCCAAGAGAAGAGCACACCGCAGGACCCAGTCAAAGCCGACATCCCAAAGGCCCGGACCGCCCGGACAGCGAGGTAAAGGTACAAGTTGGAAGCCCGCTACATGAAGCGGCAGCAGACGACACGTGTCGTCGCGACACTACTGGTTTCTATGTATTTCTATAAATAAGTGTCGTTAGCTTTGTGTCGCTAGCTGCGGAGGGTATTACATAGAAATACGCTCCCCTGCCAATCAATAAAAAAAAAAGGTAAGCGCCAGCCCTGGGGTCATTTCACTATCTAGTTATTTTTAAATTATTAGATATTAGTTATTTATATGAATGTACAGTTAAAAACATTACGTAATTAATCATATATTCTGATAGCATGATAAAAATAATTATCACGTGTAGTCTAGCACGCAGAGATACAAGTGTAAATATGCTGTTTTTCATTAATTTTTCCTAAATAGCAAATTATGTGGCGGCACATATTTTATCTGCGTGTTCGATTCAGTTCAGCCATTTGTAGGCCATCAGCTCCTCCCGATCTCTACAAACCTTTTTCACTGCTGCTGAGTCGCTAAGCAACTTAAAGTTTTACTGGATGACGCGGACGCCCGCAACTCCGTTGCGCCAAAATTAGTTTATCGCGCGGGAACCGTACATATTTCTCCGGGTTAAAAAGTATCCTATGTCCTTTCCTGAGACTCAAAGTACCTCACCAAATTTCAGCAAGATCAGTTCAGCGGCTTGGGCGTAAACAGACAGATACCCTGATACATGGTCCAAGAGCATAATAATATGCTCAGCATCAGCAATTTGAAGGCCAGCAGCTCGTCCCGAACAGCAAAAAAATTGGTCACTATTTTATATCTTTGGTGTTCATATAATATTATACACACAACTTTGGCCGGTTTCATTGAAACCAGGCCGGTTACGCTGGAGTAATTTTAAAGTGCCCAATTAAGTGTGTGTGCAGTATACAAGAGCACTCTCTCTTCCTTTACGGCGCGTTCAAACGTGCGCATTTTCTGCTGTAGCCTGTAGCGTTTGGGAAAATATGCGAGCTGAATCCGCGCACAGAATACGCGCACGTCTGAACGCGCCCTAGCCTCATAACCCAGTAGGACGAACGACCGACACGACTGGCGAGAGATCAGGCGCAGGACCGACTTTCATGCCCATTCGACGCATGGATCATCTATAATGTCAAAAATGATCAGCCTGCGTTGTCCTAACCAAACTTGGAAGTAACACGTTTCCAACGCGGGAACCGAACCCACGACCTCCGAGTCAAGAGCCACGCTCTAAACCACTGATCCACGGAGGCGTCGGTGTTCATACTGATGTATCTAAGCAACTTATAGTGTTATAACCATCATAGTTCGCCTTTACCCCGTGTCACCTTTGTACCCTCGATAAGCGTCACGCGTCGCTTTCACAGTGCGCACGGCGCACGCAGTCACCTGCGAGATAGATGTCTCGTGAGTCGTGAGTTCGTGACTATAAATATAACAATAAAACCGGTCAAGTGCGTGTCGGTCCACGCGCATTATAGGGTTCCGTTATACTACCCCTAGTTTTTTATAATTTTGGTATGGTCAATAAATGTACATTTATAACGTGTTAACACTACTAACATCATCCCAGTTACGTTCAAAGGAATTTGAGCGAAAAGTTCCTTTATACTTCGCCGAATACGTTTTTACTTTTTTTAGTTGATCGACTATTACTCAATAACTTATGAAGTCTTCTCAGCCGTGATAATTTTCCTTTTAAATTCAGCATATTTCCTACTCCGATGAATTTATTCACATTTTCAGAAGCAACCGTTTAGCTGGTAAAAGGGTAGTGTCCCCCACACTGGACTCTAACGATTTGGAAAAAATCATTTCACAAATGGATCCCTAAATCGGAAAATAATCTAAGGATACTCGTAACATTTTTAAAAAACTTGAGAGGTGTCAAGGGACATTTGGATGGAACGAAGTTATAAAAAAAAAAAAACGCCATCTATGCCCAGGAATACTAACAACGACACTTTTGAGTTTTGTGGAATTGTAATAAAATTTGTTAAAACGTCCGGTAGATGTCGCTGTTTATTCTCAAAAACGTCATCTAGTTGACGCACAGGAATACTAAGTACCACTCAATATACTTATCAACGCCATCTGCCTCTACTTCGCAGGTACTAAAAAAAATCACGAGGTCAAGTGTCGTTCCGTCTAGCCCCATTTCGCCGCAACGCGCAATAAGGAACTTCATTCCAAAACCTATCCAACATGTGGGGTGTCCACACGGTGGGGTGGGTGTGAAAAAAAATCATCCCCGCTTGATGTGTATGGGAGATACACATCGAGCGGGGATGATGTGAAAAAAAAACATCCCCGCTTGATGTGTACCGCGGACGGACAGACCGAAACTATAAGGGTTCCTTGTTGACTACGGAACCCTAAAAGACCTTGACTGACTGATGATAACACATCTACGTATAAATAAAAATTACTATGATAGCGTGATAGTTTTTCCGTTAAGTGTACCACAAAATGTAAAGGTTGTAGGATATACTAGGGCTCGCTTCGCTCGCCCTGATTAACGTTGCTTTAAGTAGTTTTAGCATAATATTATATTTTGTTGAGCTGATGAGTTTCCATGCGAAAGTCTTATAATAGAACGAAAGTTATTGAAGAGAACTTTAGAGCCTTTAAATATAGGCGTTTGAACATTTCATCATTACTTAACTCCAAGCATATACCTACGTGGTATATGCTTGGAGTTGTTTAAGCAATTCTGAAGTGGTAGTGATCTCAGATAATGAATTCTCATATCATGAAGGTGTATCCTGGATCCAAAGTCACTAAGCAGAACAGTCTTTACAGAAAACCTTATAAATAACTAAAAATAGTGAAATTATTATTTTTAACAAAAAATTAAAACCGACTTCCAACTTCCAAGTGGAAACAAGAACATTACTTGTTCTTCAATGCACTTAAAAGTATTAAATAATTCTTAATATTCCTTAATAGTGTCTTTTTCAGAATTCTCCTAAACCTCAACTATTTCTGTAAACAATCTCCATAATTATTTTGAAGTCGGTACCAGTCCCAACTGGTCGCCGTGCTAGGGCTACTGTAGCAACTAGCAGCGTTGCCAGCACCCGTAGCACGGCTACAGCAGAAATACGAAAGTATAGACAAACAGCGGAGATAAACTGAAGGTGCCGTTCCGATCTTTTTTCGTTCCGAAAAAATCAATTAAAATGCCACTTTATGACAGACTATAGTCACAAACTGTAGAGATAAACTTAAGGTGCCATTCCAATCTTTTTTCGTTCCGAAAAATTCAATTAAAATGCCACTTTATGACAGACTATAGTCCTAAAAATTCAAATAATATCCTCCTTTATGACATATAGTATAGTCTGTCATAAAGTGGCGTTTTAATTGAATTTTTGTCGGTCGCGATTAGCCGCGGTAAAGAACGGAACGGCACCTTAAGTTTATGTCCACAGTTTGTCTATACTTTTGCATTTCTACTGGTCGCCGTGCTAGGGCTACAGGAAGCAGAAATCAGACGCACGCCACGCAATGTATTTCTACCTGAGCGATGCGAAGTTCTCTTCGTATCGCTCGGGATACCTAACTTCCAGCGGGAAACGAATTTCCTTTTGCGTAAGCACGATAGAGATAGTTCCGTACATTCATGAAACGCACGTGAGGCTGAATAATTTGATTGTTTCTTTTCTTACGCCGCGCCGACAGTCTACTCTCTTCCGTCTTACGAATTTTTGGCCAAGTCACGTACGTCGAGAATTTGGCATTTGTATCCCATCCCGAAAAATTAAGCCGCTAGTGAAGTTTTCTCTTCGAAAGTCGACAGCTAAAATATTATTATTCTACAACAATAGTAGGTAATTGTTACAGATTATAATAAATGGTTATAAATTACTAACTGTCCCGGCAAACGTTGTTTTGCCATATAAAGTATTTCGCCCATTTTATTTTATTTATGTGACTAAATAAGTTTGGCACCACAGACATAGATCAAGATAGATACCGCATGTGTATGTACTTCGCATGCCATATCGCGGTCCCAAACGACGAGCAATGCTCGTCTTTCGAAAGTCTGTTCTTTAGTGATTAGTCTGTTATCGGAATCGGACGTCAATCGGAATTTAAAAAAATGCATAAATGCATAATTATGCCGTATTGAGTTGTAGAAATTCGAATAGAAATGTTGGCCTAGATAATGGACACGTTTCTTATCATCGGTACCTACGTCACAGTAGGTAAGAAAAAAGTGGCACGCTCGTTTTCATACAAATGGAGGGACATGCGGTATCTATCTTAATCTATGTCTGTGTATGGCACCATGGCAATTGGCAACGTCCATCGCTATCCCGTCGCACAAACAATGGTCGCCGTCAGTGTCGAGTTGTAATAATTTACTATTATTTATTCAACAAATACACTTATCAATATAAAAAGTAGCCAGTAGCCGATTCTCAGACCTACTGAATATGCATATAAAATTTGGTAAAAATCAGTAAAGCCGTTTTGGAGGAGTACGGTAACTAACATTGTGACACGAGAATTTTATAAATAAGATTATTAAAAAAAAATTGAAACCGACTTCCAAGTGGAAACAATAACATTACTTATTCTTCAATGAACTAAAAAGTATTAAATAATTCTTATTCCTTAAAAGTGTCTTTTTCAGAATTCTCCTAAACCTCAACTATTTCTGTAAACAATCTCCATAATTATTTTGAAGTCAAAAGTATAGACAAACAGCGGAGATAAACTGAAGGTGCCGTTCCGATCTTTACCGCGGCGGCTAGCCGCGATCGACAAAAATTCAATTAAAATGCCACTTTAGACTATAGTCTACGTAATAAAGTAGGATTTTATTTGAATTTTTAGGACTATAGTCTATGTCATAAAGTAGCATTATATTTGATTTTTGTCGATCGCGGCTAACCGCAGAAAAGATCGGAACGGCACCTTCAGTTTATCTCCACTGTTTGTCTATACTTTCGTATTTCTACTGTAGCCGTGCTGCGGGTGCTGATATTTTTTTTGCCGAGTAGGGACTTTGGATGTTTTTGAGTGAATATAGCGGGATTCTTCCGCCAACAGCGGGACATAGTAAAATAAAATCGGCCAAGTGCGAGATGGACTCGCGCACGAAGGGTTCTGTACCACAATAGAGCAAAAATAGGCTGAAAATTGTGTTTTTTGTATGGGAGCCCCCCTTATTTATTTCATTTAATTAAATTTTATTAAGTTTAAATTATTAAAGTACGAATAAAACTGAGTATTTCGTGAATATTTCAAGTGCCTATGTGTTGCCGTTATTGATATCGAGCAAAAAATAGCAAAAAATCACGTTTATTGTATGGGAGCCCCCCTTAAATATATTTATTTTGTTTTTAGTATTTGTTGTTATAGCGGCAACAGATATACACAATCTGTGAAAATTTCAGACGTCTAGCTATAGCGGTTCTTGAGTCACAGCCTGGAGACACACAGACACACAGACAGACAGATGGACAGACGGACAAACATCGAAGTCTTAGTAATAGGGTCCCGTTTTTACCATTTGGGTACGGAACCCTTAAACGTATGTATTATAACAAAAGTTTTCATTTTATCTTTTTATTTGACTTAAAATTACGTTTACATGAAAATAGCAAAATTAGCCATAGAAAATCCACCCCTCTCCCATACTCTTATTACGCACCTTTCTTTCGTACGCTTGACGCTGCACGTACGTCCGAGTTATTCCCGAAAAGCGGGATTGAGCCTGTCTCGCGCGGGACATTTAATTTTGATTTAAAAATTGGGATGTCCCGCCAAAATCGGGACGTCTGGCAACGCTGTGTCTGGCACTCCCGGAGATATTTAGTCCGCTTCGTAATCGTAACGCCGACGTTACAAATACCGAATGTGACGTTATCAGCGTGAAGGGACCTTATTGTCGGTATTGAGTTGTTAGCATCCCCATAATCTACATTTAATAAGCTATCGAACCATGTAAATAACATGCGTGTAGGCCTGGCAAATATTAAAAAAAAAAAAATGTTGAAACTCGAAAGTCGTAAAAGGTGATATTGAGAAAATCGCATTCAAACTTCGAAACCCAAAAAAAGTATGTTATTGTGGGAAGTTACATAGATATTATGTTTTTTGAGAAGTACATTATATGGTCTTTTAGATTTTAACTTCAATTAAATTTTATAGCCTTATTCCCGTTTTTTACCACGCCAAAGTGCATGATATAATGAAAATGCCTAAGATGGTTTTTACTAAATATTTCATTTATAGTATGTTTTCTATAGTATTTTATGAAAGAATAATATAAAACGGGTAAGTTTTTACTAAATAAAAACGACTTCAATATTAAACGACTTTGTTTATTATATAAAAAAATATTTGAACAAATGAAACATTGTGCTTTACTAATCTTATTAATCAGTCAAAATCAACAAAAATATATATTTACTATGCTTAAAATTTGTCAAATGAGATCAAATATATAAAGTTCTATTAAAAAAGTAACTTTTTTCAGTCTTAAAATTCAAGTTAAAGTTTAGTAAAAAGCTGGTACAAACACTAAACATTTTATAAAAGGGACCTTATTGTCGGTGATTAAAAATTTAGTGATATAACATAAAAATGAATATAAATTTTGATTAACATTGAGGTTCTTATTTTTAAAATAACTTTAATTATCCTTTAGTAACAAGACGTGTACCAAAACATGCAATTTCTCTTAGTTATTATAAAATATATTAAAAGGGACCTTAATGTCGGTCGTTACAATTTTAGTAATAAAGTTAAAAGAAAATACAAAAATACTACTAATTTCGTAGTTGTAACAACTAATTATAATTTGTCTCTCTATTTATACAATATTTAATGATAAATCAACGGGCGGTCAACCTCTAACTAAACCAATTAGGGTAAATTGTCGTAACTGGTCACATAATATTATGTGTCCAGTTAAGACGATTATGACCGATTTGCCATTATCGCCGAATTGCCATTTAGACAGTCGATTTTCGCCGTGCGGCGTAAATCGTGCGACTATAGTCACCCGTGTAAACCCCGCACTAGCCTTTTCAACATAGCTTTGCCACATGAGCAATAAAAAAAAAAAGGATCGCAAATAGCGTGCAAACTTCTATGGTACAGGTATTTACTATTTAGTATAGGCTTCTAGAGTCTCTTAGATAAAATTTAAACTAGTTAGTATGTAGATACTCACTAGGCTAATTATGCTAAACAAACAAGCTCGAGCACCAACTGACGCACTGACGAGTAACGAAAACACGAATTAACAGGCGGGTACGCAGCGAGTGAGCGAGTGGGCAGAACCGACGCCACGAATCAGAAAGAGACGACAAATCCTTTGATAAACGCCGCCACCGCGTCTCGCCGACTAGTCACTAGTACCGTCTTGAAGTAAGCTATCCCCAACCCGTAGCGTATCTGTGCACTGTGGCCCGCGTGATGTTAAACTATTTTGAAATTCACACCCACCGGCAAAATAATGTAGTCGTGAAATTTTTTCCACTTTTAAATCATTAATTTTGAAGAAAGTTGTTTTTTAACCCTAAAAAAAATTTGTTGCGGCCCGCGACACCAAGACCAAAAGATATTTGTGGCCCGTATGAAAAAAAGGTTGGGGACCACTGGTCAAAGTCTTTTAACCCGATACCGTGCCGACAGAAAGCCGCAATCGACTCTCGGCTGCAGCACCGACAATAAGGTCCCTTTTTTACTAAACTTTAGGTTCAATTTTAACCTATAAAATATCATTTTTAAAGCCTGTGTCTTTGTTATATCAAATTTAGAGTCTGTTTATTAATATGGAGCAAAAAAAAAATATATATTTTTTTCGACGTCTTACTTTAAAGTCGATTATCTTGGAAACTAGAACCAACAACAAGGTCCCTTTTCCCAGATAACGTCACAAATGTATGAGAGCTGTTATATATTTTGATTGTATATCGGACCTCAAATCCCCAGACCCCATCATTAGGCCTCCGGTTAGCTCACTCCATCCCAGTTTATGTGGCTTTTTGACAAGAGATTAGATATCTACTCAACAGTGTTGTTGATTGGTTACTGGCCATCGCTAATCAAAATCTCCGAAACCGAACATTACTCGGTGAAACATCTGGCAAGCAGCAGCTGTGTAGTTAATTACATATTTTGGTAGAAAAAAACAAATTAGTAATTACGATTATCTACCTGATGCAATAATTATAATGTTGTTTTTGTTGCTTGATTAGATATAGAAAATGCAACTAATCCACATTATAATTAGTTCAAATACGTTGAAATTTTATCAAGGTAAACAATAATAACAAATCCAGTATCCAGGGGGGGGGGGGGGGGGGGGGCTAGCTCATACCTTCGAAAAGATGGTCGGTCTGGTATATTGAAACAAAAAATCATGAAAATTGACTTTTATTAATCTGACTGAAAATATATTTTGTTTCCAATACTTTATTTTGCGCAGAGTAGGTATTACACGTTTCTAATTCCCATTTTCCAGGAAAATTGACGTTTATTTCTGACTTGACTTGACTTCCAGGGGGGGGGGGGGGCAGCTGCCCCCCTGCCCCTACCTGGGTACGCCCATGGTGGCAAGTATCACCAGCACATACGGCATTCTCGCAATGTAGTCAGTCACTGGTATGAAAGGTCTATACGTCTGGTACTTAATGAGCGGGTTTCCTCACGATGTTTTCCTTTACCGTACGTTCGCCCGTATTATGTACTTGAGATCTTAAAATGTCTCATTGGTACACGTCTGCCCACCCGGGATCGAACCTGCATCCTCTCGAGTGTGAACCAAAGCTCTACCGACTAGGCCACGGACGCTCTACAGTTTTTTACCTAACGCAGTACTAAAGCTAACGCCGAACGCACCGCATATACACGAAATAATAGTACACGAAATGCGGCGCGTACGGTGCGGATGAATGTGGGAGGATTCCAACATTTTATACAACGAATTCTAAAAGCCGCGCGTTCGGCGCAAGCGTGCCGATTAATGTGCAATCACCTTAACAAACACCCGCTTTTCACGATCGTAGGTACTAGCAATGAAAATATTTTGACCTTCATAATTTATTTAAAGATCAAATTCGAGCAATGAAAAACTGGCAACGTTGAGTCGCAACGTCAGCGACGTCTGCAGTCTATGCGGTCCTTTTCTCAACACAAAAACACAATTTACAGAAGCTAGTTTTTGATGTGCATAATGTATAAAACGTATAATAATATTAGACACTACTGTTACGTGCTAGGGTTCGAAGGATTTGGAGAAAAAGACCTGCTGACTCTTAAAAAGACTTTACTAGCTCACACAATTCACTAAGTCCAAACACTAAGCACTAAGTCCAAACACTAAGCACTAAGTCCAAACACTAAGCACTATTGATCACTTGTTTTCGCTCCGAAGTCGCCTCGAGGATCGCTCAGATAAAACTGAATTGCCGGGCCGTCTACCTGCGGCTATTTATATGGCGAGACGAATTCTAGAAAGATCCTTCCCCCGATTCATGTAAACAAGTAAACAACTGTGGGATGTTTCTAGAAAATACGCGTAAGTAAACATACACCTAACGCCATCTAGTATAAAGTAGGGGATTTATGTTTTCTGTGTTTCCCTGATCAGTTTCGCTGGTTTGACGCTAGATGGCACTACGTGTCCGTATCACTACTCCCCTCTTAGAGATGCTCGTCCCGAGCATCGTTGTTACTGCCATGGTAACGCGTCACGCTGTCCCCAAGACTCCTGCTCTGTGGTTCCGTCACAGCAACGCAAGTAGTACATTTGAGGCACCAATCCTGCACATCATCTCGCCAATGCAACCAGAAGAATCGTTCTCGTACTTTTCTTAGCGTCCTCTTGACACCTAGATGACTCCCTGATACGCCCTCATGTACCTCACGGAGAACATCTGGTACTTTCGCCCTTGGGACGATTATCTGAAAGTAGAACTCTCTGCCGTTAGCCTTCTCCCATTTCCGGTAGAGTATTCCGTCCTGGAGTATCAGACTGTCCCATTGCTCCCAGTACGCCTTAGTGACAGCGCCAGTGGATGCAACCTCACTCCAGATTGGTTTCATGTCACCCCTTTTCTTCCATGTGATGATGTGCCGAAGGTCGTCATCTCTTTCTTGAGCCTTCCTCATAGCATCATTGTCCAATACTCGCCATCTAGTCCTGGATTCTTTTCGTTTCCCCTTATTCCGGGCAGGGGACGAAACTGCTTGCTTCCTCAGCTCCTCTATTTGCTCCTCGATCCTTTCCATCCTTGCCATCTGGGTCTTTTTCTGCGGGCAGTTGAGCTGGAGGTGGCCCCTCTCCCCGCACTTATAGCACATGGCTTCAAATCTTTTCCTTGCAGGAGCCTTAACTTCCTTGACTTTCTCAGAGACCTTGCGGATTTCATAGGTCTGCCGTATGTCACGCCGAACAGCCTCGACCTCTAAAGCATGCGCCAATGCTTCTTTTAGCGAGTTATGGTGACCAAGCCTTACTGCAGCTCTGACCTCTAGGTCTTTGATTCCGTCGACAAATGCTTGAACAATGTTTGTGTCGACCATCTTGGTGTCGGCTCCTGGATATGCCTTCCTGACGAGCTTTTCAATTTCCAACGCCCATTGTTGAAGTCCTTCTTCTGAGCGTTGGACTCTGTCACGCAGTTGGGCACGGAACACGTGCTCCAGGTGTCGCTCCCCGTATCTGGATTCAAGTGCCTCCATCAGGTCTTGGAACCCATTTCCTGTATGTGCTTCCAGGACCGACAAAGCTTGCCCTCTAAGCGCAACAATGAGGGCGGTCAGGCATTGTTCTTCCGTCCATCCGTTGGCGGTAGCAACAGCCTGAAATTGCCGACGATATGCGTTCCATGAAGTAGTGCCGTCGTACGGCGGCACCTTGACTCTTGGCCCTTGCGTCACTCCCGTGGCTCCACTAGATACCGCAACTCCCGTAGTTTCAAGGCGCACTACTCTCTTCTGCAGTTCAGTGAAGCCGGTTTTCAAATTTTCCACAACCAACTCTAACCCGGATACTCGTTCTTTCATAACATCGACATCTTTCCGAAGCTGAGTCACCGTGTCACTAACATCCTTTATAGCCCCAAGCGCTTTTTCTTGGAGGTCCTTTTGCTGCTCTTGTGACTCTCGAATCGCTCTGATTTTAGCTTTTTGAAAATCTTGCAAAGCGCCGAGCTTGCGGTCTTGTGACTCTTGTAGAGCGCCGAGCTTGCGGTCTTGTGACTCTTGCAAAGCCTGAATTAACTCAATTATGCTTTCCAATTGAGGAGCCATTTGAGGGGTCGTAGTAACTACGGGCGTGGCAGGATGGATGGAGCTAGTCGACGGGGCCCAGTGGGCGGGGCCAGTGGGCGTGGCCTTAGTGGGCGTGGCCTGGTGGGCGGAGCCAATGGGCGTGGCCATGTCCAGAGTGGACGGGGCCTGGGAGGCGTGGTCAGTGGGCGGGTCCCGGTGGGCGGAGCCAGTGGGCGTGGCTTCACCCGAAGTGGGTGGAGCCTGATGGGCGTGGTCAGTGGGCGGAGCCTGGTGGGCGGGGCCAGAGGGTGGGGCCTGCCCCGCCGTGGGCGGAGCTTGGTCCCCAGTGGGTGTGGTCTCCGCAGCCCGTCGCGCTCTTGTCCTGATACTTCCCTCGAAGTCTTCTCTCGGAGTCGATGGCACTGCGCCCTTGTCCTCACACTCCCCTTGAATTCCTCTCTCGGAGTCAATGGCAGCAGCTCGCTGTGCCCTTGTCCTGACACTCCCCTTGAAGTCCTCTCTCGGAGTCAATGGCATCTCCAAATCTCACTTCCGACACCAGTTGTTACGTGCTAGGGTTCGAAGGATTTGGAGAAAAAGACCTGCTGACTCTTAAAAAGACTTTACTAGCTCACACAATTCACTAAGTCCAAACACTAAGCACTAAGTCCAAACACTAAGCACTAAGTCCAAACACTAAGCACTATTGATCACTTGTTTTCGCTCCGAAGTCGCCTCGAGGATCGCTCAGATAAAACTGAATTGCCGGGCCGTCTACCTGCGGCTATTTATATGGCGAGACGAATTCTAGAAAGATCCTTCCCCCGATTCATGTAAACAAGTAAACAACTGTGGGATGTTTCTAGAAAATACGCGTAAGTAAACATACACCTAACGCCATCTAGTATAAAGTAGGGGATTTATGTTTTCTGTGTTTCCCTGATCAGTTTCGCTGGTTTGACGCTAGATGGCACTACGTGTCCGTATCACTACTATTGCTTATCAAATATGTTACAATTTCCTTGGTCCTCGAAATAAAGATTTGAAATAGTAAAAAAATCAGTTTTGCCCAAAAAAGGGCTACGATTTAGCGTAGCTATTGTCTTCAGGTCTATTCCAAACAAACGCCAAAGTCGGCATTTTGATGGCAAAACTCTGGAACCCAATAAACAAATAACGAAGGTAAACATTGTGCAAGTGAGAGACCCTTATCAATTGACAATTTAATCCGTATCTATAATTTATGTAATGCAGTTTCACAATAATCTCGTAGCGTACTGGAAAATTCCACGAAACTGTTACGAGTTCATAGTTTATCGCAGACAAAGTTACGAAAGATTTTGTTTCATGCAAGCAGGGGATGAACGAAGGTGACTCAAACGACGGAAAAAATGTTTATTAGGTCCCGTTATATATCAACAATTAACCAATGACCTGATGCTGATAAATCAGAATGAAATGACTTTTTTATTTCCGTTAAAATCGTAATAAATAGATAATAATTTCTTTACCTACTGAAGCCACAAAGTTGTACTTCAGGTTCTACCGAAGTTTCACCACTGCACTAGTGTTAAATAAAAGCAGTAATGTTTATTCATTTATCATGTCATATTACATTAGAACCTGAATTTATAATTCTAGCTAAACCACCAAATGTTGTTTTGCCATTTTGTACGTTATTGCGGGTATGAAAAACTAAATGCTGGCCGATTCTCAGACCTTCCCGATAAGCACACAAAATTTTATCAAAATCAATCCAGCCCTTTCGTAAGCTTTTGGCAAGTGGCAACAAACACTTCGACACGGAAATTTCATGAATAAGAAAATATTACAGTTTTTCAATAATCTCAGCCGAAGGAACTAGGAGTCAATCCATTCTAATATTATAAATATGAACGTGTGTCTCCCTCTGTTATTTCTCAAAGCTGACCGCTGAATGGATTTTGCTGGGCATGTAGATACTTTGAGTCCCGGCGAAGGACATAGGATACTTTTTAGTCCGGCAAAATCTACAGTTCTCGCGCGGTAACGAATTGTGGCGCAACGGAGTTGCGGGCGTCATCTAGTAATCATACTAATCCATACTTCCATACTAATATTATAAATGCGAAAGTGTGTCTGTCTGTCTGTCTATCTGTCTATCTGTTACCTCTTCACGCCCAAACCGCTGAACCGATTTTGCTGAAATTTGGTATGGAGATACTTTGAGTCCCGGGAAAGGACATAGGATACTTTTTGTCCCGCAAAAATGTACGGTTCCCGCGCGATAAACGAGTTTTTGCGCAACAGAGTTGCGGGCGTCATCTAGTAATTATAATAAGTATCATAGCCATTTCTTACGTCGTCTGTGTCCTGTTAAGTTCGTCACAGACGGTGAAGATAACATAAAATATATATTATCTTAGAGCATATTTTAGAATATCGCTCACCATAGAAATCCTATGAACCATCACACACGACGAAGTTAATATTATATATTTTATCTTTTGTATCTTAAGATACCGAGCGATATGGAAATATATATTTCGTATCTTAATATGTTATCTTAAGATGCGAAATATAAATCTTTATGAATACATGGTGTTTTTGGGTCGGGCAGCGCGCGGGCTCATCGGTGATCGGACGTACTAGTGGGATGCTCCGTGCCGCGTCCAAAAGGTAGAGGGGGAAACAAAACCAAACCAAACTGATAGACGCTCTTCAGTGGAAATGCTCTGTCGCATGTTTGTATTTTGCTTTTTTATATATTCCCTAATCAAATCGTGAATCGAAATGAATGTTTCTCTTGCATTTCTAAAATACCTACGAACACTGACATATAAGTACTACGTACGTAGTATATAGTATCTCTATGCCTACGAATAATAAAAACTAAGGAAAAGTAACTCCGTCAAAAAACATGTTCCACAATACTTGTCAAAAAAGTGTACCTTAGGTACACATTTCAATACATTTGCAATATTTAGGTGGCCTTGAGCGGCACTAGGCTGACGTTACATGACAGATCGAAAGGAACCAAATTTAAAACGGTAATAGTATGGGAGTTACGATTCCTTAGTTTTTATTATTCGTAGTAAAACACTCTTATAACTTCTTCGTTGACAGATCTTGATAAAGGTTAAATTCACCGCAGGTTTTTCTCTTCTTTATGTGAGGCTCTATCCAAATTTTTCTCCTTTTGGAATGTGCTATTGCAATCTGCATTTCACATTCTATATCAGAATCATCGTCTGTGGAGCCGTCTAACAAATCAAGAAGTAAGGCAGTACCACTCATAGTCAATCACCCTGTACATAGAACTCTAACAAGGAATACGTGTTTCACCAACGCAGTCTCGTAAGGAAATGAACAGATTTTTAATAATATCGTATCTTAGCCGTGTGTGATAGCCTAAGATACTATAATATTTTATATTTGGGCATCTTAAGACAAAATATTATAGTATCTTCACCGTCTGTGATGCGCTTAGTTGGGGAGGGGAAGAGGGGATTTCGGGACAAGCTCGAGCGTGTCAGATTAAGCTTGTATAATGTATAGGCTTCCGACATGACTGTGTCTAGTTATCATGCTATAGAAATCAGATTTCTCACGTGGTGGGTTAATTTTTTTTTAAATATTGAAATGTCATCGGATCTGTCAGATTAAGATAGGGGATGTTTAGTATACTGTATAATACCCCAAAGAAGCTTCCATATAAAGTACTGACGATTCAAAGGTTAGGTTAAGTTAGGGACATTTTAAAATATAAAAAAATAAAGCTTCATATTTTCCCAACTAAGCTTCGCAGATATTTTATTTTGCACTAAACTAAATGATTTAGTCCTTTTTGTCTAAAATATATATTTTATAATTTACCTAAATAAGCAATTTTCTGAATATATTTTCTTTTTCAAAACTTTAAAATGGCTGCAGTTTCTGAACCCACAGCTAAAATAAAAAACGCTCTTTTAATTTTTTATCAGTTTCACCTAATGTTAAAAACCTACTAGGTCTCCATGACGCTTGAGTGACTACACAAATAGCACCCTCCCCTCCTAGCTATTATGCTTATGGAAGGAAACCAACACTTTTCAGTAACCTTGTACTTTCTTATGATTAATTTCATTGTGACAGAACAGATTTCAACTCTTGAATAACCAAAATCACAACAACATAAATTATTCATCTCAAAAACACCAGGTTATTTAAAAAAGTGTCATTTTTTTTTAATTATGAATTATTAAGATGAAAATGATGGAAGAAAACCATTCTTTCAACCAATTAAATATTAAGCGATTTCAATAAAAATACTTAATCTACAGCATGTAACAAAACAAATGTTAGAGCGCTTACAGACGAACGGCACGTGTCGGCGGCAGTCGACGGCAGCCGTCGAAAGTTTATCACCCTTGCAGTTGTGACGTACCGCGTAAAGGTAAGCGTCTACAGGTCGGTATCGTACGCAAGTCGCAACGGACGTCTCGCATCAAACGGATAATTTTTTCACAGTACGTCTACTGTATTGGCAGCGTACGGATTACCGACTAGCCAATATGTTTATCTCCTAATTAGTCCAAACAAAGTTCCAAAGTCAAAATTTCTGCTTTCGACTTTTCCATCTACACCCCCCTTTGAGCATTCATTTAATAGGCTAGTCGGTAATCCGTACGCTGCCTAAAAAAATATCCGTTTGTTGCGAGACGTCCGTTGCGTACGATACTGACCTGTGGTTGCTTACCTTTAGGCGGTACGTCACAACTGGGGGCAGCTACCACCACCTCCACTAAGCGACACCATTTGACAGATGAGCAATATTACTTTAACGTCAAAAAAGTTGATATTTCACAGCGGATTTAACAATGTTTTGGATTTTTTTTTACTGTTTTTTAGTAAAATTGTATTTGAAAAGTGAGTACGGTGAGTATAATATAAGTAAGTAAGTGAGTACGGTGAGTACAAAGTGTTCTGGAAACATGATAGTTTAAGGAAAGGTCGTGGTAGGCCCCCTGCAAGCGTCATAAACTGTCAACGGCTGCCGTCGACTGCCGCGGACACGTGCCGTCGACTGCCGCCGACGCGTGCCGTCGACTGCCACTGACGCGTGCCGCCGACACGTGCCGTTCGTCTGTAAGAAGCCTTAGTCTTTCAAGTTTCAACGTTGCTATATTTTTACAGTAACCGTAGCAGTAACCTATATAATATATACAGGGTGTAACAAAACTAAGTGGTGATAGTTTAGGGTGTGTACGTGTTTCTTGTAGAGAGTTCACTGTGAAAGTAGCAGCGCTGAAAGACCATTTTTAGGGTTCCGTAGCCAAATGGCAAAAAACGGAACCCTTATAGATTCGTCATGTCTGTCTGTCTGTCTGTCTGTCCGTATGTCACAGCCACTTTTCTCCGAAACTATAAGAGCTATACTATTGAAATTTGGTGAGTAGATGTAGTCTGTGAACCGCATTAAGATTTTGATACAATAATGGAAAAATTATTAAAAATTTTAGGGGTCCCCATAGGTACAACTAAATAAAAAAAAAATTTTTTTTCATCTAACCTATGCGTGTGGGGTATCTATGGATAGGTCCTTCAAAAATCATATTGAGGTTTCTAATATCATTTTTTTCTAACCTGAATAGTTTGCGAGAGCGACTCTTCCAAAGTGCTAAAATGTGTGTCCCCCCCCTCTAACTTCTAAGTAGGGGCATGATAAGTCTAAAAAAAATTATATGATATACTTTACTATAAAAACTACAAACGAAAATTGGTTTGAACGAAATCTAGCAAGTTGTTTTTTTTAAATATTATTATATTAAAAAAAATTTTTTTTTCATCTAACCTATGCGTGTGGGGTATCTATGGATAGGTCTTCAAAAATCATATTGAGGTTTCTAATATCATTTTTTTCTAACCTGAATAGTTTGCGAGAGAGACTCTTCAAAGTGGTAAAATGTGTGTCCCCCCCCCTCTAACTTCTAAAGTAGGGGCATCATAAGTCTAAAAAAAATATATGATGTACTTTACTATAAAAACTACCAACGAAAATTGGTTTGAATGAAATCTAGCAAGTAGTTTTTTTATACGTCATAAATGGTAAACTTAATTTAACTTTCATTAAATCAACTGAAATATAAAAATAAGTCGGTTAAAAAGGAGTTATCAATTCGTCGCGTATGTATGTAATTTTTTCCAGAACTGCTCAGTTTTCGTATATGTTAGTCTATATCAGCTTCTGAACAAATGTACCAAATTTCAAAAGTATATGTATGTATGTAAATAATAAATATGTTTTTATGTTTGTGTTCGCATATCTCCGGAACTACAAGTCCGATTTAAGTGATTATGTTTTTGTTGTATTAGGTAGGTACTTATTGTTCAGCTTAGGGAATACTGCAAGTTTCATCAAAATCGGTTCAGTAGTTTTTGAGATAGGGAATTTTAATTCTCAATTACGAACTTACTATTTTGAAGTCGGTTTTATTATATCTTCTTTAAATACTTACTATTATTATTGTTGTATAATATTATGTTCAGTTACATAATAAGTTTCTTAATTACATTTAAGATGACAATTATAATGTGTTTGAGATATGGCATTTATTATGAAAAAATAAAAAAAAAAAAACCTACAAGAATATAAAACCTACCATCTCTTACAATAAAAAAACCTAAAAGAATATAAAAACCTACCAAAAAAAAACCAATAAGAATCTTGTGACACTTGGATCACATCGTCGATGACGCATGGATGCGAAACAGTGGGAATCATCACAGCTTTGAAAGCAAACACGCAAAATAATAGCATGACAGTCATAGGAATAGGAAATATTACGCAAAGTTCTGAGCAGAGGGTACAGGCACAAAATCCGACCAAAATCCGACTTGTTGCTTGCACACGTCATATCCGAATATTGATAAGCGTTGTCAAACGTCGGACAAAACTTTTTGTTTACTGTCTATGCCACAGAATATATATTAGTAGTACCAATCTATGCCAGAGGTTCCCAAAGTAATTTTGTCTACCGCCCACTTTAAGAACAAATCATATTTTAGCGCCCCCATTGTTTCAATTTAAAATGCATCCTGATGAAATAAATCACCCCCCAAGCCTTTACACAACGCCCCCATTTTTTTTCTGGGTCCCACACCGCCCCCCTTCAGAACTTCAGCGCCCACAAGGGGGCGTTAACGCCCACTTTGGGAAAGGCTAGTCTATGCTGTTGCTACCTCGAGCGTGAAAACATTGCAGTATTATGTCCTATTACAGTGCCGTTTGTGTGAAACAGCTGTCCCTCATGTAACTCTTTATTTGAAGATGGCCAGTCCCAATTAAGGACCCGTCAAAACAACCTTATTGACTTGTATACTTATGTATTTTCTATACATGTAACAAAACAAAGTGATAATACTTAAGGGGGTGTATGGGTTATACAGAGTTCGCTGTGAAAGTAGCAGCGCTGAAAGAGTAACTTTTATTTTCACCTTTGTATGGAAAAATTCATGACGCGAGGGCTCTTGCCCATACAAATCACTAAAAATTTTTTGCTCTTTCAGCGCTGCTACTTTCACAGTGAACTCTATATAAGGGACACATACACACGTATTATCAGTTATCACTTAGGCCTGTTACACCTTGTATTCATAGACACGACTTAACTTATAGCGTCATAACCATGTCATAACTCATAAGCCCATAGTTTTTGCAAAGAGGAAATTACGCATCATATTGTATTGTTATGTGAACTTTAGCCTGTACCAAATAATGTCCTTGTACATCTATTTACTTCGAGTTTTGACAAAAAGAAGTTTAAATGTTACTTCCATTCAATGTAGGTACAAATGAAGCAAGTAAGAATTATACATTACATTGTATTTTAAATTCATCGCCTTTGCTACGCATGACGTATTGCGATTTGCGATTATGCAGATTTCTACCTGTGCCATAATAGTGTAGCCATAGTATAGCCAAATATTCTGACCATTGACATGGTTTAGGGCCTATGCCATGGCATGAAGATTATTGTCCAATTTATATACAACTAAGTATCCCATAATATGCAAATATTTTCTTATTTGGGATATAGCTGTAAAGTAATCAGAATATTTTTATGAAATATCCATTTTAATTATTATCATTAGCAACGTAATTTTTTTTATTAAATAGTGGATTATTATGCATTCTGTAAATTTCCTAAGATAAATTTGGACTATTTTGTAGCACTTATATATTATTATGCTAGCGTGAATAGTGCTACCTTGGAAATTGGAACAAACATACAATAATATTATTATATATATTATATAGACTGCCAAAATATCCTTACTTTTGACTTCGTAGTCTGGGACATACATAATAATTATTATTACAATAGAATATCTAAGTCTCCAAATATGCGACAAGCCGTTGAGGCTGTGAAGCGTGTCAAATAAATAAACATACCCACTACTCAAAAACAAAACCCATACGTGCATAAGTACTAAAGGCGCAACATACATACTCTCCTTTGCTCTACGTAGTCGCGAAAGGGAGCGAACTCACGGCGCGGTTTTTTCCTGCGCCCGCCGCGGTTGCGGGCCAGAAGCCTTCGTAGAATCCAGTTTTGTATGTAAAAAACGAAAGTAAAACTCACGGCGCGTTTTTCGCCCGCGGCGGGCGCGGTTGTTTGCGGCTCCCGCTGCACCGGGCGGGCGGCGGTCGCCCGCAGCCTCGGCGGTTTGCGCCCGCGCGCTCTGCGATAGTTTAGCGGGTGTTCGCAGTGCCCATAGTAGGCGATCGTAGTAGAAACCGCCCGTCCTTTTGGGTTTTTTTTTTCTTTATTCTTCTGTATAGTAAGTATACGCAACAGCTCGTTTTTGGTGTGTGTCCATGGCGGTCTGGATCTCAACTGATCGTTTCTGCCCGCCTTGCAACCGCCCGTCTTGCGATTATCGCCCGCCGAGTTTGCGGGCGCTGACAGCGACCGCGGCGGCTGCGGGCCCGCACAAATCAGCGGTCTCGTGAGTTCTGAAATAAAATCGCTCATTTGCGCGGGCGCGGGAAAAAACCGCGCCGTGAGTTCGCTACCTAAGGGTCAATTCAGATCGCAAAATTTGTATGGAATTGACAGATTTGCAAGACGTCTCACGCAATTGAAGTCTGTCAAATCCATATAGCATCACTCATCACCCGTGCCTAGTCACGGCAATCAGTAGGTATCCTGTTATAACTGTACATTTGCACCTCCACTCTCACGCTGGCAACTCCTAAACGGGGAGGCTTACGGCAAAAGAAGAAGAAGAAGAAATGCATCTACGCGTCGCGTTGCGGTCTGAATTGACCCTTAGAAAGCCACGCACTTTGCGTTGTTTTGACGTGTTGGAGTCGTTGTCGGATATATAGGCGCTTTGGCAGTTATCACGAGCAGTCCACGGGCTTAGTCCGCGCAGTGCTTATGTGATTAGTGAAACGTTACTGTGAAATACGTACGTATTCCATTTAAGTTTTCAACGGTAACCATTTACCGCACTCTCCCCTATTTAAAATTTTTCAAGTGTTTTAAAAAAATAATAATTTATAGTTTTATGATTAATAAATTAAAATTGTAAAAATACTTATAATTATTTTTACATTAAAATTATGTTTGTGTATTTTAAAATTGATTTTATGCAAATTATTCATAGTGTTTTTTGCATAAAGAGACATAATTTAATCACTTAAAATATCTCCGACAGTATAGTTGGGTAAATAAAAAAGACTAATGAAACGCTACGCTAAAACGTATACAATTATTTATCACTCTACAGTCTACACTTATAGAGATTTAATGATTTTAATTTAATTTTTGACATTCTTAAATATGGAGTAAAATTTTCTGTCATAATATTATCTGTCGAATTCTTCTTTAAATTAATGTCTCTGAGTTTGTCCGCAAAACAAAATAATCGGCCAAGTGCGAATCGGACTCGCACACGAAGGGTTCCGTACCATTATAGAGAAAAATTAGGGCAAAAATATTAATATTATTATTAAATATTAAAGTTAACATAAAACTAAAGATTGTGTGAAAAATTCAAGTACCTACCTGTTGCTATTATTGATATTATAGAGCAAAAAAGGCCAAAAAAATCACGTTTGTTGTATGGGAGCCCCCCTTAAATATTAATTTTATTTTGTTTTTAGTTTTATTTTGTTGTTATAGCGGCAACGGATATATACAATCTGTGAAATTTTCAACTCGCTAGCTATTACCGTTCTTGAGTTACAGCCTGGTGACATACAGACAGACAGACGGACAGACATCGAAGTCTCAGTAATAGGGTCCCGTTGTTAGCCTTTGGGTACAGAACCCTAAAAAGTAAAGTTAGGTTAGGTGTGTAAAATTATGCTTTTCAGGTTTTATTTTCTCAGGACTTTTGTTGTTGTCATGTTGCACTTTGTTGGTGCGAAATACAAAACTAACGTATATTTTTCTCGGTACCTTTAGAGACGTATTTCCATGTCACATCTCAATCAATTTAGCGGTTTAGGTAGAAAAGTAAAAGACAGACAAACTTTCACATTTACTGTAAACTGCCAAAGTGCGAATCATGAGCACGGAGGGCATCCTTATTAAACAGCTAAAACACGTTCAAAATTTCAATGGCATCTCGGTACTTCCATGTTTCCATATCACATCTCAATCAATTCACTGGTTTAGGTAGAAAAGTAAAAACAGACAAACTTTCACATTGCTCTAGCTCTAGCATAGCATAGCTTCAGATACCATAGCTCTAGGTATCATAGAGAATCGCCGAAGTTTTTTTTTTAAATTAAATAAGGGGGTAAACGAGCAAACGGGTCACCCGATGCAAAGTAACTACCGTCGCCCATGATCACTGGCGACTAAAAGAGCTGCAGGTGCGTTGCCGACCTTTTAAGAGGTTTGCTCTTCTTGAAGGTTTGCTGGTCGAATTGGTCCGGAAATACTGCTGGTGACAGTTCGTTCTCTGAAATGTTTTACAGTGCCCGGCAGAAAGTTACGCGACTGCCACTCATCAAGGTGATGAGGATATATTTAACGCGTGGAAGGATGACAAAAATTTGCAAGAGGTATAATTCCTAACAATTCCTCAGAGCACTATGGCAGTTAGCAATCCGAGCGGCCCTTCGTTGGATACGATCCAGAGAGAGTAGTCGGTATTTTGGCACCCCTAGATAGAGATGAGAGTTGTAGGCGTGGTCCGGACTGAAATACTGCCTCGCGGAGTTGCGGAGGTTTGGATGTTCTGAGTTCTCGTGGCTTCGGCAAGGTGCTGTTGGAGTACCGCCAAGTTTTAGTGAGTAGAGCTGCGTCCACTTACCATCAGTTCGGGCGTAGCGAAGCCTACATATAATAATACTAGATGACGCCCGCAACTCCGTATCTCCATGCCAAATTTCAGCAAAATCGGTTCAGCGGATTGGGCGTCAAGAGGTAACAGACAGACAGACACACTTTCGCATTTAAAATATTAGTATGGATAATAACTCCGTGATGGTGGCCGGTTTTATCGAAACCGGGCCAGTTACGCAGGAGTAAGTTTCTAGGGCCCAAGTGTGTGCGCAGTACACAAGAGCACTCTCTATTTCTTTACTCTCGTAACCCCCACTGGGTTACGAGAGTAAAGAAATAGAGAGTGCTCTATTTCTTTACTGACGGAAGGACGATAGACACGACTGGCGAGAGATCAGGCGAAGGACCGACTTTTTACATGCCCATCCGACTCATGGATCATCTTACTCGTTAGACAATCAGGTGATCAGCCTGCATTGTCCTAACCAAACGTGGAAATAATAATATGTTTCCAACGCGGTAATCGAACCCATGACCTCCGAGTCAGGAGCCACGTGCTCTCCACTGGACCACGGAGGCGTACCCTACATATCCACGGTGGGAGCCCTCAATCTCCCACAGAATGGAAAAAAAAAAACATTATAAAGATGCAGTCTGTTTTATAGACTTAGGGACAGTTATATTTAAATTGTTTGATCGAAATTCAATCTCTCAAAAGAATCACCTGATATTTTGCTTCACTAACCTACTGCGAAAACCAGGAACATACTAACAATTAGTATTATCAAATTATTGAAGAATAGACTATGTCAGTATATTATAATCAGTTGTATCCACACTAATATTATAAGCATGAAGGTGTGTCTGTCTATCACCCTTTCATGCTCAAACCGCTGAACCGATTTTGCTGGGTATGGAGATACTCTGGGTCCCGGGAAAGGACATAGGATATTTTATGCCGGAAAATATACGGTTTGCGCGCTTTAATTAACTAAATTTAGATGCAACGGAGTTGCGGGGAACCAACTAGGAAGTAATCAAATGAAAGATTCCAATTTGAGGTTGTTTGGGACTATGTATTTATCTTTCGAGGGTCAACATAATATGTGTAGATGGCGTAATTTTCTGTCTGGATTCTGTCTTCGGTCAGTTACGTTGGCTACTGTATGTAAATAAAAATATGCAAAGACTCAATTAATTTTAATTTAAAAGTAGCCAAGTTCAACCAGACCGGCACCGATTTTTGATTTACAAATTACGAACAATTTTTTTTTACTATTATATTCAAATGCTTAGGATAAGACCTTTTGGATTTGCGTAACGTGATAGTGATTTTATTCGTCACTAACGTATCACGCGTATTGCCCTGCGTTGCTATTAGTCGCTATACTCATTGTTATGTTTAATGACGCTCCATTTGAAGAGGTCGTATCCTAAAAAAATAAAATCTGATAACGTGTTTCTTGTATGAAGCTCAATAATATCTTTTTTTCCTACTCTTTTTAGTATTTTGTTATTATAGCAGTAACTAAAATAGGAAGCTGACACAGGAATGTAATGAAATAAATCATGTTTTTTTTTAATTTATTTTTTTCAAAATCGGTTAATAATTTATACTTTTAGAACGTCTACGTGAGGCCTACCACCGGTTCGGGAACCTATTAGCAAAAAGATGGGAAAATTAGTCTTTAAAAATTAGCCATAAAATTATATATTTCCTTGCCTACAAAAATCACAAAATATTAATTGTTAAGATGTTTTCTTTATAACGAGCAGAATAGAAACCCATAATCACAGAGCTCTCGCGAAGTCCAAACGCCATTACCAAAAGGGTGAAGGAAGGTAGCTCGTTATCTAATGCTAATTGGTTTGGAAATGTTTCCGGGAATATCCGAATTTAGGTAGGTAATAACAATTTGTAAGCAAGTGTTTTAGTCGTTATTTCTCCTTGAATGTACTGTACTAGGTGGTCAGTATATTTTAGGCTGGATTTTATTATTTTTATAACTTAGGCCACTACACCGCGAGGTCACAAGCAAAATATGTATGTAACGATAGCGGCGCGGTCACTATGTCATTTACATACATTTTTGCTTGTCATCTCGCGGTGTAGCCGCCAAACCGCGCGTTGGGGCGGACGCATATAAATCGAGCCTTAGTATATAGGTATTATCAAAAAATTGTTCGAACTATACAGTTACTAGCTAAAAGCCGAGCTTTGTGAGGGCTCCCGTCGTCACACCTTGGCTGACTGAAGATAACACATCTACGTATAAAAAACCTCGACTGGCTGGCTGATGATAACACATCTAAATATAAATAAAAATTACTATGTTAAAGCACAAATCAATAGGCGTGATAGTTTTTCCGTAAAGTTTACGACAAAATGTAAAGGTTGTAGGATATACTAGGGCTCGCTTCGCTCACCCTGATAATCTACGAAAATTGAATTAAGTGCGGAACCATAGACCGGTCAGTGGAAACGCGCTTAAGTACTTTTAATTTTGACGTTATTTTTTGCTATCATCATATAATTATATTAATACGCGAGCGAAAATCTTTGGACCCCTTTTTACAAAAGTGCGGAAACGTAGGAGCATGAAATTTTGCACAGTTATAGTTTATATGGAGAAGGAGTGCATCGAGCCTATATTGTTTTAAAATTATGCTTTTATCATACATAATTTTAATAAATAAAACATTACACTCACTACAATGTGCACACTACCATCTTTTTGATTGACAATCCTATACACACGAATTATACTCTTTTGTTTGAAGTCTGGTGATCAAATTGAAAATGGATTGTAGTTTTTTTATTGAATCTCAATTACTGTAACATATTATATTATCTGTGACACCGATAACGGTCACCATGGTGTCTACTTTGTTTATCTCACTTCAATCTATACATATAATAAAAAAACTAGGCCTTTACATCTGTTGTGGATGATTTATACAGTATTTTCAGAGCGAAGTTATCACTCCTCAAATACTGTAGTGCCTGCGACAAGATTTTTAAATGTCCGTATGGTTGCCCAAGCACATACGGCATTCTCGCAACATAGTCGGCCTAGTCCAGAGGAAAGATCATCTAGTCAATACGTCTGGGACCAACTATGTGCGGGTTTCCTCACGATGTTTTCCTTCACCGTATGAGTGTCCGTATTATGTACTTGAGATCAGAAAATGTCTCATTGGCACACGCCTCCACCCGGATATATATAATAAAATAAAATATAATATTATCCTTACGAATATACGACTACATCATTTTGCTATTGTACTTTACAATATATATGAGTAAGAATATTAATAGCGTTCAAACTTATAATTAAAATTATTATTTAAGGTCGAATTTCGACCACAGGGCGACCTCTAGTTAAACTGATTTTGCATTGTTTAAAGTTTAACCCCAAAATGGTTGTTAGGTTAAACAATTTAACTACTTAGCGTTTAATAGTAATTATCTTAATGTCTATTTAATCTTTGAAAAAAAAATATAGAAAACTAATTTTTTAAATATTATTATTGAAAATAATAGAATAATATTGTAAAAGCTACATGTGTTCTAACTTCTACATAATATTATGACCACTGACATTGTTACAATATTTTTACGGTTTTTTTTTTGGGTTAGGTACTCCCCGATTCCGGAACAAGTGGTAGGCAGTTATAGGTAAATTGTAAAACAAAAACAATAGTAATGTCGTTCGGAATTCCGAAAGTGTCTTCTAACCAATTTGCAGAGGGTTTTTTCTTATTTTTACACGGAAAGGCTTCTTTAGTGTCAAGTTAATTGTATTACTGAGAAGAAGTACTGGCCATTAAATCATATAAATTATGCACATAAATAACATAATTGCATACCTATATAAAAGGTAAAGTAATCTGGCAGATACATTTATTGTTACTCCCCCTCTAGAATCACACTGTAAAATCAAAGTGTTGTTTTTAAAACACCAAAATTTTAGGTAAGTGCTGACACTCACGTCACTTTATGTCAGGAGTCAGGACTCAACATCAAAACGATGCGAGATGAGATAACGATAACAAATTGAAATGTCCGCGGCAATTTTAATTTTTTATTGCTTTTATTTGTCACCAAGCGTAACTGACCCTTAGATTTATTTTTTTAATTTTAAGAAAAAAAAACTTCTCCGTTCTACATTTTAAAATATTTTTAAATGTTAAAATAAAATGAGATAATTTTTTCCGTAGTTATTTCTCTCTCCTTCTTCCGTTATCTTCTATTCAACTCTCTCGAAAATCCTTTGACTGTATAAAAATACTTTTCGCGATTTGCAAAATCCATTCCGCAATTTATAACACATTACCGTTTACCGCAATTATTACAATTTAGAAGTAGCATTATAATATTATCTAGATTCAGTGTTCAAATTTTTACAATAGGTACAGATCCCTGTACTTTCGGAGTCAATTCTATACTAAGGATACAAAATGTATGTACTTTTATTTACTAACTAAAAGCCGAGCTTTGTGAGAGCTCACGTCGTCACACCTTGGCTGACTGATGATAACTCATCTACATAATAGGTTGGGGAAAAAGTCTTTTCGCATTATAGTACGTATGAACTTGTCATAAAATCTCTTGGGCTATACCAATTGTATCTGGCTGATTTTGGTATCGTTAAAAAAAAAATTACAGAAGACAATTCCAAATTCAAATTAGGTAAATGTGAGATTTTCATTTGTTTTTCTTGTTGTTAAAATGAGTGATTCTAATGAAGAAATTCGATACATTTTAAAATGTTATTACAAAAAAGGTATAAATGCAACACAAGCCGCGAAAAAATTTTCTCATGTTTATGGACCTTTTTTTTTGATGCGCAGGAGAAACCCTTTATGGGTGCCCCGGGTTGGGGATGTGCCTCAGTTAAGCTGAAGCACCCCGGGGGTATGTGGGACTCCCGGCGAGAAGCGCCGGGCTTACCCACTAAAACTTTGCCTTCAGCCGTATACGGAGGGATATCCTGGATCTGGCTAACACAGGACTCCCTCCACGACCGGCCGGTCTACCTCAAAAGGGGGACCGGACTTCCTCCAATATAAGGGCATTCGGCAAACTGAAGCGTTCCCCTCGGCGCCGGGACTAGCTAAGCCGGGCAGATTCCCATCCCTGCCCGAAGCCCCGGATTAGACGGAAGTTTGGAGGTTCGCGTAACGACGCCTCCGCACTCCCGTCCTACGCCGTGATGTTTATGGACCTAATGCAGTATCTGTGAGAGTAGCGCAAATTTGGTTTAAGCGTTTTCAATTCGGAAATTTTGATATCAAAGATGCACGTCGCTCTGGTCGCCCTGTTATGGACAAAACTGATGGCATTTTTGAAAAAATGGAGCAAGATCGGCATATTAGTAGTTACGATGTAGCTGAAGAACTAGGGATTGAACACAACACGGTTTTGGCGCATTTGAAAAAAACTGGGTACACAAAAAGCTCGATATTTGGGTGCCTCATGAGCTCACTGAAAGAAACCTACCAACAAGATGACAAAAAGTTATCGAACAAAATGGCACCTATATGCTTTAGTCAATTGTAAATAAACTTTATAAAAAACCTTTTGAATTTTTATATAAAATGCGAAGAAACTTTTTCCCCAACCTAATATAAAAAACCTTGACTGACTGATTATAACACATCTACATATAAATAAAAATTACTATGTTACAGCACAAATCAATAGGCGTGATAGTTTTTCCGTAAAGTGTATCACAAAATGTAAAGGTTGTGGCCGTGGGATATATTATATACTAGGGATCGCCTCGCTCGCCCTGATAACAAGATTATTTCAGCAAACGATATAAACAAATGATAAAATATATATTATCAAGATATTTCTCACTCCTTATTTACGAGGTAGGTAATTAAAATACTTAAAATTATTGAAACATTAACAAGTTATAAATAATTGTACTAGTAATTTGTAAGTAATTAATTATTTTAATAGTGGTTTCCATTATAACATCGTTAATTAAAAATTTAAATTATTTGACATTTCCATTGCAATTGTTCCAAATTGAAAGTGAGTGAGTATAAAATGGGATACGGTTGCGGATGATAGCTTTGAATAAATCCATACTCTAACATTTTAATTATTATAATTATTGTGTTAATCTATACTGCAGTAATCTAAATGTAAAAATATTGCGTCTTACTTTCGAGTCACGGGAAATATAATTATTATGTATAGGATTTTCTGCACATCGAAGTTACAAAAAACATCCATACTAATATTATAGATGCGAAGTGTGTCTGTCTGCCCGTTAGATCTTCACACCCAAACCGCTGAAACGATTTTGCTAAAATTTGGTATGCAGATACTATAAGAGTCCCGGGAAAGGACATAGGATAGTCGATAGGTACCTTTTATACCGGGTCTCTACTAAGACAGGATACCTTTTATACCGGAAAAATATGTGGTTCCCGCGCGATAGTAGATTTTTGGCGGAGCAGAGTTGCGGGCGTCAACTAGTCTTGTATAATAATATATCAGGGTTAAACTTAACCGATGGCGGCTAAAATGAGCGGTTAAAATCACGGATAACCTATACTGACTCTAAGGGCTTGTATTCACTTTGATTAGTGCGAGTGCAGGTGATTATAGTGATTAGGAGAAAATAAAGGACTTGCACTAATCAGTCGCTGTTCACACTAATTGCTTTCTACTGATTAGTAATCACCTGCAATTATCACCTGCACTTATCACTAATCAAAGTGAATTCAGGCCATAAGTGTCTCAACACACTAGGCCGAAAATAAGCGGCCGAAGTTCGGCATGATTACGAAGATTAGTGCAAAGTCATTTACTTTCTCCTAATCACTAATCACTTGCACTTGCACTAATCAAAGTGAATACAGGCCCTTGCTCTCGATAGTGCATTCGCAAAAGCAACTTGCCTTGGCTTGGTTTGAACGATCGAGAGAAATGTCTAAATTGGCTGATAGATCGTTCAATTCCAGTGTCCATTGTTGTTGTTGTGTGCTGAATTGCCGATTGTCCATCTGGATCACGCCACCACGCGCCATCTCAGATAATAATAATCTTGGCCAATGTCAATGTAAAAGTTCGCGTTAAATAAGATATCGGCCACGCAAAATATGACGAAAGGCATTCGCAATTTCGCAATATTATCATACACGTTGCCCGCATCTCTAGAGGTTCGCTCAGAATATTTTATACCGTGGGCACCGTAGATTTTGCCCTGATAAAATTGGCCAAAGAGGATATAAACTACGTAAAAATTGGTGTCGTAATAATATTTTTGTTTTACTTTTACCACAGATTACTAAAAAGTTACGTAACTATAAAGTGTACAATTTGTTATGGTTCTGTAGATTCAACATTTTTCGGTCCAACCTCTTTCTGTGTGTAACAACCGAGTTTTGTTGTTTTGTCGTTGTAAAGCTAAAAGCCAATATATCAATAGTTTGCGGAAAATAACTGCTGTGGAACTCCTTATTTTCCTATTGCCGCAGTCGGTCTTCGTATGAGATGACCTTTACATTTTTCCACTTGCAATATGAAAGACCGTGCAGTGCTTCCAAAGGTCAGAAACTAAGTTAAAGTAAAAAAACCGGCCAAGTGCGAGTTGGACTCGCCCATGAAGGGTTCCGCAGCAGCAATAAGGTTTATTTTTATGAAATTAAAAGGTTTTTGATTTATTTTTATATTCCAGTTGATTTAATGAAAGTTAAATAAAGTTTACCATTTATGACGTATAAAAAAAAACTACTTGTTAGATTTCGTTCAAACCAATTTTCGTTGGTAGTTTTTATAGTAAAGTACATCATATATTTTTTTTAGACTTATCATGCCCCTACTTTAGAAGTTAGAGGGGGGGGGGGGGGGGGCACACATTTTACCACTTTGGAAGAGTCTCTCTCGCAAACTATTCAGGTTAGAAAAAATGATATTAGATGAAAATTTTTGATTCAGTTGTACCTATGGGGACCCCTAAAATTTTTAATAATTTTTCCATTATTGTTTCAAAATCTTAATGCGGTTCACAGACTACATCTACTTACCAAATTTCAATAGTATAGCTCTTATAGTTTCGGAGAAAAGTGGCTGTGACATACGGACAGACAGACAGACAGACAGACATGACGAATCTATAAGGGTTCCGTTTTTTGCCATTTGGCTACGGAATCCTAAAAATTAGATCTACCGATCGTTCTAAAATGACTATAAATACTAAAATTTTTCAGTAAAATGTAACAAAGAAGTAATTTAATGTATGCTTGAATCCATTAGGCTTCGAAACTACTACGGCACTATTAACGAATTTGTCACATTCACAACGAGAAAGTTCCGTTTTACTACAGGAGAATGTTCGATTCCTTTGGCTCGAAGTCACTGGAAAAATTTAGTTAATTTTAGTATAGGTACATAAATGCACATGTCAAAGGTTTCGCAGGACGCTTTATTTTTAAAGTTTATGAAATACCTATTGCTAGTTTTGGACAAAAAAGAAATAGCTACAATTATTGTCACCGTTTAAATTTTTTTTCAAAGTATATTTCACACATCCATTAGATTGTAAAAGGTTTTAGGAAAACCATGCCTTATATTCATTCTTGGTATTTCTTTTATTTCTGTATTAACCTAGCAAAGCTTTGCTAAAGGAATAAATTTAAAAAATATAACCCGTCTACTCTACATAAAGAAATACACAATTATAATCTTACGCCGGTTCTTCTTGCCGGATTAGTTTCCGAACCGGTGGTAGGCACCAGTAGCACTGACGTTCTGAAAGTATTTGATTCAAATCTATTCAGAAATAAAACATTTTTTTAAGCCTATATTACCTGCGGCATCATTACTATTTATATTGACACCTCATTTGTTGAAATAGGACCTGTAGCTTAACCACTACGAAGACACATACATACATAGACTGTCAAAATCATTATTATTTATGGCTTCGCAGTAGTCGGGTAAAAATGTATCGCATCGCCTCGCTCACGTTGCAAAGTGAATCTAAATATATTATATTTAACTCAAAGGTTGACAAAACTGACTGACTGATTGACATAGTGACCCTAAAAATCAACGCACAGCCCAAACCACTGGACGAATCAGCCTGAAATTTGGCATGCAGGTAGATGTTATGACGTAGGCATCCGCTAAGAACGGATTTTGATCAATTCTACCCCAAGAGGTTAAAATAGGGGATGAAACTTTGTATGAAACTTTGTCAAATTTAAACCCATCGGGCTGAGACTTTGCATACAGCTACTATGATGTAGGCATCCCCTAAGAAAGAATTTTGATAAATTCCACCCCAACGTGGATAAAATAGGGGATGAAAGATTGTATTATATGATAATACTTCTTAACGCGAGCGAAGCCGCGGGCAAAAGCTACTTGACTCATAAAGTCCAAACGATGCATCTTGTCGCGCAATGCAACTCGTGTTGAACGAGTTTGCTTACTGCCGCACTCAGAGACATTTAATGACGATTAAACTTCAATTTAATGAAGAGTTTGACAGATAATGTACATGGGGCTCATGTAAAAATCTACATTTAATCACAGTTAAGTAATAAATATTTGTTTCTGGTCAGTTAGTTGGGTAAAAAATTAACGAATTTTTTAATGTTGTTCCAGTAGAGAATGCCACCGCAAGGGCAGCAGGCGGACTCGTGGGTCCTGTTCGAGTCGGACGCGGACAAAGCCGGAGAGCCGGTCGTCGTTCAGCCGAAGGCGGAGAAGCGGAAGTGGGAGATCGTGTGGCGGAACGTGATACTGTTCGCGCTGCTACACATCGGTGGGGTGTACGGCGCGTACCTGTTCCTGGCTAAGGCTATGTGGAGGACGTCCTTGTTTGGTGAGTTCTAAGTTTCTTTAGCCGATTTATCTTCTTACTAGATGTCCCGCGCGGCTTCGCCCGCGTAAATTAGGAAACGCTTTGATTTAACGGAAACCGTAAATTTTCTCGCAAAAAACTAGCCTTTGTCCCTTCACGTGGTCTACAATACATCTGTGCCAAATAACTTAAAAATTCATCCAGTAGTTCGTGAGATAAACACTTTCAAATAATTTTTCCACATTTATCTCTGTTTCTTGGCTATAACAACGAAAACAAAAAAACATTGGTCTTAGGGTGATAATAATATATAGCCTTCCTCGATAAATGGTCTATCTAACACTGAAATAATTTTTCTAATCGTAACAGTAGTTCCTGAGATTAGCGCGTTCAAACAAACAAACTCTTCAGCCATATAATATTAGCTTTATAACATCGTCCTAATCTTTATTAGGACGATGTTTTGAAAAAATAAAGGTTCAGGTGACGGATAAAAACGATCGTTACCTTGTTATCGAAGCATACACATTACACAATCGACGTCGGTAGATAGAAATTAAAAAGGCATTAGACTATGCTTCTAAGCCTCTCTACTCGTTTGTGATCCCTTGTACTGGTCTATTATGGCCGCATCTAAACTGGAAATCTGATATAAGCTAAGTGAATCTGATATGACTTATTACTCATGAGTCATGAGTCATGACTTGAGTAATAAGTCATACCCGATTTTACGAACTGCACCCCGAGATCACTTTCGCTCTACTTCCGATCCAAATCCTATTTGTACCCGTGAAAAAACGGTCCGGATTTTGCTAGGTAGTTTTCCCATATTCCAATAAAAATCGGCCAAGTGCGAGTCGGACTCGCGCACGAAGGGTTCCGTACCGTTATAGAGCAAAAATAGCCCAAAATCTGTGATTTTTGTATGGGAGCCCACCTAAATTATTTAGTTTAATTTAATTTTATTATTAATGTATAAGTACAACTGAGTATTCTGTGAACATTTCAAGTGCCTATCTTTGGCCATTATTAATATCGAGCAAAAATAGCAAAAAAAAAATCACGTTTGTTGTATGGGAAATTTATTTGTGGTAACCGAGGATTACGGAAATATTGTATCGAGTTCAATCTCATTAAAATACGAATGCTGTACAATTTCTAAACATAGGCATTCAACCTCTCACACCGATTTAAATGGAGGCTTTCGTTGTGTAAATTCATTTTAAAGTTGTTAACATGAGCGCGGCAGTAAACAATCTAAGTGCTGAAACCCACCACCTACTTATGAGTTATGAACTAAGATCATTATATCGCGAAGACAAACTATCACTAAGTCAAACTTGTATGAGATTACAAAACTAATCTTTATCAACATTATCTAGCGCTGCTGTAATGTAAGGCATCCATTACACGGTAGGTTTTGCTGTCAGTTTTACCACAGTCATGACTGTGACTGATGCATAACCTGTCGTGTAATGCAGTGACTGATGGTTGCATGAAATTGATTGACCGATATCTGGATATTTTGGTTTTTTGTCATGCAACCATCAATCATGACTTTTGAGTGAGTTTTGTCACATCTAACAAAATTGGAAAAAAAAAAATTAGAAACGTATTTATTACCTTTGAAAATTTTGGCTTTGACTGACATAAAACTGAAGAGAATTGAGTGACCGTCTAATACCATTCGTCAGTCCATCAGTCACCATCAGTCAAACATAATTCATGACTGACGGAATTGACTGACGCTTGCATGCGCGTATAATGGATGCCTTACTCGATGTTAACAAACAGTGGAAAACTAAATTGAATATATAAAATAAGCGAGCTGATGATAATGATGATTGATGAGATAATGTTGTCAATCAAGGTTTTAAAGTTTAAAAGTTGCCTTGATCGAGATCATAATATCAGTTTAAAGTTTGAACTTATAAAACCAAAGCTGCATAATCGATTTACTCGTTTTGCAACTACGTTCCTACTTATTGCCCCTTTGTTTAAAACTTTAAAGTTTCGGAGTTTGAAAATAATGATATACAGGGTGTAAGAAAACTAAGTGATACTACTTTAGGGTGTGTATGCGTTCCTTGTGGAGAGCTCACTGTGAAAGTAGCAGCGCTAAACGAGCAACATTTTTTTGTGACTTGTATGGACAAATGCCCCCGCGTCATGAATATTTCCATACAAAGGTGAAAAAAAAATTACTCTTTCAGTGCTGCTACTCTCACAGTGAACTCTATGTACCCATACACATTACACACCCTAAAGTTTTGTCGCTTAGTTTTGTTACACCCTGTATATGCAGCGCTAGCAGCATAATTCCGCCACGGGTGTTTCCATTAAGAGTGAACAGCCCCTATGAAAGACTGAGACTTTTAAGAGTAAACAAAGAGAATCAAATAATTCAAGACGTGAGTGGAAGAATAAGGTAAGTAACATGAAAAAACTTCCCGTTTTTTTTGCTTAAATGGAAGCTTTAGGGCCGGAAAAATTATTTGAAATAGAAAAACTGTGGATTATATGTGTAGCCAGATATATTAGCTACGTTATGAAGTAGATAAGTTACAAGTTTTATGAAAATAATAAGGGAAAAAATGAGTTATTGTCCGTATGTTACGAAATGTTACTTGTTCGATTCTTCCACTCACGTCTTCAATTATGTCAGTGCTTATTATTTATTTTTAGCTCGTTTGCGGCGCGTCCTTGTTTATTACATTATTTGGGTTTTTTGAGATAAATCTACATTTTTCTATTAAGAAATTGTGGCATGAAAACTTAAAAAAGTAATTGACACACAGTTTGTGAATTTGATGGTTATAATTATTATGAAATCTTAGACACTCTAGTACTCAACATAGATTTCCATAGAGGTTAAAACCAACTCTGAAATCGCCTATCGTCTTTCATTTCTTTCTTCTCTATGTTTTATATCTCGTATTATGACAATCAACCCCTCTCACTCATTATATCTTAATATATTGTAATGTGTATTTTATTACTGCGTAATATATTATAATGTTTGTATGTTTGTTACAGCTGTGGTACTATATCTGTGCTCGGGGTTGGGCATCACGGCGGGCGCTCACAGGTTATGGGCCCACAAGTCCTACAAGGCGCGCCTACCTCTGAGGCTACTTCTCACGTTATTCAACACTATAGCATTCCAGGTAAGATTTTATTAATATTTTTTATTTGTTTGTTTGTATATGAGCTTCGAATATGTATCGATTGGACCCATTTAGATAAAATTTGGTCCAATAATACGAGGATTCCCCAAAAGAATATGGGGAAACGGCGTAGGCTTATATCATCATTAAATTTTTGATGCGGTTTCAAGGGTTGTGAAGTTAACAACATATAGTTATTGATAGTTGTAAACAGTTGTAAAGGTTAAAAGTTTTCGATGCTCGCAAAATAAAAATTTAAATAAATTTCGGTATCGGTCACAATCTATTTCTGCACAAATTTCTCGCCAGATTGCTCTACTTATTGCCCCGAATTGTTTAATTATTATACCGACCTAAATATAGAAAACGATTTTATATTAATCTGATTTGGTGGTTAAGTGCATTATGCTGAACTCAAAAGCTCTTTAAATCAATGATACCTACTTGACATTTTCATAATACGAGTATTTTATAAGTAACGAGTACTTAGGCTTGTCTACGTTAAGAAATATAATTATAGCGTCAACACATTTGCTACGTTGTTTTTGGAGTACTGTAATTTAAATACAGACAAGTGATTTTGGAGACACTTTTTTTTTTAATAATGTCGTTTGTGGGTACATAATATTTTGCTCCATTCTATTAGCATCGAATAGCAGCAGCTTCTCTAGCTTTATCTCTGGTTTAAAAAATTAGCGTGAAAACGTTTGGCGCTTTAAAGTACTATCAGAGAAGTTGATTCCTAGGCAGATGGCGGACCTAAATAATTTGGTTGCGTTAAGTCAAACCCATCCGACCGATCACAGCTAACATTGAATTGACATAAGCCAACCACATGACGTAGGTCCGTCAACTGCCTAGGAATTGCGAAAAACGACTCATGATACGATACTATAAAGTTCAAATTCCGACCGCGCAGTGTTAGGTGGCTTCAATTATATTTACCTACATGTGCGCTCTCTTTCTATCGCGTAAGAGGCATCCTTTCTGACGAAATCAGGGTTGTCTCTTTTTAAAAATAATATTATAATCTTTATATTTAATTAACTACATATTTTTATTTAACTCGAAATAATCTACGATATTATGTCTTAGTACTATGTAGATTTAATTATCATAAATTCGCGTGTAACTAGTTACCCGTACTTAGATAGGTATATCGTATTATACGTATAACCGGCCTTATTAGTTATTATTAACTTATAAATAATAACGTAATAATCGACCAAGTGCGAGTCGGACTCGCGCACTCGGGTTCCGTACCGTTATAGACGAAAAATAGGCCAATCATTGTTTTTTTGTATGGGAGCCCGCCTTGAATTTTTATTTTATGTAAATATTATTATTAATTATTAAAGTAGACTTAAAATTAAGGCCTTTGTGAAAATATCAAGTGCCTACCTGTTGCCGTTATTGATATCGAGCAAAAAAGGCCAAAAAAATCACATTTCTTGTATGGGAGCCCCCCTTAAATATTAGTTTTATTTTGTTTTTTGTATTTGTTGTTATAGCGGCAACAGAAATACACAATCTGTGAAAATTTCTGAAGTCTAGCTATAGCGGTTCTTGAGATACAGCCTGGAGACCGACAGACGGACGGACGGACAGACATCGAAGTCTCAGTAATAGGGTGCCGTTTTACCCTTTGGGTACGGAACCCTAAAAACGCATGCGTGCGGCTGGCCTTATAACAGTACTTCTTTGACGTTTGCTCTTTTTGTGGTACTTTTTTGCGAACGTAGCCTACTTTTGGTGTAAATAATCGGCCAAGTGCGAGTCGGACTCGCCCACAAAGGGTTCCGTACCGTTATAGAGCAAAAATAGGCCAAAAATTGTGTTTTTTGTATGGGAGCCCCCCTTAAATTTTTATTTTATTTTAATATTATTATTAATTATTAAAGTACATATTTAATAAAGGACTTTGTGAAAACTTCAAGTCCCTACCTGTTGCCATTATTGCTATCGAGCAAAAAAAGCCAAAAAAATCACGTTTGTTGTATGGGAGCCTTCAGCCTATGCCGCTTCTCGTCACCCGCTCACGCGTTTATCACAGTATCATTATATTATGGAAGATCATTAGTATCTTCCATTCGACCTAGAATCATTATCTTCCACTTTCATTCATTCATCATTCGTTCAGGTCATCAGGTCATCGTATCATAATTTGGGCGCGATTTAGACGTTTATTGCGATTTGCAAAAAAAATTATCGTAATGATATTTTATGTATATTTTATTTTCAAAGTCAAAATTCAATTCAATGGATAGTATAACAGCATTGAACTAAAATAATTACAATATAGCCGAATTGCGTGATATACTTGAATGCATTACGTCCTGTAAATACTTAATTGGTGTTTAGCTAATTATACTAAATTTTAAATTTAGATTGTGTCTACATAGGGTACAAACTTTTAAAATTCAGTATATTACTATTGTTAATAGAATCAGGCGTTACTTTGCGGAAATCCATTGTTTAAAATTTAGTACTTAAATGTTATTTTTAGCAATATTCCGCGAAATAAACCTCAACCTGTAAGTAAATGAGTGAGTGTAAGCATAGGCATGCGTACAGCACCTCCCCCTTTCCCACCTAAAATTTATGCTTACACTCGCATGCAAGAACGTGCAAACACCACCACAATACAAGCAATAATGTTAGCAAATTCATGCAAAGGCTCTCACCACCTTGCAAGTTAAAAACCATGACGCGTTTCGCCCCAACACCGGAGCATCCTCAGGATATTGACTCTATGAACAACGTCTGTCAAAGGCAGTGTGGGAAAGGAGGGAAACATCAACCTGTAAGTACATGAGTGAGCTGCATCACTCATGTACTTACAGGTTGATGTTTATTTCGCGGAATATTGCTAAAAATAATAATATGCTATGGATTTCCGCAAAGTAACGCCCGATTCTATATACCAACCATAAAGTTAATATACCTAGTGGAATAGAGCAACAATCTCGAGCTGTCAAACGAAACCGAAATTGATTTACGTCTGTGTGTAAAAATTTGTTTACCTATACAATTACACAAGCATCTTTCTAAGAGATTAAATTGTCAATGTGCCGATAAGTGCCGTCAAATAGATGAAAAAAATTGGTTCTGCTGCTCATGTATCACACGTCTCTTTTTACCACGCAGTGTTACTGATAGTGACATCTCGCTTGCTCAGGACTTTGTGTCTCTATTCCGCTAGGTATATTAACTTTATGATACCAACCTATGATATTACATTATTTAAAAAAAAAGGTAGATATCGCACTAGCGTGTACAGTCTGAGACGGCCGAATGAACCTAATTAGTGTCTTTTGAATTTGTTGCATGTTGGCAGCGAGTGAGTGATGAGGTGTGACGTTTTTGATTTAAAATGCCAAACTCTACTGCATATACTCATAACATAAGCGGGCCCCTAAAGGCCTAGAGTCTAGACGATCAATTTTATTGTGCAATATCGCGCTTCAATTTTATTGAACAGTTTATTTAACAATAAGATTGAAAGGCAGGCCCGTACTATAATAACCCTAGACGGTCGATAATATTGCATAATACGTGATGTTGCAAAATAAAATTGATCGTCTAGGGTTAGTTATGACTCATGACATTTTGGGTCACGTTACTTGTGACATGCGTAGTGTTTTACGTTTTATCATTCGATTATTTTTATTTATATGAAAGAATATGTTTATATTAATCAGTCGTCCGACTTTCATGTCAGAGGGCAGGCGGGCGGGCGGCGTGATTTGCACGACCGTTACATAATTTCCGGCGCGCGCGTCCTCCCTCAATGTCACGCTTATCAGTGTATGAGCCAATACGTTTGTTTACCTATGTATCGGACGCACGTGCTGTGGCGATGTAATGCGTCGCGCTTAAGGGTCAATTCAGACCGCAACGTGACGCGTAGATGCATTTCTAAATTTGTATGGATTTGCCATACAAATTTAGAAATGCATCTACGCGTCGCGTTGCGGTCTGAATTGACCCTAAGAAATTGATGAAAGTTAAACTGCATTCACGAGATACGATAGCGAAGACATGTGAAAAATGTTTGGGATTTGTCATTTGACATATTTAATCGTGCCAGTTTTAGACTTAGTCAAAAACACTCATATATTTTTGACTAAGTCTAAAACTGGCGAGTGCATTTTGACTAAGCACTCCTATCGACCAGAATAATGTGCGAATCAAATTGACCGTCAAGTTCAGTTGATACCGAAACGAGAATAAAGGATGCTAATATAAAAATGATGATTTATTGCAAATTGAATTTTATCCGATACTATATGAGAAAGTATGTACATGTTTCATTGTAGGAGTTAGAGTGTCCGCATCGTGATGCATATAACATTTATGTTGTGAAAGGCGTTTTGAAAGGTGTTTGTAAAGAATAAATTTAAATTTTGTAGAGAATAATTTAATTTGTCTTAAAATGAAGCGTTGTGTCGCGTTTCGTTTCGTCGCGGTGTGCCCTGACCACAAAAGAATACCGGTGTCATTTGCCGCTTAAAATAAAGTTCCTATTGTTTTATAATGCATGTAATTTACATAACTGAATAAAATTTACACAATCAAATAACGACATAGGTAAAAATTTCTACTTCCGAATTGTCATGTAGGAAGCCAGCTTGTAATGATGAAATTATAGCTTAAAAAAATTCTTGGTCACGTCAGTTTTTAAACAATATCAAGTTATTCAAAATCGGTTCGTCCATTTTACACGACAAATTATAACACCCTTTTTTGTTTTTTCTGGATTAATAATGTCCATGTAGCGAATTTGCGTACTACATATTATATAATTTATTCACCTGCTTCCTTAGCATGGCGATTAAGATTTGTTTCCGATCTTCGTACAGAAGAAATAACAATAGTTTCTTGGATAAAAGTTCCTGCCTCAAAGTAAAAAGGAAACAAATCTTAATCACCATGCTAGCCCAGCTGGTCCCTTTTTTCATTTCTTTTTTATGCTAATATTTTTTTTTCTTTGCACGAGAATAAATCCCCCTCCCTCCTTTCCAGGACTCCGTGTTGGACTGGGCCCGCGACCACCGCATGCACCACAAGTACTCGGAGACGGACGCTGACCCCCACAACGCGACCAGAGGGTTCTTCTTCTCCCACGTGGGCTGGCTGCTGGTGAGGAAGCATCCGGAGATCAAGGCCAAGGGCCATACAATCGACTTGAGCGATCTGAAGGCTGATCCCGTGCTACGCTTCCAGAAGAAGTAAGTGTTAAATGTCGTACTATTTGCGGAAAGAAAATTCTTAAGGCCGGCCGCAAATTATAAGAATTTCTGATCAGAAAAATTTGGACGCCCACCGGACCACCACATCGCACACCTATCAGAAATTTCCGTCCGGCGAGTCCGAGTTTAGTACGAAATGTATAGAGGGAGCGCAATCCGAATTTCTGGTCAGATAAATTTCTGCCATCCGATCGACGGCATCTGACACACATCCGAATCGGACGTCAGACACGTCAGAATTCTGATAGTATGCGGGGTCCACAACAAAACATATGAGCAGAGTGCGTTCCGGCGTGCGTCCAATTTTTTCTGAAATTCTTATCTATAATGTAGGCCGGTTATATCGTCAAAAACGTCAAAAGGTTAAAAGGGGTGATAGACGTGCGAGTAAGTACGGCTTACGACTTATGGCTCGACGATCTTAATCGCCTGTGTGTCAGCAAAGAGCCGCGAGCCGCGAGCCTGGGGGCATGGTAATCAAGTGTGAGCGATTCTCGTGTGTCACCGACGCGAGCCGAGTAAGTTCGCGAACTTAAAACCCGCGTGCTTTAAATTCGTACTTCGTACGTCTAACAGGCCTTTAAGGGCATGCAAAGTTGCCAGTACACAATGGCCCACGATGGCCCATTGCAGGCCACGCCATTGCGCGCCACGACTGGAAATCGTCCGCCATCATACACCATTACCCCATCTACGCAATAGCGATGGCTTGTAGTGGGCCAGCATGGACCATTGTGAAGAGGCACTTTTACCTCCGTATACCATGTTGACATAGTTACCATTATCTTACCATTTTTTTGTATACGCGAGATTTTTTGACATAATATTGTTTAACGTCCTATTAACCCGAATAAACCTGTAACTATAAGTTTAGTCTTTAGCATGCTATGGACTGTGCGTTCTGAAAAAATCGGCCAAGTGCGAGTTGGACTCGCGCACGAAGGGTTCAGCACCATTATAGAGTAAAAATAGGCAAAAATTGAGTTTTTTTGTATAAAATCCTTGAATATTTACTATATTTTAATTGTATTTGGTAATAATTATTAATTTTTTTGCATATATAACTGATTTTTTGTGAACATTTTAATTGCCTACCTGTTGCCATTATTGATATTGAGCAAAAAATATCACATTTATTGTATGGGATTCCCTTAAATATTTATTTTATTTTGTTTTTAGTATTTGTTGTTAAAGCGGCAACAGATATACCTACACAATCTGTGAACATTTCAGAAGTTTAGCTAAATATAGCGGTTCTTGAGATACAGCCTAAAAACACACAGACAGACAGACCGATGGACAGACATCGAATTCTCAGTTATAGGGTCCAGTTTTTACCCTTTGGGTACGGAAACCTAAAAAGTACAGTATTCGAGAATCATACTCTCGTGGGTAGCAAAGTGGGCAATATAATATGTTTAATCCTACGAATTATAAAAATCGGCCAAGTGCGAGTTGGTCTCGCGCTCGAAGGGTTCCGTACCATAATAGAGCAAAAAAAAAAAGGCAAAATTGTGTTTTTTTGTATGGGAGCCCCCCTTAATTATTTAGTTTATTTCAATTAAATTAGTATTTATTAAAGTATGAATACAACTGAGTATTTTGTGAACTTTCAAGTGCCTACCTGCAACCATTATTGATTACGATCACCCGCTTCCACAAAAACTCATGTACCTAACTCGGTTACTAAATATCATGATACCTTTCCATGTGCACTGGCCCATATTATCACCCTATCTGCTCTAATTCAATTAACGCCTTGAGATTCTTAGCACGTCCCTCGAATATAGATTGCCTACTCGTATTATTGACGATATTTTCGTGAGGAATATTATCCAATAAGTTGAGGACGTGATAAAGGATCAAGCATAACACCTGATCAGCAGACCTAAAAAGGTCACAAAGAGCAATTCCTCTCAAATTAATTCAGAAAATGAATTGTCAAAACTGTCACACTAATGATGTATGTCAAATTAGTATGAATTGAATGCGAATTACTATTTACTAGACATATTATGAATTGCACGCAAAGTGACCATTTTGCGATTAAAAAAAAATGAATCATATTATGATCATAATGTGATTCTCCGAAGTGGCTATTTCAGATCCGCAGATATCGTAACAATTTTTTTTTTTAATGTAATAAGGGGGCAAACGAGCAAACGGGTCACCTGATGGAAAGCAACTTCCGTCGCCCATGGACACTCGCAGCATCAGAAGAGCTGCAAGTGCGTTGCCGGCCTTTTAAGAGGGAATAGAGTAATAGGGGAGGGTAGGGATGATAAGGGAAGGGAATAGGGGAGGGTAGGGAAGGGAATAGGGTAGGGGATTGGGCCTCCGGTAAACTCACTCACTCGGCGAAACACAGCGCAAGCGCTGTTTCACGCCGGTTTTCTGTGAGAACGTGGTATTTCTCCGGTCGAGCCGGCCCATTCGTGCCGAAGCATGGCTCTCCCACGTATAAATCTTAAAATTGTAAAGCAAATTATGTCATGCAATAATTTATTACGACACTGTCTAATATCTACTCTAGTAAAAATAGTTTAATGAGAGCTAGACAAGGTCCATGCAAATGAAATCAAATGAAATCAGAATGGTCGATTCTACTAAATATACGAAAATACGGTTTCGAGACAATCTTGAGATTAAGGTACAATGTTTATTATTTCTTAATTCCCAGTGTTTGGAATTTTGTGATAGGAATTTATCTTTTTAACAGCGTCGTTGAGTGGTTGATTGTTGGTTGATTGGTTAACCTAGCGTTACTTAACGCGCTTGTTACTGAATTGAATACTATTATTTTCGACAAACTTCAGAAACCGGCATATAGGTTACATACTAGAAAAGAGGATCCTGAGTCCTGACACCATCAGAGAAATTTATTATTATGCAGATGGCGGACCTTATTTACTTTGTTTACGTCAAGTCAATGTAAGTTGTAACCGTTGGCCGGCTTGCCAAAACTCGACCGAGTTACTTTGGTCTATCATCTGCCTCCAAATCGATATATGGTCACAGTACACATATCAACTCGGAAAGGGATCGGCACCGTATCGCCTCGAGCCGTTCAATATTGTTTGTACTCATATGAAACTCCCTACGGTTCCGCTTAGTGTGCGTTGCGCACACTAAGCGGAACCGTAACATAATCGCCTCGCCTCGGAACAGTAGGGCTACTACGAAACCGTTTTGAGACTCAAACAATCGGACGAGAATGCCGCGTCCTGCTCTAACAACGTCATTTCACGTTTGTTGGAGTAGGACGCAGCATTCTCGTCCGATTGTTTGAGTCTCAAAACAGTTTCATGGTACAAGGCCAGGCTCCGAACCGGGATGCGACGCGTGGTCAACTAGCAGTTAACCCGCTTACGGCTCGTCGTCCACCCGCTTACGGCTTGTCGTCCCCGTGCTTATGTCTCTCCGTACTCAAGCTTACGTTTCTTCGTCCACCCTTGCCCCTTTCCCCTTCCCCGAGCCGTAAGCGAGGCGTCGCCTAGCCGTAGCCGAGTTGACGTGCAGGCGCTACTGATACGCTTTGGTTACGTGCATACGTCAGGTTGACGCCTAGTTGACCCCTAGAGACGATACGGTGATCCCTTTCCGAGTTGATATGTGTGCTGTGACCTTTAAAAGTACAAATTGGTCATATTTACTAACCAAACTATATCGTTTCAGATACTACCTATACCTGATGCCTCTCTGCTGCTTCATCCTGCCCTCCTACATCCCCACTCTTTGGGGTGAATCCGTCTGGAACGCGTACTTCGTCTGCGCCATCTTCCGTTACGTGTACGTCCTTAACGTGACGTGGCTGGTCAACTCCGCCGCCCATCTGTGGGGCAGCAAGCCCTACGACAAGAACATCAACCCGGTCGAAACCAAGCCCGTCTCGCTGGTGGTCTTGGGCGAAGGTTTCCACAACTACCATCATACCTTCCCGTGGGACTACAAAACGGCGGAGCTGGGCGAATACTCGCTCAACTTATCCAAGCTCTTTATCGACGGCATGGCGAAGATCGGATGGGCATACGACCTGAAGACGGTATCTCCTGACATCATAGAGAAGAGAGTGAAAAGGACGGGAGACGGGTCGCACGAGCGATTCCACGCCGAAGCCAAAGAAGAGAAGTCGTCGTAGAGTTTTGGGAATATAAATCTGTAATCTCCTCGAGGATGAGGGCGTTCCTTAGGGTGCGTTCAGACTACGACATACACAGAATACGCAAAGTGTACTAGTAATTATTGTAAATATTATAATAACACGAGTCAAAGAGGCTTTAGCCAAGTTCATAATAGTTATGACGACACTTAGCGATGTTTACTGTCAAAATTTTTGTTTTAGAACTTCGTCGTCACGATTAGCGATGACAACTTGGGTAGAGGTTCCGAAATCGAGTTTTTCTTTGTAGTCTGAACGTACCATTAGATTATAGAATTTCACCATATCAGGGACGCGTGAGGTCGAGAGTTTTGGGTATATTTAATAAATCGGCCAAGTGCGAGTTGGACTCGCACACGAAGGGTTCCGTACCATTACAGAGCAAAAATAGTTAAAAATTGTGTTTTTTTGTATGGGAGCCCCTCTTAATTATTTATTTTATTTAAATTGTATTATTAATTATTAAAATATAAATAGAACTGAGTATGTTGTGAACATATTATCAAGTGCCTACCTATTACCATTATTGATATCGAGCAAAAATAGCAAAAAAATACGTTTGTTGTATGGGAGCCCTCTTAAATATTTAATTTATTTTGTTTTTAGTATTTGTTGTTATAGCGGCAACAGATATACACAATCTGTGAAAGTTTCAGAAATCTAGCTATAGCGGTTATTGAGATACAGCCTGGTGTCAGACAGACGGACAGACAGACATCGAAGTCTTAGTAATAGGGTCCCGTTTTTACCCTTTGGGTACGGAACCCTAATAAAAAAAGAAGCCAAAGCATCAATGAAGACTCACGACTTTGCGCGTCCTTATAGTATATTATAGGTATACGTAATAATTCTTATATAACAAGTTATAGGTCTACCAGAATCTGATGGCAAAAAGTGAGAAAATAAATTGACTCTAGCAAAACTAAGGTAATTGGAATAAAACATTTTGATCCTTTTTTTTCTGATAGCGGCTGATTCTGTGTGTTAAACATGCAAATATAAAAATTTATCCAATGATCAAGGATATTTTATGAAAATCTGCTGTCAAAAATTGCCATCAGATTCTGGTAGACCTATACGGCTATACCTATCATAGCGTTCGCGTTAAGTTTGCTGTGAGGCATCAATGTGAAATTCAAAATGGCCTCCTGCAGTTTGATTGAATCTTTGTCCATTTTGGTATTTTTTTTTTGAAATCTCATTGCAGACTTATATTATATAGAATACCCTCTATTTATTATCACGTGATCTTAGATTTAGTATGAAATTGTGATAATTCTTCGTATTTATCTACTTTAATGCCATCTTAATTAAGGTTTAAGAGGAATATTATATTTTATGTGAGAATATAAAAAAATATTCGACTCGGGTAAAAGTTGTAAAATTTTTATGACAGTGCCATCAGCCAAACACTATCAAAATAATAGAAAAGCGTGGATGAAATATAGTCTTCGTCTGGCAAAAATTGCAATTTTTTTATACCTCAGAATAAATATTTATAATGTTTTTAGACTTTACAAAATGAATACGCCATATGCTAGCTTTACTTAAAAAAATCTGTTCACCGCCGCAGCACCTTTACTTGGCTCTTTTGTAATGATTTTTTTAAGTAGAAAGTTGTTATCATAGAAAAAATATGTTTATATTTCGGGGTATATTCATTGTGGAAAGTACCAAACAGAGTAAAAATCCTGTATAAGAAGAAAATAAGCTAGGCACTTTACACTTGCACTGTATGATGTGCCTAAGTCCTAACAGCTATAACACCCTTTTTGATGTCGGTTAAAGAGTTAGTCGCCAATATCGGTACACATGGGCTGTGAAGATTAATAATACAATGTAAACTCTATTTAACGTCACTGAAGGCACTGTGCATTTTGTGGCGTTATAGAGTTGTTAAATGGAGATAAGTAAAATCAAAGCTTTTTCGTCAATACTCAGTGATTTTCTTTTACTAACCGTATTTACAGTTTGGAAGTTTATGAGCAATTGAGAATATGATAACGTATAGATACTTTTTCTTGGTCAAAAACAGTCTACACGTGCAAGCAATCCCAATTATTTATATACAAAAAAAAAAAAAAAACAAATTTCTTAAAAAGTTTGGTATGCATGATGCCGAAAGTCAAGTTCATTGCGGGCTAGGATAGTATTTAGTAAAGCGACAAAAAAACCTACACAGCTGCGCAGTTTTTACTAATATTAGTAACTTAAAAGGTACTTTTTAGTACTCAATCGTTGTGATTTTGTCGCTATTGAGAGTGGGTGTGATGCTAATTGCTATGTAGAGTGTATCATTGTATGGTTAGACAAGCTAAACCAACCAAAGTCAAATGATTTCGACGCTTTAGAGAGTTTGTCGTTTTAAATCGAGTGACGTTACATGGAGTTTACACTTTATTTATATTTTATGTTAATTGTTATTGACTAATTTGTAACACCGAAATTACTATCGTACAGTTCATTTTTGCAATTTTTTGTAACGATAAAAATATAATTATGTACATATATTTTTATAATTTTATAATACTTATATAAATTCATAAAAATACTTACAATATACATTGTTGTTTATATAATTTTAAATTATTTTAACTAGAATAATAAAATTTTAACTTAAAAAGTTGTTTTTATAATTTTTTCTCCGAATAAAAAATGTTTCGTGTATAAAATGTGAATATGAAAAACTAGATGACGCCCGCAACTCCGTTGCGCCAACATTCGTTTATCGCGCAGGAACCGTACATTTCTCCGGGATAAAAAGTATCGTATGTCCTTTCCCAGGACTCAAAGTATATCTATACCAAATTTCAGCAAAATCGGTTCAGACTTCAGCGCTTTGGGCGTGAAGAGGTAACAGACAGACAAACAGACAGACACACTTTGGCATTTATAATAGAATATAGTATACTAGCGACCCGCCCCGGCTTCGCACGGGTATAAAATATATATCCTATGTCACTCACTGAAAAAAATTATTAAAATCGATTCAGTAGTTTTGATTTATAATATTACAAGCTGTCCCGGCAAACGTTGTTTTGCCATTAAAAGTATTTAAATCTTACCCCCTCTTTTGTCCCCTAAGAGGGGTGGAGGGAAAAATTTTATACACCAGATGTGTAGTTGGAAAAAACAGTTAATAATATGAAGTAAGTCCATTAAAGAAAAAAGTTTGATACAAAATCTGACCCCCTCTTTGCTCCCCTTAGAGGGGTGGGAGGAATTTTTTTTATACACCAGATATTAAGTTGGAAGAAGATAAATATTTCTGCGAAAACCGTATGCAAATCGGATCAGTAGTTTTCGTGTTAAAGCAAAAGTCTTATACAAAATCTGACCCCCTCTTTCGTCCTTTTAGAGGGGTGGGGGGAATTTTTTTTATACACCAGATGTTAAGTTAGAAGAAGACAAATATATCTGCGAAAACCGCATTCAAATCGGATCAGTAGTTTTCGTGTGATAGTGGAACAAACATACAGACAGACAGACAGACAGACAAAAAAACTAACCACATTTTTGGCTTCTATAGCGATGTAGTAACACCTCCCGCTTATTATTTTTTGAATATCTTTAACACAGTTTACAGTTTTATTATATGTATATAGATTATATTCATTACTACCCGTGGCCCGCATTGGCCGGTACCGCCTTAAAAGCCACGACCCGCAATTTTTTAATCTGTAATATCTTCGAAAATATTCATTTAAAGTATTTAATTGAATAAGGATTAATGCTGTATTGGTTAAAATCGCTTCGAAAATTAGCCATTATTTGTAGTAAAAAGTAAATGACAAAAAATGTTATTGTGGGATATCCATAAGAGATAGACATATACCATTGCGAAGTTTTCTGTAGACCTTTTCATTGTGTACAATACTTAGTACATTATTTTGATAAATCTCGTAGGGTTCAGCCTGCGTTTGCAATATAAGTGGAAAATACATGTAATTATTTACGATTAGAAACCTCAAAAATAACAGTATTTCTCCACTATTTAATGATTGTTATTATACTTATAAACCTTCCTCTTGAATCACTCTATCCATTAAAGAAAACCGCATCAAAATCCGTTGCGTAGTTTTAAAGATTTAAGGGAACAAAGGGACATGAGGACAGAAAAAGCGACTTTGTTTTATACTATGTAGTGATATGGATATGGATTAAAGAAATGATAGTAATTATGCCAACAAACACAAAAACAAACCAGGATTTGTTTCTTGTGAATCATTCTTTAATTATTATGTCTGTACATTTTTCCACAAAAAAGGTATCCCAAGCAACACTTGCTGTCTTTTACCGTGGATATTGTATTATGTCCTTTTTCAAAGTAGCAGATTTCATCAATATGGGTTTATTAGTGTGTGAAAATGTGACAAGCAGATACATTATTAGTAGGTAAATCTCGTTTGTCGTGGGTTCGATGCCTGCGCCATGACAAGAAAAATAAAAAAATAAAAATTCTTTATTTGTCACATTACGTCAAGCCAAATCTTTTCATACATATGAAGATTTAAAATAATATGTTCTTTAGCGGGCCTCTAGACGATCATTTTTATTGTGCAATAACACGTATTGTGCAATATTATTGACCATCTAGGGTTGATATTGTACGCGTCCGCCTTTAATTGTCAAAATATAAATTGTTGAATAATAATATTGCACAAAAAAAGTGATCGTCTAGGGGCCCACTTATGATAACCAACGTATTAAAATAACTTTGTTTTGTTACACCCTGCACAGTATAACACAACAAAATAATGAAAAACAAAATAATGTCGTCACCGTGACGCACTAAATTTGCGTCATCTGTGTACATGACATGACGGGCTATCGTTTCAAAGTTCAAGAGTCAAACCTTTGAAATAGAGATTAAAGGTTTTCGACGGAGAGCTGACGACCAAATCGGTCATGTCACATGTGGTTTCAGCTGTATTAAGACTCCGTTAGCTACTTCCCTGATCAACCTTTTCTGATAATCTGCGTGCTGGTAGGCCGTGGGCAGTGGGTGTGGGTGTAGTGGGGTGGGGAAAAAAATGGAAAAAATGTAGGTTTAGCGACTTTATTTTTTTTCCAAACAGTTGCTCTGTACTTCCTGTGCACACAAAAAAATTTTTAAACCGATTGGGTGGTGGGAAGGTGTTGCCAGCGTTAGTTAAAAGTATGAAAATTCGCCGATTTCAAGTACCGTCGCGTCCCACCGATATTTTTGTCTGGCTATTTTTTTTTTTTGGATTACATACTAACTAATCTCGTGTCAGAAAAAAAGCCAACACAGCTGATCCCACACGAAAATAATAATAATTTTTCTACTTTTAATTAACGCTGGCGACCCCTTCCTACCACCCGTTCGATTTCAAAATTTTTTTGGGTGCACACTGCACAGGAAGTACAGACTGTTTGGTAAAAAAAATTAAAGTCGCTGAACCTAAATTTTTTTCAATTTTTTTCCCCACCCCACTAGACCCACACCCACCGCCCACGGCCTGCCAGCACGCAGATTATCAGAAAAGATCGTTCAGGGAAGTAGCTAACGAAGTTTTAATACAGCAACATGACCGATTTGGTCGTCAGCTCTTAGTCGATTGCATACACAATTAACAAAAAATTAAAACCGACTTCCAAGGTAAAAACAATAATAACATCCTTATAATATGAACTAAAAAGTATTATATAATTTTTCCTATCTAATAGTGCCTTTTTCCGAATTCGGCTAAACCTCAACTATTTCTGTACTCAATCTTCATTATTTTGAAGTCGGTACCAGATATAGCTGAATCTTCTCTGACAGAATAGGTATTTAAAACTTTTGGAACTGGCACCGACTTCAAAATTATGAAGATTGAGTACAGAAATAGTTGAGGTTTAGCCGAATTCGGAAAAAGGCACTATTAGATAGGAAAAATTATTTAATACTTTTTAGTTCATATTATAAGGATGTTATTATTTATGATATTACAAGGAAACACTTACGGATTTACTTCGCGGAGCACTTTTACTAATCCCGACGTTTCGGCTGCTTTACAGCTGCCGTGGTCACGGGTGGACTGAGGTGACAGGCGTCCAATTCATTGAAGTTCTTCAACTACCCGAAGACTCATCAATTTTTGTTTGCGTTCCGATCTAAGCAGAACGAACTCACAGTGTCTTGAAGCCGAGGTGTCCTAGATTTGTGCTGCAGCTGAGCCAGTTTGTAGGTTGGTGAGTCAATTTGGCTTACAATTGGTCGAAGAGGCAAATGGCTGGTGGCTACCGTACTCTCACCTCTACGCGGACAGACCAAGACCCATGTAAAGGATTCCTACCACTTTGTTGATGAGATTAAACATCTACGCCTCAGAGACAATGAACAACTGGTCAGTTTTGATATACAGTCCCTGTTCACTTGCCTACCAATACAGCAGTGTATCGAAATTGTTACAAGAAGGCTCAGAGAGAATGACCTACCTGTTGAATATGCGGACCTGTTAGAACATTGCCTTACATATGGCTATATGTTGTGGAATTATGACTTTTACAGGCAAGTAGATGGTGTAGCGATGGGCTCACCTGTTTCACCTGTTGTGGCTGATATTTTTAGGGAAGAATTTGAGAAGTTAGCCCTTGAGTCCTCACCTATACAACCCACCTTTTACAAGCGGTATGTAGATGATACTTTCATAATATTACCATCGGACAAAGTATCCATATTCCTTGAGCACCTGAACAGCCTCAACTCCAAAATACAGTTTACAGTGGAGTTGGAGAAGGATAATTCTTTAGCCTTCTTGGATGTGTTAGTGATAAGGAATCCTGATGGCACATTAGGTCATACAGTGTATCGCAAACCTACACACACAAATAGATACTTGAATGGTGATTCTCATCATCACCCAGCACAGTTAAGTACTGTTGGAAAATAGTTATTTCAAAGAGCGCGAGGAATCTGCGATGAACAGCATTTGGACATCATGTTGCACAAGTTCTACGCAACAATAAGCTTCGGGTACCACGCAAACAGAGCAGCAACCGAGTGAAGCCGGCAACAGTTGAGAGATGACCTGCAGTGTTACCATTTATAAAGGGAGTCACTGATAAAGTTAGCTGTATTCTAAGGAAAGCTTCAATAAAAAAATACTTTAAGCCGCCCAAAAAGATCAGCCAATTTTTTTCCATCAGTGAAATGCAACTTACCCCTTCAAGATGCAGGAATCTACAAACTTGACTGTGATTGTGGCCTCTCTTATATAGGGCAAACCAAAAGGGCCATCAAAACCGGCATCAAGGAACACATTGCAGATGTCAAACACCGTAGGAACACCAAGTCCGCAATTTGTGAACACACACTGGATCAACCTCGCCATTACATAAGATTTGATAAGCCACAAGTACTGGCAAAAGAATCAAGATATCGCCCAAGAATGATACGCGAGGCCATAGAAATTAAAAAACACCCTAATTTTAACCGGGAAGATGGTTGGGTGCTGCCATCTAGTTGGGATCCAGTGATAAACAAACTAAAGCACAAATCTAGGACACCTCGGCTTCAAGACACTGTGAGTTCGTTCTGCGTAGATCGGAACGCAAACAAAAATTGATGAGTCTTCGGGTAGTTGAAGAACTTCAATGGATTTGACGCCTGTCACCTCAGTCCACCCGTGACCACGGCAGCTGTAAAGCAGTCGGGATTAGTAAAAGTGCTCCGCGAAGTAAATCCGTAAGTGTTTCCTTGTAATATCATGAGTGATACTCGCGTAAACTTAAGAAATCATTAGATGTTATTATTGTTTTTACCTTGGAAGTCGGTTTTAATTTTTTGTTAAAAATAATAATTTCACTCTTTTTAGTTACCTCGATTGTTTTTCTTATTCCTATTACGATGTAGATTGTTTTCCTATGTAAGTATTTTCATACTAAGGGTTTAATTTATTACCTCGATCGTGGGAATCGCAGGCACAATAGATTTTTAATTGTTATGCGGCAGCCGGGTGCCGCTTGGGGATTGATGGGTTAATAGTTAAACTAGTGTAGTACCTATCGAAGCAACTTACTTCTCTTTTTTCTTTCGAATCTCAAAAGTAATGTCAAATGTGTGCCTTACGCTCTGGAGTTAAGGTTGACTTTGTTATGTTCAATTTTGTGGTACATAAGTAGCTTAGAACTTGAATCATTTATTTTGAAACAACATTATATTTTTCTATGAAATCGCTATGAAAAGTACCAATTATTATAAGGACATAACGTGATGATATAATTATGGTGTTGTGGGGGCATATTGTATCCATATACAACCATGTGACACTGGTGACCCTGACGTGGTAATGATGATGATGATGATGATGAATGTAATTTGCATAGTAGCATATGCTTTCAGTTCTTAAAACAGCGCCTAAACCCCCAAACTTGTATCTATAAGGAATCCGGAGTTCTCTTAGTATCTTCGGAACCTTGGTGCAAAATCTTGCGTTTTGGTAGCATATGCTTAGGATACTTGTCATAAAACCAAAATCACCATATGTTTCCATATAAATTTTGAGGAGTTCCCTCGACTACTCATGGATCCCATCATCAGATCACCACTTTTGTGAAAATGGGACCAAATTGGAGGGAAACCCACAGCCGAACATATAACCTCCTCCTTTTTGGAAGTCGGTTAAGAAAGTGGAAAATTTGTTCACGGAAAAAGTCCAAAGTAACTTCGATGTCATGACGTAAAAAACTATTTGAATCTCTGCAATACGTCATCTACAGACGATGATAGTAGGTACTAGTATGTTTTGGCTCTTGGCCAAAATTAAAACTTAAAGTTTATTAAATTATGCAACTAATTGTTTGCTCCAGTAATTTCCCCATCAACCTAAAATGTCATATTGTTACCAAATCATTCTGCATCGATATTCGATCTAGTCACCCCTTTGAACTACAAAAGGTTTTCTCATGAAATATGTAACGTCTTAGTATAACAAATTAACAATATCTAAAAGCTGAAGAGTTTGTTTGTTTGTTTGTTGGATCGCGCTAATCTCAGGAACTACTGGTCCGACTTGAATAATGCGCCCAGCATTAATGTTGCATTAGATAGTAGACATAACTACTATCTCGTTAAGTGTCATTTAGACAGCTGCTTAACGCTTACACCCAATAATCCTCCGATTTATGAGTAATATTATTTTCGCATCTACGCCCCCATGAGAATACCGTCCACGCGCCAAAGCTTCCTTGTATATTATGTCTTGACAGGCGACTGATCAGGAGTGTTAGCGACACTTATATTAATAACAACACTGTTTCCGTATTGTATCTGGCACATTCTGGAAGCATCGCTGCTAAGTCGTTGAATCTGCCAATCATTTTTGTTTCGGTGACGGTGGCCGGTTTCTATGAAGCCAGCCAGTTACGCGGAAGTGATTTTTTATAGTGCCGAAGTATGTGCGCAGTACACAAGAGGGCTCTCTCTCTTCCTTTAATAAACCAGTGTGTTATAAAATAAACCAGTGGGACGGACGACCGACACGACTGACGAGAGATCAGACGCAGGACCGACTTTTTACATGCCCATCCGACGCATGGATCACCTTGTCAGACAATCGGGTGATCGGCCTGCATTGTCCTAATCAAACTTGGAAATAACACGTTTCCAACGCGGGAATCGAACTCACGACCTCCTAGTCAAGAGCTACGCTCTAAACCACTGGACCATGGAGGCGTTAATACTCACTTAATAGATACTGTTGTAAAGTGTTTCCATCACTAATAGTAGCTATTTCAAGTAATCTAGAGAACTTACCTACGTAGTACAAGTACTTAAGTGGGCTGTGGGCCTTAACTTTAAAAGTCATGAACGGCCTAGGCGTGAAGTTGGCTGGCTAAATTAACTAAATGGATAAAAAAAGGACATTAATCCACTAGCGGCAGTGTGGGTTCGAGTTGATTACTAGTTAATTCATACTTGGCATGTTATCTCCTTCGCTCTTCGTATGTACTTTATGTTATCATAAAATATATCTCTGTGACGCCATAACATTTAACGCAGGATTAGCAATTACACAGATTGGCGTAAGTGGCATTTTCCCGGCGGAAGGCGGTAGAATTTCCATTTGAACGCTTTTTAGGGTTCCGTAGTCAACAAGGAACTCTTATAGAAGTCTGTCAGTCTGTTTGTCTGTCTGTCCATCTGTTTGTCCGCGGTTTTGCTCAGAGACTATAGGGCCTACAAAGCCGTTATTCGGCATGAATGCACATATTAATGATGCCGACAAAAGGGTTTATAAAAACTTTAAAAAAATTTATGCTACCTGCCCTACACATCAAGCGGGGATGTTTTTTTTTTCGCGTCCACCCTACCATCAACCATGTGGGGTGTCGTTGGATAGTTTTTTTTAAATATTACGAGTATTCAAAGATCATTTTCCGATTTTGGGATCCATTTGTGAAATATGAAGTTTTAAAATGGAAAAAATCGTTAGAGTCCAGTGTCCCTCTCGTTCTACCAGCTAAGCGGTTGCTTCTGGAAATGTGAAAAAAATTCACGGAAGTAGGAAATATGCTGAATTTAAAAGGAAAACTATCACGGATAAAAATTCTTATTAAGTCTTAAGACTTCATAAGTTATTGAGTAATAGTCGATCAACTAAAAAAATGTATTCGGAGAATTATAAAGGAACTTTTCGTTCAAATTCCTTTAAACGTAACTCAGATGATGTTGTTAGTAGTGTAAAACACGTTATAAATGTACTTACATTCATTGACCATACAAAATTTATCAAAAACTAGCGGTACTACGGAACTCTATATTGCGCGTGGCCCGACACGAACTTGGCCGGTTATTGTACCATACAAAATATGTGTACAATGTGTTTTATTAACTACTAGATGACACCCGCAACTCCGTTGCGCCAAAATTCGTTTATCGCGTGGGAACCGTACATTTTCCGGGCAAAGTATCCCGGAACTCTAAATATCTCCATACCAAATTTTATCACAATCGGTTTAGCGTTTTGGGCGTGAAGAGGTAACAGACAGACAGACACATTTTCACATTTATAATATTAAGTATGGATTATTTGTGACGCAAAATGCGTCATGGAAATGTAAAAAATTAGTAAGTATCAACCTTTTCCGCGGCTCCTTCTATGTAAATATACTTTGGCATCGGGTGAATGTTTTTAGTCATTCGCCAGAGAACTAAAGTCACCGACATCGCTCATAGATGCTGGTAGCGGATGGATGAGGGCTGCCCAAGATCGGGATGGTTGGCGCTCATTGGGGGAGGCCTACGTTCAGTAGTGGACGGCGATAGGCTGATGATGATGATGATGATGATGAATGTTTTTAAAAGCCGTTGATGGTATCAACTGTTAAACAAAATTTATTCAAAACCCGTTTAATAGATTTGGCATACACAAAAATCCATCGGTTCGAACTTTCACATTTAATACTGGCAACACGATTGTGTTCAATTGTGACTAACGGGAAACGGACATGGAAGGGAGGATAGGATTTTGAATGGCGTAATTTGAAATTCCCTGAAAATCAGGCTCGTTAGTCCGGCAATGAATTAACACGACAAAGCGTCAGGTGGCGACTGGCGTGATGATAGTTACCAGGAATAATACTTTAGGGAGTGTATGTGTCCCCTTAACAATTCGCTGTGATAATTGTAGCGCTGAAAGTGTTACTTTTTTTTAAACGTTTGTATGGGAAAATGCATGGCGCTCGGGCTCTTGCCCATACAAATCGCATAGTCTATCATATCTGAGCAAATTTTATCTTATCAATATCCGTGAACTTGACAATTCTCGAGTAAGAATAAAATGGGTTTTATGGTAAGTTATCTGGGGACACGGTAGTGTCCCCGCCGAGACGAGCCAAGCAAAGCGCAAGGGTACTACCTACCTTTTCTCGAAGTGTTTCGCCGTTTTTTTGAACCCTCATAGAATGGCATGGTTTCTGTTGTAGCAGATAGTTCATAATATTTTCAGGATATGATGTCATCAATATACTTACTAAACATACAAAGTCTCAATTGAATAGGTCTAATACTTTAAATTAAAAAGTAAATGAGATAGATACCATCGCGGAGTTTTCTGTAGACCTTTTCATTGTGTACAATACTTAGTACATTATTTTAATAAATATTGTAGGGTTCAGCCTGCGTTTGCAATGTAAGCGGAAAAAAATGTAATTATTTACGACATCACATTAATAGAAACCTCAAAAATAACAGTATTTCTCCACTATTTAATTTAAAATATGTTATTATAGGTACTTATAAACCTTCCTCTTCAATCACTCTACCTGTTAAAAAAACTGCATCAAAATCTGTTGCGTAGTTTTAAAAATTTAAACATACAAAGGGACATAGGAACAGAAAAAGCGACTTTGTTTTATACTATGTAGTAATGTGAAAGCGCGTGGATGTTTGTTATGCTTTCAGTTTTCACGCAAAAACTACTTGACGAATCATCATGAAACATACTCTTGGAGGTATCAGAAGTAATATAGAATACTTCTTATTGAAAAAAAAAATATTTTTACGAAAAAAAAATGTTGACGTGGACGCGGACGAAGTCGCGGGCAACAGTTAGTTTATAATAAATAAACTTTTGAAAATGTTTCGTCTATAATTAAGAAAGAAAAAGATAAAGTAAATACTAAAATAAATCTAGCCTCATTACTGAATTTAGAAACTGAATAATAATTACTCAAAGTGATAAAGACAGGCTTAGCTTTTTTCTAAATGTAATTTAAAAAATAAAAAGTTAGTCACTGCCGCTTTTAGAGCCCCCGCAGACTGCAGACTTTCTATCGGCCGATAGTTTGGTTTGGCTCTTGATCAGTTTGAAGCTGTATGGAAGTGCGCATATTACAATTTACAACGATACCGAGTCGGCCGATATTATTAAGTTTGATGAGTTATGCGATTGCCTTCAAACTTAACCATCGGCAAACTGTCGGCCGATGCTTAATCAGTATGACGTTTTTCCACGCGCGCACATGACGCCGATTGTTTAGTCGGCCGACTCGGCAGAAATCCGAATCGTGTAAAATTTTCCATTCACAAATCTATCGCTATGAATGGAATCGTGTGAGAACAATCGGCCGACTGTTGTCTAGTCTGCGCACTCACCACCAACCAAACCAAGCCAAGTTGGCGTAGTATGCGCGCTAACAGCCCAACCCGACTAAACTATCAGCCGATAGAAAGTCTGCAGTCTGCGGGGGCTCTTAATAAAGCCAACGGATAGCATGAAAATAATTGACAGCGCCATTTTAGTTCGGGCTGACTTGGTTTTTATTTTGTTTCAGGTCTGAAAACACTTTTAGCTTGACTTCTTTCTGAGCCTCCGCCTGAAATTAAAGATAATTATCTACCTGTATGATCTAAATATTTACCCACAGTGTTCGCATATATTATTTTACTCCTTAACTTATTTAAATGCAGTATTCAGCTATAAATAAAGTGAATAAAGAATATCACTTATATGACAATGTATACGCCTATACAATAAAATCCCAGAAAATGTTCAAAATCTACCTTTAAACAAATTTAAAAATGCAGTTAAAGAACGTTTGTGTGCTAAAGCGTATTATAAAGTCAATGATTTCATCGAGGACAGCACACCTTGGGAATAGGGTGGCTCCATGCAGGTTACTTTTCGTTTATTTTGTTACATAGCTGTAAGCCATAAAAAAAGATGGCCCCGTGCGAGTTTCTTACGCCGGTTCTTCTCGGCGGGGTAGTTCCCGAACCGGTGGTAGGCAACGTAGTTTCTTCGTTTTTTTTTTACTGACTGATGATAACACATCTACATATAAATAAAAATTACTATGTTAAAGCACAAATCAATAGGCGTGATGGTTTTTCCGTAAAGTGTACCACAAAATGTACAGGTTGTGGTGGCCTTTATACGGTGACGACCATTAAACATGAAGTTAACCAACTTAGGGTGGGTTGCACCAGAGGCGTGGTTATAGTTACAGTTATGGTCAAAGTTAAGGTTGTTGTTAAGGTTAACTTAACTTTAACCTTAACTTTGGCCACAGAATTTGACAGATGTCTGTTGCTAAAGTTAATTAAAGGGTTGAGAGTATAAAAAATGAATTATCCATACAAATTGACAAAAAAAAAAAAAATTTGTTATGGCAACTGCACGGTGACCCTTATGTCAAATTTTACTTTAACTTTAACCGGTCGAAATTGCGCGGTTAAGGTTATCGTCAAATAATATGGCGTTATTGACTTTAACCAGTGATTTGACAGTTCATTTGACTTTTTGTTATATTATGTACTTAAAGTTACAGTTAAAGTAAGTTGGTGAAACCCACCCTTAAATGTAGTAGAAAATTGACGTCAATCGAATAGAAAATACTAATTACGAGGGTGTATGTTTGTAGTGGAGAGCCTATTGATCATGAAAAAAATGGGTCGCCTCGTAATTTCATTCGCCAGTGTATGGCTGCTATCATTTGCAACGCTTGTTTGGGTACACTCAATTACTTAACAGATACAGCGTGTTCCTGTTTTAGCACACGTTAAATGGCGTTGGAATTGGAGTTAATTTGAAAATAAGGAATATAATATTCCTAAAATGAAACATCTTTATTTACTAACTTTACAGTTTGGTTTACATGTAGGTTTAGGTTTCCGTTTTAGGGTTCAGTAGTCTACTAAGTTTTATTGATTGCAGAACCCTAACGAGCTGATTTTTTGTATATTGATACATTATTAGTTATTTGATTTAAGAGTAATATTCTCCTACAAATAAAACAGTCCATATTTTAGGACCATCAATTCAAAGTATGAAATCCTTTCTATCTCTGTTAGCTACCACTTTCGAGATTTTTCGCAAATAAAAATGTTGTTCGTCTTATCAAAATGAAGCTACTCACAAAAAATTAGCTTGATAGAAATAAAAAAAAAATGTTCTAGGGCTCCCGTACTAATACTAATAATTACCTAAAAATTAATTAAAATGTTAACTTTGACAACTTATAAAGTACTGTTTTGAGAAACGAATGACTACTTATTATAAATATTTTGATTAACAAAAGCATAAATTAAAATTTAACACGTATATATTCATAAAATAAATTCATTTTAGAAATTATTTTACACTAGCTGTGCCCCGCGGTGTTATCCTCGGTTTTTAAGTGAAATATAATCATTGACTATGAAAAGTACCAATAATATACTATGTTGTAATTAACCATGGTATACCTTGGTACAAAATCTTACTTTTTGGTAGCATATATTGCTTAGAATACTTCTCATGAAACCGAAATCACCATAATATGTTTCCATATAAATTTTGAGATCTCGATTACTCGTGGATTCCATCATCAGGCTATCACTTTTGTGAATATGGTACCAAAACAAAACTTTTTTTTTAATTCGGTCACAATCGCCGGAGTAGTCGTTGAACATAAAAAAATTAAAAAAAGAACATAACACCTCCTACATTTTGGAAGTCGGTTAAAAATATAGCCTATGTGTTAATCCAGGATATCTGCTTACTTCATGTAAAATTTAGTTGAAATCCGCCGTTTAACAAACATACAAACTCACAAACTTTCGCATTTATAATAATAATAGAATAGTTATAGGCTAACATTTTTATTCGTGACACGTAAAAAAAAAATAGTTGTTGCTGAAAGAATTCAATATATTTTGATGAAATTCCACAGTCCGAGTAATAAACGAATAATAAAAATTGCAAAAGCTCCTGAAAATGTATTTCAAAAGAGCTAGAATATTTTACTACATTTTGATCATCTAATTAATCTCGTAACCTAACTTTTTACACCCTGTAATTTTACGAGCTTTCGTTCAAACTTCCATCGCGTAACAGAATCCTCATTTCCATAACCATCGGCGGTCGCTCGTAATACTATTAGCTTCTGTCGAATAATGAACGATACCTACATAGACAACGACACCGAGTACTCCTCGTATGGGGTCGGCCTGTCCTTCTACGAGGACAAAACTGTGGGGGAGGGAAGTACCACGGTGAAGATATTGCTGACCGGTTTCCTCGGAATCTTCATGGTGTTCAGTCTGATCGGGAACATCTGCACCTGCGCGGTCATCGCGAGAGACAAGAACATGAGAACCCCGACCAACTGCTACCTCCTTAACCTCGCTATAACCGACCTGATGATAGCCCTGTTCGTGCCGATAGAGATCTACCTCATCTGGGAGCCGGACTTCTACCCTCTGGACGAGGAGGGCTGCCGGCTACACTTCCTTCTCTGGGACCTGCTGAGCAACTGCAGCGTGCTCACGATTCTCGCCTTTACGATCGAGCGCTACCTGGTCATATCCAAACCGTTCCTCCGACAGACTTTAGTTCTAAATTCGCGTGTATTCAAAATCGTATCCGTGAACTGGGCGGTGGCATGCCTGTTCGCGATACCGAACGCGTTCTACGTGTATCTAGTAGAGAGGAAGCAGAATGTGTACTGTTTCTTTACCGTTCCGGACACGGAGAAGACTTATTTAGTTTGTATGGAGCTGCTGGTTTTCTACGTGCTGCCCATGACGGTTATTTTCGTCCTGTACGTGCTGATAGCCATGAAGCTTCGCTCCACGAAGACGACCTCGCGCCAGAATCCCGTGCACGGAAAACAGAAACGCAATAAAGCGGTCAAGCTGCTCGGTCTGTATTTACGTTGGAGAGTAATTAGATTGTCTTGTATTCTGTTCAGTGTTGTTTTGGTTACTTAATTTTAAACTGAGCATTATATTTTTATATGAAAAAACAACAATTCTATACAATCTTTAGCTAAATTGCGTAAGTGGACATAAGTATAGGTCTACCAGAATCTGATGGCAAAAAGTGAGAAAATAAATTGACTCTAGCAATACAGGGGTAATTGGAATAAAACATTTTGATCCTTATTTTTTCTTATAGCGGCTGATTCTGTGTGTTAAACATGCAAATATAAAAATTTATCCAACGATCAAGGATATTTTTTGAAAATCTGCTGTCAAAAATTGCCATCAGATTCTGGTAGACCTATAGTTTTAAACTTTTTTATGAATGAGTTCAAGTGTATATAAAGTTTAGATTGCTTTAACTAAATATAATAAAAAGCTGCGAGAAGGTTTCTGTTGACCGAGTAAGTTCTTAGTGGTCTATAACCACAAAAAGGGCCAATGTCCCCATTCAGTAAATTCTAAGAGAAATAGAACTTAATCAGGAAAATAGGTACACCGGTTTTTACTCTCCTCAATTTTCATTAAATAGAAACATGTTGTGCGCTTATTCAATGGTCTGTACTTTGCAGTAATTTTATTTTTGTTAATTATTATCATTTGTATAAAAACTAAGATATCTTTAACCACAACCAGACCAAGCGTTTTTTTGTATCTATACTAATATTATAAAGCGGAAGAGTTTGTTAGTTTGTTTGTTTGTTGGAACGCGCTAATCTCAGGAACTACTGGTCCGATTTGAAAAATTCTTTCAGTGTTAGATAGTCTATTTATCGAGGAAGGCTATAGGCTATATTTTGTCACGCTAAGACTAATAGGAGCGACGAAATAGAGGAAAATGTGGAAAAAACGGGGGGAAAATATTTGAAAGGGCTTATTTAAACGCGCTAATCTCAGGAACTACTGGTCCGATTTGAAAAATTCTTTCAGTGTTAGATATCCCATTTATCAAGGAAGGCTATAGGTTATATTTTATCACGCTAAGACTAATAGGAGCGAAGAAATAGAAGAAAATGTGGAAAAAACGGGGGAAATTATTTGAAAAGGCTTATCTCACGAACTACTAGAGTCATTGTCTATTATTTGGGTCAGATAAGAAGTAGACCACGTAAAGGATCATAGGCTATTTTTTGTAGACTGATTTGTCTGTGAAATATCTAATTTACGCGGGAGAAGCCGCGCGGAACGTCTAGTTTTTAAATAAAAAGTACCTATAGTTTTGTAAAATAATTTATGTACTTAATTTATTAAATTTATTTTTGATCCAGTTGCCGTAGCCGCATCGTTTTTCATCTGTTGGTCGCCGTACTCTGCACTGCGACTTATGATCGTGTTACCTGGCTTAAGTTACGATCATTATTTTAATGTAAGTATATGAACGAAAATACTTTGAAATATTTTTTATGCGCTTTTCCACTGCTGGGCAAAATTCCAGTCTTCAATTTATCTTGTTCTTCCGTCGTTGGCAAGCCTACCGTTAGTATGAGTTTAGCATATCGCGCCATCATTTTCTAGGCCTTTAATGGCTAAGCAGCTTTGTCCGTCTTCTGGTATCCAATAATATTATCTATATAATATATAAAAAATATTATTATTTTTAACAAAAAATTAAAACCGACTTCCAAGGTAAAAACAATAATAAAATCCATATAATATGAACTTAAAAGTATTAAATAATGTTTCCTATCTAATAGTGCCTTTTTCCGAATTCGGCTAAACCTCAACTATTTCTGTACTCAATCTTTATCATTTTGAAGTCGGTGCCAGCCTAAATATTTAGAAGTAAAGATCGCCATATGAGTCCAAAGGACACAAATGGCGATCTTTACTTCCAAATATCTCGGAAACGTGACACTTTAGGATACCATGTTATATAACATTTTTTGTTTGTATAAGTGTCCTCTATCCAAATATATACCACTTTTATCGAGCTTGGAAATTTTGAAAAAAAATCAAGATGGCCTATACCACAAAGGTTCGTACCCCTTTAACAATTATTATTTCTACTCTAACTTTAGCGCTTTGGACAATATGTATAAACTTTCTTCTTCTTCTTCTTCTTTTATTTATGGCAAACAATCGCTTTTTAGCGACATTCTGCCAGTGTCAAGTATTAAAATAAAAAAGAAACGAAAACGGAACATGAAAATTTATTGCTTGATTTTGATATTGGAGTCTGAAACACAAAGTTAGTAAATCAATATGAAGTTAGAACACGTAAAGGTGGAGTCGACAAACAAGGATAAACAAATCGAATGATTAGGTTAGGGGTAGAATTATAATTGTTACATGCTAATCTTATTTAGATTTATAAATTTGGATAATAGGAATATTAATTTGTTATTATCAAAATGATAAAGAAGAGATCTGAAGTCAATAGGTAAAGGGATGTTGATATTTGGAAGGTGGTCATAAATATGTAAGAGAGGAGAATTCATGGGGCAGTTGAAAAATATGTGGTCAAGGGAACCATCATCTAACCCACACTCACATAGGGAGGAGTCTTTTACTCTAATTTTGTTTAGAAACACAGGAGTGCAGCAGTGTCCTAGACGGATTCTACTCAAGGTGGATACTACATTCTTTGTTAATTTTTTATATTTCCAAAACCAGGGCTTATGTCTAATTAAATGTTGAATTGATGCATAGAATTTTCCTTTAGTTTTGCTTGACAGTTCCCAATCTAGTTGCCAAGATTTACGGGCATATGTTTGTGGGAGAGTGAGGAGGTCATACGTCTGATACTCAAAATATTTACGGTCTACTTCATGAGATGAAGCAAACTTAGCTAGAGAATCCACCACTTCATTACCTTTGATGCCAGAATGTCCTGGAATCCAGACAAGCGAAATATTGAAACCTTTTTTATGACTATTTAATAGAGATTGTTTAATCTTGAGTAGAATAGAGCTATATAATTTGTTATATATTGTGTTAGAAGATAGGGATTCCAGGGCACTCAGTGAGTCAGAGAATATAACTGCATTAGATATATTATGGCAATCTATAAATAAACAAGCCTCTAATATACCAATACATTCACCCGTATAAACAGAAGAATGGGGTGGACACTGGAATTGCAGTGCTATCCTGGAGTTTTGGTAATACACTGCAATGCCAGTATACCCATCATCTGTTAATTTAGATGCATCAGTAAAGAAGTAGTGGTGGTTCTTCCATCTCTTATCCAATTCTGATAAAAATAATGCATTAGATGAGGGTGATTGTTTTGAAAAACCAATATTAGTAAAGATATTTGGAATATAAGTAAGCGTATCATATGGATATTCATATAAAGGAAGTTTTGAATGTGATTGGGTGGGGATGTTCTGTTGAATATTTGATAGTTTTCTATAGCTATTTATTAATAAAGGAAAAGATTTATGTTGCCAGAAGGAAGATGTGGAACATAAATTATTCAGACATTTAAGTCTATTTTTTAGAGGATGATTTGAGCGTATACTTGTTCTAAAGAAAAAGCGATCTGCCAAAAATTGGAAACGTATGGATAGAGGAGGATCGCCACATTCTACTTGCAGGGCATTTGTTGGGGTAGATCTCATACAACCCAGAACACAGCGAAGTGCTTTTGAGTGTAATCGGTCCAAGGACTTGAGTGAGGATTTATTACATGTATGGATTAGAAAAGTGCCATAATCAAAGACACTTCTAACTATGGAATTGTAAATAATTTTTTGAGAAGAGGGATGGGAACCCCAGGAAACACCTGCTAAAGCTCTCATGACGTTTAAATTGCGTTCAGTTTTTTTATTTATATAATTAAAATGTTTGGACCCAGACAGCCTAGAGTCTAATATTAAACCCAAGAAGTTAACATTATCTTTCATTGGTATGGATTGGTCTCCAATTCTAAGATCTATATGTGGAATATTTCTTTTCTTGCTGAAGACTACCACATTACTTTTAGAGGCTGATAACTGAAGTCCAATCTCTTGTAAAGCATTAATAAGAGAATCTAATGAAATTTGCAGGGATGATATAGCTGCCGAAAATGATGAAAGTAAAATGTAAATGACTAGGTCATCAGCATATTGTAGAATGCGGCAATTAAGATTGAGGGAGAAATGAAGGTATGAGGAATAAAGGTTGAAAAGGATTGGGCTTAACACCGACCCCTGTGGAAGACCTATCCATACCAAACGAGATTCAAAATGATAACCAGGGACATGAAGTTTTACCTTCCGGCCCATCAGCAGGTTACAGATGACGAGGATGAACTTCTCTGGTATATTCAGCTGTTGTAACTTGTACCTGAGCACAGAGAGTTGGACTCCGTCGTATGCAGCCGATATGTCGAGAAATGCAGCAATAAGAAACTCCTTTCTAGAAAAAGCTATATTTATGTCAGTAAGTAATATACTAAGGCTATCAAGGGTACTGAAGCCTTTGCGGAAACCAAATTGACAAGGCGGAATAAGATTATTGCTTTCTACAAACCATTCAATCCGATTCTTTAAGAGGTGTTCAAACACTTTGCAGAAAGTGGAGGACAAGGCAATGGGTCGATAACTATTGCATTCATCTGGTGGTTTGCCAGGTTTGAGAATTGGTAAAATTATTTGTACCTTCCATTCTTGAGGAATAGAATTATAGTCAAAAAAATAATTTATAAGTTTGAGAAAATAATTTAAAAATTTTGGGCCAGCTTTTTTCAGAAATGAATAAGGGAAGCCATCAACTCCAGGAGTGGAATCTTTGACATGGGAGAGGACGGATTTAAGTTCTGACATAGAAAAAGGATGACAGAGTTGATGATTTTGGAGTGATTGAGAAGTATTTGGCAAGTCACAAATGTTAGGGACAAAGGGAGGGGCAATTTTATTAAAGAAGGATGAGGCAACTTCAAAAGAAATACGGGGAAAATTTATGGGAGAGCAACCACGACGAAATCTATTTATTTGATTCCAAACTACATTAGAACTAGTACTGGGGGAGAGAGATGCACAGAATTGACGCCAGCTTAGAAGTTTCTTTTTTCTAAAAAGACGTTTAGATTGAGCTAATACTCTACGGTAGTTTAAGAAATTCTCTTCGGTCATGTTTCTGTTATACGACTTTTCTGCCGACTTCCTGGTTTTTATCATCTCTGTGCATTCACTATCCCACCATGGAGGGGACGATATTTTTCTTTTGACTGAATTTTTAATGGGTATAAGTAAATCTGCAGTTTCAGATATAACATTACATAACTCAGAGTAACATTGATTTAAATTTACTAGATTGATTTCAGGTAATGATGAAATTTTTGATTCTAAAATAGAATTGTATAGGTCCCAGTTAGCGCGAGTCAATCTGTATTTAAGTAGCGGGATATGATCTACATGAGGGATGCATCTAAGAGGGTAAACAATACTAATAGGGTAATGATCACTTCCATATGTGCTGTCAAAACGTTCCCATTGTAAAAGGGTTGACAAGTCATTTGAGCAAAATGAGAGATCTACACAACTCTTTCTTTGTCCAGGAAGAGTTATTCTTGTAGCTTGTCCATTATTTAGGATGCAGAGATTTAACTCCTCTAGCAATTCTCCAAGATCATTACCAAAGGAGTCGTTTACCTCTGAGCCCCACATTATATTGTGACAATTGAAGTCTCCTAGAACAAGGAGGGGAGGAGGAAAAATAATAAAAATATTACGAAGAAATGATAAAGTAGAAATATCAGGGTGGGGAATATAAATTGATAAAATATTAACACCTTCAATTTTTACACCAACTATGTTGATATCGTTATTGTTATGTTCTGGAATTGTTAAGTTGACAGATGCAATATTATTGTCTACAAGAATCATAGATCCACCATAACCATCATCCCGATCATCGCGGTATGATGAATATCCTGATAGGTAGAAGTTTTGGTTAAGCTTTAGCCATGTCTCTGTTACACATATAACAGAAGGAGACAAGGTATTTGTGATGTGTATAAGTTCATGTTTTTTGGACTGAATGCTCCTCGCATTCCATTGTAGCATCTTGAGATGATCCATTGGGCTGGTTGATAATTGTATATAGTTTATGTGCAACGTGGTCAGATATTGAGTCTTTTTTATTAATAAGATTCACTAAGAGATTAATGAGTAAATCCTTTATATTAAAATTATTATCAATTGTTATTGATGAGACTAATTCAGTCAGGGCGCAGCCATCCTGAGATTCCGGGATTCTAAAACTATTTAAAATTGCGTTGTGAGCATGTTTGTCATAACCTGGCACTTGGACAGGACGAGGTTTTTTAGTACTAAAAACTGTTTTTTTATATGAAGAACCTATTGGTTTATTAATATATGATGGGATAACTAATGGAGAAGGAGTATGTTGTTGAATAAATTTAGATCTTGAGACATCAGCATAAGACCTATATGAGGGTTGAAAAAATTTAGAAGCCTCCTCATAGGAAATATTTTGCTCAGCCATCCTTGACTTAATTTCTGTCTGTCTTATGTATTCTGGACAGCTTTTATTTACCGCAGAATGAGAGCCTGAGCAGTAAAGGCAGAGGAAATGATCTTCAGTGATGGAGCAACTATCTCCGTTGTGTTCTTTAGAGCATTTGAAGCATCTTGCTTTAGATCTACACTGATTTTTTGTGTGACCAAAGCGACAACAATTAAAGCATTGGACGGTAGGGTATTTGTATAAATCCACAGGAAGTGAAGTGTAAAAACAAAAAACTCTAGGGGGAAGGGTTTGACCATCAAAAGTTAAAATTACGGATTGGGTAGGATGCCATTCTGTGGAGTTATTTACTATTACTTTGCGATTAAGACGTCGAGCCTTTATAATTTTGCCGCATCCTAAGGGGACCTCGAGATTATTTATGATTTCCTCTGGTGACCAGTCAGTGGGGACCTCTCTAACAACCCCCATGCGAGTTATATTATAAGTTGGAATGGAAGAGCTAAATCCGTTTTCAATTAGAGAAGGATGGGTCAAAAAAATGTTGGCATATTCGTAAGATATAAATTCTATTGATAGTCTATTTCGACCAACACGTTTGACGCCATCGTTGAGTATACCTTGGATATCGTTTTTCTTAAGGAACTGGCCAAATTTAACAGGATGAAGAGTAGCGTTAGATGATGGATCACTCACTACTTTGGTAATATGAACTATAAAAGGCCGCTTATCATGATTATTATAAAGAATTCTGTGTTCATTTTGTTTCGGTTGTTTAGAAGAAGAAACTAACGGAGTTGTAGAGGATCTTTTTCTAGCTGAAGCTTCTAAAGCTGTGAAGGATGAAAGAGGAGCAGTTAAGACGGGGGAGTAAGGAAAATCATTCGGGATATCAGGAGGCGTGGGGTCAGGGTCAGGAGGTTCATTTCCCTCCATGACTTACGGTAACATAAAACACTTAAAACAAACACTTACCACGAACACAGGACAAAACAAGATAAATATGTACTAATATAAAGATATCAGATACCAAATCCGGCAAATGAAAAAGCAAAAGTTTGGAAAAACAAACCGACGCGCTCGACACTTGACAGCCATATAAACTTTTTTAATGTAACATTATGACATTTGACATAGAATTGACAGAATGCATTTTTTGTGCGACGGGCACTGACCTCCATTATACAAGTACGCTGGACTAATGATACCCTTTGAAATGACAGCTATTTTTTGTGCCTATTTGAAGCGGAATCAGCTCCCCCGATGGGAGGGATAGGAACTAAATTTGACCATTGACCAAATATATTTGTCTATGATTTGAAGTAAAAATGACGTTTGAAAGTCGCCATATTGGCGCTGATAGCAGTAGTGGGAGTATTTGGAACTAATACTAGTGATGACAACCAATAACGACTAAAGCGCTTATTCCACTTCACTAAATTTAGAAGTTCTAACTAGGATCCTAAAAAATTTAGTCAAGTGAAATAACATTTAGAAAGTTAGGATCCTAATTAGGATCCTAAATAGGAAAAAATGTGGCTTCTGAATATAATACGTCCATGGAATGACTAAATCAGTGTTGCCAGATGGTTTCAACCTTTTATCTGTAGTGAGAACTGCTAAATCTGTATTAATGTCAACAAAATAATAACCTATTAATCATTATCTACGCTTTTTTTTATGAAAAAAGGGATACGTATTGCCTTGATAAGGTGATAATCGTATAATAAATAAAAAAATACTTAAATTATATTTATTTTAAGTAAAAATACATAATAAAATCTAATAAAAAAAAAATTAAACACACTAAGGGACTGTTTCACTACTTCCTGATAAAGTGCCAGATAGGCTATCCAAACTTTTTTGACAGATTCTCCATACTTTATCAGCTGTCAAGTTAAGTTGTGGATAGAATATCCGGCACTTATCAGGAAGTGGTAAAACAGGCCCTTAACATAATAAAATAAAATAAAAACATGGCAATAAGATAGAAATATGTATTATTTTCATTTGTAATTTTTTTTGTTAAATTTTGACAGCAACTGCTCATCAATCTCTAGAATCAAGATTATAGCATTCGTAGGTAATTTCTAAAGTCTGCTGGTTCCAAGTAGTTCAGAAAGTTCATAATTCATAATTTTTCGTGGAGCAAAAATTCTTTCAACCATCTTTTTCGCCTTTTATTTATTTCGATTTTCATTGAGCCAACAGCTAAGCCTATGAGAAGACCAATTTTTTGTTGCTTTGACAGAACTCGAGCCATTAAGAAGACGTCTGGCCAAAATCGCCGCGTGGTCACAACTGATTTAGTTACTAAATTAGGACAAGTGGAATAAGAAGCTTCTAATTAGTCTCCTTTTTAGGATCCTAGCTAGGACTTCTAAATTTATTGAAATGGAATAAGCGCTTAAGCGGCCATTTGCAAGTTACGTCAAATTTAGTTCTCTTCCCGCTCACTGGGGGCGCTGATTCCGCTTCAAATAGGCACAAAAAAAAAGTGGGTATGATAGGTCCAGTGTACTTGTATAATGGAGGTCAGTGGCGACGGGATAGCGATGGACGTTGCCATGGTGCCATACTTATTTAGTCACTTCAATAAAATATTATGGGCGAAATCGGAAATACTTTATATGGCAAAACAACGTTTGCCGGGACAGGTAATAATATAATATTATTGGATATGATTCATTTTATTTGATGTTATATTATACCATCAAAATATAAAATGAATCAGAGGCAGATGGCAGACCTACGTCATTTGGTCGGATTATGTTGAGATAATATTAGTCGTAATCCTGCTTGGCTTAACACAGCTTGACCAAATTATGTACCTAGGTCATCTGCCTATGGATAATTTATCTGATAGTACTATCAGAGAAGTTGATTTCTAGGCAGATGGCGGACCTAAGTAATTTGGTCGCGTTAAGTCAAACCCATCCGACCGATCACAGCTAACATTGAATTGACATAAGCCGACCACATGACGTAGGTCCGTCAACTGCCTAGGAATCAATTTCCTCGATGGTACATAAATTCAAGACGTGAGTGGAAGAATAAGGTAAGTAACATGAAAAAACTTCCCGTTTTTTTGCTTAAATGGAGGCTTTAGGGCCGGAAAATTTATTTGAAATAGATAAATTGTGGATTATATGTGTAGCCAGATATATTAGCTAGGTTATGAAGTAGATAAGTTACAAGTTTTATGAAAATAATAAGGGAAAAAATGAGTTATTGTCCGTATGTTACGAAATGTTACTTGTTCGATTCTTCCACTCGTCTTCAATTGTTCTTATTACTTACTTTACTATGCCCAGATTTCTTTAAAAATATTCTTTGTTACCCCATAAACAATTAATTTAAGTATTATCCATACTAATACATATTATTAATGCGAAAGTATCTCTGTCTGTCTGTCTCACTTTCACGCCAAAACTAGTGAACCGATTATAATCAAAAAGGTTTTACGAAGCTTTGAAATTGAACACCAATTTTGTTTATTTAAAACAATGAAATATGCGTACCGCGGAAATAACTCTGTCTGTCCGTCTGTCTGTCTCTCTATCTGTCTCGCTTTCACGCGAAATCTACTAAACCAAATAATATGTTTGGTAAGTACATATAATATTATAGTCTAAGGCAGGGGTCACCAATTAATTTCGCTCACGGTCCATCTTGAGAAATGAAATTATCTTCGCGGTCCACACATATTTTAGATAAAATATTTAATGTGTAACAAAGGTTATTACTGAAATAATAAACTAATAAACTTTACTCTCCGCCTTCTTTCGCCCTACCCTTTTTCGAATTTTCATGAAATTATGTTCTTTGTAGTACAAGTTGGTGTGTTCCGTGGTCCGCTCACAATGGGTTGGCGGTCCGGATGCGGACCGCGGTCCGCCATTTGGTGACCCGTGGTCTAAGGTATTTAGGATCGTCGGCTTGAATGTTTGTTGCTCACGCAAAAACTACTGGATGGGTTTTGAAGAAACTTTGCAGTAATGTAGGCTACATTTTATCCCGACTTTTCCACGGAAACAGGAACCACCGCGCGCTGTAAACTGAAGTCCACGCGGACGGAGTCGCGGGCAACAGCTAGTTTTAGATAATTACTAAAGAATATCAAATTCCACTTTATTAAAGTGTAAACAAATCACCGTTAAACTCGATTTAAGACAACACAGACGGAAAAATAATTTACTTTCTTTAGTTTTAATACTAATAACGAGATATTTGATCTCTCCGGTTTAGTCTGGCTAAACGAATTAAAGTTCCTCAGAACATTGCACCATTTTATTTACAAGACGAATCTGCACAATCACATCAAATAATCTGAAACTCAAATGCAATTCGAAACTTATAGATGTGAAATTTAAAACGAAATTCTTTTGCGATGAGTTTTCCATTAGACGGATTTTGCTCGTTGTAGTTGTATTAACTTAAAATGTGTTGTAAGTTTTCATTAATTTATTGAAAATGATCTTAAAATAAAAAAATTAAAAAAAAACTTATCATGTGTTACTTAAAGTAAGTATACAGAGGAAGTTCATATAAAGGAGACTGTAGAAACAACAATATTATTATTATCCTATCTTTGTCTTTTGGGCAGTTGGATTCTTACAGATGAACGGCACGTGTCGGCGGCACGCGTCGGCGGCAGTCGACGGCAGTCGACGGCAGTCGACGGCAGTCGACGGCACGTGTTGGCGGCAGTCGACGGCAATCGATGGCAACCGCCGACAGTTTATGACGCTTGCAGGGGGCCTACCACGACCTTTCTAAAACTATCATGTTTCCAGAACACTTTGTTGTAAGATTACAATAATATTGCCGTACTCACTTTTAAAATATAATTTTACTAAAAAACAGGAAAAAATGCAAAACATTCACCCAAATATCAACTTTTTCAGATCGCTAGTTTGACGTTAAAGTAATATTGCTCATCTGTCAAATGGTGTCGCTTTGATGGTAGGCCGTTAAGGCCCCCAGTTGTGACGTACCGCCTAAAGGTAAGCATCCACAGGTCGGAATCGTACGCAACGGACGTCTCGCATCAAACGGATATTTTTTTCACCGTACGTCCACTGTATCGGCAGCGTACGGATTACCGACTAGCCTAGTAAATGAATGCTCAAAAGGGGAGTGTATATGGAAAAGTCGAAAGCAGAAATTTTGACGTAGGAACTTTGTTTGGACTAATCTATACTAATATTATAAAGCGGAAGAGTTTGTTAGTTTGTTAGTTAGTTAGTTTGTTTGTTTGTTTGAACGCGCTAATCTCAGGAACTACTGGTCCGATTTGAAAAATTCTTTCAGTGTTAGATAGTCCATTTATTGAGGAAGGTTAAAGGCTATATTTTATTACGCTAAGACTAATAGGAGCGAAGAAATAGAGGAAAATGTGGAAAAAACGGGGGAAAATTATTTGAAAGGGCTTATTTGAACGCGCTAATCTTAGGAACTGCTGGTCCGATTTGAAAAATTCTTTCAGTGTTAGATAGCCCGTTTATCAAGGAAGGCTATAGGATATATTTTATCACGCTAAGACTAATAGGAGCGAAGAAATAAAAGAAAATGTGGAAAAAAACGGGGGAAATTATTTGAAAGGGCTTATTAACTACTCGAGCAATTTTTTTGTTATTTGGGTCAGATAAGAAGTAGACCACGTGAAGGATCATAGGCTATTTTTTGTAGACTGATTTGTCTGTGAAATATCTAATTTACGCGGGCGAAGCCGCGCGGAACGTCTAGTTAGGAGATAAACATACTGGCTAGTCGGTAATCCGTACGCTGCCGATACAGTGGACGTACTGTAAAAAAAATATCCGTTTGATGCGAGACGTCCGTTGCGTACGATACCGACCTGTGGACGCTTACCTTTACACGTACGTCACTGCTGCAAGCGTGTTAAACTATCGACGGCTGCCGTCGACTGCCGTCGACTGCCGCCAACACATGCCGTTGACTGCCGTCGACTGCCGCCGACACGTGCTGCCGCCTGCCGTCGACTGCCGCCGACACGTGCCGCTCTTACATCAAAACGAGACGACGCACGACGCGACGTTGCATCATTAAGTATTCGAAATTCAAATGTTAAGCGATATCACGCTTGACGCTTGACGTTGTGTTAGCCTATAAATAATTTATCATTGCAATTTTTTGCTTTTTTGCACCGCCAAATCGCACCTCGTTACTTTTCGTATCTTTGTAACCTGGCCCCTAACTAAAAAATACGTGTGGCACTCGGGGACTGCCGCGATAAAGTTATTGCATAGCATTTTTTATCAACTTATGCATTTATAATTCGCGTACATCAATTTGGACGCAAACAAACACCGTGCCGAAGTCTGGCAACTTCGCACCGACCGGCACAGCGGTGCGGCAACGTCGCATTGTGTGCCGGTCGGTGCGGCGAGTGCCATGCCCACCCCGAGCCACGCTGAGCCGAAGTCTGCCGAACTGCAACGACGACGTTAGACTGCATTCGGTCGCCGCGCCCAAAGCCCCCGATAAATCTATGCAATAGCACAGAATATATATTAGTAGTACCAACAGAATTCCCACTCGCGAAACCCGTTTAAAGAAATAACGACTCATACTACGATACTATAAAGTTCAAATTCCGACCGCGCAATGCTAGGTGCCTACAATTATATTTACCTACATTTGCGCTCTCTTTCTATCGCGTAAGAGGTACCCTTTCTGACGAAATCAAGATTGTCACCTTTTAGAAAATAAAATAATCTTCTTTTAATTACTATAGCTACTAATAGCAAACTTTTTTATAGTAATAATCAAATTTTAGTAACCCAACCTATATTTTATAATAGTTTTATATTCGATTATAGTGCAGGAGCTGGTCAGGAATTTTTTACAACTTAAACATAGTAAATTGTGTTTATTTCTGTGTAGTATGTGGTTTGTTTGTAACAAATTTGTTTATTTGCTATGTTTGTGTATATTTTATCTTTTTTTTTTTTGTATTTTAAAGTCTTAAAATAATGTATATTGAAATATTTCTTTGACCTTTTTTCAATTGTTCATATTTATCAGATTAATAACGATTCTGTCACAGCGGTTAAATCAGTACGTAGATATATGCGACGAAAAAATCTTGCGCGTGCGTCACCGCCCGCTTGTGAGTCCCTAGTGATCTGCCCCTTTAAAGGGGTACTTACATTTCGATACCTACACGCGCGAGTGGGACAGGCCTGGCAATAGCTTAAAACTATTTTTAATTCTCCAGCTGTGGCGTGTGGTGATCTACCTGAGCTCCATCAACATCTACATGTCCACGGCCGTCAACCCCATACTCTACAGCCTCATGTCGCACAAGTTCAGAAACGCCTTCAGAGTAAGTTAACGGAGCCTTAGTTCTAATCACGCCAATCTAAATTAGCTATCGAGCTTGTTTAGATGATTCAAAAATACAATTGAAATCTTAGCTTTGTTCTTAGCACGATCGATGTCTATTGTACCTACTATCAGGGAAAGTGATTCATAATATGTAATGATAATGCTAAATAATAATAAATTATTTACATTTTGCACATAAGAAAATAAGAAACACATAAAACACTACAAAAATATAATTAGATGGTGGACCTATTTAATTTGGTCGGATTATGAAAATTCCAGCCAACAGTTCGCGACTTGTTGACTTGACATAATCTGGCTAAACTACATAGGTCCACCATCTGACTATGAATCCATTTACACTTTAGACCAACCCAACCCTTATCCTACTAATATTATCCCACCAAAAACATTTCTTGTAAAATGTTGCCGAGACGACCACATAAGGTTTACCCTGTCATGTCAATTCAATGTTGGTTGTGATCTGTCGGCTGGGTTTGACGTAACGCGACCAAACTACGTAGGTCCCTCATCTGCCTAGGAATCAGCTTCTCTGATAGTACAATCAAATTGGCAACTATAACTATAAAGGCGAGAGCACACTACGCGACACGACACGGCACAACGCGACACTTCACGTTCTATACAGGGTGTAACAAAACTAAGTGACAATAGTTTAGGAATTAGGATATAATTATATTCCTCTATATAGAGTTCGCTGTGAAAGTATCAGTGCTGAAAGTTTACCTTTTTTTTGGAACGAAGTTCCTTATCGCACGTTGCGAAAGGGGGCTAGACAGAATAAATTAAGACGAAAAGTTGTAACGACACAAAAGTGTCGTTACAACTTTTCGTCTTAATTTTAAACCGCACGGTTTACAACTATAGCAAAAATGCTATAGTTGTAAGCCAACGCTACCGCACGGTAGCGCGTGTTTCTCTCTCTCTCTGTCACTCTCTCGCATTGAACAGTGTGGTGTAGCGAAGATTTTTTTTTTGAGTGTATACAGGTTTTTTGTACAATAAGAAATAATAAACTGGAACTTTGTTCCATCTGGGTGTCCCTTGATACCTCTCAAGTTTTTCACCTTTGTATGGAGAAATTAATGACGTTTGGGCGCTTTCCCATACAAATCACACAAAAAATTAGCTCTGTCAGCGTTGCTACCTTAACAGCTGTAAACTCTATATGAGGGACACATACTAAAGTATTATCACTTAGTTTTGTTACACCTTAGGGTCAATTCAGACCGCAACGCGACGCGTAGATGCATTTCTAAATTTGTATGGATTTGACAGATTTGCAAGACGTCTCACACAATTGAAATCTGTCAATTCAGCACAAATTTAGAAATGCATCTACGCGTCACGTTGCGGTCTGAATTGACCCTTATAGAACTGTCGTATTACAAACGTCAGTTGACAGTTCAATGGAAGTGACGTGTGGCGTCGCGTCGCGTCGCGACGCTTCAGCGCGGTATCGTCTTACCTGGGTATGTAGCTGATCCTCTCTACGTATGACTGTGTATATAAACTGATAGGGATTAGGGGCGCACCTGGCCCTATACTATACTAATATCATAAAGATAACAGTCTGTATGTCTGTTTACTGTTACCTCCTCACGCCCAAATCGCTGAACCGATTTTGCTGTTTGGTATAGAGGTACTTTGAGTTCCGGGAAGTGACACAGGAGATGCGGGCGTCATTTAGAGCGTCTACAGACGAACGGCACTTGTCGACGGCACGCGTCGATGGCAGTCTTCCGTCGATTGCCGACAAGTGTCAAAAAAAAATCAATGAAACAAATCCTTCGACTGCCGTCGACGCGTGCCGTCGACAAGTGCCGTTCGTCTGTAAGAAGCCTTAGTTATAAAAGTTAATTTATTTTTCAGGATCTACTAAAACGAGGTCCCAGCAGAAGCCAGGCCACAGCTTCACACACGCGAAGAAGTGTATGTTGAAGAGAATATCGTCAAAAATATTAAAAAACATCTAGAACCTACTTACTTACCTTTTTTTTCTTCATTTTTAGGGTTCCGTACCCAAAGGGTAAAAACGGGACCCTATTACTAAGACTTCGATGTTTGTCCGTCTGTCTGTCTGTCTGTCGTCTCCAGGCTGTATCTCAAGAACCGCTATAGCTAGACTTCTGAAATTTTCACAGATTGTGTATTTCTGTTGCCGTTATGACAACAAATACTAAAAAAGAAATAAAATTAATATTAAAAAAAAGAGTCCCATACAACAAACGTTATTTTTTGCCCTTTTTTGCTCGTAATCAATAATGTCAACAGCTAAGCACTTGAAATTTTCTGAGAAAGGTGACTTAAAATTTGTCTTACTTAACTTATTTTTTTGTGGCAATAATACTTATATATATAATTTGTAAAATATTATTCTAAACTAGTATCATGTAGTGTAAGACTATTTTTATGGGCCAAAACTTTTGTCGGACGCTTTAAAAATAAATTTGTTGTTGTAACCCACATTAGCAACTAATATTAAGTGGCAATAAAAAACACTTTTCCAATGGTAGCCCAAGAATTCTACGGAAAGTGATAGGGTTAATTCAAACCACAACGCGACGCGTAGATGCATTTCTAAATACTAGAGGTCGAAATTCGACCTTAGTTTCAACGACATTAGGACTACTACCTATATTTTGTAAAAAATATTGACTTTATCATATTTTTAGGGTTCCGTACCTCAAAAGGAAAAAACGGAACCCTTATAGGATCACTTTGTTGTCCGTCTGTCCGTCCGTCCGTCTGTCAAGACCCTTTTTCTCAGGAACGCGTGGAGGTATGAAGCTGAAATTTATATCAATTACTCAGGTCTACTGTCCCTTGAAGCTGTGAAAAAATCAAACTTCTAAGCCAACGCAATCAAAAGATACAGCCGTTTATGCCGCAAATTTTCGACACTTGCAAGGGAATCAAAACCTACAGGGTGCTTCCCGTGAACTCAGAATCTTGAAATTTGGTACGAAGCAACGTCTTATAGCATAGATAAAGGAAAAATTACGAAAACCATAAATTTTTAGTTACATCACATAATATATATTTTTTTAATAATTTTAAACTTACTACCCATTTCCTCATAAACGCGTAGAGGTATTAAATTGAAATTCATACCAAATACTCAGGTCTATAGTACCTTTAAGCTGTAACAAAATCAAACTTTGTAAACCTTGCAGGTTTGTACGGAACCCTCGGTGCGCGAGTCCGACTCGCACTTGGCCGGGGTTTTTTTTTGTCAACTCTTGTCTCTGGGACTCAGCTGATCTCAGACTGACCGTGTAAGCATTGTCTTATAGTATCTAAGATTCAATAAAAAAAAAAAAAAAACTATAATCCATTTTCAATTTGTCGACTTGTTGTCAACAGACTTCAACCATAAATAAAAGAGTATAATTCGTATGTATAGGCATTGTCACAAAAAAAATCTGTCATCTTTCCTAGTGTGTGTGTTGTAGTGTGTCTAATGTTTTATTTGTTAAAAAAATTATGATAAAAGCATAATTTCAAAATAATATTAGCTCGATGCACTCCTTCACCATAATTATAAACTATAACTGTGCAAAATTTCATTCACCTACGTTTCCCCATTTTTCGTCAAAAGGGATACAAAGTTTTTCGCTCGCGTATTAATATATAGATGTATGGATTTGACAAATTTGAAAGACGCCTCGCGCAATTGAAATCTGTTAAATCCATACAAATTTATGTCACGCCGCGCTCGCCTCGCCTCGTCACGTTGCGGTCTGAATTGACCCTGCGTCGAAATTAATCCATATTAGTTTATACTAATTTTATACAACTCATCAAATAATGCCTGGAAATGTTATGCTCATAACTTCCGCTCTTATTAACTGTGATCGCAAAGGAATCAAAACAAAACACAAACCCCAAAACCTGAGCATACAATATATTTATTGTTATGCCTACCTGTTTTGATATTTTCTCTTAGAGAATAGCACTGCTGGCCGGGTTAGTTCCCGAACCAGTAGTAGGCCTCATATAGACGTTCTAAAAATGTTAATTTTTAACCGATTTAGAAATAGAACATTTTTCATTTTCATTTAAAACATGCTACGAAACAATATTTTGGTTCAAGTACTAAAGTCCGTAGCGGGTCTACGCGCTACGTAGTTCACATATAACTACGACCCAACCTCGAACTCGATTCAGGGGCCGTACTACGAAACCGTTTTGAGACTCAAACGAAGGAATCAGAATGCCGCGTCCCACTCTAACAAACGTGAAATGACGTTGTTAGAGTAGGACACGGCATTCTGATTCGACCGTTTGAGTCTCATGGTCCGGGAGCTGCCAATCTCAAAAGTGTGCATGGATTTTTTTGATGAAAATAGATAGTTTAGAACTATAGGAACTCGAAACGCTCGGTTTGCGTGGATTTGTAAAGCCGCCTCGCAAGTAGGTAAATTATACAAAAATATCCAAAAGAAGTATAGTTTATTATAGAAGATGTAAAGTTTACAGAAGAGCCGCAGGTGCGTTGTCGTCCTGCAAGGAACAAATAAAAAAAAATCATGTTACGTAACGAGAGCAAAATGACCTCCCTCATCACACACTTAAAGAGGCTTGCCTGACTCACTTCCGGCCAAAAAAATTGGTTTGCGTTATTTTTTCCTGAAAGGTAAAGAAATTTTCTATTGAATACACTGGTTTGCCACCAGGCATATCATGAAGGCAAAACATTATTTTTTTTCAAAAATTTTTTTGCCTATTTCCGGCTTTGCAAATCCACGCAAACCGAGCGTTTCGAGTTCCTATAGTTCTAAAATCTAAACTATCCATTTTCATCAAAAAAATTCATGCACACTATGAGGGCACTTTTGAGATTGGCAGCTCCCGGACCATCAAAACGGTTCCGTTGTAGGCGATCGAAATTAAACTTCTCGATTCAGCGCATTATATTGTTTAGAAATTCCAAAACTTACACGTGACGAAACGTTAAACTACGTCACCGTTGACTCACGACTCAGCGTTGACCAATAACAGCGCGCTTTGATCCCGTATTCCACTCGAACATCATTGCGAGTCAAGCTGGTTAGTCACAAATAGAGCCACCGTAATATCATCAAGGTATCGGAGTATTGAAAGCTATTGTTTGAACAACTTAATTCAATAATTAATTAAGCTAATTTCAGGAGTACAGATCTTGTCAATAAAACGTACGTAGGTAAGTGCCAGTAGAAAGTTACATACAGAAAAATAATTAACAGAAAATTAGGATAGTTAATTAAAATGCAATTATTTTTATCGTTACTCCCCTTTCCATTATGTTGATCCAGTGGTAAAAGCTGTGCGAATATATTACAAGTATAATCAAAAGACGGATTTGCGCTGCGGTGCCTTCATTTGCCTACATTTGCATTATTAAAAATTTCCCTATCCAATGTCGCGATTATACTCGTATGTGAATCAAAACCGGGGGCTCGATTCTCAAGCTTCGAATGTCATTACTACCGCAGGTTGTCTCACTCGCGCGTGATACAGCATGTGCGCACGCATGCGTCCAATTTCGTTTCGATGCCGGAGAATCGGGCCCCAAGGGGCATAATCAGAACGAGTGTGGATGTACCCCGGGGGTAAATTCAGAAGACGAAGAGTAAATAATTGGTTACACGCGCTTCAAGCGTTCAAGACGAGACGTAAAGTTTTAATCAAAATTAATTAAACGAAAATATTATGGAACCCAGATCATTAAAAATTCATATGCATAGGTAGTCTGACAGAGGAATTGTCCTAGTATTAATAAGGACCACCGTCATAATATAATCTTCGAGGTACCTTTGAATGGACCTCGTATCTAATGGATACGGGACACGTGAAATATATAATTATACTCCTTGTAAGACGTACGACATAAATTATTCTATTTCAGTAAAACCTTATACTTAGGTACTCTTCCAAGAATTGCCAATTCTCGTATTGATCACAAAATAGGATTTCTTCGCATTAATATTGGTGTGTGTGCGCCTCCGTGTTTCAGTGGTGTTAATGATTTGACAATGTTTTGTCGGAGGTTTAATACTATCACCTGATTGTCTGACAAGAAAGATGATAAATGTGTCTGATAATCAAGATTTTGGCAGTCTATATAATGTATTTGTATAATTTTTCAACTAATAAAATCTTATAATTAATAACAAATTTTAATGAGAGAGGTGTCCATGATTTTTTTAAGTATTAGCAGCAAGTCCTTCTAACATCAAAGGGTATAGCGGCCGAACTACGCAAGTGTCGCCGTTTGCCCTCCGCCTCCTTCCCCGCGTTCAAAAAACAAAGTGAAAAAGGAGACCCCTATAAAAGAGTGTCCTCTCTCCGAAAGTGCGATGATGACAGGTTTATGGAAGTCGAGAGGAAGAAGAGGAAACCCGTCGTCCGCAACCATCGCGGCACCGCACCTGTAGGACCCGAGCAGCTGTTGCGGCGGTGATTCCCGCGTTACCGCTGTACGTGACCACTGGTCGTACGTGGCCGCACTGGTCCACGACGGTCGAGCAGGTCGTGGACTACATCAGGAGCAAGAGCCACTTCGTATTGAGGGTCGAGCGCTTGGAGTCATGCCACAAAGTGAATTTTAGCTCCTTTGTGCTAAGAGTCTCGTCGCATTATTTACCGACCTTCGAGAAGGAGGTGTTCTGGCCGATTGGAGTCGTCAATAGGAGATTCCGAGGACGAATCCGAAATTATACATGCGAAAGTGTGTCTGTCTGTCTGCAGTCTGTCTGTCTGTTACCTCTTACCGCCCAAGCCCCTGAACCGATTTTGCTGAAATTTGGTATGGAGATACTTTGAGTCCCGGGAAGGACATAGTATACTTTTTGTCCCGGAAAAATTTAAGGTTCCCGAGCGATAAACAAATTATAATAATAAAAAAAAAACATGACAACATAAATTGGAAAAGATGCATAAAATGAAAATGAATGGAGGGGCTAGATAGCTAGCCTTAGGGCATTATAATAATATTATGTTGTCGACAAAAAGACTTCATGCTCACAATTTTGAGTACCTCATCTTCTAATTAATATAAAATATATGTTTATAAAGATAAGAGACTTAATATTGCTGGGCAGACAGTTTTGCTGCGTTGAAGGTCGTCATGCCGATGTAAAAATAAAATAATTATAGGTCTACCAGAATCTGATGGCAATTTTTGACAGCAGATTTTCATAAAATATCCTTGATCATTGGATAAATTTTTATATTTGCACGTTTAACACACAGAATCAGCCGCTATAAGAAAAAAAAGGATCAAAATGTTTTATTCCAATTACCCTGGTATTGCTAGAGTCAATTTATTTTCTCACTTTTTGCCATCAGATTCTGGTAGACCTATAATAATAATTGCTATTTGCTGCGTCGTCGACGAGGCAACTGACAACGCGATGGGAGTGGTATTTATTGAGATAATTAATATAATATACAGTACAATAAAACTAATTACTAAAACCGTTGACCTCATAAGAGGCCACGGGCGGATCTATTTCCATCGAGCCCAGTCGCTCCACGCATTCCATACGGATTTGATATAGAATTATGTGATTTATGGCGCTAACGATATTGTTTTGGTATTGCATAATAAATCTTGAAAGTGTAGTAAAATAAAATCGAAATCATAAAATAGCTGTGAAAATAAGAGCAATCTATACGCGGTACGGTGTTGACGGTAGGCGCGGAGTGTGCGGCATTACTACAGCGCTCCGCACTCCAACACAAGAAAAAATGTTTTTGAAAGAGGAAGTAATCTAAAATCAAACTGATACGGAATTCATGGGTTTTAACCTAACCTTAGAGGGGTGGGGGGAAATTTTTTTATACACCAGAGATTAAGTTGGAAGAAGACAAATATATTTGCGAAAACCGCATTCAAATCGGATCAGTAGTTTTCGTGTGATAGTGGAACAAACATACAGACAGACAGACAGACAGACAGACAGACAGACAGACAAAAAAACTAACCACATTTTTGGCTTCTATAGCGATGTCGTGACACCCCCCGCTTATTATTTTTTGAATATCTTTAATGTACAAAATTTTCATTTCTACAGTTTTATTATATGTCGAAACAGGAGAGGCCAGAGTAGGTATATCAGGGCATTCTTGGTCCTCGGACATAGTGAGATCGGGAACAGACAAGTTTCGTGGTGGTTTAGTGAGTAATTGCAAGTGTGCAAACTCCTGCCAACAGATGGCGCTACACGTCTCAATCCGACATATAGATATGTATAGATATATCCACAGCCGAACATATTATTATAACCTCCTCCTTTTTGGAAGTGTCTTAAAAACAAAAGCATGAGATCGCCTACCAACTACTACCTGCTCAACTTGGCGGTCAGCGACCAGCTGGTCGTCTCGATGTTCATACCTCTCGAGATCTACACCTACTGGATGTCAACCATCAGCACGGACGCGAGCATCGGTCTTCTCTTCCACTTCTGCATGTTCGAATTCCTGAGCGACTGCAGCGTACTGACGATCCTGGCTTTTACCGTGAAAAGGTATCTGGCAATAACCGAACCTTTATTCTGCCGGAATATGCTGTCGTCGCGAGTGTTCAAGATAATAGCAATCATTAAAATGATAAATGATGAAAAAGCAGAAATAACCGGATGGAACGAAGTTATTTCTTATGTACAAAAAAACCTGTATACACAAAAAAAAAAAAACCAAAAAAATTGAGAGAGAGAGAGACAGAGAGAGAAACACGCGCTACCGCACGGCTTACAACTATAGCATTTTTGCTCTAGTTGTATTAAACCGACATAGGTACCGACACTTTTGTATCTTGTCTTTACAACTTTTTTCGTCTAGCCCCCTTTTGCAACGCGCGATAAGGAACTTCGTTTCAATAAATATTGTTATAGACAAACAGAGCCGACCTATCTTTGGGCAATAAAATCAAATACAGATAAGATTGGCCACTGTTTGCCGAAAACAGTGGCTAGATAATATAGTAGCTGTTACTATCGAGTATCTGCTTTACCTATCATAATTTTTATTTTGTGTAAATGACCTCGCTGATATTCAAATACTTACTATTTTTTTGTAAATTCGTATAAAGGATGGTACGGCAGTGTTTGCTTCGCGCTCGACTTGGCGGGGGCACTGCCGTGCCCCCAGATATACCGGACATAGGAAGGGCATTTTTGTATGGAACCCGTACCCAAGCTGTAGCTCATCCACTATATCAAATGAAAGGGCTTGAAAAGTTTAACATTTTATTATATTATGACGAAAAATCTCTAAGCAATGAGGGAAAAAGTTAACCAGGGTAAATAATCGGCCAAGTGCGAGTCGGACTCGCGCACGAAGGGTTCCGTACCGTTATAAAGCGAAAGTTGGCAAAAAATTGAGTATTTTGTATGGGAGCCTTAAATATTTATTTTTTTTTTTTTTTGTAATTAATTGTTAAAGTACAAAATATATAATAAAAAAAAAAGGTTAAAATTGTAGCCTATGTCTATATCTACCAATGTAGACATAGGCTACAATTTTAACCGACTTTCAAAATGGGGGTTGTGTTATCTTTGTTTTTTTATGTTCAACGATTACTCCACCGCTTGTGAACCGATTTTCAAAATTTTTCTTTTGGTGTATAATCTAAAATGGATCTAAAAACCTTGTTATACTTCGTCCCCGCTTATGAAGGCGACGCAACAACATTATACATATTTTTAAATACAGCCAAAAAATGGATAGAACATGTTGGCGATACACCGGAGAAAGTAATGTTACTCCTAGTACTCTACACGTACTCTACTCATTAATATTAACTAAAAATGTTTAAATATCAATCTTGTGTCCAACTATAATTACCAGGTTCATAAAAACATAACTTTTATGCTTATCAATTTTTGTCATCAACACCCGAACATCAGATAGAGTGTTACTTAATTCCTGAACGTTTTCCTTTGAGTCAGTCTATGGTATATATAACACGATTTTATAGGTCTACCAGAATCTGATGGTATAAAGTGAGAAAATAAATTGACTCTAGCAATACCGGGGTAATTGGAACAAAATATTTTGATCCTTTTTATTTCTTATAGCGGCTGATTCTGTGTGTTAAACATGCAAATATAAAAATTTATCCAATGATCAAGCATATTTTTTGAAAATTTGCCGTCAAAAATTGCCATCAGATTCTGGAAGACCTATAGTTACCTGGGCATTACTTCGGAGGCGAAATTTTTGACGGCAACGGACTTTTTTCTGTAACCAGGCAAAAGCAAACAATAAAAATATTTTTTTAAATACTTGAGCTCTGTGTCTACCTAGAAACAACTGTCTTTTTTTAATAATTGTAGTTTCAGTATAGGAAAAAAAATCTTAAAGTCCGTTCTTCTCATTAGCATGGAGCGTCCTCTTGCCATTTTCTTCAATAAAAACGTCTATAATTCATTTCCTGTTTGACAAATCAATGCAAAATAAAATAATAATGAAATTACGTTAGTTTACCTGTTATAAAAAATAAATACAGTAGGCATGGCTACATTACAGTACTTATAAATAAATAAGAAAAGAGTGTCCAACGTAAAGTTATAATTCCTGTGGCACAAGTTGCGATCGATCATAACTTTTCTGGTAAAAACAATGGGAGCGTATCTTTCCGCAAGCAGGCAAGCCAGTCATATGTGAAAGAAGATATCTGGCGGATGTGCGGCTAATTGATTTCTATCCAGGTGTTTGGAAGGTAAATATATCATTACCTTATGTTTGGTTCGCGTAGTTTATCATTTATGTGTCTACTATATCGAGCTTATTTTACTATTTCAAAACTTTAATCTGCGTGTCAACTGATGCTCTTGGGTTACATATTTATGTTATGAAATATCAAAACTGATGCTTGTAAGAATTATGAGCTATGCATAATTATAGGCATAATTTTCATTTCCGTGGGTCTCATTACACTGATCAAAAGACCAGGGTAATGATAAATATATTAATTTTGTCCTTTTATGCACTTTTATGTGCGATTCACGAGTTCTGTAGAGTACTACGACTATTGAATATCCTTGCATAAAGTTTTTTTAATTCTTAAGACTCTTTTAAATTTCCTTATAAAAACTTGTTTGTAACTTATGATTACAGACATCAGAATAACGTAAAAACGATGTCACAAATTACAGAAGAGAAAAAAAAAAAAGAATAGAAAAAACTAAGCAAGATCAGGAAAAGCATGCAGTGTATATAATATGGCTAACGGAGAAATAAAATATATGTATACTGAAGAGAAGGAGGAAATATTTGAAAAAAGTGTTTCTTCTGTAGGAAAAAACATCGATCTACAGAAAGGATTCTTCTTCCTATAGAAAAATATAATATCTTTTACTTTAAGAAGTCTCAGAACAAAAAAAGAAGAAAAAAAAAATTCAAGTTGCTAATGTTTGCTATTGACTTCTATTTCAGTAAAAAAAGACCATGAGAACAAAAAATTATTTTGAGAATTACTTAAACTCAACTTCTTGTACAAAACCAAACAAATACTTGAACTATCCTGCGTACTTTCCCAGGACTCAAAGTAGCTCCATACCGAATTTCAAAAAAAATCAGCTCAGTGATTTGGGCGAGAAGTAGTAACAGACAGACATACTTTCCCTTTTATAATATTCGTGTAGAAGAAAAAACACTTTGTATGAATTTAAATCAAACGTTTTGTATGCAAATGAATTTTAAATTATCAAGACTGAACTAAGACTGGTTTCTAAGAGTTCACTAGTTACTTTATTATTTTTTAGGATGATACAAGGAATGTAAGTCGTTTTCAAACATATAAAACAAATATTATGCTACAAAAACTATAACAAATGTTATAGTTTTTGTCAGAAGACGATTATTTTTAAATAAAAATATTTTATTTAGATAATTTTTTTAAATTTTTTGTTACTTTTATAATTACCCTGTATGCAATTATCATTACCCTAGCCACAAAATTTTTGAACTTCGATATTACTAAATCTTCTCTATGAAAACGAGTCCCTTAAGTAAAAGTAGGTTATTTGACCTTTATATTATCATAAAAATATGAATTCCAGTCAAAAAAGTAACGTTTAAAATTGACCATGGTAATGACTAATGACACGAAGAATCGTTTTCCGAAGAATCACCCACCTACACAAGTCATATTATATGTCATTATCATTTGCTTATTAGTAGAGTTCTGTATCAACCCTGTGTAACGTATGGGTAACACAACCACCGTGTTTAACTATTCATGCGTTACACGGATGTGTAAGAAGTTTTTATTAGTAAGGGGTAAATGTGAAAGCGTGGATGTTTGTTACGCTTTCACGCAAAAACTACTTGACGAATCATCATAAAACTTTGTACACATACTCTTGGAGGTGTCAAAAGTAACACACTAGGATACTTTTTATTTAAAAAAAAAATACAAAAAAAAAAATGATGACGTGGACGCGGACGAAATCGCGGGCAACAGCTAGTACCTGCATTAAGAACAACAGCTATCAATATATTCTTAAAAACAGTCACGTACTATTTTAAATTTGTAATGGAATTGGAAAAGGTAACAAAAATACCGCAGCCGTAAATCAAAAAACCCATTTTCCCCTGCTGAGGCGGTGGGAAGGTTTATAGTACTATAGATTTAAGAAATAGACCATTAACATCTGGGGGTCAAGTCGACCGAGATGGGAAATATTAGGGGCTTACGTAATAAATAGCCGCCAGATCGGTTTAGGTTATAACGAGGACCCTTGTCTCAGTCGCCCGTTTCAGCTCTAAGATTACGAGGACAATAATACAGAATATTATAAAGTCATATTTAAATTACTGTTTTTGCAAGTTACTATCTACTTATGTTTAGACTTTAGGCTCGATTTAGATTGGTCAGCGCGAACGCGCGGTTTGGCCGCTACACAACGAGATCACAAGCAATATTAATTGTATGTAACGATAAGGCTGTGTTCAAACCAAACTGACTGTCAGCCGTCGAATGTGAGCGAACGTTACGCAGTTTATTATATTTCCATACATATTCACTTTTTCGTTCACGTCTAACGGACAATACGTTATTACGCTATGCGTAGGCGCTGACATTCGGCGGCCGATTAATAGTACGTCACTACGCTCCACGGACGCTGATTGGCTACGTAGCTACGTCAGCTATAGCGTATAGTCTAGGGCTTCCCAAACTTATTTGTACTGTGACGTCTGTGACGCCCTTGGGACTTTGCCATTTCTTTACGACGCCCCTCAACCCAGCCCCCAAAAATACTTTCCAATTTTAGGACCAGCCTACATAGGTTATCATAAAAACACTATTTGGACGTTTATATTTTTATTAGGAAATAATGACCAAATCAAAACATAAGCATAAAAATTAAAAAAGATATAATTTATGAAAGCTATTAAAGCCAGCAAGGCTGGCTAATGTGAAGGATGCGCTTGCTTTTCTGAGTATAGCTTCTGAAACCGGGGATGTGTGAATGACATATGTATTATGATATATGTAATGACGCCCCGGGGCGTCGCGACGCACAGTTTGGGAAGCCCTGGTATAGTCAATTAGTCAGTATATATACTGTGAACGAAAAATACTGTTTATTTTCACGTTTACACTGGGGCTCACAGTGAGCCTGCTTACATTCGTCGGCTTACTGTCAGTTTGGTTTGAACACGGCCTTAATTTAATGCGACCGCGCCGCTGTTTACATGCAATAATTGCTTGTGATTTCGTGATGTAGTGGCCAAACCGCTCGTTCGCGCGGACACGTCATATAAATCGAGGCTTAGATCCTAGTAGAATGTTTTAACGGGTGGAATAATAATCATGGTGAGCACTGACATAAGTACTACGTACGTAGCACATAGTATCTCTATGATGGTGAGCGAAGCGAGCCCTAGTATATCCCACAACTTTTTCATTTTGTGGTAAACTTTACGGAAAAAACTATCATGCCTATTGATTTGTGCTTTAACATAGTAATTTTTAGGGTTCCGTACCCAAAGGGTAAAAACGGGACCCTATTACTGAGACTTCGATGTCTGTCCGTCTGTCTGTCTGTCTCCAGGCTGTATCTCAGGAACCGCTATAGCTAGACTTCTGAAATTTTCACAGATTGTGTATTTCTGTTGCCGCTATAACAACAAATACTGCAAAAAAATATATATTTAAAGGGGGCTCCCATACAACAAACGTGATTTTTTTGGCCTTTTCTGCTCGTAATCAAAAATGGCAACAGGTAGGCACTTGAAATATTCACAAAATACTTATTTGTATTTTCACTTTTATAAATAATAGTAAAATTAAAATAAAATAAGTAATTAAGGGGGGTCCCATACAAAAAACACAATTTTCGCCTATTTTTTCTCTATAATGGTACGAAACCTTTCGTGCGCGAGTCCAACTCGCACTTGGCCAATTTTTCATTTACATGTAGATGTGTTATCATCAGTCAGTCAAGGTGTGACGACGCGAGCCCTCACAAAGCTCGGCTTTTAGCTAGTATTAATTGATAATTAAGATTGCAAAATTTCATCGTTTTAATTTAGTATAACTAAATTATTATAAAGTTATATGTACTTAAGTATTTTATAATTTGAAAACGGTTAGATAAATTACAAAATAATTAAGTTACATAATCAAGAAATGTGTGTATTTAATAGTTTATTAGAAACTTCCACTCCCTAGCTTACCTCTAACACGATCCTATTAGCACGATCATACTTTGCGTGCAATTGTCTGCAATTTTCAATGCAAAGTGCAATTTTCTGCTTTGTGTCGAAGGAAAGGCGGGGTTTATTAACATTTTGGTGCAAGCTTTACGTCACAGGATGATACAATTTGGAGAAATAAATTTTTATTTATTTCTCCAAAAAATCAAAGTCATCCTTTTACCTTTTGGTAAAATGATAACATAACAGAAAGTCTCTTTTTTAAAAAGTAAGAGTATCTATCGTACCTTGTATTCAAAGGTACGTGTATTCGTCTTCTTATCATCAAGGTTATCCATAATTTTCACCATGATTAATAATAATAACTACCACACCGGTTTCGGTAACGGTGGCCGGTTTCATTGAAACCTGGCCAGTTACGCAGGAGTAATTTTATAGTGCCCAAGTGTGTGCGCAGTACACAAGAGCACTCTCTATTCCTTTACTCTCATAACCCAGTGGGACGGAAGACCGTCACGACTGGCTAGAGATCAGGCGCAGGATCGACTTTTTACATGCCCATCCGACGCATGGATCATCTTACTTGTCAGACAATCAGGTGATCAGCCTGCATTGTCCTAACCAAACTTAGAAATAACATGTTTCCAACGCGGGAATCGAACCCACGACCTCCGACTCAAGAGCCGCGCTCTAAACCACTGGACCACGGAGGCGTCAGAGTAGGCGTAGAGTGTACGTTCAACAGCTTTACAATCACCATGATTGTAAAGCTGTTGATCGTACAATCTACGACGATCATGGTTGTGGATGCATGGGACATTTGTTCATATACATTCGTAATCGTTTGTATCAGTCCATTAGAGGTCAATGTGGAGTGAAACCAATATTGTGTACTAGATGCTGTCCGCAAATTGCGCGGAAAGGTTCATTATTCCAGAATCAAGACAATCCTTTGTTGAGAAGAGTATCTCTTCATCTTTATCAACATCGGTTCAGCGGTCCTAGCACGAAAATGACACACAGAATTTTTCTACAACATAACATACTAAGGCCCAATTTCACCAACGTCTGTTTGTGTTAACAGCCTGTTAAAATGTCATGTCTTCTCTTTCATTCATATGAAAAGCGAAAGAGGTAACATTATACTAATTCAAGCATTAACTTTAACAGTCGTTGGTGAAATTGGGCCTAAATCTGGTAGATCGTCTTCAATCTGACGTATAATTTTATCGGCGTGTTTTGCCGTACAGCGAAATTTTTTATTCCCCTGTTTATGTCGCTTCGCCGCCATTAATTTGGGATCTGTCACCGGAACACCAGGTTTATGGAGGATGAACGATTATGACGGAACGCTTTGTTATAAGACTTAACGTCTAAACGTAATAAAAAATATTGATTTGACCTGAATAGGATTAGAAAATTGTAGACTGATTTTGATGAGATCAAATTTTGGCGGAAACAGAATAATAGAATCATGAAAGACTTATTATCATATTATAGACTTCAAGGGAAGTAACGCACATGGCTAGATGATATTGTTTTTTATATTTTATATTTTAATTGCAAGCGCTTTGCAATTTTTTTGCTACCAAGTATATTAGACTACCCTAATGAGTAGTCTCATATTATCATAAATATTGTACTTACTAGTAAATAATAAACACATAGTGCGGCACTCGAGCCTGTCCAGATGAAGCGCGCGTTTTACGCGCGTAACCGAGATACTAGAGCTACATAATATATCGCGTCCAGATGCCTACGCGCGTTGTCTTACTCGCGCGTAAAACGCTTGAAATGAGCGGGACTCTCGACTCGCCCGTAAAACGCGCGAGCGACGCGCGAGTACTTGGGTACCATTGCAGCGTCCAGTACTTACTACGCGCGAGTCCGTTGCGAATGGACGTATTTGATTGGAGCGTGATAACTTCGAGTCCATGTTTGTAGCGTAAAAACGCGCGTAAAACGCGGTATCTGGATGCAATAGAAATTGAAACGCGCGTATGGACTTCGCGCGTTAAACGCCTCATCTGGACAGGCACTTAATTACAGTAAGGTACTTAATATTCGTCTCGTGCCTGTCCAGATGAGACGTTTTACGCGCGAAGTCCATCGCGCGTTTCAATTGCTATTGCATCCAGAAACCGCGTTTTTTCGCTACAAACATGGACTCGACGTTATCACGCTCCAATCAAATACGTCGTCGAGTCGAGAGTCCCGCTCATTGAAAGCGTTTTACGCGCGAGTTAGAAAACGCGCGTAGGTATCTCGACGCGATATATGTAGCTCTAAAACGCGCGAGTCGCTCACTCGCGCGTAAAACGCCTCATCTGGACAGGCTCTAAATGAAGATTTTGACATAAGCTCCATACATTATCTATATATTAATACGCGAGCGAAAAACTTTGGACCCCTTTTTACGAAAAGTGCGGAAACGTAGGATCATGAAATTTTGCACAGTTATAGTTTATATGGAAAAGGAGAGCATCGATCCAATATTGTTTTAAAATTATGCTTTTATCATACATACTTTTAATAAATAAAACATTATACACACTACCATCTCTTTGATTGACAAGCCTATACACACGAATTATACTCTTTTGTTTATGGTTGAAGTCTGTGATCAAATTGAAAATGGATTGTAGTTTTTTTTATTGAATCTCAAATACTGTAACATAATATTATATTATCTGTGACACCGATAACGGTTACTTACCATGGTGTCTACTTTGTTTATCACACTTCAATAAAATATTTTATTAGGCTTCAGTACCCAAAGGGTAAAAACGGAACCCTATTACTAAGACTTCGTTGTCTGTCCGTCTGTCTGTCTCCAGGCTGTATCTCAAGAACCGCCATAGCTAGTTCTGAAATTTTCATAGATTATCTATACATATAATAAAACTGTAGAAATGAAAATTCTGTACATTAAAGATATTCAAAAAATAATAAGCGGGGTTACTACATCGCTATAGAAGCCAAAAATGTGGTTAGTTTTTTGTCTGTCTGTCTGTCTGTCTGTATGTTTGTTCCACTATCACACGAAAAGTACTGATCCGATTTGAATGCGATTTTCGCAGATACATTTGTCTTCTTCCAACTTAACATCTGGTGTATAAAAAAAATCCCCCCACCCCTCTAAGGGGACAAAAGGGGGGGTTAGATTTTTTATCAAACTTTTTTCTTTAACACGAAAACTACTGATCCGACTTGCATACGGTTTTCGCAGATATATTTGTCTTCTTCCAACTCAACATCTGGTGTATAAAATCCCCTCCCCCTCCACCCCTCCCTCTAAGGGGACCAAAGAGGGGGTCAGATTTTGTATCAAACTTTTTTCTTTAATGGACTTCACATTATTAACTGTGTTTTCCAACTTAACATCTGGTGTATAAAATTTTCCCCCCCACCCCTCTTAGGGGAAAAAAGAGGGGGTAAGATTTTGTATCAACTGATGAAGTAGAAATACTTTAAATGGCAAAACAACGTTTGCCGGGACAGCTAGTGTTACATATAATATGTTGCCGCTATAACAACAAATACTGAAAAAACACTGAAAAAATAAATATTTAAGGGGGGCTCCCATACAACAAACGTGATTATTTTGGGCCTTTTTTGCTCGATATTAATAATGACAACAGGCAGGGAGTTAAAAATTTTACAGAATCCTCAATTATATGTGTAGGTACTTTAATAATTAATAATAAAATTTAAAATACAATCAAAATTTAAGGGAGGCTCCCATGCAAAAACACAACTTTTGGCCTATTTTTTCTCTATAACGGTACTTGGCCGATTAAAGGCGTGAAAAGGTAACAAACAGACAGACACACTTTCGCATTTATAATATTATAGCATAATACTGTCGTGCGAATCCAAAACACTGCATTTTTAAAATGCAGATTATAAATGCGAAAGTGTGTCTGAACCGCTGAACTGATTTCTCTAAAATTTGGCATGAGTCCCGATAAAGGACATAGGATAGTTTTTATCCCGGAAAAATAGTAGGGTTCCCGACGAACGAGTTGCGGGCAAGGGCGTACCCAGGATTTTAGCTAGGGGGGGTAACACGTTTTTAATTCTTGCCTTGCCAGGAATATTGACGTCTATTTTATAAATCTTCTAGAGGGGGGCAGGGGGGGCAGCTACACCCCCCCTGCCCCTACCTGGGTACACCCATGGTTGCGGGCGTCATCTAGTACTTCATCAAAACCTATTTCAAAAATGCTTCATAAAAACAAATAATTCTTATAAACAATCTAATATCAATAAGTTTTGTTTTCTAATTTTGTAACACACGTCGCATCGTCTTTGATCAACTGCTTCGCAATAAAAGAGGCGAAGGTTCATTATCATATCATATAGGTATTCATTATCATTGCTTCATTATCATTTATGGGATAAGACATTTTTCAACATACTCCTATACTTATAATTTTTATCAGCCCCTCTTAAACTTTTGATAGAATATTCTAGATGCCATTCCGAATTGAATGAATCCAAAATCATAATTTTCGGTGGTGGAGGTCAGGTTTCGAGGGAAATGGCACAGGCTACAATTAGTATGAAGTCAGTTGTTAACCAAGGCCACTTTAAATTTTGTTGGTTCAAACTTATATCATTTTTTTGCAAAAAACAATCAACATCTAGTAGATCTGGCATCTAAAACGAATAATTATGGCATTACAAAAAAAAAAAGTTATTTTTACAAGTTTTTTTGTTTATGATAAAGGTGGCAGACGAGGAAACGGATCCCCTGATAGTAAGTGAACTACCGTCGCCCTTGAACACCTGTATCACCAGGGGAGTCACAAGTGCGCTGCCGACTTTTTAAAAAGGAGTACGCTCTTTTCGTGCAGTAAAATTTGGGTAATGCTATGATCTAGTAGTCCTATTTTTAATGCAAATTAACAATAAATACATGTAGGTTTGGAAAGGTTGACAATATCTGATTCGAGGCAAGACCGGCATATGACGGCCTTTCCTTATGCAAGCTAGACGGACTTCCCAATTATTGCAATTTTAGGTTAGACATAATATGTCTAATATAAAATATTATGTTGCAGGTGATATTAACAAAATTATAGCGATATTAACGAATTGAACACCAGTAATAAGTAAAAGAATCACTAAATTACTTACGTAATCCAAGATATATTTATTTAGTTCTGACGTCGGAAGGAAGCTATGATGGAAACGGGCTGCAAACTGAAATTATTGAATTGTTATTTTTTCCTGGACACGTTTTTGAAACATTTAGGAATATAAGATAAATAATCGTACTTAACTATCTAAGCGCACGGAAGTGCGCAGGCCAAGTTCCAGCAATAGGCCGCGCGCTTGCCGTGGACTATTTAGTATTTAAATAAATAAAATAAATAAATAAAAGTTTATTTGACTCAATAGGACATTACACTACAATAATTCACATCAACAATTAGAATTTATATAAACATTAACACAATAACAATACAACACGAAAAAAAAAAAAAAAAACCGGACACAATAAAAAAACAATGAGAAACAACAATAAAAGAACTTGAAATAAACCAGTAGGTACTGTATGAATTACATGGAATGGTAGGTAGTGCAATGCCTTATGTGCCAAAAAGGACACCACTCAGGCGTAACTCTGTAGCGAGCACTACAGCGCCTGGTATTCTGTGGTTCCTGCTGTTATTGTCGTTGGACGGACAGCTAAACACTCAGCAATAATAAGTGTAAATGTAATTATATTTAGTATTTACACGAACCGTTTCGAAGCGCTTTTGACCCCCCTGTAGCTCAGTGTCTATTGCAAGTGCAAAGATGCACCTACGTAATAATATACTAGTACTTAAGTAGTATACCAAATTTCATAGATATAGCTTTGGTAGATCCTGAAATATGTCCCTGTAAAATAGCTAATTTTGGCACTCACTCACTCACTCACTGACCGGTAATCAAAACCTCTAGGCCATTTCCAATTGTCCTAGCGTTATGAAATTTGGCACACAGGTCGTGTGTTATATGTAGATTAACAAAAAATTAAGAAATTTAAGAAATCGGTCAAGCATGAGTCGGCTCATCTACGAATTTTAGATAAAAATAATCCCACCAAAAACATTTCATGTAAAATGTTGCCAAGACGACCACATAACGTTTGCCCTGTGAAAAAGATATGAGATCTCATGTAGAGCCAAGCTTTTGAATCTACACGGCCTAACTCTACCGACCCTAACTTCAACAAATTCTATATGTCAGTAAATATTATATTGTATAGCTTCGCCGTTTCGCTACCGTCATGGAGGTGATGCGAATATTTAGTTTCTGATCTGAAGGAAAGGAAGTAACGAAACAGCCAAGCCATACATATTTACTATTAGTAGTAGTAATTATTGCGAGCGTTACCAAATGTAATAACGAGTGTTACCAAATATTATTACGAGCGTTACCAAAAAAAACAGACAGACAGTCAGACAGACAGACAGACAGACAGATGGACAGACGGACGGACGGACGGACGGACAGACAGACAGACAAACGGACAGACGGACAGACGGACTGACAACGAAGTTAGAAGAATAGGGTCCCGTTTTTACCCTTTTGGTACGGAACCCTAAAAATAAAAATATTTTGTAAGTATCGACCGCAGGCTTGTAGACGCGCGGTTTTATTGAAAGTTTCCCACAGGTCGTGTCAATATAAATACCACGAGAATTCCGCTGAGAAAGACTTTCTAGAACGGAAAAATTTTACTTTGAGTTATAGTTCCTTTATTATTTCGTTTTCAAATCATTATAGAACCAATTATTATATTGTATTAAGGATGTAGCTATAACTTATACAAATATTTCGTCAGTTATTGTCTTACTAAACTATCACTTAGGGTGAAGCCAAACGAGCGTAATTTGTGAGTTGTGAGTCGCAGAATTTCGGCTGGCAGAAATTCTGCTGCATTCAGTTTCATACAAAAGTCCTGTTTGATTCACACGAGCGTAATTTTGTGAGTCATGATTTGTATGAAAAGATATTTACGCGACCAAAATTCTGCGACTCACGACTCACAAATTACGCTCGTTTGGCTTCACCCTTACAGGCCAAATTAAGAAGAGAAGAATTATACAAGGTGTTACAAAACTAAGCGATAATACTTTAGGGTATGTATGTGTTCCTTATATAGAGCTCACTCTGGAAGTAGCAGCGCTGAACTGAAAGACCAAAAATTTTTTTGGGATTTGTAAGGGCAAGCGCCCCCGCGTCATGAATTTTTTCATACAAAGGTGAGAAAAAAAAATTGCTCTTTCGGCGCTGCTATTTTCACAGCAAACTCTATATTGGGGACTCATACACACCCTAAAGTATTTCACGCATACGTTTTTCGTATTTAGAAATTCGAATGCGTGGAATAAGTAGAAAATGTAACATTAACTGGCGCACACGTTTGCTTTTTTCCTAACGGAAATAATTCCGCACGTACGTTTCAAGGCGGCGCAGCGCGTTTGCGCTAGTCTCATGGACTTCCAAATCGTAATTCTACATTACGAAAACGAATACGGAAAACGTGTGTATGCGACTAGCCTTAAGAGCCTGCTGTCAAAAATATCAAAGCACGCTAGCCCCGCCTACTCACCCCGCTATCCTCCAATCGTGATATAATGATTCCATGAATCGTGCCCCCGAGCATTGTGCTTTGCGCTGCAGCTAATAGTAAACAATATCGCGTAACAACGGTTCCCGCATTATAGCACGAAAGTAAAGGTCGTAAGTCCCAAAACTGTTTTTAATGATTACTTAAAAATTAAATACAATTATAATATTTCCTTTAGTCATTATTTATAAAGTGTGTGATTGTAGTAGTGCAAGTTATTTAATGATAGTAACTCAATAAGTGTAACAGATATTTGTTGAAAAGCCCAGAAAGATTCATAATTTCGAAAAATATAACTATCGAGTCAAAATAAGTGAATCGTGTTTTCCGTTAGGCAAATATTAGATAAATTTACATTATACAATGATTAAATAAATCTCAATTTCATTTAAGTCAATCGTCTTCCGGGATCGTAATACTTATTAGAAAACACAGCAAAATTTGGCAACCCGCTCTTAAGGCTTATTTTATTTATTTTTTATCGTTTACTGTGTAACGTCTCGACCTATCAACTACTAGACTTTCCGCGCGGCTTCGCCCGCGTAAATAAGATATTTCATAGACAAATCGGTCTACAAAAAATAGCCTATGATCCTTCACGTGGTCTACTTCTTATCTGATGCAAATAACAGAAAAATTGCTCTAGTAGTTCGTGAGATAAGCCCTTTGAAATAATTTCCCTCGTTTTTTCCACATGTTCTTCTATTTCTTCGCTCCTATTAGTCTTAGCGTGATAAAATAAATCACACACTTTATAAAATAATAGCTAAAGGAAATATTAGTATTGTATTTAATTTTTAAATAATCATCAAAAACATTTTTGGGACTTACGACCTTTACTTTTGTGCTATAATGCGGGAACCGTTGTTACGCGATATTGTTTACTATTAGCTGCAGCGCAAAGCACAATGCTCGGGGGCACGATTCATGGAATCATTATATCACGATTGGAGGATAGCGGGGTGAGTAGGCGGGGCTAGCGTGCTTTGATATTTTTGGCAGCCCGGTTTTAATCTCTCCCTTTTGGTTTCGTCGTAGTTGGGTAAAAATCCACAAATGTGTTTGTTGAATGATCGCATAGTCACTGTGCAGGCGCGGAAGTATAATACGGTGACGGAGAACCGTAATTTGCCTAATGTAATGTTATCATTATGGCTTCTGATGGTAATGTCGACATGCAATTTCAATTAAGCGCTATACTTTACGAGTGCAAACATCATAATTTTGTTTGTATAAGTGTATCCACTCGTTTATCTACAAGCTACATGGTGTTCTTAATACTGTTGTGTGCAAAAATATTTTTATGTTTCTTTAAACTAGAGGTCGCCCAATGGTCGAAATTCGACCAATAATAATTTAAATTATAAGTTTGAACGCTATTAGTTCGCAATGATGTAGTCGTATATTCGTAAGGATAATATTTATTGAAGTGATATTTAAAACAAAGTCGACAACATGGTAACCGCCGTTGTCGGTGTCACAGATAATTAATGTAATAAAATATGTAACAGTGTTTGAGATTTAATAAAAAAAAAAAAACTATTCGTCGTCAATTTGATCGCAGACGTCAACCATAAACCAAAGAGTAAGATACGTGTGTATAGGCTTGTCATTCAAAAAGATGGTAGTGTGCAACATTGTAGTGTGTGTAATGATTTATTTATTAAAAAGCATAATTTTAAAACAATATTGGCTCGATGCACTCCTTCTCCATTTAAACTATAACTGTGCGAAATTTCATGCTCCTACGTTTTCGCATTACGAAGTCTACAGTCATTTAAGTTACTGTTAAATTTCAGAGACCTGTAAAATTTCGCTCGGATACTCTGAATTTTTTTACACAAATTAAGAGCCATAATTGAGAGCCGTTTTACGGAGGCGTTCAGATTACACCGCTAAAGTGCCTAAAACAGTTTTAAGGAATGTGACACACAACGTTTTATACGTTTGTAGCTAAAACCTTTATTGAAATTTGATATTATGTTAAATATTCCAATAGCACACTCATTATTATTATCATTTCACTTAACTAATTAGTACTTACTCTCTAATAAACACAGCTTATAACTATTATGTTCGTCTTCAGTGGCGGGGCAAGACCTAAATTTGACGTGGGGAAGATACATTTTGCGAGGCCCCCTAATGAATGACGCAAGAGGACGGACGAACAAAATTGTTAAGAAAAATATTTTTTTGATACTCAAACCTTTATTTACGACTCGTAAAATCTTTTAAAAATCCTCGTGGGCCAAGGGTGCGTGGCCCCTTGGACCGCGTGGCCGTGGGCCCACGTCGCCCACGCTTTACGCCGCCACTGTTCGTCTTTGTCTTTAAAAGTCACATAACAGACAGAGAAACTTCGAACACTTGTTTCGAAGCTACCCCATGCAAGTATCTTTATTAGTTAGAGCTTTATACTTTAAATTTTGTGAGAGCTATTCTTAAACTGTCTGAGAATTTAAGTCAGGGCAAAATCGATTTATTCGAGGATGAGTTTATAGTGGAATATAATAAACATTGAGTGTACTGACGTAAAAACATCGTATTAAATTTTGGGTCAGCAGATTTTGGCATGACGTAAGAACAGATAACGACATGAATATACAGGTACGAAGTTTTTATTATTTACTTAAATAAATACATTTTCAGTGTTTTCAACACTCTCTTTTTTGAGAATGCCAATAAATAGCAATTTAATTTTACAGCACTCGGTTTTCGCTAGAACTCACTCTTATTTTATGCTTCGAAATCTCTAATGTGTCACAGCCGAATCTCTTTTTTATTTTTACTATATTCTGAATTCTGTTTTATCGTACCGGAGTTGGGGACAAATTAATTGCTTCTATTTTATGGGCAATAAAAAGATAATACGTAGCCCGGTGCAAGCAGATTTGAATGAGCCCCTAAATTTTCTTACGAAGTACTTATAAAAATACGAGAATTTTATATATAAGATATTACGAGACTTTACTGCTTCTATAACACCCGTCTTCATACATGATACTCGTGCTACTGCAAGAAAAGTAGAAATAGAAGAATAATAAAGAAGCTAAAAATTATAACGATAACAATGTACGTTAATAAACTTGTCTGCCTATAAATTTTTTACAAGTCTCGCATATTATGCAAACAAAAAATAAAGCCTCTTTCTATTTCTACTCCTTAACATGTTTCAAATAAAATTAATAAAGTACCTATGTGTTTAAAAAACAAACAAAATATATTAATTCACCAATGTACGAAGCCATAGCTGTTCAAGGTTCTACGATAAGTGGTCCACAATAGACACCATTAGCTCTGATCATTTGATTGTATTATTTATTAAACGGCGGGCACGCGTCTATTTGTATCACATACCGACCCAATCTACTCCCATATTTTGTACCGATCGTACTGCTGTTTGTACATTTATAGTGCTAGCGACTGTGTTGTTATAGTTTCCAATAAATCAAGTTATACTGGTGTTATAAAATGTTATATTGAAGTCAAAACAACAACATCCTGTACGTATGGCGAGTCAACGCTGGAGACCACGTACGCGCCATTTCTTGTACTTACGTTGACTACTGAAGCGCGTTTTAAAAAAGGAACTAAAAATATGTTCAACAACAGTACAGAAAATTGTTCGCAACGTCATTCAAATATCGAACTCTACACTGCCCCTGAGGCGTACGAACTAAACTTGACGACCACAGCGCTGCTGAGTGCGTTTCTACTGTTGAGTGCCGTCGGGAATGTCTGCACCTGTGTTGTTGTCATACGGGACAAGAGTATGCGGTCGCCCACCAACTACTATCTTCTCAATCTCGCTATCAGTGACTTAATATTCTCCAGTTTCATCCCCGTGGAGATATGCATATATTGCCTACCGGAATTCTCACTGAGCGTCGAGTTGCTCATCGCCCACTTTTTCTTCTACGAGTTTTTGGGGAATTTTAGCGTGTTAACGATACTCGCGTTCACCGTGGAGCGCTACTTGGCCATAACTAAACCGTTTTCGGGACACCAATCGATGCTGACGTCTCGCATTTGTAAAGTTATAACTACGATTTGGATTACTTCTCTGTCGTTTTCGAGTTTCAACACTTACTGGATTTGTAAAGTGCAGAAAACGGACTACGCGGTTTGGTTCACGACGTTTTATAACGATTACCACAAATATTATATCGGTATTTTGCTGATAGTATTTTTTGTTCTGCCCATGTGTGTTATTGTTGTTCTTTTTGTGCTCATCGTGCTACATCTGAAGTCGTCAAAACAAGTGTTGAGAGCGAACAGTTTGCAGACTATACGCAATAGAAAGCGAGCTACAAAAATGTTGGGTAAGTTGCATTAGGTAATAGGTATAGTTTGTTTTTTAGTAAGAAAATTATAGACTTAAACATTAGAGTTTGTTCATTGGATGATAATTAAAGACGTGAGTGGAAGAAGCAGATAACTCATATATTATATAACATACGGATAATTACTAATTTTTTCCCTTATCTTGTATCTTACCCACTTCATCATCTAGCTAATATATCTGGGTACACATAAAATCTACATTTTGTTTGGATTTAAAATTATTTTCCCGGCCTACATTTATGCAAGAAAACGGCATTTTTTAACTGTCATTCACCTGCTTCTTCCACTCATGTCTTCAATTATTTTGCTCAAACCTTAAAAATGTTAAGGTATATTGATATAAATATTTGAGTTTATGTAAATTAGAGTTAAGTTGAGAAGACAATTAATTTTATAAATGTGTTTTGACTTCCAATGATCATGTACCTACGTAATTCGCAGTCGCACCATTAAGGACGCCTTCACATTACGTCGCCAGTACTGCGAGTTGCGACAGCCGCGCGGCTGCCGCACTACTGGCGACGTAATGTGAAGGCGTCCTAAAGGTGCCGGTTGGCAGCGGGCGACATGAAGCAACCGCAGACGGCGTGTCGTCGCGACACTACTGGTTTGTATGAATTTCTATGAAATACCCTCCGCAGCTAGCGATACGAAGCTTATAGCGACACTTATTCATAGAAATACAATATAGAAACCACTAGTGTCGCGACGACACGTCGTCGCTGCTACTTCATGTAGCTGGCTTCCAACTTGTACCTTTACACCGTACACAATATTATGTCTGTGAATTGTGATTGTTACCGATTTGATTGAGACTGAAGCCGTAATTTGACGTTTTTTAATTACAAATAGGGTTGAGACTATAATTTAATCTCTAATCTAAAACTCCTGGAAAAAAATAATTCATTTAAAATCGAACACTCGAGTGTCGAACAAAAATGTAATGAAATAATTTAACAGTGATATTTAAATAGAATCACCACACTTTAAATTTCAACTTTATTACCCCAGAGTTCTATCTGCTTATAGTAATATAAGCAGATATATTACCTTAGCCTTCTTTTTGCATTTCCAGCGGCAGTGGCAGCCTTCTTCTTCATATGCTGGTCTCCGTACTTCACGCTGCGAGTGTTGGCGCTCATGGACTACAGTTACCCAGACCATATGTGGGTAAGATTGCCGTGATTTTTATTTTCCCGCTCAATAGTTTTAATTGATGTTGCCATGCTTCAAATCAAGCGCAAATGTTTTCGACCTTCCTGAATCCTGTGTAATGTTCTCAAGGGCGATCATAGTGTGTTCATTTAAGGTCTTATGTCAAATGATATGAAATTGCTCGTCAAGCTTTTATAACAGGGGTCACCAATTAGTTTCGCTCGGGGTCCATTTTAAGAAATGAAAATATGACCTTCGCGGTCCATACATTTTATAAAAAAAATATTTATTAAACGAAGCTAATTACGGAAATTATAAATGTCTTTATTTACATATCACTGGGAAAAGTGACAATTTTTGTAGCTAATTATAATCTCTCTGATGTTTGGAGTGAAATTGGTGCAAGCTATTGGCATTAAATCCTGAAGATGTTCATGAGTAAGTCGAGACCGAAATTTATGTTTACTTCGAAAATGCTCGGTCCGCACACAATGGGTCGGCGCGGCGCGCGGCGCGGCGGTCCGGACGCGGACCGTGGTCCGCCATTTGGTGACCCCTGTTTTATAAAATCACATTCATACATAAATCGAGAAATATAATATTTAAAATAACATGTCAAATTACTGTGAGATACCTTACGTCAAGTACCATACCGACGCCCCCACCGAATAATCGGACAATGTGCTATTGTGGGGTTTTTCGTGTTATGCGATTTTTGGCATCTAGAAGTCGAAATACATCATGTGATTTTTTTCAGAATTTTTCTGTGGATATTTACAAATATATAAAAAATTATGTGTTTATTCCATAACAATACTTAAAATTGTATTTTACACCAAAAACTCGGCAATAGACTATTGCGAAAAAATATGTCAAAACGATTTGACGATAAACGACTATTGCATGGTTGTTCGGGTAAATACATTTCTGCCTACTGCACACTTCCACTCCTGCACATCTCACTTTCACACTCCTTCCACTCAGGTAGCCACTGATCACCCGCCTCAGGTTCCCCAGACACCTAACTTAAGCTAACCGAACCTTTACAGCTGGCCACCAAGCATTGTCGAAGGCCCCCTCTGTGTCCAGCGATACAACAACAGAAATTTTCTCCTCCTCTCTCTTCTTTCTGATGTGGTTCACTAACCTATAGAGGGCGTCTTCAGTGCTCCTTTGGGGCATGAAGGCATATTGGTTGGGGTTTACTTTGGGCAACTTGTATAATCTGAGTCGGACGACCATCATATCGCGATGATCATCTCAGTCCACTCACCTCCAGTCTCCAATCTCAGACCAGCATCAGATCAGTCATCGCAGAGGTATTTACACAGGACCCAAGAGTCAGGAATAGTCACACTTTCTTCATTTAAAAAAAAACAGAAGAATGTCTGACTGTCTCTGGCTAGCTTTTTTGGATGTCTTAAGTCATCATAAATGTAAGAACGACCAGCGACTGGAGGTTTGGTTGCGGTCACTTTGGGAGACATCAAGTGGTAAAGTTCTTCCTAATATTCGTTAAATTATATACGTTGCTCATATTTTTATTTTATGCTTCACAGTAATTGTAGGAATCTCGTCTTCTTGTGCAGTTTTCAGGATATATCATAATCTGTTTCGATTTTTGTAATTCACAAGCGGGTTTTCTCACAAACAAGAATGTATGGGCAATACTTGCTACAAAATAAACTAAACGTGACCGATAAGCAGCGAGATCTGTTACAAATTAATGAGAACGTATTTAGATATGTTTTCTTTCACAAATACTCCTAAGAAGCGCTTAAAACTGTCACAACAGCACATGTTACAGTTTCACGCCTGCAAGCAGCTGTCTAACAGGCAAACATTATTCGCGGAGGTTGTCCTGCAGGTCGAAATGGGACCCAATTCAGTATTTAATTAAGAATGCGATTGCAGCTACCATAAGATGTGCTGTTATAGTGTGTTGTGTGAGGTTATAGTGTGTTTGTTGTATTGTAACGTGAGAAGTTTTTTAACATAGTTTTGGTCAGGACTACATTGAACTGTATTACGATGCAGATAGAAGTCGACGATTAAAGCACCGTCATATTAGAAAGGCCTACGATGCTCTCGGAAGACTGTCTAAAGCAATTTTCTGCCATTTTCATTCATTTTATTAGAACATAATACGATATTGTGACACCAACTCAGGCGGCGATGAGGGTTATGACTTATGATTAAGATTTAAATTAACTGCAATGATTATCAGTTCTATTAAAATGATAGGGCTAGTCTCCAGAGTGTATTTTTTTAAACCTAGAGCTGTTTCGATTGCAAGAATGTCATTTATGTCATCCAATAATTAATGTATTGAAACAAAAATACATACTATTTTTATTTTACCCATAGTAGAAAATCATTGGAATAAACGATAATGACTTTAATTATAAAGTGTACAATATTTTTTAATCACCGAATAGTAAAGTAATAGCTGTTTACCAATGTTCTTATCCTAAACAATTTCCCCGAATAACATTGCAATGGGATATTATACGTGCATTTTATTGCAGTCGAAAACATAAATTACCCGAATAATCATGAAATAGACATTAATGATCAGAGCTTGACCTACTCCAAAACGATAAGTTGCATTTTGCTTTATTTAAAAAAACCTTTGGTAATAATTAAATACTGTTAAGATAGCAAGATAGGTAAAAAATTAGCTTTCATTTGAGATATAAAAAATCTTTGATCCTTTTTTTTTGACGGAGTTATTAACAAAAATCAGTTTTTTGGCTCTCCTGAACATTTTTTTTTCATTTTTACGATTGTCCGGTTATTCGGTGGGGGCGTCGATACATTTTTAACACGCTTTCATTAGCTTGGGCTGTATGTATGTAACGGAATCTTTGAGCACGATTTTTACCTATCTCCAGTAGTCTAATTAATTCGAAACTTTGCATACGTATTAACAGCTAATGACAATACAATAATTTGTTAACATTCTTGAAAAAATAAATAAAAAGCGTGTTTTTTTAGTTTTTTTTTTAACAATTATATTTTATTATTGAAATGTAACTGTACAGCTGCTGTCGAAATTATCAAATGCATTTTTTCGTTTAAAAATTTTGTTGGTGTTTTCCAGGTATGGCGGGTGATCATCTACATGTGCTCCATCAACAGCTACATGTCAGCGGTCGTCAACCCCATACTCTACAGTCTCATGTCCAGGAAGTTCCGACGGGCTTTCAAAGTAAGTATATCGAACTTATTTAGTTACAGGAGCCAAAAGTATTTGACTAAAGGCCTCGCCTCGCATAGAAAAAATACATATCGAATGAATATATGAATATACAAAATTAAATCAATATAAAGAAGCGTCGCACTCAATTTTTTATCGCTTTATGCATCATCAACTCGCGACTTTGAACAGTGACTGACCCAATCACTTAATCCAAGTAATCTTTTGACAGTAGGCAAAATTCCAAAAAACAACAATCATAGTTTAATCTTCTATACTTTGAAGTAGGTACTTATAAAACCATTTAAAGTATTTCAAAGTATAGAAGTACTTATAGCTCTGTAAAAAGAAACTTTTTGTGGCAATAAGGAAAAAACGACAAGAGAGGCGGACAGTTGAAAAAGTATTGGGGTGTAAAATAAATAGGGTAAACCAATAAAAATGTTTACGGGAGGAAGCATCTTTTTGAAGGTTTAAGATATTTTTCTTTCAGAATAATCTATTTTTAAAGATAGTCAATAAAGTTCAGCATTTATTGGTTTGGTTCAGGAAATGAAAATATTAAATACTTTTTCAATTCTATTTTTAAATACGGAGTTGCGGGCTACATCACTAGATGACTCGTATTCTATGAATAATAAAAACTAAGGAAGAGTAACTGTGTCGATTAGTTCCGCGAGTCTACAAAATGAGACCCGAATACATGCATACATTATGCATGTATTCGGTATACAATTTTGTGTATTTATACTAGTGACAATTATTGTCAACGGCTTTATTTCGCAAATTTAGTGTTTCGTAGCTGTTGTCATATGAGTGTCCGAAAAGGAACCAAATTCAAAACGGTTGAAATATGGGAGTTACGTTTCCTTAGTTTTGGAACGAAGTTCCTTATCGCGCGTTGCGAAAGGGGGCTAGACGGAAAAGTTGTAACGGCACTTTTTAAGTACCTGCGAAGTAGGGGCAGAGGGCGTTGATGTTTCGATGACATCAACTGGCGTGAAATTTAAAATTCTACCATTCCTCTATGGCGGAAAATTTGAATTTTTTTAGCTGGGTGGGGTGGTAGTTTTTTTTTTATTGTATAACTTCGTTCCATCCGGGTGTCCCTTGACACCTCTCAAGTTTTTTTTATTATTCGTAGCTCGTATTCGATCGATTGTTTATGTAGCTTCCGTATTAAAATTGCATACAAAAATATCCTATGTCCTTTCCCGATAAAAAATATCTATATGTCCTTTCCTGGGACTCGAAATATCTTCATACTGAATTTCAGCAAAATAAGTTTAGGGGTTTGGGCGTGAAAAGGTAACAGAGAGACAGACACATGTACACACTGTAGCATTTATAATATTAGTGGAACTATAAATATAAATAAATAATGATTGTTTTCCAGAATTTACTCGGGGTAAGAGCGACATCGGCCAAGTCCAGCAAATCGCGCAGCTCAAAGGAGAACACACATGTCTGAAAATACTGGATAGCGTTGAAAATACTGGATTGGAGAAATTGATGCACGCGATTCAGATATTTGAAATATTATGAAACTGGGAATGGAACTATGGAGTGTTAGGATACAAGAAGACAGAAATCAAGACACGAAACAAGAAAGTGAAAATATTATGAGTGAAAAAAAAAACAAAATGTGAAACAGAAGATTACTGTTAATATAAGAAAAATAAGTATTTTCGCTCCAAAACGTGATGATAATAATTATTATGTTGAAGAAAATGGAATAAAGAATATTTAAAAATGTTAAAATGCTTTACTCTTTGAAGCAAATACAAACTACTAGTATTAGTATTTTGGAAATTGAAAATAAGAGATACGAAATACATAGCGTAGTGTAAAATAATCGGCTAAGTGCGAGTCGGACTCGCGCACGAAGGGTTCCGTACCGTCATAGAGCGAAAGTAGGGAAAAATTGTGTTTTTTGTATGGAAGCTCCCCTTAAATATTTTATTTTAATTTTATTATTGATTATTAAAGTACAAATATAATTAAGGATTTTGTGAAAATTTCAAGTGCCTAGCTGTTACCATTATTGATTACTAGCAAAAAGGCAAAAAAATCACGTTTCTTGTATAGGTCTTAAATATTAACTTTATTTTGTTTTTAGTATTTGTTGTTATAGCGGCAACAGGCTAACAGATATACACAATCTGTGAAAATTTCAGAAGTCTAGCTATAGCTGTTTTTGAGATACAGCCTGGAGACAGACAGACAGACAGACGGACAGACAACGAAGTCGATGTTTAGTAATAGGGTTCCGTTTTTACCCGTTGGGTACGAATCCCTAAAAATATTAAGTATATATCTTATACTAATTAATTATATTATCAATTACAACATTTTGTGAAGCCTTAGAAATATATTTAAGTACTATCTTAAAGTGCCTTACAGCTATTTTCATCGCTAAAATGTTATATAATAGAGTAATTTTCGAACACGTTCTTATTTGGCACAATATGTTAAGACTAACTAATTTCATCATATTGTGTGTTTTATTAATATAACAGTGTGTATTTTTATAATAAAACCTGCTACCAATATTTATTAAGAGCGATCTTTAGTAGCACTTAGTAAAGGACAACTTCTTACGTTTCTTGCTAGATTTGTAAAAAGTTATATTTACAGCTGAAGTTTTGTAATTATAAGCCAATCAAACTACAGTAAAACCCGTTTAAGACGATTTCACAGGGACTCAACCAAAAACGCGTCTTAAGGCCCTTCCCCTACGGAGATTCCGTAATTTACCGTATTTAGAGCCTTATAAACTCATAATTTTAAAGCTACAAAGTTATAATAAAAATACAGCAATAATCTTCAGTATATCAACATTCCTTTCCCCGTTTAAAATTTTCTATTTTTGTTTATTATACTCATGATATTAGCTTCCAAAGTAATACCAATTTATTAAAATTGAAGCATACTTTCAGCATCTCCCTAGTATTTACAAATTACGTTTATTTGAAACACACGACAATAGATAGACAATTTCGTTAACTACATATTCCCCATTTTAAATTTTTTTAGATCAATTTTGAACGTAAAATAAGTAAAAAAAAAAATAGGATTTTTGTGCGATCTCGGCAACGCGTCAAATGTATGGTCAAGGTCGTTTGCTCGGGGGATGGCCTTAAGCGGGAAAGCGTATTATGCGGGATATAGGGAAATAAAAAACTGACCTATTGCATACGTAATATTTATTGTTTTTTCGAATGTAGGTATTGAATTGTACATTTAAAAATTATGTACGTCACATAAATTAATGTCGTGTATTACTATCACGTTGTTTAAAATAATCACTTATTTTAGTTTAACAGAAAGATTTTGAGACATTAGCAATTACAATATTTTCAACGTAATTTAACTTTTGTAGTGCGTCTTCGCTTCGATTCAAAGAAGTTACATAGCGTCTTATATCATTAACTGCTGATAATGCCTGGGCGTGTGTCAAAATCGGAGTTGACTCATCTTCTTCTTGATCATTATCACTTTGAGCCTCTTCTTGTGTGTTAGTCACACTCTCAATAGGATCTTCAATTGATTGAAGTCCAGTTCAGTCAGTCGGCCGCTGTCGCAGAGGTAAGAGGTGGCCGTGTTAGGGCGTATTAAACGGGATGACGATCGAATTAAGCGTTAAAGAATGTATGAAAACATGTCTCAAGTTGCAGGGACTCATGCAAAATGGCGTATTATGCGGGAAATCGTATTAAGCGTGATTGTCTTAAACGGGTTCTACTGTAGTTCAGACTTCTGAGCGGAGTAATGCAATCGAGCTATGCAATATTGCATTATTGAAAAGTAAAAAGATGTTGCACCTGCTTTTTTAGGGTTCCGTACCCAAAGTCTCCAGAACTCCTCCAAAACGGCTCAACCGATTTTAATGAAATTTTGTATGTAGATATATTCGTTAGGCCCGAGAATTTTTATCTACTTCTAATCTCTCTTCTTAAAATCTTTTTATTTACTTCTTATATTGAAACTAGAAATAATTTATATGGCAAAACAATTTTGTCGGATCAGCTAGTAATAAAATAAAATAATATAGTGTCTATTATGTGCATTATTTACATGGTGAATTTCTGAGCTTGGTAGATGACATTGTAAATTAAAAATAAAAAGTTGTAAATAAATTTATCGTCAAGGAGTTTAAGCGAGGGCTTTCCTATTATTAAGATTTGTCTGATATCACAGAGAGAGAGAGAGAGAGAGAGAGAGAGAGAAAGAGAGAGAGTTCTATTTCCAATCGAAATATTTACTCAAAGACTAGCGTCAAACATAATAATATTATTTTTAAAATTTCGTTACGGCCATGCTCTCATCATTTAAAGTCTACAGCCAACACAAAGGCTTTATCATTAGCTCCAATCGATACACTTGAAGAATAAAAAAATCCGGTTATTAAATATTTTATCCCGTAATCGTTAATAGTCCGAAGTTAAAAATTCGCAATATAATAGCAATGCAAAAGCATTCCGCTTAAAAGTTGGCCCACGTTTCCACGAGCTATAATTTATAAACGTTCACTATCTCGTATTATCTTATGTCCCAGGGAAATTTACTGTTATTCTGACAAGCGACGATTGTTCAACAATAATTGCGCTGTTCCTCTGTCTGTCACCGATGTTATTACGTATTGTGTTGTCTAATAAAACTTAATTTGAAAATCAAATATAGCTCAAATAGATTTTAAATTTGTATTAATAAGTTACAAAATGTATTTCTCGTGATTTTTATTATCTTTTCAGAATGAAGAATCATTAAACCTAAGCCTAACTCACGTTTGAAGACAGTGGATGAAATGGATAACTAACATTTTATAACTATTCTAAATTCCGACTTCAAAATAATAAAGATTGAGTACAGAAATAGTTTAGGCGAATTCCGAAAAAAGCACTTTTAATGAATAACAATAATTATTTAAAAGTTTTTGTTTCTTATAAGAATATTATTGTCTTTATCGTGAAAGTCGGTTTCAAAATAATATTTTTTTTGTTTAAAAGTAATAATACCTGTATATTTAAACAAGCCTTGAAACTTACCTACTTTATCATCTGACTAATACATCTGCCAATACATTAAATCCAATATTTTTTTCATATCATTTTGCCGGTCCTAAAGCATTCATTTATGCAAAAAAAAACGAACATTTTCAAATTATTACTTTGGGTAAGTAACAATTTGAAAATGTTCGTTCGTTCTTCATCCACTCACGTCTTCGTTTTTTCATGACGTCAGGGCTTAATTTTTTTAAATTGTTGTTTAAAATGCTAATCCGATGAAGCTAAGTACTAGTCTAGATTCAATTTTAGCTTTACGTGATTTAATGACCTAATCCTTTCCACTGGAATGGAAAACCAACAGAGGTTTTATTAAAGCTGGATTTATAACTAGCGCACCGCGTGCATACAATGTTAATCTAGTAATTTCGAGAAGCGGTCAGTAATATTCGGTGTCAAATGAAAACGAGAAATTTAATGAACGAAAATTATTTTCCGTATGGAACATTTTTTCTTCCGACTTCAAAAAAAGGAGGTTATCAATTCGACCCGTATATGGGTCAACTATTCTTTACACGCGATAAATTTTTTTTCAAAAAATTCAAGCATGCTCTTTTTACTAATCACTATAGGGAATCATCTTAACTATACATTTAATTTTATAATAGTAGTTTCAGCACCGATTTTCGTTGACTTTTTGAGCGTTTTTTTTTTGTGAAAAATATGTCACGTTTAATAAGTTGGATTTAAATTAAGTAAATAAAATAAAATATATTGATGGATCAAAATACTTTATTCATAGACATAGTCGTAATGAAACGTAAATGGTCTTCCAAAAAAGTGTAAAAAGTGAGATCAATATAGTTTTCATGCTTCTCTTTATTTAGTTTAAAATTTTCCTTGTACCGTTTTTGCTGGTAGCTGAAAGTGGACGAAATATAACGTTAGTAAACCGAAGTGTTGGCAAATTTGGTTAGAAGGTTAGCATCTTAGTAACGATTGTCTCCTGGGTAACGACAGTGGAACCGTTACCCAGGAGACATTAAGACATATTTTATTTTTTGTAGATGAATATAAGAAATCGAGAAATTCCAACAATACCCAGGAAAACTAAGACATAATATCCATATATTACCACAAACATTTATTGAAATAATTCATATACTTACCATAATTTCGATGCTACCCCACAGCTCCACAATAAAACACGCTGCCTCACTCAGAGTCTCGGATAAAATTGCCGATCAATCAGCGAAAATAAAGTGGCGTGACGAGTATCAGGTGATTCCCAAAAAGGTTTCCTACTGGTCAAGCTGTTTAAAGGCTGTGTCGTCGCACTTACTCCACCTTATGTGTCGTGAGACAGCGGACCAGCATATTTAAGTTTTAGTAGGGACAAATTTGTTAAAGTCAAATTATAAAATAAAATAGAACTTAGTAGCCTATAATTAAAGATTAATAAAGACGTGAGTGGAAGAATCGAACAAGTAACATTTCGTAACATACGGACAATAACTCATTTTTTCCCTAATTATTTTAACAAAACTTGTATCTTATCTACTTCATCTGGCTACACATATAATTCATAGTTTTTCTATTTCAAATAATTTTTCCGGCCTTGAAGCCTCCATTTAAGCAAAAAAACGGGAAGTTTTTTCATGTTACTTACCTTATTCTTCCACTCACGTCTTGATTTATGAAGCGTTACACATTCAATCACGTAATCGGAATGTAAAAACAGCTTTCGCTTTGGAACTTTTTGTCATAATATCAAATTCAATACATCGATTTGTCAAAAGGACAACAGAAATTTGTATGAAAGTGAATTTTCGTCGGTGGGGACATGTAAGTTATTATATTTTTCAACAGAAAATGTCTAGTAATTCGTACGTTAATATGACGGCAGTAGTTCTGATATACATATAAAAGCAGTTAATTATTGTTATTGCCAATAGTTTTGTGACCAGAGCATTCTTACTGTGAAGGAAGGTTTTGGCAAGGAAAAGTTGATCCACCCATATAATATTTCCAGAATTGCCTAGTTTTCGTGTATGTTTTTCTATATCAGCGTCTGAACAAATGTGCCAAATTTCAAAAGTGTATGTGTGTAATGTGCATGTATGTGTTCGCATATCTCCGGAACTACAAGTCCGAAAATAAAATCCGGAAGATTTAAGTAATCCTTTTTTGTTGTACTAGGTATTGTTCAACTTAGGGAATACTGCAAGTTTCGACAAAATCCATTCGATGGTTAATATAATTTTGAAGTCGGTTTTATCTTTTTAAAAACTATTTAACTTAATTGTATATAATATATTTATATACTATTTAATATTTCTAAGTAAACATTTCTTCAGTGGTGCTGTTCACTTTTTTGGGTAGTGTTGGGCCTTTTTTTGCGTTGGGGAAATGCGTTTACGCATTCCCGGCAGTCTGGGGAGGGCTACCGGGGTAAGCAACTAACATCAATTAATTGACATAACCTGACCAAATAACGTAGGTCCGTCTACTGCCTATGAATCAACTTAACTCTGAGTAGTACATACACAAAACACTTTCTTCAAGTCATAATTTAAAAATGCAGTTAACGTTTAACTATAGTAATCTATTTAACGTATGCAAAGTAATTTGTAACATTTCTTAAATAAATTGGTGCCTAAGCTTACGTTCGCGAGCAGAACGTTCGTTTAATACAGGTATAGAGAGAATACAGAGCTCTCTTGCGGCAATGTACTGGCAGCGAGTTCGGAAGCGCTGGCTCCTACACTAATACCCTGTGTAAAGCTTACTCTACACCTGGCAATTTTCAGCTATACTAAACTGAAGCTAGTGGTAGAGAAGAACACGACGAAGTTGCAGCGCAATTTTGTTGTCCGAGACGATGAGAGATATCGTAACGAAAAAGTCGGAAGGCCTTTTGAAAAAGGCTCCATATACAGATTGACCGATCGAATCCGGTCGAACTGATTGTAGCCCAATCTAACCGGTCACTGGACTCAACGTGCACACAGGCGTGAATGCATAAAACGAGTCAGATCGGCCTGCGATGTGTCCGATCGGATTCGATAAGCCTCCCCGTATACGGGGACCTTAAGGGGGCGACTAAATCAAAACACGAGTAGATGATCTTATATTTCATTTTTATACTTGATACAAATAAGCTACAAATTGTTTAATTTTTTTTAAACATAGATACTACATTATATTTGCGAGGGCCCGTAGTAGTGAAAACACGATATCTTAAAATTTTCTCGCTAGAAAAAAAATGACAAATAGTAGTATAGTAAGTTGTTATTAGTAGTAGTCTATGTTTATCGACTTATTAAAAAGAAAAGAGTATAGTAAAGAGTATATATGGTAGAGTTGCGGTAGGTTCTATCGTACCCGCAACTCTGCCTTAAGCGAGGAGTGGAGCAACATGGGCCACCTACATACCCCGGCCGATACCCCCAATCCGCCGGGGATGCGTAAAGCATTTCCCCATGTAAAAAAAAAGAATGCCCTGACTCCGCGTCGGTCTTTTTCACCTGGCATAATATGAAAGACGGGCGTAAGTGTGAAGAGAGAAGGACGATGTTTGATTTTTGCTTTATTCGCCCTCTTAAGCGAAAATTAAATTATTCGCGTTACAATATAATGAGAGTGGCACCTTTCGATCAATCGCATTCGTCTCAATACTTGGTATATAAAACTGATGCCACGAGAGTGTGGAGCAGGCTTTATTTACACTCTAATTGCTTAAAGCTTCGAAACAAGACTTAGTTTAATTAAAACTATAACATAATTAAATGTACCCTCCAAGGAGGATAGACTAGGTACCCTCAATATTCTCCCGCCAGACTCTAGACTTAACGATTATGTATAAAATGTATGATAAAAATTCGAAATTAAAACTACTATTTTTATCAATCTAAAGGTGCCGGTTGGCAGCGGGCGACATGAAGCAATTGCACACGACGTGTCGCAGCGACACTACTGTAACTGTACTTTGTACATACAAACCAGTAGTGTTGCGACGACACGTCGTCTGCGGTTGCTTCATGTCGCCCGCTGCCAACCGGCACCTTTAGTGTCGCTAGCTGCAGACTGCGGAGGGTATTTCATAGAAATACATACAAACCAGTAGTGTCGCTGCGACACGTCGTCTGCGGTTGCTTCATGTCGCCCGCTGCCAACCGGCACCTTTAGTGTCGCTAGCTGCAGACTGCGGAGGGTATTTCATAGAAATAGATACAAACCAGTAGTGTCGCTGCGACACGTCGTCTGCGGTTGCTTCATGTCGCCCGCTGCCAACCGGCACCTTTAGTGTCGCTAGCTGCAGACTGCGGAGGGTATTTCATAGAAATACATACAAACCAGTAGTGTCGCTGCGACACGTCGTCTGCGGTTGCTTCATGTCACCCGCTGCCAACCGGCACCTTTAGTGTCGCTAGCTGCAGACTGCGGAGGGTATTTCATAGAAATACATACAAACCAGTAGTGTCGCTGCGACACGTCGTCTGCGGTTGCTTCATGTCGCCCGCTGCCAACCGGCACCTTAAATCTAGAATAGTTTAATAAAATCTGCTTCCTGTTTTCTCACAATACCGCCTCTTATTTGGTGACAAATACGAAGTATTAAGACCTACAATGGACAAAATTTTTAAATGTGAATCACTTTTGCGTCCTAATTTTTACGGAAAAGCGGATTTTCCCGTGTACGAAAATATAAAATAATACCAATAAATCATTCTGCAATAATATAAAGAGAGTATAAATCATCCATCTGCTACCCTAGTCCCCACCTACGCGAGGAAAGTATAATCGAAAATCGCCCAAGTGCGAGTCGAACTCGCGCAGGAAGGGTTCCGTACCGTTATAGAGCAAAAATAGGCCAACATTTTTTTTTGTATGGGACCCCCCTGTAAATTTTATTTTAATTAAATTATTTATTATTAATTTACACATATAATTGAGGATTTTGTGATAATTTAGAGTGCCTATCTGTTGCCATTATCGATATCGAGCAAAAAAGGGCAAAAAAATCACGTTTGTTGTATGTGAGTCCCCTTAAATATTAATTTTATTTTGTTTTTATAGCGGCAACAGATATACACAATCTGTAAAAATTTCAGAAGTCTAGCTATAGCGGTTTTTGAGATACAGCCTGGAGACAGACAGACAGACAGACAGAGAGACGGACAGATGGACAGACAACGAAGTCTCAGTAATAGGGTCCCGTTTTTACCCTTTGGGTACGGAACCCTAAAAAGCAGCCATTATGAATGGGATACTTATGTTATTCTAGTACCGATCAAGATCTCGGGATTACGACGATGGATTGCAATTAACGGCGTGAAATACTGTAATTACTTCTATTAAATACCAATCCAATATAAGTTCCTTCTTTTTCTGCGAGCTAAGAAAGGATTTGTGTCGCAGAAGAATTTTAACATTATTACTAGATAAGTTGTTTTTTTTATTACTAAAAATATTAGTTCAATTTCAGAGCCTTGAACAATAATTATTACTTATTTAAAAAAAACTTTGAAGATAATAATATTATTATGAATATAGACCGACAAGCTACGAATAATAAAAACTAAGGAAAAGTAACTCCGTCAAAAAAACATGTTCTACAATACTTGTCAAAAAAATTTCAATACATTTGAAATATTTAGGTGGCCTTGAGCGGTATCAGGCTGACGTTACATGACAGTTCGAAAGAAACCTTTAAAACGGTAATATTATTTCATCAAGCCTCATACGGTCACTGGTGACCGAGACACAATAGAATATCTATTGTGTCTCGTTTTCCCACAATCGACGGGGGGAGTTACGTTTCCTTAGTTTTTATTATTTGTAGCCTTTTTTTTTTTTTAACATGGGGATATGCTTTACGCATCCCCGGCAAATTGGGGATATCGGCCGGGGTATGTGGGACTCCTGCGTAGTCTACCCACTAAAACCCCATGGTGCTCCACTCCTCGCTTAAGGCAGAGTTGCGGGTACTATTAATAGAACCTACCGCAACTTATTATTTGTAGCCTACAAATAATAAAAACTAAGGAATCGTAACTCCCATACTATTACCGTTTTAAATTTGGTTCCTTTGGACCTGTCATGTAAAGTTAGCATAGTACCGCTCAAGGCCACCTAAATATTGCAAATGTATTGAAATGTGTACCTAAGGTACACTTTTTTGACAAGTATTGTGGAGCATGTTTTTTGACGGAGTTACTTTTCCTTAGTTTTTATTATTCGTAGTTCGTAGCCCACAGGGCTTTAAAAGTTTAAATGAACGTGTCGAAAAAAGGAACTAACGCCGCCATCATACAAAAACTCCATTTTTGACATGTTTTTGACAGTTCTCCTTTACCGGCAGCGCCCCGGCCACGTTCATTTAAAGCCTTGTCGATCTATATAGCAGTTTGAACTTATGTCAGTTCAAAACTCTTGCACACGTTTCAAGTTATAATGATGATTGTTATTTGTTCATGTTTACTATCAGAAGCTCGAATACGTGGAGCAAATTGTACATAATATTATTTTCATTTCTTTTAGTTTGCTCTGAGAATTAAAAAGATCGAGCACAGTAAATATATCTTAATATATTTTACAGAAAGCTAATAAGAGCGGAATAAGTGTGTATAAATGTCAGTACTTATACTGAGATTAGAAAAGACTAAATTGAAGACATGAGTAGAAGAAGCAGGTAAGTAACAGTTTAAAAATTGCCGTTTTTTTGCATAAATGTAGGCTTTGGGGCCGGGAAAATGATTTGCAAAAAAAAAAATGTGGATTTTATGTAAAGGTTTTATATAAAAAGATACATTAGCCAGATGATGAAGTAGGTAAGTAATAAGTTACAAGGTTTGTTTTAATTATAAGGTAAAAATCGACCAAGTGCGAGTCAGTATTATAGAGCAAAATTAGGCCAAAAATTGTGTTTTTTGTATGGGAGCCCCCCTTAATTTTTTTATTTTATTTTAATATTCAATTATAAAATATTAAAGTACACATAATATAACTAAGGACTTTGTGAAAAAATCAAGTCCCTACTTGTTGCCCTTATTGATATAGAGCAAAAAAGGTCAAAAAATCTCATTTGTTGTATGGGAGCCCCCCTTAAATATTTATTTTATTTAGTTTTAAGTATTCGTTGTTATAGCGGCAACAGATATACATAATCTGTGAAAATTTCAACTTTCTAGCTATTACCGTTCTTGAGTTACAGCCTGGAGACAGACAGACGGACAGACAACGAAGTCTTAGTAATAGGGTCCCGTTTTTACCCTTTGGGTACGGAACCCTAAAAATGAGTAATTGTCCGTATGTTATAAAATTTTAGTTATCTGGTTCTTCCACTCACGTCTTTAATTATCATTTTCTGGTATTTATCATACTAATGGAGCGCATCCACTGCATATCTATTCGGACGTATAGGGAACGGCCGCGTCAGTATATTTAGTTGTATTGATTAGTATCGTACATTCGCATAATCAAAGAAAATCAGATTAAATACAGAAATAAAAAAAAAAATATATATTTTTTATGTACCATTTTGTCGGCATCATTAATATGTACATTCATGCCAAATTACAGCTTTGTAGGTCCTGTAGTCTCTAAGCAAAACCGCGGACAGACAGACGGACAGATAGACACAGACGGAAAGACGGACGGACAGAACGAAACTATAAGGGTTCCTTGTTGACTACGGAACACTAAAAAGATAAAACCGACTTCAAAATTATACGTAATTAAAATTCCCTAATTCAAAAACTATATATACTGATTTAAATAAAAAAAGTTGAACAATACCTAGTACAACAAAAAAGAATCACTTAAATCGGACTTGTATGTAATTCCGGAGATAAACATAAAAACATACGTACATACGAGTACATACATACATTTAAAGGTACATTTGTTCAGAAGCTGATATAGACTAGCATATATACGAAAGCCGGGCAGTTCTGGAAATATTGCATACATACGGGTCGAATTTATAGCCTCCTTTTTTGAAGTTGGTTAAAAATAAGTAATTTTGCTCATGACGCTTACGACCCGATGTCAGGTAATTAAGGTTGACTCAATTACCTACTAATTTTTGCTAACAGAATAAACAAGAAATATAAGTATTTGTTTATTGGGATGCTCCGAAGCTACCGTCACCGATTCTGATGAAAAACACATGTACCGAAATAACAGGAAAAAACAAGCAGTGTTTATAGCAAACAACTCTATTAAAAGCCGTTATTATCGACAAAGCTTGACTACGGAAAAGAAATCCGGGATTCAAACCCACGACACCCAGCTTAGGTGTCCCGCACTCAACCACTACGCTACAGAGGTATTTTGAAATTATCTCTTTGTTCTCTACGAGGGAACTATTCTCTTCCTATTTACAAGGATAGTGGATTTTGTAGAGTAAGAGCCGGCGACAGCCAGACTTTCATCATTTTGTAAAAGCTGAAAGTTCTCCTATATGAAAGTGCCGTAACTAGACTTTGAGGTGGTCTGGCAGTGGGAAGCAACTGTCATAAATGTCCGGCAGTGGGAGACGAGACTGTCTGTACTGAACTGTTCTACCGTTATTCTGGACAAAATAAGTTTAAAAATATCAGCTTTATACTTCATCGAAGGTTAAGTAGACTATCAGAACTGGATACCTCCTAAAGTAACCGCGACCGAAGCTCAAAAATTGCTGGACCCCTACCAATATAGTGTCGGTCGGAAAGTCGAGCAATCGCTGGCTCTTGGCTCATTACAATATATTATACATTTGGGAGTTGTATCGTAACAATGTGTACTTAAATATAATCACCAGTTGTATGTGTTGCGAAGGTTCTCAGATTAGGGATAATCTTAGGGACCGTCTGACAGAGAGCGGTCACGCGGTCAAGCGTTCAAGCGGTCAGTTTTGTGTTCTTTGTGTTGTATTACGTTATATTATAGACTAGATGACGCCCGCAACTCCGTTGCGCCAAAATTCGTTTATCGTGCGGGAACCGTACATTTTCCCGGGATAAAAAGTATCCTATGTCCTTTCCCGGGACTCAAAGTATCTCTATGCCAAATTTCAGCAAAATCGGTTCAACGGTTTGGGCGTGAAGAGGTAACAAACAGACAGACAGACAGACAGACATGATATGGAAGTATGGATATACTCACACAGGGGGCATTCTGACCGCGTCAGAATTGCTCCTGTGTGACTGACCGCTCGAACGCAGAACGCTTGAACGCGTGACCGCTCTCTGTCTGATTGGTCCCTTAGGTCTATTGAGTCCCGAGGCGCTGATACAAATTTCTTGGGATCGTGTCTAAAGTAGCGATCGAGAATCTATCGCATAAACTTTTAAATTACCCTACAATAAAGGAACAGCGAAGTATGTTGTCACTTGTCTACATGTTAAACTTGAGATCAGATTTTTTACAGTACCTAAGTACTACATAACCATACTAATATTAATATGAATGCGAAAGTGTGTCTGTTTGTTACCTCTTCACGCCCCAACTGCAGAATCGATGCTAAAATGTTGTATGGAGATTGGAGGTACATTGAGTCTCAAAAAATATACTTTTCATCCCGGATAAATGTGCGATTCTCGCGAATTTTGGCAACGGAGTTGCGGGCATCATTATATATATATATATATATATATATATATATATATATATATATATATATATATATATATATGCGAGCAAAAAACTTTGGATCCCTTTTGACGAAAAATGCGGAAACGTAGGTGAATGAAATTTTGCACAGTTATAGTTTATATGGTGAAGGAGTGCATCGAGCTAATAATTATTATTTTGAAATTATGCTTTTATCATACATTTTTTTAACAAATAAAATATTACACACACTACAACACACACACTAGGAGATTTTGATTGACAAGCTTTAGATACACACGAATTGTACTCTTTTATTTATGGTTGAAGTCTGTTGTCAAATTGAAAATACATTTAGTACACATTATAGTTTATGTACAGGTTACAGCGCCTAAAAAACAAAGTGAAGGTGTCCTGAAATCTTCTTCAGTTTCTAACGTAAACTACGCCAAGATGTCAGTTAACAAGTTATTTAGATTTAAATACGGTAAAACATGAATAACGTAACCTACTGTAACCACTCTAGTGGTATTAATTGGGTGGTAACTTCTTATGTAATTGACACCCACCAAAAACATACCTGTTAAAACGGGGCCGAGTTCCTATCGGCTAATTCTTGGCCTAAAAAAAGAGTTGAAATCCAATCCAATGCCAAGTTTAGATGCACTTCATCGATCATAATCATCTTCATCAACAGCCTGATCCATAATACTTCTAATCTGAACTTGGCAGGTTAATTTAATTCTATAAATAATTTCTAATTATACAACTAATCAAGTGTTACATATAGCATGAAAACCTGCCGAGTTTAAATTTAGAAATATTATGGATCAGGCTGTTGATGAAGATGATGATGATCGATGAAGTGCATCTAAACTTGGCATTGGATTGGATTTTAACTCTTTTTTTTAGGCCAAGAATTAGCCGAGAGGAACTCGGTCTCGTTTTAATAGGTATGTTTTTGGTGTGATTTCAATACTTTTATTCAAGAAAATAACCAACCAATTAAGCAATATCAAAATAAATCCTTTAGTAAGTCGAAATTCGAATCAGTAATGCATTCATTCCATCATAAAAGAAATGTTCAAGACCTAATAAAGCCTATTGAAATATTTTACTATATATTTTCGACTTTCAATTATATACTCGCAGACAAAACACACCAATAGCGTGATCTAACTACGTCGCCATCTATCGAAAGTAATTTATAAAAATACTTTCGATAGATGGTGCTAGTGGTATTTGTTAACTATCAATAAAAGCCAAATTTTTAAGTAAACAGTATTTATTAAACACACTGTATACAGTGTGCATTATACATGACAATATTTTATACCCCCCCTCTCCTCCTCCCACCCTCTTGACCGATTTCTTAAATCTCTTAATTTTTTATTAATCTACATAATAACATACGACCTGTGTGCCAAATTTCATAACGCTAGGACAATTGGAAGTGGCCTAGAGGTTTTGACTACTGGTCAGTGAGTGAGTAAGTTAGTGCCAAAATTTGCTATTTTTACAGGAACATATTTCAGGATCTACCAAAGCTATATCTATGAAATTTGGTATACTGCTTAATTGCTACTATATAATTACGTAGGTACAGTTTTATCTTTGCGCTTGCAATATACACTGAGCTACAGGGGGTTCAAAAGAGCGTCGAAACGGTTCGTGTAAATAGTGCACGGCAAGCGCGCGGCCTGCTGGAACTCGGCCTGCGCACTTCCGTGCGCTTTGATTTATTTTATTTGCTGCCACTCCTAGTAGAATCACACTAGTATTATACAGGTAAACATTTGTGACTTGTGAGCATATTTATTACTTCTTCACGCAAAACTGCTGTACAGATTTTGATCAAATTTGGCGTGGTAGTAGCGGCCAAAGATTAAAATATAGGCTACTTTTATAAAATTTATAGTGTTACTCTGACTGAGGCGCGTGATGAATCTAGTAAACAATAATCATCGGCAACATTGTTTGAGATAGCTACATTAGACCACAAAATATTTTTTAATTAGCAAATTAAGTATTAAAACGAGGTCACTTTTACATATTGAACTAACAATATGAGCGCACTGAGGTCACATCATTAATTTTAACGACCCACTATTCAGAAAAATGCCGCTTGATACCTATTACCAAGATTTTAACGTTTAAAATAAACGTTACTAAGTACTAACATAAGTTTGCCTGCGCTAGCAAACTTACGTAACTTCTTATTATATTTTTGATTTAACTAAGCTTAAATTTTACCTACAGGAATTTCACTAAATTTCCGAAAAATGCCCTCAATAATAAAGGCAAGTTATAAGAAAAAATACAATAAAAATATTATTATTTGAACGCGACAGTGGGTCTGTTATTTCGTAAATTTATAATATAATATACTAGCGACCCGCCCCGGCTTCGCACGGATATAAAATATATAGCCTATATCACTCACTGAAAAAATGATTAAAATCGATTCAGTGGTTTTGATTTATATTCATTAGTACCCGTGGCCCGCATTGGTCGGAACCGCCGCGCCGCAAAAGCTACGTCCCGCAATTTTTAAATCTGTAATATCTTCGAAAAAATTCATTTAAATCATATTATGCTGTAAAGGGCCATATAGATCTACATTAAATCAACAATGTATTTAAGGTATTTAATTGGATAAGGATTAATGCTGTATTAATAAAAAATGCTACGAAAATTAGCCATTATATTATGTCGTAAAAAGTAAATGACAAAAAAATGTTATTGTGGGATATATAAGAGATATAGTACGGGAGCCCTAGAACAATTTTTTTTTTATTACTATCAAGCTAATTTTTTGTGAGTAGCTTCATTTTGATAAGACGAACAACATTTTTATTTACTAAAAATCACGAAAGTGGTAGCTGACAGAGATAGAAAGGATTTCATACTTTATGTTGTTTTGTGTTGTTTAGGTTAATAGTTATATAATTTAAGAGTAACATTGTCCTACAAATAGAACAATCCATATTTTAGGACCATCAATTCAAAGTATGAAATCCTTTCTATTTCTGTTAGCTACCACTTTCAAGATTTTTCGCAAATAAAAATGTTGTTCGTCTTATCAAAATGAAGCTACTTACAAAAAATTAGTTTGATAGTAATAAAAAAAAATTGTTCTAGGGCTCCCTTACTAATAGACATATACTATCGCGGAGTTTTCTGTAGACCTTTTCATTGTGTACAATACTTGGTACATTATTTTGATAAATCTCGTAGGGTTCAGCCTGCGTTTGCAATGTAAGCGGAAAAAATGTAATTATTTACGACATCACATTAGAAACCCCAACAATAACAGTATTTCTCCACTATTTAATGAATGTTATTATACTTACAAACCTTTCTCTTGAATCACTCTATCTATTAAAGAAAACCGTATCAAAATCCGTTGCGTAGTTTTAAAGATTAAAGGGAACAAAGGTACATGAGGGACAAAAAGTGACTTTGTTTTATAATATGTAGTGATCTGTTACTACTTCGAGCCTAAACTGCTGATCCAAATTTCGATTAAGCACAAATATACCTACTCGTACCGGGAAAGGACATAAAATAGTAGAGGTACATTATCGCGGTATAATAATATTATATCGAATGAAGTAGTAGGCGACATCTATATACTAGTCTAGTCGTTATATTAAGAAACTTTCATTAGTTCTAAAAAAGTATGAGGCAGACAGAGAAAATTTGAAGTCAAGAAAAAATCAGAGCATAATATTAGCTGGGAATTCATAAAAGATGCATTTTGGTTAGAAAAACACCTTGCATATTTTGTATATTACCACTATAAGTAACTGATTAAAATGATGGAAATATTGTGACTTGTAAATCAATTCATAATAGTAGGGGAGCCCAGAGTGCTATTCGGGCATCATGGAGACCTAGTAGGTTATTATATACATTAGGTAAAACTGATAAAAAAAAAAAAGCGTTTTTTTATTTTAGCGGTCACTTCAGAAACTGCAGCCATTTTAAAGTTATGAAAAAGAAAATATATTCAGAAAATTGCATATTTAGGTAAATTATAACAAGATTTTAGACAATAAGGACTAAATCCTTTAGTTTAGTGCAACATAAAATATCTGCGAAGCTTAGGCCGGTATAAATAGTACTCAAGATGCATCTCGGTCTCAAGACGCGGCTCTATGATTGGTCCAAATTTTGACAGCCAACCAATCACAAAGCCTGAACCGTGTCTTGAGACCGAGATGCATCTTGAGTACTGACTATTTATACCGGCCTTAGTTAGGAAAATATGAAGCTTTTTTTATATTTTAAAATGTGTCTACAAAAAATAGTGAAAAATAAAGCTTCATATTTTCCTATATTCTTTGGGGTATACTAAACATCCCCTAACTATCTTAATCTGACAGATCCGATGTCATTTCAGTATTCGAAAATAACTTCTTTTTAACCCACGTGAGAAATCTGATTTATATACTATGATAAGTAGACACAATATGTCGGACGCCTACAAAAGCTTAATCTGACATGCTCGAGCAAGTCGCGAAGGCTCTCCTACTATAATGCAACTTTGCGAGTCTTTGCGACGTATTATTAAATGAGTCAAAGTTTTTGAACAGGCTCTTAAGTCTGTCAAACCAAGGTGTATTTTCTTGTGTAGTTAATAAAGTTCAAATTTGAATTTTTTATCCCGGAAAATGTACGGTTGTCTTGCGATAAAGTTTTGGCGCAACGGAGTTGCAGGCGTCATCTAGTATTTTATAAGTTAAGTCCCGAGCGTCATTATAGTAATGCATAAAACATGCAACTGTATTTACATATGATTATTATAGTAATACCTTCAAAACCTCCATTTTTTGTCCGTTTTTTGTAGTTTTTAGTAATTATAAAAATTCATGATATTTTTATCTATACCTACCTACTTTATGAAATATTATTATTATTAATATAAAAGCTACGTATGTGTATAAGTACGGGAGCCCTAGAACAATTTTTTTTTTATTACTATCAAGCAATTTTTTGTGAGTAGCTTCATTTTGATAAGACGAACAACATTTTCATTTGCGAAAAATCTCGAAAGTTATTAGATATAGAAAGGATTTCATACTTTGAATTGATGGTCCTAAAATATGGACTGTTTTATTTGTAGGACAATGTGACTATTAAATTATATAACTAATAACCTATCAATATACAGCTCGTTAGGGTTCTGTTATAGGGTTCTGTAATCAACAAAACTTGGTTGACTACTGAACCCTAAAACGGAACCTTAACAAACTGACTTTTTGTATATTGATAGGTTATTAGTTATATAATAATTTAAGAGTAACATTGTCCCACAAATAAAACAGTCCATATTATTTTAGGATCATCAATTCGAAGTATGAAATCCTTCCTATCTCTATTATCTACCGCTTTCGAGATTTTTCGCAAATAAAAATGTTGTTCGTCTTATCAAAATGAAGCTATTCACAAAAAATTAGCTTGATAGTAATAAAAAAAAATGTTCTTGGGCTCCCGTACTATTAGCTTCAAAATAAAAGACAATAATCCATATCCGCACTTCCATACTAATATTATAAATTAAATTAAATTAAATCAAATCATCTTCATTTCGGGCATCAGAGGCCCATATAACAAATACCTTAAATCTAACATACATATTAATAATATAATAAATACCTTAAAACTAACATATATATTTTATATATACTTATAAACTAACACTGTCACTTGTTGCCGGCGACGTGACTCGACGCTTCGTTCCGGAGTCTCCCCCGGAACCTGCGGTAGACCACATCCATCGGCCAGATCTCCGGCGCCTCGAAAGTCGACAGTAGATTCGTCGGTACTCTCACCACAAAGGAACTAAAGTTAACCTTGTGGCGAGACTGCAGACGCTCGACCCTCAGGCGCAGTGTCGTCTTCTTCTGGATGTAGTCCACCACGTCCTCGACCTCCATGGACCAGTGCAGACGGGATATGTACAGGGGCGTCGCGGGGACCTCGCTCCGCAGACGCAGCTCAGGTACATAGGGCGCGGTGCCGCGATGGTTGCGGGCGGCTTCTTCTTCCTTCTCTCCACCAGTATGAAGCCCTCTAATAATATAAATATTATAAATGCGAAAGTGTGTCTGTCTGTCTGTCTGTTACCTCTTCACGCCTAAACCGCTGAACCGATTTAGCTGAAATTTGGTATGGAGCTTCTTTGAGTCCCGGGAAAGGACATCTAAGGATAATTTTTATCCCGTACATTTTGTACGGTTCCCGCGCGATAAACGAATTTTGGCGCAACAGAGTTGCGGGCATCATCTAGTTTGACTATAAATTGGATTTAAAAAAAAAATCCACAAATAATAATAAAACACCTTTTGCTGCATTTTAAAAAATAAAATGAAGTATTATTTTCGTGCATAATAACAGTAATAAAATGTTTTTATTACATTTATAATTTTATTTAATTTTCATTTTAATTTTTATGGAACCTAATTTAATTTATGACGTAAAGTGTCAGTTGCATTTATGAAAATCTTAATTTTATGTTGTTTTTTCTGTAACGTAATATTTTTCATTTCTTAAAAAAAGTGTAAGAAATATGTTAATTAATCATGAATAAAATTTAATGTGATGTATGTATGTTTGTACTTATGTTATATCTAAGAGACGATGCTTAAGATAAAGTTTGGTGTAGGTAAATACTATAGTTTCCTCGGAGGAGACCAAGGCGAAGGCAAAGGGTCAGACATGGCCCCGACGTCCCGACTAATGGGCTCCCACACATAATTTATTTTTAAATAAAATAAGGGGGCAAACGAGCAAACGGGTCACCTGATGGAAAGCAACTATCGTCGCCCAAAGACACTCGCAACATCAGAAGAGCTGCAGGTGCGTTGCCGGCCTTTTAAGAGGGAATACGCACGCACGCATTTGTTACCATTATTGATATAGAGCAAAAAAGGCCAAAAAAAATATCACATTTGTTGTATGGGAGCCCCCCTTAAATAGTTTTTAGAACGAAGTTCCTTATCGCATGTTGTGAAAGGGGGCTAGACGGGAAAAATTAAGACCAAAAAGTTGTAACGGCACTTTTTGCCACAGACATAGAACAAGATAGATACCGCATGTGTATGTATGTACTATGTACTATCGAGGAAGTTAATTTCTGGGCAGATGGGGGGCCTACCTTGTTTGGTCGCGTTGCGTCAAACCCAGCCTACAGATCACAATTAACATTAAATTGAGATGATCCGACCAAATGATGTTGGTCTGTCAACTGCCTAGGAATCAATTTCCTCGATGGTACTTCGCGGGACATGCGGTATCTATCTTGATCTATGTCTATGCTTTTTGCTATAGTTATTTAAGCCGTGCAGTAGCGCGTGTTTCTCTGTCTGTCTCTCTCTCTCATTCCTGAGATACAGCCTGGAGACAGACAGACGGACAGACGGACAGACAGACAGACGGACAGACAACGAAGTCTTAGTAATAGGGTCCCGTTTTTACCCTTTGGGTACGGAACCCTAAAAACCGAGTAGGCCGCGACGCGCAGTGTTCCGCGCATCGCGTTGTAGTGTCAGTGTGGCCCTAACAGCTATGCACTGAAGCCTTAAGGGTGAAGCCAAACGAGCGTAATTTGTTGTGAGTCGCAGAATTTCTGCCGCGTAAATATCTTTTCATACAAATCACGACTCATAAAATTACGCTCGTGTGAATCATACAGGACTTTTGTATGAAACTGAATGCAGCAGAATTCTGCCGAACCGAAATTCTGCGACTCACAACTCACAAATTACGCTCTTTTGGCTTCGCCCTAAAGCAGGGTTTCTTAAACTTTTTGCAGTCACGGACTACTTTCGAAATTTAAACAATTCTACGGACCCCTGCCCAAAAAAAAAGTTAAAAAACATCCTAAAAAAATCTTACTTTAAATATAAAAATACTTTTATTTGAACTTTAATTACAAGTTTATAACTACGAGTAAATTAATGAGAAGAATGCTGTTGTTTGGCCTCAATGAGAACATTAAACTGTGGGACTGTCTTCGACAAGGCAAGTCGCATGTCATCTGCGACGTTCAATCGATTGCGACTTTTTGTCTTTATTGACACCAGAATTGAGAACCCTGCCTCGCAAAGATTCCTTACAAATATATTATTTACAAACTGACCTACTGCGGATCCCTGATACACATGCTACCCTTAGGGGTAAGGGGTCCGTTGACCCCAGTTTAAGAAACCCTGCCCTAAAGGCATTCTCTGGCAGGGTCGCGGTTGCGTATTCCGCGTATCCGTGTCTCTGCCTTGGGCGGAAAAGCAGGAACACTCGTTGGGGTTTTAGTGGGTATGCCCGGGCGCAGCCTTCACCGCCCCCAGGGAGTCCCACATACCCCGGTGACCCTCCCCAGACTGCCGCGATGCCGGGGATGTGTAAAGTGCTCCAAGGCTTTAAATGAACGTGGACGGGGCGCTGCTGGTAAAGGAGGCGAACTGTCAAAAATGACGTTTTTGTATGATGGCAGCGTCAGTTCCTTTTCTCGCCACGTTCATTTAAAGCCTTGTCGAGCTCTACACGCATTTCCCCGACGGAAAAAAGAGTAAAATAATATTGTTGATACAAGATCATTGCGCAGGAAACACAAATACTATACAATGAAATATTGAAAAGATAATAATTTATATTTTTCTATTTTACACCAAAGAAATAAGGAAGCAGGAAATTAAAGATTATAATTAAATTCTAAAAGTAAATTAATAATAGTATAAATGACATTCTAGTCTCACTTTAAACACGCAAGGCTCAAACTTACAAAACAAAAGGACAATTATTATATTTTTATTCATAACAAAACTACATTTTAAATTTTAATATCATATTGTGTTTGTATGTATAAATTGACCCGTCGTCATTGCCGCAGGATGTATTAATAGTCTAGAGATGTGCCGATCATGACTTTGGCCGACTAGCCGATTAGTCGGCTGCAAAGAAGCCGACTAGTCAGCCAAGCCGATCATGGTTTCGAAGTTTCTGTAACACTTTTTTTACTGCTAATTCGCGAGTAAGTCACACACGCTGCCTGCGAAGGTATCGGATCGTGATATGTTTACTTCGCGTGCGTTACTTTTTTTATGATACAATTAATGGTTTTGAGGAAATATTTCATATATACATGCAATCTTGATCTAATAATACATACCTAATTTGCTGTTAAAAACTATATTAAAAAAATATTTCTTTACTAGCAAGTAATTTCAGATACACTTAATTTAATTTTAAAATGTGTAAGACTTATGAAGTGTGATATGAACACATTATGAAAAAAAATAATCAAGGTTTTTCTATAATGTAATTTCAATAATTATAGCAAAAATTAGAAAAATTAATAAGCCGGATAGTCGGCGCTTTTTGCCGACTATTCGCCGACTAGTCGCGGACTACAAAAGTGGCCGGATAGTCAGCGACTTAATACTAATATGGAGTCGTATACAGTGTGTAACAAAAATAAGTGATAATGCTTTAGGCTTTAAGGGCCCGAGCGTTACGAGTTTCCCCATACAAAAGTGAAAAAAAAATTTGGTCTTTCAGCGCTGCTACTTTCACAGTGAACTCTCTACAAGGAACACGTAAACACCCTACAGTATTATCACTTATTTTTGTTACACTCTGTATATACAGAGTGTAACAAAAATATAGTATATACTATATCCTTTTATAGGTCTTCACCCTTAAATAAAACGGTTTCACGTAGATAATCTTGTTAATAATTTACAATAAAAATAAAATAAAAAATATTGTTCTATTAGCAAATTTTATAAATCTTTCTATTCATATATCAATTTATAATATTTATTTTAAAATTTTTGAAATATTCAATGTATAATAATTTCAGTATGTATTCTTAAACTACTTAAAACATATATTGTATACGGATAAACGTGAAATAAAAGGCTTTTTTATTTTAATTTCCCAAGATTGACAATGATTAAACATTCATTCGGTACACAGCTTCAGGATCATAATAATCATCTTGGTCTCAGGATCATCAGGATCATAATAATCATTTATCATGTCCCAACATTTTTACAGAATCAAGTATTCTATATCCGAGAGTGTATCATTTTGAGGTCGAATCTTGCATTTTTTCGGAAGTAAATAACAAAAATAATAGAGACAAAGTCGTGAGCAAGGACTGTATGTAATATAATTGCAACTGTGGAAAATGCCTGTGTTTATATAAAATGTTTCATTCATCTTAGAAAGGACGGTCAGGTCGGTGTTTTAAACACTTACAGACATGTTTTAGTATACACGGATACCGACTTTTATGAAAGTCGAATGTTTAAGAAGTGTTTTTCGTTTACATTTTATTTTTATCGTGCGACTTTATAAGCGGTATAGATCAAAATAAAAATATTTAAACTTTACAAATACATATCATGGGTAAGTGTTATATTTATTTTGAAGAATTTTACTACTATACACGAGAAATTTTGAAGGTATGGCTGCATAGATGGATAATTTCTCTCTTCTCCCTCTTTTTACAACTGCTAAAAGGATAGATAAATATTTTGGACGGCAAGAAAAATACGGCTCACGCTTTGTACTATCAGAGAAGTTGATTCATAGGCAGATAGCGTACAGATCACGACCTAGCGGGCCCCTCGACAATCAATTTTATTGTGCAATATCACGTATTGTGCAATATTATTGACGGTCTAGGGTTTAATATTGAATGCCTTTAAATCTTAGCCGGCCCCTAGACGAGCAATTTTATTATCAATATCACGTATTGAGTAATATTATTAACCGTCTAAGGGTCAAATCAGACCGCAACGCGACGCGTAGATGCATTTCTAAATTTGTACTGAATTAACGCGCACCTTCAGTCTAGGGGTCGGCTTATTGTGAAATAAATTGTTCAATAAAATATTGTTCAATATTATTGTAGGTTTAGGGGCTGTCTTTGACATAACCAGACCAAATAACGTAGGTCCGTCATCTTCCTATGAATAAATTTCTTCGATGGTAGTGAAGGTCCAGTCCCTTAAGTAATAATAATATATAATAATAATATTTATGGACGCTTCACACCACGTCAGTCTGGCCCCGTGCTAAGTACCTGAAGGACTTGTGTTACGGGTACCAGACAACGGAAATATATTTAATACTTTTATACTATTACATATATTTAAGATTTTTAGTATATTATACACATATTTATATATTATATTATACATATCCATGACCCAGGAACTGTGAAAACTTTATGTTCCGTCGGCGGGATTCGAACCCCCAGCTTGAGCTACCAATGTGCTCATCAACTGAGCCACAGAGGTCGTCAAAGTACACAGTTTTCAATTGACTGCTATTGGTTCCCTAAAATGGGTTTTACGAATTTCCAAAAGTCGTAGTGTCTGAACACACTGGGCCGAAAATACGCGGCCGAAGTTGTGTTTTAAATTACCGATGACACACCATGCCGAAATTACGTCGCGTTGTATTGTATGCGTAGCGCATTGCTGGCGTAATCATGCCGAACTTCGGCCGCGTATTTCCGGCCTAGTGTGTTAAGACACGTAGAACAAAAGTTGTTCATAATAACCCCCTTTCGGCTTACTATACCTTATTTGAAATATCCTATATAAGACTGATTCAAGAGGTAAATTTTATTGTAATTATAATTATGCATAATTTAGTATCCATCCATACTTAATATTATAAATGAGAAAGTGTGTGTATCTGTCGGTTTGTTACCTCTTCACGCCCAAACCGCTGAACCGATTTTGCGAAAATTTGGTATGGAGATACTTTGAGTTCCGGGAAAGGACACAGGATACTTTTTATGCCGGAAAAAGGTACGGTTTCCGCACGATAAACGAATGCTGGCGCAACCGAGTTGCGGACGTCATCTAGTTACGTATATGCCAAAACAATGTCTGCCGGGTCAGATAGTAATGAATATATTTGTCCAGGTGAGTGTGACGAGAGCGGCGTGGCGGCGCAGTATCGGGACAAGTCAGTGTTCGTCATCGGTGGAAGTGGATTCCTCGGCAAAGTGGGTATTAGGGCCCCCTTGCTGTCACGCGTGTTATCGCCCGCGCGGGTGTCCGCATGCAGGTGACAGTATGCTCCTGACCGCGCGTGTATGCCTGCGTGACAGGAATCTATGAAATGATAGGATGCGGGCAACTTACACGCGGACCGGTCCGCACGCGGGCTATAACACGCATGACAGAAAAAGGGCCATAATTACAAATATCACAGGAAAAGAACCCTTATGTATGCAGAGTGCTTAGTCAAAATGAATTCGCCAGTTTCGATAGCGAAGTTAGATTAAAAATGTATGGGATTTACTCATTTAACTACGAGTACGTGACATTTTAATGGTTGTTTTCCCGCAGTAAAATGATTCCATCTTAGTAGTACAATAGATTTGTGAAGTTTTTTTTTATTCAAATCATAAATAAAATTCGGCCGGGTCATTGCCGCTCGCGCCTATCTGCATAAAGTTGCCACGTACTTCATACAAAATATTTTTTTATTTTCAATAAATATTATAATATCTATGGACGCTTCACACCACGTCAGTCTGGCCCCGTGCTAAGTACCTGAAGGACTTGTGTTACAGGTACCAGACAACGGAAATATATTTAATACTTTTATACTATACATGTATTTAAGATTTTAATTATATCATACACATATTTAATACACATCCAGACCCGGGAACATTGAAAACTTTTTTGTTCCGTCGGTGGGATTCGAACTCGCAACCCCCGGCTTGAGCTGCCACACACTCAACCAATTATTGAGCCACAGAGGTCATCAAAATTGTGTAAAACAATAAAAAAAAAATTTTTTCATTAAGTTTATTACATTAAAAATTTTAATTTGCCATCTTTGAACACATTATTTTCATAAACAGGAAATTTTGTTTAATTTATTCCTATAATGAGTTTTATGTTATAAAATGAATTTTAAATAGGTGTTTTATTTTTTGTTTAAGTTTATTTTATATTTCATATTTATGTAATGTAGCTAGACTAACTGTTCTTAGACGGCCAAGGATAATAATAGCTTTTCCAGAAAAAAAAATGTTTTTTAAAGTTTATACTGAGGGTCGGTATAAACTTTAAAAAACAATCCACCATAGACAATCAGTACTTTTTTTAATTAGTCGTAGTTTTCCGGCTTTGATTTAAATGCTCAATTGCTCAAACAATATCGATATTGATTATAAAAATATAAAAGCTTAAAAAAAAAAAAAACTAAAGACCCACGCAAGAAACAGCACGTAGGAGTGCTACGAAACTTGAATACCAATGTTGTAGCCGACTACGCGCGTAGCGGTGCTACGAGGGGCGCACGTAGCTGTGCTACGGGAATTTAAACTCCTTGGAAAAATGGAGGGAATGACGTGTAAGTGGGTGTTATTAGCTTAAGGCCTTTTTAAAAGCTTTTATTTAACTTGCTCTGTATGTGTGTAAGAATGTATGTTCGGGTGGAATTTTGGAACTCAATTTTGAAGTAGATATACTTGAACGATTGAGCTAAAATTTTGTATACACATTTAGTTTGGATGACAATGCACGATATGATAAGTGACATCACTCTAAATCCAATATGGCCGACCATCCAAGATGGCGAAATAGTTATTTTCTATGCAGTCCTATAATATGAATATTAAATGAAAGGGATTTTTGAGAGTAACTAGAAAGCGAATATAATGTCATTCTACATTCAATATGGCGGCTCATCCAAGATAGGGGAATAGTTATTTTTAAAGCACTTCTGCAATATGGGTATCAAATGAAAGGGATCATTGAGAGTAACTCGGAAACGAATATAATGTCATTCAACATCCAATATACCGGCTCATCCAAGATGGGGGAGTAGTTATTTTTAAAGCACTTCTGCAATAATGGTATCAAATAATAGAGCTCATTGAGAGTAAATTGAAAAGTAATACGGACGTATAGTCACGTTTAGTCGTGTCGTGTTTGTGTCGTGAGTCGTGACGTGACGTGCTATGTCGTGTCGTGACGTGTCGTATCGTGACGTGACGTGACGTGACGTGACGTGACGTGACGAGTCGTGTCGTGTCATGTCGTATCGTGTCGTCTCGTGTCGTGTCGTGTTCGTGTCATGCCATGTTATGTCAAGTCAAATCCAGCCGGGTTATAGAAAATGCCAGGTGGAAAATTAAAAGCTTGCCGCGAGACTTAACAATCTGTCAATATTTAATAAATTTATTAAAATAAAATATATAATATCAATTTACTTAGTTAAATTAGTACTATACTGTACTCGGCGAAACATGGCGGTAGCGGTCATTGGTCCCTGTCAAAAACTTGTAATTTTCTATATAAACCACGATTGACAATGAAGTGTCCGATGTTCCTAGTCCATTGTCAATCGCGGTTTATATAGAAAATGACAAGTTTTTTGTCAGGGAGTCAATGACCGCTACCGCCATGTTTCGCTGAGTACAGTATAGTTTATTTAAAAAATCGCGTGACAAGCTTTTATTATCAGGCAAATTGTATAATATATTGAGGTTATAACTTAATATTAAAATTTTTAGGGAGGAATTTATTTTCTTCTTTTTAGAATATTTAAATAAAAGCTTTTTTTCAAAAAGTTTTTTGATTATAATTTATTATGTTATCCGATACGATGTCGATACGATATCGATAAGTTTGTCATAGGATATCGAATATGATATATTCTACATTTATATTTTGTCCTAATAAGGCTAACGAACTCGAAAAAGCTTAAGAAACAATAGTGTTCGAGTAAAAATGTATTTCCTTCGTTTAAGGTACTCATCGAGAAACTGTTGTATAATTGCCCTGGGATAAATAAAGTATATGTTTTCATGCGAGACAAACCAAACGCAACAGCGCAGCACAGAATCGACAAAATATTTCAATTACCAGTGAGTTTTTTTTTTATTAACACATACGTTGCATTTTTAACATACCTAGTTAAAAGTACATAGGGCCTGTTTTACCACTTCCTGATAAGGTGCCGGATAGGCTATCCACAACTTATTTGACAGATGCTCCATACTCTATCTGTCAAGTTAATTTGTGGATAGCCTATCCGGCACTTATCAGGAAGTGGTATAACAGGCCCTTAGTTTAATATTTAATATTGTATTCACAATACTTTATAACATACATATTGAAAGACTAACATATTATTAAGTAGTTTGACTGTCAATATGTCTGTCTGTCGGTCTTCCTGATACCTTAAATTTTAATTATTATATTAAAGTAAATTTAATTTGGTTTGGAATATAGACTAGACATTCTTTGAGTAACGAGAATAGACATACGATAGTTTTTATTGATGAAACTGTGGTTTCCACGCGATAAGCTAATTATTGCTGGAACAACCACAAAGTTTCCAGGAACATCTAATAACATTCTTTACTACATTTCTTTCAATAAATGTATATCTATAATAACAAAACTCCCTCAATATATCTTTCCAATCAATTCTTTAAATATCATTTTACTTGTGGCTACAAAATCAATTAAATCATGAAATGAATTTCTATGAATAGAAAACAATTGCCAAAAATTAAACAAAGAAAAATCATCATAATTATTTTACTTTTATAAATAATTTTATTATTTTAAAATAGACGTTACGTATGGAAGAAACCTTAGTGTCTAAACACACCATGCCGAAGTTCCGCGGCGGAAATTCAGCATGATTACGTCAGAAATGTCAAACACATACAATATAACGCGACGGAATTTCGGCATGGTGTCTAATCGGTAATTTACTCGTAAAATACATTACAGGCGGAATCATGCCGAACTTCCACCGCGGAACTTCGGCATGGTGTGTTTAGACACTTATACTCGTAAAACTCGCAAAAATATAGTCTATGTCCTTTCCCGTGGTCTATCTGTGTCTAATTATATAAAATCGATCCAGTAGTTCATGATATTAATACGATCAAACGAACAAACTTTAAGCTTTATAATATTAGTATAGATATCGTGCCTTTCAGGTTTTTTCGAGGTTGCAGAAAGAGAAACCATGGGCGATGGAAAAGGTTGCGGTGGTGACCGGCGACCTCACCTCCTGTAACCTGGGGCTGTCGGAAACAGATGAGGAGGAAATGATTGAGAAGGTATACTTTTATCACAATATAACCTTCATGAGGATTTTCTAAACTTTTACGCTAGCAACTTAAGTTACTTATGGCTGCCATACATGCTACGGTCTATCGGAGAGGTCCACCTGTGCAGGTATGCCTGCGCAGGTAGACCGGAATGTGTGTGGGAATAGGCATGTGCAGTTTTTGGGATCTGCGCAGGCGACTAGCGCAAAATCGAAAATCAATTCTTTCGAGTGACAGGCATACCTGCAAAGTTGACCTCTCCGGTAAAGCCACGAGTAACTGTAACTTATTTTAAGAACACAAATTCACCTTTAAATCCCGTCATAAAAAAGTTACTTCCATTTAAAAGGCGACCGCTTCATTCTTGTTATCGTTTCGGGCAAATACGGTATTTGGACTACGGCGTTTTTTTTTTTTAATTTTGTGACTTACCTCATAAGGGTGTCGAGCCTTCGTGGTCCAGTGGCTTAGAGTGCAGCTCTTGACTCGGAGGTCGTGGGTTCGATGGGTCCCGCGTTGGAAACAAGTTATTTCCAAGTTTGGTTACGACAATGCAGGCTGATCACCTGATTGTCTGACAAGTAAGATGATCCATGCGTCGGATGGGCATGTAAAAAGTCGGTCCTGCGCCTGATATCTCGCCAGTCGTGTCGGTCTTCCGTCCCACTGGGTCACGAGAGTAAAAGAATAGAGAGTGCTCTTGTGTACTGCGCACACACTTGGGCACTATAAAATTACTCCTGTGTAACTGGCATGGTTTCAATGAAACCGGCCACCGTCACCGAAACCGGTGTGGGAGTCATTATTATATTCCAGGTGTCGTACGTGTTCCACCTGGGCGCGACGGTGAAGTTCAATGACCCTATCGAGCTGATGTTCGACATCAACGTCGGCGGCACGGAGCGGGTCATGAACCTGTGCAAGCGGATGAAACGGTTACAGGTATGAAATTAATTGGTTGGAAACTAAGTAATTGCGGATATTTTAAAGTAAAACTTCTTTACGCACCCTTGACTTAGGGAGTAAACTGGCAAATGCGTGACGAGAGCGGCGTTATGTACGCCATACAGGCTACGGTTTACCAGAGAGGTCTATGCGCAGGTATGCCTGCGCAGGTAGACCGGAACGTGTCTGGGAATAGACCTGTGCAGTTTTTTAAGCCTGCGCAGTCGACCGGAGCAAAATCACTGGTCCACTGCACTGGTCCACGACGGTCGAGCAGGTCGTGGACTACATCAGGAGCAAGACCCACTTCGTCTTGAGGGTCGAGCGCTTGGAGTCCCGCCACAAAGTGAATTTTAGCTCCTTTGTGGTGAGAGTCCCGACGCACCATCTACCAACCTTCGAGAAGGAGGAGTTCTGGCCGATTGGAGTCGTCTACAGGAGGTTCCGAGGACGACTTCCGAACAAGTCGTTCCCCACGTCGCAGACAATACGTGTTTAGTGTTAGTGTTAGTTTTTAGTATAATTGTATGTATGTTAGTCTAAAAGGTATTTATAATAATATGGGCCAAGCTGCCTGAATTAAATAAATACTGATACCTGCGCAGGCATACCTGCAAAGTGCACAGGCAGCTTCTCCGGTAAACCGTAGCCCGTTATACAAGCCCGTAAAGCCTGAACCTTAGTGTATGGCGAACATACCGCCGCTCTCGTCACGCATTATGTATGAGACGGAGAATAATACACCAAATTCTTCCGGATACGAACACAGTATCGCTACAATCTCTGGGCATCGAAGTCCTGCATGAAGGGCGCCCCCTCTCCATTTTCGCAGCCTACAAGCCTCCTGCTAGCAGGCTGAATGTCGCTGACATCCATCAGCTCTTGTCAAAAGAGCCAGCTGTCATTGCCGGCGACCTGAACTCAAAGCACCCGGCCTGGAACTCTACCTGTACTTGCCCAAACGGTAGAGTTCTGCACAGGGACGCAGAGGCCCACAACTATGAAGTCCTAGGACCTGAGGTCCCAACTCGCTACCCCGAAGATGTTAGGATTTCCCAGGAGGTCTTAGACATTGTCATATGTAAAGGCCTTCCGGGAGGCATCACGCAAGACGTCCTGCCAGATTGCCTCCAGTCAGACCACCACCCGGTACTGTTACACCTCCACGGGTCCCCAACGACCCTACCATCCCTACCACGTAGACCCAGAACAGACGGGGAAAGGTTTGCGGAGTATTTACATAATAATACCCCATCCTTCCCAGTCTCTACCCCTCAAGAGGTCGACGATCTGACAGAGGCCCTAGACGCTACTTTCCGTCTTGCCCGGGAACACAGTGAGATCCCTGTGCCCGAAGGCGACTCTAACACCAGACAGCCACTCCCGCCGCGACTCAGGGTCCTCATTTCATGTAAGAGGGCCCTGAGGAGAGCGTGGCAGAGATACCGCTGCCCCTCTATCAAAAGAGAGGTTAACAGCCTGTCCGATAGAAGTAAGGCCGAACTTTCCCTCATTAACTCGGAAAGATGGAACCGGGTTATTGAGGAGGCATCGGACAGCTGGCCCTCCCTCCACAGGCTCTGTTGAAGCCTGCATAACGCCCCGCCCCCTATCAGACCCCTTTTCCACGAAGACGGCCAGCTCAGATATAGAGCTCAAGACCGCGCTGACATTTTTGCCAGACACTTAGAGCGGCAATTTATGCCCTTTCCTTCCGTGGATGCCCGTCACACCCAATTGGTAGAGGAAAAGGTGAGGGAGTTTAAAAATTCTACATTTCCGCCCACTACCGCCACAGTCTTCTCGCCGACATCTATTCGGAAAGCACTAGCCCGTCTCCCCATAAAGAAGGCCCCCGGAGTGGATGCGTTTACACGCCCACCTCCGCCACTTACCACACAAAACTGTGGCTGCCGTCACTCGCTTATATAACGGCATCATCCGCTCGCTCCGGACACTTTCCCTCAAGGTGGAAGACGGGGCTAGTAGTGATGATCCCCAAGCCCAAAAAAGACGTGAGGAGGGCCGATAGTTACCGGCCAATCACCCTTCTCCCGTCCATCTCTAAGGCATTCGAAAAGCTATTTCTAGCTCATCTCCTCCCTCACCTACCCATACGAGCTGAGCGATTCGGCTTTCGAGCCGAACTCAGCACCACTCACCAATTCACACGGGTAATCCACGCCATCACAGCCACCCTCAATAAGAAGAAAGCTGCATGCGCCGTCTTCCTCGACATGGAAAAGGCGTTTGATAGAGTCTGGCACGACGGGCTGATAGCCAAAATGCTAGACCAAGGCGTTGCTCCCCACTTGGTCAAGGTAGTGCTCTCCTACCTCACGGGCCGTTGTTTCGTCGTCCGCGTAGAGGACGCGCTATCTGAGCTCCACAGCTCCTATGGGGCCGACATCCCATGCTATCCGGCAACTCAACTTGCCCTCTACGCCGATGACACGGCCTACCTGGCCACCTCCCTGAACCGCAGGCATGCGGCGGCCAAGGTCCAGCGGTCCCTCGACCTTCTCCCTTTTTGGCTGCAGAAATGGCGCCTATCGGCCAACCCAGCTAAGACGCAGGCCATTTTATTTCCGCCCGCCAGGGGCGAGTCATACCCCCCCCCCCCCACTGACACTTGACGGCGCCCCCATAACATGGTCTAGCAAGGCCAAGTACCTGGGAGTGACCCTAGACAGCGGGCTCAACATGAAGAAGCAGGCCAAGGATGTCATCGCCTCCGCAAACACGGCCTTAAAGCTGCTAAGGCCAGTCATGGCCTCCCAAGCTCTACCAACCTCCACTAGGCTTTCCCTTTACAAGACCTACATCCGGTCGCGGCTGACGTACGCTGCCCCGGCATGGTACCAACTACTAGTTCCCCTTGTACAAAGTCGAGATCCAGCGAGTACAAAATAAAAGCCTCCGCCTCGCAGCCGGGGCCCCTCGTTACGTCAGAAACGGCGTAATTGCCCGCGATCTCAAGGTAGAGAGCCTAGAGAGCTTTATCGGTCGCTTGGCCTCAAAACTCTTCTCCAAGGCCGACGCCTCCAGACTGGAGTCCCTCCAAAGCCTGGCCCCTTGGCACGCCCGACCCCCCGATAGGAGACAATTCTCTAGAGGAAATATCCCCCCAGAATCCCCAGAATCCAACGTCGTTAGTTAGCTTAGTTTTATTAGGTTCGCTATCGCAAAGTCTTCTTTTCCATTTTTCCACTTTCGCAAAAACGTGTGTGGGAAAGTTCCATATTTTTCCTAAAATAAAAAATTTAAACCAAAACTTTTTCGCATTTGCTCCAAATTTGAGCCACCGCAACACCGAAGAAACGTCGCACTCCGCTACCACCACAACATCTTGCGTGCCCCCGACTCTACCTGCCTGAAACCTTGCCCCTTGTCACTGGCAGCCTCCGCTAGGCCTTCCCCGGGGTAACCGGGGATCTCACCTGGTGGGGTGGACCGCCAGGGGCGACTCAGGTGGGTTAGGACTTAGGTAGGGCGGTAACGCAGAAAGTAGAGGTGACTCTACATGTCACCCAACCTAGGGACTTGTCCCGCTCCAATTCCGCCTTATCGTTAAGAGGTGCGGCAGATCCCTCGGGCAGGGGGCTTAGCCCCGATCCCGATTCCCCATTTCTCCCCTTAGGGGGAAGTGAGAGATTTCCCACGCATTTGCCACTTGCCAGCTTACTCCCTTACGAAAAGTGTGTTCGGGTGAGGCGAACGGAGAGTTGGCGCGCACATAATGTCAAACTTCTGTACGCATGCTTGACTTGGGGAGTAAGCTAGCAAAATATGCGTGACAAGAACGTTACGAAAGTGTGATCGAACAAGGCGAACAGAGAGGTGCGCGCGCGGTGTATTTAATATATGTATATAATATATATGCACATTATACACGGAGCTCAAGAAGTTTTACTTCAGTTGTGTGGTCAAGCACACTCGTTTTTTTTTTAAATCAAAGACAATTTTCTCATGGAATTAAATAACTTTATTCTGTAATGTATTCAATAAAACATAATATCCCCCTCCTAAATCTCGTTCGTTTTACTCGGTTTGATGTGATATGACCCTAAGGCCCGCTTAAGCTAGTTTGTTAAATATCTATTCTGTCGAAAATATACAGATTGAGAGAGAGCCACCGTGTTATATCCATAGAATTTAGAAAAGGCATTCCATACAATTGTCAGCGCGAAAATGTGTCACGCTCGAAATGAGTGAGCTCACTCATCTGTGCCTTAGGACGCGGTGACAGCCGGACGTGTTTAATTCATTAATTACCGCGTTGTTTTTCGCTACATTTCGCTCCAGAATGCCGTCGTGTGCCTTCCGACAGTGCAGTAACAACACGAGGAATACAAATAAAGCCAAAAGTGTAATTTTTCACACGTAATTACTAAGATTTTATTAATATTTAAATTAATGTCTTCCATTTTAAGAGCAAAATCAAAGCGAAGCGTAAAATGAGCGAAAGAGTAAGTAGTATATGATATTACTGTAAGACAAAAAAGGACGACAATATTTTCTCGATTCAATTAAAGCGTAAAATGAGCGAAAGAGAAAGTAGTATATGCTATTACTGTAAGACAAAAAAGGACGACAATATTTTCTCGATATACATTTTGCATGCAAAAACATTGCTACACTTTTGACGGCATACGTATCTAAGTATTTTGATATCGTTGGTTATATCCACAATTATTATTAATAAATAAATAATTCTATACATTGGCACAAGTAGGCTTAAAAATACAAAAATATGTACTTTTTTGAGGCGAGTCGACGAAATTATAATAATATTCATATAATAATTCATAAATTAATAATTAATTTTGAGAACGTACCAATGATATTCTACTTATACAGATCTGTTACGTCCATTCTATATTCCGGCTTAAATCTCTTCCGAACAATTTTTAAATTCAAAATTGCAAACATTGACAAATTTGACACATAAGTGAAACAAAAGATACGAAAAACCATTTACATAAAAGAGACAGTTCTATTTTTAAACGTCGAATCGTATCGCTGTCTCTTTCTTCGCCTGAGCTATGACGAAATTTCGATTTTTTCTAGATTGTTCGAAAAAATAATTGAAAATGTATTATCGAGGTATGTATAAATCGAGGTATTTATTGCAATCAAGACGTCATGTGGTAAGAGATTCCATGTGTTTTGTTTTCTTTTGAGTCATAATTGTTTAACATAAACATTTTCGAAACACGCACGACGTCATTTTCAATTTATTTAGGTAAGACAAGACGCGGCACGTTCGTGACTGCGCTCGATGCAGACTAAATAACAGACGACCCAATTGGGCCATATTTGAATCTTCACAACGCGCGCGTAAGTAACATATCTGCTTTGAGTTTTTCAACATTGGAACGTACAAAATAATTTATTAATATACCTACCGACATAATCTATTTTGGTGAAATTAAAATTGCCTACAGTACATTTTTATTAATTAAAAAATTACTGCTTTACACCTTAAATAATATAAAACACCTCTCTACCTGTAGCTGTATAATAAACTGCAGTGGGCTGGCGACAGTCAGCTGTCTATAACCACCAGGGGCTTGAGCTACCTGCTTATCGCTCATCCTCACCATTCTGCCGCGTTTAGAGGAAGTTTTAGATACTGTAACACTTTATCTAGGGAGTGTTCAAATAAAACATCTACACTACAGAAATAGGCAGGTATAATATTAAGAACAGTTCGTGGGTTTGACGCTTACAATAGTATGGCTTTAATGCGAACCAATCGGCTTTACTATCCTGTAGTAGAAGGGCTTCCGGTGTCTCCAACAGTTGTTGATTGTAGGTAGGTGAGACAGGTCTTCGATTTCCGCAGGTATAGTCGTAAGTAGGCAGATTACTCCTTCCAGTAAGATCTCCACGGCGATATTCTACCGTAGCATAGTATCCTGGAATCAGTAGACTAGACATTTTGGTCCGATTTTCAATTTAGACTGCGACATCAACGGTTGAGACTTGATGAAATTGAGCAAGGATGATAAAGCACGATTAAAGCAAAGCTAATAATCGAGGATGAGGCAGTCATACAGAATGATTATTATCTAATGGAAATATAAGCGTCAATGACAATTAAATAGGTAACTTGAAGTTGTAATATTATGTAAAATGTTAAATTATCATATTTTAAAGGTTCCACATATAAAAAGAATAGAAGAATTATCTTTCACGCGCAACAAAAATACATGGCTTTTATCAATGGCTTTTGTAGATAGCAGATAAAATGGTAACAACGGTCAATGTCATAATTTTTGACCGTTACGACATTTCGAAGATCAATATCGAAAAAATATGCAATGCAACACTCACCCAATTGGGGAAAAACACAATTTAAAATTTATAATAAGTAAGGCTAGTTTTATTGTTAAGCGATTCGGCAGCGCCGTTGGAGCGCCGCGCGTTCGAAGATGTATGGGGCAGGGTTGTTGCGAATATCAGCATCAGCATCAGCATCAGCTGATCATCAGCTTCATTTTCCACATCAGCATCAGAATCAGCATCAGCATCAGCATCAGCTGATCATCAGCTTCATTTTCCACATCAGCATCAGAATCAGCATCAGCTGATCATCAGCTTCATTTTCCACATCAGCATCAGAATCAGCATCAGCATCAGCATCAGCTGATCATCAGCTTCATTTTCCACATCAGCATCAGCATCAGCATCAGCTGATCATCAGCTTCATTTTCCACATCAGCATCAGCATCAGCATCAGCTGATCATCAGCTTCATTTTCCACATCAGCATCAGAATCAGCATCCGCGTTGATCGTTGCTGATGCTGACGCTGATGTTCGAGTCGCAACCAACGTCGCAACATGTCCCCCGGTGGGTGTAGACTGTAGTCAACGTCTTGTGTCGCTGTCGCTTGCAGGTTTTGTCCAATCATAAAACAATTCGTAGTGCTATGCTAGTGGCTATGTAGTTTGTGGCTAGTGCATTGTTTTTGTGAACTGTTGTGACTTGTGGTTTTAAAATGTCTTCTCCGTTAAAAAGCGAAATATGGCAATATTTTAAATTAGTTGAACAAGATTATGCAAACTGTAATATATTATGTAAGACAATGATATCAAAATACTATGTAAGAAGAATTATTCACGCAAAGGACATACAAACACATCACTTAAAAATCATTTGAAGGCAAAACATCCTGTAGAATATGACACGTATTTAACAAGTGAAACCGAAAATCAAGCTTAAAATTGAGGTTGATTAAGAAAATGTATAATATTTATACAATGTGTCCCGACACCGGTGTCCGATTCTTTAATATAATGATATATGTCATATATTTTATCGAAAAATTCGCTCTCAAATTTTTTCTCTCTCTCACGGTTGTAAAATGGCAGCAATTTTAGTTTTTCCCGGGCTTTCACACTAATAATAAATAAATATCCTATGAAGATAAAAAAAGGTCTCATTTGATAGCTAAACTTGTGGACTACGCTTACACAGGCAATATGTTATGAATTTCATGGAATTAAAAATAGAACAATCAAAGTTTAAGGAAAAAAATTGTGTATTTTTTAATTAATGGCTATTTGTGAAAAATCCAGCGCATTTAACTGGTTCTTTTATATTTTAAAAAGATAGAGGAGGTTTTCATCTTAAATAAATTCCTTTATTTCTATGCTCTAAGTCAGATAGTTAAGAAGTTAAGAAGTTATAACGATTTTCTTATTAAGTATTCGTCAGATTAGTATGAGCGCCGGAGAATATTTTTTTTTAAAGTTAGAGAAAAAAATTTGATAGCCAATTTGTCAATAAAATATGCCATACATCTTAACATTGATGGACACCGGTGTTGGGACACATTGTATAAAAAATCATAATAATGAGCATATTTTAGGAAAAAAACATAAAATCTGCATCAGCATCAGAATCCGCTGATGTGACAAAATTATGCATCAGCAACAACCCTGGTATGGGGGTAGCAGTTGCGTTTCAAAGTCGCGCGCTTGAGCAGCGCCGTTCGTCCGTTCGTTCGTTACATCTTCGAACGCGCGCGCTCCAACGGCGCTGCCGAAACGCTTAACGATAAAACCAGCCTAAGTATTTTAACTTGTAAGATATAATTAAGTAATAAAAGTACGTATGCAGCGTCGATCGATCAGCTGAGCCGTAGTCTTAGTTATGACGAAATCAAAATGTCGGTTGTTCCAACATGGTTCCAACTGTCTTACTCTTCAGTCTGAACTTTGGTAAATAACTTCATACTGATGTCCAATCATTAGCGAAATCAGCGCCTGACAAATTATTATAGCAAAATCGCGCTATTACGGAGAGCATTAAAAATAAACCGGAAATCTATAAAGTTAAGTCCTAAAGGGTTTCCTAGCGAATTCAAATAGAAAGATCCATGTCCATACAGTAACCAAATAGTCATATTTACAGTATCTCTATAATTTTATTTACAGAAATTCGTATATATTTCGACGGCCTTCTCGAACTCGAATCATCAAGTGATAGAAGAAAGAATATATCCCTTACCGTTCACGTTGAATGCAATAAAAAAGCAGATACTAGGAGGTCTCTATCCAAAAGAAGTGGAAAAGCTACTCGGTAGGTTACTGGTTGTACTATCAGAGAAGTCGATTCATAGGCAGATAGCGGACCAACCTACGAATAATAAAAACTAAGGAATCGTAACTCCCATACTATTACCGTTTTAAATTTGGTTCCTTTCGATCTGTCATGTAACGTCAGCCTAGTACCGCTCAAGGCCACCTAAATATTGCAAATGTATTGAAATGTGTACCTAAGGTACACTTTTTTGACAAGTATTGTGGAGCATGTTTTTTGACGGAGTCACTTTTCCTTAGTTTTTATTATTAGTAGGGACCAACATTTGGTCACGTTATGTCAAACCCAGCCGACAGATCACGACTACAGTCCGACAAGGCTTTATATGAATGTGTCAAACTGTCAATGGGCGCTGCTACTGGTAAGGAGAACTGTCAAAAATGACGTTTTTGTATGATAGAAGCGTTAGTTCCTTTTCTCGCCACGTTCATAAACAGCCTTGTCGAACTGTAATATTGATTTGACATATTTCGTCAACTGCCTATGAATAAATTTCTTCGATGGTACTTATACAAATTAATGAAATCTTTATCGTAATGACACGCACGTGATACGGGAAAGCCGACCGATCCAGTCGAACTTATCGCAGGTCGGCCTGACCGAAACTTGCAAACACCTGGGAGTGCACAAAGTCCGGCCAGGCCTGCAACCAGTCCGACTGGAATGACCGGCCTCCACGCATTATGTTTTTTTTTCTTAGGAATTCAATGTTTATGTACCAATCTATTTTACTTTACATACTCACTCACTCACTTCAATTTACTTTATTAGTGATAAGTACTGGTGTTTAGTGCAGGTGATTAGCGATTAGGAAAAAGGAAGAGTGGACAGCGATGGTTAGTGCAAGTCCTTTACTTTCTCCTAATCACTAATCACCTGCCCTCGCACTAATCAAAGTGAATACAGGCCTTTATATACGAGCTCTAGCACGTATATCGTATTATCTGTTACTCTATAACAAAAAACAATATCTTAAAAAGCGTAAGGGTCAATTCCACTGACCTCCATTATACAAGTACGCTGGACCTATGATACCCACTTTTTTTGTGCCTATTTGAAGCAGAATCAGCGCCCCCAGTGAGAGGGAAGAGAACTAAATTTGACGTAACTTGCAAATGGCCGCTTAATCGTTATTGGTTGTCATCACTAGTATTAGTTCGAAATACTCCCACTACTGCTATCAGCGCCAATATGGCGACTTTCAAACGTCATTTTTACGTCAAATTTAGTTCCTATAACTCACATTGGGGGAGCTGATTCCGCTTCAAATAGGCACAAAAAATAGCTGTCATTTCAAAGGGTATCATTAGTCCAGCGTACTGCTACGCAACGCGACGCGTAGATGCATTTTTAAATTCGTATGGATTTGACAGTTTTGGGTGACGTCTCACGCAATTAAAATTTGACAAATCCTAGAAGTGCGTCTACGCGTCGCGTTGCAGTCTGAATTAATCCTGAGTCGTACTTTTAACTTACTACTTTCGATATTGTTTTATTTCTGTCTTTAGCTCAATGCCTGTTTTTTTTAATTCTTAATTTAAAACAATTATTTTAAGTAAGGAACGCAAATTGACTGTTTCAGACGGCAGGCCCAACACGTACACGTTCACGAAGGCTATAGCTGAGATGTACATCAACGACAACCGCGCACACGTGCCCTCAGTCATCGTTAGACCGTCTATAGGTATTTTTATTTTATTTTAAAGACTTTTTAAACTAGGTTCTTGTAAACTAAATACTTCTTTAAAAAAATTTGAGAGGTGTCAAGGGACACCCGGATGGAACGAAGTTGCTTTCTATGAGAGAGAGAGAGAGAGAGAGAGAGACAGACAGACAAAGAAACACGCACACGCCGCACGACTTACAACTATAGCAAAAAGTGTCGTGACAACTTAATTTGGTCTATTTTTTTTCCATCTAGCCCTCTTTCGCAACGCGCGATAAGGAACTTCGTTCCAAAAATAAGTTTCGTTCACTAAGCCGGCCCCTAGACGAGCAATTTAATGTGCAATATCACGCTTCAATTTTATTGAACAGTTTATTTGACAATTATATTGAAATATCAACCCTAGACGGTCAATAATATTAGGTACGCAATACGTGATATTGCGCAATTTGCGTTAAAATATGACTTACCTTGAATTTAAGGCGAGGACTTACCTCAATTCCAAAACGATAACCTTGCGAACGCGAATGCCAAGCGTGTACGCATCGCAATAAGATTCATTTTAGCTTAGCATAAAATCGTAAGTTACGACGGGCGGAACTTCTCTATTTTATTTTTCGTGTGTTTTTTTTAAATATCTTTCGAAATAAATATTAAGAAAAAAGATTATTCGTTTCAGACCTTTTCAAAATAGATTCATTGACAAATTATTAAAATAAAATGTAAGTTATTCTTGTTGATACTTATATTTCGATGACAAAGAGTTTTGTCGGAGGTGAGTTTGTAAATTAAATACAGCGAAAGAATTATTTTTTATTAAAATGTTTTTGATTTAAACCCTTGTAAATATTGTGCTCTATATCTCATATTTTTTTACATTTCGTTATTATTTCATCTCGCGCGCGTCTTCGCGTGCGGACGTCATAACATGCGGTGACGTATTTTGATGTTACGAAGTAATACAATGGCTACCACAAAGATTGTAAAGTGTGCAAATTGTGATGTCGTGATCTCGGAATTATTGACTTTCATTCAAAATAAAATAGAAGTTATGGATGAAATTAGCTTACAACGTATTTGTATAGATTCCTTTTCGGCGGAGGAAATATCTGTGGCTAAAACTTTATTGTTCCGTTCCGAATCCGTTCCGAACACTACTAGGAAGATAAATAGAAAAGGGAAGGAAAGGAAGGTGAAGGGAGGTCTCAGCGCGACATTGAAGATATTATTTGGTTGTTGAAAGCAAGTGATCCTGATACAGGTATTTGTAGCAAGGAATTTAAATAAGTTACCCCCGGTGACATTTGATTATCTGGATGCATCAAAGTTGTTGAAAGATATGCTACATATGCGTCAAGAAATCGTTAGCCTTCGTAATTCCTGTGCTACCATTGAACAAATGGCACAACTCCAAAACGATCTTGAAAACTTGAAAACGGTAGCTGTTATAAATAATTTCAGCTATGTGAACAAGAAAAGAGGCGCATATCGACTAGACGATTCATTATGTGATAGTGGCCCGATGGGGATTCTCCCTGACAACAATAGCAATAATATATTGCAATGCGAAAAAGATTGCAGTGCGACAAATATGGAAAAATCAAAGATATTATCATCTCAGGTACTACCCACACATGTGCATAGTAAAAATGCGCCGCAATATGATGCGACGACGACGGTAGGCACAGACGGCAGCGGTGCTCCCGCGCTCGAGCCGGTACCGGCTACTTTTACGACGTGTACAACCGGTTTAAGTACGAGTGCAGTCGATCAGCTGACCGATTCTATACAATGCACGTCGTTATCAATTGCGGACCGGGCGTCGCAAATGTACAGCGGCCTGTCGCAATAAATAGAAGTGACAGCTCGGTAATATTTTGTGATGATATATTTTCTAAGAATGTCCACATACAAGATAAGAAAGAAAATGAGTGGAAGACGATGGAAAAGAAGAAAAATCGGAGATATGCTAGCAAGTCAGGCTGTGCCAAAGATGTGCAAAACTTTAAAGCAGCGGATAGCAAAGTCCCAATATTTATTACAAATGTACACCGGGAAACTAAGGAGCAGGACATTATTAACTACATAAAGGATAGAACCGGCGAGCAGGTTTCTTTGGTGAAGTTATCACAACGAATAGAAAGAAGATATAATGCTTTTAAGCTTTTTGTGCCAATATATAAGCTTAATCTATTTTTAGAAGAAAACTTGTGGCCTAAGGGTATTTTGTTTCGGCGATTTATTCATAATAACGTCGACAAAAGGTCAAATGCTGTGATTAAAAATAATAATGAATAGTAAAAATATACTGAAAGGTTTTACTTCGTTGGTTACTTTCAATTGTAAATCCCTAAAAAGATCAATTGAGAATATTCGACAGCTATGTGAAGAAGCTGATATATTGGCCTTGCAGGAGACGTGGCTATTACCACATGATTTGCCTTTTTTATCATCTGTGCATCAGAATTTTGGGAGTACGGGAACCTCTGCAGTTGATACATCAGAAGGGTTGCTGGTGGGCAGACCACATGGAGGTGTAGCAATATTATGGAGAAAAAGTGTATTCCAATGTGTTTCAGTAATACCAAGTGATAACCCCAGAATATGTGCTATTAAAGTAGAACTTAGTGGTCAGTCGTGTATGTTTTGCAGTGTGTTTGCAATAAACCAGAGAACCTCATTGAGTTTACGGATTGCCTTAGCTCTTTATATGCTATTGTGGAGGAAAGTGCCGTGGAGTCGGTATTTATTTTGGGGGACTACAATGCACACCCCGGTGAGTTATTTTACAATGAACTTGTGGATTTCTGTTATGAACAAAAGTGGATATGCTGTGATATAAGTAACTTAGGTTTGAATTCTGATACCTATACATATATTAGTGATGCCCATGGGAGTGAAAGGTGGTTAGATCATTGCGTGGTCACTGAAGCAGCCCGGGAACTAATTGTTGAAACTAAGGTCATTTATGACACATACTGGTCTGACCACTTTCCACTCTTAACTAAGTGTAACTTGAATCTTACTAGACAGAAATTGATGTACAAAAATAATAAGATTAACAGTGCAATATGGGGGATTAAATCAGATAAGCAAATAAAAAGATACTTAGAATTATGTAATGAAAGATTAAAATTAATAGATTTTCCTGACAGTTTTACTACATGTTGTTTCGACTTCTGTAATGATTCTTCTCATAAAAATATAATTGATAATATTTATAACAAAATTGTATCCACGTTAATATTTGCTGCTAGTGAGACCTCTTCAAATAATAGTGGTCCCCGTAAGAAAAAAAATTACGGGGTGGAATAACTATGTCAAAGATGCACAGGGAGGCCAAGTCTAAATTTCTTATTTGGACATGGTTTGGTCGACCTAACCATGGGAAAGAATACGATGAGATGGTAAAAAGTAGAAAGATTTTTAAAGGAAGACTTAAGTGGTGTCAGAATAACCAGGAGCAGTTAAAAATGAATGCATTAGCCTCCCATTTTTCTAAGGGTGATTTTGGACGTTTTTGGAAAGCCACGAACACTTTAAATGTTAGATCTGGTCTCCCTGTGAGCGTAGATGGTATTAACGACCCCAAAGATATTGCAAATCTTTTTAAAAATAAATTTAATATTAAGTCTCGTTAGGTCAGTCAATAGGATCGCTCGATGCTGGACCATCGCGGACAGGCCACCTTGTCACGCATATTAAGGCAAAGACTATCGAGTCCATAATAAAATCTATGAAAAAAGGTAAGTCGCCTGGGCACGATGGTCTCAGCATTGAGCACCTAAAGCACGCTGGTTTTCATATAGCTAGGGTGTTGGCATTGCTATTTAATTTGTGTTTGGTACATTCTTACCTGCCCGATGAGATGCTAAAAACATTTGTAGTGCCAATAGTCAAAAATAGGACTGGGGACATATCGGATGGAACTAATTATAGGCCAATATCCCTTGCGACTGTTATAGCCAAAGTATTTGACAGTGTGCTTAATTCACACGTGGGAGAGCCATGCTTCGGCACGAATGGGCCGGATCGACCGGAGAAATACCACGTTCTCACAGAAAATCGGCGTGAAACAGCGCTTGCGCTGTGTTTCGCCGAGTGAGTGAGTTTACCGGAGGCCCAATCCCCTACCCTATTCCCTTCCCTTCCCTCCCCTATTCCCTTCTCTTCCCATCCCTACCCTCCCCTATTACCCTATTCCCTCTTAAAAGGCCGGCAACGCACCTGCAGCTCTTCTGATGCTGCGAGTGTCTATGGGCGACGGAAGTTGCTTTCCATCAGGTGACCCGTTTGCTCGTTTGCCCCCTTATTTCATAAAAAAAAAAAAAAAAATTCACAGTTGGACCCTTTTCTTAAATTACATTACGGACAACACGGCTTTAGGCGTGGATTGTCCACAGAGAGCGCCATCCTCAGCTTGAAGCACACTGTCAGATACTATACTGACAGGCGTACTCCTGTGTATGCCTGTTTCCTGGATTTATCGAAGGCATTTGACCTGGTTGCTTATAATCTCCTATGGGATAAGCTAGAAAAGACGGGCTTATCGAGAGACTTGTTGGAGGTCTTTAAATACTGGTATGGCAGACAAGTGAATTTTGTTAGATGGGCGGATGAGTTTTCTGAGCCTTATAAAATGGAGTGCGGGGTGAGGCGGGGGGGGTTGACCTCGCCAAACCTCTTCAACCTGTACGTAAATGAGCTGATCGAGGAGCTCAGCAGCACACGTATTGGCTGTCACATTGGTCACATATGTGTGAACAATGTGAGTTACGCAGATGACATGGTGCTGCTGGCCCCCTCGGTAAGCGCGCTCAGAAAACTTTTAAGAATCTGCGAAACATATGCAGGTATCCATGGACTTGTGTATAATGTCGCAAAGAGTGAGTACATGGTGTTTAAAGCTGGTAATAAGTGTCCAAATATCATACCTCCAATAAATCTGTATGATAAGCCTCTTAAAAGGGTTAAGCAATTTAAATATCTGGGTCATTATGTGACTGAAGATTTAAAAGATGATGTTGACATGGAGAGGGACCGCAGGGCGCTTTCGGTAAGAGCAAATTTGCAGGTTTGCTCGATGCTCTATTGCAGTTAAAGTGACGCTTTTTAAAGCATATTGCACATCATTTTACTCGAGCAGTCTGTGGGTCAAATACACGCAAAAATCGTACAGCGCCTTGCGGGTCCAGTATAATAATGCCTTCAGAGCACTGTTAAAGTTGCCTCGTTTTTGCAGCGATTCATCTATGTTTACTCACGCTGACGTAGATAGTTTTAGCGCCATCTTACGCAAAAAAGCGGCGTCATTGCTACATCGCATAAGAGGCAGCAGTGACGGTCTTCTGAAGGAGATAGCCGATGGCGGGAGCTGTCCGTTTGTTGGCAACTTAATTAATATAACGAAGTCTTTAGTTAAATATGAGTACTAACACAACTAGATATAAGGCTATACAAACATTTTATTTTTATTTTTAATTTTAATTTATATATTTAATGGATCCTAAGTTGTCCGAAAATAAACATTTTTTATTTTTTATTTTTATTATATTGGAACTAGGTAAATCGGGTATCAAGAAATAACAAAATGGGGTTTCCGCCCGCCTTAATGAAGATTTTGATTTTGGACAGAAAAATTATATTATATGTCAAAATCTTCGTTTAATTAAAGTTAAGTAATCATTAAAATATATCTGTAAGTGCGACCGTAAGTGTATTAATTTAGGAACGACTAGCGCAGACCTAACTAGGAATGTCAGTCCTATATAGCGTATCATAATAATATTGTAATAATTTTTCTAAAATATTTTTCTAGTGCCTTGTAAAGGTCAGCTAAAAGGGTTCTTAGTTTGAAGCTATTATACTAAAGAAATAAGAGCACTTTTCTTCATGATAAAACATTTTTAGCATAATTAATTTTCTACTTTACAAAATAAAAAATACAAAATAAAATAATAGGAGATATCTAATAAAATATATTATGATTGTACCAAAAGATAGGCAAGACTGTCATAGTAGTTTAAGGCGTGAATGAGTCACCTTTATAGAGTCCACTGTAAGAGTAGCAGCGCTGAAAGACCAACTTTTTTTGCTGTCGTATTTGCAAACTCATGATAGCGCTGCTACTTTCAACGTGAACTCTATACAAGATGTAACAAAACTAAGAGTAATACTGGGTGTGTATGATTCCACTATATGTATAGAGTTCACTGTGGAAGTAGCAGCGCTGAAAGAGCAACTTTTTTTAAATCCTTTATATGGAAAAATCCTCGACGCAGGGGCGTACAAATCACAAAAAAGAATTTGCTCTTTCAGCGCTGCTACTTTCACAGTGAATTCTTTAAAAGGGACATATACACATCCTAAAGTATTAATACCGTTGTAAGTGGTAACACTTTAGACACTTTTAAATATACAACCGTTCTTTCCAAGTGGTGGCAAGCCTGAAAGAGCCAGTAGAGGGGTGGATCGACACCTGGTCGGGCGCGAACTCGGTCGTGTGGGCCATCGGGCTGGGGCTGACGAGAGCACTGCGCGGCAAGTACAGCAACGCGACAGACTTCATACCCGTGGATTACGTCATTAACCTCACCATCGTCGCAGCTACTACGGACTCTCATTGGTGAGTAGGGTGAATCTAAAAAGGGCAGGCCAAATCTGAAACTGTAACGGTAGTTAAAAATTTGGGGATGTTGACTTATTATTAGATGCACATTTGGTAGTTTTTTTTAAATATAATATAAGGGGGCAAACGAGCAAACGGGCCAGCTGATGGAAAGTAACTACCATCGCTCATTTACACTCGCAACATCAGAAGAGCTGCAGGTTCGTTGCCGGCCTTTAGTACAATTAATAGACATCAATTTTGAATACAATTATAACTGCTTCATACGGGGTGTAACAAAACAACGTGAAAAAAGTTTAAAACGTGTATGAGTCCCTTGTATAGAGTTTACTGTGAACTTTCACAGTAAACTCTATACAAGGGCAGCACTGAAAGAATAACTTTTTTAAACTCTTGTTATTGGCAAATTCTTTACGCTGGGGCGCTTGCGAATACAAATCATTTCATCAGAACTGAAATTAAACTTGAAACTACAGATAATTCTATGTTCTAATTCGAATCATTATTCATCACATAAGTAGCATATGAATTAACTAATTTGTTTCAGTTCAGACGAGGTGGATGTGTATAATTCGAGCTCGAGTGAACTAAATCCGATCATATTGCGAATGGTGAACGAATATACTGTCGGTCACAGCATTGAGAATAAATTATGTAAGTTATAGAAAATACAGTCCGTTAAAAGATAATATACTTAAAGTTTCTATGAGTCTAAGGGTCAATTCAGACCGCAACGCGACGCGTAGATGCATTTCTAAATTTGTATGGAATTGACAGACTTCAATAATTGCGTGAGACGTCTTGCGAATCTGTCAAATTCATACAAATTTATAAATGCATCTACGCGTCGCGTTGCGGTCTGAATTGACCCCAAAGATCAAGTTCCGATCGAAGCGGCGAGCGATCGCGACCGCCAAAAATTCAAATAAAATGCCACTTTATGACATTAGCTATAGGTTTGATTTTGCTCTACGCCACTACAAAGCAGCAGCTAGACCAATGTCAGTGGGAAATGTAACCTACAACCGGCAACCTTAACTCTGTTTGTTTTCATAAAATATACTCAGAAGTCATAAACTATCGGAAAATGTGGATGATATTTGGCACAGATACTCAATAGTTCAAACTACAAGACGCACGAAACAATGAGGGTTTTCGAAATATCATTTGCCACCGGTTTGAGGGACGGTAAGGTCTTTCGTGTCAAATATCGTGTCAGACAGACATATGACAGCTATATCGTGGTATGTGGAAGCTATTTCGTGACATATGACAGCTGTTTGACACGACTATTGACACGATAGACCCTACTGCTACATAGCGCCATTTGTCCCTTATTGTTTTGTGCTCCGTATCGTTGTATATCTATGTTATCAGTAAAATCATTTAATATTTTTTTGTTTTAGATAAACGTCCAAATCCAAATGTGACCCTGAGTATGTCGCCAATCAACATTTATTTACTGAAATTGTGGAAAGAAATTATACCAATGTATCTTAGTGACGTCAAAGCTTACTTCAAGGGAGAGAAAGGAAGGTAAAAACTCTTCGTAGTCTTACATAAGTAATGTTCTTAAGCTTTAAAAACTTCGTTAGACAACTTTCGAGAAATAGTTTATTCTATTTTTGATAAATGCAGGAATTTTTAAATTTTCAAGATTCTTTTCCTAGATAAATGACAACCATTAGTTTCTAAATTCAAACCGACCAAGTTTAGATTCTCTTCTCTATGTATTTATCACCGACTAAGAAAATAAAGCAGAGAGATGAGAATATTGTAAAACTTTGTAAATTCTTCGAGAACTTTGTAAATTCTTCGAGAACTTTGTAAATTCTCCGAGAACTTTGTAATTATAATTATTATACTGTTATTACATGACTATTTATAGTTTATTACACTACATCTATAGCTTAAATTTGTACTTCTATACTTTTAACCGCAATTTAAAGCGGTATGCATAAACCTTACAAGTTTTTCGGTTCGCTGATATCACAGCTCATAAACAGGTGTTTGCAAGCATACTTATTACTTAAGCAGCAATCGTAATTCATAATCATAGCTTAACCTATCACAATAATTTTCAGAAACGTGGAACTCATGAGGAAACTTCATTTCATCGAAAACAAGATGGTGCCGTTCATAGCTACTTCCTGGGTGATCCGGGCGCAGAGGACCAAGGCACTTTTCCTGTCCCTTCCCCAAAGGGATAAGGACGAATTCCCTTTCAATCCCGAAAATATAGACTGGGAGAATTTGATGTATACGTACTGTAGCGGCATAAGAGAACACTTGCTTAAGACAAAGTCTAAGAACTGATTCAATAATAAATTATACTATAGCGCGGGGAGGTGACTCGTGGAAATGACTGAATGTATGGACCAATGGCTTATCGCTACTTACCTCTTTTAATTACAAGCAATATTTGGTATATAACATACAAATGGAAACATTATTTCACAATAATGATTATTAAAGTACTTGTAAATACCTTTGTATCAAACTATAGACGACAGTATCAGTACTGAATACTGAATACTGAATACAATAAAAAGTTATTTCTGATCACAAAATATGTTTGATTTAATAGTATATTATAGTTTTATACAGTATTTATTTTGGGGTTTTCCAGAATTGTAGGATAGTCCTGCATGTGCGTGAAGGGAGAAGGAACTCCTCAAGGATTTTTTTCCTTAATAGGGATCTGAACCTATTAAGGAAAAAAAATCATTGAGGAGTCAACAACTATTTCTTCTTCGATTTTTAACCGACTTCAAAAAAGGAGGCTATCAATTCGACGCGTATGTATGTAATATTCCTAGAACTGCCCAGTTTTCGTATATGTTAGTCTATATCAGCATCTGAGCAAATGTGCCAAATTTAATACAAGTGTATGTATGTATGTTTTTATATTTGTGTTCGCATATATCCGGAACTACAAGTCCGATTTAAGTAATTCTTTTTTGTTTTACTAGATATTGTTCAACTTAGGGAACACTGCAAGTTTCATCAAAATCGGTTCAGTATAGTTTTTGAGATGAGGCATTTTAATTCTCAATTACGCACAATTTTGAAGTCGGTTTTATCTTTTTAAAATACTATTTTGGGAAGATATTTTTTTTTTCAAATGTTTCAGTATATCACATGGCACACTTTGAAGTTATATTCTTTATTTAGTCCTTGTGATCCTAAAATACAGGTACTTTATTAAAAATCATGAAAATGACACAAAATAAGTTTCGCCAGTTTTGGTCCTGAGAGGCCACTCCACGTGTTAAGAGCAGCACTTTAAATAAATTGAATATTTTGGTGCAGATTTTTAAATGACGAAAATACTAGGACGCAATTTAGTCATATATTTTGTTAAACAGGCAATATTACGCAAAAGTCGGAGCAAAGGGCGCTACTACGACTTTAAACAGTAAAAAGTTTTACCAAAATCCGACATGTTTCACACGTCATATGAAACTATTGACAGGAACGTTGTCAAACAAAACTTTTAGTTTACTGCCTAGCTGTCTAGTCACTCTAGGCTGGAAGCTGGTGCTGCCTCTAGCGTCAAAACATTGCAGTAATAATAACTATTCGCAGTGTTATCAGGTTATCACTGCTGCAATACGATGCTCTACACTATCTTTATCTTTTCTTGGCCAATAAATAAAAATAAAAGTATATTAATATGTTTATAATGTTTTTTATTCTCTACGAAAATGTCCCCGCCTAGGCATTTGGAGTTTCCAAAATATTAAAATTTATGAAATTTGATATAACGTCATGATTATTATCTTACGCTCCCGATAAGGTGTTACACCCTTCTAAAAATGTAGGCGCTTTTAAAAGGGTTTAACACCGTAAAAGGATGTAAAACTTTTTATAAGTAGGTACGTTTATTTATTATTTTTGGCAACCTTATTTCATATTTAAGCGTCGATTTATCGTAGCTTCTGACGAATTGAACGTAAAAGCCTGTTGTGAACTTTGAGTAGGTTTAACTGTTTTTCCAGCAGCTCTTTCGATATAAAAGGTTTCGGATAAGGCGTTTGTCCACCGCCGCCGTCACCGACAAAAAATCAAATAAAATACCACTTTACGACCTTTATTTTCTACCGACATAGGTTTAGCCGCCGCCGTTTGTAGTGGGCTAGAGGCCTAGAGCAAAATGAAACCTATAGCCTAGGCTCTAGGCCATAAAGTGGCATTAAGATTTTTTGTCGGCGAAGTCCCGATGACGGCGGCAATAGACAAACGGCCATAGTAAATGTGTGTAAGGCCGGCCATAGACGGACCGCATCTTGCAGTCGAAACCGACTGCAAAATGCGGTCGCCGCACGGCGATCTGCAGTTTTCATACTAAATTCATATCCGCAATACACGGACCGCTCGAGCAGTTCTTGAGCGGTCGAGCGGTCTGTGCAAATTTCAACGCAACCGCTCTAGAGCAGTCGGTCCCGACTGCAACTTGCGATCTGTCTAAACGTAGTGATTATATTCTCTTTGCCGGCTATAGATAGCCAGTCTTATGTGTAACGCTAAATCGGCGCCGTCATCTCGTTCTCGGTGACGTTCCGGTGACGGCGGCGATGGACAAACAGCCTAACGCGAAGTAGAAGCCTTATAGCGGGGAATAATAAAAGCTCAGTTTGGGATTCAAGCACATTAACTCAATCATTTCTAAGAAAAAAAATATACAGACTACGATATGAGGAGTTTTTGTTAATGTTCTTCGCTTCCATCCATATCCATACTAATATCCATACTATCCATACTATAATATTATAAATGCGAAAGTGTGTCTGTCTGTCTGTCTGTCTTTCTGTTACCTCTTCACGCCCAAACCGCTGAACCGATTTAGCTGAAATTTGGCATGGAGGTACTTTGAGTCCCGGGAAAGGACATAGGATACTTTTTATCCCGGAAAAATGTACGGTTCCCGCGCGATAAACGAATTTTGGCGCAACGGAGTTGCGGGCGTCATGTAGTATTTTTATATATTTCATTTTTATATCCGGTCCGAATCCAGTTCGTTTCTTTTTTTTTTAAATAAAATTTCTTAAAGTATGAATAATTATTAATTACATTAGTTCACTTTTGTTAAAAAATTGATTTTTGTTGAAGGTGCAAATATTTTCCTTTCGTGTTGATCTTAAAACTTTTCAGACAGATAGTTTTGTAACTTTCATTAGATTGAGTCATGAGTCATGAGTCATTCATCAACGTCATTTTTATTTATTCTACAACAAGTAATACATATTATAATATTTTGTACTTGCTTTTACATATAATATGCTTCTATCCTTTTCCAGGACATCAACCTTTCAGCAAAATCGGTTCAGCAATTTGGGCGTGAAGAGGTAACAGACAGACAGACACACTTTCGCATTTATAGTATTAGTATTAACCAGTATCCAGGATGATGGATAGTGATGACTGACTATAACTCTATTAGTTTGTTACATTTCGAGTTCGGTAATAGAATAGTCCCCTAGGTAAAGCTACATACATCCAAATATCCAAATCCCAGAAACGAGTCCCACAGGCCCACCGAGTTTCGTCTGTCAAAGCCGCGGATACGAAATAATCGGCCAAGTGCGAGTCGGACTCGCGCACGAAGGGTTCCGTACCGTTATAGAGCAAAAACAGGCCAAAAATTGTGTTTTTATATGGGAGGCCCCCATTAAATTTTTATTTTATTTTAATATTATTATTTATTATTAAAGTACACATATAATTAAGGCCTTTGTGACAGTATCAAGTGCTTACCTTTTGCCGTTATTGATATCAAGCAAAAAAAGCAAAAAAAAAATCACGTTTGTAGTATGGGAGCCCCCCTTAAATATCAATTTTATTTTGCTTTTAGTATTTGTTGTTATAGTGGCAACGGATATACACAGTTTGTGAAAATTTCAAAAGTCTAGCTATAGCGGTTCTTGAGATACAGCCTGGAGACATACAGATAGACAGACAGACGGACAGACGGACAGACAACGAAGTCTTAGTAATAGGGTCCCGTTTTTACCCTTTGGTTACGGAACCCTAAAAATACGTGTATCTAAAGCGCCTTTCAATTTTGACAGACAAATTACCTTTGGCGAAAATGTGTACACGGTAGGCGCTTGATATATTTCACGTAAGTCGATAGTTGATGTTATTTTGCACCTTGTGTGCACATTTTTTGTGTAAATTCGTTTAATCCATACCAATATTATAAATACGAAAGTGTGTCTATCTATCTGTCCGTCTGTCTGTCTGTCTGTATGTTACCTCTTCACGTCCAAACAGCTGAACCGATTCTGCTGAAATTTGGTATGGAGATACTTTGAGGCCCAGGAAAGGATACTTTTTATGCCGAAAAAATATACGGTACGCGCGATATAATATGAATTTTGGCGCAACGGAGTTGCGGGCGTCATCTAGTAAAAAACAAATCAATAAATTAATAATTAAATACTTTACAGAAACACTGTGGTGAACCAAAAATTAATAATAATAAATTAAGAAATTTAAAAAAACCCCCGCCAAACAACTTTAAAAAGTAATGAAATAATATTTACTGACTTTAAGTTTAAATAATTCCTAAGTGTAAAGTAATATTTTAGTCCATAATTGTTGTCACGGTGTGTCGGGGGATCGCCAAGTTAACTACGACAACTGCAGCGACTTTTGCATTTTGTATCGCTGATTGTCTCGATTCAGTTCGCTGACCTTTAAACTATAATGTTATGTGAAATCAAACATCTACATTAGCGGTCCCCCGACACACCTTGACAACAATTATGGACTAAAATATTACTTTACACTTAGGAATTATTTAAACTTAAAGTCAGTAAATATTATTTCATTACTTTTTAAAGTTGTTTGGCAGGGGTTTTTTTAAATTTCTTAATTTAATTTAATTTTATGTTTTTTAAACTTGTGTTGGTTATAGTGCATAATTGTTCCTATCAACAGGATCATATCCCAATGAATACGATCTATAATTATCCTCTTGGATGAGGCCGTCAATATGAGCTCAAACATGAAACCTCCACCCTGGGTTCATACGGAGCTCGGCTCCTATACAATCCAGATGATGCTGCAGCAGCAGCATGCAAATATTTACTGCTTATCTACGTCTTATTGGCTGTCGCAATTAAAATAAGCCCAAACGCGAAACCTCTGCTCTAAGTTGGTGAGGAGTTGGGTATTCTATTGATTACCAGGTCATGCTGCAGCACCAGGGTCAACTTTCCATTAATATGTATATATTCATAAGTGTCACGAACCAGAATGCAAAATATAAAACCCATCAAACGACTGCAAGTTCCTAATCGGCTTATCACGAACCAGATTAACCGTGATATTTCAGCAATGAGCAGGCTGATGATAATGAACTATAGCTAAGAACACTCTCGATCATGTCAGCTTTCAAAAAAAAAACTAGATCAAAATCGGTCCACCCGTTTGGATGCTACGATGCCACAGACAGACAGACAGACAGACGGACGGACGGACGGACGGACGGACGGACGGACGGACGGACGGACGGACGGACGGACGGACGGACGGACGGACGGACGGACGGACGGACGGACGGACGGACGGACGGACGGACGGACGGACGGACGGACGGACGGACGGACGGACGGACGGACGGACGGACGGACGGACGGACGGACGGACGGACGGACGGACGGACGGACGGACGGACGGACGGACGGACGGACGGACGGACGGACGGACGGACGGACGGACGGACGGACGGACGGACGGACGGACGGACGGACGGACGGACGGACGGACGGACGGACGGACGGACGGACGGACGGACGGACGGACGGACGGACGGACGGACGGACGGACGGACGGACGGACGGACGGACGGACGGACGGACGGACGGACGGACGGACGGACGGACGGACGGACGGACGGACGGACGGACGGACGGACGGACGGACGGACGGACGGACGGACGGACGGACGGACGGACGGACGGACGGACGGACGGACGGACGGACGGACGGACGGACGGACGGACGGACGGACGGACGGACGGACGGACGGACGGACGGACGGACAGACGGACAGACAGACAGACAGACAGACAGACAGACAGACAGACAGACAGACAGACAGACAGACAGACAGACAGACAGACAGACAGACAGACAGACAGACAGACAGACAGACAGACAGACAGACAGACAGACAGACAGACAGACAGACAGACAGACAGACAGACAGACAGACAGACAGACAGACAGACAGACAGACAGACAGACAGACAGACAGACAGACAGACAGACAGACAGACAGACAGACAGACAGACAGACAGACAGACAGACAGACAGACAGACAGACAGACAGACAGACAGACAGACAGACAGACAGACAGACAGACAGACAGACAGACAGACAGACAGACAGACAGACAGACAGACAGACAGACAGACAGACAGACAGACAGACAGACAGACAGACAGACAGACAGACAGACAGACAGACAGACAGACAGACAGACAGACAGACAGACAGACAGACAGACAGACAGACAGACAGACAGACAGACAGACAGACAGACAGACAGACAGACAGACAGACAGACAGACAGACAGACAGACAGACAGACAGACAGACAGACAGACAGACAGACAGACAGACAGACAGACAGACAGACAGACAGACAGACAGACAGACAGACAGACAGACAGACAGACAGACAGACAGACAGACAGACAGACAGACAGACAGACAGACAGACAGACAGACAGACAGACAGACAGACAGACAGACAGACAGACAGACAGACAGACAGACAGACAGACAGACAGACAGACAGACAGACAGACAGACAGACAGACAGACAGACAGACAGACAGACAGACAGACAGACAGACAGACAGACAGACAGACAGACAGACAGACAGACAGACAGACAGACAGACCGACAGACAGACACGTCAAACTTATAACACCCCTCTTTTTGGTCGGGGGTTAAAAAAATACATATTATGGTACTCGGGCACTACCGCGGTAAAGCTATTGCATAGCATTTTTTATAAACTTATGCAACTGTAATTCGCATACACAGTCGCAGTAACTTTTCGGTACGTTTTTTGTCTGCCAACGAATTCCATGTTATACTCGTAATTAATGCGTTGAACAATTATTTTGTGGTTACTCCTCGTCCATATTAAAATTTCTTCTATTATAATAACTAATCCTCTTTCTTTATAAAACAAAGCTAAGTTTCAATTATATACAAACATAGATAATTTTCCCCATATTACACCATTTTCCATTAATTCTACCACCGGTTCGTCGCAGTGTGATATTGCATTATGGCCTAGAGAGCCCTCCTTATTAAATTGACTATGCAGATGTCCTGAGATTAGCTCGTTAAAACAAATAAAGTGTACAATTAAAAAAAAAAACTAATTTCCAAGGATTAGCTCCTTGACTGTACAATGTGCGTAATAAGAATAAATCCTACCGCAAAACATGCAGTACCCCGACTACACAATTTTCGAATTTTGAAACAAACTCACTGGTAAGCATTTATTTCATTTCAACCAAAATTTCCTGCCAAATATGCATTTCCCTGACTTTAGAATGTGTGTTACTTTAATCAAACCTACTGCCAAACATTAATTTTCCCAACTATACATTGAAGCATTATTTGAAATTTGAAAAAATAACCCCACGGCCAAACAACCATTTCCCTGAGCCACTGAAAAGATTTATTTCCCCGACTGCATAATGTAAAACATTTAGAAAAACGAATTGCAAAACATTTATTTACCCGACTGTAGAATGTGCTAAATATTGATAATATGTAGCCCACTGACAAATATTAATTTTCCCGACTTCACAATGTGCGGTGCGTAATTTGAATAAAACTCACTTGTAAACATTAAACTTCTAATCTATGGCGGTTTAAGCGGCGCACGCCAAAATAGCTTTTCTACTTGATATTTTTGATATAATAATATGATATGATAAGCGATATTTTTATTATTAAGTTTCATCAAAATCCTTACAGTAGTTTTTACGTGAAAGAATAACAAACATCCTTTCATACATACAAACTTTCCCGCTATAATTAAAGATGTGAGTGGCAGAAGCAGGTAAGTAACAATTAAAAAATTACCGTTTTTTGCATAACTGGAGGCTTTAGGGCCATAAAAATGATTTGAAAAAATAAAACTTGAGAGGTGTCAAGGGACACCTGGATAGAACGAAGTTATAAAAAAATACGGTATTTAAAAAAAAAAAACAAAAATTAAAAACTTGAGAGGTGTCACGGGACACCCGGAAGGAACGAAGTTTAAAAAAAAAAACGCCATCTAGTTGACGCCTAGGAATACTAACAATGATACTTTTGTGGAATTGTAATAAAATTAATTTTAACCTTCGGTAGATGTCGCAGTTTATTCTCAAAAACGGCGCCAAGGAATACTATCAACGCCCTCTGCCCCTACAGCGCAGGAACTAATAAAAATGTGTCGTTACAACTTTTTCCGTCTAGCCTCCTTTCGCAACGCGCGATAAGGTACTTCGTTCCAAAAAAATAATGAAGAGTACTGCCACCCCACCCAGCTAAAAAAAATCAAATTTCCCGCCATAGAGGAATGGTAGAATTTTAAATTTCCCGCCAGTTGACATCATCACCACATCAACGCCCTCTGCCCCTACTTCGCAGGTACTAAAAAAAGTGTCGCTACAACTTTTTGCGTCTAGCCCCCTTTCGCAACGCGCGATAAGGAACTTCGTTCCGATAAAAAACTTTGTATTTTATGTTTAGCCAGATATATTAGCTAGATGATGTAGTAGGTCAGTTACAAGATATTTTGTTAAGATTTCAAAAAATATCCTTGATCATTGGATAAATTTATATATTTGCATGTTTCACACACAGAATTAGCCGCTATAAGGAAAAAAAAAGGATCAAAATGTTTTATTCCAACTACCCCGGTATTGATAGAGTCAATTTACTTTCTCACTTTTTTCCATCAGATTCTGGTAGACCTATAGTTACTTAGTAGGTAACTATATTTTTCACAATGTAAATAGACAGACAAATACATTATTTTCATAAATTTGAAAAGAATATGATTGTCTATATTTATTTATCATTTCGATTGTAAGCTCATGAAAATGCGGCCCTTTTAATATGTATAGGCCTTAGGCATAATAAAATTGCCGCCACACTTAGACTTGCTGGCGACTTCGGAGCCAATCTCAATAAATGCCTTTTCTATTATCTTTACACTCGAGTAGGTATGCTAATAATATTTTTCGTAATATAACACCACATAGGAAAATAAAAGTTATGTTTAAAAACTAAAACCAAAAGTGTTGGTTTTGTTCTTTTACTTAGTTAATAATAATTGTCAAAAATAAAATGAAAGATCATTTTTACGCGAAGGTTTTTACGTAAAACATTGACTCGCTATTTGCGCTTAGTTCTGTCGAGTATCCTCAGGAGAAGGCACTCGGGGACTGCCGCGGTAAAGCTATTGCATATCATTTTTATCAACTGATGCAATTATAATAAACGAAGGCAACGTCACACCGACCGGCATAGCGGTGCGGCGAGCACCACACCCCGAGCCGAAGTTTGCCGAACTGAAACGACGTTAGACGAATGTTAGGTGTTTTTCGTTACGGAATTTCTTGATTCGATCGCAGCGCTCAAAGCCTGCGATAAATTACCTTAAAACTTAATAACTTAAGAATCTTAAAAATGTGTAGTTTTGCAGAGATAAAACCTACATAGTTTTCTTCCTCCAAAACTTAATACAGTATTATACACTAAAACATGAAAATTAATTTAATTACCGAAATACTTTTGGTATTTCAAGTTTAATTTTCGCAGACAATCTCTAATTTATATACAGAGTTAAATTATATTCCATCCGTGCTGTTAGAAAACAAATCGTTATATTGTACGATTCGATATCAACATAAGTATCGAAAATGTTATATAACGGAGGATCCAATCATAATATATTTCAGAACAACTAAATTATCTAGGGAACTTTAATCATAGAACTTGTGTCGTAGATTATAAGGGTCACAGTTGAATGTAGATCAGAAAAATATCGGTTTTGTCCGATTTTACCATATTTGTCCTACTTTGTTTTTTTACCAGAACAAGGAAATTATTTAAAGTTACATGAAAATACGTCTAAAGATTTCGGTTTTATAAAAGAAAGCAGAATAGTAGATATCAATAGATTTTATTCAAAGAGCTTTTCCCTTTTTACATACTTATATACTTAAATATTTTTTCGAGCGTAATTTTTTTAATCTTACCTCTAATGTAAGCTTTAGATATTATGTCTTCTGTAAACTAGAGATAGATGGATAATGACATCTCATTAAAACATTTCACTTAAAACACAAGGGCCTGTTTCACCACTTCCTGATAAGTGCCGAATAGTCTATCCAGAACTTAACTTGACAGATAAAGTATGGAGAATCTGTCAAATAACTTGTGGATAGCTAATCCAGCACATTATCAGGAAGTGGTGAAACGTCAGGCTCTTAGAAATAAAGATGTCTGAAACCTCAAAATACTCAGATGGTGATATTATGTCACTAGTCACTACCATACTATGTGATATACTAATTAATTGCATCGTTGCGAGAATTCGAGATCAAAAGTAACAGACATGTAAACAGATGTAACTGAAATAGTTCTTAAATATTGTAAGGATCATTAAATATATTTTCCAGGCAGTTGAGCGAATTCAATCAAGGCACCAAACTTCGGATTAGTTTTCTGTTATTGTGAAATAGATTGTCATCTTCCAATCGGAAAGGTGGAGGTAGGAACAACATATAAAAATATTAAAGGTATATAATATTATATCTGTGAACAAATATGGGATTACATATTGAGATATTTCTCTTTATATTTTTTTCGAATGTCCAAACTTTTGACTCGAATAATCTCACAAAGTTTGAAACAATTCATAATATATTTTATCTTCTAACAATACTTATCTTTTAATGTTTATTTCGGCTTTCTCGTCGCAAAAGTAATAAAAAGACTTGTAACTTTTATGATGTGTCGATTGGCTGATTCCTTAGAATTTCAGCCGGAGTCTTTTGCTCCAGTTTATGCGCAAAACATAAGGATCACAGACATAGATCAAGATAGATACCGAATGTCGCTCCATTTGTATGAAAACGAGCGTGCCACTTTTTTACTACCTACTGTGACGTGCCGATGATAAGTAACGTGTCCATTATCAAGGCCAACGTTTCTGTTTGAATTTCTACAGCTCAATACGGCACTTTTAGGCATTTAGGCATTTTTGAAATTCCAATTGACGTCCGATTCCGATAGCAGACTAAAGAAAAGACTTTCGAAAGACGAGCATTGCTCGTCGTTTGGGAACGCGATATGGCACGCGAAATACATACACATGCGGTATCTATCTTGATCTATGTCTGTGATAAGGATCATTATATATTTTCTGTTCCGAAAACCGTGGCATTATCAGAGTAAAGAAACCGAAAAACCGAAAATCCATCCACAGGATGGATGATGGACACGAGTCACGTCCACGACCGGCGAGAAATCAGGCGCACGCTGATTTTGATGTTGATTCCTTCCAACCAGTGGCGGCCCTAGGGGGTGGTGAACAAGGGCAATTGCCCGGGGCCTCGCTCTTGCAGGGATCTCGCAAGGTATTTTTCGTAAGACAAAGGGCCTCGCAAAGACCTGCCGGCCTGGGCCTCGCATTGCCGCCGTCTTTATAATGAGACAAAGCTGTTAGTTGTTCCAACGCAGAAATCGAACCTTCGACATCTGAGTCAAGAACCAATAAAACCTTAACCACTAGAGTCTAGAGCAGGGGTCAGCAAGTTGTTTTAGGTGGGGTCCGGATATTGTAGGAAAATTTTAACGAGGTCCAGAAAAAAACACACTTGTCCTATGTAGCTTAAAAATATTATAAAGATATACGTATACCTTATCTATGTATTAATTGAAGATCGAATCTCGGATTGTATATTGTAATGTATATTATACCAAGTACCAATTAATACATAGATAAGGTATACGTAATACCTTTATTAATTAAAATGAAAATTTTACTCTACATAGGACAAATGTGTTTTGACCTCGACCTCGAGGACCTCGTTAAAAATTTCCCACAGTATCCGGACCCCTCCTAAAATTACTTGCCTACCCCTGGTCTAGACCACGTAGGCGTTACGCATTAATAATATCATTCATGCGAAATTCGGGTAGTGAAACTGCAGTATTTAATAATATCGAAATATTAGGTTGACCTTTAATAATATGTATTTAATAAAGCCCAGAAAATATTAATGAACAAATAAATAATGTACAGCAATAAAACGGCCTGAATTTTAATAAAGCCGCCGTGGAAACCTTACAGTCGCTTATTTTATTCAATATGAGTACAGCCCGCTCAGGCCTCGTTTAGGTAATAAATGATTTTTAATGATGGTTACTTTAAAAGGGGTTTTCTAAAGCAAAATAGACGATCTTATATAATTGATTTTTGTACTTGATAATAAGCTATGAATTGTTTCATTTTTTAAACATAAATCAGATACCACATTATATTTGTGAGGGTCTGTACTAGCTAAAACACGATATCTTAAAATTTTCTCGATAGAAAAAAATCACAAAGATGCATCAAAATTTCACGAATATTTCATTTCTTTTAAAAACGGTGCATTCAACTGAGTCAATATTTTAAGGCAAGGATGTCCCTAAAATTAGCAGGTCGATGTATGTCAGTACGAATATCGACGTAAAGGACATTAAAATAACATTCATATCAGCGCGCCTTGTACAGTGGCGGTTACGACGCTCGCCGCGTTCTTGATAGGGCGAAATAGGAGAAAATTATACTTTTTATTTTATTTTTTTAATGACCGAATCATTTATTAAAGAACTATTCGGTTACTTTGTTAGAACTATAAAAAAGCTATCCTTTTTGTAAAAAAAAATCATATCATTGTCATTGAAAATTACGAGATGATCGAATTTAAAGTGTATTTTATGGTGTTATTCAAGATTTTTTTACAGAATTACCATGCCATTTTTCAATATTCTGTTTCGTTATTTTGTTACTTTGTTCCTTTTTGAGTCTACACCAATTTTGGTGTAAGAGAATTCCACATAATTTCTGGAACATAACTACTGGAATATAATTACTGGAAGCTTAAAAATCAGTCTTTTCGAACTGGCCTCGCCTTAATAAATATTATGAAATTATATTAGGTAACTAGCGTATTTTAAAAACATTGTTTATTTATCGAGTTCTTAAGAAAAAACTAACTTGGCGCTGATTCCGCGTCGTTCTTTTGATTTTTTTGCTTTATTCGCCCTCTTAAGAGGGAACGCAGGTGCAGTAAAATTTAAACGAAGAAACTATTGCCATCACGCTTCACCCTGCGCCGGCACGTATATTGTGGTAGAGACAGATACAATAAATCGAGGTAGCGTAGTCCTCTGATTCCTCCTTCAAAATAGAGCCTATCTAATTTTTTTTTTTTAATATCTTCAGGAAGAGTGAGTCTATGCCTCTACGTTTTTATTTTATCTTAAATATCTTTCAAATTTGATTTATGGTCGGTGGATTGGCGGGGTACGGGGAATTTTTTTTTTGCGATTTTTGAAGGGTCATATTTTTTTATTTATAAGTAAATTTAGAAAAAATCGAACGTAGAAGCATAGTTTTTACAGATCCCAATATTGTATAACAAAATCATTTGTCTAGTCTACGCATTGTCCAGAGAGTAATATTATGGGGAATACGTTTGTATGGAAAAACAGTGTTAGCGTTCCCTCTTAATATAAACTATACGGGTATAGCTTATCTTTAGGAGTCAATGCAACGTCACAAAGCTATACGATGCGATTAATAATTATAATATGAATGCTATTCAACAATGAACTTTATTTACTACCCAAAACACATGTCGAATTGCGCCGCGTCGCCTCGTCACGATTCAATGTAAACTGATCCTCTATGGACCTTCACCTTTCTTCTGATTCGTTTCGTTGCGGATTCTGCAAGACTGATTTAGCTTGTCCCTCGGGCTCCTGTGCCACTAGGATCAACAGTGGTATCCGACCACAAGAGTTGCAGTGGTGGGAATGTGTGGCAGGCCAGTCGACTCTAACGGACGACTATACAACACGGTCACATTAACTTGACGCATCGAAATATATAAATAACATGCGAGCTCCATAATGACGTCATCAAACCGTGCGTCTAGTTAATTTGACCGTGTTGTAACTTACTAGACGTTCCGCGCGGCTTCGCCCGCGTAAATTAGATATTTCACAGACAAATTAGTCCACAAAAAATAGCCTATGATCCTTCACGTGGTCTACTTCTTGTCTGTGCCTAATAACATAAAAATTGCTTTAGTAGTTCGTGTGATAAGCCCTTTCAAATAATTTCCCCCGTTTTTTCCACATTTTACTCTATTTCTTCGCTCCTATTAGTCTTAGCGTGATAAAATATAGCACCACTGACATAATATATATGTCTAACACTGAAAGAATTTTTCAAATCGGACCAGTCTTTCTGAGATAAGCGCGTTCAAACAAACAAACAAACTCTTCCGCTTTTTAATATTAGTATAGATAAGAAATACGCTAGCCTAGTCGCCAATTAAGGTATATTGGCAACGTATTAAAAAAATCGGTCAAGTGCGAGTCGGACTCGCGCACGAAGGGTTCCGTACCGTTACAGAGCAAAGCAGGGCAAAAATAGTGTTTTTGTATGGGAGCCCCACTTAATAATTTATTTTATTTTAATTTTATTATTAAATATTAAAATACACATATAATTGAGGATTTTGTGAAAATTTAAAGTGTCTACATGTTGTCATTATGGATTACGACCCAAAAAGGCCAAAAAAATCACGTTTGTTGTATGGGAGCCCCCCTTAAATATTAACATTATTTTGTTTTTAGTATTTGTTGTTATAGCGGCACCAGAAATACATAATCCGTGAAAATTTCAGAAGTCTAGCTATATCGGTTCTTGAGATACAGCCTGGTGACAGACAGACAGACAGACGGACATACATCAACGTCTCAGTAATAAAAGTGCTGATTTACACTGGTACACTTATATGAGCTGGTGCCAGAAATACTGACTTTCAGCACTGGAACAATATTCTAAACTTGTCCAACATTAAGAGCGGGCTGTCAAATTTTGCTGTGTTTTCTAATAAGTATTACAACCCCGAAGGACGATTGACTTAAATGAAATTGAGATTTATTTAATCATTGTATATTTATCTGATATTTGCCCAACGGAAAACACGATTCACTTATTTTGACTCGATAGTTATATTTTGCGAAATTATGAATCTTTCTGGGCTTATTGAGTTAGTATCATTAAATAACTTGCACTACTACAATCACACACTTTATAAAATAATGGCTAAAGGAAATATTAGTATTGTATTTATTTTTAAGTAATCATCAAAAACAGTTTTGGGACTTACGACCTTTACTTTCGTACTATAATGCGGGAACCGTTGTTACGCGATTTACGCGCACGATTCATGGCATCATTATATCACGATTGGAGGATAGCGGGGTGTGTAGGCGGGGCTAGCGTGCTTTGGTATTTTTGACAGCAGGCTCTTAATAAACTGCAAATAAATGAAAATAACGAGAAAAAAATTCCACTACTGCTACTAGTATATATTACGCCATATTCCATAATATATAAATTGCAGTTAAAGTAAGAGCATCCGCAATAATTCAGGAGAAGCTGCAAAAAAACTAGGCTAGTGACCTAAAATTTTAAACAATCTGAAACTATTTAGGAGGACGTTTCAAAAAATCAATCCAACTAAAAATCCAATCAAAAGCGGTGTTTGCAGAGCTCGATAAACCTAGACTGCTAGTTGCTGTAAATAAATTGGACTTCTACAAAAAGAAGGTGTCGTAGAATGACCGACGGATGTTACTATAAGGCCCAATTTCACCAACAACGGTTAAATTTAATGCTCGAATTAGTATCACGTTACCTCTTTCGTTTTTCATATGAATGAAAGAGAAGACATGACATTTTAATAAGCTGTTAACACTAACAGACGTTAGTGAAATTGGGCCTAACTCTAACAGCGCGTACTTGGCCTTGTACCATGAAGCTGTTTTGAGACTCAAACAATCGGACGAGAATGCCGCGTCCTACTCTAACAAACGTGAAATGACGTTGTTAGAGCAGGACACGGCATTCTCGTCCGATTGCTTGATTCTCAAAACAGTTTCGTAGTAGGCCTACTGGATCGCTCTACTGATATTTGTGATTTCGACGCGATACATACCACTACCTACTACCTAATATCTACTACTACCTACTACCAGTGCTTAGGCCAACGCCTGACTAACCATTGCATCCCGTTTGATCGGAAGTTCTTATCGGTAAGAAGAAATTATCGGTAAGGTAGTAAAACAAAATAATTATGCACTTCAAATAATTTATTCCCACCAAAGGTGCCGAATACGTAACATTCTTAAAATTACCTCCTCTTACAGCTTTAACAGACTTTAAATAGGCTACTTGACCTACTTTTATTTTTATTTTCATGCTAATTGCTTCTTAATCATTCATTTTCACTAAAAAACTAATATTTTAATACTTTTAGCAGTAGAAACCCATAAAAATGTTGATTGAAAAATATGCCTTTTTAATGGCGCCGAAAACACTGCCCGCCATAGTGTGACGTCATATTTTTTGTATTTTATACTTTCTTCATTGAAAAAAAAATTTATGTGCTAAACGTACGAGTCTAATAGTGCCAAAAAATTAGAAAAGAATTTAGAAATCATTTGTAATGTTGAAAACTTTTGGAGAAAAGTTTTGGCCATTTCATTTCCCAACTAACTACAATAAATGGAGATAATATATAAAACTGATGTATTATTTGAATTATTCAAGAAAATATATTTTACAAATCTTTCTAGGCTTATTCTTATTATTTATGTACAAATAAACTTACATATAACGAGCGCGATAAATAAAAGATATTAAATTACTAGTGTGATGACGTCACATCCAAATCGGAAGTACCGCAAAAGCGTTTTCGTCAGTACAAATTAAAAAATATAAAATAATATTTTCAATCAATCATAAGCTTTTATTTGATGATAAGGGTGAAATACGGTTTCCTAGGCCAAGTTCTACTAGAAATATGCATTTGTTCAATGAAATTGAATATAGGTCAAGTAGCCTATTCTGAAAACGTTTACAAACGGTAAATCAAAGTTTCAAGTATTTCCATTCAAAATTTAACTACACTTTGAAATAAAAAAGTGATCATAAAAAAGTTACAAAGAGTTGTAGCTCCTTCATTTATAGAAATATGTACTGCGAAAATAAATAAGTGAACAATTTTAAATGCCTACCGATTTTGTGTTAAACTAATATCAGACGAGTAATTTTTTGTTCGTTTTCGTGTCTAATTTTGCATATCTTTCACTTCAAATTAATCGTGGCGCGTCATAATATAAAAAAGGTGAACATATAACCTCCTTTTTAGAAGTCGGAACAGCATTCATTCGGATGAATAAAATTCAAGTGACCCGTCTGATATCCCACTTTACATTTTACAGAACATTACTCATTCCAATCGCAAACAATTTAGTTTTTTGATAAATAACATGCAACACTGACAATGTACCTACAGAAATATATATACATTTAGTACACCTTACTATTACTTACTTCCTACACATTATAGGTACACATTATCGAGAAAATATTATCTCCTCTCGTTAAGTCTCACAAAATGTAGCCTAATTCGTATTTATAAACAGCACAGTTTTAACTTTTATAACATCGAAAATATCAACATCATAATTCTTTAACATCATTCCTTCCTACAAATAAATATTTTTTCGTCCAAAAATATTCTCTTTATATAAACGTCTGACCCATTTCGTTGGACGACCACAAAAGAAATCGCCCAAACCGGCAAGGAATTCGGGTCAAGAATCCGTGGAGGCCACATATCCGTTTAGGCCAAGAATCCGTCGAGGCCAAGAATCCATCGAGGCCAAGAATTCGCTGAAGCCAAGAATCCGTTAAGGCCAGGAATCCGTCGAGGCCAAGAATTCTTACAGACCGAGAAACCTTTGAAGCTGAAGCGTCTGTAGAGGCTGCGAATCCGTTGAGGCCGCGAATCCCGCCCTTACACGTAGTCTCAGGTGAGGCCGGTGATGTTGCAGTTGACCTGGTAGAGGAAGGTGGCCAGCTCCTCCCCGCTGAGCTCCTCGTCCACCTCATGGAGGCTGGAGTTGGAGATGCTGCGAGGGGACAGCGTGTCGGAGTCCATCACACGCCGCTCCCACACCCACTCCTTGACTGGCATCCGACCCTTGTGGGATAGGCCACATGAATTACATTTCTGCAAAAAAAAAAAGAGATGCATTGGACACAAAAATTAGATTATAGAATGACCCATCCCATGAACCATGTAATTCTTTTTAGTAGGTAATATTTTATAAAAGGCAATATATTTTGAGAAAGGACGCGTTTTATCGCGTCAAATTATAAAAACGGTTCTAGAAGAAAATACGAACAACTATAGTATCATAATATCACTGTAGAGCAGCGGTCGGCAACCTTTTGGCAGGCAAGGGCCACAAGGTGGCAAAACAAACTAAAGGCGGGCCGAAGGCCTTATACTCGTATTAACCCTAGAAGCCCAATATACCTACGCATAATGAGGGGTTTTCTAGACCACAATTTAAGAAAAGTTTCAACCCTACGTTTCAACCTCTCTGATGGATGGGACTAGTAAAAAGTGAGCTGTCAAAATTTTTAAGAGAGAATAATATTATGAAAGGATTCCGAAAAATAAACAAAGTTTTTATTACAAATTGACACAGACAGCTACGTTTTTAAATTGCGATAACTACAGGCAATATTAGAAAACATTGTTTTTGATACTTATAACTAAGGGTGAAGCCAAACGAGCATAATTTGTGAGTTGTGAGTCGCAGAATTTCTGCCGCGTATCTTTTGACTTTTCATACAAATCATGACTCACAAAATTACGCTCGTATGAATCAAACAGGACTTTTGTATCAAAACGTGGGAGAGCCATGCTTCGGCACGAATGGGCCGGCTCGACCGGAGAAATACCACGTTCTCACAGAAAACCGGCGTGAAACAGAGTGAGTGAGTTTACCGGAGGCCCAATCCCCTACCCTATTTCCTTCCTTTTCCTCCCCTATTCCCTTCTCTTCCCATCCCTACCCTCCCCTATTACCCTATTCCCTCTTCAAAGGCCGGCAACGCACCTGCAGCTCTTCTGATGCTGCGAGTGTCCATGGGCGACGGAAGTTGCTTTCCATCAGGTGACCCGTTAGCTCGTTTGCCCCCTTATTTCTTAAAAAAAAATAAACTGACTGCAGCAGAATTCTGCCAAACCGAAATTCTGAGACTCACAACTCACAAATTACGCTCGTTTGGCTTCGCCCTTATTCACAAAACATACAAGGGCCGCAAGTAAGACGTTCGCGGGCCGCATGTTGCCGACCGTTACTGTAGAGTGTAAACTAACGTAAACTATAAGCAGTCAGTAAAAACTACAGCGACACAAGAAATTAAACGGTTATCAAGATTCGTGACTACATGTCGTATGAGTGGGTACAGTCTTGGTAAGGAGTTATAACTTGTGAGGTAAACAAACAGCGGTGAACGGGTTACTACCATAAAATAAACAACAAACCAAAAAGTCAAATATTTGAATTAACCTAGGCCAGGGGTTCCCAAAAATTTAAAAGGCTTCGATTACTACATTTTAAATATCCTGTCAAGCATTCACGTTTTGATAAACAAAATAGGTATTAATGTAATATCAGTCGTATAAACTTAGTACATTTTACAATTAGTAGAACACTAAGTACCCCTTAGTAAAGTGATCCCCTAGCCAAGACTTTCTCTTTTTCGCTTCTTTATAGAATCGCAGATCAAAATAATAAATGGAATTGACATTAGACGAGTCGAACGTGAATTTCATATTATTATCGAACGCTTTAAATATCAATTCCATACATTTTGATCGCCAATTATACCTCTATATCGAAGCGATAAAGAAAAAGTCTTGGCTAAAGGGCATGGACCTAGATATTATTAGTACGCGTAGTCTTTATGGTTATAATTAAATCGAAAGTTGATAAAAACCGGCCGCGAATTCTCTCATAAATATTGAGTGATGAATATTTGAAATCGTGGTCGCGACTGAATAGGTGAGTTCTTTATGAGAAGTCGACATAAAAACTGAGAAAAATAATAAATATTAAGTAACTTTTTATTTTTACTTTCTTAACCTATCAGTGAAAACTCATTGCGTTATATGAAGTCATTAACGGGACAATGTAACAACCTATATTTTACAATAATATAACCTCTAGTAGGTATTATTAGTTATTATCTTAAAATTATAATTGTCAGAAATAAAATAATAGCTAAGTATAGTAAATATTAGCCACATTAAATAATATAATATCAGAAAAACTTGATAATATACCAACAATTTTGTTAAGAAGCTAACGACAGGTGAACACGCGAAGTAGGTACATAATTAATTATGTAAAAACAAAATAATACATCGTTAAATGTAAATTATAATTCATCATTATTATTAATAAAACTAACATATAATTTTATATAGGTATATTATATTTAGTAGTAGTTCCTAGGCGGTGTAATTTTAAAATATTATGTAAAATCTGTTATTTTTACAAGTGGCTGAACTTAAAATTATTTAGAATTTCTAATCTTAGAAGTTGTTGTAATTCCACGTTTAATGTAATTCAAGTGATAAGTATTCGGTATAATATTACTAACCAATAAGGGGGCGCCTAAAGCAAAATAGATTATCTTATAATCAATTTTTTTACTTGATAATAAGCTACTTTATTTCATTGTGACAGTTAAAACAATAATAATTGTTTCTAATTATTAGAAAAGTTACTGCTGTAGAGAGAAGAGTTTCGTACATCGAGAGACCGCAAAGTATTGAAATAGAATAAACATTCACCCTGTATTGTATAAAAATAAGAATTATATCCTAAGAAGGTAATTTGTCTACACATTATAAATAGCTTTATGACAATATATTTTAAAATAAACTAAACCTTCTTTTCCAACCAAGTCCAAGCGTGCAAAAAATTCGCAATAATCCACAATACTTATCTTGCAGGCTTTAAAGTTATAAACCTTCGGTTTTCAGCATTTCATCTAAAAGTAATGTAATGAAGATAGCCGACAATTTTCGCGTTGTCCCAGTTCAGTCATTTCGGTTATTTTGCCTCTGACAGAACCATAGGATCGCTTTGTCGTAATCAAAAGAAACTTAGCTACAGACGTTGGGCCTTAAGCCAAGAAACCATTATTTTATTTGTTTGTTTTGCTTGCGATGCCTTCCTCCGATAAGCGATATACACTTGCGGCCACATTCAGTTATTTCAATTAATATTTTGACAGAAAATGTATGGGGTTTAAGCACTGACCTCCATTATGCAAGTACGCTGGACTAATTATACTCTTTGAAATGACAGCTATTTTTTGTGCCTATTTGAAGCGGAATCAGCTCCCCCAATGTGAGTGACAGGAACTAAATTTGACGTAAAAATGACGTTTGAAAGTCGCCATATTAGCGCTGATAGCAGTAGTGGGAGTATTTGGAACTAATACTAGTGATGACAACCAATAATGATTAAGCGGCCATTTGCAAGTTACGTCAAATTTAGTTCTCTTCCCTCTTACTAGGGGCGCTGATTCCGCTTCAAATAGGCACAAAAAAGTAGGTATCATAGGTCCAGCGTACTTGTATAATGGAGGTCAGTGGGTTTAAGTCAATATCTTCATTAAATTGAAATTAAGTAATAAATACAAGCCTTTGTGGATTGTTGCGTGGTGCGTTTGGTTGTATAAAGTTCAGTCTAACCTCACCTGCGCGTTGTCGCAGGTCTGCGAGTCGTTGAACAGGTGCGCCTGCATTTTCCTGTGTCGCGTTCTCGCGCATGTCTGAGTTTCACGCTGGCGCCGCGACGCGAGAAGCGCGCTGTACGTCCGCTCCAGATACGGCTCCTTGCGGTGACACCACGTGGACAACGTCATCTGTGACAAACAGGAAACATATTTTATTAAGTATAGTGAATGTATGAGATGGTGCTGCGAACTGGTGTCGCTAAAATGAAACTTAAAACTGATTATTTACTTGACACGACCTGCCACCTGGCACCTACAGTTCTTGTAAGTTTTCTCTTATACACAGAAAGAGCAGCGTACTATAGCGACACAAATCCAAAATTTTAAATTGATTATTTTCTTGACATTTGCTGCCACCTATAACAATAGCAGAGTAGACAGAACTAAGGAGTACCTCGACTTAAAGAGCGCGCTGTGAAAACGCTAGCCCCGCCTACACACAACGCTATCCTCCAATCGTGATACAATAATTCCATGAATCGTGCTCCCGGGCAATGTACTTTAGGCTGCAGCTAATAGTGAACAATATCGCGTAACAACGGTTCCCGCATTATAGCATGAAAGTAAAGGTCGTAAGTCCCAAAACTGTTTTTTGATGATTACTTAAAAACTAAATTCAATATTCATACAATATTAATTTCCTTTAGCTATTATTTTATAAAGTGTGTGATTATAGTAGTGCAAGTTATTTAATGATAGTAACTCAATAAGTGTAACAGATATTTGTTGAAATGCCCAAAAAGATTCATAATTTCGAAAAATAAAACTAAAATAAGTGAATCGTGTTTTCCGTTAGCTAAATATCAGATAAATATACAATGATTAAATAAATCTCAATTTCATTTGAGTCAATCGTCTTCCGGGATCGTAATACTTATTAGAAAATACAGCAAAATTACACAGCCCGCTCTTAAACAAACGGGCGAATATACGCGAGTTGGGCGGGAGTGTCACTTTCAACATGTTTCACAATGCTGAGTAACGCATTAGTACTGCGCGCGCCGGCCGATATGACATACTACGTCAAACGTATAAATTTCGAGATCTCTTCTGAGTCAGCCTACTCGTTAGTTCTGTTTACTCTGATAATACGAGTAGGCTAGTTGCCTATTTTATACTGGTACTTAAAAGAACTCTCAAAAATAGAAACAACGGTGAAAGAATGATTCTGATATTTAAAAAACTCTTCAGGATATAACAGTTCGAAAATCACATTTATTAAAATAAACCTTCTCAAAACACTCCATATAAAATGTCAGCACAATATGACGTCACGCGCTGCTAGTTTGTACGCATCGCGGGAAGACTTTGTTCGATAGTGGTTTCGTAAGAAAACTTGTCATAAATTGCATAACTTATCGAATATTATACAAATATTAAGAAATTTTATCTAAAAAAAATCGAATCCAACTTTGAAGGTTCATAACAAAAAAAAAAAATACATAGATAAGTTATGAAGCTGAAATTTTGGAAATGCTAATTATTTTTTACAGTCATAATATCTTTATTTGATTAAAATAATCTGATAATATTTGACCTTGGCAACATCCCTATTCCTACACGGTTCCTTTAAAGTAAACATAGAAAAAATATGGACCTTAATTTCTCTTACAAATTACAATCGAAGTCATAATACTTATTATGAACAATAATTCTGAGAGATTTCCATCATAATTAAATGAATCTTTCAAGTAAGGTTTGTGTTGAAATAATAAACACTTTACACTTTTTTTATTGCATAATTTATTTTTAACAAATTGAGCCAATAACACCAAATCTACTACTGCTAAGCAAAAAGTAATACATTAAACAAAAACTTGTAAAACAATAAAATTGCAACAGCACATATGAGTATTTTTAACAATATAACGATTTATAATAATGTCAATTTTGTCAATTTCTTATAAGAAATACTTAGAAAAAATATTATGAATATTAATTTTCTAATGATAAAATGTGATAACGTAAATGCATTTTGCATAACTATAGAGTATAGCTGATGAACGTAATATCTATTAGCATTATATTACTGTAGTTTCGTTTAGTTTAAGATTTTCGCAGAAGTTTATTATTAACGCATAATTCTATTAAAGTAATAAATTATGAAAGCTGATAAAAATCAAGTAACAAGTATAATATTATAACATGGCGACAGTTAATTGCTTTTTTGAAGTAATTAACTGGATAAAGGCTTAATTAATGTGCCCTTATATAGTTTGATACGAGGCAAATTAATTTCTTTCATAATGAAAATTTCCACGTATTTTATGAAACTGAAATCGCCTTTGAAATAAAATCAGCCAAGTGCGATATGGGAGCCTCCATTAATTAATTATTTTAATTAAATGTTATTATTAATTATTAAAGTATAAATACAACTGAGTATTTTGTGAACATTTCAAGTGTCTACTTGTTGCCATTATTGATATCAAGCAAAAAATAGCAAAAAAAAAATACGTTTGATCAAAAAAAAAAATCAAAATCAAAATATTTATTTCTAAATAGGTTAACAAAGTTAACACTTTTAGAACGTCTACATGAGGCCTACCACCGGTTGTATGGGAACCCCCCTAGAATATTTAATTTATTTTTAGTATTTGTTGTTATAGCGGCAATAGAAATACACAATCTGTGAAAATTTCAAAAATCTAGCTAAAGCGGTATTTGAGATACAGCCTGGAGACAGACAGACGGACAGACAGACGGACAGACAGACATCGAAGTCTTTGTAATAGGGTCCCGTTTTTACCCTTTGGGTACGGAACCCTAACAAACGATTAAAACTATCTGATCAAGGAGGTTATAGGAATATTATCAAAGGCTAGTAAATTATTGTATTACCCGCAACTTGAGAGTTTATTGAGCGGAGAAATCGTACATTTTTTTGGAACTTAATATTTTCTTAATAAAAACTTTTTATACTCATTTTTGGAACTTAATACTGTATCTGTCGCAGTCAGATGAGTAGAGATCAAATAGCGACCAGATGGTAAAATCTGCTATTCGATTGAATGACTAGCGAATTCATTTAATGAAACCCTTAAATTTAATGTCATTAACTGTTAGGTTTAACTAAAGGCCAACTCGTCAAGTTTTAACACTAAATTAAATGGTTTCATACAATGAAATCGCTAGTCATTCAATAAAATCGCAGATTCAACCAGATGATTGCGACGCATCTACATACCTCATTTAAATCGATTCAGCAGCTTAAGTGTAAAGAAATAAAATAGGAGACACTCCCGCATTTACACTATTAGTATGTATGGGAATATTGCGTATAAAATATCGACATGAACACAAAAATATTAAGTGACACGCAGTTGGAACAAATCAAATATTCCTCTCATATTTACCGCGTTTCTCATCTCATGATTAGATTTGGGGGAAAAATATTCCCAAACGCGTTACGGAATATGATTACATACATATCGACACATGTCACTTATGATATTTATATGTTTACATCCCGGCACGATTTTCTAATGTACAACGCATTCTACTATCACCGTGAATATGTAAATTTGCTTCAAAATAAATTGAAATAAAGTATACACGAGGTGCACGTGAGTATTAATTTCAAAGCTCCCAAGGTTTACTTTGGGGGGATTTTTAACCGACTTCTAAAAAAGAGGAGGTTATATGTTCGTCTGTTTATATATTTATTTGGGGACCTTATATTATAGGTACGTGGTCCATGGGGTCCTTTATATTCACGCCTGTTCACGGCCCTTCACGACAGTGTGGACCCGGTCTAAAATTTTTACATCATTGGGAACAATCGACATCGTATCCGTGCGTCGTGTCTGTAGTTTGATAAATGTTACGTGAAATATTTCATTTCCATCGCGATAAATTTGTCAGACTGCCTGCCGTTCCATTCAACCAGATGTATAATGTACTATGTTGTACAAAATATGAGTAGAGACCACGCTTAGGAAAACGTAGTGTAGGACGCCCCGCAGCACGGTGGACTGACGATTTGAAGAAAGTGGCTGGTAGCGGATGGATGGGGGCTGCCCAAGATCGGGATGGTTGGCGCTCATTGGGGGAGGCCTACGTTCAGTAGTGGACGGCGATAGGCTGATGATGATGATGATGTACAAACTACAACCCAGTAAAATCTGTAGCCCGATTACCGTGATTCAGCTATTTAAAAATCACCCTTTTGACGTCAGCTTGAGCAGACATTAGAATAATGTAGAAAAAGAATAAAAAGAATAAAAGAAGCATTTTCCAAAACGTTTGCCGTTTCATCCACTTACTTCGATTTAAATGCAGAGTTTCGTAATAAAATGGCGCATAATTTCCATCCATCTAACACAACTCCTAATATTGTATAGTGATATTAGTAATATTATAATAATCTTCTCAGTGTAACTACTGGAAACGCTTTCTCATATTATGTAAAATATGATCAATTCTTCCCCCAAGGGATAAAATAGAGGATGTGCCGATCGGGCTGAGACTTTGATACCTAAATAATAATAATACTTCTTAACGCGAGCGAAGCCGCGGGCAAAAGCTAGTGTAAAATATAAGAGTGTGTTACAGGTATGAATATTTGCTTTTAATTAAATGATTGTTGAGTTATATACGGAAGTATTGAGTTATTACGTCTTGAATAATATAATAAAGTCTACATTATATTATAATAATATTTAAACTACTTAATTATTACCCAAAATTACAAAAACTGCTGACGTCTTTAGTATTAATTGGTACCAAAAATTCTAGTTATATTTTTATTCCCTACATCGGGAGCCGTCAAGAGCGCTCATTAAAATATAATAACTGTTTTTATTGAGGGCTGGAACCATTAACTTACAAATTAATAACGATAGATACTATAAAACCAACACTATCGTTATAAAAACAATTCAATATCGGCGTTATAGGATCGTTTAATAACACGTGTTCGGCCGCTAAATGACAGACAGATGGTCTTTAACATATGGTGGATGATATTTCAGGGTGTGGATTTGTCTCATAAATAAAGTTCACTGTGAAAGTAGCAGCGCTGAAAGAGCAATTTTTTTGTGTGATTTGTATTGGCAAGCGCCCTAGCGTCATGGTTTTGACAAGACAAAAGTAAAAAAAGTTACGCTTATGGCGCTGCTACTTTCACAGTGAACTATATAATATAAGCGGGCCCCTAGACGATCAATTTTATTGTGCAATATTGCGTATTGTGCAATATTATTGACCGTCTAGGGTTAATATTGTCAAATAAAATGTTCAATAAATATTATTCAATATTATTGTACGTTTAGGGGCCGGCTATAAGACACACATTAACACCCTAAAGTATTAGTTACACACAGATCTCAGCGGAATTTACTTTATCATTTAAAATAGTATTAATGATATTTTAAGGTAATAGAAATTGTTTGAAGTAGAGTATGAAAATAATTGGTTATTTGACTAAAATAACTCTTACACTAAAAGGTGGAGGTCTACTTTACCCTCACCAGCAGCCCGTTCGAAATTATTTTACTCCCCACAGAACCTTAATCTCAAAACCATAAAGATTATTCTAGTGTAAACTTCAACGTGAAATAGCTCCGAATATGACACCTTTAGATACGCGGTTGATGAAGTCTCTTGAACGTCAATTGTTTGTGATTCTCGTTAGGATGAGTTTGGCAAAGTTACAAAATTAGATACAGACTTGAGTATAACTTATAACTATCTGTACCCCGATGAAGACTTCGATGTCTGTCCGTCTGTCTGTCTGTCTGACTGTCTGTGTCCAGGCTGTATCTCAGGAACCGCTATAGCTAGACTTCTGAAATGTTCACATATTGTGTATATCTGTTGCCGCTATAACAAGAAATACTAAAAACAAAATAAATTAAATATTTAAGGGGGGCTTCCATACAACAAACGTGAATTTTTTGGTATTTTTTGCTCGATATCAATAACGGCAACATGTAGGCACTTGACATGTTCACAAAATGCTCAGTTGTATTTATACTTTAATATTTAATAATAAAATTTTAATAAAATAAATAATTAAGGGGGGCTCCCATACAAAAAACACAATTTTTGCCTACTTTTGCTCTATAATGGCCGATTTTTATGCAACCCTAGATGACCTCCGCAACTCTGTTGCGTCAAAATTCGTTTATCGCGCGGAAACTTCAGCAAAATCGGTTCAGCGGTTTGGGCGTGAAGATTTAACAGACAGACAGACACACTTTCGCATTAATTATACTTTTAAGTGTGGATTATTGCAGTTTTGTTCCATGTTTGATCCAATCCGTTTTCTATCAAACATCAAATTGATATTCAGATGAATTACAATAGTTTTTATTATTCGTAGATTACAACGCTATCATTGATTTACCAATTTACCAATAGGTAAATCAATGATGGGTTAGTCTTTGTCAGATATTGGTACATGCGCCGATCATCCTTCATCCGTTTCGCCAAGCGCCCTATATCCTAAATCTAAAAGTTATGAGCTGCCAACACAAAAAGGATCATCACATGAAATAGTTCAGCCACTTTCGATTCTCAAAAATAATGAAGCCATCGTCGCAAACAATCTCCGACGAGCAAACTGGTTTTTTACGACGAAGCGGGAAGGGCTCGAGCACCACTCCCAGTGCGTGGCTCGTCGTAAGTCGTAACAACCCCAAATAAACTCACCACATTTAATCGAATTAGCTTTATTCGCTCAAGTCCTGAGATATCACGAATCTGAATGTCTTTTAGTACGATAAAATTGCCGGCGACGAAAATAGAAGAATGTTTTTTCGTCGAGATAAAAATGTGAGTCAAGAAATGTGTATTGGGGACGTAAAAAATGTCTTTTCAGGCTGAAAGTGGGAACGTAGACTGTAGGTAAAAATAGTCATTAAAATACAAAATATTTCTACTCCAGTAGTGAAAACGTGAGGTAGGTCATCTCCTGTGTCGCCAGGATCGACAGCGGTAACCAATTCAATTCAATTCATTTATTTGCTCTAAAAGTGTAATACAGTAGCTGGTAATGAGGTTCTTATGGTCTAACACTTTTAGCTATAAGTATATAAAAGAACATGCAAATGTATAAAAATTTAAATTAACTCTAAAATATAGTCTAAAATTAACATTTAATATTATTAGAAGTCAACATTTGTCTAAGTAATAATTAAAATAACAAATTGGTAGTGTGATGAACTATAAAATCGTAGATGGCATGTCAGTACAATTATTGCTTAAAATTATCATGTTTATTACATAGAAAAGAAAAACAGAAACACATCAAGTGCATACGAAATAATTAGGATATGTGTATATCATAGTTAAATAATTAAATTACAGTAATATGGTCAATGGACAATGATCTACGAAAATTAATTAAATGATGGTCACAATTATTAAAATAAAAGAAAAAGTATATATATAAATTAGTCAAAGATATTACAATAATATAATTACAAGTGTATATCATTTTTTGAATTGAATAACCTCTTTTACCTTTAACAAACAGACAATGCATAATACACCGTTTGATATGATCTCAAGAAGCCCTAGAGATATTATGCTGGAACTATTTCGGGACCCGAACGAAACTAAGCAGAAGGAATCGAGTGGAGTAGGGAGAGTCCCCACTTTCCTGCGCAAGCAAAGTAGATCTCAGTGTTATGATGATCTCATTCCGTAAGTCTAGCGCGAACGCTCGTTTTTTTTTCAGCACGAACGCGCCGGCTTGCACTTGAAATGTACGTGCGGAATTCGTTCGGATCGGAAAAAAGCGAACGTGTGCGCCAGCTAATGTATTTTATACTGATTCTATGCATTCGGATTTCCAAATACGGAAAACGAATGCAGAAATCGCATGCAGAAAACGTGTGTATGCGACCGATCTAAGCATCAGATTCATGTTTGTAAAACGTCAGTTCTGGAACGTGAAGTGTCGCGTCGTGTCGTGTCGCATTAGTGCGGTCTCACCTTTAGGGTTACGATAGTAATATCATTCATGAATGATCCCCATTCACCAATCGTAAAACTTCCGTTCGGGTGCGATTCGAAAGGGTTAGATAAATCTTATATTGACGGGCAGTAAACTACGCGTACAAGTTTTCCGACCCCACTTCATCCTAATTCATAAAGTTGGCCTCGGAAGATCGAACTCGGAATTCGGAAATAGTAAACCTTTAATTAAATAAATTAGAGCTGGGGATGCGAATGGTTATTCATTCGGTCGAAAAGTAGTTTGTAAGATTGCTGGTAATTCTAGGCTAGCTTAAGATTATTTCAACTACACCGGCTTAAGGACTATTAAGATTTAGATTCCGGTGTTCTAGGAAAAATTCAGAGCACCGAAAATATTACTTTGGGCTTCGTTTAATCAGTATTAATATTTTGGCTAGACTTAACACTTTTTACCCTAATTTTAAAATAGGCTTATAATTAACTGACCACCAGATATAGTAACATTTAACAGACAATAACAAAAATTAAAACCGACTTCCAAGGTAAAAACAATAATAACATCCTTATAATATGAACTAAAAAGTATTAAATAATTTTTCCTATCTAATAGTGCCTTTTTCCGAATTCGGCTAAACCTCAACTATTTCTGTACTCAATATTCATCATTTTGAAGTCGGTACCAGATATAGCTGAATCTTCAGTTCTCTGACAGAATGGGTATTTGAAACTTTTGGAACTGGCACCGACTTCAAAATTATGAAGATTGAGTACAGAAATAGTTGAGGTTTAGCCGAATTCGGAAAAAGGCACTATTAGATAGGAAAAATTATTTAATACTTTTTAGTTCATATTATAAGGATGTTATTATTGTTTTTACCTTGGAAGTCGGTTTTAATTTTTTGTTAAAAATAATAATTTCACTCTTTTTAGTTACCTAGTAAACCATCGCGTATATTCTACGTATCTTATTAAGTTATTACAATTTGTTAAGAGTCACACTCAATGCGATTGTGTTTCTTATTCCTATTTCGATGTAGATTGTTTTCCTATGTAAGTATTTTCATACTAAGGGTTCAATTTATTACCTCGATCGTGGGAATCGCAGACACAATAGATTTTTAATTGTTATGCGGCAGCCGGGTGCCGCTTGGGCTTGATGGGTTAATAGTTAAACTAGTGTAGTACCTATCGAAACAACTTACTTGTGTTTTTTCTTTCGAATCTCTAAAGTAATGTCAAATGTGTGCCTTACGCTCTGGAGTTAAGGTTGACTTTGTTATGTTCAATTTTGTGGTACATAAGTCGCTTAGAACTTGAATCATTTATTTTGAAACAACATTATATTTTTATTAAAATCGCTATGAAAAGTACCAATTATTATAAGGACATAACGTGATGATATAATTATGGTGTTGTGGGGGCGGGCATATTGTATCCATATACAACCATGTGACACTGGTGACCCTGACGTGGTAATGATGATGATGAATGTAATTTGCAAAGTAGCATATGCTTTCAGTTCTTAAAACAGCGCCTAAACCCCCAAACTTGTATCTATAAGGAATCCGGAGTTCTCTTAGTATCTTTCGAACCATAGTATACCTTGGTGCAAAATCTTGCGTTTTGGCACAGAATATATATTAGTAGTACCAACAGAATTCCCACTCGCGAAACCCGTTTAAAGAAATAACGACTCATGCTACGATACTATAAAGTTCAAATTCCGACCGCGCAGTGCTAGGTGCCTACAATTATATTTACCTACATGTGCGCTCTCTTTCTATCGCGTAAGAGGTACCCTTTCTGACGAAATCAAGATTGTCACCTTTTAGATTACTATAGCTACTAATAGCAAACTTTTTTATATTAATAATCAAATTTTAGTAACCCAACCTATATTTTATAATAGTTTTATATTCGATTATAGTGCAGGAGCTGGTCAGGATTTTTTTACAACTTAAACATAGTAACTTGTGTTTATTTCTGTGTAGTATGTGGTTTGTTTGTAACAAATTGGTTTATTTGCTATGTTTGTGTATTTTTTGTTTTTTTTTTTTTTGTATTTTGAAGTCTTAAATTAGCTTATTGAAATATTTCTTTGACCTTTTTTCAATTGTTCATATTTATCAGATTAATAACGATTCTGTCACAGCGGTTAAATCAGTACGTAGATATATTATGCGACGAAAATATCTTGCGCGTGCGTCACCGCTCGCTTGTGAGTCCCTAGTGATCTGCCCCTTTAAAGGGGTACTTACATTTCGATACCTACACGCGCGAGTGGGACAGGCCTGGTTTTGGTAGCATATGCTTAGGATACTTCTTATAAAACCAAAATCACTATATGTTTCCATATAAATTTTGAGGAGTTCCCTCGATTACTCATGGATCCCATCATCAGATCACCACTTTTGTGAAAATGGGACCAAATTGGAGGGAAACCTAATAGAACAAAACAAAAATTTTGAAAATCGGTTCACAAACGGCGGAGTAAACGTTGAACATACAAAAAAAAAAAAAAAAAAACCACAGCCGAACATATAACCTCCTTCTTTTTGGAAGTCGGTTAAAAATTGGTAAAATCTCCGCGACAGACCTAAACTGTGTCATAAAAACTCAACTACAGAACTTAGTACAATAAAATTCATATACTATCAAGATTCAACTATATTAAACGACTACATAAAGATAAAAATCCAATCCAGTATAAAGTTTTTTGTAAATCGGTCTAGATATTGAGTAAAATAGGTCGACGACAAGCCACCAAAATTGGAAAATCCAGTCATCTACATAGTATTATGTCCCAATAAATTTTAAGGAGTTTCCTACGTACCTCATAGATCTCATGATCAAATTGCTGCCTTGGTAACCTCAACACAGAGTTTGAATCATTTACTTTGAAACAACATTATAATTTTCAAAATCGCTCGACAAACTCGAGTTTCGATCTTAAAGACGATGAAAAGTACCAATAATAGGGTCACAATCAGTAATGTGATGATGCGGTGGTGTAGTGGCACTGGTGGTAGTGATGATGATGATGATGATGATGATGAATGTTATTTTCATAGTAGCATATATACTTTCAGTTCTTAAAACAACGCCGAATCCCCCAAAGTCCAAATTTGTATCTATAAGGAATCCAGAGTTCTCTTAGCACCTTCGGAACCATGGTATATCTTGGTGCAAAATCTTACTTTTTGGTAGCATATATTTTGGTAGGATACTTCTCATAAAACCGAAATCACCATATGTTTCTACATAAATTTTGAGGAGTTCCCTCGATTACTCATGGATCCCATCATCAGGTCACCACTTTTGTGAACATGGTATTAAATTGGGGTAAAACCCTATAAAACAAAAGAAACATTTTCAAAATTGGTTCACAAACGGCGGAGTAATCGTTGAACATACAAAAATAAAAAAATATATATCCACAGCCGAATATATAACCTCCTCCTTTTTGGAAGTCGGTTAAAAATTATATTACCGAGGGACTGTACTAGCGGATTTTAAAAATATTGTTTATTTATCGAGTTATTAAGAAAAAACTAACTTGGCGCTGATTCCGCGTCGTTCTTTTTCACCTGGCATATGAAAGACGGCTGTGAGTGTGAAGAGAGAAGGACGATGTTTTGATTTTTTGCTTTATTCGCCCTCTTAAATTAGTTTCTTATAGTTTTTACAAAATTTCATCACTATAATTTACTATGAACTATGCGTAATCTGTAAAATAAATATGTTTTTAAAATAAATGCGTTTTCAAAACAAAACAATCACGAACACGCATAGTCTGTATAAGTGATCATAGTTACTGATATAATGGCCCGTAACAATCGTAAAACGATAATTTTTCTGGCACAATGCGGTCACAGATATTGTTACCAGGCCGAACGCCCGCATCAATGATATAATATGAAAAACTCCGCATACGATAATGCTTAAAATACATTTACGATTCATATTAATACGAGCTGAACATCATTAGCAGCTACAGAACTACATTTTTAACCGACTACCAACAAAGGAGGACATTCTATGTTCGGCTGTGGATATTTTTTACCAAACGCCTTCGCCGGAAGGTTATTATAAATGTAATATTTCTTTGGCACGCTCTCTAAACGGCTCGTTGCATTACAGCTTGAGGTATCTTTAGATTCATCTGGATCAGTGTTTCCCAACCTTTTTCCGCCACGGACCTCTAAGAAATCATTCACAGATTTTCACGGACCCTCTTAATAAAATAAACAGCAAAAAAAATCGGATTATATATGGTACAGAGATGACAGCGCGGACTCCCAAACATATATACAGCGATCGATAGTAAATCTTTTATATTCATGTAAAATGAGCACAGAGATCCCCATATGAAAAGAAGTTGCCGTCAGCCCGTCACCAACGGACACCCATCACAACGGAATTGTAACACCTTCGAATCCTTCGATGTATTGTAATTTCAGACTTTATTGTTTTTATGTTATTTAAAATTATTTTTGGTGAACAAGCTTAGGGTATCAGAGCATTTTATGGTGGTCATTATATTTGTTTTCTTACCGTCCTTGCGAGACTTTCTTTTTTGCGCACAAAAACTACAAGTGCAATATTCTGTTCATCCGATATAACGACAATAATTTGCACGTGTTACCGAAATACCGAATTCAATACGCCGCGCGCCGCTGACTAAAACCGCATAATTTTCAATAATCCTCGCTACCCTTGGGAAATACAACGGGTATTTTAGTATCACATTCCCCTAGCATCTCTCGCATGCTTGTAGGGGGTCCGCGAGCGATACACAAGTTGTTTTTAGAAATTTTCATCCGACAGCATGGATACAATTCATTCATAGACGAAATCCTTTCTCTGGGAGTCCGTCAAAAATGTAACTTAAAAAAGGTCCTCTACCAAAAAAGTTTGAGAATCGCTGGTGTACGTAATTATATGCTTCATTTTAGTCAGAAAATTAAATCGTCCTCTTTAAAAAAAATGTCAGTAAAAGGAGAAACTAATTACTATGTATATCTAAAGCTTTATACCTATATGTAGCTAACCTTCAATATTTTAGACCGTAATAACGTTAAAATTGTCTACAGAAATTGTCATTTACGAAACGTTGTTTCTACAAAATACCATTGATCCCTTAATCATAAAAAATACGCCATTTACTTCAGTCAGCCACACGCTAACCCGTTTAGGAGGTGGCTGTGGGCTGGGTCGTACCAGTTTCCAGACAGAAATGAAAGAAAACCGTTTTATCACAAAACCCCCGATTTTATGCAATTTTGGTGTACTAAACTTATCCTACTTGTGGCAATAATATCATGTTGTTATTTTGAATATCGGTAGAGTTTTGATTTATTTATAATTAAGTTAATGTGTTATAACTTTAGTGCACGTAGTTTTTTTTAAAGATTATTTTTCTCGCAAATTCCAATTTTGGTGGGTAAATTTTGGTGAGTAAGAGGGTGTGTAAAACATTATTTTTACAAAATACTATTGATTCTTAAAGCATAAAAAATACGCCATTCACTTTATTCTGTCACAAGCTAACTCCTCTAGGTGGTGGTTGTCGTACCAGTTTCCCGTAAACATCTCGACGCCCCCACCGAATAACCGGACAATCGTAAAAATGAAAATGTTCAGGAGAGCCAAAAAACTGATTTTTGTTAATAACTCCGTCAAAAAAAGCATCAAAGACTTTTTATATCTTTTTTTTTTAATGAAATAAGGGGGCAAACGAGCAACGGGTCACCTGATGGAAAGCAACTTCCATCGCCCATGGACACTCGCAGCATCAGAAGAGCTGCAGGTGCGTTGCCGGCCTTTTAAGAGGGAATAGGGTAATAGGGGAGGGTAGGGTTGGGAAGAGAAGGGAATAGGGGAAGGAAAGGAAGGGAATAGGGTAGGGGATTGGGCCTCCGGTAAACTCACTCACTCGGCAAAATACAGCGCAAGCGCTGTTTCACGCCGGTTTTCTGTGAGAACGTGGTATTTCTCCGGTCGAGGCGGCCCATTCGTGCCGAAGCATGGCTCTCCCACGTATGTATACGTATCTCAAATGAAAGCTAATTTTTTTACCTATCTTGCTATCTTAACAGTATTTAATTACTACCAAAGGTTTTTTTTTAAATAAAGCAAAATGCAACTTATCGTTCTGGAGTAGGTCAAGCTCTGATCATTAATGTCTATTGCATGATTATTCGGGTAATTTATGTTTTCGACTGCAATAAAATGCACGTATAATATCCCATTGCAATGTTATTCGGGGAAATTGTTTAGGATAAGAACATTGGTAAACAGCTATTACTTTACTATTCGGTGATTAAAAAATAGTGTACACTTTATAATTAAAGTCATTGTCGTTTATTCCAATGATTTTCTACTATGGGTAAAATAAAAATAGTATGTATTTTTGTTTCAATACATTCATTATTGGATGACATAAATGACATTCTTGCAATCGAAACAGCTCTAGGTTTGAAAAAATACACTCTGGAGACTAACCCTATCATTTAAATAGTACTTATAATAATTGCAGTTAATTTAAATCTTAATCATAATTCATAACCCCCATCGCCGCCTGAGTTGGTGACACAATATCGTATTATGTTCCAATAAAATTAATGAAAATGGCAGAAAATTGCTTTACACAGTCTTCCGAGAGCATCGTAGGCCTTTCTAATATGACGGTGCTTTAATCGTCGACTTCTATCTGCATCGTAATACAGTTCAAGGCTAAGGTTTAGAAAGCTACATCAATTAAATGTTGGTGACATGGGTTAAGGAGGGTTGTTTTGGGTGAGAAAAACTCCTACTTACCGTTCTACCGCCAGGCAACTCTCCGTTTAGAAGAAATTCGCATTTGAGATTTTCGTAATCTTCAGATAAGATCATCGTTTTCTGATGTTGTTTACGAAGTGTTTTTAAGGCATCCCAAGGCTGTGATGAGTGGGGGATGATTATTTTATCATTCCAAAACTATATAATTCAAGGTTTCTTGATAAAAATTAAGAAAATTATCAAAATTCACTACTATATTAGTAATTGTTTGGGTTTAGACTTTGGTTAATAACCCGATACTACTAATACTATTTGGCTTCTTTTTTTTTCTTCTCCTTCTTTTTCCTTTTATTTGCCTGGGATGGTTGCCTTGGCATTTCTTTGACGTTCCGTTAAGGATAACAATTTAAGTAGGTAATGTAATGGAAGCGGGGGGGACGGGGAGCCCCCAAAGTGGGGCTCGGGGGGCGCAGCCCCCCGCCAAAACAAAAACAAACACAATCCAGAAAGTCCAAAAGTAGGTTAGGTTAGGTTGGAACTTACACCACAACACCCAGAAATAGGAGCCCCGCATAGCGGGGCTCCGTCAACTGATAATTGAAGCTAGTTGTGCCATATTGAGGGTTATTGGTCTCTAGGTATGACTGATGATGGATCTGAAGATCTGAGGTTGAACCTCTAGAGTGCAATTCCTATGCCGAAGGCTTAATTGTCATAAAAAAAAACAAAACGTCAAAGTAGTGCCATAATAAGAAAAAGAAGACGAAAAAGACAGTACTTTTTATGTAGTGAATTTTGTTATTAATTTTTACTTTTTATTTTTATCAAAAAACCTTGATTTACATTGTTAAATAAAATTGAAATTTTAGTTCTCCACTCACAACAGCCTAGCGAGAGGCATTTTTCCGAAGAAACATCGATTTTTCTCAGCAATAATTAAAGCTAAGAAATTAAAGTTCATTGTCAGTATTCATCATGTCTTTGTCTTTGAATTACCCATAGCATAACACGATTGGTCAACTTTTATAACACAGAATAATCAATCAAAAAGACCTCTGTAAAAAAAGGGATTCTAATTTTGCCAACAGAGGAGAGTGATTTAAGCTTCCAAAATTTGTACATAGATTGGTTCAAGCATACACTTTAATTTACACATAGCATATATGAAATATATTTATAGTTTTTAAATTACGCGACAAAAACCATTTTATCGCTTACGCCCTTTTCATTTCTTGCTGTTCCAATTGTTTTCTATGAGAGACCGGCCCGGCCTCTCATTGTTTTAGGCGTTTTGTCGTGATCTTTGATTTTTCTTTATCGACCTTTTATTCTGTATGGATTTGATCTCTGCTGCTATAATCAAACCAACTTGTGCTTGTTAATGGACTTCCCCTTTTTCCTTGTGTTTGAAAATAGTGAATTCTAAATATGTTTCTACCCTCAGCAGGAGTGCTTTGTTTAATGTGTAACCGTTCTGTTTTACGCAAAAGACGAATTACTATAACTTAATCGCTTTTTTGAAGTGCGCGCTCTGACTCTCCCCAGTGAACTGACATGCGCTGGCACTCACGACCACCACTATGGACACTAATCTTATGTGTAGCTCATATATTAGAGCTGATAAACTGGAAGCATTGCATACATTCAAAAGAGAGGCAATGTTAATAACCATTTTAAAATAATCGGGACAAACGAACAAAGACAAACAAGTAACATAAATTCATATTATGTCAAGTTAACAAGACAAAATAAAAAAATTATAATCCTGGGATTGAATTTGATAATATTTTGCTAGAATCATAAAACAAGTATGTACTTTCATTTCCCACAAGTCTTATCAGTGGAGGCTCTTGGACCAATTTTCATAAATTTTGCCCATAGTCCTTTGTAATCAAAACGATTTATCTTTATTATTGTTATTATTTATCAAAAACGAAGACAACAACAGCAACCTTCGGAATCATAATTTAAACATTTTGGCGTAAAAATATTTTTTCCTGTATTTGTTTTCGCTGAATTCTCGAAGAAATAAAAATTCGAAAGTTTTATTTTTAACACACTTTTTTAAGTGGTAAATGGATATAAATCAAAATTTTAAGACAACAGCAATCTTGATAAGGAACGTTACAAACCTACAAAAAATGTTTGAATGCTTATAATTACTTCTGGTCAAAGTTCTAGTGAAAATAAAAACATGAATTCACGTAGTATAGGGCCTTAAATATTTTATCCTTACAAAATTATTGACCGATCAATTCTGTAATCATCTAAAAGAGTTAATGAATGCACACTAAAAATCGGAGGACTTTATACTCTACAATGGAACGTACACAAAATATACTTATTGGCTTGGCCGTTACAGGAGGAAAACATTATATTTTAAATACTAAAACAAAAAGCTAGAACTTCAAAAGTTCATCAATTAGGTCGTTACTTGTGGGGAGCTAGAGTTTTTCAAGTTTCGAGTCGGTAGCACTCATACAATAAATTGCAAAAGTAATCCCCGCACTGCCAACTCCGAATGGCAGTATTTAGAGCCAATGTAACACGGCCAAGTGCGAGTCGGACTCGCGCACGAAGAGTTCCGTACCGTTAAAGTGCAAAAACAGCCCAGAAAATTGTAATTTTTGTATGGAAGCCACCCTTAATTATTTAATTTTATTTTATTATTAATTATTAAAGTATATGTATGTACAACTGAGTATTTGTAAACATTTCAAGTGCCTATCTTTGGCCATTATATTATCGAGCAAAAAATAGCAAAAAAATCACGTTTGTTGTATGGGAGCCCCCCTTAAATATTTAATTTATTTTGTTTTTAGTATTTGTTATTGTAGCGGCAACAGATATATATAATCTGTGAAAATTTCAGAAGTCAAGCTATAGCGGTTCTTGAGATACAGCCTGGAGACAGACAGACGGACAGACGGACAGACAGACGGACAGACGGACAGACGGACAGACGGACAGACGGACAGACGGCTAATCATCTGATAGCCTGACAAGTAAGATGATCCATGCGTCGGATGGGCATGTAGAGAGTCGGTATTGCGCCTGATCTCTCGCCAGTCGTGTCGGTCGTCTCACTGGGTTATGAGTATTTATGAGTATAAAAGAAGAGACTTTTGTGTACTACGCACACGTGTGTGAGACTTTAATCGAAAACTTTAAGTAACAAAGACTTGAAAATAATTTCCTGATGATTTTGACAAAAATACTTTCCTCTTTTTTCCTTTTTCGGTTTTTTGAAGGATAATATCCTACAACTTAGAAGTCTTGGAAGATCCTAATTAATTTTATTCCTATTGTATTCTGAAAACATTCACAAAATCAATCAGACAAAACTTTTCTTTCTTTCAGTCAGCGTATTTTTAATTTTAGGGTTCCGTACAGAAAGGGTAAAATCGGCCAAGTACGTGTCGGGCCACGCGCAATATAGGGTTCCGTAATACCGCAGGTTTTTTTTAAATTTTTGTATGGTCAATGAATGTACATTTATAACGTGTTATACACTACTAACAACATCATCTCAGTTACTTTCAAAGGAATTTGAACGAAAAGTTCCTTTATACTTCGCCGAATACATTTTTTTTTAGTTGATCGACTATTACTCAATAACTTATGAAGTCTTCTTAGCCGTGATAGTTTTCCTTTTAAATTCAGCATATTTCCTACTCCCGTCAATTTTTTCACATTTCCAGAAGCAACCGTTTAGCTGGTAGAAGGGGGGGACACTGGACTCTAACTATTTTTTCCACTTTAAAACTTAATATTTCACAAACGGGTCCCTAAATCGGAAAATGATCTATGAATACTCATAATATTTTTAAAAGACCTATCCAATGACACTTCACAAGATGGGGTGGACGCGAAAAAAAAATTAATCCCCGCTTGATGTGTAGGGTAGGTACCATAAAAAAATATTTTTTTAAGATTTCATATACCATTTTGTCGGCATCATTAATGCATTTATGCCAAATTACAGCTTTGTAGGACCTATAGTCTCTGAGCAAAACCGCGGACAGACAGACAGACATACAGAGGGACAGACGGACAGACCGAAACTATAAGGGTTCCTTGTTGACTACGGAACCCTAAAAACGGGACTATTATAACACTATTATTAACACTTCGTTGTCTGTCCATCTGTCTGTCTCCAGGCTGTATCTCAAGAACCGCTATAGCTAGACTTCTGAAATTTTTATGTATATCTGTTGCCGCTTTAACAACAAATACTAAAAAGAAAATAAAATTAATATTTAAGGGGGGCTCCCATACAACAAACGTGATTTTTTGACCTTTTTTGCTCGATATCAGTAATGGCAACACGTAGGCACTTGAATTTTTCACAAAGGTTAGTTAGTTATATGTGTACTGTTATAATAAATAATAATATTTAAATAAAACAAAAATTTAAGGGGGGCTATTTTTACTCTATAATGGTACGGAACCCTTCGTGCGCGAGTCAGACTCGCACTTGGCCGATTATTCTTCTTCCCCCACGCATTCCTTAGCAATTAAATAAAAGAGTTATATTCCTTTATACCTTTAAAATTTTATTATGTACTTACAGAAAACTTAGTTAATACTGATACTTCGTTAAAAAAAAATTCCCATAGTTTTGATAGCGAAATCAGAAATCATGAATGTTATTTTCGAAACTATCTAACGCAATTTGACTACGGCTTCTTACAGACGAACGGCACGCCGACTGCCGCCAACACGTGCCGTCGACTGCCGTCGCTTGCCGTCGACTGCCGCCGACACGGGCCGCCGACACGTGCCGTTCGTCTGTAAGCGCTCTAAACATCGAGAAGTAAAACAGTAGTTTGCAGGCTAGATATTTTAAGGGGTTAGTACACAGTTTTTAGGGTTCCGTACGGAAAGGGTGAAATCGGACCCTATAACTGAGACTTCGATGTCTGTACGTCTGTCAGTCTGTGACTGACAGACGTACTGAGACCGAAATATTTAATTTATTTTATTTTCAGTATTTGTTATAGCGGCAACAGATATACACATTCTGTGAAAATTTCAGAAATCTATAGCAGTTCTTGAGATACAGCCTGGAGACAAACAGACGGACAGATAGACAGACAGACAGACAGACAGACAGACAGACAGACAGACAGACGGACGGACAGACAGACATCGAAGTCTTAGTAATAGGGTTTCGTTTTTACCCTTTGGGTACGGAACCCTAAAAATTAAATAAAATTTATATTTAAGGGGGGCTCCCATATCTCAAACGTATTTTTTGGCCTTTTTAGCTCGTAATCAATAATGGCAACAGGTAGCCACTTGAAATATTCACTAAATCCTTAATTATATTATTTTTACTTTAATAATTAATAATAAAATTAAAATAAAATGAATATTTAAGGGGGGCTCTCATACAAAAAAATACAACAATTTTTTGCCTACTTTCACTCTATAGCAAAAAACTCAAACTCAAACTCAATTTTTTTTATTCAGAATAAATTTTTGCAAATATTCTCTGAAAGTCTACATGATGCCTACCACCGGTTCGGGAACTAACCCGGCGAGAAGAACCGGCGTAAGAAACTCGCACGGGGCCCACTTTTTTACCAAAAAAAATGAGAAAAAAATTAATATTTTAAAATAAAGTTTACAATGTTGCCAACTTTACTGCGGAACCCTTCGTACACGAGTCCGACTCGCACTTGGCCGATTTTTTAAAAATACAGGAGCAGGCATTCATTTTCATTGCTCGAAAAAAGAAAGGTTTGTTCTGATTTCGTCGAGTGCCGCCGGCGCAGCGTAAAAGGAAGTCCCCCTCTTCTTTTTCTACGCTGCGCCGGCGGTCTATTCTACGAATTTTCATTCCGATCACATGTCCCCCTATTTCTCATCCCAAAACAGGTAGGCTACGCCATAAAGTTTTCACTTCAATTTATCATAAAGTTTCATCAGTTATTACGACAGCAGTGGCGGCCCTAGAGGGTGGCGAACAGGGCAATCGCCCGGGCCTCGCTCTTGCAGGGGCCTCGCAAGGTATTTTTTCGCAAGACAAAGGGCCTCGCAAACACCTGCCGCCCAGAGCCTCGCAATAGGTAAGGCCGCCCCTGATTCCAATTATTGTAAAGATTTTAAAATATCGATTTTGTCCTTTCGTTATCATATTATTCGCATTGGTTTTCATAAGTCGATATCGATGAAATATCATTATTATCACAACTCGGACCACAATTTCGGTCGTTAGTGCTAATGAGTATTGAACTGAGAGATTCAGCTGTGAATATCGAATGTACACTTTGTTATTTTACCTTCAACAGTATCTTTATTCCGAGGACATAAGGATCAATGTCGTACAAACTCCAGGGTAAATTAAATGAACTATATTCGATGGGACAATATTGGTCCGAACGACGCGATTTCCGCGCGGTGCTGCCATTTGTCCGCTAGAAGCAAAGTGTCATTTGTCATTTTTAATTTATGTTATATTTCCAGAACTTCCCAGTTTTCGTATTATATGTTAGTCTACAAGATGATAATACTTTAGGGTGTGTACGTGTCCCTTATATAGGGTTCACTGTGAAAGTAGCAGCGCTGAAAGAGCAATTTTTTTAACTTTTGTATGGGAAAATCCATAACGCTCGGGCGCTTGCCCATACAAATCACAAAAAAATGTTGCTCTTTCAGCGCTGCTACTTTCACGGTGAACCCTTTATAAAGGACACGTACAAACCCTAAAATACTATCACTTAGTTTAGTTACACCTTGTATATCAGCGTCTAAACAATTGTGCCAAATTTAAAAAGTGTATGACGCACAGACATAGATCAAGATAGATACCGCATGTCGCTCCATTTGTATGAAAACGAGCGTGTCACTTTTTCCTACCTACTGTGACGTACCGATGATAAGAAACGTGTCCATTATCTAGGCCAACGTTTCTATTTGAATTTCTACAGCTCAATACGTCACTTTTAGGCATTTAGGCAATTTTAAAATTCCGATTGACGTCCGATTCCGACTAAAGAACAGACTTTCGAAAGACGAGCTTTGCTTGTCGTTTGGGAACGCGATATGGCACGCGAAGTACATACACATGCGGTATCTATCTTGATCTATGTCTGTGGTATGACGTATTTATGTATGTATGTATGCATATATGTATGTATGTTTTTATGTTTGTGTTCGCATAATATCTCCGGAACCGATTTAAGTGATTCTTTTTTTGTCGTACTAGGTATTGTTCAACTTAGGGAACTTCATTAAACACAAGTATGCCTGATCCAAGTGAGGTTTGCTATTAGTCCTAATACTTACTCACTTTCTTTTGTTTTCATTGTTTTTAAGTATTTATTTTTAAGCTAAAAAATGTTAAAAACTTTTTTGACATAATTCTGAAATTCAAGTTCAATTTCCAAAACCCTAATATTAGCAGATCATTTTACATAGTACCATAATAATACACGAAGGAGAACTGCTACTGCGGCTACATTATACTAAGACTAGGCGATGCCCGCAACTCTGTTGCGCCAAATTTCGTTTATCGTGCGGGAACCATACTTTTTTCCCGAATAAAAGTATCCTGTGTCAAAGTATCGCCATACCAAATTTCAGCAAAATCGGTTCAGCGGTTTGGGCGTGAAAAGGTAACAAACAAATGGACTTTCGCCTTTATAATATTAGTATGGAGGATGAGTTGCTTAGTTTGAAGGACAAAACGAGCCGAATAAAATCAAATTAGAAACTTTGTATCATTTGATTACTTTGAGTGTTTTTACAAAATTTCCAAGTGACAAGTATGTAGCAGCTGCTACTTAAAATTTATTCATCAAATTATTTTAGCGTCAATGACCTCGCTTTTCTGTAATTTACAAATTGTAAACAAAGTTAAAAACTTCAGGTATCACGGAAAATTTTCAAGGACTATATGCGAGCAGATAATTTAATTAGTTAAGAAGGCACAGCCAGACAAACATATAAACTCATTGTATGCATCAGAGTACCCTTGGGGTTTAAAAAATAATCAGTGATGGTCATCAACGCTTAACAGAAATTAAATGAACACAGTGGGGTTTAAATGTGTAAATCAGATCAACGCTCATCCAATGGAAATGAAATGTATACAGAAAAAGATAAAAGAAAAGCGCCATCATTGTGAATGAAATTTTACGTTTGAAATCCCGTAATTTTTACATGAAAACATGTCACATGGAGCATGGTATCAATTTAATCCGCGCAGAGGCGGCGTAAGGGGTAGGCGACGTGGGCGACCGCCCACGGCCTCGCGGTCTTAGGGGTCTCGCGCCCTTTTTTCTTTTTTCTTCTCTCTACAAAATCCGTCGTCTTGCGTCATCACTCATCAATCAGGGGGCCTCGCTAAACATATCTTGCCCACATCAATTTTTGATCTTGCCCCGCCACTGAAGCCGCGTCCGGCTTTGTGTGAATATCCCATGGCAATCACGTAAACCTTTGTCAAAAATCCATTGAAATAATAAACCTACAGCGCTGATTTTGTATTGTACTGTAGCAGAATCAAATACGAAAATATTAATAATGGCCGTCAGAAAAATACGCTGCGATTGTAATTGAAAAATCATTGGTACGTGTTTCAAGGATGTAAGTGAATATAGTTTGTTTTACGAAAATATATTGGAGACGAATTAAAGAGATACGTTGGGGTATTGTAACTCTCAACACCCCCTCCCGTTTCGTCTCGGGGGCTGCTGTGCGTCATGTGTGCGTTGCGACGACGCAGCGCGCCGTGTGAACACCTTGGTTATTTGTATGAATAACAACGCAACGGCAGCGCTGCGTCGACGCAACGCTGACGCAACGCGCCGTGTGGACTGGCTCTAACTTGTAACCAACGCAATTGGCCAAACAACTCGAAAGTTTTCCGGCTAAATCACAGGGACCCCATTTCCGTATTCATTGTAACCTTCCATCCGTTTCCTTGATCCGTTATATACTCAGCTTATGTGGAAATATCAGGAAAATCGAATTACATTCACAGGAATTGGATTGTGGGATAATATTTACCTAGCACTCCCAAAACGAGATACTTTTGTTTGAAATATGTTAGAATAGGAATAATAATATTTTGATCTCCGAAATTAGGTGAAGAAGAAAAGAGAGAAGACAATTATTATTTTTTTCATTTGGTCAAAATAACACTTTTGTGAATAAAACTGGAGATCTGTATAGAGCAAGCAATGGAGAACTTTAAATTATTATTATGCTTTTGGGTTTTCTTTTTATATAAAATTAGGGGGCAAACGAGCAAACGGGTCACCTGGTGGAAAGAAAATACCGTCGCCCATGGACAATCGCAACATTTGCATTAGAAGAGCTGCAGGTGCGTTGCCGGCCTTTTAAGGGAATACGCTCTCCTCTTGAAGATTTGTAGGTCGTACTGGTACGGAAATACTGCTGGTGACAGATAATAATAACAAAATCGGCCAAGTGCGAGTCGGACTCGCGCACGAAGGGTTCCGTACCGCTATAGAGCGAAAGTAGGCAAAAATTTTGTTTTTTGTATGGGAGCCCCCCTTAAATATTGGAACGAAGTTCCTTATCGCGCGTTGCGAAAGGAGGCTAGACGGAAAAAATCATACGAAAAGTTGTAACGACACTTTTTGCCACAGACATATCAAGATAGAAGATAGGGTATCTATCTTGATCTATGTCTGTGCTTTTTGCTATAGTTGTAAGCCGTGCGGTAGCGCGTGTTTCTCTCTCTCTCTCTCTTTTTTCGTTTTTCAGGGTTCCGTACCCAAAGTGTAAAAACGGGACCCTATTACTAAGACTTCGATGTCTGTCCGTCTGTCCGTCTGTCTGTGTGTCAATACTAAAAACAAAATAAATTAAATATTAAAGGGCTCCCAATTCCCATACAATAAACGTGATTTTTTTGCTATTTTTTGCTCGATATCTATAACGGCAATACAAAGGCACTTGAAATATTCTCGAAATACACAATTTTATTTGTACTTTAATAATTTTTAATAAATAATTAATTTTTGCTTTATTGTGGTACGGAACCCTTTGTGCGCGAGTCCAACTCGCACTTGGCCGTTTTTTTTTTTTTTATATAAAAAATAACTTCGTTCCATCCCTTGAGACCTCTCAACTTTTTTTTTATTATTTTAAGTATTTTTTATTATTAAAGTACATACAAAATGGGATTTAGAGAAAATTTCAAATGCCTACCTGGTGCCCTTATTGACTACGAGCAAAAAAGGCCAAAAAAATACGTTTGTTGTATGGGAGCCCCCCTTAATAACTTTATTTTATTTTTAGTATTTGTTGTTAGCGGCAACAGAAATACACAATCTGTGAAAATTTCAGAAGTCTAGCTATAGTGTTTTTTGAGATACAGTCTGGAGACAGACGGACAGACATCGAAGTCTCAGTAATAGGGTCCCGTTTTTACCCTTTGGATACGGAGCCCTAAAAACTAAGGAAACATAAGTCCCATACTTCAACCGTTTTGAATTTGGTTCCTTTTCGCACACTAAAATATGACAATAGCAACGAAACACAACACTAACGAAATAAAGCCGTTGACAATAATAATTATTATCACTTCTATAAATACACAAAATTGTGTACCGAATACATGCAGTATGTATGTATTCGGTACTCATTTTGTAGACTCGTGGAACAATTTTTTTGACATAGTTACTATTCCTTAGTTTTTATTATTCGTAGCGTAGTTCGTATGTCTCAAGTTAATTATTATATCAATTTCTAAAATAATTTCGCTTCCATCCTTTTCATATTGTATTCGTAGGCTATGAGCCATAAAACATTAGCGAGAATTGTTTTGTCTCAGTGGTTATCAAAATTCAGAATCATTCAACCAAATACCAAAGGCTTTTTCAGCTGAAAACCCCCGCTATGTTTTGCGTGGTAAGGCTTTTGTATAGAGAATGGTTTGGAGGTTCTGCATTTTTTTTTGTTTAAATCACATAACCCTTATGTCGTCGTGGGTCACACACGTTCACGCGCTTTGATTAAATTCCTAACCTTCTTTTAAATTAAGGAGGTTGAAGATAAATAGGTGCAAAAGTTTCTGCATTGCTGATGCGAAAGCTACATTGTTATTTTGACTGTTCCCGCAAATACCCCTCAACGCATTTTAATGTATAGGTGAGTAAAATTAATAATAATAAAATAAAAAATAAAAATTATTTTTGAATAAATTTGAAACAAATAGTTTTAGAAAGTCCTATGCCTACCACAAATTCGGGAACTAACCCGGCAAGAAGAACCGGCGATAAAACTCGTACGGGACCACTTTTTACCAAAAAACGTGGGAAAAATTTACCTTTTGAAAATAAAATTTACAATGTTGTAATGAAATCGATACAATGTCAACATTAATATGTAATAAAAACATGTAAGTCATAATATTATTAGCATGAGTCCCGTGTATAGAATTCGCTGTGAAAGTTGCAGCGCTGAGAGAGCAATTTTTTTTTTTATTTTGTATGGGGAAACTCGTAACGCTATAGCGCTTACCCATACAAATCACAAAAAAAAAATTCGGTCGTTCAGCGCTGCTACTTCCACAGTTAACTCTCTACAAATAACACATACACACCCTAAAGTATTATCACCTAGTTTTATTACACCCTGTATACCCCTACACCGGTTTCGGTGACGGTGGCCGGTTTCATTGAAACCAGGCCTGTTACGCAGGAGTAATTTTATAGTGCCTAAGTGTGTACGTGTGTACACAAGAGCATTCTCTGTTCCTTGTATAAAGAAGCGAAAAAGAAAACGTCTTGGCTAGAGGCCACACTACTGTCTTAAACGCCAAGTTCTATTTTCAATTTTCTGGCTAATGTAAGCCATAGACGCTACGGTCTACCGGAGAGGTCCACCTGTGCAGGTATACCTGCGCAGGTAGACCGGAATGTGTGTGGGAATAGATTTTGCGCCGGTCGCCTGCGCAGGTCCAAAAAACTGCACAGGTCTATTCCCACACACATTCCGGTCTACCTGCGCAGGTATACCTGCAGAGGTGGACCTCTCCGATAGACCGTAGCGTGTATGGCAGGCATTGTACTTACCCTGAAGGCGTTTCTGAACTTGTTGGACATGATGTTGTAGAGGATGGGGTTGATGGCCGTGGACAGGAAGTACAGCACACCGGACAGGTACGTCAGCGCTATGTACACCTGGAACAAACATCACTTATTCAATAATAATAATTAATAGTTCAAAAACTAAAAAACACGCTTTAGCCAATCCACCATCTTGGATGTCCGCCATGTTGGATTTAAGTCACGTGACTATTTTTTTCGTATTCCTGACAGCAAACTCTTTCATTTGATATCCATTTCATGGGGATGCATTTCAAATAGCCTGTCCGCAATCTTGGGGAGGATGCCATATTGGATTTGTAATGACGTTTCTTAGCTAGTCATGTATTGTCATCAGAACTCAGAGCGTGTGCAGAATTTCATCCTAATCGAGGACCGTGAAGTGGGTCAAATTAAGATTCCAAGATTTTCTTACATACATAGTTACAAGTGAAGCTAATATTATAAGCGTTTTATGTTAATAAATATACACACTACACACTAGCTGACCCGGCAAACGTTGTTTTGCCATATAAATTATTTCTAGTATCAATATAATATTAATATGTTATATAATAATTATGTTTAGTCTATGTTAATGTCATGTTGCTAGGTTACGAGAATAAACTGTCTGGAAACCTCAAGACCTCAAGTACATAATTTAACAATATAAAAAGCAGATAAAACCTATTCTCAGGCCTAACGAATGTACATACAAAATTTCATTAAAATCGGTTGAGCCGTTTTGGAGATATTCGCGCATAAACACTGTGACACGAGAATTTTATATATAAGATAAATATCGCTTGAATAAATAATATTAAATACACATACATAAAACACAATCATACTTACTAACATAATATTATATTAAGTTGTTGCATAGCTTTTATCGCCGGGTTTGAGCGCGGCGACCGAATCAAGAAATTCCGTAACGAAAAACACCTAACATTCGTCCAACGTCGTTTCAGTTCGGGAGACGGTTCAGTGTGGCTCGGGGTGTGGTGCTCGTTGCTAGACTTCGCCCAGTATTTGTGTGCGTGCGAATAGACGTACCTATGCGAATTATAATTATTGCATTAGTTGATAAAAGATACAGGGCTACGAATCGGTATTTTTTAACCCCGACCGAAACCGAGATGCGAGCGGTATTGCTTCTGAAATTAACTTGGTTAATTCCTCGCGGAAAGTCAGTGCAGTGATATCTTCTATCTCTTTCAGGTGCACCATCTAATAGCCAATAGGACATAACTTGTTTATTTGTTTTGAATGTGTGGACAATGGGTGAGGGTCGTGGTGTGTGTGAGTGGGCGGAAGAAACAATTATTGCGAACGGTTCTAACCGGTATTTTGAGCAGGAGCAGTTCCATTTTGCTCTTTGAACAAAACCAGGAATAATTTCGGTCCGTTCAGAGCGGAATCGAATTGAAAACGCTCTTTCGGAAACGTATGGCGTTTCTAACGAACAGGATCGCGAAGATTAACCAGGTTTCCGAGCCCTAGATACTATGCAATAGCTTTACCGCGGCAGTCCCCGAATGCCACACGTGCTTTTTATAGAGGTATACAGCGCAAAAACTACTTGATTCGTTGTCCTGCTCTTAGACTTTTCCAATGTCCCAGATGAAGACAAGCCCTGTATTTTACGTTACTTTTTCGTTTCGATTCTTACTAGGCAAACTTTAAGATCCATAATCCATACTGTTACATAATATTATAAATGCGAAAGTGTGTCTGTCTGTCTATACATCTGTTACCTCTTCACGCTTAAACCGCTGAACCGATTTTATGCAGATATTTTGAGTCCCGGGAAAGGACGAAGCATAGTTTTATATCGGAAAAATGTATGGTTCCCGCGCGATCTAATTTTGACGCAACGGAGTTGCGGGCGTCATCAAGTACTATATATAAAACATATAACTATACAGAAATAAATGTAATAATATGTACAAAAGCCGTTCTATCCCTCAGAAGCAATATCTCCCAAGCAACTGAAACTAACTATCGACAAACCCGGCGAACCTAGACAACTTCCAACTTTGATCTTTGTTTGAGAATTTAAAGCGGCTTAGCTTTCAATAGCTTTGAATATTGCATAGATGTTTAGTTACTTTGGAGTTTGAATCAAATTTAATACTGACAACGGAGCATATTTTATTTTTAACACGCTTTTATAAGCTTCACTTGTAACTATGTATATAATATACTCGTATGTAAGAAAATCTTGGAATCTTAATTTGACCCACTTCCCGGTCTTCGATTAGAATGAAATTTTGCACACGCTCTGAGTTCTGATGACAATACATGACGAGATAAGAAACGTCATTACAAATCCAATATGGCGGCCTCCCCAAGATGACAGACAGGCTATTTGAAATGCACCCCCATGATATGGATATCAAATGAAAGGGTTTGCTGTCAGGAATAAGAAAAAAATAGTCACGTGACTTAAATCCAACATGGCGGACATCCAAGATGGCGGATTGGCTAAAGCGTGTTATTCAGTTTTTTGAACTATTATTATATTTTATTTAACTCGTTATTGTACACAAGAAACACACAAAGATACAATTAACATGGAACATGGATAGTCCAAGGATAGTCAATGGATAGTCCATTCAAAACACAGAAAATGTCGACATTACGGCGCGGGGGTGTTTTTACATATGAAACCCATGTCTGCAGATTATTTTTACTAGGTTTTATTTAATGGATCTAATAAATCAAAAAAATTAAATTCTTCTTGTAGGTTACTGGTTTTTCTTCCATATAGGTACTTTCACTATTTTGTTAAGTTTCACAGAGAATCTGAAAATCAGCTGAAATATTAAAACTGACCAACCTATACTATGTTCACAGTCACCATAACACAAGTAAACCATTTTTAACTTGCATTGACGTTTCATTGCAAGCTAAACGGGTAAGCCGATACAATGAGTGAGCTGATATTATACAATGAATCCAGCCAAATGCAGCTTCATTTGCCTTCCAAATCATTAGTTTGTAAGCCGAGTCAATTAATTACATTTAAGTCGCGAATTTAAATCAAGGAGTGACAGGCGTGGGCAATTACGATCTTTAAAAAGAATTAAAAATATATTTCAATTAAAAGTTACGACTTTTTAAAAAGAAATTCATAGAGTAAATAATTATTATGCTTAAGGCGCTCCCCCTACGGAGATGCCGTAATTTAACGTTTTTTAGAGCCTTATAACTTATAACTCATAATTTCAAATTTGAAAGCTACAAAATTATAATAAAAAAATAATCTTCAGTATACAAACATTCCTTTCCCCGTTATTAATTTCCTATTTTTGTTTATTATGTACTCATGATATCAGCTTCCAAAGTAATACCAATTTATTAAAATTCAAGCATACTTTCAGTATCTCATCTCCCTAGTATTTACAAATTACTTTTATTTGAAACACACGCCAATAGATCGAGAATTTCATTAACTAAGTACATATTCCCCGTTTGAATTTTTTTAGGTCAATTTTGAACTAAGATAAGTAAAAAAATAGGATTTTGGTGCGATCTCGGCAACGCGGCAAATGTATGGTCAAGGTCGTTTGCTCGAGGGATGTCCTTAACGAGATGACACCCGCAACTCCGTTGCGTTAAATTCGTTTATCGCGCAGAAACCGTACATTTTTCCGGGACAAAAAGTATCCTTTCTCCTTTCCCGGGACTCAAAAGTATCTTCATGACAAATTTCAGACCGACAGACAGACGAACAGACAGATAGACAAACACAGTTTCGCATTTATAATATTAGTATCAGGTATGGAAGTATGGATAGCAGTATTTTTTTTTTAATGAAATAAAGGGGGCAAACGAGCAAACGGGTCACCTGATGGAAAGCAACTGACATTTTAGAATTTGCGGCAAACTAGCTCAATAGATGGCGCTCGAAAGGTACATATCTTATCAAGCCGTCGTCGATTTTAATATTTTCTCGTCTCTCGACTTTGACTCGACATACAGAGTAATGATTAACAAAGAGGCCATGTTCACAACTTAATAAACGAAATCTTTAATGAATTTTGTATTATAATAAAATTACTAGCTGTCCCGGCAAACCTTGTTTTGCCATATAAAGTATTTCTCGCATATTATTATATTGAAGTGACTAAATAAGTACCTATGGCACCATGGCAACGTCCATCGCTATCCCGTCGCACAAACAATGGTCGCCGATTTTTTTTTTTTTTTTTGATTTGAAACCAGTGTTTGTAATAATTTACTATTATTTATTCAACAAATGCACTTATCAATATAAAAAGTAGCCAGTAGCCGATTCTCAGACCTACTGAATATGTATATAAAATTTGGTAAAAATCAGTAAAGCCGTTTCGGAGGAGTACGGTAACAGACGGTAACTAATATTGTGACACGAGAATTTTATATATAAGATGTATTATTTAAATATGATGACAGGTTTGTTCTGTACTCACGAACATAAAAAAGTATTTCCTCATAATAATACATAATATGATTATACAATTTATAACAAAATTAAGACGTATTACCAATAATATATAGTTCATTGCATAATATACTTATGCATGGAAAATACGCCAATATCATGAATATGCCATAAAATAGTTAAAAAGAAATACCATATTCATGATATTGGCGTATTTTACATAGAAACATGGAATTCAAAAGTAACTCTTTTAGCGCTGCCACTTTAACAGTGAATTTTATATCATAAGGGATTTACTACCGAAGTAGATTTAAAATTCTGTAAAGTAGATTCAAAAGTTCTCAGCTACAATAATTCATCATCGTCAGCTAGCTTACTGCTGGAAAATATGAAGCTTATTTTACGACCTCAATGAGAAGGGTTCAAATATTTTTTTAAAAGCTTTTATTTAACTTGCTCTGTATGTATGTAAGTATGTTACGGTGGAATTTTGGAACTCAATTTTGAAGTAGATTGAGCTAACCGATTGAGCTGAAATTTTGCATACACGTTTAGCTTGGATGACAATGCACGATATGGTATGAGACATCACTCTAAATCCAATATGGCCGACCATCCAAGATGGCGAAATAGTTATTTTCTATGCAGTCCTACAATATGGATATTAAATGAAAGGGCTTTTTGAGAGTAACTCGAAAACGAATGTAATGTCATTCTACATCCAATATGGCGGCTCATCCAAGATAGGGAAATAGTTATTTTTAATGCACTTCTGCAATATGGGTATCAAATGAAAGGCCTCATCGAGATTCGAGAGTAACTCGAAAACGAATGTAATGTCATTCTACATCCATTATGGCGGTTCATCTAAGATACGGGAATAGTTATTTTTAATGCACTTCTGCAGTATGGGTATCAAATGAAAGGGCTCATTGAGAGTAACTCGGAAACGAATGTAATGTCATTCTACATCCAATATGGCGGCTCATCCAAGATAGGGGAATAGTTATTTTTAAAGCACTTCTGCAATATGGGTATCAAATAAAAGGTCTCATTGAGAGTAAATTGAAAAGTAATAGAGGTAATAGAGTCAAGTCAAGTCAAGTCGGGTCGTGTCGTGTCGTGTTGTGACGTGACGTGTCATGGCGTGTTTTGTCGTGTCGTGTCGTGTCGTGAAGTGTCGTGAAGTATTGTGTCATGACGTGACGTGACGTGACGTGACGTGTCGTGTCGTGTCGTGTCGTGTCGTGAAGTGTCGTGAAGTGTCGTGTCGTGTCGTGTCGTGTCGTGTTGTGACGTGACGTGTCATGACATGACGTGACGTGACGTGACGTGACGTGTCGTGTCGTGTCGTGTCGTGAAATGTCGTGAAGTGTCGTGTCGTGTCATGACGTGTCGTGTCGTGTCATGTCGTATCGTGTCGTGTCGTGTCGTGTCGTGTCGTGACGTGTCGTGTCGTGTTGTGTCGTGAGTCGTGACGTGTCACGTGACGTGACGTGTCGTGCCGTGTCGTGTCGTGTCGTTTCATGTTATATCAAGTCATATATCCAGCCGGGTTTTAGAAAATGCCCGGTTGAATCCGGTCACTTTTGTAAAGTTAAATTTTACTTTTTAGTCACGCAGAAATAAACAGAATATAACAAAACTCGCTAAATATAGACACGGTATTTCACTGATCAAAATCAAGTACAATTTCTTAAGGATTTAAGTTAATCAGATTTTTACAATTTCTTCAAACAAAACAAACTACAATCAAGCAGACTAAGAAATCTAGCCCGAGAATAACCTAAAAAACAAAAAATTAATAATAATCAAAAAACCATTTGAAAAAAAGCTTTTATTTAAATACCCTAAAAAGAAAAAAATAAATTACTCCTTAAAAAATTAAAAATTTTAAACTATTAAGTTATAACCTCAATATATTATACTATTTGCATGATAATAAAAGCTTGTCGCGAGACTTAAAAATCTGTCAGTATTTAATAAATTTATTAAAATAAAAAATATAATATCAATTTATTCAATTAAATTGGTATTAGTTTATTTTCAAATCACGCGACAAGCTTTTCTTATCATGCAAATAGTATAATATATTGAGGTTATAACTTAATAGTTTAAAATTTTTAATTTTTTAAGGAGAAATTTATTTTTTTCTTTTTAGGGTATTTAAATAAAAGCTTTTTTTCAAAAAGTTTTTTGATTATTATTTTTGTGCTTAGTTTTATTGCAATAGCTTTAATAAATAAGATGTAGACCCATGATGATCACTTGTATCTGACGCTGCAGCATCACCTGGAATCTATATAACACCCTCCACAAGTTTAAAAACGATAACTCTACTTGCAGTAGAGATAACGTTTTTGACCCGCTTGACAAGTTTTAATGAAACACACATTTTTTTAGTGTAACATAAGTAGTTTAGTGCAAGTTAAACTAAATGATTTAGTCCTTGTTGTCTAAAATCTTGTTATAATTTACCTAAATAAGCAATTTTCTGAATATGTTTTCTTTTTCATCACTTTAAAATGGCTGCAGTTTCTGAACTCACCGCTAAAATAAAAACGCTCTTATTATTTTTTTATCACTTTTATTTATGTATTTATTGGAAAACAAACAGCATTTTAACACATGTAACAATAATAAATAATAAAGTAGCACATATGAGCCAATAAAGTTTTCACAAATAAATTAATATATAAATAAAATAAATTTACCTAATGTAAAAAACCTACTAGGTCTCCATGATATTCGAGTGACTACACGAATTATAGCACCCCTACTATAATATATTTTATTAAAAATAGGAGCAACATAATTTTGCACTTAGTGCTTTTAACATATTCATCCATATTCATTCATTCACTGTCTAAAACGTAAACAGATTTGGAAAAGCGGCTAAATCACAATACCTAATCGAATGAATGTGAAATGTAATCGCATGAGCTGGGCTTTGAAACGCACGTTTTAATTTGTATTCCCGTAACATTTGGGATAGCTTATGTCACACCCCTAAAACAAAGCGGAATAAAAATAGTCAAGCGCGACTAGGCAAAGCATTGGGTTCTGTACAAAACAGCATATATCTTATTAACCGACTTCAAAAAAAGGAAGTTATCAACTCAACCCGTATGTATCACTCGGGAACACAGTACATTTTCGGAACAAATGACTACCATGCCAAATTTTTGTCCTTTGGTACGGACCCCAAAAATGAGGATATTATGATTTTATAACTCGTTTAACCTGTGCGATAGATAGATTACATACGTGAGTCATCATAAATTGGGAAAAAACAGCTTGTTTAGGCATACCTACACAAGCCGTTTTTTTCCGAATTTATCCACGGTCTTGCAGAATACCGGTGTAACATACGCTGGAGATGCGTGAACTGTGTAGCTGACAACGGTAACGCTAGTCATAGTGTGGTATGGTCCTCGTTGTTCTTAGAGCTATCATTACTATATTATAATATATTATACTAGAGATCGCCCAATGGTGGAAATTCGACCTTTGTTTTAACGACATTAGGACTACTACATATATTTTGTAAAAAAATATTGACTTTATCATATTTTTTTCAACTCTTGTCTCTGGGACTCAGCTGATCTCAGACTGGCCGTGTAAGCATTGTCTAATAGTTTCATTTTGTCAACTTGCCGTCAACAGACTTCAACCATAAATAAAAGAGTATTATGTATAGGCTTGTCACTCAAAATTTCAAAATCTTTCCTAGTGTATCTGTTGTAGTGTGTGTAATGTTTTATTTGTTAAAAAAATGTATGATAAAAGCATAATTTCAAAATAATATTAGCTCGATGCACTCCTTCACCATAATATTATAAACTATAGACGTTCCGCGCGGCTTCGCCCGCGTAAATTATATATTTCACAGACAAATCAGTCTACAAAAAATAGCCTATGATCCTTCACGTGGTCTACTTTCTTATCTGACCCAAATATATAATATGCAATAACTCTAGTAGTCCGTGAGATAAGCCCTTTCAAATAATTTCCCCCGTTTTTTCCACATTTTCTTCTATTTCTTCGCTCCTATTACTCTTAGCGTGATATAATATAGCCTATAGCCTTCCTCGATAAATGGGCTATCTAACACTGAAATAATTTTTCAAATTGGACCAGTAGTTCCTGAGATTATCGCTTTCAAATAAGCCCTTTCAAATAATTTCCCCCCGTTTTTTCCACATTTTCCCCTATTTCTTCGCTCCTATTAGTCTTAGCGTGATAAAACATAGCCTATAGCCTTCCTTGATAAATGGACTATCTAACACTAAAATAATTTTTTCAAATCGGACCAGTAATTCCTGAGATTAGCGCATTCAAACTAACAAACAAACTAAAAAACTCTTCCGCTTTATAATATTAGTATAGATAACTGTGCAAAATTTTATTCCCCTACGTTTCCGCATTTTTCGTCAAAAGGGATACAAAGTTTTTAGCTCGCGTATTAATATATAGATAATATATTTTATACTAGATGACGTCCGCAACTCCGCTGCGCCGAAATTTGTTAATCGCGCGGGAACCGTACATTTTTTCGAGATAAAAATTATCCTATGTCCTTTCCCGGGACTCAAATCCTCCAATATCTACATACCAAATTTTAGCAAAATCGATTCCGCGGTTTGGGCATGAAGAGGTAACAGACAGACAGACTAACAGACAGACGCACTTTCGCATTTTTAATATTAGTATGGATAGCATTAAAAAAAAACTCAGTGGCAAATAAAAAAATGATCACTTCTTATTCTTTAATTGTCTTTCATCAATCTATATTCTATACATTTATTTTGCAGATTATTTTGGATACAGAGTTTTTAGAATTTATTAAACAATTTTACGGCGCAAAAAATCCGATAAGCGTATCTCGTTCTTTTGTTCCGGTGTTTTTACATTTCTACGAATACAAAAATTCTTCGCCTTTCATTTACTGTGATTTTCCTTTTCCGAGTGAAAGCAACGTCTGTTATTTACAACACTCTGAGAACTCTGCGAATGTGACTAAAAAAATAGCAATATTATACACAAAACTTTCCTTCGCCCATTACGCACAATTACGACAAACGATCCCAAATCCTTTAAACCAAACTTGAAAACGTAAGGGAAACGTTCATTTTACCGCATATTATAACTATGTAATTTTAGGTGGTTTACACTTTTAGAGCGCATTCAGCGTAGGTACGCGGTTCTTGGAAATGTATGAAAATAAGCCATATCTAATTTAGCATATAACCTCAAATAAATTGCTAAAGCGCTTGGAAAAAACACGTGAAACGAAAACGCGCACGTCTGAACACTACCCTAACTGTGCAAAATTTCATCAATATCAGCACAACGCGTTAAAATTAATAAAAACACTATGTGCGCAATTAAGAGCACATACGAGTTGCTAACTAATTTTAACTGAAATTACGACATTAATCTTTTAGAGAGTTACGACATTCATCTCTGAGAATAAGAGAACTCTACCTAGGTAGTTGTTCTTGTGCCGTCAATAATGGCGTTTGAAAACAAAATGTGAACAAAGCAATAAGGTCAGCATTTTATAAGGTTTTCCTTATCCCTTTATTCTGTGTGTACTATAATATTTCAATATCTTAAGGCCATTATTCTGTAACAATCGTAAAAACAGAATCGAGCGCATGTAACAAATTATGATAGGTACGGGGCATAATTCTCGGGAACGGAAAAATCCTTGCCCCACTTCGCGAGGGATGGGTTGCTATGGATTACTTCAGGGGTTCCCAAACTGTGCGCCGCGGCGCCCTGGTGCGCCGTAGAATGTAAACAGGGCCGCCGTGAGCCAATCCTCCACGTTTATCCGAAACCACAAATATTATGTTTACAAACTAAAATTAAACAAGTGCGTGTCGGGCCACGCGCAATATAGGGTTCCGTAGTATCGCTAGTTTTTGATAATTTTTGTATGGTCAATGAATGTACATTTATAACGTGTTTTACACTACTAACAACATCATCTCAGTTCCGTTCAAATGAATTTGAACGAAAAGTTCCTATAGACTTCGCCGAATACATTTTTTTAGTTGATCGCCTATGACTCAATAATTTTTGAAGTCTTCTTAGCCGTGATAGTTTTTCTTTTAAATTCAGCATATTTCCAATTTCCGTGAATTTTTTTCACATTTCCATAAACAACCGTTTAGCTGGTAGAAGGGGTAAGGGGGGGACACTGGACTCTAACGATTTTTTCCACTTTAAAACTTTATATTTCACAAATGGATCCCTAAATCGGAAAATGATCTTTGAAGACTCATAATATTTTTAAAAAACCCATCCAACGACACCCTATAGAAGATAGGGTAGACGCGAAAAAAAAACATCCCCGCTTGATGTGTAGGGGAGGTACTTACCATAAAAAAAAATATTTTTTTAAGATTGTATGTACCATTTTGTCGGCATCATTAATATGTGCATTTATGCCAAATAACAGCTTTGTAGGTCAATAAATCAATCAATCAAAATATATTCTTTATTGTGTAGGTCCTATAGTCTCTGAGCAAAACCGCGGACAGACAAACGGACAGACGGACAGACTATAAGGGTTTCTTGTTGACTACGGAACCCTAAAAATGTAAATTTGCACGTATAGATATAATTCAACTGTATCTTTTTCAAATAAAGTAGGGCGCCGCGGCCGTGATATCATTAAACTTGTAGCTGCGCCGTAGACTGAAAAAGTTTGGTAACCCCTGGATTACTTGCCAAATGAGGGTTATGCCTATATCTTCGGTGACATTTTATTAAAGGTGAAGGTCATTGTATCCTAGCTAATTGGGCGTAGGGGACAAATTAATGCTGTTACTAGTAATTTATGGTATGCCCCTTAGAATGAAAGTTATTTTTTGTCTCGTTTCAACCAAACAATGTTCTCCATAAGTTTGGGGCAAATTGGAATAAACTTGAAAAAAAAAAAACAATTTGGGAAGAACGCGCGCAAAAAAAATAGTTTTTTTTGTCACAGCAAAGTACGTAAATAAGATGTCACCTACTTCTTTTTTAGGGTTCCAAGCCCAAAGGGTAAAAACGGGATCCTATTACCTACTGAGACTTCGTTGTATGTCCGTCTGTCTATCCGTCTGTCCGTCTGTCTGTCTGTTTCCAGGCTGTATCTCAAGAACCGCTGAAGCTAGACTTCTGAAATTTTCACAGATTGTGTATTTGTGTTGCCGCTATAACAACAAATACTAAAAATAAAATAAATATTTAATAGGGGCTCCTATACAATAAAATGATTTATTTTGCCTTTCTTTTTTGCTCGATATCAATAATGGAAAGAGGTAGGCACTTGAAATTTTCACATAATCCTGAATTAAACATTTGTGTGTACTTTAATAATTAATAATAAAATTTCAATAAAATTAATATTTAAGGGGCTCCTATACAAAAAACACAGTTTTTGGCATGTTTTTGCTCTATAACGATACGGAACCCTTCGTGCGCGAGTCCGACTCGCACTTGGCCGATTTTTTAAAAACGATTATGCTAATCTAAAGGTCGAATTAAGACATAGTCTAGAAGCGCGTATTTACTTGCTGTTTTTGCCATTTGGCTACGGAACCCTAAAAAGTACATACAAATGTAAAAACCTAGATATAGTTGTTGTTTCATTATGCTGTGAAGTCTTCTAAATGACTGTTCCGTCAATGTACTTAGGCCCCCGTATATTCCGATTTTCGTCCAACAGCCGCATGCGTTGCAAATTTTTTTGTTCGCCCGTAATTCGAAACAATTCGAGTGTAATCTATAAGGGCCAACCCACACGTACCACAACCACACCACGTCGCAACGACAAAATGCCGTCAAGCAGTGGTTTTGTGTGAATGATGTCGCTGCAGCTTTTTGTAGTTGCGTTGTGGTACCGACAAAATATCGACGTGGTTGCGTTGTCGCCAGTAGTTGCGATGTGGTTACGTGTGTACGAAAGTCAATGAAACGGAAGGGGGGAAGAGCGCGGGCGGTGTGCGCGCACTGTCGTTGCATCGACGCAACGTTGTGGTTGCGATGTGGTCGGCCACTAGTTCGCTTGTGGTTGAGATGTGGTCGGTATCACACAAGCGGTCGATAACGACTGCAAAATATGGTACGTATGAACAGTCCAGTTCATTTACAATACGAAATATACGCCCGACCACGTTGTATGGTTGTCGTGTGGTTGTGGTACGTGTGGGTTGGCCTTAAACTCTAACATTACAAATTACAATAATTAGTAATTACTAAATAATTTATTTTCGACTAGATTAATTCAATTATTCATTCGAACATAATAAAAACATAATTATAAAGGCATAATTATAAAATATTAAAAAATTATTGACTAACGGTATTTAAGATTCAATAAAAAAAAACTTTTTTCAATTTGACAACAGACTTCAACCATAAATAAAAGAGTACAATTCGTGTGTATAGGCTTGTAAATCAAAATCTCCGTGTATGTGTTGTAGTGTGTGTAATGTTTTATTTGTTAAAAAAATGTATAATAAAAGCATAATTTCAAAATAATATTAGCTCGATGCACTCCTTCACCATATAAAATATAACTGTGCAAAATTTCAATCACCTTCGTTTCCGCATTTTTCGTCAAAAGGAATCCAAAATTTTTCACTCGCGTATTAATATATATAGGTCTACCAGAATCTCATGGCAATTTTTGACAGCAGATTTTCAAAAAATATCCTTGATCATATGTTGATCATTGGATAAATTTTTATATTTGCATTGTTACACATGAACACACAGAATTAGCCGCTATAAGAAAAAAAAAAAGGATCAAAACACTGACATATAAGTTCTACGTACATCAAAATGTTTTATCACAACTACCCCGGTATTGCTAGTCAATTTATTTTCTCACTTTTTGCTATCAGATTCTGGTAGACCTATAGATGAGTTTAATTATTAACTTTCTTTATTTTTAGGTTTCTAAACTATATTATGTCATATGAGGAACACCTAAAATAGCTTGCCAAACTTTTAGAAGCATCTTCTAGGAAAGAAATTGGCGATTCTGGAAGTGATGGAGAAAATGACCATTTGATGATTGCCCTCACAATAAAGTGGGAAAGTATGTCAGATGTAGGGACTGCCCTACTTCCAAAGACAAAGTATCACTTGTGAAAAGCCCATAATATGTATGGAGCATGCTCAATTTGTTTGCGAAAACTGCTTCGAAAAATATTGATATTTCTACCGCGTAGTCCGGCTTTTGACAGCTGTCAAAGCTGTCAGTTTTTCTGAGATAAAAAAAAATGGTCGAGCGCCCAATGCCGTTACCGATTTAAGGTTCAGTGGTTGTTGCAACTATAGGTCTACCAGAATCTGATGGCAATTTTTGACAGCAGATTTTCATAAAATATCCTTGATCATTGGATAAATTTTATATTTGCATGTTTAACACACAGAATAAGCCGCTATAAGAAAAAAAAAGAATCATAATGTTTTATTCCAATTACCCCGGTATTGCTAGAGTCAATTTATTTTCTCACTTTTTGCCATCAGATTCTGGTAGACCTATTATACGTAAAATGGGTTTTTTAAATAATATTTTTTCTAAAGGAAATGTCATTATTTAAGTATGAAAAAAGTACCGTTTTAAAATTGAGAAAATTTACTATACGAATAGATATATCAGTACACAATTTGAAAAATTCTGCTCGATAGAAAAAAGTCTCATTATTGATGCTGTTTTTCATAATTAACTCATTTTATGGCTAAATTACACACTTTCTAGAAAAAAAAAATGTAGTACATTTGTCATAACATAACCTAAACCATTTGATATATTTGTTTTGTGTAATACTAATAACAAAAGATTTTTTTATCCGCGAGCGTCGTAACCGCCACTGTACAAGGCACGCTGATATAAATGTGATTTTAATGTCCTTTACGTCGATATTCGTACTGATAGACATCGACCTGCTAATTTTAGGGACTACCTCGCCTTAAAGCCTATTTTCTAAAAAAACTGCAACTGTAATGGCAAATTAAATCATACCTTTATAAAACCGATATTATAGGGAATAAAAATATGTAAAAACTAAATTATAACTCTTATCGTAAACAGTACAAAAAACGTTGAACTTTACAGCATTGGTGAAATTTGAGTAAAATATTGAATAATTACTAGTTTTTATGCAATATTTCGTAACTATATTATATAACCTTTTTCTGATACCAATATTTAATTACTTACAGAAACATTGTAAACCAATAAATCACGTCAAACATTCAGGCGACTATGGTGGCCCGTGGCTAAAAGTGGAGAATCGTCACTCAAAAAACGTGTAATCCAAAAGAATCTTGCTATTTTTCTTTCATCAAGTATACACGTATATTTATAATGACCTATTTGTTGAGGTAAACCTCTTTAGTGTGAGATGGTGTTGGCCGTTTTAGAAGATGTTTATTTCTTGATGTTTTGATATCTGACACCTTGTTAAAAAGACATTTGCTCTGTCTATTGCTGTGAAAACCGATTATACTATTTTATCCTATGTACATTGCTTTTTATTAATTTCATAATATACTTCATTCCACCGGAGCCGAATTAGGTTAGCGAACGGCTCCCCGTAAAACTATTTGTCTAATTAAAAGAAGTAATTTACTACAATATACAACTTAACATACAAAAACTTACCGAAAAACCGGCAAACAATGGCAAGTTTTTGCTTGTCGATTTAAGTCATTTGAAACATTCCATCACACTGTAATCGTTTATAATTTGTAAATATTCTAAAAGTATTAATCTTATGGATGATTTGGGTCATTCTATTCCACAGCGAAAAATCTGTTACTTGACAAAAAAGTACTTTTAACAATCTTGTAGCAATAAATTTATGAGTGTAATTAATAGTAACCGGTGTGAACTATAACATCATAACACTTTTAAGTATATTAATTAGCATTTTCTTAGTAACTTGATAACTCAAAGTACCCAAACGTCACGCCTGTTATCTGTTACTTTCACACCTTAGCACATTGGGGCAACTTAAAAAAATACTTCTAAGAAACAATAACTTAGTGTTATAGTTAAAATAGTATTAAATCATAGTTGGCTTTATGATTTAATAAGCATATTCTTCTTCAGAAATACAGGCACATTTTTATTCTTGATTCTACTCCTGTTACCAAAATTTCCATCATTTCTGTTATCAATTGTAATTTATAAAAAAAAATATAGCAACAATTAATTTTGAATAAATTTTGCACGTAGGCAGCACTAATCCACTTGTAGTTTCTATATTAGTAACAAAGAGTTTGATTATTTCTTTCATTTTTTAACAAAAGTTTTCGTGAATTTGTTCGTGATTTTTCCATTGGTCGAGATCGCTCATCACTTCTGCTAAGTCTGTAAAAAGGTAATTACTTTGTTAAATATAATAAAAAACCTTTGTTCACATGTATTCTTAGTCCTTTTGTTGTAAAACATAAATAAAACTAAGTTAAATCTGACCATTTAAAAATAAAATAAAGTTTATTTGAGTTTTATCATTTCTGTTATCATCATTTTTGTTAACTAGGTGATAACAGAAGTGATTTTTGATCACACAAATGACGTTTTTCTTGTTAAAATATAGTAAAGTCGATACTTTTTGTAATTTATTATGTAGTGTCCGACCGAAACTGATTTTTCAGCCGAAACCGAAGCCGAAACCGAACTTTCGGCCTTACTCTCAGTTTCGGCCGAAACCGAAACCGAAACCGAAACTTGATAAAACATTTAAAATGACGACTATTTACTGAAATTTACTTTACTACATTATGTAACATTTGTTAACACATAAGAAAAAGTGCCAAATTGGATTTTTTACTTTTTGTGAGATTTCTTAAAGTAAATATTTCAGTACGTATGTGTATTCATGTTCAGTTTTTTTATCCAATTCCGAGTTTTCAATGTATTAGAACGAATGATTATTCTAAAAACAGGAGGAGCAGAATGTTATTTCAAGATATTCTCTGTATCCAGGGAAACACGGACATGCAATCTCACCACTGACCTCCATTATACAAGTACGCTTAACAGGCACAAGAAAAAAATATTTTTGTCGATTTGTGTAATGAGGGCCGCAAGTGTGAAGCTTACGGGGAAGTGGGGTAGATAAGATTCTAGCAGGGTAGGAACGGTTTGTGAGTCTGCGCGTCCATAGTTAAAGGTTAATTATTTTAAATATAAATGAAACGCATGGTAAAAGAAAAAGAATGATACGAGATGATTGACTAGAAAAATCTCACAAGCCATATCTTATAATCAAACAAAATTATCAAGTAAATAAAGTTCACACACAATATAATTAATTTATCATTATTTTTAACTTAATCGTTTGTTTGGGAAATATTGTTAACTCATCAAGCCCCATACGGGCACCGGTGGTCGCGACAACAATAGAATACAATAGCATTTCCAAGAATCCGCGATCGAAGGGTTAAAATACATATTATTATATTAAATAATGGTACGTTTGTCGTTTAGAAACAAAATTCAACAATATATGTACCTCTAATGTTCGATAAGAATAAATTTAGACAATTTGATTAAAATAAAACGAAGTACTAATAAAAACAAAATAAATACTTAGTAATTTGGCACTAATTTGCAAAACATAACCACAGAATACGATTAAATGGACGGGGACGGACGGCAAGCACGAGTTAACTGCGAAGTTTATCGAACGACGCATGAAAATTCACGAACACTGCAGAGTTTCGGCAGGGCCGAAAGTTTCGGCTATATTTTGGCCGAAACCGAAACTAAGGCCGAAACTAGATTTTTTGGCCGAAACTGGCCGAAACCGAAACCGAAAGTTCGGTTGGTCACTATTATTATGTATAAAACATGTTCACTTTATTATTTATAACATTTTTGTCAAGTTTTTTTTTCAATTACAAGAAATTTTAAGTATCTAAATTATTGTTCATAACAGGAATAATCATTTTGATAACAAAAGTGATCATATCAATATTCTTGTAGTGTTTTATTAAACTTATAATAAAATTTATAACTACTTTTAGTAAAATACTAGTAAAGTTAGAAAAGATAATAAAAAGACAGAAGAGTGACTCAAAAATGTTATGTAGGTCATAGAGCGAAAACGATCCTAGAACAAATAAAATCCTGTGATTCCTCAGACGAAACAAATTTTTTGATCATTATTTTTTCTTTAAGCGTTGTAAAAATATGATGTAGGTATATTTCTTTAAAAACATATTTTTCGGAAGTTTCTAATGTTACAAAATTATAGATTTTCAACAATTTGTTTATCGATACCCATTTGTTGTGCTAGATAGTATGTTTAATGTAGGTCATTTTTTGACAGTTTTTAACAAATTATTAATTTTGATCAAAATAAATAATAAAATCATTATAAATTTTTACAATTAGGATTTAGTTTGATATTCATCACTCCTGTTATGCACAGCGTCATTTCTGTTATCAAGTAAAAACTTAGATTCTTGATTTTTTCAATAATTATGGGCAAACAATCTCTGAAACTATTTTTTAATAGTTTTATTACATTATAATTAATAATTTTAAATAACAAAAATGTTAAATTTCGCCATTTTTTTTCGGCTCAAAACTAAATGACCCATTTAAATATATTATAACACTTAATATAACTGTTTCCTAATTGACTTTAAAGGCTTCTACAGATTGGGCGGACCCGGTCCAGAGTGAAGTTGGTTTTCGCAAATTTGATATGTGCCTCGTGTTCAGATTGTACAAATTTGACAGTTTTGACGGTTCGTCGTCCAAATAATGTCAAACCGGAATGATATTTGTAAAATTGTTTTCGGAGTTTAAACTCTATGGAATTGCAATAAAGTTCCAAATGCCAAAAAGCTTCCTTTTCGTTAAGTGTTACCAATTCTGAAATAAATATTTTCCCCACACTGTATTTGCATAGCTCTGGCTGGATACAAAAATGTTTTTGCTATAAAATAGAAATGATTTTGATGTCAATTAATTTGTATTTTTTGACAATGTATCGGTTGTATCTAGAAGTGGTTTTATTTATCGAGGAAAATATCCTTAGTTTGCAATTAAAATTCTGGTCGCATTAGAGCCGGATCGGAAATATCAATATGAAGCCACTATGAACTATTCAAGAAGATTTAAAGCACAGCTTTTAAAACTAAAAACAAATTTAGAAAAATGTCCAAGGGAAAAAATCACAAAGTCATATGTGGAAACAAGAGCGCAAGCATTAGAGATAATTTATATATAACCAAGTACCAATTTATATTTAAAATAGAATAACAAAAATTCAAGTACCTACCTGTTGCCATTATTGATATAGAGCAAAAAAGGCCAAAAATTTCAACTCTCTAGCTATTACCGTTCTTGAGTTACAGCCTGGAGACAGACAGACAGACAGACGGACAGACGGGCAAACGGACAGACGGACAGACAACGAAGTCTTAGTAATTTTTACCCTTTGGGTACGGAACCCTAAAAATGGTGTTCGTGGTGCCTCACTCGACAAAGACAGGTATACCGTATAGTGTGTCGCGGAGTTTTTTGTAGATATTTATGGTTCTATATTTTATAGTTTAGGCAGCGTACGAAAAATAAGTAACTTTTCTGGTTGATTTTTTACACCTTGTATCCGAAAAACCCAAATATCTTACGGAACCCTATTTTTTTCCAAAATAAAATTTAGCCTATGTTACTCGTGGATAATGTAGCTTTCGAATGGTGAAAGGATTTTTAAAATCGGTCCAGTAGTTTTTAAGTCTATTCATTACAATTAAACAAACAAAGTTTTCCTTTTTATAATATTAGTGTAGATAACTGGCGTGATTGTTTTATAATAATACCTCATTTGTTTCATGTTGATTAAAAATTACAGTGATAAGCATTGTTATAAATTTATTTCAAGTTAATAAAATATTCGACAAATCAATATTAGGGTATGTCATAGTTCATACCCACCTCATAGCTGGTGTAATAATTTTTCACCTCATTCACGCCGGGCTAGAGAAATACTCGAAAGTCATTATAGGTCTACCAGAATCTGATGGCAAAAAATGAGAAATTAAATTGACTCTAGCAATACCGGGGTAATTGGAATAAAACATTTTGATCCTTTTTTTTCTTATAGCGGCTGATTGTGTGTGTTAAACATGCAAATATAAAAATTTATCCAATGATCAAGGATATTTTATGAAAATCTGCTGTCAAAAATTGCCATCAGATTCTGGTAGACCTATAGTTACCTTGTAAAAAGTATCTGTGGGATGTTCTAAGTTCTTGCCGTAGATGGCGATCAGCCTCTGCACGTGGAACGGCGCCCAACACAGGAAAAACGACAGCGCCACTGCCACTGAAAACATAATTTAAAATGAATATCTAAAGAAAATAATAGTAATTATGAAAATCGGCTACGTGCAAGTCGGACTCGCGCACGAAGGGTTCCGTACCGTTATAGCGCGAAGTAGGGCAAAAATAGTGTTTTTTGTTTGGCCCCCTTAATAATTATTTATTTTATTTTAATTTTATTATTAAATATTAAAAAACACATATAATTGAGGATTTTGTGAAAATTTCAAGTGTCTACATGTTGCCATTATGGATTACGAGCTAAAAAGGCCAAAAAAATCACGTTTGTTGTATGGGAGCCCCTCTTAAATATTAACTTTTTTTGTTTGTAGTATTTGTTGTTATAGCGGCACCAGAAATACACAATTTGTGAAAATTTCAGAAGTCTAGCTATAGCGGTGTTTGAGATACAGCCTGGAGACAGACAGACAAACAGACGGACAGACATCGATGTCTCAGTAATAGGGACCCTTGTTACCCTTTGGGTACGGAACCCTAATAAAAACAATACCCTTCTTGTTCGGGTAAAAATAGGTGACTCGAAAAACATCTTATTTGTGAACATAGAATTAAACTACGACGAATTACTAGATTTTATTTACGTAGAATCCAAAAGAACGTACTCAAACTACTCGGTCCGTTTTTATTTTAAAAATACTAATCGACGCATTTTGTCACCGAAAGCGGCAAGAATTTTATAATAGCAAATATTGCCTCGTAGTTTGGCTGAGTCCCCTTGCAAATGGACATGAGACATCCACGATGCTACACCATTATGTTAGCTGTGTCCAATGCCCGTATTTTAGTAGTTTCCCCAAGTTTTCTCCACTCAACTCAACCTTCATCCTTCAAAAATAATTTAGATGTTTGCTCAACAAAACGTCATAATTTTTGAGGATTGAGGTTGAGTCAAGTCGAAGAGATCTCGAGTAAACTACTACTTATACGGGTGTTAAGGTGGCATTTCAATCTTTGTTGCAAGCGACAAAATTCAATTAAAATGCCACTTTATGGCCTAGGCAGTAGTCTGTAGGTTTCATATTTTTACTTTACACTACAACGCAGCGGCGGCATGGGTAGTTAGACCAGTGTCGATAGAAAATGAAACCTTTAATATTAGCCTATGTCATAAAGTGGGATTTTGTATCAATTTTTGTCGGTCGCCGTCGCTCGTTTAACTTTTTTTTAACCGACTTCCAAAAAGGAGGAGGTTATAATTATGTTCGGCTGTGGATGTTTTTTGTATGTTCAATGATTACTCTACCATGTTCACAAAAGTGGTGAACCTCAACTATTCCTGTACACAATCTTCATAATTTTGAAGTCGGTACCAGTCGCAAAAATTAAAAATATTTTGTCATAGAACTCACGATTCTTTAGTACCTACTTCAAAATTGACAACAGATTGTGACCATAGCACGTACCGTCTTTTGTCCTTTCTATCTCTGTTAGCTACCACTTTCGAGAATTTTCGAAGAGAAAAATGTTGGGCGTCTTATCAAAATGAAGCCACTCACGGAATATTAGCTTGTTAGTAATCAAAAAAAAATTGTTCTAGGGCTCCCGTACTATTATTCTTCAATGAACAAAAAAGTATTAAATAATTCTTACTCTTTTAATAGTGCCTTTTTCAGAATTCTCCTAAACCTCAACTATTTCTGTACACAATCTTCATTATTTTGAAGTAGGTACTAAAGAATCGTGAATCTAAAGAATCGTATCGAATCCGCTGGCAATATTTCATGTAACTTTTCTCATATACGTCGATTCGGAAAAAACTCGACATCTGTTGCGAAGTCGTGCTCGGTAACTTTAAGTTTTGTTTGGTTCAAATTGTTTTTATTTTTTAATTCATCAAGCCCCATACGGTCACCGGTGACCGAGACACAATAGAATATCTATTGTGTCTCGTTTTCCCACCCATTATGTTGTTTTTCATGTTCCCATTCCATCCATCCATTCCATCCATTGTGTTTCATGTTCCCACATTTTCCCATTGTCGAGCACAAAATGGTATTTCTTGGGGTTTCGTTCATCCCTCTTTTTCATCTATCTGTGTACACCTCTTGCAATTATTACGAATTAGATTATTTTAATATTAAGTAGTAAACAACATTATAATATCTAGTCACATAATACCGTTATTAAGAAACATCAACATTTTTATAAATAAAACTATTTATTTGGATGACAAAGCAACTTTGCGGAATGAAAGTCAAGTTAAAAATAAATAATGGTTAATTAAAATTGTGGTTTATCTTAAATAAATGGAAAAGATAATATTTCGACGTAAAGAAATGACTTATAATCTTGTTTATCTAAGGGTCAGTCACAATAAGACGGGATGTAGCTCTAGGCGCGACTTGGATATAATATATTATGTCGCAGCCAACTGGTTAAAATAGCCCTTCACCGGGTAGTTGACACCATATTGTAAACAAAGCTCACCTAGCGCCGCAGTGTTAGACACAAGTTCGTTTCGGCTCTCAATGACTTTTACCTGACTATCACCTGACTATCATCATCGATTTGCAGTATGAATAGAATAGGCGATAGCACACAGCCCTGAGGGATACCAGCATCAAGAGACTGAGTAGGTATCAGAGCCTTCGCCGTCAATTACGAACTTTATGCTTCTGTCTGCTAAGAAGCTTGTGACCCACTTGCATAGTTTATGTGTGAATTGACCCTTAAGCATCTACAGTCTTCAATCAAGATGCATAAAATAAAAAAGTTGTCCAGTACTCAAGTATAATGACTTTTAAGGCTTCGGAGTAAAGTAGGAAAAAGTTTATATTGCAGTGGGAGCCAGGCTGGACGCAAAACTTACAAAGTCTGTTACGTGGTGCAAAGACTTCGTTTCTAAAAAACCGGCCAAGGGTGAGTTGGACTCGCCCATGAAGGGTTCCGCAGCAGCAATAAGGTTTATTTTTATGAAATTAAAAGGTTTTTGATTTATTTTTATATTTCAGTTGATTTAATGAAAGTTAATTTAAGGTTTACCATTTATGACGTATAAAAAAAAAACTACTTGTTAGATTTCGTTCAAACCAATTTTTGTTGGTAGTTTTTATAGTAAAGTACATCATATATTTTTTTAGACTTATCATGTCCCTACTTTAGAAGTTAGAGGGGGGGGGGGGGGGGGGGGGACACACATTTTACCTCTTTGGAAGAGTCTCTCTCGCAAACTATTCAGGTTAGAAAAAAATGATATAAGAAACCTCAATATGATTTTTGAAGACCTATCCATAGATATCCTACACGCATAGGTTAGGTGAAAACAATTTTTTTTGTTTCAGTTGTACCTATGGGGCCCCTAAAATTTTTAATAATTTTTCCATTTTTGTATCAAAATCTTAATGCGGTTCACAAACTTCATCTATTTACTAAGTTTCAATAGTATAGCTCTTATAGTTTCGGAGAAAAGTGGCTGTGACATACGGACGGACAGACAGACCGACATGACGAATCTATAAGGGTTTCGTTTTTTTCCATTTGGCTACGGAACCCTAAAAAAGACTACAAAATTCAATTAACTCTTAATTATTATATTCTGCTTAATTTGCACCATGAGAAAAACTAGTATTTTTCTTTTTAGTATTTTATATATAGTACTATTAAAATGAGTACAGAACTACGTACAGAAAAACCATTCTGAACTACTTTGTGCTCGCTGAATTACATCGTCTATCATTTCCATAAAAAATATAATGGAGCACCATTAGTAGAGCAGTTTTAGTGTAAGTTTTTTAGCTTCCATTGCATTTTATTTTTTCACGTTATTTAACTTTACCCTCGCAAGTCGCAACTAAAATTTTGCGCAGACCAGGCATATTTGTATTTATATTATTATCATTTTAGGTCCAGCTGCGAGACCTTTATTAAACTACATTGTTTAATGGGGGTAAGGGCTATGTGATATTATTTAAGGTCGCATTAAGGGTTTATATGGTGCTTCAGTTTTATGAAGAAAGGTAGGTCCTCTCCAATCCTCCTTGGAGGGATATAAAAGTTTAGTGTGTTAGAACGTGTTGTGTTTCAGATGACGCTGTAATCAGAGTATAAGAACGTACTAGGAGTTTTACTGAATAACTGTTGCCGACAAACCCGTAGTACATCAAACGGAATACAGCTGCGCGTCCACCGGGTCGGAATCGGAGCGTACGGTGCGGACGTCGTCATTTATAATTTGTCAGGCGCAGAAATGACGTTCCAGTGCACGCAGTACCATAGAAATCAAAGCAACAAATCCTTAAAGGTCAGGTCACACTGAATGGAGTCGAGTCGAAGCGGCACGCGATGATGGTGGACGGAACCAGTGACTTCTTTGCAAATCTATACTAATATTATAAAGCGGAAGAGTTTGTTAGTTTGTTTGTTTGTTTGTTTGAACGCGCTAATCTCAGGAACTACTGGTCCGATTTGAAAAAATATTTCAGTGTTGGATAGTCCATTTATCGAGGAAGGCTATAGGCTATATTTTGTTACGCTAAGACTAATAGGAGCGAAAAAAAAGAGGAAAATGTGGAAAAAAACGGGGGGAAATTATTTGAAAGGGCTTATTTGAACGCGGTAATCTCAGGAACTACTGGTCCGATTTGAAAAATTCTTTCAGTGTTAGATAGCCCATTTATCGAGGAAGGCTATAGGCTATATTTTTATCACGCTAAGACTAATAGGAGCGAAGAAATAGAAGAAAATGTGGAAAAAACGGGGGAAATTATTTGAAAGGGCTTATCTCACGAACTACTGGAGCATTTTTTCTGTTATTTGGGTCAGATAAGAAGTAGACCACGTGAAGGATCATAGGCTATTTTTTGTAGACTGATTTGTCTGTGAAATATCTAATTTACGCGGGCGAAGCCGCGCGGAAAGTCTAGTCAAAAATAATTATGTATACGCACTACACGCATTGCTATCACGAGCTTTCTTTAGACGTACAAATCTTCGCTTGTAGCTAATAACAATGATATTTTAGTAAAGATGACGTATGTTCATACAAATTGGTACTCAGATTTTGTTCCTATACGACATAATATACATAGTTACCTCTGACATATCTATGGTTACAATAATGAATGCGACAGATTATACGTAACGAATAATATAGAACAGGATACCTATATGTTTTGAGTTACACTTGACAGGCGCATGCGTGATATGGCGCGACAAAGATCAAGAGAATATTGTTATTGTTGAACAGAAGATACATTTAACAAAACTAATTGTTTGTTCGATATTTTTTTATTAATCTATACATATTATAATAAAATCGTAGGAAAGACAAAAGTATACATGATTGAATATTTTTTTAAATAATAATATAAAATAAGGGAGCAAACGATCAAACGGGTCACCTAAAAGGAAATGGACACTCGCAACATTAAAAGAACTACAGGTGCGTTGCCGACGCAGGGGTTACGCTCTCTTCTTGAAGGTTTGCAGGTCGTATTGGTCTGGAAATACAGCAGTATTGTATACCGATAGTTCTGGAACAAACTGTCACCGTCAGGTGGTAGTTTGCTCCACAACTTACAGAGTTTTACAGTGTGCGGCAGAAAGTTACGAGAAAAACTAACGGTGGAATACTGCCACTTATGAAGGTGATAAGGATGGTATATTTTTCGCATGGAACGATGGCGAAAAGTTGCAGGAGGTATGATTCCGAAAGGGTGCATAGTGAATCCATGGGGTCCAGCCTGTTTAAAACACTATGGCAGTTTGGCGCCCTTGCCCAAAGAAGAGAACAGTATTCCATATTGAAATTAAATAACAAAGAAATTAATTTAACTTGTTTGAGCCTATGATTCAGAGTAGACGTTTTATTTATAGAATGTTCGAATAAATTAACAAATATGTTGGATTGATAATTTTTTTCAAAATAGTATATTGTAGATGTATAGTATATGTAGATGTGTTATAATCGATCAGTCAAGGTTTGATTAATATTAAAATATTAAAAAAAACTGCCTTAAAGATTAACACCATGCAGAAAAACGACGCTTGTTTTGACATGGCTCCTTTTTTCTAAAGGCATACTTCTGTTATATTAGCCTATATAGTTCTGTATATTAGCATATAAAATGAAAAAAGGTTGGGGACCACTGGTTTAGGCTAAATGTTAAAAAGGCGCACGCATGTGTAGTTTGAAATTAAAAAATATTAAAACGAAAAGATGTTTAGGTACAATATTATGCAATTAGTTGTTAACAGCCTACGTGTTGATGCCTACGTAATCGCTTCTGAATACTTCAATTGATTATTCTATGCCACGCGACTATCTGTCCTTATCGCACTGCAGTTGTCGTCCGCATTCTCTATTCTTTTTTAACTTAACATAAAGCATTGAATAATTTTTCAAAAATTTTGGAAAAAACCCAAATAAAATGTAAATTACTAGATGTTTTCATATACTTCCGTGTGGTACGTAACTAACTCCTTCATCCTTTTTTTAACTTTGTATTATAATTTTTGCATTTTCTGAATACACAGTTTGGCATTTTAATTCATCACTCAAAAAGACACTAATTAGGTTCATTTGGCCGTCTCAGACTGTACGCGCTAGTGCGATATCTACCTTTTTTTTATAATATAATATCATAGGCTAATAAAGTTAAATGTAGAATATCTAATTAAAACATGAATCCCAGCATCACGTTTCATTTCGATATCCAGTGCAAGAATTTTTATCGTCCTTTCATAATATAGGACGAAGCCGAAGCGAAGATTGAAACCTCTTAAGCTGGCTTCTCACGACGCGTAATATCACGTGCCGCGCCGCGCCGAGCCGATTTGTACGAGCGAGCACGAGCCAACGGGCGAGTCCGCGCTACCCGTTCTCACGGCGCGTAATATCACGAGCCGCGCCGCGCCGAGCCGTTTTGTACGAGCGAGCACAAGCCAACGGGCGAGTCCGCGCTACCCGTTCTCACGGCGCGTAATATCACGAGCTGCTCGAGCCACGCCGAGCTACGCCTTTGAAATTACCAACTTCAATCGGATCGGACGCGCCTGCTCGAGGCAGCCCGCGCCACCTCGAGCCACCCCCTTTACACGGCACGTGGCTCGAGCTGGCGCAGCGCGGCTCGTGATATTACGCGCCGTGAGAAGCCAGCATAAGATTTTAAACCTTCTTTAGACCAAAATAATCTATATTTAATTTCCCTATTTTCTAAGAACCTTGTCTAAACCCGCTAATATCTATACGGAATTAGGCAATAATCATTCCAAAGTTATGTGATGAATTATGTCATGGCGGTTATAGCATGTGCCGCTCGGCATGGTTTATTACGGCGTAGGCGGAGTTGACGGATTTATTAACAGTTAAATCAATAATGTGGATTGTCGGATGATACCAGTACACCGATCTGCTAGGCTAAACTAACATTGATACAGCTTCAATGAGGTTTCGATGAAGTGTGATAAAAGAACAAAGTTGTGTTAATCCAACATTATTGCTTAGCTAGACATTATTGCCAATGAAAAAATACGCTATTGAACTTTTGTTTTTCATGGACAATTTTGACGTTGGCCAATCATAAGCGCCAGTGAATAGAACTCCTGCCAAAAATCTCGGAAAATTGGTTTAATACAGCTACAAGAAGACTCTGATGCAGTCTTGGTATAATAAAACACAAGTACAACATGGTATTTACATGAAAATATGTACATATCAATTTTAAAAGCGTTCTTAATAAACAAAACTTCCAAATGAGACGTTTGACGTATATAAGAGAATTTTAGTTTGCTGCTTGCTAGCAGGGACAGACGGACAGACGGCCAGACGGACAGACGGACAGACATCGAAATCTTATTAATAGGGTCCCATTTTTACCCTTTGGGTACGGAAGCCTAAAAACGGCGAATACGAGACCCAACTATCAAAAAAACTATAATAATATTTTTTATGTTACATAATGTCTCCATTTGCAAAATATTATGCCTCTGTTTCAGTAATGTCAATTTACCTAGGAGTGGAATTGTCTTCATCCATACTAATATTATAAATGCGAAACTGTGTCTGTTTGTCTGTCTGTCTTTTACCTCTTCACGCACAAACAGCTGAACCGATTTTGCTGAAATTTGGTATGGAGATACTTTATGTCCCAGGAAAGGACAAAGAATAGTTTTTGTCCCGGAAAAATGTACGGTTTCCGAGCAATACACGAAACAAAACAAACAATCTAGTTAAAGATGAGCTTGCAGGCCGGATTCAAAGTAATTTCAAAGTAATGGCCCCACAATTTGTTACAAGTAGGGTGGCGATGTATAGAAACATTACTTGAATGTGTTACAATAAGGGTCACCGCAGATATACAATTTCAAGTTGGCCGACTATCGTACAACTAAATTGCGTAGTTTCACAATTTAATTGGACAACTTTTTAATTGTGGGTAATCGGAAGGGAATCGCGGTTCTGATACGATTGGTGTCCAATTATTTAGTTGTACAATTTAGTTGGAAAAATGTGCGAGCTCTCATAAGTCGCTATAGCTATTGGTATACTATGCGATTTAGTTGGCCAACTTGAAAGTCTGCGGTCGCTCTAACATTATGTAAAACGTAGATGCTGCCTAAAGACTAAAGCGTACCAATCTGTTTTAATTTATTTATTCATCTTCTCATCTCACAAAATTTAATTTGTGTATTCTCAAAGATAAATGGAGAATTTATTATTCATTTGAATGAACAATCACTCGAGTGAACCGTCTGATATCAGCTTATTTATGTATGACTGATAATAGTATTTTAAAAGGATAAAACCGACTTCAAAATTGTACGTAATAAAGAATTAAAATTCCCTATCTCCAAAACTACTGAATTGATTTTGAAGAAACTTGCAGTATTCCTTGAGTTGAACCATACCTAGTGCAACAAAAATAATAACCTAAATCGGACTTGTAGTTCCAGAGATAATATGCGAACACAAACATAAAAACATGTACATACATACATACATACACTTTTGAAATTTGACATATTTATTCAGACGCGATATAGACAAAAATACACTGGGCAGTTCTGGAAATATTACATTTACATACATACGGGTCGAATTGATAACCTTCTTTTTTGAAGTCGGTTAAAAACAAGAGCTATAGGTACGCCTAAATGTAGGAGAGGCTGATCGAACCCGGTCGGAGTAACCGCATTTTTTATTTTTGAATTCCAAGTGCCAACATTATTTAATATTTATATATTCAAACATTTTTCCTCCTAAAACAACAGCTATAAAACCCACTAAATTTCAAACAAAACTCCCCAACTATAATCCAAATATTAATCACTTGGGGTCATTTTTAGGGTTCTGTAGTTAACAAGGAACCCTTATAGTTTCGGTCTGTCCGTCCGTCTGTCTCTCTGTCCATCTGTCTGTCTGTCCGTCTGTCTGTCCGCGGTTTTTCTCAGAGACTATAAGGCCTACAAAGTTGTAATTCAAAGCGGGGGTGATTTATGGGGTGTCGTTAGATAGTTTTTTTTTAAATATTATGAGTATTTGAAGACTATTTTTCGATTAAGGGATCTATTTGTGAAATATGAAGTTTTAAAGTGGAAAAAATCGTTAGAGTCCAGTGTCCCTCCCTTCTACCAGCTAAACGGTTGCTTCTGGAAATGTGAAAAAGTTATATATGCTGAATTTAAAAGGAAAACTATCACGGCTAACAAGACTTTATAAGTTATTGAGTAATAGTCGATCAACTAAAAAAAATGTATTCGGTGAAGTATAAAGGAAATCGTTCAAATTGCTTTGAACGTAACAGAGATGATGTTGTTAACACATTCAGTGCCTTTAACACACCATGTGTGTCCACACTAATCTTTATCGCCATGCCGCTGGCACGCCGGGCGTGCTCTCCGTTTTTCATCAATATCTCAATCTATATTGTTTGGTGTAAACAAGGGTCTCAGCCAATCACAGCGAGCCAGACGAGCCAGCCAATGCCATGCCTTGCCGAGGCCCCCACCACTCGCCAACGCCAGCCAGCCGTGCCTCGCTGGTGGGGAGCAAGCCTTAAATACCCTGTACTCGCTCATTTTGCTGATTTTTGTATCAAGTCAAATTGTTAATCAGAAACTCTGCCCAAATACTTTGTGAAGTGTGATTAAAGTAAAAGTGTTTAAATAGTTACTCCACGTTTTATTTCACCCTGGTTTACAATCAGAAGAAGGGATGAAAAGAAATCGACCTCAAGAGGAAGATCGGCATTTGGTTCGGCCGCCAGGGTGGAGTGATTCATCGCAACTACGAGATGATATCCCCGACCCACATGAAGACTCGCCGCCTCCCGCCAGAAAAATGCTCAAAAATCTTCTCGAGCATGAGGTGCAGAGGGCTCTTCGTGACCTTAATGCAGAAATACCCACATCTGCTAAAACGAGAGAACATCGAGCTGCCTCGTTGATTCCGGAGTTTGATCCCGACAACGAGGATTGCACAGTAGTAGCCTGGATCAGGAAAATTGAACAGCTAGGCGAGATACATGGATGGGATGATAAAACAAAAGCGTTTTACCTTCAAGACAAATTAAGAGGTCAAGCCAGGAAGTGGTATAATAGACTAGAAGATTACGATTACAGTTGGGAAGACTGGAAGCTGATGCTGGTAAGAGCTTTTCCTCGTTATCGTGATTACGGAAATTTGTTAGAAGAGATGATGCAACGACGAAAACTACCCTCAGAAACTATGACAAAGTACTACCAGGAAAAAGTTGCATTATGTTTTCGGTGTAAGTTATCGGATAGTGCAACCGTCTCATGCATTATTCGTGGCCTACCCGCATCTCTTCAAGCTAATGCACGGGCATATCAGTGTGAGCGACCGGATGAATTGTATGAGGGCTTTCTATGTGCCTTAGACGACTATAAATCGCCACAATTTTCCGATTCACGAATTTTCAATCGAGACAACAAGAATTCGTCGGAAAAGAAAAGTGTCACTATTAATCCAGATGTAGACCCCTGTCCGCGCTGCAAAAAGACCGGCCACATTCTTCGTAACTGCCCTCAACCTGATCAGCGTACATGTTTTAAATGTGGTGCTCAAGGTCACATAGCCACTCGATGTACCAGTACCTCTGCTGCGAAGCCAGTAACACCTGGCGTATCACAGTCAGTCAAGGAAATCAAGATAATACAGAATTATAGCGATATTTACAAAAAGGTGGTCAAGGTCAATAATATTTTCATTAAGGCCTATCTAGACACCGGAAGCCAGGTAAATGTATTGACTACAAATATGGCACGACTACTAAATTTGGAAATTAGTCCAACGAGCACAGTTTTGAAGGGATTTTCAGGTGGTTTTGTGACTAGTCGAGGAGAAGTGACCTTTGAGCTGGAAGTTGATGGCATACCACTGAAATGCACGGCACACCTAGCAAATGTCGACATGCAAGGAATTAATTTGTTGATTGGCCAGCCTGTTATAAATGGAAATGGTATGTCGTTAGTTATCAGCAACGGCACTGCAACACTTAAACAAGAGGAGGACATAGATTTTACCAAAAACATAAATGCAATTGAAGAGCGTGAACGATTTCCAGTGATCTGTGCTGAAGATGAATGTTTACAGCCTGGAACCTCCATTATAAAAGTCAACATAGTAGGTAATGGAGACACGAACGACGTCGTCACTGCGCCCCGTCACTTCGAGTTGCAAGGTGTTTCCTATTCACTGCCGGCTACACTGCTGCGTGGAGCCGACGGATACATGAAGGTGGTCAACACGGGTACCAGCAACATCACCTGGCGTCAGGGTGAGGTGCTGACGAGAGCCGACAACCACGAGCCACATAGCGAGCCACAGCCAAACATTCAGGTTAGTCAATCTGCCATATCTGCCTTACCTTTGCCATTAGCCAGTTCTATATTAAGTACGAGTCTTGTAACCGATGCTACTGTTGGTGGAGTAAATGTTTCTGATATTAAGTCAGGGCTAATAAATGAAAAAGATCGTGATAAGTTATTAACTTTATTACACCATTACAATAATTGTTTCGCATCTGGCACTAGTGATTTAGGTTGTACAGATTTGCTAAAAATGAAAATAAGATTAACATCAGATCAGCCTATTTATCGCCATCCGTATAGATTATCACACAGCGAACAGGCAGTAGTCAGGTCCAAAGTTTCCGATTTACTTGACGCTGGAATTATCAAAGAATCAGATTCCAATTATGCATCGCCAGTCATTTTAGTTAAAAAGAAAAATGGTGATTTTAGACTCTGTGTAGATTATCGTGCCCTTAATGCTATCACCATAAAGGATAGGTATCCGTTACCAAATATCGACGACCAAATTTCTAAACTTGCTGGGAAGAATTTTTTTACAAGTCTCGACTTAGCACAAGGTTACCATCAGCTTCAAATACAGGCCGAAGATACACATAAAACTGCTTTTATCACGAACGAAGGTCAGTACGAGTACGTACGTGTCCCTTTTGGTTTGGCTAATGCCCCATCTGTTTTTATGCGACTTATAAACAAAATCGTCAATTCGATTAATGTTCATAATTCGAAAAACGGCGAATCAGTGTACGATATACTAGCATTCTTAGACGATTTGCTTCTACCGTCTATTGACGTTGAGTCGGGATTAAAAATTTTGGAGGTAGTTCTAAAAAAATTTCTTGATGAGAATTTAAAGTTAAATATGGCGAAATGTTCATTTTTACAAAATAAAATTACGTATTTAGGTTACGAAATCTCCCCGGACGGTATTCAGCCGAGTGAGTTGAAGTTGGCAGCGGTTTCACAATTTAAAGTCCCTACTAGTGTACACGAAATACGCCAATTTATAGGATTGTGCAGTTATTTTAGGAAGTTTATAAAAAGTTTTGCTCTTATTGCTCGACCATTAACCGAAATGACTAAGAAAAACGCAACCTGGGTTTGGGGCCCCGAACAAATAAATAGTTTTGAGGAATTAAAAAAATGTTTATGTACCAGGCCTACTCTCGCGTTATATGACCCCGTACTGCCAACCGAAATTCACACGGACGCATGCAAATTAGGTATAGCAGGTATATTGTTGCAAAAACAGAGCGATGGTACACTGCGCCCTGTTATGTATTTTAGTCGCGTAACGAGTAAAGAAGAAAGCAATTATCATAGTTACGAGTTAGAGACGCTCGCGGTAGTCGAATCACTTCGTAGATTTAGGGTCTATGTGGTAGGAAAGCGTGTGAAAGTCGTTACGGACTGTACTGCTGTAAGAGCGACCATGACGAAACGTGATATCCTACCCCGCATCGCTAGATGGTGGTTGCTCATTCAGGACTATGATATTAGTGTCGAATATAGGCCTGGAGAACGCATGCAACATGTAGATGCACTAAGTAGGAACCCGTGTGATGTAATGAATGTCAATCGTCTCGAAGTCTGCGACTGGTTTTATACCGTTCAATATCAGGACGATAGACTGAAGCAAATTATCGAACAGCTGAAAGCAAATTCGGCGGATACAAGCATTACGAATAACTACGTTATTGTGGCAGATAGGCTCTATAGGAAAACGTCTAATGGAAATCGTTTAGTAGTCCCGGATTTGGCAAGATGGCGAATAGTTCAAATGCATCACGATGATGTAGGTCATGTAGGGTTAGATAGGTGTATGGCACTTATAAAGAACGATTACTGGTTCCCTAAAATGACACGATTCATTCGCAAATACGTTTCTTCATGTTTACATTGTGCATACGGTAAAGGAGAACATGGAAAAAAACAAGGTTTATTAAATCCCATACCTAAGCCTTCTGAGCCGATGCGAATGATTCATGTTGATCATCTAGGTCCTTTCTGTAGGTCAAAGAAAGGTTACACTTATTTGTTGGTCATCACTGATGCCTTTTCGAAGTTTGTAATTTCGGAACCTGTACGAACGGTGAATTCTGTCGAAACAATTAGAGTTCTTAAAAGAATTTTTAGCCTGTTTGGTTATCCAAATCGTGTCGTAACCGATCATGGAAAAGCATTTACCAGTAGGTATTTTAAGAAATTTGCTACCGATAAACAATTTAAACACATTTTAAATGCCATTGCATGCCCCAGAGCCAACGGGCAGGTAGAGCGAACGAATCGTACCATACTCGACGCATTACGGGTTACAGATTCGAGCGAAGCATCTCCTAACTGGGTCAATTGTTTACCGGATATAGTCTGGGGTATCAACAACTCCCTAAATTCCAGCACAGGTTACAAACCATATGACCTCATGTTTGCTCGTAGTGGTCGACCACGGTGTGACGTTGAAATTCCTGACAGACCTGTCGAGCCAGTGGCAGCTAGGCGGGAAAATGCAAGTGCACGAATTAAGAAAGCGTCAGAGCGTATGAAGCGTAACTTCGACAAGAGGCGTAAACCCGCCCGTATTTATAGGAAAGGGGATCTAGTGCTCTGGAAGCAAGCTCCCACCAGTAGTGCATCTAAAGTAAATACCAAGTTAGATGACTTATATTCTGGTCCCTATAAAATTATAAAAGTGGTTGGTAATGACAGATATAGGATCCGCAGCATAAAAGGGCTTAGGGGATACAAAAGTTTCACTGGATTAGTCTCTGTGGATTCATTGAGACCCTATAGAAGCGTGGCTCCTGTATCTGACTCTGCCAGCAGCTCTGATGAACAATTAGAAACGGAAGACCTGATTGATCTATTGGAAAGTTAGTTGATTTGGTATTAATTGTGGCATTCTCCCTATTGCGGGAGCAATTGTTTCAGGATGGCCGAGTGTAAACAAGGGTCTCAGCCAATCACAGCGAGCCAGACGAGCCAGCCAATGCCATGCCTTGCCGAGGCCCCCACCACTCGCCAACGCCAGCCAGCCGTGCCTCGCTGGTGGGGAGCAAGCCTTAAATACCCTGTACTCGCTCATTTTGCTGATTTTTGTATCAAGTCAAATTGTTAATCAGAAACTCTGCCCAAATACTTTGTGAAGTGTGATTAAAGTAAAAGTGTTTAAATAGTTACTCCACGTTTTATTTCACCCTGGTTTACATTGGTCAATTTACTTTAAGAAAGAGGGGCATTTCGTACCCACTTATGTAGCACTTTAAGACATAATATAGGTACCAAATGAATGTTGAACATTTTATTGTATGACGAAAAATCTTTAATAGTTAGGGAGGGGAAGATGGCATTTCGCGACAAGCTCGAGCGTGTCAGATTAAGCTTGTATAGGCTTCCGACATGTGTCGGACACAAGTTCCGACAAATTATCATGGTATAGAAATTAGATTTCTCACATGGTGGGACCGTGGGTTAAAAAAATGTTTTTAACCAACTTCCAAAAAGGAGGAGGTTATACGTTCGGCTGTATAAATTTATTTTTTTGTATGTTCAACGATTACTCAGCCGTTTGTGGTCCGATTTTCAAAATTATTTTTTTGTTGTATAGGGTCTAACTCGAATTTGGTACCATGTTCACAAATGTGGTGACCTGATGATGGAATCCATAAGTAATCGAGGGAACTCCTCAAAATTTATATGGAAACATATTATGGTGATTTTGGTTTTATGTGAAGTACACTAAGCATATACTACTAAAAAGTAAGATTTTGCATCAAGGTATACCATTGTTGCAAAGATGCTGACGGAACTCCTGACTCCTTATATTTACAAGTTTGGGGGTTTCAGCGTTGTTTGAAGAACGGAAAGCATATGCTACTGTGCAAATTATATTCATCATAATTATTCAGTAATATAATTTTATATTGTCAATAAGTAATAAATATGTATATAATGGGGGACTATCTGCTTGCGTCGCATCATCATCATATTCCCCTGTTTCTAGCTCATATTTTGTATTGTCTAAAAAAATCATAAATAAGTAACCAAAGGTTGACAGTCACTGATCAAATTACGATAAATACTTACCTCGGAATCTATTTACTGCCATAATTAAACCTTCAAGACCACAAACACTTCAGAAAACAAAATATATCTTCAGTAACTCAAGAAGGACTAATGAATAAGCACGTTTGAAGTCGAAATAACGCTTTTTATGATTTTACCTCTTTACAGTGCCAGTGAACACATGTGTAGTGTGCCATGTAATTTCATCCTGCAATGCCGAGAGCACACCTTTCATAGTTTGAGTTTTTAATAGGGCGGCATCGCTGGGACCTTTTAGAAAATCGTGGTGGCATTGAATGTGTTAATAGTGTAAAACACGTTATAAATGTACATTCATTAACTATACAAAAATTATCAAAAACTAGCGGTACTACGGAACCCTATATTGCGCGTGGCCCGACACGCACTTGGCCGGTTTTTTCGGTCACGCAACGCACAATACGGGTCGTATTCTTATCTTTAAAAAAATTAACCCCCTAAAAACCCACTGTATTAATTATTTCCCCACATTAGTGGGAAATCCTCAAAGTTGGCAACATGGACCGCAGGCTCGTTTTGTGCATTCTTCTGTCACAAGTCCAATCATGCCAGCTTGCGATCAGTCTGACCTGATTCGATCGGCCTGCCCCTAAATGGGGGCCTTTACTTCGTAGGTACATATTCTAGAATGTCCTTTTAAAATCTCTACACTAAAAGTACCTATTTATTTAGTATAAGTTGACGCCCGCAACTCCATTGTGCCAAAACTCGTTTATCGCGCAAGAACCTACATTTTTCCGGAATAAAAAGTATCCCGGGTAATATAATATAATATATTCCCAGGACTCAAAGTATCTCCATACCAAAAGGCAAAATCGGTTTAGTGGTTTGGGCGTGAAGAGGTAACAGACAGACAGACACACTTTCACATTTATAATATTAAGTTTGGATGGATATAAATGAGATCTGTGTACCTAGTACCTATCGACATATCGTATAAAGTGGGCATTACTCTACGGACTACGACGCGACGGCAGCTAGTAGCTACTTATTTTATACGGATACATAGGCTAATACAAGAAATTGAACAGAGCAAATCCATCTTGAGTGAGCTCAATGTAATATATTATATTGTATGCTCCTCATAAATATTTATTAAATATTATTTTAAAAACATCAAGAAGACGCAGAAAACTTGTATTATGGCAAATTGGACGCTGTTAAGCAAAAAAACATCGCGTCCCTTAGATGATATTATTTAAAAACGCTCTAAATTATTAAAATTCCATTTTTACCGATAAAAGTCGGTTTGTTAGTAAATACACTTCTTCTTTCGTATATTTCAATTAAAAATGTAACTAATGCCACATATTAAAAATTCTTGTTGAGGGCCGTTTCTAGCGGAATGATCCTAATGACAGCGACCAATAATTATTGTTCGTTAGCTTCTTAATAATACTACATAGATGTCGCCCGTAACTCGTCGCCGCTCAAAATTAGTTTATCGCGCGGGAACCGTACACTTTTTGGGATAAAAATATCCTATGTTTTCTCCCGGGACTCAAAGTATGTCCATACGAAATTTCAGCAAAATCGGTCCAGCGATTCGGGCATGAAGAGGCAACAGACAGACAGACACACTTTCGCATTTATAATATTAAGTTTCGATGGATATCAATTTTGTCCGTCATGATTAACGTAGAGAGGCCGTATAAGGGTGAGGTCAAACGAGCGTAATTTTGTGAGACGTGAGTCACAGAATTTCGGTCGCAGAAATTCCGGTTGGCAGAAATTCTGTTTGGATGCCAGACGAGCGCATTTTATTCAGTTGTAAGCTGTAACTGTCGTCTGTCGAACGTTTGTGACAGATGTCACACTTTGCTCGGCCCGCGTCGCCCCCCTCGCCCCCCGCAAACTCAATTCAGTCCGGATAATGCATGCGAGTCGGCAGACAACTCATTTTTCGTCGCCGTGTGGATGAAGTACTTTTGTTTAAAACCAAATGCAACAGAAATTACGCGACCGAAATTCTGCGACTCACGACTCACAAAATTACACTCGTTTGGCCTCACCCTAATAGTAAACAAAGTACAATAATTGAATCGGTTGAAAGCGCATCAAGACTGGGCTCTAAGCCGCGGAGGATTACAAACAATATCATATTATAATCCCGTAATAGCTACCAAGTTTATAACAATACGGTTCGGGATGTATACAGCCTACAGGTAACAGGGTGTATAGAAACGATAGTAGATTCCGCTAGTTACTATTTAAGCACATTCAGAGATATTTTATCTGTGAATTTCTACGTGAATAATACGAGAGTATAGAAGTATTTGTATTTTGTACATAGAAATAAACTAATGTTTAATCAGGTTGAGCGAAGCGAGCCCTAGTATATCCCACAACCTCTACATTTTGTGGTACACTTTACGGAAAAACTATCACGCCTATTGATTTGTGCTTTAACACAGTAATTTTTATTGATATGTAGATGTGTTATCATCAGTCAGTCAAGGTTTTGGAACGAAGTTCCTTATCGCGCGTTGTGATGCGTGTTTCTCTCTCTCTCTCTCTCTCTTTTTTTTGTTGAGTGTATACAGGTTTTTTGTACTATCAGAGAAGTTGATTCCTAAGCAGATGGCGGACCTAAGTCGCGTTAAGTCAAACTCATCGGACCGATCATAATTCACAGCTAACATTGAATTGACATAAGCCGACCAAACGACGTAGGTCTGTCAACTGCCTAGGAATCAATTTCCTCGGGTATACATAAGAAATAACTTCGTTCCATCCGGGTGTCCCTTGACACCTCTCAAGTTTTTTATCTGTAGATGTGTTATAATCAGTCAGTCAAGGTGTGACGACGCGAGCCCTCACAAAGCTCGGCCTTTTAGCTAGTATGTCACGCCAATCTGTATTTATTGTTTAATAGATGACCCGATGAACTTCGTCGTCACTTCTCTCCTATTATAAAAGGAGAAAATTGATACAAAGTTCACCGGGTCATCTAGTAAAAAAATTGCTAATTGAAAATCACTACACACACTTTATTTCTGTAAAATTACAGGAAAATAAGCGTAGTTCGAGTGTTGGTCTGCCGCCTGAACTGAAAATTATAAGTTATGCAAACTTGAAATTAGTCTTAGCCTTGTCTCGGTAAGTTTATAAGGCCACTCGCGCAAATTGGGATTATAATTAAACCTTGGTTATATATTATCTGGTTATCTCCCCTGGCCCTTTAGCCAATACTTTTTCGTTATCGCTTCTTTAAAGAATCGCCGATCGAAATGTATGGAATTGACATAAGCGTTCTTTAATATGACGTTGACGTTCGACTCGTCTATTTCATACATTTTGATCAGCGAATCTATAAAGAAGCGATAAAGAAAACGTCACGGCTACAGGCTCTGTTCTGTGCATTAAGGGGCGATTTCACCAAAGAAATGGAACGCGTTCAATGCACACCGAACCGGTTCAAAACTTATAAACGCGATTATAACATCGAATTGCATTTCACCAACATAAACTGAACGCGTTCACAGCAAATCCGAGTTTTATCTTCTGAACGCCATAAAACCCGTTCAAGACCTGTCAGTGTAGTTTCATGGCGGAACGAAAAACATAGACAAAAGAAATGTCAAGATGACAGTTTTGACACATGCGTTTGGTTAGTTTATGTATTGTTTCTTGCTATTTTGTTGTTAAATTAACGTGACAAAGCTGCAAAATAAAGAAAACATGTGAAATAATCGTATGACGTCACGTAAACTTAGATTTATTAATCACGATCAAAAGAAGTTTGTGAAATCCATTTGTAACAGAACGAGATTTACGTCACCGCGTGAACGCGTTCAATGAGAACTAAGTTTAATAAAACGAAGTTTTGAGTGTGCCTGGTGAAATCCTACCTAAACGATACATAATATTATGCTAACCATGGATTAAGGCTCGATCTGTATGCGTCCGCGCAAACGAGCGTTTTGGCCGCTACGCCGCAAGATCACAAACAATTAACGATTTAACATACAATTGCTTGTGATATCGCGGCGTAGCTGCCAAACCGCGCGTTATACGCATAGAAATCGAGATATCTTTAAGCCATCTGTACGGATAGGTAAACTAAATAAAGTCAAAGCACCTGCATCCGTTTGGTACTGCAGGTAAATCCACGTGCTTGTTACGTTAAAATTAATTATTATTATAATTCTACCTTACAAGGCAATTAAAATCGGCTTGAAGTTAATGATGTATATGAAGATTTTTTCTTATTACACCACCATACAGTATTTTTATGTAAATACCAGTCGTTATATTAAAAATTATTACACCGAAAAATGTAAGTCTATAATATATAATAAATGTAAGTATATAATCCCTTTTCAAGGCCACATCTGTTGCTATTAGTAATTAGGCTGAGTCTCAAAACCAGCAGGAGCAGGCAACGGTTAAGGACTGGGCTCTAAGCCGCGGAGGATTACGAACAATATTATATCCATACTCATCCATACTTAATATTATAAATGCGAAAGTGTGTTTGTCTGTCTGTTACCTCTTCACGCTCAAACCGCTGAAGCGATTTTGCTGAAATTTGGCATGGAGATATTTTGAGTCCCGAGAAAGGACATAGGATAGTTTTTATCCCGGTTCTCGGGCGATAAACTAATTTTGGCGCAACGGAGTTGCAGGCGTCATCAGCTAGATATAAATAATCCCGTAATAGACAGGTACCAGCTGGAAGCAGATTATAATAATACTGTTATATAATTTTTATTAATTCTAAAATAGGATGAGTGCACACCGGCGCGGCGTATCGTTTACTGTAAATATCATGAAATGAAATACAAGTTAAAATGATACGAAAAGATTTATACATATTGAATCCATACTAATATTACAAACTAGCTTTTGCCCGCGGCTACGCTCGCGTGGAATTCAAAAATCGCGTAAAATACGAATATTCTTGTAAACCTTTGGAAACATGATGTTTTTCCAAGACCTTTCAACTAAGTATATGCCAAAAATCAAGTCGATTTGTTGCTTCGTTAGGCCGTGAAGGAAGGACAAACAAACAAACACACTTTCGCATTTATAAGATAGATATATATTAGAGAGATATATTATATCGGTAGATATACAGGTAGTATAGTAATACTTTATACTAATCAAACGACGAAAAAGTGTATGTTAAGTTTAGGTTAGAATAAATTCAGTTTTAATTATTAACTTAGTTTGTTCCTAAAGAGGAGGATTTAAACTCAACACTAACGAAGCGACACCATTTTGATATATTAAGCTACAATTCCAGGAGGGGGCAAAGCCCCCCCTCCCCCCCATATTAATCAAATGACACTCAAAAACTGTATGTTTAGTTTAGGTTAGAATAATTTCGTTATGATATTCACTTTTAATTAATACCTTAGTTTGTTCTTAAAAAAGGAGAATTAAAACTCAACACTAACGAAGCGACACCATTTTGATATATTAAGCTACAATTCCAGGAGGGGGCAAAGCCCCCCCTCCCCCCCATATTAATCAAATGACACTCAAAAACTGTATGTTTAGTTTAGGTTAGAATAATTTCGTTATGATATTCACTTTTAATTAATACCTTAGTTTGTTCCTAAAAAATAATAGTAAAAGTACTTAAGTCCATGAAAGAAAAAAGTTTGATACAAAATCTGACCCCCTCTTTGGTCCCCTTAGAGGGGTGGGGGGAATTTTTTTATGCACTAGATGTTACGTTAGAAAAAGACAAATTTATCTGCGAAAACTGTATGCAAATCGGATCAGTAGTTTACGTGTTTAAGAAAAAAGTTAGATACAAAATCTGGCTCCCTCTTTTGTCCCCTTAGAGGGGTGGGGGGAAAAAATTTATACACCAGATGTTAAGTTAAAAGAAGACAAAATAATATATATCTGCGAAAACCGTATGCAAATCGGATCAGTAGTTAACGTGTTGAAGAAAAAAGTTTGATACAAAATCTGACCCCCTCTTTTGTCCCCTTAGAGGGTTGGGGGGAAAAAATTATAAACCAGATGTTAAGTTGGAAGAAGACAAATATATCTGCGAAAAACGCATTCAAATCGGATCAGTAGTTTTCGTGTGATGCGGAAACAGACATACAAACATACAGACAGACATAAAAGTAACCACATTTTTGGCTTCCATAGCGATGTAGTAACAACCCCCGCTTATTATTTTTTTAATATCTTTAACGTACAGAATTTCAATTTCTACAGTTTTATTATATGTATATAGATATATAGATATAGATGCGGAAGTGGGTCTGTCTGTTTGAAACCTCTTCACGCCCAAACTGCTGAACCAATTTTGCTGAAATTTGGTATAGAGATATTTTGATTCCCAGGAACAATTTTTATACCAGAAAATGTACGGTACCCTCGCAATAAACGAATTTTGGCGGAACGGAGCTGCGGGCGTCATCTAGTGTGTAATAAATAATAATAGAAGTTTATTTTTACCCGACTACGGCGAAGCAAGAAGGAGGGTTATGATTTCGACCTAAATGTATGTATGTGGGTATGATTGTTGATCTGTTCCCTCGTAACTTTAAAACTACTTTCGCTTCACGTTTTTCCTGAAAACCTATACAGTATACACTAAGTGACTGCTGTTTAGCATTGATGATCTATTCCACATAAAATCGGGTTTTGAGTTAATAATGCAGTTTTATTCTTTAGAACATAAGGTTTACGACAGTGAAATCCATTTTTTTGAAAGCCCACTGTAGCATATTCTAGAGTACAAAAATGGTTAATGCTTATTCCTTTAAGTGAGGTTTTGTATATAGCATTTATGTACTATGTTTCTAAAATGATTTGCGCTCAAACCGCTGAACCGATTTTGATAAAAATTTGTATGCATATACTTTGAATCAATTTAAACGAGATTAGATACTTTTTGTCCCGGAAAATGTACGGTTCCCGCGCAGTCAACAAAAATGAATTTGGCTTATGATATCGATATTGAGTAGGTATATGTAGATATCACGTTAGGTTTTGGAGACGGACATAGGATAATTTTTATCATGGGAAATGTTCGGTTTTCACGCAATAAACTTTATTAATTTGCGTTTAGGCTGCTGAACCGATTTTTAATAAATTTAGTTAATGTAGAAATAATTAGTTTATCACGTGCAGAGTTGGGCAAAAAGTAATTACTTAGTAATTTTAATCAGATTACAAATTAATCAGATTGATGTAGTAATTGTGCATCTGAAATTACCCGTAAGTTGATTAAAAATAATATTAAATAAGTATAAAATGTATTCTAATTTTAGTTTGCTATAATTAGATTAATAATTTAATTAGACTAACGAGTATTTCAATCATTACCTATGTCCAATGTCCAATGCTGGTAATAAATAATAAATAAAAAAACTTCCACACCGGTTTCGGTGGCGGTGGCCGGTTTCAATAAAACCAGGTCAGTTAAGCAGGAGTAATTTTATAGTGCCTAAGTGTGCGCGCAATACACAAAAGCACTCTGGTTTTGAATGAAACCAGGCCAGTTAAGCAGGAGTATTTTTATAGTGCCCAAGTGTGTGCGTAATACACAAGAGCACTCTGGGTTCAATGAAACCAGGCCAGTTACGCAGGAGTAATTTTATAGTGCCCTAGTGTGTGCGCAATACATAAGAGCACTCTGGTTTTAATGAAACCAGGCCAGTTACGCAGGAGTAATTTTATAGTGCCCAAGTTTGTGCGCAATACACAAGAGCACTCTGGTTTCAATGAAACCAGGCCAGTTACGCAGGAGTATTTTTAATAGTGCCCAAGTGTGTGCGCAATACACAAGAGCACTCTGGTTTCAATGAAACCAGGCCAGTTACACAGGAGTAATTTTATAGTGCCCAAGTGTGTGCGCAATACACAAGAGCACTCTGGTTTCAATGAAAACAGGCCAGTTAAGTAGCAGTAATTTTATAGTGCCCAAATGTGTGCGCAATACATAAGAGCACTCTGCGGGAAGCGCGGGAAGGGAAGAAGAAGCGGGAACTCTGTCCTTTCCCGAGACATAACGTATCTGCATACCAAATATCATAAAAATCCATGTAGCGGTATAAGCAGAAATCATTTTATTTAACGCCTGGGAACCGTACATTTTTCCGAGATAAAAAGGATCCTATGGCCTTTTCTGGGACTCAAAGTATCTCCATACCAAGTTTCATCAAAATCTGTTCAGCGGTTTAGGCGCAAATCATTTTTGCTTATCATACGGGTACCGTACCTTTTTCCCGGATTTAAAGTATCCTATGTCCTTTCCCGGGACTCAAAGTATCTCCATACCAAATTTCAGAAGAATCGGTTCAGCGGTTTGGGCATGACGAGGTTATTCTATAACATTTTGTGAAAATAAGCACTTAAATTTGTATTTATGTGAAATATCACAAAGGATGAGGAGAGGAAATGCTATGTAATAAGCCCTATAGCAATATTGCATTAACCTTTTTTATACGATTTCTCTTAAAACTGAATGTAAAATTAAAATGTTTTTTCGTAATCATAATCTACGCATTTCAACAAAAAAAAAGATACCGCACAATAACATTTTTTTGCTTAAAATAAGCAGAAAATAAAGATTATTCCAAAAAAACTTAAAACGCCGATTACTCAAAACTAGTCCGATGTGGGATGGTACACGAACGTTTAACAGCATCCAAGTGAGGTGCCAACTAAATCATTTTAATATCATTTCATTTTTGTCTAATTTAGAACTATTATTATTATCAATGTTATAATATATTAATAATAATAATAATAACATACGCCCAAAAGGGCCAAAAATCACGTTTGTTGTATCGGAGCCCCCCTTAAATAAGTATTAACTTTATTTTATTTTTAGTATTTGTTGTTAAAGCGGCACCAAAAATACATAATCTCTGAAAATTTCAGAAGTCTAGCTGTAGCCGTTCTTGGGTTACAGCCTGACGGACAGACAGACCGACATACATCGAAGTCTCAGTCCTGTTTTTAACCTTTGTGTACGGAACCCTTAAAAGGACTCCTTAATGACTACGTTCAGGATTTTCTGTTACGAAGTATGGCGGTCAAACAATACCTACGCTTTTTCCAGCATATTTTAGGTACTCTTCTTTCATGATTCATCAAATAGCTATAATATGCTGCAGCGAATCCTACAGTAGCATACATATTCTGGTGACGTCCATGTCGTACGAGCGTCTATTTTCAACTGAGCCAATCGAGAATGTGGAGAGCCGCTCTCGTGTGCTCTCGCCAAACAGAAGTTTGGGAACAAATATAATGACCACCAAAAAATGCTCTGATACCCATATTTGTTTACCAAAAAAAGATACTTAATACCAAAAAAAGAAAGTCTAAAATTGCAATACTACCAGCTATTTTAGTCACGACTACACTTGAAATTGTAATCGAACGCCACATTTAGTAAATGATCACCAAATCCTTGCGAGCAAATCAATGCGATATTTCTGTCCAAATAAATCACTACGATTGACAAAAAATGTAAGCATATAATTAACAAAGAAGTATTATAACTCCAAACTATTGTTATATTCAACAGTTTGAACCTGAAGAGCTAACTGACGGACCCTACCCTTTCCAATTTAAAATATTAGCATGGATGATGAGAGTTTTACATACTAATCTTATAAATGCGAAAGTGTGTCTGTCTGTCCATCTGTCTATCTGTTACCTCTTCACGCCCAAACCACTGAACTGATTTTACTGAAATTTTGTATGGAGATACTTAGTCCCGTTATCATTATGTATATTATTATTATTACTAGATGACGCCCGCAACTTCGTTGCGCCAAAATTCGTTTATCGCGCGGGAACCGTACATTTTTCCGGGATAAAAAGTATCCTATGTCCTTTCCCGGGACTCAAAGTATCCCTATACCAAATTTCAGCAAAATCGGTTCAGTGGTTTACGCGTGAAGAGATAACCGACAGACAGACAGACAGACACACTTTCGCATTTATAATATTAGTATGGATTATTTATTTACGACAGTCAAATAACGAGATGTAAGTAATTCTTTTGTTTCTCATTTTAAAATTAAAATGTAGTTCAAATTTGGTTTTTATTATTTATTATTTTCCGGTTAGCAATGATTTTGTTGGTTCATTTTTCTTTAATAGGATAGCAAAATGAAAATACTTTGGTCATAATTTTACATTAAAATACTAGTATGATATTGGTGATCATTTACTAATTTTGGTGATCGTTTACTACTTTTGGTTTAACAATGATTTATTTGGAGTCATTTTGCATAAATGGGATAGCGAGATGTTAAATCTTTGGTGATCATTTTACATTAAAATGCTAGTATAATGTTGGTGATCATTTACTAATTTTGGTGATCATTTACTATTTTTGGTTTTACAATGATTTATTTGGAGTCATTTTGCATAAATAGGATAATAAGATGTCAAATCTTTGGTTATCATTTTACATTAAAATGGTGGTCTGTATTTTGGTGATCGTTTACTATTTTTGTCTGTGAAATGTTACTATATCTGGTGATCAGTTAATTATAAGCCCAAAACTTTTGTCAAAAGTTTTGTGTTTCGGCAAAACTCGAGAGTGTGGAGCGGGTTTAATGATCGTGTACAACTTTTAGATCACTCAGCAAATATATTATTAGAAGGGGCATGCGGAGAACAATAATTCACTTAAGTCCAATACAAAATAATATTATTATTTTGTATGGTTTGATAGTTTAACGTTTATTAAATAATACTCTAGATTAATATTATAATAAATAAATTATAAACAAAAAACTTTTTGAAAAAAAGCTTTTATTTAAAGTCTAAAAAGAAAAAAATAAATTTCGCCTTAAAATTTTTAGCTATTAAGTTATAATCCTCAATATATTATACAATTTGCATGATAATAAAAGATTGTCGCGATTCGCGAGACTTATCAATCTATCAGTACTTGATAAATTTATTAAAATAAAAATATAATATCAATTTACTCAGTTAAATTGGTACTTACTAGTTTATTTACAAATCACGCGACAAGCTTTTATTATCATGCAAATTGTATAATATATTGAGGATTATAACTTAATAGTTAAAAATTTTAAGGAGAAATTATTTATTTTCTTTTTAGACTATTTAAATAAAAGCTTTTTTTTTTAAGTTTTTTGTTTATATATTTTTTTTTGTTTTTTAGTTATCTCTGGCTAAATTTCTTAGTCTGTTTGATAGTAATTTGTTTTGTTGCAAGAATTTGTTAAAATCTGATTAACTTAAGTCCTTAAGAAATCGTACTCGACTTTGACAATTGAAAAATCTATATTTCGCGAGTTGTTATATTCCGTTTATTTCTGCATGACTAAAAAGTTAAATTTCATTTAACAAAAGTGACCGGATGCAACCGGGCATTTTCTGAAACCCGAGTGGATTTGTCTTGATGTCACGTCACGTCACGTGACGTCACGTAAAGTCACGACACGACACTACACGTAACGTCACGTCAGGTTATGCCACGTCACGTCACTTCACGTCACGCCACGTCACGTCACGTCACGTCACGTCACGACACGACACAACACGTCACGACACGACACGTCATGACACGTCACGACACGACACGACACGACACGACTTGACTATTTCTTTTCAATTTACTCTCAATGAGCCCTTTTATTTCATACCCATATTGCAGAAGTGCTTTAAAAAAACTATTCCCCTATCTTGGCTAAGCTGCCATATTGGATATAGAATGACATTACAGTCGTTTCCGAGTTACTCCCTTTCATTTGATACCCATATTGCAGAAGTGCATTAAAATAACTACTTCCGTATCTTGGATGAGCCGCCATATTGGATGTAGAATGACATTACATTCGTTTTCGAGTTACTTTCAATGAGCCCTTTCATTTGATACCCATATTGCAGAAGTGCATTAAAAATAACTATTCCCCTATCTTGGATGAGCCGCCATGTTGGATGTAGAATTAAATTACATTCGTTTTCGAGTTACTCTCAAAAAGCCCTTTCATTTAATATCCCTATTGTAGGACTGCATAGAAAATAATTATTTCGCCATCTTAAATGGTCGGCCATATTGGATTTAGAGTGATGTCACATACCATATCGTGCATTGTCATCCAAACTAAACGCGTATGCAAAATTTCAGCTCAATCGGTTAAATATATCTACTTCAAAATTGAGTTCCGAAATTCCACCGTTACACACATACTTACATACATACAGAGCAAGTTAAATAAAAGCTTTTAAAAATACTCTCTTAATGTTGCGAGCGCCCATGGGCGACAGTAGTTGTCATTTTGCTCTTTCAGCGCTGCTACTTTCGCAGTGAACTCCATGTCAGGAACACTACACCCCCTAAAGTATTATCACTTAGTTTTGTTACACCCTGTATATCTCAATACGGGATGACGCCCACAGCTCCGCTGCGCAGAAATTCATTTATCTTGCGGGAACCGTACATTTTTTCGGGATAAAAAGTATTATAATATTATGTTCCCTCCCGGGGCTCAAACTACCTCCATACCGAAATTTCATTAGAATCGGTTTAGCGGCTTAAGCGTGAAGAGGTAACAGACAGACAGACTCTCGCTTTTATAATATCAGTATCGATGTACTATCAGAGAAGATGATTCATAGGATTGACCAAAGATAGTCCCGTCATGTAATTTAGTCGCGTTATGTCAAACACAGCCGACAGATCACGACTAACATTGAATTGACATAATTCGACCAAACGACGTAGGTCCGTCAACTGCCTATGAATCAATTTCTTCGATGGTGTACATACCTGTGCCTTAGCACTATACTCGTTTGTATTAAAAACGTGGGAGGCTACTCAGATTATCCTATCTAAGTTCGATCATAATATCGAGGAGACATCGCCGCGGCACGGGGTTTTCAAATTAACTTCCGCCTGCATTAGCCGAAGTTTCACAAGCGTGCATTTAACGATGCGGTCTAAACCTAACTTCCAATACGAGCCGATATTGCCAGAACAAGTTTATTATGGCTGTTGCGGCATAGGCGTTTGATTAAATTAAATAATACGTTTATTAGTTGGCTGATCTATTCCACATAAAATCGGGTTTTGAGTTAATAATGCAGTTTTATTCTTTAGAACATAAGGTTTACGACAGTGAAATCCATTTTTTTGAAAGCCCACTGTAGCATATTCTAGAGTACAAAAATGGTTAATGCTTATTCCTCTAAGTGAGGTTTTGTAAATATCATTTTTGTACTATATTTCTAAAATGATTTGCGCTTAAACCGCTGAACAGATTTTGATAAAAATTTGTATGCAGATACTTTGAATCAATTTAAACGACATTAGATACTTTTCGTCCCGGAAAATGTACGGTTCCCGCGCAGTCAACAAAAATGAATTTGGCTCATGATATCGATATTGAGTATGTACATGTAGATATTACGTTAGGTTTTGGAGAAGGACATAGGATAATTTTTATCATGGGAAATGTTCGGTTTTCACGCAATAAACTTTATTAATTTGCGTTTAAGCTGCTGAACCGATTTTGAATAAATTTAGTTAATGTAGAAATAATTAGTTTATCACGTGCAGAGTTGGGCAAAAAGTAATTAAGTACTTAGTAATTTTAATCAGATTACAAATTAATCAGATCGATGAAGTAATTGTGCAACTGAAATAACCCGTAAGTTGATTAAAAATAATATTAAGTATAAAATGTATTCTAATTTTATTTGCAATAATAAGATTAATAATTTAATTAGACTAACGAGTATTTCAATCATTACCTATGTCCAATGTCCAATGCTGGTAATTATAATAAATAAAAAACTCCCACACCGGTTTCGGTGGCGGTGGCCGGTTTCAATAAAACTAGGCCAGTTACGCAGGAGTAATTTTATAGTGCCCAAGTGTGCGCGCAATACACAAGAGCACTCTGGTTTTGAATGAAACCAGGCCAGTTAAGCAGGAGTATTTTTATAGTGCCCAAGTGTGTGCGCAATACACAAGAGCACTCTGGGTTCAATAAAACCAGGCCAGTTACGCAGGAGTAATTTTATAGTGCCCTAGGGTGTGCGCAATACACAAGAGCACTCTGGTTTCAATGAAAGCAGGCCAGTTACGCAGGAGTAATTTTATAGTGCCCAAGTGTGCGCGCAATTAACAAAGCACTCTGGTTTTGAATGAAACCAGGCCAGTGAAGCAGGAGTATTTTTTATAGTGCCCAAGTGTGTGCGCAATACACAAGAGCACTCTGGGTTCAATGAAACCAGGCCAGTTACGCAGGAGTAATTTTATAGTGCCCTAGTGTGTGCGCAATACATAAGAGCACTCTGGTTTCAATGAAACCAGGCCAGTTACGCAGGAGTAATTTTATAGTGCCCAAGTGTGTGCGCAATACACAAGAGCACTCTGGTTTCAATGAAACCAGGCCAGTTACGCAGAAGTAATTTTATAGTGCCCAAGTGTGTGCGCAATACACAAGAGCACCCTGGTTTCAATGAAAACAGGCCAGTTAAGTAGGAGTAATTTTATAGTGCCCAAATGTGTGCGCAATACATAAGAGCACTCTGCGGGAAGCGCAGGAAGGGAAGAAGAAGCGGGAACTCTCTGTCCTTTCCCGAGACATAACGTATCTGCATACCAAATATCATCAAAATCCATGTAGCGGTATAAGCAGAAATCATTTTATTTAACGCCTGGGAACCGTACATTTTTCCGAGATAAAAAGGGTCCTATGGCCTTTTCCGGGACTCAAAGTATCTCCATACCAAGTTTCATCAAAATCTGTTCAGCGGTTTAGACGCATAATAGGAAATTTTATAACGTGGTAACCGTACATTTTTCAAGACAATAATTATCTTATGTCCTTTCACGAGAGTCAAAGTATGTGCAGACCAATTTTCATCAAAATCGGTTCAGTGGTTTAGGCGAAAATCATTTTGTTTATCATACGGGTACCGTACCTTTTTCCCGGATTTAAAGTATCCTATGTCCTTTCCCGAGACATAACGTATCTGTATACCAAATATCATCTAAATCCACGTAGCTGTATAAGCAGAAATCATTTTTATTTAATGCCTGGGAACCGTGCATTTTTTCGGAATAAAAAGGACCCTATGTCCTTTCCCGGGACTCAAAGTATCTCCATACCAAATTTCAGAAGAATCGGTTCAGTGGTTTGGGCGTGACGAGGTAATTTTATAACATTTTGTTAAAATAAGCACTTAAATTTGTATTGAAAGAACAAATCAGAATTTTGCAATTTATGTGAAATATCACAAAGGACATTAATGCTATGTAATAAGCCCTATAGCAATATTGCATTAACCATTTTTATACGTTTTCTCTTAAAACTGAATGTAAAATTAAAATGTTTTTTCATAATCATAATTTACGCATTTCAACAAAAAAAAATACCGCACAATGACATTTTTTTGCTTAAAATAAGCAGAAAACAAAGATCATTCCAAAAAAACTTAGAACGCCGATTACTCAAAACTAGTCCGATGTGGGATGGTACACGAACGTTTAACAGCATCCAGTTAATCTATATAAATAAATATTAATTTTTAATTTTCTTAGTCTCTCGAGAACGGCTGAACCGATTTGGCTTATTTTAGTCTAGAAATATTCGTAGACGTCCAGGGAAGGTTTTTAAAAAAAGGGAAGTGATACGAAGTTCGCCGGTTCATCCAGTATCAAATTTAGCCAAAAGTTAACGTTATGCTCTGATCTAAAGACCTACTTTTACAAGGTAATGAACACGTGGTCGGTGCATGACCTGACTCAACTCATTTTGCACATTTTCGTGCACAAAGCGAGTTCCTGTGATTAGTCCAGAGACTCCAGAACGATTGTCTTAATGGGATAGCGTCTGTATGTACTCCCCACCCCACGTCGCGTCGCAGGCAATACGTGTTTAGTGCTTAGTGTTAGTTTTAGTATAAATGTATGTATGTTAGTCTGTAAGGTATTTATAATATGGGCCAAGATGCCTGAATTAAATAATAATAATACTCCCCACACCGGTTTCGGTGACGGTGGCCGGTTTCATTGAAACCAGGCCAGGTACGCAGGAGTAATTTTATAGTGCCCAGGTGTGTGCGCAGTACACAAGAGCACTCTCTATTCCTTTACTCTCATAACCCAGTGAGACGACCGACACGACTGGCGAGAGATCAGGCGCAGGACCGACTTTTTACATGCCCCTCCGACGCATGGATCATCTTACATGTCAGACTATCAGATGATCAGTCTGCATTAAGTAAATAAATTACTTGTTCATGCTTAAGCCGCATGGTATGGAGATTTATCTGTGCTTTAACGGGATCACTTTGAATACCATAATAGGATAGTTTTATCACAGAAAATACACAGTTTTCGCGAGATAACCGAAATAACGTCTCATACTAATATTATTATAATTAATGCAAAAGTATGTCCATCTGTCTGTTACCTCTTCACGCCCAAATCACTAAACTGATTTGGATACTCGGTATGGAGATACCTTTAGTCATGGAAATGGACAAAGGATACTTTTTATTCAGAAAAATGTACGGTTCCCGTGCGATAAACGAATTTTGGCGCAACCACATGAAAGCAGTGTAAGTGCGTAATCGCCCCACAAATCTTCTGCCTACATTACGATATCTTTGCGATCAAGACGCGTAAATCGAGCTTGAGATGTTTAAGCGGTGTGTAATGTGTGGACGAGGTAACGACCGCCATTAATGCCGAGGATTTAAATTCACTGCTCCCGTGCTCACTAAGCCGGAAACTATTATGTTTTTGATGTTTATTTTCAGTGTAATATAAAAAGCAGTGTCTTTCTAAAATTAGGATGAATCTATTAAAACTACAGTTTTAGTAGTGGAGCTACTTTTAGGCGTGTCACGGGGGAAGTGGTGGAACGGCACCGAGGACATATGATTACGATTACGTACGATTCATAGTAAATACTGCACGAAGTCAACCAAATGTAACGGCGATGCAATTGGTTCAAAGGCTACAGAGAGAGTATGGTTTGCTGGTAAGCGGTCAAACTTTGAGAAAACGACTGCATGAAGTCAACCTACGTGCTCGTAGATCACTTCGGGTACCAGCGCTAAGGAGGGAAGGAAGAAGATTACAATGGGCTTTGCACACGAAAACTGGAATCATTCTCAATGGTCACTTGTGCTTTTCACTGATGAATCCAGGTTTGGATTTCATCCTGATTCGCGAAGAGTACGTGTTTGGAGAGAACCTGGACGTTGTAATCGACTGCAGCACCCTCAACAAGTTCATGCATATCAAGGTGGCACGATTATGGTTTGGGCAGGAATTCGTCTCGGCGGTAGAACGGACCTCGTTTGGATTCAAGGCAATATGGCTGCTCTAAAATACCAAAATGAGGTGCTAGAGCCTGTAATCTTTCCCCACAGACAGCAAATGGAACAGAATTTCCAGGTAATGCACGACAATGCCCGTCCACATACGGCGCGTGTCATTACAAGTTGGTTACAACAGCATGATATCCATGCTTTAGACTGGCCTGCACAATTATCCCCTGACTTAAATCTTACTGAGCATGCCTGGGATATGCTTCAGAGAAGAGCTCTTATAAATTTCCCTGAAGATATTGTGCATGAAAACCAGCTTTACTTGCATCTTAGCAGGACTTGGGACAGTATTCCACAACAGGATATTGACACCCTTGTTTTGAGTATGCAGAACCGCTGCAGATGTGTCAGGAGAGTCTTATATGGATCCACAGATTATTAATTTTAAGTTTTCAACAATTTAAAAAAAAATAGTTTTAATGTTACAAAAATAAAGTTAAGATTGAAATTTTGTCTGAGTTTTTCCTCTTCTTCTAAGTTTTTTTTTTTTTTTAATTAAACTTTATCTAAAAGTTTATTATCAGATTATATAGGCTATTAAACAAGGTTTATTTAAATGTGTAGGTATCTTAACAAAAAGTTAATAGAATTTTTGTTATTTATATAGGTTTAATTGAAATATGAGCCTATTAAATATGAACTAGACCATGTTGTTGTAGTCCAAGTGGTAACCTGTACATATATTATTATATCTTATTAAAAGTAAGTAAATGCAAACATAAAATATTTTTTTTATGTGAGTACATAATATTATAATCTAATTGATATTCGCGCCATATTTCATAATTTTGTGTAGGAGTCTCATTACTCTTACGCCATGCAGCTGATATCCTAAAATGTTTCGTTATTCCTACACGAGCCACCATCATTCATGTCATGAGAAATTTATTTCCACCCTCAGGGTGTATAAAATGATGAAACTACTGTCATAAGAATTTACCATGGAGCCCAAAATAACCTTCAATTAACCCGTTGATCGTGGAAAAACGAGACACAATAGCTTATCTACTGTTATCGCGTCCGGATGTGGCCGCTTGGGGCTTGATGAATTAATAATATTGTTGTGCAAACATGATTTGGCAATTTACTGCTCTCAAAAAGGGTGACATGTTGTATAAATATAGCATCAGCTCACTGAATCGAAACGCGAGGTACGACCTGGTAAATTCATGATGCCGTTATGCAAAGTCGCGTCGCATATCGTCACGTTTCGTGTGTAAGGGTACCCGTCCACCTCATACTTTTAGTAGGCCCGATAATCGGGCATGATTGAAATTTCATTTTATACTGACGCGCGCCTTTTTCATAACGCATTCTTGCACTATTGCAATCAATCGGTTCTTTTTTTCTCTTACAAAAAAATAAATCGTTCATCAATTATGTTATCGGACGTAAGTTACTTCCTAAAAGCAGGGATATAATATTATATTACTTACCCAACATTCTGATAACCCTCCGCTGGGACACGCCGTTTCGGTACTGCATTTTGCCGTTCGGCTTGTCACTATCTGTGGACAGTTTTTTCACTGGGTGCAACACATTCGAGGTCCGCAGTTTAATGCCTATCAGCACGTACAGCACCGTGATTAGCGACATCGGCACCACGAAGAATATGAAACTGGATATCACGAACACTTGGTGCACGCCGTGTCCTTTCACCGTGCACGCGGTGATCACCTGGTCGTTGTCCGTGTAGCTCACTAGGCCGAACTGAACCGCTTGGGGCACCGCAGCGCATAGCGCGCAGATCCAGATGGCTATTATGAACCGCACCGCCCGGGACAGCTTCGACATAGTATGCGACATGAACGGGTGGCATATGGCAATATATCTCTCTACGGTGAACGACGTGATCGTCAGTACCGTTGCGTTAGCTGACGTCTCTGAGATCAATCCCAATGTTATGCAGCAGGCCTCGCTGAGTGGGTAGGAGAACGGGTTCCAAAGCCTGTGCAACTCCAGTGGCAGCCCGCATATGAGCAGTAAAAAGTCCGATATGGCCAAGCTGAAGAGGTAGAAGTTGGTCGCAGTATGCATCGACCGGATGCGGCTGATGACGAAGCAGATGCTGATGTTGCCGAGGATCCCGGAGACGAAGATGACGATGTATGTGACGCTGAGCGGTAGGATGACGTCGAGGCTGTCGGGCTCGGAGAAGGACGGCTCCGCGACGGTCACGTTGGACCCGTTGTACACCAGCACGTCTTCAATCGTGTCCATCTTGGGTACAGCCGGCACATCGCCTTGTATCTGCAAAAATATCATATATTTTAGTATTTAATATTTTGAAGAAGAGAAATGCTAGTTTCTTTGGCATTAGGCGTCAATCATCGTCATTATAATTATACTTTTTTAATGTTATTTAAGTCACTGACCTCCATTATTATAATGGAGGTCAGTGTATAATGTACTGCAATACGGAAATTTCATAGGTGGCAATACACGATCCTTCAATTCTAATGGCGCGCGTCAAAAATCGTAACGCTGCTTTGAAAGCTATTATTTGGAGTGCGTGGGCTACAGCTTTTCCTAGCGGACGGCTCGTATAGCGCTCGTACAACACTCGCTAATAATTTATTTTCTGAGGGACTTAATATATTATACCCAGTACCCACACATCTAGGTACATTTGGCCAATATTTGCAGGGAGCCAATTATGTAAAGGTCAAGTTTTGGTGAAGCTGTCAGTTCCGGAGAAAAGCACGTACCGGCTTCATGTCCACTACCTAATGGCTGCCATACATGCTACGGTCTATCGGAGAAGTCCCACCTGTGCAGTTTTTTGAGCCTGCACAGGCGACTGGCGCAAAATCGAAAATCAATTCTTTCGAGTGACATCTGCGCAGGCATAACTGCACAGGTGACCTCTCAGGTAGACCGTAGCGTGTATTGGCTTACATAAATGTGACGTTTTTGATTGGAATCAAATTTAAAAAAAAAACCTTGTATGTGGCCTCTCTATGTGGGCCATGGTGGAACAATAAGAGATTACAAACGTGTAGGAGGTGCTATGATAATATTCGTCTATGATTCCCCATGATCGATGGTGCATGCTCGACTGCTTTGCAATCATGTTTCATAATATATTTTGTTATATTCATTAATTTTTTGTTCACATTTATTTAAAAAGGCAGATTCAGCGCGCGTTGTGTGTTTTCCCAAACGCTACAGGTATAATTTAAAGTTCTATGCTACGTATATTATTTATCTACAATATTATATAAAGAGGAAAAGTTTGTTTGTTTGTATATTATGTTTGTATGTATTGAATAGGCTCAAAAACTATTGAACTGATTTTAAAAATTCTTTCACCCACGGAAAGCTACATCCTTTGTGATGGATATAAGCTATGTTTTATTCTGAAAAATATTAGAGATCCTTCCGAAAATTGCAAATATGTAACCAAAAATGGCAAAAATTTGACATAAAATTACATTATTTTGCTTGCGCTGCGAAAATTATTGATGATACATAAAAATAATGTTCTACATATTTATAGTGTTCATCTTTATCTACAAAAAGTCCGCGACAGCATGTCTATCTTTTATGGTAAACGAACAATAGCCATTTCTTTCGTAAAAAAAATAATTTCGAATCATCTTCTACTTGCGAGGCTTTTTTTTGCTTATTTTTAGTAACCCTTATCTAAATAAACGTATAATAATTGTTTATTGGCATTATGTAAAGAATAAATTTGCCCTGTACAGTATTACAATCGGACAAATATTTTAGAAGTTATGGCAGTTTGATTGAATTTGAAACCCAAAACAACGCGCCGAAGCGACGGCGGGCGGTGGCTACCGCGAATGATATTAATATTTTCCGAGTCGAAAGACCGGCTACCCATCTCATCGAGATCTTCCAAATACGTGCCCAAATGTGTGCGCAATACACAGGGTGCCCTTTCTATACCATCACTCCCATCAGGTGGGACGGCTGACCGACACGACCGGTGAAAGAACTGAATGCTTTGCATTCCTGGTTTACGTATGGATCGACTTTCTTAGAATAGCGAAACGAAGTTTGCAGGGTAGCTAGTGCTATATAAAGCTTATTTTCAAACATTTCCACAAACGCGTTAGCGCAGAGAACGCGCACCTCTGAACGCGCCCCGCTTCAGAATACATGCTTTAAGAGGGCGACTAAAGCAAAAAATCAAACATCGTCCTTCTCTCTTCACACTCACGTCCGTCTTTCATATGCCAGGTGAAACAGGACGACGCGGAATCTTTGCCATGTTAGTTTTTTCTTAATAACTCGATAAATATACAACACTTTAAAAAACCGCCAGGTCAGTCCCTCGGTGATAGAATTTTATACAATGTGTTAAAATATTAACTCAGTTTAATGCACAGTTTTGGCAATATATAAAAAATTTATAAAAATTAGAAGCATCTTTTTGATTTTTTTATCGAGAAAATTATAAGATATCGTGCTTTCCCTAGGCCAGACCCTCGGAAATATAATGTAGTATCTATGTTTAAAAAATGAAACAATTCGGGGCTTATTTTGAAGTATAAATATTAATTATAAAATCGATAATTTTACTTTAGTCGCCTTCTTAAATGAACTATTAAAAGTTACAACTACAATTAATAGTTTATACAGAAACATTTATCCCGTAACCTACAAGAAACTTACAAGTAAAACTCCGAACTGCCAAACAAGCTCTTTATAAGGGTCTATAAAACACACAGAAAGCCTTAAACACCGAATCTCTTCGGAACACTAAACAAACCTAAATTAAGAGCCCCCGCAGACTGCAGACTTTCTATCGGCCGATAGTTTGGTCGGTTTGGGCTATTAGCGCGCACACTACGCCAACTAAACAGTTGGGTTGGGTTAGTGGTGAGTGCGCAGACTAGGCAACAGTCGGCCGATTGTTCTCGCACGATTCCATTCATAGAGATATATTTTTGAATGGAAAATTTTACACGTTTCGGATTTTCTGCCGAGTCGGCGACTAAACAATCGGCGTCGTGTGCGTGCGTGGAAGAACGTCGTACTGATTAAGCATCGGCCGACAGTTTGCCGATGGTTAAGTTTGAAGGCAATCGTATAGCCCATCAAACTTAATTATCGGCCGACTCGGTATCGTTGTAATATGCCCACTTCCATACAGCTTCATACTGATCAAGAGCCAAACCAAACTATCGGCCGATAGAAAGTCTGCAGTCTGCGGGGGCTCTAAACAGCCTACAGTCTATTCGCGACAAGAGGACAGTGAATTATGTGTCAACAATATAATAGCTCACTTTTATTGATATAGTCCAATGTATACTTATCATCATTTTAATTATTATACTTAAGTACTAAATTTTTGTTAATTGTGAGGAAAAAAACGTGATACATTACGAAGGTGTTTTCTTACTGAAGTATATTTAATTAGGAGTAACAAACTTATGATGCATTGGGACGAGTACGTTTCCCTTGTTTTTAATTAATCAAGGGATTCTGGACTTCTGACACTACGTGACATTTAATTAGGTAGTGATTTACGATGTAAAAGGAAAATTGTAAACGAATATTTTTAATTAATTTTTCTAAATTTCAATAGAACCACTATTATTTATTATAAAAATTATTTCAAAATTAAATAGCGTATTTGAAAGACATTTTCTTAAATAACCCGGCTTTTGTTTTAAATAATAATTACCAACATTTGCGTTTGACTGATTCGTAAGTCTCGTTAGTGAATTATTGTTAGTAAATAATACGTACGTAGTGACATACTAATTGAGGATTGTGTAGACAAACATATTTATAATTACACAACACAATCTCCGCTCTGGTGGATCGATCACGGACCAATGTTATATGCGGAAATTGACAGGAACTAGCGTGGGTGGCCGGTGGGCCACGAGAAGCGATGACTGCGGCTGCGGCTGCGGGAATCCCAGTTTGAATGTTGCCCGCAACTTGATAGGACCGAAATTCGATTATTGCACACATTTTTAGGATTCCGTAGTCATTACGTTATAAGACTATCCTATTAATTTTCCCGGGCCTCGAAGTATCTCTGTACCGAATTTTAGCAGATTCACTTTGAAAAATTAGCCACCAATGATCGTCAATGATAAATAATGTTCAGACCTTAATGAAGTTCATCAAGAGTAGAAAGCTATAATTCGACACTTGTTATGCGAATGGAGTACTCTCGTAGGTATTTCAACGCCATGCAAACGTTTCAGTTAAGAAATGGGGTCATTAAAATGTGTTTTTCTGCTAGTAAAAAAGAAATGAACATTGATAGACCGTTTCACTCCTCATTTAGTTTAAATGAAGTCATCAACTTCATCGTACTAATCCTTAATATATAGGTTTACGATTCATCAGTTATTTTTAATTAAAGTTCGCTGCGTTAAAGAATTAGTGGCCACGCACAACAAGGGTCAGTTGGGAAGTCTCTGTAACGATATGAAATTACAAAGGGAGCTGTTTCCTGCGACTGAACATTATGCCGTCGTTGTGTTCAAGTTTAACTACCATCATTATGGGAAGGTATACCAATTAAACTACCTCTTTTGTTAACATTTTGCCACGTGGAGGAAATAATAATTATGTCTTAATAATTGTAACCTTCAAGCGGTCGCTCGACGTCGCATCGACTCCTTTCAATACATTTTCGCTGATATTGTCGATATGTAGATTGTAGGTAGGTATTTCTCTTTGAAACCGTATCATTCTTTCATTGGCTTGTCATAATTTATCTATCTACCCAATAAATAGCTTACTTTTTAACCGAATTCTAAAAAGGAGGAGGTTATAATATGTTCGGCTGTGGATATTTTTATTTTTATTTTTGTATGTTCAACGATTACTCCGCCGTTTGTGGCCGATTTTCAAAATTTTTATTTCGTTGTATTAGGTTTCACACCAATTTAGTGCCATGCTCACAAAAGTGGTGACCTGATGATGGGTTCCATGAGTAATCGAGAGAACTCCTCTTTATACGGAAACATATTATGGCAATTTTGGCTTAATAAAAAGTATCCTAAGCATATGCTAACAAAAAGTAAGATTTTACACCAAGGTATGCTATGGTTCCGAAGATACTAAGAGAACTCCGGATTCCTTATAGATACAAGTTTGGGGGTTGGGGCGCTATTTTAAGAACTGAAAGTATATGCTACTATGCAAATTACATTCATCATCATCATCATCATCATCATCATCATCATCATCATCATCATCATCATCATCATCATCATCACTACCACGTCAGGGTCACCAATGTCACATGGTTGTATATGGATACAATATTATGTCCCCACAACACCATGTATCATCAGTCATCACGTTATGTCCCTATTATTGGTACATTTCATAGCGATTTTGAAAATATAATGTTGTTTCAAAATAAATGATTCAAACTTAGGGTCAATCTATACTATTCTATTATACTAGCGCAGTATCGAAGCACATCGAAGCGACTTACTAAAATTTAACATAACAAATTCAACCCTAACTCCAGAGCGTAATTCACACATTACTTTTGAGATTTTAATTAAGGCGAGGCCAATTCGAAAAGACTGATTTTTAAGCTTCCAGTCTGAAGAAATTATGTGGAATTCTCTTACACCAAAATTGATGTAGACTCAAAAAGGAACAAAGTAACAAAATAACCGAACAGAATATTGAAAAATGGCATGGTAATTCTGTAAAAAATCTTGAATATCACCATAAAAATACACTTCAAATTCGAACATCTCGTAATTTTCAATGACAATGATATGAATTTTTTTTTTTTACAAAAAGGATAGCTTTTTTAAAGATCTAAAAATAACCGAATAGTTTTTTAATAAATGATTCGGTCATTAAAAAAATAAAATAAAATGTATAATTTTCTCCTATTTCGCCCAATCACTGCCACTGTACAAGGCGCGCTGATATGAATTTTATTTTAATGTACTTTACGTCGATATTCGTATTGCCTTAAAAAGACGCGCGCATCCGCGGGCGCTGATTGGTCTCGCGCAGAATCGCGGAAGATGTGTGCGTGCTGTTCACGCAAGATAAGATACTTTGGGTCACCGGTTTTTATAACTAAGTTTTTACTAAAATACATTTAATTTTCTGGACAAATTGGTTGCTTATAAAAAGAGCAATAATTATGTTTGTGATGAAATAATATACCTGGTGTAACAAAACTAAGTAATAATGCTTTAGGGTTCGTAACATTTTTTTCACTTTTGTATGGGGAAACTCGTGACGCTTTAGCGCTTGCCGAATGCCGATACAAATCGCAAAAAAATTTTTTGCTCTTTCAGCACTGCTACTTTCACAGTGAACTCTATATAAGCAACAAATACACACCCTTTAGTATTATCACTTAGTTTTGTTAAACCTTGTATAATGTTGAATCAAAAGTGTTTTGTTTCTCCGATTTATCTAACACGCTACGAATAATAAAAACAATGGACTATATGGACGTAACTCAAGTAACGTATCAAACACTAATTTAATAATAAAAAGTGAATTTGTTCTAACCTAAACTTATCATATACTTTTTCGTTTGATTAGTATACAGTATTACTATACTACATATATATCTACCGTCCACTGCTGGTTATACTTAGGCCTTTCATGACTATCCATACTAATATTGCTTATAAATGCGAAAGTGAATTTGTTTGTTTGTCCTTCCTTCACGGCCTAACGAAGCAACAAATCGACTTGATTTTTGGCATATATACTTAGTTGAAAGGATGGAGAGTAACATAGTCTACTTTTGGTCTTATATTACAAGAATATTCGTATTTTACGCGATTTTTGAATTCCACGCAAGCGAAGCCGCGGGCAAAAGCTAGTTAATAGCTAAAAGCCGAGCTTTGTGAGGGCTCGCGTCGTCACACCTTGACTGACTGATGATAACACATCTACATATAAATAAAAATTACTATATTAAAGCACAAATCAATAGGCGTGATAGTTTCTCCGTAAAGTGTACCACAAAATGTACAGGTTGGATATACTAGGGCTCGCTTCGCTCACCCGATTATTCTTCGTACGACATATTCCTCGTAGCAGGTCTACGATGGATCTACGCTGCTACATATCTCGTAGACAGCTCGTAGACTAGCGTAGGGTGAGTTGACAATGCTATTGTATCGAGTATGCTGATTTACTTTGCACCAGTATTACTGAATTCCAGCGCAGGGTTTGTACTCTATCAATGTAGACATGTCCAGTATCTATCAGCACCCGTAGCATGGCTACAGTAGAAATACGAAAGTATAGACAAACAGTGGAGATAAACTGAAGGTGCCGTTCCGATCTTTACCGCGGCTAGCCGCGATCGCCAAAAAATCAAATATAATGCCACTTTATGACATAAGACTATAGTCCCAAAAATTCAAATAAAATCCTACCTTATGACGTAGACTATAGTCTATAAACTATGTCATAAAGTGGCATTTTAATTGAATTTTTGTCGATCGCGGCTAGCCGCGGTAAAGATCGGAACGGCACCTTCAGTTTATCTCCGCTGTTTGTCTATACTTTCGTATTTCTACTGTAGCCATGCTACGGGTGCAGATGTATGTTTGTTTTAGTCTAGTCCAGCATCCAGCACAAGATCCGCTACTGTGCCAATGTGAATAAACACTAAAGGCACCAACTCCACTGGTGCAGATCCTTTGTATATATTTTGTTGAATATAAGAACTCCTTCACAACAGTAACTAAGATAAAAAAGTAAAATTATTATAAATCCAAAAAACATTTTAAGTATTCATAATTATTAAAAAATTCAAACATTAATTTGCTTTTCTTTTTATTTATTTTACATATTATTACTTTATCTAATAAAAAGTTACACTTGCAACTAAAAAACTTAAATCAGTTGTGTGTAATAAATCCTAGGAGACGTTTAGGTAACTGGTAGTAAGAATTTTATTCTTACCATATTAAACGTTTTTATCGTAGAAAAATTGTTAAAGTGCATAAATTATAGGTAATAAAAAACGTATATTATAACATTTATTATAAAGTATACTTAATTATTATTTGTATAGCCAGGGAATTAAGATAACTGGTACATAATATATTACAATAAAATTATACTAGTCATAATAATGAATTAATTATTTTTTATAATATCGAGTGCTTTTTTTTTGGTATTATATTATATCCATTAATTGCAATGTTAGATTAGCCCTAAAGGTACAAGTTGGATAAGCCGACTACATCAAGTTGCAGCAGACGTCGTCGTCGACGTGTCGTCGCGACACTACTGGTTTCTATGTATTTTTATGAACTAGAGATCGCCCAATGGTCGAAATTCGACCTCAAATTAAAAATTAAATTATAAGTTTCAAATTTCAACGCTTTTTTTTTCTTATTATGACACTTCGGCTATTTAACCATGGCCAGTGTCGAGTATAAATATGGCGGGAAAACAATATTCTATAATACAGTTTTCAGCTTCGTTTTTCTATATTGTCAGGTCGAAAGTCTAGTCAAAGTCTAAGTAAAAGTCAATACAGTTAAGAAGTCAAGTCGGTCGATTCAGTAAAGTGGTAGACGCTTTAGAATTTTTTTTTTTTGTATGGGAGCCCCCTTTCATTTTTATTTTATTTAAATTTATTATTATATTAAAGTATACACATAATTGAGGATTATGTGAAAATTTTAAATACCTACCTTTTGCCATTATTAATATCGAGCAAAAAAGGCCAAAAAATCACGTTTCTGGTATGGAAGCTCCCCCTTATTATTATTATTTTACTATTTGTTGTTATAGCAGCAACAAAAATACACAATCTGTGAAAATTTCAGAAGTCTAGCTATAGCGGTTCTTGATATACAGCCTAGAGATAGACAGACGGACAGACATCGAAGTAATAGGGTCCTGTTTTTACCCTTTGGGTACGGAACCCTAAAAAGGAATTTTAGAAAATATTTATTTCAGACATAAAAATACTTGCTAGTTGCTAGTAACAGAGATCTTTATTACACAGTTATTCTCTCAAATTTATAATATTAATTTATAAAGTTCATAATATTTTGCGCAAATTATCGGTAGGTATGCACAAAGGCAGGCTTTTCATGAAATGACTAGGCGTTTAATAAAATGGCATATGTGTGTACCGGGTAAGCCTTTCTCAAGTAACAAAGGTGCTCAAGACGTTTGTGATATGACAAGGGGTCAATGGACTCTTGACAGCTCTATAGTTGGTGATGCAGCATTCCATTGTTACTCTAATGTTGTCCAGGGACATTAATACCTTCATTGTACAGTGTACAGGTTCACTAATGGCCACTAATAGCCCCAACATGAAAAAAAAATCGAGATACTTTTTTTTTATTTTAAATACGATGTTTTTTATACGAGATGGGATCGTGGTGGAAGTAGACAAACTGTTTAAAGGTAGATCATGATGTCGCGCTATTTTCTTTTCTCATATTATGTAATCAAATCCAATTATATAATAAGTTATTTTTATAGTGCTAAGAACGTGCACTGTACACAATAGATAATATGCTTTACAAGCAATAAGAATGTTTGTATTTTAAATAATAATTATTGAAGTTTTTTTACACTTTTTTAAGAACACTAATTATTGCTTGTCTGCTAAACTTGGCGCATATTTTGACAAGAATTTGAAACGCTTAAATAAACTGTTATAATATTATGAGTAAATAAAAACAAGTCATATTCCGATTTTTCTGCTCAAACTGCCTCTTAATTCAAAATCGGTGCTCAACCTACTATCTATATATTAATATGCGAGTGAAAAACTTTGGATCCCTTTTGACGCAAAATGCGGAAACCTAGGTGAATATCATATCAATAGAAAAGCGTTGAAATTTCAAACTTATAATTTAATTTTTTATTTGAGGTCGAATTTCAATCATTGGGCGATCTCTAGTTATTATTATTACTCTGTGTCATCTTCTGTATAAATTGCCAATGGAACAAAAAATAAATGCAACATAACAATAAAGCTGGGAACAAATTATCGGACGTTGTCCTCGGACGTTTTCTTTCGGATGCGGCTTGTTTCTATCTGGTTAATACAAAATACACTAAACTGTGCACATTGTATGACATAAGTCGCGGACGCGACCTTGAGCGTTCGGACGTCCGAAAAGAATCTGGCTAGCAGGATGTTTTTGCATCCGCGGACGTTATGAACGGGGCGCGGGGACGCATCCGCGGACGGCGGACGGTTTTCTGAAATGACTGGCCAGACATCCGAAGACTCATCTTCCTACAAACCTTCCTGCATCCGCGGACGTCCCCGTATGAACCGTGCACATTGTTAAGCCGCATCTATCAGCCGCGGCTTACGGACGCGTCCGATAATTTGTTTCCAACTTAAATGTCTCATTAATTTTGATTAAAAACTTAATATTTAAGTAAAACAGTTTTATTTTAAACACAAGCATTTTTTACTTCGATAACTAAAAACTCTGAAAACTAACAAACTTAAGTTACATTTCTAAGATTTCTTAATTAATAAACTAGAATTAATTACCAAAAATACAATCAGTAATAAAAAATACAAATATATACAAACTTAGAATATAAAACTATAAAAAGAAAAACTTCCCGGTCGTCCCCATCTGGCAGAATGCCCAGCAAGCTGACAGCATTGCCACGTTGGATGTCAATTGCTATCCGCTGTGCCAGGTAGCTCCCGGGTCTGGGGCATAGATAATACACTATATATACTGGTCTGGGGTCTCGGGTGGCTTCAAATCGGTGGCCTCATTAGCCCGGCCGCACATTTTCCGAATTTCTGATCAGAAGAATTCGGACGCCCCGCCCTGCTAATATATTTTGACACGTCAGAATTCTGATAGTATGCGGGGTCTACAGCAAAATGTATGAACAGAGTGCGTTTCAGCGCGCGTCCGAATTTTTCTGATCAGAAATTTCGGATAGTGTGCAGCCGAGCTTAATTTAAATTATTAAAATCTAGTGCCACTTTAGTATTATAGAGGCGAGTAAAAGAAAATTAATAATGAAATATAATATTCTATTTTTCTTTTTTAACCGACTTCCAAAAAGGAGGAGTTTATATTATATTCGGCTGTGGATATTTTTTTTATTTTTTATTTTTGTATGTTCAACGATTACTCCGCTGTTTGTGAACTGATTTAAAAAAAAATATTTTGTTGTATTAGGTTTTACGCTAATTTGGTACCATGTTCACAAAAGTGGTGACCTGATGATGGGATCCATGAGTAATCGAGGGAACTCCTCGAAATTCAAATAGAAACATATGGTGATTTTGGTTTTATGTGTAGTAATCCAGGCATATGTTACCAAAAAGTAAGATTTTGCACCAAGATATACTATGGTTCCGAAGATACTAAGAGAACTCCGGATTCCTTATAGATACAAGTTTGGGGTTTTGGGCGCTGTTTTAAGAACAGAAAGCATATGCTACTATGCAAATTACATTCATCATCATCATCACTACCACGTCAGGGTCATCATGGCACATGATAGTATATGGAATATGGATACAATATGTCCCCACAACACCATGCATTATCATTCATCACGTTATGTCCCTATTATTGGTACTTTTCGTAGCGATTTTGAAAATATAATGTTTCAAAATAAATGATTCCAACTTGAAGTGACTTTCCGATCTTTGATTTAGTTTTCTATAATAAATTTAGTTGTCCGGACGTATAAAGTACCCGCAGAGTTACATAAATAGACTTCCGTATTTTTTTATAGTAATATAAGGTGTGATCTAACTGGGCCACTTAGGTTTTTTAGAAAAACTTAATTGTAAATATAATTAAAATAAATTTAAAGGTCGAAAAATTGATTCCCTGGACATGTCCTGTCCCCAGAATTCACCATAAATTCCCAAAAAATACCACAAATACGATGAAATTCTAATTTAAAAGTAATTAAATCGTTAGAGCATGAACAAAATATTTATAAAAAAGTTGTAAATTAATATACATATCGTTATATAAATAGAAAAAGTCATTTTAAGATTTGTCCTGGCTCACATAGTGATTCCCTATACGCTTCACTTGGAGGCTCGTACCTCCCTAGTTATAAGTAGCACGTGGTTGCGGGTGCGCAGGGGCGGGAGGTTCGGTAGCCCTCTAAACATCATGGAAGGAGGTCACACAATTCGTTGCTCCGTTTCCGAGTTACAAAGGAAAATATCTGATTCCCTCACCCTTGGTTCCTTACACAATTGATTCCCTATTCGCTAATTACAATGTCATTTCCAAAGTTAAGTTTGCTTAGATACGATGTAAACGACGATAATGAGTATGGTTTTTAGTTAGTCTATTTATTGTTTACCTACATGCACAGTTTTTGTACACCTCAGGAAAACTAACTTTTTATTGATTCCCTGTACATACATTTTGATGATTCCCTGGGTATTTTAAGTAGGGAATCAAAATCTTTTACATTTATTTATCTAATTGGTACATATCTGTTTATTTTTATTAAAATAAATTACACTCTCTTCATATTCTGATACAAATAAATGACACCAATAAGTAAAATATATAAAAAAAATAATTCTTAAAGTCAAAATATTTCAAATAAATTCATTTTCACGAACAAGTTTAGTTTGTAGTCAGTTTTATACATGTTTATATTTAAATTGAACATGTTTATTTAGCTGAACAAGCTTTTTTCTATAAGCTTTGTTGATTCCCTACGTTAGAAAAATTTAAATCAAAATATCTTCTAAAATTGTGAAGTGAAAAATAGATAATTATTTTTATAATTCACTTACGAATAATATGTGATTATTGATTTTAAAAAATATGCAGAAATAAAGATGTACCAGGGAATCAACTAAATAATCCAAATCCGGAGAAATGCCCATAATTGGATGGTCGCAAGTTTTAAAATTAGGGGTCAAAGGTTACAAAAATCGTTTTTTTTTTTTTTAACTATTTTTGCAAATATTTCGTTTTCTATGGGTTTCACGCTATTTGTATTTATTATCAATATTGTAGAGAATTAAATTATCTACAACTGTTCTATTTAAATTTTTTTATACCTTGAACTGTTTTCTGAGGTGAACTGGTAGTCTCGATCGAAACTCGTAATAGTACGGGAGCCCTAGAACAAATATTTTTTTTATTACTATCAAGCAAATTTTTTGTGAGTAGCTTCATTTTGAAAGGAAGAAAAACATTTTTATTTGCGAAAAATCTCGAAAATGGTAGCTAAAATATGGACTGTTTTATTTGTAGGACAATATTACTCTTAAATTATGTAACTAATAACCTATCAATATACAAAAAATCAGCTCGTTAGGGTTCCGTTATAGGGTTCTTTAATCAACAAAACTTGGTTGACTACTGAACCCTAAAACGGAACCTTAACAAGCTGAGTTTTTGTATATTGATAGGTTAACAGTTATATAATTTAACAGTAACATTGTCGTACAAATAGAGCAATCCATATTTTAGGACTATCAATTCAAAGTATGAAATCCTTTCTATCTCTGTTAGCTACCACTTTCGAGATTTTTTGCAAATAAAAATGTTGTTCGTCTTATCAAAATGAAGCTACTCACAAAAATTTGCTTGATAGTAATAAAAAAAATTGTTCTAGGCTCCCGTACTATAATATTAAGGTTATCATTAATTGCTAAACATATAATTATCATATTTTTTTATTAACTTTGAGATTAAATTCATTTTTTTTTGTTATCTATTTTTAATTAAGTGTCAATTTGTTTATAATAACACTTACCTGGCCATGTAATTAAAAAATTGTTAAGGAAAGTACTTAAATAAAAATATACTCGGTATTTTCCGAGGTCAACCCCCTATAACAGGGGTCGGCAAGTAGTTTTAGGTGGGGTCCGGAATCCGGATACTGTAAGAAAATTTTAACGAGGTCCAGAAAAAAACACACTAATAATTGTCCTATGTAGCTTAAAAATATTATTTTAATTATTAAAGGTATACGTATACCTTATATTCTTGGTATAAAAAACATTACAATATTTCGCGTTCCGAGATTCGACAAGAGTCCGAGATTCTCGCAACGCGCCGCGGTCTCAGACCGCGGTCCGTTTGCGGACCGCGGTCCGCCTGTTGCTGACCACTGCCCTATAATGACTGGACTGGACTACACACTATATTTTGGCTCTGACGGAGTCAAAAACTTAAAATTCTCTCAATGTATTTTTTTTTATTATTATAAATTAAGTACAGTAAATAACTTAGTTTTTTTTTACAGTAAATATTCAATTTTCTTTTAAAATAATAAAAATTAAAAGCTTTAAAAAATCAATTGCAATTTTTTTAGCAAAATAGCGGTTTACAGTATTTTGCTAAAAAAACTAGTTTATCTTACGATCACTTTAAACCGTATATTTAATTTTGTGGATAGTCTGATACTCGATGACTTTGACTTGTTCACCCAAACAAAATATTAAATAAAATAAATTTAATTTACAAGTTACAACGGAAATATTATTGTTACTAAGGCAACATTTATTTTATAACTACCGAGTTATTCGTTAACAACTCCTATTAACGACCGTAAAGAATTTACTTTAATAATATTTAATAATTAAAAAAATGTTTTTATATTATTTAAAATGAAAAAATTCGAATTAACGATTTGAATAAAATAAATGCTGCGAAGGTTACCTTAATTGCATTAAATAAAAATATGTTGCAATTTAACAAAGATGCATACATTATTAAGGTTGTATTAATTATATTTTACTCTTTATAAAACTTACATCTTCACGCTTAAACTGCTGAATCTATTTAGACGAAATTTCATAATTACTAGCTAAAAGCCGAGCTTTGTGAGGACTCGCGTCGTCACACCTTGACTGACTGATGATAACACATCTACATATAAATAAAAATTACTATGTTAAAGCACAAATCAATAGGCGTGATAGTTTTTTCGTAAAGTTTACCACAAAATGTACAGGTTGTGGGATATACTAGGGCTCGCTTCGCTCGCCCTGATTATTACAAACAAAATGGCATAGAGTAGACCTTAAGAGCGGGCTGTGCAATTTTGCTGTGTTTTCTAATAAGTATTACGATCCCGGAAGACGATTGACTCAAATGAAATTGAGATTTATTTAATCATTGTATATTTATCTGATATTTAGCTAACGGAAAACACGATTCACTTATTTTGACTCGATAGTTTTATTTTTCGAAATTATGAATCTTTTTGGGCATTTCAACAAATATCTGTTACACTTATTGAGTTACTATTGTGGGAATAATGTGTGGAGGCCGCAAAGGAAGATCTTCCGACCGAGCGAGGTGGTATGCTCGGTCAGGCCGGAGCCCACGTGATACATTTCAGCTGTCGTATATATACCGACGCGCTCAGAAAACTTCGATAGCGCGATGCAGGAATTTTAGGCGAATTGTGGGTACCGCCACATCACTCCCCCCCGAAGACCGGAGGTCGAATCTTAAAGTCTTGTCGCTTGAGTCGCCAGTGCCAGAGAGTTCCAGTGAGTCGGAACTGTTGCAGTGAGTCCCAGTGAGTCGGAACTGTAAGCTGCTGCACGGGATCCAGTGAGTCGGATAGCTGCCGTGCGGGACCGATGCTACGTGCTGACCAGGAGAGATGTGCTCTGCTTGCTGGCCGGTTGGTGTAGTGAGAAAGCCCAATGATGCCGATGCGGAGTCGCCCAGGCCAGTACATTGCGGCTAGTGGACGAGGTATCCGATGAGGCGATGCTGGCTGGCGCGGTGCGGAGGGGAGTGATGATGATGAAGGAGGCGTGTTCTGTCGGAGTCACCAATGTGGGAATAATGCGTGGAGGCCACAAAGGAAGATCTTTCCGACCGAGCGAGGTGTTATGCTCGGTCAGGCCGGAGCCCACGTGATACATTTCAGCTATCGTATATATACCGACGCGCTCAGAAAACTTCGACAGCGCGATGCAGGAATTTTAGGCGAATTGTGGGTACCGCCACACTATCATTAAATAACTTGCACTACTACAATCACACACTTTATAAAATAATAGCTAAAGGAAATATTAGTATTGTATTTAGTTTTTAAGTAATCATCAAAAACAGTTTTAGGACTTACGACCTTTACTTTCGTGCTATAATGCGGGAACCGCTGTTACGTGATATTGTTCACTATTAGCTGCAGCCTAAAGTACATTGCCCGGGAGCACGATTCATGGAATTATTGTATCACGATTGGAGGATAGCGTTGTGTGTAGGCGGGGCTAGCGTTTTCACAGTAGGCTCTTAATGTAGGGCTACCTCGCGATTAAGAAAATAGCGAATTAACAATTGCTTCCTCAGGGCGATTCACGATTCCCAACAAGGATTCGGAAAATTTTCCGTGCGGTCATTGGTAAATGCCTAGCGCTGCGAGCGTTTATTGGATGTCGCGCAATGAAGTTTCTGAATCCGAGTCGAATTATGTGAATCAGGGGCCGTACCACGAAACCGTTTTGAGACTCAAACAATCGTACGAGAATGCCGTGTCCTTCTCTAACAAACGAGAAATTACGTTGTTAGAACAGGATGCGGCATTCTCATCCTATTGTTTGAGTCTCAAAACGGTTTCGTAGTAGGCCTACAGGGCCCTGAAGACCTAACGCGAGCGACTTCGCGTGATACATTTATAGATATCATATTTTAGGGTTCCGTACCCAAAGGGTAAAAACGGGACCCTATTACTAAGACTTCGTTGTCTGTCCGTCTGTCCGTCTGTCCGTCTGTCCGTCTGTCCGTCTGTCCGTCTGTCCGTCCGTCCGTCTGTCCGTCCGTCCGTCCGTCCGTCCGTCTGTCTGTCTGTCTGTCTCCAGGCTGTAACTTTCGCTCTATACCGGTACGGAACCCTTCGTGCGCGTGTCCGACTCTCCGACTCCGACTAATACCATTTTTGTTGTACGATCCAAATCGTACATCAAGCATTTTTAGGGTTTTTTAACCGACTTCCAAAAAGGAGAGGGGTTGTACGTTCGTCTGTATATATATTTTTTAAAATTTTTTTTTGTATGTTCACCGATTACTCAGCCGTTTGTGGTCCGAATTTCAAAATTCTTTTTTTTTTTTTTGTATGTGGTCTAACTCGAATTTGGTACCATGTTCACAAAAAGGGTGACTTGATGATGGAATCCATGAGTAATCGAGGGAACTCCTCAAAATTTATATGGAAACATGGTTTAGTGATTTAGGTTTTATATGAAGTATACTAAGCATATGCTACCAAAAAGTAAGATTTTTCATCAAGGTATACCATGGTTGCGAAGGTGCTGACGGAACTCCTGACTCCTTATAGATACAAGTTTGGGGGTTTTGGGGTTGTTTTAAGAACGGAAAGCATACGCTATTGTGCAAATTATATTCATCATCATCATCATCACTACCAGTACATCATCCATCATCACATTATGGCTCTATTATTAGTACTTTTCATATTATCTTTAAGATCGAGTCTCGCGTTTGACTAGCGATTTTGAAAATAATTTAGTTGTGTTAAAGTACATGATTCCAATTTGGTGCTACGGCTACCAAGGTGGCAATTTGATGATAGGATCCATGTCGTGTGTAGGGAACTCCTCAAAACTTATATGGAAACATAATATTGTGATTTCGGTTTTATTACAATTAGTATTCTAAGCATATGGCTATCAAAAAGTAAGTTTTTGCACCAGGTATACCATGGTCCCAAAAATGCTGAGAGAACTCCTGACTCCGTATAGATACAATTTTTTGGATTTCGGCGTTGTTTTAATAACGGAAAGCATAATATGGTACTGTGCAAATTATATTCATCATAATTCAGTAAAATTATATTTTATATCGTCAATAAGTAATAAATAACATATTATAGGTGTACGGACAAACCCTTCAGATTTTTGTGACACCGAGTTTGTTTTGAAATCTTGTTACCTTTGTAAATTAATAAATAAATAAAAAAATAGTAGCAATTTCATCACAGTTGAGTACTAATATTAGATTTACAGGTCTGTAATGCATATTTCGGGTAGTGTCATGGCTTTTAAGACATAGTGTATAACTTTTTATAATCGGCTAAGTACAGTTAATACTCGTGATAATTTCATACCTAAATCCCATCTACCTATAGGTCTACCAGAATCTGATGGCAATTTTTGACAGCAGATTTTCAAAAAATATCCTTGATCATTGGATAAATCTTTATATTTGCATTTTTAACACACAAAATCAGCCGCTATAAGAAAAAAAAAGGATCAAAATGTTTTATTCCAATTATTGCTATTATATTCCCCGGTATTGCTAGTCAATTTATATTCTCACTTTTTACCATCAGATTCTGGTAGACCTATACAACTGATAGCTTATGTGTTTACTTTAAGGCAAATAACTAAAAAGAGTGAAATTATTATTTTTAACAAAAAAATTAAACCGACTTCCAAGTTAAAAACAATAATTATATAAACTAAAAAGAATAAAATAATTTTCTACACTTACTTATGGTATTCAGTTCCTTTCGATCTATCAAGGCAATCGCGAAAAACCACGTTCTCACAGAAAACCGGCGTGAAACAGCGCTTGCGCTGTGTTTCGCCGAGTGAGTGAGTTTACCGGAGGCCCAAACCCCTACCCTATTCCCATCCCTACCCTCCCCTATTCCCTTCCCTACCCTCCCCTATTACCCTATTCCCTCTTAAAAGGCCGGCAACGCACTTGCAGCTCTTCTGATGCTGCAAGTGTCCATGGGCGACGGAAGTTGCTTTCCATCAGGTGACCCGTTTGCTCGTTTGCCCCCTTATTTCATAAAAAAAATAAACAATGGCCCACAATTCACGATGGCCTGCAGTGGGCCCACTGCAGGCCATCGTGAATTGTAGACTACGATCACTTGGTGTTAAAGTGCGCGCACGATAACTTTGCGCGCGGCTGAAATCGGAACTAATTGTCGGGCCGCCACATGATAATCGATTCGCCTATTCCTATACATAATTTAAATAAGTAAATAAAGATATTAAAGTGAAACTACCAATGTTATTTAAAAAAATATCATTGGGATTACCCATATTTTTAATGAATCCCTACGCTGGCACGCCACCTGTCGCGCGCAGAGTTATCGTGCGCGCACTCTAAACACAATGGCGCATGGCTCATTACTACCAGGCAATTCAATGGCCATCGTCCGCTATCATACACCATTACCCCGTCTACACAATAGCGATGGCTTGTTGTGGGCCAGCATGGACCATTGTGACCACCTTTTGAATCAATACATTGCAATTAGTATCATTTTCAAGTCAATCGTTTCATTTCAATTTATCAAATAAAAGTGTGTAGAGTCGAGTCAGTAAGCTGAACTGCAGCCTTGGGCATTTTCACAAAAAATCTCGTCTTCAGTGAAGTAAACAAACCATCCTCGTTTATTACATCGGGAAAGTAAGAAAAGATAGTCGAGACTCGAGGAAAAACAGTACAAAAATACCATGACAGATATCTATTTACCAATTATTTGAGAAAAACTATTCAGTTCAATACCGCGTGGATTTAATGCAATGGTTGGTACTACTAATATATATTCATTAATATATACTACTAATATATATTAAATTTTGTCGTCACGGCATTATTGTTAATTAAACAATAAAGTTTTAGAATTTAAAAAAAATTACATCATGAGAATTTAAGAGTGTCTGTTCGTCTGTCTGTCACCTCCTCACACTTGAATTGCTAAACCTATTTGGATGAAATTAGGTGTGGAGACATCAACATGACGTGGAGACATGAAGGGTCCACTGCAATAATGACGAATGTCCAAAAAAATCTGAACGAGAAATGCTATTCGGTGACTTGAAATATGTTTATAAATTAATGTATTTACAAAATTAGCAATATCGCTTCTAGTTCCGCGATAAATATTATGTTTTTAATATTTTGGCTACACGGCTACATTGATCAATGTCACAGGTGTTTATACTACAAAATAATCAAATGTGAGTTTTGTTACACGGTTCTTTTAAAAACCCAATTATCTTAAAACGAAGTACTCATGACAATCATCATTTTTGCAGTGGATCCTTATCGTATGATTGAATCATGTAAAAAGTACTTGTACAGTTTTAAACCGACTTCAAAAAAGGAGGTTATCAATTCGACGCGTATGTATGTAATATTCCCAGAACTGCCCAGTTTTCCTTTATATTAGTCTATATCAGCATCTGAGCAAATGTGCCAAATTTCAAAAGTGTATGTATGTCGCAGATTCGAATGGATTAACATCCGCACGGTCGCCATCGGTGTCCGACATATTTAAATTTTATCACTTTAAACACAGTCAGTGCGCACGACCGCCGCAGGCGATATTCTCAAAGCAAGTGAACTGTGAAGTCTCGAGTCGAGACTTCACTTGCTCTTAACGGCCTAGGGCCTTTTAATTGACTACCTAATTTAACCAGATAGTTTTAATATTATGTATTTTTACGCTGTATGTGATTAAATAATATTTTACAATTATTTTGGCTAGTAGACTGTAGATACCTCTAAGTCTAGATAATGTAGTTGTGGAATAGGTTAATTCGTCATGCGTATAGCGTAGATTTTTAGATGTTAGATATTTTCTCTCAGCACACAAGATACACATTTTGTGTTGCACTGCAAGAGTTCTGTATTAACCACTGGTATTAACAAGAGTTCTGAATTCTCTTCGTTCCGTGTATAACTTGCATAGTCGGTGAAAAAATGCAAACATGGTTGTTTGCATAAAATACTGTGGTTAGTAGCCCACATAAAAGTAACTAGTTCCAAAAATCACTCGTTATAAAAGGGGTGAAGCCGACAAAGTAACCGGATACGTTAATTTTCTTGAAAATTACTTAACGACCCACCCCTAGTCTCGACTAATGAACAAACGCACCACTGACAGTTATAATGACGTTGACAACTGACAAGTTGTCAAGTTGACAGTTGAAGTCTGTACAATACTTCCGGTACAATTAATTTTAAAATTATTTATTATCTCTTATATGTATGTATGTATGTATATATGTTTTTATGTTTGTGTTCGCATATCTCTGGAACTACTTGTCCGATTTAAGTAGTTCTTTTTTTGTTGTACTAGGTATTGTTCAATTGAAGGAATAGTGCAAGTTTCATCAAAATCGTTGCAGTAGTTTTAATTCTCAATTACGTACAATTTTAAATTCGGTTTTATCTTTTTAAAATACTATTATTACCCGAAAAAAATACAGTATCAGAACTGTAAATGAATTCCTACGCAATGGTTGCGGGCAACATGTAGTTTATTATGAAACAGCTTGTACTTCTCGTGGTTTAGACTCTCGGGGAAACGACAACCCGTCAAGCCCCATACGGCCCAAGTGGGCCGCGATAACAATAGAATACAATAGCATTTCCAAGAATCCGCGATCGAAGGACACATTGACAGACTTATGGTCGCCAACATCCCCTATTCTTGAATAGTTTTCCCCATATCCACAGTGTAAATATCATACAGTAGCATACTGCAGCCGTGTCCATCATGGACGGTCCGAGGGGGAGGCAGAAGGGGATAGGAAACCCCCAAATTAAAAAATAAATACGTGTAAATACTATTACTTAGCATTTTTATCAACTTAAGCAATTATAATTCGCATACGTCTAGTCACACGCACACAAACACCATGCCGAAGTCTGCCGAACTGAAACGACTTAGACGATGCGTCGGGGTGGGGGGTGTTAGGTTTATTTTTGTTACGGAATTTCTTGATTCGGTCGCCACGCTCAAAGTCCGCGATAAAAGCTAAACAATAGCTTAAAAACCTTTGTGTGATTTTTATTTCGATATAGGTATCGCGACTTTAAAATCTTGTGCCCTTACAAAATTAATATTTATGGGATATTAATTATAAAATTAATATCCCATTCCATAAACGTGATTTTTTTGGGCTTTTTTGCTCGTAATCAATAATGGTAACAGGTAGGCACTTGAAATACTCACAGAATCCTTAATTTTAATTTTACTTTAATAATTAATTGTAAAATTAAAATGAAATAAATATTTAAGGGGGGTTTCCATACAAAATCACAGTTTTTTACCAACTTTCCCTATATAACAGTACGGGACCCTTCGTGCGCGAGTCTGACTCGCACTTGGCCGATTTTTTATCATATTGTCATTTGTTTGTTACGGTAGTTGAGCCTGATTTTTGATACAGAAACCTTTGATAACGATTAAATGTAAACCGTTTATTTGTTTTTATCCTTACGTACTTGATTTATTTTCTATATATTTTTTGACAAAGTGTAAAATTAAATTAGGTAGTCAATGTATAATTATGCCGCCTATAGGTTGTTAGGTTGTGATTTTTGACTGATTAATATTTAAATAGTCAATTTTTACTTATAATTTGAGATGTCCATTGTCCATATTAAGTACCCATAGTCCATATTAAACATGTTATAGTCCATATAATACGCTCATTTTGAGAAGAGGAAATAGTCCCTGTTTTTGAAAATTCTGAATTTTTCTTACTTAAGTTGTTACTTTTGAAAAATTGAATCTATTTTTTTTTTAACTTGTGGTACTTTCTTCATAGATTTATGACAATAAATCCTCATAATCACTTTCAGTTTAAATTTGGAGTTTTATTTAACAAAAACGATATGATAGTCCATATTTAGAGAACTTATTAATTATTTTTAACGGTTCTTCAGAACGTTGGCCGCGATGACATAAAATCTTACAAATTTTTCTTTTTACGTAACTGAATGTTAATGTATATTTAACATTTTACTAAGACCTCTTCCTTAATTATTTTAAAGCTATTCAATGGAAGCATCCATACAAACGGTCAAAGGTGCATCTTAACAATATTAGTATAAAATATTATAGATATTAGTTATTTACCTATGAAATTGCTGTTTTGTTTGAAAAAAGTTAAAGTACTTTTTTTCGAACTTGTTTATTTCTGTAAAGACCTATTATTATGTAAATAGTAATGACCTATTCATACAAAAAACACTTAACAATTTAGTGTACATTAGTTTAAAAAAACATTTACATAATAATATACTTACTATTCATATTAATTATTATATTACTAGAGGTCGCCCAATGGTCGACATTCGACCAATAATAATTTAAATTATAAGTTTGAATGCTATTAGTTCGCAATGATGTAGTCGTATATTCGGATAATATTTTTTGAAGTGATATTTAAAACAAAGTAGACACCATGTCAACACCGACAACGGTTAGGCGTCCATTACATGGTAGGTTTTGCTGTCAGTTTTACTACAGTCATGGCTGTGACAGTTGAATAACCTGCCGTGTAATGCAGTGACTGATGGTTGCATGAAATCGATTGACAGTTATCTGGATATTTTTGTTTTTACGTCATGCAACTATCAATCATGACTTTTGAGTAAACGTTTAAAGGCATTTCGTCAATCACGCGTCAGTCAGTCAGTCGTCAATAATTATCTTGCGTGAACACGTCGTGTATTCTTTGTGAAGTTTTGCGTATGACTGACAATCGTCGGAATGACTGTGTAATGTGGAATTAATTCCAACATTCACCAACAGTCAAACAATATGGTTCCTATTTCGGTTACGCGTCTTCTTGGAGGATCCAAGACGAACATCCTTCAAGGACTGCATAAGTTTAGATAAACAAGGGACATATTATAACATTTTTGTTTTGTGTTAACAAAATATTGTTTAATTCCGAGTGTTCTTAGCTACTTTATCATCATCATGTTACTTCCTGCTTGAGGAAGGCTAATATATTTTGTACATGTATTTATGTATAATATATTTAAGTATCACTACATAGTATAAAACAAAGTCGCTTTGTCTGTCCTCATGTCCCTTTGTTCCCTTTAATCTTTAAAACTATGCAACGGATTTTGATGCGGTTTTTTTAATAGATAGAGTGATTAAAGAGGAAGGTTTATAAGTATAAAAACATCCATTAAATAGTGAAGAAATACTGTTATTTTTGAGGTTTCTAATGTGATGTCGTAAATAATTACATTTTTTCCGCTTACATTGCAAACGCAGGCTGAACCCTACGAGATTTATCAAATAACTAGACGTTCCGCGCGGCTTCGCCAGTCAGTCTACAAAAAATAGCCTATGATCCTTCACGTGGTCTACTTCTTATCTGACCCAAATAACAGAAAAATTGCTCTAGTAGTTCGTGAGATAAGCCCTTTCAAATAATTTCCCCCATTTTTTCCACATTTTCTTCCATTTCTTCGCTCCTATTAGTCTTAGCGTGATAAAATATAGCCTATAGCCTTCCTCAATAAATGGACTATCTAACACTGAAAGAATTTTTCAAATCAGACCAGTAGTTCCTGAGATTAGCGCGTTCAAACAAACAAACAAACTAACAAACTCTTCCGCTTTATAATATTAGTAAAGATGTACTAAGAATTGTACACAATGAAAAGGTCTACAGAAAACTCCGCGATGGTATATGTCTATCTCTTATGTATATCCCATAATAACAGTTTTTTGTCATTTACTATTGCATTTACTACTACTTTTTACGACAATAATAATGGCTAAATTTCGAAGCGATTTTAACCAATGCAGCATTAATCCTCATTCAATTAAACACTTTAAATACATTGTTGATTTAATATAGATCTACATGGCCCTTTACAGCATATGATTTAAATGAATATTTTTGAGATATCACTGATTTAAAAATTGCGGGCCGTAGCGTTTGCGTCGGTACCGGCCAATGCGGGCCGCGGGCAGTAATGAATATAAATCAAAACTATACTGGAACGATTTTAATCATTTTTTCAGTGGCACATAGGCTATATATTTTGTACTCGTGCGAAGCCGGGGCGGGTCGCTAGTGTATAATTTACTAGATGTCCCGCGCCCCGCGCGGCTTCGCCCGCGTAAATTAGGAATTTTACGGAAACCCTACATTTTCCCGCAAAAAATAGCCTATATCCCTTTTATACGTGGTCTACTCTACATCTGTGCCAAATAACTAAATTTATCCCGTAGTTCGTGAGATAAGCACTTTCAAATAATTTTCCTGGTTTTTTCCACATTTTCCTGTTCCTTCGCTCCTATTGGTTTAAGAGTGATCCTACTAATATTATAAAGGCAAAAGTTTGGATGTATGTATGTATGTATGGATGTTTGTAACTCTTTCACGCAAAAACTACTGAACGGATTTTAATGAAACTTTACAATAATATAGCTTATACATCAGAATAACACATAGGCTACAATTTTGACCGACTTTCAAAATCGAGGAGGTGTTATGTTCGTTTTTCTATGTTCAACGATTACTCCGCCGTTTGTGAACCGATTTTCAAATTTTTTCTTTTGGTGTATAGGTTATCATCCCAATTTGGTACTATATTCATAAAAGTGGTGACCTGATGAAGGGATATAAAGAAATCGAGGGAACTCACCAAAATTTATATAAAAACATGTGGTGACTTCGGTTTCGTGAGCAGTATTCTAAGCATATGCTACCAATAAGTAAGATTTTGCACCAAGGTATACCATGGTTCGGAAGATGCTGAGAGAACTCCTGACTCTTTATAGATAGAAGTTTGGGAGTTCCGACGTTGTTTTAAGAACGAAAAGCATATGCTACTATGCAAATTACATTCATCATCATCATCACTACCATAAACCATTATAGAACCATGCATCGTCCCGTTTTGACCCTATTATTGGTACTTTTCATAGTCTTTTATTATATTATTATATCACTTAAACCGCGGGTAATACTGCGGGGCACAGCTAGTAATATATAATAAGCCTTCCTCAATATATGGGCTATCTAACACTGAAATAATTTTTCAAATTGGACTAGTAGTTCCTAAGATTAGCGCGTTTAAACAAGCAAACAAACAAACTCTTCAGCTTTATAATATTACTAGCTGTCCCGGCAAACGTTGTTTTGCCATTTAAAGTATTTAAATCTTAACCCCTCTTTTGTCCCCTAAGAGGGGTGGGGGGAAAAATTTTATACACCAGATTTTAAGTTGGAAAAAACAGTTAATAATATGAAGTAAGTCCATTAAAGAAAAAAGTTTGATACAAAATCTGACGAAATCTGATGAAGTTGGAAGAAGACAAATATATCTGCGAAAACCGTATGCAAATCGGATCAGTAGTTTTCGTGTTAAAGCAAAAGTCTTATACAAAATCTGACCCCCTCTTTTGTCCCTTTAGAGGGGTGGGGGGAAAATTGTTTATACACCAGATGTTAAGTTGGAAGAAGACAAATATATCTGCGAAAACCGCATTCAAATCGGATCAGTTGTTTTCGTGTGATAGTGGAACAAACATACAGACAGACAGACAGACAGACAGACAGACAGACAGACAGACAGACAGACAAAAAAAACTAACCACATTTTTGGCTTCTATAGCGATGTAGTAACACCCCCCGCTTATTATTTTTTGAATATCTTTAATGTACAGAATTTTCATTTCTACAGTTTTATTATATATGTATAGATAATATAGTATAGATATAGATTTCCGTCTTTTATTTATTAATTTTTGAATTTGGAAATAAGAGAACAGAATCGTTAACATTTATTATCTTAATGATTTTATTCCGAAACTCGTTCCGAGTGTATTCGAAATATGCTAATTTATGAAACGAGCATTCGTGTTTTTTATTTTAATACACTACAATCGTGTTACACAATATCTTACGAACTCAATCGGTGCAATTGTTGTAACAAACATTAATTTATAATATTTGAATAGGGAAGACTTGTTCGCGATTTTGGTGTAGATTTTAGGTGTTGGTTTACGCGAGTATAACACATCAAAAGATATAAAACTCAAAGGTGACTGACTGACATAGTGATCTATCAACGCACAGCCCAAACGACGGATCGGGCTGAAATTTGCCATGCAGGTAGATATCCCAAGGGGATAAAATAGGGGATGAAAGTTTGTATGAAACTTAGTCAATTTTAAACCGATCGGGCTGAGACTTTGATACCTAATTAATAATAATACTTCTTAACGCGAGCGAAGTCACGGGCAAAAGCTAATATTTAATATAATCAATTACAGATTTAGTCGCGGAGCACTTTTCTTATTCCCGACGCGACGTTACGGCTTTCCAGCGGCCGTGGTAACGGGCCGTGATCACCTTGGGAATAAGAAAAGTTCTCCGCGAGAAAATCCGTAAATGATTATATTTAAAGCCCACTGTTAACATTGGGCCAACTCATTGAGCTAACGCATTGGGCCGATGTGTAGAGGCCTACTTGGCCGTAAGTTGAGAGCGATATTCCATACTCTACAGTCTACACGTTGGCCCAATGCGCTAGCCTAAGGGCCTTTTTACACGACGTATTTTTCGCGCACTGACGACGCGCGTTTCTGATGCGCTCGTCTTCTGCGCGTTTTCATCGCGTTTTGGCAGATATAAAGTTAAAAGCCGCCATTCAGTCCACCGCGGCGCACGCTGTGCACGGCCACGCGGCGCACGAATTTATTAATTTGACTACGTGGGTCAACGTTTCCACTGCAGCACACGCTATGCACACGGCCACGACTATGTACAACTGTAGCGCAGCACAGTTTTGAATACTATGTACACGCTTACGTGTATCCCGTGCACAGCATGCGTAGCGTGGCCAGCGTTGAGCTACGTGTGCACCGTATTCGAGCAAGCTACGTGAGTCAATTCGTGCGTAGCGTGTCCGTGGGTTGCAGTGGACACAGTCACATATATTTTCTTACAAAGCGAAGCTTGACGCACGTTTCCTTCCGTTTGCTGAGCGTTCAACTTGCATTTGTATCGATACAAACGAGCGTAAAAAACGTCGTGTGGAAGGGCCCTAATGCGTTGGCTCTATGTGTATGGCCTATATCCCTTCAACTGTGGCGGCCATATTGCAAGTGCAACTCTATCAGTTCAGAGTTTCGGAGTCGTCTCCTTTCTTCAAGACTGTGGGTGTGAACTAATCGAAAATTCTTAGAACGAAGGGAGAGTCAGTTGGAGGCCCACTTGCGTCTGTTTAACCCTGGGTAACATATTTATTACGTCATTATCTTGTTCCTCTATCTGCGTCCTCGGCATATTTATGACAAAAGCATGATATTTTACACAGGGTTAACTTCAACACCGAAAGCGAATGGGCCAAAGCGATCTTTGGTCGAATTTCTGCGGCAATTCGATTTCAAGTTGCACCTGCAACTGACGCGCTGAAGTGCGGCACGGTAAGTGCTGCGTCGATATTATGACATCTTGTAATATGACGCTAAACATCATGATGATCGACGCTAGATATCATGTGTTGTATGGCAAAAGCTTTAAATCAAAAATAATGCACCGTTGTTCCTTTCTCGATCCACTCCGCTTCCAATGCTAAATGGGATGTCAAATCGTTGGTTTGACATCCCATTTAGCATTGGAAGCGGAGCGGTTGGATTATACCATTCTTCCCGTCAGAGAGAACTAACGAGTAGGCCGACTGTCTGACGTAGTATGTCGTATGATATCGACCGGCGCGCGCCGTATTAATGCGTTACTAAGCATTGAGAAACATGTTGAAATTGACACTCACGCCAAACTCGCGCATATTCGTCCGTTAGTTTGAAGTCGAGGTATTCCTTAGTTCTATCTACTCTGCACCCGTCTTTAATTCAAAGCCTTCGCTAGCAAATGTACAGGATATTATGTTTAAACTAATCATTATTTTCAGAAATTGTCGGAGTGATCGATGAACATACAAACATTAAAACCTAGATTCCCCTTCTTTTTGGAATTCGGTTAAAATATGTGTACGTTCATGGCTACATTGCCACATATTTTGTCAAAACACTTGTGTAATACTTAATAAATATGATAAATATGTATCTTTCATGATAATGATAATGAAAATGATAAGTAATGAACTTAAATGAATGCTCTCAAGTTAGCATTTATATTTCAATTTGCATAGAATTTAAGATAAATAAAATTTAATTGCTATAGAGTGTAACTTCCGAGAAACAAAAAATAATAATTTTATAGTTAAGTTTTATTATATAGGTCCAGAGCAAGACAGTTAAATAAGGCATTGTAAGCTACATTTTGTGTATTTATTGTAATAATTTAGACATTTCTTCTATGTAAATCTAGTGTACGTCTAGGTAGTTAATAACATAATAATAGCATTTTTAATAATTATTTTTTGCCTAAGAATAAGTTGAAACGACTAAACTGGAATGTCCACTTACAACCAACCGTGACAACCAAAACATCTTATTTACTTCACTGTATTAATTTAAGACTCATTGTTTTATATTATACATTTTTATATCATTATATTTAACAATTCTACCATGTTTCATAGATTATTACCATGTGTCCCGACTCCCGACACCAGTGTCCAAGCCTTTAAAGTTGAATGTGATGAGTGATGACATATTTTATCGACAAATTGGGTCATAATTTTTTGTGGCGTACACAATACACATCGACATATCATTAAAAGCTTGGACACATTGTATGTAAAATATTAACAACTATTTTCAATTAATAATATTATTAAATCGATTTTTTCGATTTCAATTAATAAAATTTATTAATTCAATTAATAATATTATTAAATCTGCTGAACATCTAATAGTGTTCGTATTTATTTTGTTATGCTATAATGACAATAATTATTTTGTAATTAATATATTTCTTTTATTTTTAAAGTTATACATACACACGGTACGAAATAGGTAAGAAAAGTAAATTAGCACCCGTTTTAAAAATATTTAAAATGTCCCTTTTGACTCATTGCCTAAATAACCACATAATTTCAATAAAATATGAAGATGCTAATTTAATTGACACTTGAAATAGGAATTTGTAATCCTACGGTAGTTTTAGAAATTATAAGACAAAATTTGGCTAGCATAGCGTGACACAACAAAAACTAGTGGTACTGGTTTGGTCGCTTCATGGACAGTAGTCAATACAATTGATGATAACAATTAACAACTACCCATTTCTTATGTGTGACTACTGCAAATTCTTTATTGTATGGCATAATATTTAAAAACAATGCCCAGGTTCCGTAGACCGTGCAGTTATGGAGCAATAAGAGGCCAAAAATTGTGTTTTTGTATGGGAGAGTATATTTTGTATTTTTAAGGGGTAAATATTATTTATTTTATTTTTATTATCAATTGTTTTATTCGATTATGTGAATATAATTATCAGGTTATGTGAATATTACAAGCTAAGCAATCTATATCAATATATTGGCTACCTGTAGCCAATTTAATAATAAAATTAAAATAAAATAAATAATTAAGGGGGTCTCCCATAAAAAAAACACATTTTTTTCCCTACTTTCGCTATAAACGGTACGGAATCCTTCGTGCTCGAGTCTGACTCGCACTTGGCCGATTTTTTTGAAGTTAAAAATTAAGAAACAAAACGAATCTAACGCACACATCAGCTGGTCTGGTACCTAATTTCAAATCCTTCTTGCCAAAACTTTAAATAAAAGCTGTGAGGTAAGTTTTCTAAATACAAGTATACAATATAATGACCTAGATATTCGTTATCTCTACAATAATTCCAACCTCAGTATTCATATCACAAAAAGTATCAAATTATTATTCATAGAGGATTAGTCGCAAAAACACATCTGTAACACACCAGAGAGAGATTTTCTCATTTATATTACAACGCACGACTTTTCAGGGTTCCGTAGTTAACAAGGAAACTTTATTGTTTCGGCCTGTCCGTCCGTCTGTCCGTTTGTCCGTCCGTCCCTCCGTCTGTCTGTCCGCTTTTTTGCTCAGAGACTATAGGACCTACAAAGCTGTAATTCGGCATGAATGCACATATTAATGATGCTGACAAAATTGTATACTTATAAGATTAAAAAAAAATAAGGTACACATCGAGCGGGGATGAATTTTTTTCGCGTCCACCCCACTGTGTGGGGTGTCCTTGGATAGGTTTTTTAAAAATATTATGAGTTCAATGATCATATTTTTCCGATTTAGGGATCCATTTGTGAAAAATGAAGTTACGAAGTGGAAAAAATCGTTAGAGACCGGTGCCCCCCCCCTTCTACCAGCTAAACGGTTGCTTCTGGAAATGTGAAAAATTCACGGGAGTAGGAAATATGCTGAATTTAAAAGGAAAACTATCACGGCTAAGAAGATTCATAAGTTATTGAATAATAGTCGATCAACTACAAAAAATATATTCGGAGAAGTAAAGGGTTTTCCAATAGGGACTTGACAATTTTGAATTTAGTTTGTGGACACACCCTTTCACTTAACATCGAACTGTCACTGTCAGTTTATTCAGTAAACATAACATTTTCATTATGGTTGAAGTACATGAATGAACAACGTCTGCAAATCTTAAAAATTTACAACAGAAATTCGGAGTCGGTGGCCGCTACTTTAAGAGCGTTAAAACCGATTTTCGATCGTAATAATTCTTGCCTTAGTAGACGGCAAATTGGCCATGATTATCGATTATTTTTGACCCGAATTGGAAGATATGGACTTGGACAGCATGAGGTTTCAATAGGACGGCGCCACAAGCCACACAGCACACGTTACATTCGATTTATTAAAGAGCAAGTTTGATGAGCGTGTTATCTCAAGAAATGGAGTAGCCGATTGAGCGCCTCGTTCGTGCGATTTAACGCCTCTTGATTTTTTTCTTTGGGGTTGTGTCAAGTCTTTGGATAAGCCGACGACGTTGGAAGAGCTTAGAGCCAAGATAAAACGCGAAATAGCCGAAAGATGTGTCCGAGTCATAGAAAATTGGGTTCAACAAATCGACCGCTGCAAACGTGCCATGGTGGCCATACGAGCGAAGTCGAGTTCCATTCAAAAATGTTTTGATTGTACTTCAACCCTATGGTAAAATTTGAAATATCTCAAATGTCTCATTTTATTTTGAAAAAAAGTTGTCAAGTCCTTATTGGAAAACCCCTTATAAAGGAACTTTTCGTTCAAATTCCGTAGGTACGTAACTAAGATGATGTTGTTAGTGTTCGGTCGAACATAAGAGATAAATTAAAAACTGTACTTTTTATACAAATAATAATATATATTCCAGTTTTACAATATTATAATTTTAAACTATGAGCGTCCACGGCGGTTGTAGGTGTGGTAGTGGGGCTCGCGGCATACCTCGTACCGCGCCGCGAATGTTCTCGTGCGTGTGAGTGGGACGGAAAAGCGCCGACAGCCGCGCTCGACGATTGTGTAGGTGTTCGCAGCTAACGCTTATTTTTCAAGACCTTGACTAAAAGATGCTGTAATAATCAGTGTAATAATTCAAAAGGTACATCCAATATTTTGTAGTCAGCATAATTATTATTACAGGTAAGTAGGTATTTTACGATTGCTGTTTTGCATCGAATAAAGTCAGAAAATACTGTACCGATTATGATAAACCTATGTAAAACACACGACAGGCAAGTGCCAATGCATTGAGATAGAGCCTTATATCGGTGTGTCAGTTGAGTCCGAGTTACTCGGTCGTAACAAAGGAGTCGGTCTGCATATTTCATGTGATAAAAGTGTTAATAAAAGTGTTTAGTCAACGTTTTATGCAAGATCTTGAAAGTTTTGTGGTTCCGCTACATAATAAACCATAAGAACGGCCAAAGAATGCCTCAAACACGTGGATATAACATTAAATACGTAAGTTTTTAACAACGTTTTTTGGCGTTTTAATCGGTATTTTTGTAAGCTAAAAAGATAATTTACAAGTTTAATAATCCCTTATTCGTGCTATAAAAGGCATTAGTGCTAAAAATGTCACATCAATTAATAATTTGGCTACAAAAATTGCATAGCTTTTTACGTGTGTTTAGGGATGCACATTACTTGAACTATAGTTTATCGATATGAACTAAATGACTTTTTTTCAGGATTATAATATGCTTCGAAATGATCGACAAATAGAAATATTCAAGAAAATACACGCATATTACTTCTATGAAAACAAGCACAAAATGACCACGCGATGACGGGCTAAGACTCCATCTATCAATGTTTATATTGTATTTTTTTCATTTTCTTCGGAAGTCGCATTCAAAGCCTTATGTTTGTCAGATGGAGCAAAAATCGAGATATTCTATAAATAAACACGGCCAGTTTCGTGGCAATAAAAAGCACCCTCTTGCGTTAACTAACCTTACACAATTTAATCGCTTCATTTTAATACCTAACTTCCTTGTTCTAAGCACTCTAGACTACTCTAGATTAAAACTTGCCTTCATCAAGCTTTAATAAATTAGTTTTAAACCAGACTTAAACCGATTTTCTTTCGGTTGAACTTACGAACTTAAGGCGGCTTACCAATCCTCGCAGCGAGCGACTGCGACCGACAAAAATTCAAATAAGAGCCTGTCCACACGGCGCGTTGTGTCAGCGTTGCGTCAACGCAACGCTTCCGTTTGATGCATAGCCGGCCACACGGGCGCTGCGTCATCGCTGCGTTATAACGAAGCAGTCAGGTGGCTTCGGATCTTTGCCGCGAGCGACCGCGACCGAAAAAATTCAAACAAAATGCCACTTTATGACATAGGCTATAGGTTTCATTTTACTACGCCACTAGCTTTTACGCCGCCGCCGGCGGCAGCATGGGTCACTCACTACACAAATGTCAGTAGAAAATGATACCTATAGTGTATGTCATAGAGTAGCATTTTATTTGAATTTTTATCGGTCGCGGTCGGTCGCGGCAAAGATCCGAAAGCCACCTTTAACGTCAACACCCCCTCCCGCTTCATCTCGGGGGCTGCTGTCCGTCATGTGTGCGTTGCGACGACGCAGCGCGCCGTGTGAACACCTTGGTTATTTGTATGTAAAACAACGTTGCGTTGTTTTACATACTACGTATGCCGTTGCATTGTTCTGACTTATTAATTTAAGTTTAATTAGTTAAGACTGCTTCGTAATAACGCTGCGATGGCGCAGCGCCCGTGTGTCCGGCTATGCGTCAAAATATTTGCGTTGCAACGACGAACCGTAACGCAACGCGCCGTGTGGACTGGCTAGTCTAAGAGCGACCGCACACTTACAATTTCACGTTGGCCAACTAAATCGTATAGTATCCTGTTAGCTATGGCGGCTTATGAGAGCTCGCACATTGCATCCAACTAAATTGTACAACTAAATAATTGGACACCAATCGGATCAGAACGGCGATTCCTTTCCGATTACCTACATTGTACGGCGGACTCGCCAGGTGAGTCGGCGGCACTGCAATATAAATTGAATCGACTCACCACGTGAGTTCACTGGCACTACGTAAGGGTAAAATCAATTTTTTGTTATTTCTGTGGTCGTTACAGTGTAACTAAGGTGTTTAACGCAATTAAAAAGTGTTGTTGTAGGATTATTCAGTTTGTAAAAATGGCAAAAAACTCTTTGGATAAAATAAAAGGTAAGTTTGTTACGTAATTTAAGCAGTGATTGTCAATCTTTTAAAATTTGGTTATTGTTAAGGATATATTTTGAATTTCTAATACTTATGTATAGTCAATTTTACCCTGAAATATTTTAATACGGGCTTTAGATTAAAATGTATTATTTTTATTGTGGTTACGACGAATTTAATTGATAATAATTAAAAAAGAAACCTTTTTTTCAAAGTTTAAAATCTGCCGAATTAAAATTAAATGATAACTTATTAACTATAACTTATTATTATTAACAATAATAATGTCTTTACGTGAAACAACATTTTATTACGTTCGAAATTTGTTAAGAAGTGCCTGATCTTTTGTGTGTGACAAGTGACAACTAATAAAATACATGAAAAAACTAATACAAAATAATGATATCATGTTCGTTTCTTTGGATCCTATTTTTTTTTTTTATTATCCTATTCCCGACGAAGACAAATCCGAAAACACAAAAATCATAAAAATCTGTTCAGCCGTTCTTCAGTTATAATTAGTGTAACTAACACAAGTTTTTGCATATTAATAAGTTATTTAATGCACAATATCTTTATTCAGTCTTTACCTATGCACTAAAATACAGGTGTAGCTCACTGAACACTATAATTACGTACAATAACAACAAAGTGTACAATCAAGTAGTGCAGTTTACGCTCACCCGACTGGCGCGGGGGTGTCGCGGTCGCCGGTGCATTTCAGAACCCCGCCACCCCGCGGTGCCCCTTTTACCTCGAGGTCCGATGCAACAAGATCGGTTCGGTTCGGCGGGCGTCGTTAGTCGTTACTAATAGTATTACGCACACATACAAAAAATAACAATTACTAACTAACACGCGCTACAGTTATCATTTAATTTTAATTCGGCTGATTTTAAACTTTTTAAAAAAGGTTTCTTTTTTGATTATTATCAATTAAATTCGTCGTATCCACAATAAAAATAATACATTTTAATCTAAAGCCCGTATTAAAATATTTCAGGGTAAAATTGACTATTCACAAGTATTAGAAATTCAAAATATATCCTTAACAATAACCAAATTTTAAAATATTGACAACCACTGCTTAAATTACGAAACAAACTTACCTTTTATTTTATCCAAAGAGTTTTTTGCCATTATTACAAGCTGAATAGTCCTACAACAACACCTAACATTTTTTAATTGCGTTAAACACCTTAGTTACACTGTAACGACCACAGAAATAACAAAAAATTGAATTTACCCTTACGTAATGCCAGTGAACTCACGTGGTGAGTCGATTCAATCTATATATAAAAGCCAACTATAGAGAATAAAAAAGAAGTTTATTAATCACCTGAACTATAAAAGCCGGAAATTCTTTAAAACTTATGAAGACGCCTGTGATTCACACAATCTGCTAACTTTAGAGCAGAGGCGCATTGTTCTGGATACGGGCTTTCTTTACGATATTTTAAATAATAGGATAGATTGTCCATACCTTGTATCTCAAATTTCATTTCGAACTCCAAAATTCCGAACCCGTAAGACCCCACTACTGCATGTTCCGTTGCATCAAAAAAATTACGCACAAAATTCTGTCCTAACACGTATCACTCATGTATATAATAAACATTTCAGTAATATTGACTTATTTTCTCACTCTAAGGCTAAATTTAATATTCAAGTAATAAAATCGGCAAAAAGGCTGAAATTATGAATAAAGAAATAATATTATTGCTTGTACACGTTTTTTTTTTTTTTTTTTTTTTAGTTAAAATTAATTCGAATTTATTAATATAATTTAAATTAAATACCTAAAACACTTCGATATTATTAAAACCTGCGTGTTAACATTATAGTCTTATTAAAAATAAAAAAGGTTTGAATATTATATGTAATATTTTAAGTTTACTTACTATAATGAGAGATACTTTATCTTAATCTTGAACTTACCAGTAACTGTACTATACTGGTTAAACTTCTCGACCAGCCTCTTCTTTCTGGATTTTTAATATTAATGTACCTTTATTAAATAAGTATTTTAAGGTTTTAGTTTGTACTACATCATAGTTATAATATTATGGGAAACCTGTTATTGGCTTTATTGTTTGTTAAACGCTCTTTGTCAATTTTATAAGTATGTAAGCTGTTGATTTTCACAATAAATAAATAAATATTGCAGTGCCGGCGACTCACCTGGCGAGTCCGCCATACAATGTAGGCGGCATACGAGAAGACATCATGAAAATCGTAGTGGGAACGAACGTGTTAATTGTAGGTAATCGGAAAGGAATCGCCGTTCTGATCCGATTGGTGTCCAATTATTTAGTTGTACGATTTAGTTGGATACAATGTGCGAGCTCTCATAAGCCGCCATAGCTAACAGGATACTATACGATTTAGTTGGCCAACTTGAAATTGTAAGTGTGCGGTCGCTCTAAGGCTTCAGTTCTTACAGACGAACGCGTCGACGCGTGCCGTCGACAGCTGCCTTTCGTCTGTAAGCACTCTTAAATACCACTTTTAATGAGCGATAGCTGGCTATATTATGTATCATTTTCTATCGACATTATTCTAGCGACCTATGCTGCCGCTACTTTGTAGTTGCGTAAACAGAAATGAAACCTATAGCCTAGGTCATAAGATTGCATTTTATGACCTAGGCCATAGGTTTCATGATGATTTGTCGGTCGCGATCCTTGCGAGTTGCGGCAAGCATCGGAAAGCCACCTTTAGAGTTAATTTCCTGGATGAGGTAGCATTTAACTGGCCGGTCATAACTCATAAGTCATAACTTATGGAATAATATGCAGTGAAGTTGAAGAGAGATTGTTGATGCTTGATGTTTAAGGGTTAATACATACATGCATACACTTTTATTTCGCACATTTGTTCAGACGCTGATATAGACATTAGACTAACATATTATATACGTAAACTGGGCAGTTCCGGAAATTTTACATACATACAGGTGGAATTGATAACCCCCTTTTTTGAAATCGGTTAAAAATACATATCGCATCGTCGCGTCACTTTGAAATGTCCAAAAAAAATCACATGTACTTTTTATATATATATTTTTCGTTGAAATAGGGTATTTTAAGAATATAAATTAAATATTTTTTTAATTCATTGGCTAGTTTTTTTTAAATAAATGTTTAAAGTTTTCGGACCTATGACGTCATCATCGGCGGCCGGCAGCATTGAATACATAAAAATTAAAAAAAGAGCATTGTCAAGTGTCAACAAGGTGTTAAATGAATGCAAGTTCTCTTATTTATGTGAAAACTGATTCGAGAAGCATACCGAAAGTTCAAAACGTAATGTTGGTCGAGTTTATTGCTAATTTAACGTATGTCTTCCAGTGATGACGTCATTGAAGGTCAAATTAAGGTTAAACATATTTGTTTAAAAATATAAGTAACTAATGGATATTTTTTGAATTTATATACAGAATAACGATCACTGACCTTATTCCTCAAAATGTTTTTGTAATGGGCACAATTAAAAAAAAATGGACAATCCCCATTGCGTATTTTGGACTTAAAATCATCATACCAACTGAAAAGTCAACATCATGTAACAGGCAAAACACGAGCAGCCAACACAAATTCTAAAAACATCCTTTAGCACAATATCTTTGTCTAACATATTGACAATTAGCATACAATTTGAATTAAAATGATATATATCTTTAGTTTCGGAGGTAACGAGTCATTAAAATATTTTAATAATACTTAATTGTCAATTGAGATACCGGACGCTAGCGGAACGGAGTACGGACAGTCGTGTAAACGCACACAATATAATTTAAATTATAAAGTTTAAATAATGCTAGTCGCTCTACTAGCTGGTTCAGGGGTCAAGTCAATTAAAAAACGTGTAACACAGGGGTTCCCAATCTTTTTCAGCCTGCGGCGCAGTTACACGTCACAATATTTTGTCACGGCGCCCTACTCTACCTAGCTATTACAAAAAGATACATAAAATAAACACCTTTAATGATTATAGTTAGGTTAAGCAGGTAAATAGTAATAAACAAATATTTAATCATCTACCGGATTTACATAATTAATATTATAATTTTATTTTATAATATTTGTGGTTTTGGATAATGATGGAGGATCGACTCACGGCGCTCCTCTTGCGTTTCCACGGCGCGCCGCGGCGCACAGTTTGGGAACCCCTGATCTAGCATATCATGTCAAGTGTACATGATTAGATTATATTATAAATACATACTTAATAATGTTTAGTCTGAAAAGTACAAAAATAGTGGAAGTTAAATTATAATATTAAAAAAAAAACCGACTTCAAAAATCCGTATCTCAAAAACCATTGAACCGATTTTGATGAAACTTGTAGTATTCCCTAAGTTCAACAATACAAAACACAAACAATAGTAGTACAAAATAATCGGCCAAGTGCTCACGAAGGGTTCCGTACCGTTATAAAGCAAAATAGGCCAAAAATATATATTTTTTTGTATGGGATTATAAATATTTATTTTATTTTTATTATTATTTATTAAATATGAGGCCTTTGATATCGAGCAAAAAAAGCCGAAAAAATCACGTTTGTTGTATGGGATATTTAATTATGATTAGCCTTCAATTTAATGAAGAGTTTGACAGATAATGTATGGGGAAGAGCGATACAAATACTACCTTCAAGAGCCCCTCTTGTTAAATTTTATTTAAATTTATGTAAAATTATAATGATCACTTTAACATTAATAATAATATTGAGACGCACGTGGGAACATTAAACACACAATAATTACTTATTAATTTTGAGCATTGGAAAAGTATTTTTTATCAATTGTTCTTATTCGAGCCCTCACTCAAACCAGAGTAGACAGAACTAAGGAGTTTGCCGATTTAGGAGTATCTCAATTCTCATTATTTAATTATGAAGAGGCACAGTACCTATTCCTAAATAATTATTTGAATTATAATCATATTTTTTGCACACAAATACCTCATAATACTTGACCGATTTTGATCATAATATTAATTCTTAACCTATTTAAACTTAACGCCTAAAACATAAAAAGGTCCCCTTCAAAGATTCTCAACTTAATCTTTAATGTGGTAACTTTTAACAGCGTATATAGTTTCAAAGAACTGTCAACGCTTTGATACAAATATTTTTATAAGGCGGTCACTATAATCAATATACAATTAACCGTCTTGAAAAAATGGAGGTTATCAATTCGACCCGTATGTATATAATATTCCCAGAACTGCCCAGCTTTCGTTGTAGTACTAGGCATCATTAAACTTAGGGTATACAGTATACTGCAAGTTTCATCAAAATCTGATCAGTAGTTTTTGATATAGGGAATTCAAATTCTTAATTACGTACAATTTTGAAGTTGGTTTTACCTTAAAAATACTCATAAATTGCTTTGATATTAGGTAGGTCAGCAAAGTCTAGTCTCTAATGTTCTCAACATATATAGGTCTTATCTAATTTATGGACAATATAGGTATGTATCCAATATGCACTATAATATTAAGTATTAATATTATTAGGTAGATACTGTTATAGTCATTATAATAATATGTTTAAAACAAAAATATGAAAAATATAATTAATTTGTATATTTTGTTCCTTATAATTGTGAGTACTTGTGATTCATTTGTAACAAACTCTACGTAATATTTTAGTTTCGACTTGTAACAAGTATAATTTGCTTTATATAAATTCTTTATCTATATATTAATACGCGAGCGAAAAACTTTGGATCCCTTTTGACGAAAAATGCGGAAACGTAGGTGATTGAAATTTTGCACAGTTATAGATTATATAGTGAAGGAGTGCATCGAGCTAATATTATTTTGAAATTATGCTTTTATCATATTTTTTTTACAAATAAAACATTACACACACTTCAACACACACACTAGGAGATTTTGATTGACAAGCCTATACACACGAATTGTACTCTTTTATAAGTCAATATTTTGACAATAGAATATCAATAGAAAAGCGTTGAAATTTGAAACTTATAATTTAATTTTTTATTTGTCGACCATTGGGCGATCTCTAGTTTTTTTAATTCTATTTCTATAAAGCGAACAGCTATTTATTTCATTCGATTAATTTGTTTTTTTTTTTTTTTTTGTTTAAAAACCAAGGAAACCAGCAAACGGATGCCTGATGTAATTAGTGATTGACGCTGCCCATGGACCACACACAAGACACAACACAAAAGTTCCTTCCATTGAGATAGACTAATAGCGTTTTCGGCATCTGAACTGCCCCGGGGCAGGGTGGGCCGACAGGATACGGAAACATCCGAAGTTTAAATTAAGAACATAAACTACGTATTTAGTACTATGCAATACGTAGTTTATGTTCCTAATTTAAACTTCGGATGTTTCCGTATCCTGTCGGCCCACCCTGCCCCGGGGCAGTTCAGATGCCGAAAACGCTATAATATACTATAATACTATAACTTTATCTATGGTTACTTCAGTTTCAAGTGCGCAATATCAAATACAAATAAATAATTCTTTTTTTTCTGAATTTTCAATCAAATGCTTCCAGAACGTTCTACGTGTTGCCTACAAAGGAAATTTGGTTTTGGTACATTGTACAAACTCCGACCGCGACGTTGGCAGACATGAGTGGAAGAAGCAGGTAAGTAACAGTTAAAAATTGTCGTTTTTTTGCACAAATGGAGGCTTTAGGGCCTGGAAAATTATTTGAAATAAAAAAAAATGTGGATTATAAGTGTAGCCAGATATAATAAGCCAGATAATGAAGTAGGTAAGTTACAAAGTTTGTTTAAATTATAAGGGAAAAATGAGTAATTGTCCTTATGTTATAAAATGTTACATATTTGGTCCACTCACGTCTTCAATTATAATTAGTGATTAGTCACTGCAAACTTAATATGTATGACATGTACTATAGCCCGAAGACATTTCATTTAAACATTAATATTATGTAACTATTTACGTATAATTTCAGATTTTATGAAAATATTTTTTGAGCTGGTTTAAAAAAACCAGATACTTAGAATGATTACAAATTATCGCCAAAACACTTTTAAATGCTGTACTAAATAATTAAAAAGTTTCAATAAAATATTTTGGTACTGCGAATTATATTAAATATTATGTCTATAGACAATATTAGAATATTGTATAACTTTTAAGCGCATAACTTACCTCTTTCCTACGAATAATAAAAACTAAGGAGACGTAACTCCCATCCCTCAACCGTTTTGAATTTGGTTCCTTTTCGCACATTAAAATATGACAATAGCTACGAAACACTAACACTCAAATTTACGAAATAAAGCCGTTGTAAATAATTGTCACTAGTATATTAAATACACAAAATTATGTACCGAATACATGCATAAAGTATGCATATATTCGGGTCTCATTTTGTAGACTCCCGGAACTTTTTGACACAGTTACTCTTCCTTAGTTTTTATTATTCTAAGCCTCTTTCAAATAAAGTTGAAACTAATCTTAAACATTTTGTCGATTTTATCGAAATATATTATATTTTATGTCAAAGTGTGATAATTTGATATCTCTAATTTTAATTTTTACACTATGCAACGGCTTACTTCTACATTCAAAGTCCATTATTCGAATTATAAAAAGTTTTCTTTTTTTAAACAGTCAAACGCTTACCTCCAGCAAAGTCCATTTTTACCGATAAAAAATAAGTTTTATATATTTTTTTTTATTCTAAAAATCGCAAAAGCTTACCTCCGCTATATTCAAAGTCCACTAGTCACACAAACACACAACTCGCGAGGAACTCGCACGGCGCGTCCGACCGCGGTGCGAACTTTGTCGGGGCTAGATCGCGACTGTCGGCTCGACGCGGCTGCCTTACTCCTTGTTATGCAATTCAGTAATTTCAGACTCACAGGCTCCTAAGGGTCAATTCAGACCGCAATTATATACATTAATTATTTATTGATGTCTGATTTGACAGATCTCAATTGCGTGAGACGTCTTGAAAATCTGTCAAATCCTTACAAATTTAGAAATGCATCTGCGCGTCGCGTTGCGGTCTGATTTAACCCTAAGATATTGTAAACTACGTTTTAATTCATTTGATTCATCAAGCCCCATACGGTCACCGGTGACCGAGACACAATAGAATATCTATTGTGTCTCGTTTTCCCACAATCGACGGGTTAAAAAACACAATTTAACTAAATCATACTCAGATGCTAAGAAGCTGTAAACTGTTTTACATCTCATCAAAATATTGGTAAACAAAAAACGTTAATTCAGACTCAGAAGTCCTGAAGGCTCTGCAGCTCTGTAAATTGTTTTAATTATTACATATTTTGATAGAAATATAAACAAACAAAATAGGGTTCCGTAGTACCGCTAATTTTTGATTGGCAATGACAGGACGTTTTACACTAAGTACTAACAACATCATCTTAGTTACGTTCAAAGGAGTTTAAACGAAAAGTTCCTTTATACTTCGCCGAATACATTTTTTTTAGTTGATCGACTATTACTCAATAACTTATGAAGTCTTCTTAGTTGTGATAGTTTTCATTTTAAATTCAGCATATTTCCTACTCTCGTCAATTTTTAAAGTGAAGTTTAGCTGGTAGAAGGGGGGGACACTGGACTCTAACAATTTTTCCACTTTAAAACTTCATATTTCACAAATGAATCCCTAAATTGGAAAATGATCTATGAATACTCGTAATATTTTTTAAAACCTATCCAACGACACCCCAAACGGTGGGGTGGGCGCGAAAATAAAATTCATCCCCGCTTGATGTGTAGGGGAGGTCCCATAAAAAAATATTTTTTTTAAGATTTTATATACTATTTTGTCGGCACCATTAATATGTGCATTCATGCCGAATTACAGCTTTGTAGGTCCTATAGTCTCTGAGCAAAACCGCGGACAGACAGACAGACAGACGGACGGACCGGCCGAAACTATAAGGGTTCCTTGTTGACTACGGAACCCTAAAAACACTGACTGAAACACTCAGGAAAACTCCGAAGTTGTAAGTACTACGTTAGTACGTTATAACAATATACCTATTACTATAACATTGTTATCTGAATGGAAAAAATCGGCCAAGTGCGAGCTGGACTCGCGCACGAAGGTTCCGTACTACTATAGAGCAAAAATAAGAAAAATATGAGTGTTTTTGTATGGGAGCCCCAATTATTAATTTTATTCAAATTTTATTATGAATTATTAAAGTACAAATAAAACTTGAGTAATTTGTGAACATTTCAGTTGTTAAAAAAATCAAGTTTGTTGTATTATATAGGAGCCCCCTTTAAATATTAATTTTTATTTTGTTTTTAGTATTTGTTGTTATAGCGGCATTAGAAATACATAATCTGTGAAAATTTCAACTCTCTAGCTATTACCGTTCTTGAGTTACAGCTTGGAGACAGACGGACAGACGGACAGACATCGAAGTCTCAGTAATAGGGTCCCGTTTTTACCCTTTGGGTACGGAACCCTAAAAAAACATTATTAAGTCAATCTATACTTAGGGTCAATTTATAATAGCGCAGAGTCGAAGCGCATCGAAGCGCGTCGAAGCTTCAAATTCGCAACAAGTCGAACGAATGCGCGCGAAAGAATGCCTACAGTGATGACGCGTAGATTCGCTTGTGGGCGCATGGATGCACGTGAATGCTCGCGCACCAGCGTTGGTCAAGCGAATTCGCGCGAGTGCGCGCGGATGCACGCGCCTTTTTAAAATCTCAGAAGTAATATGTGCGTTAATGCTTTGGAGTTAAGGTTGAATTTGTTATGTTCAGTTTTGATAATTCGCTTCGATACGCTTCGACTCTGCGCTAGTATAAATTGACCCTTAGAGGTTTCGAAGTATTCTGTAGACTACGTTTAAATTAATTTAGATCTTTGTGTAGTTTGTTCTTAATGTAAACAAAATAATTGAACCAGATTAATGGACCATTTTTCGTAATTGCGCGGTTAATAAGTGACAATTAAATTGGTAGCTCATAGCATTATAGCTTAGTTTAGATTTGGATGAAAATTGTTTAGAATAGAACCATATTACTGCAATGTTTTCACGGTAGAGGCAGCACCAGCATAGACAGTAAACTAAAAGTTTTGGTCGACAACGTTTCTGTCAATATTCTTATTATGACGTGTGCAGTATGTCGGATTTTGGTGGGATTATTTACTGTATGTGCTAGTGGCGCCCTCTGCTGCGACCTTAGCGTCATATTCCCTACTGAAGCGGAGTAGTTTTGGATTGAGAGTCTATATTATGGTTCCGTAGTCAACAAGAAACCCTTATAGTTTCGGTCTGAACGTCCGTCTGTCCGTCTGTCTGTCTGTTTACTCAGAGACTATAGGACCTACAAAGCTGTAATTCGGCATGAATGCACATATTAATTATGCTGACAAAATGGTACATGAAATCTAATTTTTTTTTTATGACACCTCCCCTACACATCAAGCGGGGGTGTCGTTGGATAGGTTTTATAAAAATACTAGCTGACCCGACAGACGTTGTCCTGTCTTAACGATGATTATTTAATTCGAATTGGTATAATTAGGAAAAAAAGTAGATTAAAATTAGTATCTCTATGCCAAACATCAAAATAGATTAAATAGTTTAGGCAAAAATCATAAAAGTTTATTGTGCGGGAATCGTACATTTTCCAGGATAAATAGTTTCCCTTGTCCTTTCCCGAGACTCAAAGTATCTCCATAACAAATTTAATCAAAATAGATTGAATAGTTTAGGCGAAAATCATAAAAGTTTATTGCGCGGGAACCGTACATTTTCCGGAACAAAAAGTATCCCTTGTCCTTTCCGGAGACTCAAAGTATCTCCATACCAAATTTCATCAAAATAGATTGAATAGTTTAGGCGAAAATCATAAAAGTTTATTGTGCGGGAACCGTACATTTTCCGGGACAAAAAGTATCCCTTGTCCTTTCCCAAGTCTCAAAGTATCTCCATA